>OU426979.1:147542325-148964849 GCA_911387785.2 Aelia acuminata | reverse complement strand
TCAAAAAAATAAATTATTTAAAAACGGTGGTCACCCACAGATTAAGATTAGATTAATATAATATTTGTTCTTTCCTGCATATCGATGAATAATAGCCTTCTACCACATTATAAACTAAATATTATTCTTTCTGATATTCCAACGATATATTATACTTAAATATTATTGCAATAGTTGAGGGAATTGAAATTATCTTTTTAGGACAACAATTTTCTTCTTTCGCCTGTTCTCCTGTCTAGCAAAAACAAAATCAAGGGTACTTTATAGTAAGAATTTTTTCCTTCGCCGTTTAAGCCCTTCAGAAGATTTTTATATTGATACGAGCTGACCCGGCCCCGCTTTGCTGTGGCTCAGTTGCTGTAATGCGTTGAATTAATTATATCCTATTCTTTTTAATTTATTCCAATCAAATATAAATACTGATAAAGATAAAAAAGTTTCAGCTTATCTAAAAACAAACGTGATTTAAAATAGATCTTTACTCCAAATTTAAAATTATTAGGTAAAAAATTTAGAAGTGTTTAAGTTTTTATTTTTTACATCTACTATTTGAATATGGTGAGTATTATTGATCCATTCATTTAGAACATACTGGATTTAGAACATATTTCAGCAGAGGCGAGAATAAACATTAATAACACACATGTAAAAGGAACTTATAAAGAATATAATTTTGAATACGTACATTCATATTAGACAGTTAATAAAAATGTATCAAATTAATATTTTGCCATTAATTACATTCAGACTATAGCACATTATGATATGAGATATCGTATCAATAGGTTCAAAATGAAACAGGTTATGAAAAGCGAGAACCCCATACCATGCTTCTTCTTCTTACAGTATCAATTTATAACTTTTTTTATTAATAATTTACATTGCTGTTTTTTATTAGAATTCATAATTTCTATTCATTGTAAATCTAATAGGTGCACAATGATTTTTGTTAACCTGTCTTTTGTTAAAACAAATAGGTTCGGTGTTTCCCCTAACGTGAAAAAGCATTTGTTCATGGGAAAAACATGGATTTTCCTGGTCCAAAACGGAAAAAATAGATTAGACTGAATGCTTACCCATCCAAAATATCAAAAGAAAATGAAATGTTGTGTCAATAAATCAACTTACCCCGCCATCTACAAATAACCACACTCAATTGTAGTAAAATAAGCATTTAATTTGCAATGAAACAAATATTAAGCCAATAATCGAGATAAATCTATCCTATCTTTTAAGTTGGACAGAATGAGCCAATTTTTTTAAAATCACAGTATTTTCTGATTTTACCCCCAACAAACATCGTGGCTCGAGATTTATACACACACACACACACACACACACACACACACACACACACACACACACACACACACACACACACACACACACACACACACACACACACACACACACACACACACACACACACACACACACACACACACACACACAGACACACAAACACACACACACACACACACACACACACACACACACACACACACACACACACACACACATATATATATATATATATATATATATATAGAGAGAGAGAGAGAGAGACTATATATGTATAATCTAGACTATACACACACACACACACACATATATATATATATATATATATATATATATATATATACAAATCTTTTCTCTTCAAAAAATAAATTATTTGAAAAAAATATTATTTAATGTTATATTTTTATTTTCATATTAACTGAAATTATTTGATACCATTGAAACAAAAGTATGGTAACTAAAATCCACTCTATTTTTTTGTTCATCAAATGTTCAAGATACGTTTACCAAAAGACGAAATAGGGACTCATATCGCAATAGTTCCCTCCATCAGATTATAAAAATAGAGGCTATTTAAAACGTTGTGTTAACCTTGAGTTCATATCGACGTTCATACCTGTTTAATTAGTTATTATTTACTAAAATGTAAATATTGGTTGATGTGTTGTGCTATTTAGGTATAAATAGAGGCAGAAGCTTTCAATCAGTCTCAAACGCTCCCGTGGTTCAACGTAGCAATGAAGTTCTGTATCGCTGTTATCTCTCTCCTCGGTTTGGCCGCTATCGGCCAAGCTTTCTCCATCGGTGGCTTTGCGAGTACCCTCACTGGTACAGTCGGCAAACTGACAGCAGACATGACGGAAGCCCAAAAAGCCTTAACCAGCGGTAACGTCATGGGAGCAGTCAAGCCTTCGATCAGCATGGGTAAAACTGTTGCGTCTCTTCCGATGCAAATGGGTGGAATGTTGCCTGGTGCCAAAATGGTACCTGGTGCTTCACAGGTAATTTTGATTATTTACATATAACATTAAATACATTAGTATAATTCTTCGCTATATTACTTCCTTTACTTAGAACGGGAGTCTCCAATGCTTACGAAGGATTTTTTATACAATATTAAATATCTATCAATATTATGTAATATTGATAATTTCAATTGATTTAAAAAATTTATTTAGCCTCTATGGGTAAATACAGCAACACATGAATGATAAATTAATATTTTAATGTACCTATGCAAATATTTAATATTTTTTTAGTTACTTAACTTCGGCTCCAAACCAAAGGCTGATGCTCCTGCTGCTGCTCCTGCTGCGTCCGTCAAGGTTGTAGTAGAGAAGGAAGCCGCTGCCCCCGCTGCAGAAGAAAAAAAGACTTCTGAATAAAAAAACAAATAATTCTGCTAAAGGGACAACTGAGGAAGTTATAATAGAAAAAATACTCTAAAAAACCCGAATATATTATAAGTTTTTAATAAAAACCTTAACCGATCAACCTTAAACTGTGTTGCAACTTTACTAGTGGGACATACTTTTTATGAATCAATAATTTTTATGGCAGCCAGTTTTTTCCTATTCCGAGACCAACAACAGAAGTTTTTGAGGAGCTTTCACTTCTTTTGGTGCAGTTATTGTTCATGAATTAACATTGAAAGTTCGGCAAACATTGAATGTTTCATTATTATTTTTTTTTTAATTATGTAATATTTCTGGTGATGATTTAATTATTATTTTATCACAGGGGAGAAGTGGTCCACAGGGAATTATATGAAACAATTGTAAAAGAACTATGGAAAAAAAAAATATCTTACTATGAAGTACCTTTGATTTTATTTTTACAAAGTAATTGATATTCTCTTATTACGCCTGATAAAATGAGTGAATAAATTCAAAATATGAAACAAAAAAATGCTCAACATAGAGAGGAAAATTTTCGTCCCAAGATGATAAATTTAATGCCCTCATGCTCATAGGAGTAATATACATGTATAATATATCGTTGGAAAGCTGATAATATCAGAAAGAATAATATTTAGTTTTTCTTTTCTTTTAAATTTGCTAAAATTAAAATGAAAGCCTGCCGGAGCTAGGCCACAAAACGCTGTCAACGGCGGAGGAGATATCAAAGAGGAGAAGCATGACATATTTCTCCGCCTTTTCTTCGACATCGCGGCGCACTCTCAGCAGAGCATCAGCGGTTCTCTTACCTTTAGTGCTTCCGTACTGCCGTGGATGGCTCCTCCTTGATAAGACTGGTCGCAGGCTTTTCATCAGCAAATTCTCTAACACTTTTCTCATTATAGGGAGGAGACATATAGGCCTGTAAGGCTTGGCCAATTAGCTTATCTTTGTCTCCTCCCTTATAAAGAAGCTAACATAAGCAATTTTCCATATTTTAGGAAAGTATCCCCCATCGAGGCACCACTCACTGAACAATGCCAAAAGCTTTTCTTCAACAAAGGGGATACTATTCTTAAGAATTGCTGCGTCAATGGAGGCCAATCCAGTAGCGCGGCCAGTCTTTTGCCTTTCACACAGCAGTACGGATATCCTATATGTCCCATGGTGTACACAAGTCTGTACCAGGTGGGTATACCGTGGTGCGCCTCACGAACTCCTCCTCTTCATTATCTTGAGATGGATCATCCCTAGGGTGCAAAGAAAGCAAAAAACATCTTCGCCGTCTCCTCAAGAGTAGTTGCTTGGTCAGTTCCACACTTCAATGCGGCTATGACCTGTTGCGGAGAGAACTTACCCATGGCCACTCTGCAAGGGATACCCCATGGATTCTTTGATGACTCTCCGGTACTAAACTCATTTCAAGACTTTCGCTTTCGTGAGCGCACCTTATTTCGATATGCCCTGGCCTTAGACTTGTACTCGTCACGAAGTGTAGTTCGCCTTTCATCACTACACCTCTGGTACGAACGCCGTGCCTTGTAGACCTCTCTCTTCATGACAGTTAAGGCCGGCGTCCACCATGGGACAGATCGAGCTTTCGCCTTCCGACGCTGGAGGGATTCTTCGGCGGCATCACGGATAACATTTGTGATTCTGTGCATCTTGTAATCCAGGTCATTAGTCATGTCCGTCTCTGCCGCATCCCATCCTTTGTCGATTAATCTACTCTCCAGGCCTGACCGGAAGGCTCTCCAATCTTTTCTACGAGTTACGTAACCCTTGAATATGCCGTGGGAACTATCTACATTTTCTTCTAGCTTAAAAGCTATCATGTGATGGTCGGATTCTCAGATCTGAGGGTCCAATCGCTGATACGATACGCTAGCGTCGGTAGTAAGTAACTTTGTAAGTGCATAGTTCAGTGCTCCCTGTAGCCGATCTAATTTTTTTAGACCTTCTCATTATGGATTGTGAAAGACCAGGCATGTATCTATGTTATAGCAAAATATTATTAATTAAAATATGGAATAAGGCACTAAAAAAAATATGAAACATGCTCTTTATTTTTTGCTGCTTGTGACTGTGAATTTTAACATTCGATAAGGATTTAGTTATACTTCCCGATGAGTACCGATAACTTTTTTAACATGATTGGTTGTTCAACTTATGTAGTAAAAGAAATATTAAATCAATAGCCGCTAATCTGGAAAATATTAATTTTTTTCTCTAAAAATCTAAATAAAGAAGCAAAATGTCAATAACTTTGTGAGTGCATAGTTCAGTGCTCCCTGTAACCGATCAGATTTTTTTGTACCTACTCATTATGGATTGTGAGAGACCAGGTATGTATCTATGCTATAGCGTAACATTAATAATTAAAATATAGAATGCGGCTCTAAAAAAAATATGAAAGATGCTCTTTTTTTTTTATGCTTGAATTTCAACATTCGATAATGATTTAGTAATACTTCCCGATGATTCCCGATAATTTTTTTAAATAATTGGTTGTCCAACTTATGTAGTAAAGAAATATTAAATCAATAGCCGCCAATATGGAAAATATTGATTTTTTTTCTCCAGAAAATCTAAATAAAGAAGCAAAATTTCAATAGAAATTATGAAAAAAGATTATATTAACATTTAGGTATTTTCATTACTTAAGGGCAAATGTTATTTTAGGGCCATCTGGGATGAGAAACCTTATAAGGCGAGATCTTTTTTACCTGATGGCTAGCCAGCAATTGCCCAGTTTCGATCAGAAATTAGAATTTTTGGAAAATGATCTGGTAAATAAACACAAGAGCAATAGGAGGATATACAACATGAATTTTTAAGGCTTAAGTCGGAATTTAGGCGAAGATGGCATACAGCAACAAGTTCAAACGGTTTTTCTTAGCAGCTAATTCATCTTGGTTGGAATTACCAAGTCTATGTCTAGAGGTCGATCACAGAAATCATTCGAAGAATGTAGCAAAAGAAGCAAGAGACGAACAACAGAAGAAGTGCGCGGAAAAATAGATTTGCAGATCCTTTCTCATGCAACCCAATCCCCAACTATATGCCGCTGGACATCGAAATTCTTTTCTAGTGGTTAAAGAAATCACTCGAGATCCACGGCAAGCAACTATGTATAAGGAACTCTTGTCGGATGATAAGACCTGTATAAAAATATCCTCTGTGCAGGCGTTAACGATGTTCGTTGAAGCAAATCTATCTAGAAGACAGTATGAGCTATTACGAAATTCTTGTAAAAAATTAGATCTATGTTATAGTTTTCTACAAAAAGGAAGTATTTGTTCACCCAAAATATAAAGCTGTTAGAAACTTAAAGTTTGGTAAAGTAATAAATTTTTTTCTGCTAAAGGCCTCCACTGAAGTATCCACTCTACTGCAAGTAATTAAATTACCTCATTTGCACAGCAAAACCCAGACCAAATTAATGGGATTGATTATTAATTGTAAGATTAATACCGTATTTCAAAAACTAGAGGTCCTAGATTTTTTTAGAATATGTTTTTCAAAATCAGATGCCGAAAATTAATAGAAAACGGTGACAAAATATTTTTGGCCGGTTAGACCTCTCAAATACACCTCTGTGCGGGGATGCCAGCGTCACATCTAAAGAGCTCTGCCCCATCGCACTGGAGAATGTAGGGGCAGCAGAAGGGTCGTTCAGTACCACTAACTGACTTCTAGAAATACATTCCTGAATAATATGCAGCTGAGAAGCTGTAAATACAGCTGAACACCCCTTCTTTTTGTTCGATTGGATCCCCAGACCAGACCGTGTTCCAGGAGTTGGTCTGAGCAAATGATCACGTTCCTAGTTAGACGTGCGCGCCGCCGCGCCGCGCCACCGCCGCCGGATGATTTTAACTGCGCCGAGCCGCCGCCGATGAAGGTGGCGCGCCGCATGTACAACACTCTCAGAGCAGGGTGTTTTTGTGCTTGGCGTTGATATTATTGGCAACAGAGTTTTTCTTTAAGGCCTATTTGCAGACCTTCATAAAGCTACGAGAAAAATTGATCAGCGGATATGAAACGTTGTTAGGACATATCAAGTCATTCCTCAACCGCCGCATCGTACCAGCAAGAATTGGTTGCAACAAGTTGTTTCTATTTTTCTGCGGTATAATTACCCTAATCGAATTATTACCAGTTCTTGTTATTGTTTAAAGGACTGATAAAGAATTCCATTATTTCTTTTATCTTCATTCATTTTCCCTCTCAAAATATAGTAAAACTTTGATTTTATTTATTATTAATTTTTTAACGAATGTTACCACTTATTATGCTTTCTACTTAAACAATCTTTCTATTTCATCAGTGCTGTTGTATTCCATCTCAGTGATCCAGTATGTTTCTGATGAATCCTATAATACTCCACCATTTAACCACTTCCCTTCTTTCCCCCACTTCCCTTTCCCCGCACATTGAATACCTGTTTGCTGAAATATCCACCTCCCCACATCCGTACTCTTTGGTTTCATCTACCTGCCTCCGAAAGTTACCTTTGATGAAATATTCGAAGTCATCCATTACAACACGATCCCTTCATATTCCAACATTGTTTTCTCCGGAGACCTCAACAACAATCTCCAGATACCTTCTCCTAACCAAGCCTATCTTTCAGATATCCTCTATTCCCTTAATTTATTTATAGTTCCTTACGACCCGACTCTTAACACCCAGCATTCCATCACTTGGCTTGTCTTTTATGATCTCGATTCCCTAAAAAACTCCTCGCCTTATCACAGCATCCGGTTCCTTTACAGTCTTCCCACGACCTCATACAACTATATAACCTTCCCATCCTGCTGTATTCCCCCCACAACTAAATCCTTTCGAAACCTTGATTCCCTATCACCTGCAATCCTAGCGCCTGATCTTGAGATGATCCAATGGGACCCCATATACACCTCAAACGCCTTTGACTCCATGGTGGAAACCATTACCACTTAACTTTATACCATCCTAGACCGCCACGCTCTTCTCAAGTTCAAGACAGTTAAGCATCCTCGAGCACCCTGGCTAACACCTAAGCTAAGGAATTTTATGAAACTAAGAGACGCAGCTAGAAGAAGATTTTAGGGCACCTGACTTTCTGAAGATTACCATCAAGCTCCTCCGACATAGCACTCAATCCTTAATAATATACCGACCCAAATCCAACTACTTCCAGCAATCCTTATCCAGTACACTCGACTCCAAAGCTTAATAGGTAATTCTCAGCAAACTGTCCATAGGTAAACCCACTCAAAACCAATTAATTCCATTTTCAGCCGATACACTCAATTTGTCTCTAACATCTCCAATCTAAAGGTGTTCCTCTTTGTCCCCCCACCTTTTTTTTTATCTGTATCAATGAACTACCATCCTCCACCCATCGCTGTCAATACCATATGTATGCCGATGACGCCCAGCTTTATCTCTCTTTTGCCCCGCTGATTCCTCCGACGATATCCTAAAATTATAGGAAGATATCGACAGAATATGTGCTTGGGCAAACCTCAAAGAATTTACTCTGAACGCGAAGCAGACGAAAGCCACCTTGATTGGATCTCCCTTTCTCCTCAAATCAACTCCTGTCGCTCCAAATCTAGTCCTAAACAACTCATCTATCTCATTCCACAATTCTGTCAAAAACCTTGGCGTTACCTTCGATCAATCCCCCTCTTGGAAACCACATATCTCACAAATTTCCCGTCGCACTATCTCTACCCGGAAACAGTTCAACCGTCCTCTCTCATCTCTCCCCACTTTGACTACGGCTGTATGGTGTACAGCGGACTGTCTGAGGCACTCGAAGCCAAACTTAAACGCCTAATGAAATATTCAATACGTTTTGTCTTTAGGATCCCAAGAGGTACGCATATAACCCAAGTACTATGCCGAGATGAAGTAGCTCTGCCAGTCCTACCGCTGTCGGTATCTACTGGCTTTCTTCTTATACTAGACCATCAGAACTCAACGACCCTCCTATATCTTGCAGAGCCTACAATTTAAATCCTCCATCCAATCCCGCCAAACCAGATCCCGTACGTCCGATATATATCCTCCACCCCATCGAACTGATACATGAACAAATCCTTCATAATGCAAGCAACATCCCTCTGGAACTCTATTCTCTCCATTATCCGACACGCTCCATTAACTTCCACTTTCAAATCACTCTTCTTCGAGATCCTATTCAACTTTCAATTTAACTGATCACTGAAGGAACACGATGGATCTTTAGAAGTACGAGGGGGGTAAACAAAGTTCTAAGCCTGATATACATATATATAAAAATATATTTTCAACTTTTATAAAATATATTTTTATTTTTCAATATAGTCCCCCACAACAGCAACGCACTTATTCCACCGCTTCCCTAACATCTGTAACCCGGCCAAAATGTTTTTTTCTCGAAATCTTCCAAAACGACTTTGAGAGCTGAGATCACCTCATCGTCTGACGAAAACACTCTCCCACACAAATGTTTTTTCATATTAGGGAAGAGGTAGAAGTCTGAGGGGGCCAGGTCTGGCGAGTAGGGTGGGTGCGGGAGCAGCTTGGCCGTCTCCGTGGTAACTCTTGATTTGTAGAGGGGAGTGTTGTCCTGCAGTAGCAGCACACCTTTGGTGATCTTTCCTCGGCGTTTCTCTTTGATGGCCTCTCGCAGTTTCATGAGAAGGTCTGCATAGTATTGCCCTGTTATTGTCATGCCATGCTGCAGAAAATCGACCAGCAAAACTCCTTCCGAGACTAACGTCACCCAGATCGGTCATCATCTTCGAGGTTTCCTCGGCCAGCTTTGAAGAGTGCGGTCCAACTTTTGATAGTGGCATACGATGGAGCAGAGTCCCACAAAGTCGCAAATGTGTCTTCAAATATTTCCTTCGGCCCCATCCCATTTTTTACAAAATATTTTATCATTGCACGGTGCTCAAAATTAGACATTTTTAAATCGACCAATAACTCACAACAGTCGGAAAGAAACTGACCTGAATTGAAAGGTGGAATTAGAGAGATAAGAACTTGTTATAAGTAAACAATGACCTTTAACCCCATTCAGCTTATCTGTTTTCATTTCAAAAACTAGTTATCTATGTCACAAGACTGTAAAGTATGTTTTTTACAAGTGAAACTCCTTTAATGTACGGCCTTAACATTAACAATCCAATTAAAAAAATAAAATAATAAACGAGTACTCCCAGGTGCGTCCGCAGGATTTCCTCTGGGGGGGGGGGTGGGGGCAAGCTGATAAAATTTTCGAAAGGGTCGAGATATTCCGACCTTGTAAGGCTCAATTAATTGTCAAAATAAAACTTACTGATATAAAATGTTATTATAAGTGTTTATGTAATGCTTTATAAATATATTAAATGAATACGAATTTATTTATTGGTTGTTTTTGTTTCTCAAAATTTGTAGAGGGGGCAGCTGCCTTCGCCTGCGTACGCCCATGATACAAAAATCTCGCGAGCATCGGCGCGCCGGTATGCGCCGCCGCCGCCGGTTAAAAATCATCGGCGGCCCGCCGCCGAAGATTTTTCTGTGGCGCGCATGTCTATTCCTAGTGCAAGTCGTGATCACTTCCAAGGCGGATATGTCTCTGTCATTGTCATTGCCGTCCGGTAAGTAAGAAGATACCAGCGTAAACGAGACATTACGCCATCTGATATGACCAGCGACAGAATCCGCCGTGGTGTACTGCCTCAGATCCATCACATCGAGGTTCGGGTTATTAACCACTATGGCAGCCCTGGGCCACCTCTCTCTACTGCTCAGACCTAGAACCCTCGAGTATAAATTCAAAATACATTAACAATATATAATACAATAACAATATTAAAATTTATAGCAATTAAGTTTACAGCAGTATGTTGTAACGATAATAAATAGATAACTACCATGATTTAATATGTAATTAAATAATAACAAATTTAATGTAATATACCTTTTTTAAAATTATGAAATGATTCATTAGCTTCACATTCTACCTTATGAGCAAGCTTCTTGGGACATTTTGCTTTTCACAACACTATTACATTGAGATTGAAATGTGATCGGAGTTTATAGCAACCTATCGATTCTTGACGTTTTTCTGGAATGCTGCACTCTATAACTCAAAAATGTTTCCGATTTGTTTCTTGATCCTTATTCCGAAGCCAGGTCGTATCATTCAAATCTATCTTATTCTTTTGAAGAAAGGAAAAAGTTTTTCCCATTGTTTCTTTTCATATTTATGATGTTAGCAGCACAAAAGTCGTATAATAACTACGTTTCATTTTGTTTGACAGGACTTAAAAAAAAGGCTAACAAAATTATAACTTTAGTCAATTCCAAAATACTTACTTTAACCAAGCCACTACTGTCTGTTTATTATTTTATGTAAATTAAAGACAATAAAATATTTTTGTTAACAATATTTCGTGTACAGTGTACTCTTTTAACTTACTAATTATTATAGTGCAGCACAAATATAAAATATTAAAAAAATTAACAATTTTTTTAAATGTTCTAGGCTATTCTATTGGAAATCGTAATTTGGGGAATAAATTGCTGCAGTTGATTAGAAATATATTAATTTAAGGATTCTGACTAGATGAAAACCCAAATATGCTAAGGAGATGTTCTAAATAACCAAATTCACTCTTGAGTTAAGTGTCCACGCGTGGTAAAATCTCATTTAAATGAGTATAGGCAGATTGTGGCAAGATCAGAAAACTGTTTATAAAAGTTAAACCTTTTCCATCAATAGGGTATATGTAGTTTTCCGGGCAATTTCCGGCGTTTTACTATATTATACCAAACAGTTTACATTTGTTTGAACTGTCGTAATTGTTGCATATGTTTTTCCAAAACTTCTGGTGTATTACAATATATTAGTAATGCTTGATCATACTTTAAACATTACATTAGGTTTAGCCAAATAATATAGGCACACTAACTTTAAATATAAAAAAGATAAATGTCTTACTGTCATGTTTCAACTCATATTGTATTATTATTAACGCAAAGATTGAGTTAAAAATTAGTGCACATGACGGGGACACATAAAATCTCTAAATTTTAACTTTCATGTTTTGGACCAATGTCCGGCCGGACAGTGGACTCGCTCCACTGTGCGGCAGCTCGGTTCCTGGACCGCCTGATATCGTAGTGCTGAGAGAGAGCACGCAGCTCATCTGCTACAATATGCCGGCGGCCCCTGTTGAGCTGGAGGATGGTAAGCTTATTCATAAAAGGTCCCTTTGGCTACCTCCTTAGCCCACTTGATGTGCTCATGGCACTCCCTGTTGCCCGCCTTATGTTTTCTTTGACTAACTGGGGCATTGCACGCACACAGTTTATACAGAAAGGGCCTAAGAGCTCTTTTTTCTTTGATTATGCGGCCATGAAACGCACACCATACGTATATAACAGCATTTTCATTGCACGTGGCCGTATCCATGGCATTGACCACACCGAGGAGCGTCGAGATAGTCTTTAAATATTATTGCCTACTATTCTCCATCTATACTCCCCATTTCTAATAAAAGAAACCGAACCATTGGGTGGACTTCCAACACCCAATTCCTTGTAAAACCCTTTCTTCCCACTGATGAAAAAAGTGGCCGGAGGTCCTCGATGACTAGTGGAGTGGGGCCCGACTTTCTCGGGTATTCTGCCCCACAGAAATCTGACCAGTGCCGCTGAATCCCAGGAAAGGGTGACAACCTGCACTTCCAGCCTGGGTTTTTTCTTTAGACCTTTTTGGCATGATGCCCTTTATTCCGTAGTCCCTGCCATCCAATCATCCTCGGGCATCAGAGTCAGCATCCATGCGGACCAAAACAGAACCAGCCTTGGTCGCACGGACGATGGTGCCTATTTTATTTGGTGAAGGCAATCCTTTGATTATATCTACCGGTTTCTTACTTCCACCGCTAATAGTATATGTGGCTCTTGTTGTTACAGTGGACATTGTTGATAGAGATTTAACAATCTCTGCTATGGTTAGTGACTTGGTATTAGTAGAACCAACGGTAGGTCCTAGTAGCTCCTCTCAGGTTATTTCCTGATTTATTTTTCTTTCTTTTCCTTTTACTAGATACCACCTGAAACGTTTCGAGCTCAGTTACTAGTGAAGATTGGTCCTCATCCAGATGAGTATTTGATTGTAGCTCCTTGGAAGGTCCTGCTTTAGGCTGCTGCAGCTGATGTGTTACACGTGGAGTAGAAAGAGCCTCTATAACTTTTGTCACGACGATATCTGTAAGCAAGTCACGAAGCCTCTCTAATGATGACGCTTCGTGAATAGTATCCTGAATAACAGAAGACACTGTACCAAAATTTTCTTCCTTCTCCCTGACTTCTAGCGTTTTAACTATATCTACCAGACCTTGTACCTTATTGTTGATATAGTCTCTAACACTACCTAATGATTTTTTCTCATACTTGTTGATGTAGGTCCGGAGGTTCTCCTGTATACGCTGTGCATCACAAAAGTGACTACCAGCTTCTAGTTTCTTTTCGGACTCAGGAGAACCATTCCGAGCCCGTTTAACCGCAGGTTTTCGGTCGTTTGGAGTTTTGGCTTCTTAGCCTACTAAATTGTCACAGAGCATGTCGTTACAATTATGAGAATTATGAAAATTGTAACCTTAAAAAAATTAGGAATTTCCACCAGCTAATAGTACAAGGGTCTCTGGACTTCCCAATGAATCCTGTGGTAAATAAGAATTCCAATGAAGAAAAAAAAAATTTCTCCCCAATGCACCTTATCACTATTGTTGGAAATCTATAGAATTAAGCTTCAAGTAGGTTATGGTTAATTTGTAATCACTAATTGTACCACAGTATCTTATCTTCAATTCGTGTTCACTTATAAAACGTGCTTCTTTTTCGTACTAAAAACATTCAATGACTTTTAATCACACTTGGATTAGTAGGGTTAAGTGCCCTAATATGAGACAAAATCCAAATATAAGACCCCCTCTTTCTAACATATAACATCAGTAAATTTCAAAAATTCGACCACGAATGTCTTATTATCTGATATCGCCTACTAACATCTGTATCAACCGTTATCAAATTTTAAAAATAAAATGATGTTATGAACTAGAATCAGGAGCGCGTCATTTATATGAAGCCTGATATTAGGGCACGACACCGTCAGCCCTACCAACCACATTGCTTCTTCAAAGGTAGGACTAACTGACCTAAAAATATAACATTCAATTACATTTTACTTGTATATTATAATTTAATCTTTGTTATGGGCCTTAACCAGATTTTTTCGAATTATCTGCTTTTATTGTCCTATTATTACTTCCCAAAAGTTCATACAGTTAATTAAAGACTTACTTTGTTGTAATAATACCAACTTCATAAAAAAAAGAGCCCTATGCATAAAAAAAGAGAAATTAATTGTTTTTAAGATAAATTTTATTAATTTATTCTGTTGATAGTTTACCTTGTGATAATATATTTTTAAAGGGATATTTAATTGAATAAATATTTGCTTAGCCAATTGTTAATCTATTTTTTTATAAATGTTTATATGGATTGGGTATTTTTTCGACAGGTGCATTCTTAGTTTTCTTCATGATAGTGTGAATTTAGAATCGCGACAATAGAGTATTGCGATCGTGAAATCGAAATTTTTCACGATCGCAATACTTCCACTTACTATATATTTCATATAGAGGTAAGTGAAAGTAATAAGAGAAATTTTAATTATTTTCTCTGTTGATAGTTCACCATATGTTAATATATTTTTAAAAGGATACTAATATAATTGAATAAATATTTGGATAGGAAATTGTTTATTTATTATGTTATAAATTTTAGATGCATTGTTTATTTTATTTTTATTTTTTTACCGTTACGTTCTTAGTTTTCTTCATGATATGTAGTGTGAATTTAGGAGCTACTTGATTTACTGTGACATTAGTTGTATTATAATTTTTTTTTTTTTTTTTTCGAAATTCCTCAATTGTCCCTTTAGCAGAATTAGTTGTTTTTTTATTCAGCCTTCTTTTCTTCTGCAGCGGGGGCAGCGGCTTCCTTCTCTACTACAACCTTGACGGACGCAGCAGGAGCAGCGGCAGGAGCATCAGCCTTCGGTTTGGAGCCGAGGTTAAGCAACTAAAAAAGAAAAAATATTCAATATTTACATTCATTAAAACATTAATTTATCATGCATATGTTGCTGTACCTACTTACTCTAAGAGACTAAATATATTTTTTCAACCAATTCTAATTATCAATGAAATTGTAATGATTTATTTTATAATCTTTTTCCAAATTTATTAAATTTGTTAATTCATATAGGTACGTGGGTCCTTTCGTTTCTTTCTTCCTGCATTATGCATGTATCCAAAGATTAAATTTTACAATTTTATAAATTTACAATTAAGTATATACATTTTTGGTATAAGTTGGTGTAGCATTGATTAGTTTTTTTACTTTCACTTACCTATACATGAAATATATAGTAAGTGGAAGTATTGCGATCGTGAAAATTTTCGACTTCCGGTTTTCAACGGAAATACACGTTTTGGGGTCCCCTGAGTCCAATTAACCAAGTCCCGCGAAATGGTCTGTGTGTGTGTATGTGTGTGTGTGTGTGTGTGAACAGACTAGCTCAAAAACTATAAACCGTGCGAACCTGAAATTGGGTATTTAGAGTATTTATATGCCCGCGATGTGACAGCAAAAATTTCATCAAATTTGCTCAAAGGGAGGGGGTACTTTATTAAATAACTTTTTAAGTTTTTTTCGATTTTCTCAAAAACGGCACTAACGATTTTGATTAAACTGAGTATTTGATCTATTCATATGCCCGAGATATGACTGTAAAAATTTCATCAAAATTGATCAACCGGAGGGGGGACTTTACTTAATAAATTTTGTATCATTTTCACGTGTTTTTTTGATTTTCTCAAAAACGGCTCTAACGATTTTGATTAAACTTAGTATTTGATGTATTTATATACCCGAGATATGACTGTAAAAAATTCATCAATATTGATCAACAGGAGGGGGGACTTTACTTAATAAATTTTGTCCAATTTTTACCTTTTTGATCGATTATCTCAAAAACGGCTTTAACGATTTTCATCAAATTCGTTATGTTTAATGAAAATTAGTTGTTATTTAATATCAGGTAAGCTTTATCATTATTAAAATGTTCTGAGGGGGCTTAATTGGGGAAGGGGCTTTTTTTGTTTTTCTATAAAGTACCTTTGTTTTAGTTTATATTGAGAAATTAACTGTCTCTCATCACGCTTAAAAATAAGAAATGGCTAAATATGATATATGAAGAAAATCAAGTAAACTTATACAGGAGAAAAAAAGAAAAATATTCCGTCTTGAGCTCACGCATGCGCCGTACGCCTTTAATGATGCGTTATAATAAAACTGTTCTGTTCATTTGAGAAGTGGCAATTAACAAAACGCATTAATTTCTAATCTAAGTAAGTTGGTAAGGGAAAGTTGTGTGTTGCGCGCACGCACCAGATTTTTAACTTTTATATGAAAAAAAAAAACAAGATGATACAAAATTATGGAGTACAATTAATCAACATATTATATTCTAGCATCACACAATGGACAAATAAAATAATTATGAAATAAAAACAATAATAGAAATGGATAAATAAAATAAAAGTAAAGACAAAAACATCAAAATGTCCGACTTCAATTTTTCCAGAAGTTGAAATTCAATTAAAATAATTCTTTTTCGATTCTCGGTTATAATTCTTTAAAATGCCCTTTTCCCTCAATTGCCTGCTGTCTCCTTTCAGAAGCATACTATCTATTAGACTAAATCTTTTACATTCGAAAATCGGACAGTCTTGTAGAAAATTATGAAATGAGAAGTCCGTCACAGTGGAGTATGTCAGTGTTCGTCAGGTCAAACCGTTTTGGATAAGATTTACGAAGTTAAGTTTACTTCATTTTCATTTCATTTACAAAGTTTACTTTATTAATATTTTACAAGTTTACAAAGTTAATCCAGGTCACAACAGGTTGTATCGTGAATTATTAATTTTGTCTTAGTTCGTAAGTGTAAGATCTGAAATAAATTTATAAAGCGGTCTTCCTTTCGTAGTTTCTTGCCATTGTATTTTCCAATCATTTATGCTGTCAGCCAATGATGAAATGAGAAGTCCGTCACAGTGGCATATGCGTATGCCATAACGTTCGTCAGATGAAATCGTTTTAGAAAAGATTTGCTCCATTTTCCATTAGTCCATTTTCAGTTAAAAATTATGCCAGTTTGTAGTCCGAACGTTTGATTTTGTCATAGTTCTTAAGTGTAATTTCTAATATTTCTTTAATTTTAACAGAAGGGGGTTTTGTCGAAGGTAACGCGAGGCACATCTTGGCGATCCTCTGCTTCATTTCTTACGATGTTAGGTGGGTTTGTAAAGTCTTAAGAAACTTTTCTAATACCAATCATTTGACATATTTAGAAGTTCTATCTATTAACTCAAATAAACATTGTTTTATTCGTATATATTTCGAAAAAAATACTATTTGCTTACAAAAATTCTAGAAGTCTCAGATCTTACATATTTTGCAATAAATTAAAATGGACAGTGACATTATATAAAAAATACTTTTAGTGCATTATCGATCATTTCCGTCAATTATTTTTATTGGAAATGGATGTGAAATAAAAGTAATTAAGTGGATGATAGAGAAAAGATTTATTCTGTTATCTGTACCCATCCAAAATGTATACGAGTATCAAATTACAACCATTCCAGCTATTTCTAAATATTAATCTCTTGAATAAATTAAAATAAGTTGTGTAAAAAGAAAAAAAAAACAATCCTTTGTAAGCAGTGGGACTCCTGTGCTAAGTACGCTGTAAGGAAGTAGTAATGCGAAGAAATATACTAATGTATTTAATAATAGATTTCAATAATCAAAATTACCTGTGACGCACCAGGAACCATTTTGGCACCAGGCAACATTCCACCCATTTGCATCGGAAGAGACGCAACAGTTTTACCCATGCTGATCGAAGGCTTGACTGCTCCCATGACGTTACCGCTGGTTATGGCTTTTTGGGCTTCCGTCATGTCTGCTGTCAGTTTGCCGACCGTACCAGTGAGAGTACCCGCAAAGCCACCGATAGAGAATGCTTGGCCGATAGCGGCCAAACCGAGGAGGGAGATAACAGCGATACAGAACTTCATTGCTACGTTGAACCACCGGAGCGTTTGATATTGCTCGAAAGCTACTGCCTTTATTTATACCTAATTCATCAGCCAATATTTACATTTTGGTAAATAATCATTAACCAAACACACGTATGAACGTCGATATAAAATAAACTAATCCAAGGTTATAACATCGTTTGTTTTATGCAGACAAATCTCAATTTTTTTAAACTGATGAAGGAAACTATTGCGATAAGGGTCCCTATTTCGTCTTTGGGAAACGTAACTTGAACATTTGATGAAAAAAATATGTTCTTTACGTTCTCGAGTTTTAGTTACCATTCACAAAATTTATGTTACCACAATGCATTTCCCATAAGTTTATAAGTGGTATGTACTACTAACTAACCATTAGTTTTTATACATCTATGTGGTTTACATAGCAATATGCATCATCAACATTGGTATGTTTAAGAGAACAATATACGTCGCCATAATAGCTCTTTATAATTGACTGAACCTCAAGATCCCTTATTTCATATCAACAGTCAAGAAACATATCCGATATTTTGAGAATCAAAAGATATTTTCTCATGATTTCGTTAATTTTTACGGCCAGTTGTAGGGCACAAGGGCTTGATCTTTCCAACGCCCTTCATCTACATTTTCCACTGAACACAAATACTTTTGCTTTTGTGTTAGAAAGCAATATTCATAATTAGATTCCCGTGCAATTGCATCTTTTTATTGGTAAGTGAGATTAAAGCGAACTAAAGTTACTTATCCGAATCAAGCCTAACGGGATGTTTTATACTGCACGAAATTGCACGTTTCGGGGTTTACTGCACGAAATTGCACGTTTTGGGGTTCACTGCACGAAATTGCACGTTTTAAAGTTTTATTGCACGAAATTGCATCATTTGATATTTTGAAGAAAAAAAAAATATTACAAATTGTAATTTTCTTAAATACGCATCAAAACTATAGAGGAAAAATAAATGTGAATATCATAGGAAAAAAAATAAGGGGAACTTGGGAGATGTAAACAAACACAAATCTCGAAAACTGCGGCATGGATTGAAAAATATCCTGAACTAGGGATGCTTGTGTAGTGTTTTGTAAATCTTGTGATAAAAAAATTGGATGTGAGAGGAAATCACAATTCCCACTGCAGCACAAGTAAGTACTTTTTTTTTTAACCCTAGAACGGTGACACGGGTAGTGCGTGTTACCAGAGTGATTCAAAAATAAGCCTACGCACCGGATATTGCATCTAGTTATTCCATAATTTGATTATGGATCAAATGTAACAATTACATCGTTACTTTTCCTACGCCAAAATCCCCGGAAACAATTAAAATCGGTTACGAAACTATTAGGGTGCAACCATACATACCCAACCCTTTACGATGTTTTAAATGCCTGGGTTTCTCCCACCCTATCATCCACTGCAAAAAAGAGCCGGTGTGTGTACAGTGCAGTCAGGCTAAACACGGAGAAAATATTAGGTGTAATCTCCCGGTCAGGTCTATAAATTGTAATGGCCCTCATCATGCCCTTGATCGATCCTGCCCTATTTTTAAACTACAAAAAGAGATCAATGCGATACAAGTAAACAATAAAGTCTCTCTGGGTGAGGCAAAAAAAATATATAAAGAAAAATACCTAAATAACTTCACTAAAACCTTTGCTGAAATAACAAAAAATAAAAATAATGAAACCAAAAAAGATGTTGCCATCCAGGCGCTCGGTCATCTTCGGGCCCTGCAGCCGGCGCTCCCAGCCTCCCACTTCCTCCTTCCCGCTCTTCCCTTCCTCCTCCTCCTCCCGCCAACGCTTCCTTCCCTTTACCTACGGAAGCGGCGGTTTCTTCAATTCCCTCCGCTTCTGATGACCCTCCTTCA
Source organism: Aelia acuminata (assembly GCA_911387785.2). NCBI lineage: Eukaryota > Metazoa > Arthropoda > Insecta > Hemiptera > Pentatomidae > Aelia > Aelia acuminata. The sequence goes on along the minus strand of OU426979.1, from coordinate 148,945,097 downwards.
CCTTCTGTTGAAATGAGGGCTAATAAGGAAATAGATGACGAAGGATTTGAAGTTCAAAAATCTAAAAGAGGTCGACCTCCAAAAAAATCTTATAAAACAAACTAAAATAAACTAACACAAATATTTTTCCTTATTATTTATATCCAGATTATTCATTTACTCTAAATAATTCTATCACGTATTATTTCACTTTACTTTATAACATTTTTTTTCTTCTTTCTGACTCTAACCAAATAAAACTAAAATGTCAATAGTCCAATGGAACTGTAATGGTCTAAAAACTCATTTTAATGACTTAAAAATACTTATACGTGATATAGATCCATTTTGCATTGCTCTCAAGGAAACCCATCTAACAACCAGAGATAAAATTAACATTAAAAATTTCGATATTTACCGGAAAGATAGCCCTAATCCAAATCACAGCCATCATGGAATCTTAATAGCTATACACGAATTGGTACACTCCGAACCAATTACAATTGCCTAGTAAAAGTCCATCGAAATTTCACGTTTTCCATATGTAATATCTATTTGCCTCAAGATCGTGACATAGAAACACAACACCTTTTGGGTATCTATAATCAATTGCCCCACCCTGTTCTTTTCCTCGGAGACACCATCTTATGGGGGTCGCAAAACACCAACACGCGGGGCAAAATTATAGAGAATTTTTTGGATGTTACTAATCTTCTCCTACTAACGTTGGCAAGCCCTTACGGATACGATAATAAATGCAGCCAAATCATCGATTCCAAGGACGTCTGGCGTTCCACGCCGCCCCCTAGTTCCATGGTTCGACGACTCCTGTAAAAAAGCCATTAAAATACGTCGGAGAGGAAATTTAGGAAGTCCATGACCACTGAAAACATGATTGAATATAAAAAGCAAAGAGCTATTTGCAGGAGAATATTCTTTCAATGTAAGGCTGATTCATGGAAAAATTTCGTAAGTTCCATAAGCTCATCAACCCCATTAAGTGAGGTATGGAATAAAGTTCGCAAACTCAATAAACATTCTCCACAATCTAGGTACACCATCTTACTTAATGGCCAATTAACAGAAGATCAAGGCCAAATAGCAACCTCCCTTTTTCTATGTGGGAATTAAAATATGCATTGAATTCGGTCAAAGGTTCATCACCGGGTCCTGACCAAATTCATTATGATATGATTAAAAACTTACCGGATGACACCAAATATTGGCTGCTTGATTATTATAATCACATTTAAACCACTGGGTATTTCCCGGATTCCTGGCGTGACTTAATAGTTATCCCAATATATAAAAAAGGAAAAGAAAAACGAGACATAAATAGCTATCGCCCCATATTTTTAACAAGCTGTCTAAGCAAAATTATGGAGCGCATGATTAATAAAAGACTGATGTGAATAATAGAGAATAATGGCTTATTGCAGCCATTTCAGAGTGGATTCCGCAAAGGACGAAGCTCTATATACCACCTAGCAATATTGGAAGCCGAGGCCGAGTATACCTTCTTAAATTCACAGCACATGATTCCCATATACTTTGATATGAATAAGGCTTTTGACACAAAAGACTCATTATCCTAAAAAAAACTATCATCCGTGGGGATCAGAGGGAACCTGTTCAATTATATAAGGCAATTTCTCTCCAACTGCCACTTTAAGATAAGATAAGAATAGGATGTGAAATATCTGAAGAGTATGAACAAGTGAGCGGTGTACCTCAGGAATGTGTATTGAGTCCCACCTTATTTTGTCTCACGATTAATGAATTGGCACTAAATTTACCAAAAAGGGTCAAACCACTATTGTTTGCCGACGATTTAGCCATTCTATGCCGATCAGAAAACACCGATATCCTTAAATACAAGTTACAAGAAGCAACAAACCGAATAAATAACTGGTCACTAAATAAAGGTCCCCAATTTTAACCCACAAAAACTAATTGTCTTTATTTCCACCGTAAAAGAAATATCCACTCCGCTCCCGTTTTTCACCTGGGAAACTCCCCCATACCATATACCGATAGCCAAAAATTCTTGGGCCAGATATTCGATGGAAAGCTCTCATGGAAAAAAGACATCAATACACTGAAAGGTTAAATATTCAAAAATATCTTTCTGGTACCTCCTGGGGCTCTGATAGAAAAACGCTAATAAATTTATATCGCACACTAGTCTGTTCTAAATTGGACTACGGCAGTTTTGTTTATGGATCTTCCAGACTCCGGGTACTTAACAAACTTGACCCCATACACCATGCCGGGATCCGTATTGCAACAGGGGCATTTCGCACTAGTCCTATTCTTAGTCTGTGTTCAGAATCAGGAATACCCCCTCTTTTATTCAGAAGACATAAACTGGCAATAAATTGCCAGTGGCAATTTCAAAACTACTACCACAATCCGAACACCCAACACATAGATATATTTTCAAACCGAAATTTTCAAAAACATTCAAAAGAAAACCAAAATCTACGCTTCCGCTATCTGAAAAGTTTAAATCAGCAATATTATTTCTCAAAGAAATACCCATATTCAAACAAGATGTTTACACACCTTCATGGGCACACAAACCACCTAAAACAATACTCCGGTTAAACAGGTCTCCAAAAAATAATACCTCTTCCTCCGATTACAAATCCGAATTCTCACTACTACTTCAAAACATCCGAGAACCATTCATCATTTATACTGATGGATCTAAATCCGATTATTCTACTGCTTGTCCTTTGTCACCCACAATTCCACTCACAAACTAAAATTACACAAGTTATGCAGCGTATATTCTGCCGAACTACATGCAATATCCTCGGCACTCCATTTCTCCATGTCAATAGAACAAAACAATATTACAATAGTTACCGACTCATTGAGCTTTCTAAAGGGATTAAATAGTATGTACCCCAAACATCCAATTACGCTTAAAATACATTCCTACCTACAGATGTTAAATGATATGGAAAAAAATATTTTCTTTATTTGGGTGCCAAGCCATATGGGGATTAAAGGAAACGAACTCGCGGACATAGCAGCGAAACAGGCACTTAACCTCCCAGGACGGGGCCCGGCCATTTTAACACCCCAAGAAACGAGTGCTCCCCTAAAACAAAATATAATAGAAAACTGGCAAGCCATGTGGAATGAGAGCCCACCGAGCAAATTAAAAACCATAAAATATTCAGTGAACCCGTGGAATACCTCAAACCGCTCAAATTGAAGAGAAGAGGTGGCTATAAGAATAGAGCTAAGAATAGGGCATACCAACCTTACCCACATACATGTTATAGTAAAGCAGCCACGCCCTAAGTGTCAGTATTGCGACGACATTCTAACGGTAAATCATATTTTTCAAGAGTGCTTTTTCTACACTACCTTAGCCAAGTTCGGTGTGACAAGCAATATTTCGGATGCACTTGCTAATAATGAGGATAAGGTCGCAGCGGTAGTGAAATTCTTAAAGGAAACAGATATATTACAAAAATTTAATTTTTTTTTCCTTTTTTTTTTTTTTTTTCTTTCACCTCCCTTCATGTTACAAATAATTAACAATACAAAATAACAAAAAAAAAAGTTAAAACGCAATTGTATAAATAGTCTAAATTAAATATTTAATTTATAATATAGATGGTGCCAAGAATTTAAATTATTAAAAAGTACGAAAAAAAATGTGTGATGGAGAAATTAATATTAATAACAACATTAGTAAACAAGATTTGGTGTATCAGTTAACAATAATAATAATAATAAAGGCTTAACGAACCCGAAGGTTCGATGCCGACACCACCACTCGCTCCCTGCACACCTCCATCCATCGACCGTCTTCCAGACCTAACTTCGATAGATCCGCCCGAACGCAATCCTCCCACCTCCGTCTCGGCCTGCCCCTCGGACGTTTCCCATCCGGCACCGCGCTTATTAATCTTTTCGGAATACGTTCACAGCCAAGTTTTGCAATTTTACACGCCCATTTTATTCGTCTTGCTGCAATCACGTCAATTACATTTACTGGGTAAAGTTCACTCAGTTCGGCGTTGTGTAAGCGTCTAAATTCTCCGGTTATTTCATCCCTCTTCGGTCCAAATATTCTACGCAGTACTTTATTTTCAAAAACTCTAAGCCGTTGCTCATCCCTCAATGTCAGCGGCCAAGTTTCGCATCCGTAAAGGATCGTAGGAAGAATAATAGTTTTGTAAATCCTAATTTTTAAGTTTTGGGACAGAAGGCGGGAGCTAAGCAATTTCGCGACTGAAAAGTAGCAAGCATTACCGGCTTTCAATCTAGCCTTAATTTGTATCAGTTAACAAAGACAAAGAAATAGACTAAAGCATTGATGACCTTAGGGTTTTATGCCTTTGAACCCCAATAAAAAAACAAATATTTGTTAGGTGTGCGAAGAGTGAGCAATCAAATTGTCTGCTACGATCTGTCGTGATCTTAGATGGAACTCAAAACCTGGCGATCCAAGAAAATAAGAGAGACCGTCCGACTGATTCCGCTGAAATTTCCTTTAAAGGTATTGTTTTATCCTCCGTCCAGCTAAAAAAAACGGTCAATGATTGTTAGTAAATAAATATACCCATCGGAAGGTGGCAAAGGTCCAACAATATCAAGATTTAGGTGAGAAAATCTACTACTGGCTGGTTCGTAGGTACCTATTTCGCTAAAAATATGTTTGGTAACTTTTGAACGTTGACAACCCATACATGTTTTAGCCCATAGTCTGACATCCTTTTTAAGGGAAGCACACGTATCGTTGCTTGACGAGCTCGATGGATGCTTTTACTCCAGGATGTGCCATGTTATGGAGAGAGCTGTTATGGGGAGAGTCGAAAGCTGGTTTCCGAAATGATCGCGGTAAGTAAGTCCTCAAACGACTTGTAGATGTGTCTACTATCAATTCTACTCCTGATGTTAATGCGATTGGTGCAAATTAAAGGGAACAATTTTTATTAGCCTTTAGCTGTTGTAGTTCCTCGTCCGTACTTTGTAGTTTCGCTACGTCGTCAAAGGAAATCACGGATGGGACAGACATAGCGGATAGGCGAGAAAAGAAGTCGGCCGGAGTGTTGCATTTGCCAGGAACAGTACTGGAGGTTTGTGGTGAACTGCCCTATGAAATCCAATTGTCGTGATTGGCGTGGGGAAGCCTTGTCGAGCCGTTGCTTAAACGCGTATGTCAAAGGTCTATGATCCGTGTATAATACAAAATCCCTACCTTCTAATATGTAACGAAAGTGTTTAACGGACATATAGGCGGCAAGTAACTCTCTATCATAGGTACTATACCTCTTTTTACCGACACACACACACAGACCATTTCGCGGCACTTGGTTAATTGGACTCAGGGGACCCCAAAACGTGTATTTCCGTTGAAAACCGGAAGTCGAAATTGTTCACGATCGCAATACTTCCACTTACTATATATTTCATATATAGGTAAGTGAAAGTAATAAATGCTAGTAAAAATAAATAGATCGACTAGGAACCAGTAAAAATAAATGCACTGAAAAGTATGAAATAATTACCTTCTGATTTTTATGAATAAGCAGCAAAATTGAAAATCGTATGAAAAGCGGAAAAATGCATTAAAACGGATAATTTTATTTTGATTAGTACGAATACATACTAACTGTGAATAAAAATTATTAAATTAAAATATTAAATACCATGTTCAATAATTAACAATCTTTTCGGAGGCGGCGCAAAATAGAAAATCTATAGAGAATTTTAAGATTCTCCTAATTGTTAGTGTTAACAATTTTAAATTTTGCGCCACCTCCGAAAAGATTGTTAATAATTGAACATGGTATTTAATATTGTTACAGTCTTCGGGTTCGATAAAATGAACAATTAACACTAGGACAATAATTTATTAATCAAATACTCACAATGGTAATTATGCCTTATTATTAGATACAAACCAGGCTGTGTATGTAGACTCTAATTACTTATATAAAACCGCACGGGTTAAAACAAGAGTCTTTTCTACGACATACACTATCACCACAATAACTTATCACAATAAGGCTTACCACTTATCACACTAACCTATCCCTGTTCACTACGAAGTGTACTCCACGGGTGTTGCCAAACAACTCCGCAGAGGCTTGTTAAAGCTGGTATTTATAAGCCTTAGGAAGATTCTAGAAGGTTCGGGGTTCATGTAGAACAAAGTCTTTGATCTTTGCCGGCAGCCCGTGCCGCACCGAACAATGGACGTATTGTTCACCATAGGCGCTTTGTCTGACCCCGCTGGCAGCAACATTACCCCCTCCTTAAGGCTGATCTGTCCCAGATCAGGTCGTGAATGGGGTGGAGTAGGTTCAGGTGTTTTCTCCTCTTCAGCTACCAGCAGGACATTTCCTGTTTCCTGACCGAGTGTTAGAGGCACAGCTACTTTCTTGACACTACCAGGCGGGGCCACCTTCAACGAAAGGACCCTGGCCGGTGAAACAGATTAGAGCTCCACAATGCCAAACGTATTTGACATTACACAAACACCAGAAGATGGGTCTGGGACCTGGCTTGGATCAATCCTTACAACACTTGCATTGGCAACCAGCACCTGTTGGGTGTGAGGGCCTAGACCAATGCTCTGCTCAACTAAGCTTCCGTTAATCGCACCACGAGCAGCTGATGATTTGCTCTCATCACCATTCGATTTGAGTCCTACTTCCGCTGCTGGACTTTCTGTAGTCCCATGGGTAATATTGGGCTTAGGAGGAGGCCGTCCAGGTCCTCGAATGATGCCACTGACTGTCACTTCACTGTCAGTTTCTCTTTCTAATTTCAAGTTCTTTGCTAAGGGGTCACCATCCTCATCAGAATCAGTAACAGGCATTCTCCTGTTTAACATTTCAAGTTCCGCATCTTCAGGCTTCATAGACCCACACCAAGCCTTTCCCTGATTCAAGGTTCCTTGCTTGCTGTACCAGATTAGTCGACCACTGATTGAAAAGTTTCCAGAGTTTGTCACTTGATCGTTTTCAGCCCTCTCCGATATGGCAGTCCTCTGTCCATTCTCCCAGCCACTCTGTTCAGAAGGGCATCCTTCCCATCCAAGGGTGTATCCGGCCCTCCTCGATACGGCTGACCTCTGTCCATTCAAAGACCCCCTGGCCAATCTCTCCTCAAATGCTCCAAGCAGACGCCGACAAGCCTCCAAGCTTCCAGCCGGCCCCCAGCCACTCTGTTCAGAAGGGCATCCCTTCCATCCAAGCAAATATCCATATTGCTTCTTTCCTTGATGGAACCTTCGGGAAACAACAAACTCTTGGTCCTTATCTTGGGAGCTATCACCATCCTCGAGATGATCTCTCATGTTCTCAATATCCTCCGCTCCTTTTTCAACACCAGTGGTTGACTCAACTTCCATGACTTCTCTTGTCGAATCCACCTGAACAAGCCTTCCCGCTTCAACAGGCTTTTCCTCAGCGCCTTCATCGCAATCTTCCTTGTCAGGTTTAGCATACCCAAAAGTACTAGAATCCATGACAGTCTGTACAGCAGCTAACCCTGCATTTCCTATTCTTTCAGGCTTGGGTTTCATGAACTCCTCCTCGAAATGAACACCACAAGAGGATACACACCCAAGAGCATCCACCTCTCTCAATCCGCCAAGCGGCACCTTCACATCTTCAACACTCACTTGAGGATCAAGGTCGAAGGGCTCTTCTTTTTCTTCTTTATCATTAGTTTCTCCTTCACCTTTCGATTTGTTGAAATGAAACACTTTATCAACTTGCGTAGCACTAAGAACCTTCTTAACCGAAATCTTAGGAATATCACTATCAACTAACTTATTTTCTAAAGTAGTATAACATTCTGACAACGTATTTTTTAAAGTAGAAAATAACTCATTTTCATTTTCTAACAACACATTTTTAAATTCTAACAACATATTTTTCAATTTACTAAATTCTGTTTCAAAAAGAACGTGATCTGGATCCTCTCCACTACTAATTAAAGCTTCCCTGAGCCTTTGTTGCAATATAGACTTGTTCAGGGAACCCATATGTTGTTTTAAATTATTTTAGTTTATTTGTTGTTTAATTCACTATTTTCAAATTAATTTTAAATTTAATTAACTATTATTATTAATGTAATAAGTATGTATCAAGTTATTATATTATATAATAATATAATTATATAATTATGTAAATTATATAAGTCATACCAATCTATATTAAGTATTTAATTAGCATTAGTTTAGTGTTATGTGCGTGGGCGTCTGTGATTGGTCGAAGACGCTCTGAGACAAACAAAAGACGCTTCAAGTCAGTCAGCTGTTGAGTCTCGCCAAGCGAGTAAGCATTACGCCTCACGCTTAAAACATTCTTTAAAAACATTTATTACATTCTCGTTCACCCAGGGTGTTCAGTTGTGTATTGTGCACATTTGCAAACATTATTTTAGAAGACGAGCGAAGAGGAAGATTAAGTTCCCAGCGGGATGGACCTTTAAAGTAAAATACTTCCATCATTATTTTTTTTAAATAATGTATGAACATTACATTATTACATTGTGTTTAATCTTCGACTTTAAATAACATTCTATTAACATTGGACTTAATCTTTTAACATTAAATCAAATTGCTAAATTCAGCTATTATATATATCTTTGTATTATAGTTATTAATCATTTTTTTATTACCCTACTCTATAGATCATCAATGGCCATTCGATTAAAACATATTTTTGTATATAATAGTTTATAAGTTGTGTTTCATTTTCGTTCAATCATTTGTTTCGTTCTTATTTAATAAATTATTTGTATTTAATAAATTATTGTTTAAGCTTTAAATATCAGAGAATTTTCTTTATTTCCTTTCATATTATTTTGTTCCTTTTTCATATTACTTTGTTCATCTTATTAATTATGTTAATATTTTCTAAATTTCAAATGTAAACCTTATGTTTAATATCTTCCATGTTATTCTTTTATTATTTAAAACTTTTAATACATTAACCAACAAAACTAATAGCATTAAGCACCCGGCCATACTTTCATCATCAGGGAAGCGAAAGGTTTTTATTATTAAAACCTAACTTGCCTGAACATACTGGTCCTCCGGGCCGGATCGCTTAATTGCCTTAGTTTTGTATAGAAATTCACAAAAATCTGAAAGGAAATTCTCTGTTATTATATTCTTGTAATATACTTAAAATCTAATTCTTTGTTTAAATTGATATTTTCATTTGTATGCTTCACATTTTATTTTTGTATACATCTTTTGAATTCTAGCTTGGTTCCTATTTTATTTGTTTTATCCAGTCTTTGTAACTTTGTTAGTTGTTCGATCTCACCCACCAGATTTCGCTTATTTTAATTTAATTTCATACGTTCTTTTTAAATTTTACCCCTTCATTTCACTTCACTTTTTTAACAATAATCCTTCATGATGTCGACTGAGGCTTCATTACGCAGAAAACTCAATGTTTTAGCGCCAAAAATCAAAGCTGTTGTTGAACAAGGTCGTAAGGTCGATTCAGATAGGGATTGTCTTTTTATGTTCAAGGGGTTATATAAAAGTCTGCAACGCAATTATGATACCTATATTACAACTTTTGAGTCATTAGAAGATATTTATGAGACTGAAGGGAAAGAGCTAAGTGATAAGGATCGGACCACATTGGCGAATGTTGAGCGGTATTTTCATGAATCGAATGCGATTTATGAAAAATATATGAATCCTACACCATCACAACCTGCACAATTGGATCAAACTAGCATTCTGAATCAATCCCTATCTCTGCGAACTCATCTTCCAAAGATCAACCTTCCTAAATTTGATGGAAATTACCAAGAGTGGCCCACATTCCGTGATACTTTCCTGTCTTTGATCCATAATGAGGCAGCTATTCCAAAGATTGAGAAATATCACTTCTTGTTGTCCTGTTTACATGGCTCTGCACGCTCACTCATCAAGAGTGTACCACTTCGCGAAGAGAACTATGACCAAGCATGGTCGATCCTCGTTGAGACTTATGACAATAAACGTCTCTTGGCTACTCATCATTTGAATGCATTGTTGGAATTCAAACCATTGCCCTCTAAACCCAGTTTGCAATTATTAAAATCATTCCTTTCTAGTGTTGGAGAAAATATTCAAGCGCTTAAGCTCTTGAAAATACCTGATCCTGATGAGTTTATTTTATTTTCCTTAGCTATAAGATGTTTAGATCCTTCTACTAGAAGAGAATTCGAAAAAAGGAATTTGGACTCCGATTTTCCAAAATTTGAAGACTTAGTCAAATTCATCAAGGATGAATGCAAATCATTAGAACTATCGGAAAATAACCCCTCCTACTCAAACTCAAACTCGAATTCAGTGCATTCCATCGCAGGGCCAAAATTCAAAACCTCATTAATGGTTGAGAGTAAACCGGTTCGAACCAAAGGATACCAAACTAAACAAAACTCAAATAAACCATGCCCAGTGTGCAAGGGAACACATTCACTATATGAATGTTACCAATTCCGAAAAACACCAAACCATGCTAAGTGGAAGCTTCTTAAAGGCTGGAAAGGCTGCCTTAATTGCCTCAACGCCAATCATAAGCTTGATGATTGTGGATCAAAACATAACTGCAACATCTGCCACAAGCGTCATCATACTTGGCTTCATGTTGGTGGTGACCCTACAAAAGATGGATCTCCACCTGGCACCTCTACAAGGGAAGATGTTCAGTGCGACAATAAAGAACGAGAAATATCGCCCGTATCTCTAGCCAGTCATTCTAAAACTAATGATGTGCTCCTAGGAACAGCTGTTGCTACTATTAAGGATAGCAAGGGAAATTTTCAACCTGTCCGCATGGTTCTCGATTGTGGTAGCCAATATTCATTCATTTCTGCCGAGTGTGCTAATCGTCTCCAGCTTAAGGTCAAACCATTCAACCTACCCATATCAGGAATTGGCCAGACATCTCTAACTGGAAATCATGGAATTTCTTCTTGTCTAATACGACCTATCATTGGAACTCAACAACTCAAGACCAACGCCGTTGTTGTTAAGCGCATTACTAATTTACTTCCTCATGTTCAACTACCTGGACAACTTGTAGAGACCTACAAGCACTTTGAATTAGCGGATCCTACATTTTACCAGCCTGGACCAATTGAGTTTCTTTTGGGTGCTGATTTGTACTTTGAAATAATAAAGGACAAGCCAATTACGATCCAACCGACCTTTCCAAAACTTATCCCCACTGTTTTTGGGCATGTTATTGCTGGATCTTTTCAAAACCACACAACTTCAAACTCAATGAAGCAATCCTTGTTCGTAACTGGTTCAGATAACTTGAATAAGGATCCCAAATTAAGAAAGATTGAGAAAGTCCAACCTAAGACAATCCAGTCACCTTTAGGTATTTATTGCGAACAACATTTCATGGATACTCCTTTATATACGCCAGAAGATAAATATAGTGTTCGCTTACCATTTAAAGATTCGTTTCGCGATATGAGCGAATCCAAAGGCCAAGCCTTAAAGAGGTTCTTAAATTTAGAACCTAAGTTAAGTAAAAATCCGACTCTTCGGCAGGAGTACACAAATTTCATGGCAGAACACATTAATCATAAACATATGGAACAGACTTCTGACAAAGGATCACATTTAACTCCACACCATAGAGTGGGAAAGAAAGATGGTAATAATTCTAAAATCCACGTGGTTTTCGACGCTTCTGAATCTACTTCTGTTGGATCCCTCAAAGACTACTTACACTAAGTTACAAAGGAACATCACTGAAATCTTGTTTAACTTGAGAAGCCAGCCAATCATTTCCCTCTAACCCGTCTCTTAATCATAAAACCTTTAACTTAAAATTCGAGGTCGAATTTTGGTGGGCGGGATGTTCAGGGAACCCATATGTTGTTTTAAATTATTTTAGTTTATTTGTTGTTTAATTCACTATTTTCAAATTAATTTTAAATTTAATTAACTATTATTATTAATGTAATAAGTATGTATCAAGTTATTATATTATATAATAATATAATTATATAATTATGTAAATTATATAAGTCATACCAATCTATATTAAGTATTTAATTAGCATTAGTTTAGTGTTATGTGCGTGGGCGTCTGTGATTGGTCGAAGACGCTCTGAGACAAACAAAAGACGCTTCAAGTCAGTCAGCTGTTGAGTCTCGCCAAGCGAGTAAGCATTACGCCTCACGCTTAAAACATTCTTTAAAAACATTTATTACATTCTCGTTCACCCAGGGTGTTCAGTTGTGTATTGTGCACATTTGCAAACATTATTTTAGAAGACGAGCGAAGAGGAAGATTAAGTTCCCAGCGGGATGGACCTTTAAAGTAAAATACTTCCATCATTATTTTTTTTAAATAATGTATGAACATTACATTATTACATTGTGTTTAATCTTCGACTTTAAATAACATTCTATTAACATTGGACTTAATCTTTTAACATTAAATCAAATTGCTAAATTCAGCTATTATATATATCTTTGTATTATAGTTATTAATCATTTGTTTATTACCCTACTCTATAGATCATCAATGGCCATTCGATTAAAACATATTTTTGTATATAATAGTTTATAAGTTGTGTTTCATTTTCGTTCAATCATTTGTTTCGTTCTTATTTAATAAATTATTTGTATTTAATAAATTATTGTTTAAGCTTTAAATATCAGAGAATTTTCTTTATTTCCTTTCATATTATTTTGTTCCTTTTTCATATTACTTTGTTCATCTTATTAATTATGTTAATATTTTCTAAATTTCAAATGTAAACCTTATGTTTAATATCTTCCATGTTATTCTTTTATTATTTAAAACTTTTAATACATTAACCAACAAAACTAATAGCATTAAGCACCCGGCCATACTTTCATCATCAGGGAAGCGAAAGGTTTTTATTATTAAAACCTAACTTGCCTGAACATACTGGTCCTCCGGGCCGGATCGCTTAATTGCCTTAGTTTTGTATAGAAATTCACAAAAATCTGAAAGGAAATTCTCTGTTATTATATTCTTGTAATATACTTAAAATCTAATTCTTTGTTTAAATTGATATTTTCATTTGTATGCTTCACATTTTATTTTTGTATACATCTTTTGAATTCTAGCTTGGTTCCTATTTTATTTGTTTTATCCAGTCTTTGTAACTTTGTTAGTTGTTCGATCTCACCTACCAGATTTCGCTTATTTTAATTTAATTTCATACGTTCTTTTTAAATTTTACCCCTTCATTTCACTTCACTTTTTTAACAATAATCCTTCATGATGTCGACTGAGGCTTGTTCCCAGAAGTATCCAAATCGCGTTCTTCCAATTCCCTCTTTAAATCTGCTACTTTCAAATCATACAATCTTAAGCCACTTGTTAACATTTCAAATATTATATACAATTAGCAAAATTAAAATTAACAACTCAAAATTTGAAGACTAACAGCAATAAGTTAATTATAAACTAACAACGAAAAAAAAAAGAAATCTAATCCAACACACAGTTACTAAGATTTAAATTACAAATAAAATTCTCAACACTTTAAACGGTGGTTGATGGTTGGTCTTAAACCACAATATTGTAAAAATAATTGAACCTTTTAATAATGAGAATTAACTCAGAACATTTTTATTTTCACAATAACACAATATTTAGAATGTAATATTAACAACACATGTTAAAAAAGTCATATGAGTTGCAAAGCACCACATACTCCCTCCCCAGTGATAACGGAGAGAAACTTTGATGAAAATGTTACTCTGCGTCCTGAACGTGTTCGGTTGTTCTTGGGAGGCGAAGTTGCTTTAAAAACAGGAGCAGCAGATGAATTCTGTTGGGATCCCTCTGTTGTTGAATTCTGTTACTGCTGGTGGTGCGATGTTCCGTCCTCCGATAACAAATATGCCGGTTTAAGGCGGTCAATAGAGGTCCTTTTCGTGCCCCTCGGAGTCTCAAGATCAAAGAATTTGTCTGTTCGTGAAATTACCTGAAATGGTCCTTCATAAATAGGTTGTAAGGGTTTTCTCACAGCGTCTTGTCGCACGAAAACATGGGAGGTTTTTTTAATATTTTGGTGAATGTAGGGTCGCTTAGCTGAGTGATGGCTTGTAATTACCGGTCTAAGCGCTTGGATGTGTTCCTTTAATTTATGTACCAGCATAGGTAGGTCATTAGATGTCGCTCCATCTTCGAAGAAGTCTGCTGGTAGTCTCAAAGGTTCTCCGTACACTATTGACGCTGGTGTCGCTTGGAGGTGAGGTACCAAGAGGGAACGTAGACCAAGAAGAACTGTGGGTAGTTTGGTAATCCAGTCATTTACCAGCTGAGCACGTAGGGATGCCTTAAGCTGCCGATGCCATCTTTCTATTTTGCCATTAGACGCAGGATGATATGCCGTAGTTTTACAATGTTGGATGCCCAGAAGATTGGTTAGGTGGGCGAAGAGTGAGCAATCAAATTGTCTGCCACGATCTGTCGTAATCTTAGATGGAACTCCAAACCTGGCGATCCATGAAAATAAGAGAGACCGTGCGACTGATTCCGCTGAAATGTCCTTTAAAGGTATTGCCTCCGTCCAGCTAGAAAAACGGTCAATGATTGTTAGTAAATAGATATACCCATCGGAAGGTGGCAGAGGACCAACAATATCCAGATTTAGGTGAGAAAATCTACTACTGGCTGGTTCGTAGGTACCTATTTCGCTAAAAACATGTTTGGTAACTTTTGAACGCCCAATTGTCGTTATTGGCGGGGGGAAGCCTTGTCGAGCCGTTGCTTAAACGCGTATGTCAGAGGCCTATGATCCGTGTATAATACAAAATCCCTACCTTCTAATATGTAACGAAAGTGTTTAACGGACATATATGCGGCGAGTAACTCTCTATCATACGTACTATACCGCTTTTGAGTGTCTGTTAATGATTTTGAAAAGAACCCAAGTGGTTCTAAAACACCGTTACGAAGTTGGTTGAGCGACGATCCAACTGCATAATCTGAAGCATCAACGAGAAGCGCTAATGGTAAGTGTTTATAGGCGTTCCATTAGCCGCAAAGAGTACCCGTTTGGTTGGTCGCATTTGGGGAGAGGAAGGAACGACAGAAATATCTGCCCCGGAATCCACAAGGTATTTTGTTCCAGTAGGAATATCCGTGACGAACAGACGGCGTGTAAGTATTTGGCCTGTGCTCTCCTGCGCCATCTCAAGAGAGTGGCCTACTCGTTTTCCGATTTAGAAGGAGATGTTTGTTTATAAGAGCAAGGTTGGTTACATTTTGTGGCTTTTTCACGAAATTTACGGTGATACCAGCAAAGAGGACTACTAGAGGAAGGGCGGGATCGTGATCGAGAGCGCGAACGTGAACGACCTGCAGCAGATAAGCTACTAATAGCAGCGGTTAATTCGGCAATTTGTGATTCTAAACGCGATAGTCTATCAGTGGGTAAGATGCTAGAAGATGAACTATGGGAAGGATTATTATTTATAGAGGTTATGTTAGGCGAGGAATGTGTGTAATCGAGAATCCTGTCAGCCATAATGGCAGTGTTGTCTAGTGTGTCATTGCTAGAGGCTAATATTGATCTCAAATTAACTGGGAGACGTTGCATGAAAATAGTTTTTAGAAAATCATCATTGACTTGCGAACCAGCAAGGGTACGCATTTCGCGTAACAACTGACTGGGCCGTTTGTCTCCAAGATCTGTTTCAGTAAGTAATTTGGTTACCTTCCGTCCTTCAGATTCTTCGAATTCGCGTTGCAGCCTTTCCATAAGATGAGTATATGGGGTTGTAGAAAATTCCTTACCTAAAAAATCTGCGATTAGCTCCGCGACGTCTGAATCCAATGAAGCTAAAACATAATTAAATTTAGTTAATTCGGAGGTTATTTTATAATTGTAAAATTGAGCTTCCACCTGCATTTTCCAGATCTTGATGTTTTTTCGCCAAATAGGTGGAATTTTAATTGATACCCGGCTGATTTCTTCATAACTGCTACGTTAGGGCCTTGTCTCCGTGTTCTCGGAATCACACATTATAAATGAAAATATCTAAAGTCTTCAACTTACAGATTGTAGCTGTCCAAATCGGTGGTCACCACTGTGGTTGATGGTTGGTCTTAAACCACAATATTGTAAAAATAATTGAACCTTTTAATAATGAGAATTAACTCAGAACATTTTTATTTTCACAATAACACAATATTTAGAATGTAATATTAACAACACATGTTAAAAAAGTCATATGAGTTGCAAAGCACCACAAAACAATAAACTAAATTATTAAAAGAAACCAAAAAGATTAAATAAAACTCAAATATTAAATAAAATAAACAATATTCAAAATAGAAAAAACAAATTTTCAATATCCTAAATTACAATAACCAACTAAAATAACAAACAGAAAAATTATTTACAACAAACTAAATAAATAAGCTAATGCTAAAAATATCCCACTTCTGACACCAGTTGTTACGGGCTTCGGGTTCGATAAAATGAACAATTAACACTAGGACAATAATTTATTAATCAAATACTCACAATGGTAATTATGCCTTATTATTAGATACAAACCAGGCTGTGTATGTAGACTCTAATTACTTATAAAAAACCGCACGGGTTAAAACAAGAGTCTTTTCTACGACATACACTATCACCACATTAACTTATCACAATAAGGCTTACCACTTATCACACTAACCTATCCCTGTTCACTACGAAGTGTACTCCACGGGTGTTGCCAAATCCGCAGAGGCTTGTTAAAGCTGGTATTTATAAGCCTTAGGAAGATTCTAGAAGGTTCGGGGCTCATGTAGAACAAAGTCTTTGATCTTTGCCGGCAGCCCGTGCGGCACCGAACAATTGACGTATTGTTCACCATAGGCGCTTTGTCTGACCCCGCTGGCCTCAACAATATTTTAATTTAATAATTTTTATAGACAGTTAGTATGTATTCGTACTAATCAAAATAAAATTATCCGTTTTAATGCATTCTTCCGCTTTTCATACGATTTTCAATTTTGCTGCGTATTCATGAAAATCAGAAGGTAATTATTTCATACTTTTCAGTGCATTTATTTTTACTGGTTCCAAGTCGATCCTAATTTCGAAGTCGGTTTAATTTTTTTTATAAAATGTTTTTATTATATCAATCAATAGTCCAAAATGATTTAAAAAATATGCTCCAATAATAGGTGTGGTGTATTAAATCATATGTTAATATATTTCTAAAAAAAATATTTAGATCTGCACCTTGAATTACGACAAATAAAGCCTTATTTTCACTAAAAGGTTTTCATTACAATTTATTTGTCTTAATTGAATATGAACAATGGATCGATTCTTAAAACCAGAGAAGTTTGATGTCGACCCATATTCGCCAATAGCCACACATGAATGTAAGTATTGGTTGAAAACTTTAATTCTACGTTCGCTGATATTGAAGATGCAGGTAAGTTAAAACTTCTCATTAATCATCTCTCTCCAGCAGTATATCAATTTATTGCTGACAAATCTACATACGCTGAGGCAATAGAGTAATTAAATAAAACTTATGTAAAACCCAGTAATGAAATATTTGCTAGGCATAAGCTGGCCACTAGGAAACAGGCTCCTGAGGAAACTATTGACCAGTATCATCAGGAATTACAGCGGCTGAGCAAAAACTGTGAATTTTCAGCAGTAGATGCAGTATATCAATTCATCGCAAAACCTACGTCCGTGATTCATTTATCAGAGGTATCAGTTCTCAACACATTCGTCTTAGGATACTAGAATTCAATTCTCTTTCTCTCGATGAGGCTGTTGAGAAAGCCCGTGCATTAGAGTCGGCTATAAACCAGTCGGCTTCCTATTCATTAGTAGATGCCAATCTTAATGCGGTTCCTTTAGAATAGATAGACCCTTCCCAAGCATCGCCACAGAGCGTGGCAGTCATTCGCTCAAATCAAAAATGCTTCTTTTGTGGGCGCTCCCGACATCGCAATCGACGACAGTGTCCCGCAATCGATGCAACAAATGCTCAAAAATTGGTCATTGGGCATCGGTCTGCAGATTTCCTCGGACTAAATCGCCAACCCCAACTACTCAGCTGCTCTCATTGCGGCCTCTTCGATTTTATTTCTAAGGAGAATCTAGAAAAGACTAAGGGTCTGGCCACACATGTCCGCACCGGATCCGCACCATAGCAATAATACAGGTTATGTTCAGAAAATTTTTAATTTAACTTACATATTACCTTTAGTTATGCCTAAAGTGGCCTGTGTCTGACATGTGTGGCTTGAACTTTAGGCATAACTAAAGGTAATATGTAAGTTAAATTAAAAATATTCTGAACATAACCTGTATTATTACTACGGTGCGGATCCGGTGCGGACATGTGTGGCCAGACCTTAACGCGTATTTGGATGATGTCACTATTTCTGGGGAAACAAAGAAGAACATGATAAGAATCTCAAGAATTAAGAAAAAAGTAAATATTCTCAAACATCGATCAAACTTCTGGGCTATAAAATCGAAAACAAAACCATTTCGCCTGATCCGGATCGTCTCAATCCTCTTCTTAGTCTTCCTCCTCCTAATTCGGCAAAAGAACTACAGAGAACGATTGTCTTATTCGCTCATTAATCTAGGTGGATACCTAATTATTCAGACAAGGTTAGGAATTTACTAAACTATAAATCATTCCCCCTAACACCAGACGTCATAGCCGAATTCGAGCTTCTCAAGAATAAGATATCAAGATCGATGGTGAGCACAATCGATGATAAAGAACATTTTGTAGTTGAAACAGACGCCTCAGATTTTTCGATATCAGCTGTGCTATCTCAGTCTGGCCGTTCCGTGGCTTTCTTTTCACAAAAACTCAATGATAGCGAGCGAAAACACTCGGCTATAGAAAAGGAAGCTTATGCAGTCGTAAGCTCCTTGAAGAAATGGAGACATTTTCTATTGGGGCGTTATTTTAAGATAATTACTTACCAACGCTCTGTTTCGTTTATGTTTGGAATGCATCATCAAAATAAAATTAAAAATGAAAAAATACACAGATGGCGCCTTGAGATGTCCTGCTATAATTTCGACATTATATACAGGCCGGGAAGTCAAAAACAAGTAGCTGACGCATTCTCTAGAACGTGCTATACCGTTCTGCCCAACAAACATTACATACTTCATTGTAACTTATGGTACACTGGATACGAACTCACAACTTACCATATTCAGTGGAAGAAATTCGTAAAATGACTGCTTCTTGTCCAACATGTAACGCTATAAAACCGAAGTTTTTCAGATTACATGGAGGAAATTTGATCAAGGCAACACATCCTTTTGAAAGAATTAGCATGGATTTCAAAGGACCACTGATTGGGAATCAGTACTCCCCGATCCTCTCCATTCTATACGATCTCTGCTATGCACAGCTACTAATGAAACACCCCATGAAAGGATGTTTAAACACCATCTACCAACGACCACTCTCTGCCTTCTTGGCTAGTTCCATCATCCAAGGTACTGATGAAAAAGCTTATCCGCTCTAGCAAGTATGAACCGCTAGTGGAAGAGGTACAACTCGTAGATGCTAATCCACAGTGTTCCGGGGTTCAACTGAATGACGGACGGGAAATGACAGTGTCTCTGAAACACCTAGCACCTCTTGGCGATGCCCCTTTGAATCCCCTGGGTGAATCTGACCTAAATGACAGTCATGACAGAAGTTTGGAAGAAACTGAACGCGAAAACCCCCGAACTTCTACTCCAGATCAAAACCTTCAGTTGCCAGAACCTCTACCAGCAGAAAACGATTCTCTGACTCCTGCAAATGATGAGGCTGCCGACCATGTCCGACGTTCAACGAGAGTAAAACGGATGCCCCTACGTTTCAAGGACTATGAAGTTAATCTTCGAAGGGTGGAAGAATGTGGTGTATTAAATCATATGTTTATATATTTCTAAAAAAAATATTTAGATCTGCATCTTGAATTAAGACAAATAAAGCCTTATTTTCACTAAAAGGTTTTCATTAGAATAGGAGTCTGAACTTCTTTGGGGCTTTGTCTCCGTGTTCTCGGACATGACGAATATGATGAAAATCGTTAAAGCCGTTTTTGAGATCATCGAATAAAAGGTAAAGATTGGAACAAAATTCTGAAATAAAGTGCCACCTCCGTTTGATCAATTTTGATGAAATGTTGGCTATCACATCTTTGGCATATTACATACATCAAATACCCAGTTTGATCAAAATCGTGAAAACCGTTTTTGAGTAAATAAAAAAAAACTCATGAAAATGGGACAACATTTATTAAGTAATGTGCCCCCTCCGTTTAACCAGTTTTGATAAGGTTTCGTCTGTCGCATCGCGATCATATTAATAAATCAAATACTCGCTTGAATCAAAATTGTTAAAGCCGTTTTTGAGAAAATAGAAAAAACGCAAGCAGTTATTAAATAAAGTACTCCCTCCCTTTGAGCAATTTTGATGAAATTTTTGCTGTCACATCGCGGGCATATACACACACTAAATACCCAATTTCAGGTTAGCACGGTTTATAGTTTTTGAACTAGTCTGTTCACACACACAGACCATTTCGCGGGACTTGGTTATTTGGACTCAGGGGACCCCAAAACGTGTATTTCCGTTGAAAACCGGAAATCGAAATTGTTCACGATCGCAATACTTCCACTTACTATATATTTCATATATAGGTAAGTGAAAGTAATAAGAGAAATTTTAATTATTTACTCTGTTGATAGTTTACCATATGTTAATATATTTTGGGGATACATATATAATTGAATAAATATTTGGATAGGCAATTGTTTATTTTATTTTTATTTTTTTACCGTTACATTCTTAGTTTTCTTCATGACAGTGTGAATTTAGGAGCTACTTGATTTACTGTGGCCATTAGTTGTATTAATATATTTTTTTTTTCGAAATTCCTCAATTGTCCCTTTAGCAGAATTAGTTGTTTTTTTATTCAGCCTTCTTTTCTTCTGCAGCGGGGGCAGCGGCTTCCTTCTCTACTACAACCTTGACGGACGCAGCAGGAGCAGCGGCAGGAGCATCAGCCTTCGGTTTGGAGCCGAGGTTAAGTAACTAAAAAATATTCAATATTCACATTCATTAAAACATTAATTTTTCATGCATATGTTGCATATATGCCTACTTACCCTAAGAGACTAAATATATTTTTTGTCTATTGGTTCTATTGGATATGATAGTACTTGAAATTCTAATTATCATTGAAATTGTAATGATTTGTTTCTTAATGCGTTGTGATATTTTTCCAAATTTGATTGATCGAATTGGTAGGTGGGTTAGTAAATTATTAAGAAACTTTTCAAATATCAATTAATTGACAGAGGTACAATTTTTGATCATCAACTCAATCTAACAGTATTTTATATGAAATATATATCGAACAAACTCCTTTTTCTTTGCATACATATGCCCTTGTCCCAAATTTCTATGATTATTAACTCACAAGCATTTAAGCGATTTCTAAATATTGATCTCTTGAATAAATTAAAATATGTTATGTAAAAAGAAGAAAAAAAAATTAGTTAAAATTTGTAAATTCCAATTGGTATATTGTTTTACCTTTTAGAAGGGTACCTCTTATTAGACAAAATCTTTTATTGTCGAAAATCGGGCAGTCTTATAGAAAATAATAAATGTGAAGTTTGTCCGTCACAGTGGCATATCCAAGTGTTCATCAGGTGAAAGCGTTTTAGAAAAGTCCATTTTCAATTAAAAATTATGTCAGTTTGTAGTCCAAACTTTTATTTTGTCATAGTTCTTAAGTGTAATTTCTAATATTTTTTTTATAAAAGAGAAGGAGGTTTTGTCGAAGGTTACGGAGACTACAACGCGAAGCACATTTTGCTTGGCGATCCTCCGCTTCATTTCCTGCAATGTTAGGTGGGTTTGCAAACTCATAAAAACCTTTTAAAATACCAATCAAATGAAAGAGTTACAATTTTCTATCCAATAACTCAAATAAACATTATTTTATTTATAGATGTGTCGAAAAAAAAAAAAAATACTATTTCTTTATAGAAATTATAGAAGTCTCTCATCTCACATGCATTGCAAAAAGGGCAATAAGAAATTGATTGACAATTAGAAATTGATGAAAAATAAAAACAGAATAAAAAAAAAATTTAAAATTAATTATTAAGAGTTGCAAATAAATAATTAAAATTACCTGTGACGCACCAGGAACCATTTTTGCACCAGGCAACATTCCACCCATTTGCATCGGAAGAGACGCAACAGTTTTACCCATGCTGATCGAAGGCTTGACTGCTCCCATGACGTTACCGCTGGTTAAGGCTTTTTGGGCTTCCGTCATGTCTGCTGTCAGTTTGCCGACTGTACCAGTGAGGGTACTCGCAAAGCCACCGATGGAGAAAGCTTGGCCGATAGCGGCCAAACCGAGGAGAGAGATAACAGCGATACAGAACTTCATTGCTACGTTGAACCACGGGAGCGTTTGAGACTGATTGAAAGTTTCTGCCTCTATTTATACCTAAATAGCACAACACATCAACCAATATTTACATTTTAGTAAATAATAACTAATTAAACAGGTATGAACGTCGATATGAACTCAAGGTTAACACAACGTTTTAAATAGCCTCTATTTTTATAATCTGGTGGAGGGAACTATTGCGATATGAGTCCCTATTTCGTCTTTTGGTAAACGTATCTTGAACATTTGATGAACAAAAAAATAGAGTGGATTTTAGTTACCATACTTTTGTTTCAATGGTATCAAATAATTTCAGTTAATATGAAAATAAAAATATAACATTAAATAATATTTTTTTCAAATAATTTATTTTTTGAAGAGAAAAGATTTGGTTCCGCCGGATGTCGAACCCGGGTCTCCCGCGTGACATGCGCGGATGCTAACCACTACACCACAGAGCTCGGCTCCTTCCTCTTCACTGATACCTACTACCCGACCAGGCAAATTTTGCGAGTACCGGGAGGTGGACAAAGTTTATCCAATTTATGGTATTTATGGACGTACGTTAATAGTAGGTATCAGTATAGTAGTAGTAGGTATCAGTGAAGAGGAAGGATTGGCTCTACTTGGAGCCGAGCTCTGTGGTGTAGTGGTTAACATCCGCGCATGTCACGCGGGAGACCCGGGTTCGACTCCCGGCGTAGCCAAATCTTTTCTCTTCAAAAAATAAAATTGACTCTGGACAGGCGCTGGAGGGGGTAGCTCAATCTCACGTTGCTGCCCAAACCCAGAGTTGGGCTGTAGTTAACTAATTCCAGTAGTACTACATTTTTAACTACTAGTTAGAAAAAGTAGTTGAAATCTTTAACTAACAACTACTAGTTCGTAGTTGACAAGTTGTTAACTACAATAGTAAACTACTTTTAAAAGGATTTATTTTTTGAAGAGATATAAAAAAATATCTCCGGGCTCCGCCGGGAGTCGAACCCGGGTCTCCTGCGTTTCATGCGAGGATGCTAACCACTACACCACAGAGCTCGGCTCAAGGCAGAGCAAATCCTTCCTCTTCACTGATACCTACTCCCCCTATCTCACATGTTTTGTGAGTAGTAGCGGGAGGTGGACAAATTTTGTCCAATTTATGATATTTATTGACATAAGTCAATTTTTTAAATTATTTTAATTAATCTAATATTAGATCGTGGCTGACCACCATTTTAAATTATTTTTAAATAATTTATTTTTTGAAGAGAAAAGATTTGGCTCCGCCGGGAGTCGAACCCGGGTCTCCTGCGTTACATGCGAGGATGCTAACCACTACACCACAGAGCTCGGCTCAAGGCAGAGCAAATCCTTCCTCTTCACTGATACCTACTTGTCCACCTCCCGCTACTACTCACAAAACTTGTTAGATAAGGGGAGTAGGTATCAGTGAAGAGGAAGAATTTGCTCTGCCTTGAGCCGAGCTCTGTGGTGTAGTGGTTAGCATCCTCGCATGTAACGCAGGAGACCCGGGTTCGACTCCCGGCGGAGCCAAATCTTTTCTCTTCAAAAAATAAATTATTTAAAAATAATTTAAAATGGTGGTCAGCCACGATATAAGATTAGATTAATTAAAATACTTTTAAAAGGTTTGTTCCAACAAGCAGTCCTGGACTTATTTTCATGCTCTCCATTCTTTTTATTTACAGATTATTTGTTTGGTTTCCTCGTTTGATGGGCTCTTGATTGGTAACCAAACAATAACAAAAAAAGAGGATTTTCTGTTTTTATTTACACGGGGGTGCAAGTTTATGTTATTGGAAACAGTGTTTTTGAAAAAAATATTCATTTTGTATTTAGTGGCGGGAGGGGGGGGGGGGGGCATTATAAAAGATTAGATCGGGGGGAACACGTAACCTTACTGGCATTGAAGAGAAGTGGGGAATGGTGAAAACTGTAAAACATGTCGTTGGGGGGTGCGAAGTCTGCTTAAAATCAAACTATGATAGACAACCAACAAAGGGGTTGCAGGAAGAGATCCCAACGCCGTCTGCACCGTTGAGTGACCTATAAGTGGATACGTTTACGTGGAAGAGATACAGACGGGTAACGATTATTGTTATTTTTAATAAAACGGCCATGCCTAGCCCATAAAGAAGTGGTCGTCGGGATCTTTGTTAGAAGCCCTCGGAACATGGTTCCAGTTTTGTAGTTCACCCGATAACATCTCATCGGATGCGAAACGGGAATTCGATAACAGCAGCGTTCGAAGATCGATGAAGGATCTGGACATTCATTGCCACCTCAACACACCAGGTCATCCCAAGAGTAGGGGTGGTGTAGAAAGGCTGCATAGTACTCTCAGTGGCCACCTTAGAGTTTACCATGTGGATAAAGGCACCATGCGTGCCGCGAGCTATAGCGGTCTACAATCACTCGATACATATGATTACTGGATTCTCTCCTTTCGAGATGCTCTTCGGTTTGCGTGTAAGAAAACGGGGCAGGGGAAGTCATGTAGTGGACTAGGAGTCATGGGAGCAGTCAAGAATAGAGTATCATGGGAGCGAGTATTTGATTTATTAATATGCCCGCGATGCGACAGTCAAAATTTCATCAAAACTCATTAATTGGAGGGGGCGCTTTACTTAATAAATGTTGTCCCATTTTCACGAGTTTTATTTTATTTACTCAAAAACGGCTTTAACGATTTTTATCATCCCAAGAGTAGGGGTGGTGTAGAAAGGCTGCATAGTACTCTTGTTATTTGATATATGTATATGATCGCGATGCGACAGACGAAACCTTATCAAAACTGGTTAAACGGAGGGGGCACATTACTTAATAAATGTTGTCCCATTTTCATGAGTTTTTTTTTATTTACTCAAAAACGGTTTTCACGATTTTGATCAAACTGGGTATTTGATGTATGTAATATGCCAAAGATGTGATAGCCAACATTTCATCAAAATTGATCAAACGGAGGTGGCACTTTATTTCAGAATTTTGTTCCAATCTTTACCTTTTATTCGATGATCTCAAAAACGGCTTTAACGATTTTCATCATATTCGTCATGTCCGAGAACACGGAGACAATGCCCCAAAGAAGTTCAGACTCCTATTCTAATGAAAACCTTTTAGTGAAAATAAGGCTTTATTTGTCTTAATTCAAGATGCAGATCTAAATATTTTTTTTAGAAATATATAAACATATGATTTAATACACCACATTCTTCCACCCTTCGAAGATTAACTTCATAGTCCTTGAAACGTAGGGGCATCCGTTTTACTCTCGTTGAACGTCGGACATGGTCGGCAGCCTCATCATTTGCAGGAGTCAGAGAATCGTTTTCTGCTGGTAGAGGTTCTGGCAACTGAAGGTTTTGATCTGGAGTAGAAGTTCGGGGGTTTTCGCGTTCAGTTTCTTCCAAACTTCTGTCATGACTGTCATTTAGGTCAGATTCACCCAGGGGATTCAAAGGGGCATCGCCAAGAGGTGCTAGGTGTTTCAGAGACACTGTCATTTCCCGTCCGTCATTCAGTTGAACCCCGGAACACTGTGGATTAGCATCTACGAGTTGTACCTCTTCCACTAGCGGTTCATACTTGCTAGAGCGGATAAGCTTTTTCATCAGTACCTTGGATGATGGAACTAGCCAAGAAGGCAGAGAGTGGTCGTTGGTAGATGGTGTTTAAACATCCTTTCATGGGGTGTTTCATTAGTAGCTGTGCATAGCAGAGATCGTATAGAATGGAGAGGATCGGGGAGTACTGATTCCCAATCAGTGGTCCTTTGAAATCCATGCTAATTCTTTCAAAAGGATGTGTTGCCTTGATCAAATTTCCTCCATGTAATCTGAAAAACTTCGGTTTTATAGCGTTACATGTTGGACAAGAAGCAGTCATTTTACGAATTTCTTCCACTGAATATGGTAAGTTGTGAGTTCGTATCCAGTGTACCATAAGTTACAATGAAGTATGTAATGTTTGTTGGGCAGAACGGTATAGCACGTTCTAGAGAATGCGTCAGCTACTTGTTTTTGACTTCCCGGCCTGTATATAATGTCGATGAAATTTAGGTGTTTTTTGATATCAGGTAAGCATTATCATTATTAAAATGTTCTGAGGGGATTATAGAGCAAATTTTATCTAAATTGCTCAAAGGGAGGGGGTACTTTATTTAATACCTTTTCAGGTTTTTTTCGATTTTCTCAATAACGGCTCTAACGATTTTGATTAAACTGAGTATTTGATGTATAAATATGCCTGAGATATGACCGTGAAAATGTCATCAAAATAGATCAACCGGAGAGGGGACTAACTTTATAAATTTTGTATCATTTTCACGTTTTTTTTTTATTTACTCAAAAACGGCTTTCACAATTTTGATCAAACTGGGTATTTGATGTATTTATATGCCAAAGATGTGATTGTCTAATATCCTCTCGGTTGAAGTCGGGGATTGCTCTTAGACTTTTATAGGCTTAGGAAACGGTTATCGGACTTCATTAATAATTTAGTTTTGGAGAGAATATCCTTAGAGTTCTTATCATACCCTTTAGCATTATTTTTCTTAACAATTACTAAAATGCACTGTTTTATGACTTTACTCAATAAGATCTACATTTCCTATTTGAACATTTTTTACTCATACAAGAGTTATGTGAGATGAAATGACAATCTCGCTTCCTACAAGAAGCTAGGAGAACTAAGGTTACTCCATATATCTAGGCATGTCGCTCCTTTGCCCAGGAGGCTGCTAAATCCTGCAATGAACTTTAGAAGGACTCTTGAATTAAGCCAAACGCTAACTCTGTCAGCCCTCCCAATCACTTCATCATTAATCTGGGTTCTCTCGTGTTGATAATATTCTATTCATTAATATCTTAGTATTGTTTCTCAAAAGATCATACAGATAGACTGTACATTATTTTTAGTGAAAATAAAAAAAGGGGAAAAATACATTTAATCTGATCAATGTCATCATCATCGTATTCCTTCCCCTTCTACCGCTGCGCAGTGTGGGGATGCCCTCTACAGAGCTTGACCCAGGTATCCCTCTCTTGTACCAGTTCTCTCCTCTTGTTCCAGTCCAATCCTCGCTTCCTGAACGCTTACCGTACACCTTCTTCCCAGGTGATCCGTGGTCTTTCTCTCGGTCTTCTTCCGTCCACTCTCGTCTCATACGTAATCCTTGCCGTTCCTTCGATGTTCATCCTTTGGAGGTGCCCAAACCATCTCAGTTTATTTTCTTCTAGAATGGTCTCTAACGGCTGTACCTCGAGGTTCGATCTTATAGTTGTATTGCGGATCCTATTTCTCCTTGTCTTTCCTTCAACCTTCCTCAAGTATCTCATCTCCATTGTCTGGATCTGACTTTTGTGTTTTTAGGTGAGGGTCCATGATTCGGAGGAGTAAGATAGGATGGGCAGGAATGTTGACTTGTAGACCAATATCTTTGTCTTCTTCGTCACTTCTCTTTTGTTGAGGAAGCCTTTACGGATTGAGTGGAACATTCTTCCAGCCGCTCCCAGTCTTTGCGATATCTCCCCATCGATATAGCCACTTCCTTTTATCCAGGCACCCAAATACTTAAAATCATGCACCCGCTCTAAGATCTGTCCGTTAAGCCTCAGTCCTCTCATAACATGGCGGGGTCGTCTTCCTATTCTCATTCATTTTGTCTTATCTGGATTAATGTTCATGTTAATGCTAGACAGCTCTTCTTGCATGATGTTCAAGTTGTATTGTAGGTCCCGGTCATCCTCAACGAATATGACGAGGTCATCAGCAAAAGCGAGATGAGTGTAGACTGTAGGCTGTAGGTTCCTATGTCCCAGTTGAAAACGTCGCAATCTGTGGTTTGCTCTCCTTAACGCCTGATCCAGCACTAATACGAAAAGTAGGGGGCTTAGGCTGCACCCCTGGCGTATTCCCTGCTTCGTCTCAAATTCCTTGGAGATGTGATTGCCGGTCCTTATAATATTTTTATTCTTTTGATAAAGGCTTGTAACTGCCAGTATCGTGCCGATATCAACCTGCCTTTCTGACAAAGCTCGCTCTATATCCTCCTTTTTGACCCTGTCAAAAGCTTTTACTAGGTCCACGAAGCAAACAGAAAATTATTTCCCTTTCTCGATGGATTTCTCTATGACCTGTCTCAGAGTGAATATCAGGTCCTGTGTACTCCTCGAGTTTCTGAATCCATTCTGCTCCTCTCCGATTTGGCAGTCGATCACACTTCTAATTCTTGCTTCTAGGATTCTTGAATAGAGTTTGCTTGGCACACTAAGCAGAGATATGCCTCTATGGTTATTGCATACTCTATTGTCTCCCTTCTTGTAAATAGGTACAACCACAGCGATCTCCCGGTTCTTCGGTATCCTTTTCTTTTTCCAAACCAAATTTAAAAGATGAAGAAACATTTCTTCACCTTTCCTACCCATATGCAGCATCATTTCGGAAGTTATTTCCTAGAGCCCTGCAGACTTGCCCATCCTCATCTTCGAGATAGCTTCCTGCAGTTCTTCCTCGTTGATGTAATTTTCTTCTTCCGAATACTCCATCTGTGTGTTGTATGTCTCTTCCTTTCAGCAGCTCCATGAAGTGCTCCCTCCATCTTTCCATTATATCTTCTTCCAGCCGTAGAATCCTTCCTCCTTTGTCCTAGATTTTTTCGAGTGAATTCGGTCTCTCCTTCCTCATTCCTTTTATGACTTCGTAAAAGATCTTCTGGTTCTCCTTTGCATTTTTCTCCATTTTGTGACCAAAATCTTCCCAGGATTTTTTTTTGGCTTGAAGAACTTTCATCTTGGCCTCATTCCTTCTTTCCTTGTACCTTTAATAGGCTGCAGGTGTCCTCTGGCTAAGGAAGTCCCTCCATGCTTTCTTCTTCTCTTGAACCTTCTTCTTCACCTCATCGGTCCACCACGGACTTCTTTTAATCCCCGATCCTGCCCTTTTCTCTCCGCATACCTTTTCTCTTCGTCTCAAATTGCTTGGAGATGTGGTTGCCGGTCATTATAATATTTTTATTCTTTTGATAAAGGCTTGTAACTGATACTGGCAGTTTTGTAACTTTATCTTATAGGCAGCTTGTGCCTTTATCAAAAGAATAAAAATATTATAAGGACCGGCAACCACATCTCCAAAGAATTTGAGACGAAGCAGGGAATACGCCAGGGGTGCAGCCTAAGCCCCCTACTTTTCGTATTAGTGCTGGATCAGGCGTTAAGGAGAGCAAACCACAGATTGCGACGTTTTCAACTGGGACATAGGAACCTACAGCCTACAGTCTACACTCATCTCGTTTTTGCTGATGACCTCGTCATATTCGCTGCGGATGACCGGGACCTACAATACAACTTGAACATCATGCAAGAAGAGCTGTCTAGCATTAACATGAACATTAATCCAGATAAGACAAAATGAATGAGAATAGGAAGACGACCCCGCCATGTTATGAGAGTACTGAGGCTTAACGGACAGATCTTAGAGCGGGTGCATGATTTTAAGTATTTGGGTGCCTGGATAAACGGAAGTGGCTATATCGATGGGGAGATATCGCAAAGACTGGGAGCAGCTGGAAGAATGTTCCACTCAATCCGGAAAGGCTTCCTCAACAAAAGAGAAGTGACGAAGAAGACAAAGATATTGGTCTACAAGTCAACATTCCTGCCCATCCTATCTTACTCCTCTGAATCATGGACCCTCACCTAAAAACACAAAAGTCAGATCCAGACAATGGAGATGAGATACTTGAGGAAGGTTGAAGGAAAGACAAGGAGAGATAGGATCCGCAATACAACTATAAGATCGAACCTTGAGGTACAGCCGTTAGAAACCATTCTAGAAGAAAATAAACTGAGATGGTTTAGGCACCTCCAAAGGATGAACATCGAAGGAACGGCAAGGATTACGTATGAGACGAGAGTGGACGGAAGAAGACCGAGAGAAAGACCACGGATCACCTGGGAAGAAGGTGTACGGTAAGCGTTCAGGAAGCGAGGATTGGACTGGAACAAGAGGAGAGAACTGGTACAAGAGAGGGATACCTGGGTCAAGCTCTATAGAGGGCATCCCCACACTGAGCAGCGGTAGAAGGGGAAGGAATACGATGATGATGACATTGATCAGATTAAATGTATTTTTCCCCTTTTTTTATTTTCACTAAAAATAATGTACAGTCTATCTGTATGATCTTTTGAGAAACAATACTAAGATATTAATGAATAGAATATTATCAACACGAGAGAACCCAGATTAATGATGAAGTGATTGGGAGGGCTGACAGAGTTAGCGTTTGGCTTAATTCAAGAGTCCTTCTAAAGTTCATTGCAGGATTTAGCAGCCTCATGGGCAAAGGAGCGACATTCCTAGATATATGGAGTAACCTTAGTTCTCCTAGCTTCTTGTAGGAAGCGAGAATGTCATTTCATCTCACATAACTCTTGTATGAGTAAAAAATGTTCAAATAGGAAATATAGATCTTATTGAGTAAAGTCATAAAACAGTGCATTTTAGTAATTGTTAAGAAAAATAATGCTAAAGGGTATGATAAGAACTCTAAGGATATTCTCTCCAAAACTAAATTATTAATGAAGTCCGATAACCGTTTCCTAAGCCTATAAAAGTCTAAGAGCAATCCCCGACTTCAACCGAGAGGATATTAGACAATCAATTATATGCCAAAGATATAAATACATCAAATACTCAGTTTGATCAAAATCATGAAAGCCGTTTTTGTGTAAATAAAAAAAAACGTGAAAATGATACAAAATTTATAAAGTTAAGTCCCCTCTCCGGTTGATCTATTTTGATGAAATTTTCACGATCAACTAATGTCACGGTCATATCTCAGGCATATTTATACATCAAATTCTCAGTTTAATCAAAATCGTTAGAGCCGTTATTGAGAAAATCGAAAAAAACCCTAAAAAGATATTAAATAAAGTACCCCCTCCCTTTGAGCAATTTAGATGAAATTTGCTCTATAATCCCCTCAGAACATTTTAATAATGATAATGCTTACCTGATATTAAAAAACACCTAAATTTCATTAAACATGACGAATATGATGAAAATCGTTAAAGCCGTTTTTGAGATCATCGAATAAAAGGTAAAGATTGGAACAAAATTCTGAAATAAAGTGCCACCTCGGTTTGATCAATTTTGATGAAATGTTGGCTATCACATCTTTGGCATATTACATACATCCAATACCCAGTTTGATCAAAATCGTGAAAACCGTTTTTGAGTAAATAAAAAAACTCATAAAAATGGGACAACATTTATTAAGTAATGTGCCCCCTCCGTTTAACCAGTTTTGATAAGGTTTCGTCTGTCGCATCGCGATCATATACATATATCAAATAACAAGTTTGATAAAAATCGTTAAAGCCGTTTTTGAGTAAGTAAAATAAAACTCGTGAAAATGGGACAACATTTATTAAGTAAAGTGCCCCCTCCAATTAATGAGTTTTGATGAAATTTTGACTGTCGCATCGCGGGCATATTAATAAATCAAATACTCACTTGAATCAAAATTGTTAAAGCCGTTTTTGAGAAAATAGAAAAAACGCAAGCAGTTATTAAATAAAGTACTCCCTCCCTTTGAGCAATTTTGATGAAATTTTTGCTGTCACATCGCGGGCATATACATACACTAAATACCCAATTTCAAGATCGCACGGTTTATAGTTTTCAAGCTAGTCTGTTGACACACACACACAGACCATTTCGCAGGACTTGGTTATTTGGACTCAGGGGATCCCAAAACGTGTATTTCCAGTGAAAACCGGAAATCGAAATTTTTCACGATCGCAATACTTCCAATTACTATATATTTCATATATAGGTACGTGAAAGTAATAAGAGAAATTTTAATCATTTTCTCTGTTGATAGTTCACCATATGTTAATATATTTTTAAAGGGATACATATATAAATGAATAAATATTTGGATAGGCAATTGTTTATTTATTATGTTATAAATTTTAGATGCATTATTTATTTATTTATTTTTTTACCATTACATTCTTAGTTTTCTTCATGATAGTGTGAATTTAGGAGCTACTTGATTTACTGTGACATTAGTTGGATTAATTTTTTTTTTTTTCGAAATTCCTCAATTGTCCCTTTAGCAGAATTAGTTGTTTTTTTATTCAGCCTTCTTTTCTTCTGCAGCGGGGGCAGCGGCTTCCTTCTCTACTACAACCTTGACGGACGCAGCAGGAGCAGCAGCAGGAGCATCAGCCTTCGGTTTGGAGCCGAGGTTAAGCAACTAAAAAAGAAAAAATATTCAATATTTACATTCATTAAAACATTAATTTATCATGCATATGTTGCTGTACCTACTTACTCTAAGAGACTAAATATATTTTTTAAATCAATTCTAATTATCAATGAAATAGTAATGATTTGTTTTTTAATGTGTTGTGATATTTTTCCAAATTTGATTGATCGAATTGGTAGGTGGGTTAGTAAATTGTTAAGAAACTTTTAAAATATCAATTAATTGACAGAGGTACAACTTTTTATCATCAATTGAAACTAATAGTATTTTATATGAAATATATATCGAACAAACCTATTTCTTTACATAAATCTGCCCTTGTCCCAAATTTCTAAGATTATTAACTTACAAGAATTTAAGCGATTTCTTAATATCGATCTCTTGAATAAATTAAAATATGTTATGTAAAAAGAAGAAAAAAAAGATTAGTTAAAATTTGTAAATTCCAATTGGTAAATAGTTTTACCTGGTAAAACCATAAGAAGTATCCTTTTAGAAGGATACTTAATATTAGAAAAAAATTTTTACTGTCGAAAATCGGGCAGTCTTAAAGAAAATAATAAATGTGAAGTTTGTCCGTCACAGTGGCATATCCAAGTGTTCATCAGGTGAAAGCGTTTTAGAAAAGTCCATTTTCAATTAAAAATTATGTCAGTTTGTAGTCCGAACTTTTATTTTGTCATAGTTCTTAAGTGTAATTTCTAATATTTTTTTTTATATAAGAGAAGGAGGTTTTGTCGAAGGTTACGGAGACTACAACGCGAAGCACATTTTGCTTGGCGATCCTCCGCTTCATTTCCTGCAATGTTAGGTGGGTTTGCAAACTCATAAAAACCTTTTATAATACAAATTAAAGGACAGAGTTACAATTTTCTATCCATTAACTCAAATAAACATTATTTTATTTATATATGTGTCGAAAAAAAAAAAAAAAAAATACTATTTCTTTATAGAAATTATAGAAGTCTCTGATCTCACATGTATTGCAAAAAGGGCAATTAGAAATTGATTGACAATTAGAAATTGATGAAAAATAAAAACAGTATAAAAAAAAATTTAAAATTAATTATTAAGAGTTGCAAATAAATAATTAAAATTACCTGTGACGCACCAGGAACCATTTTTGCACCAGGCAACATTCCACCCATTTGCATCGGAAGAGACGCAACAGTTTTACCCATGCTGATCGAAGGCTTGACTGCTCCCATGACGTTACCGCTGGTTAAGGCTTTTTGGGCTTCCGTCATGTCTGCTTTCAGTTTGCCAACTGTACCAGTGAGAGTACTCGCAAAGCCACCGATGGAGAAAGCTTGGCCGATAGCGGCCAAACCGAGGAGGGAGATAACAGCGATACAGAACTTCATTGCTACGTTGACTAACGGGAGCGTTTGAGGCTGATTGAAAGCTTCTGCCTCTATTTATACCTAAATAGCGTAGCGCATCAGCCAATATTTCCATTTTAGTAAATAATGATTAATTAAACACACGTATGAACGCAAATATAATCTCAAGGTTATCATATCGTTAGTTTTAAGCAAAGGTCTGGCCACACATGTCCGCACCGGATCCCCACCGCAGCATTAATATAGGTTATGTTCAGAATATTTTTAATTTGACTTACGTAATACCTTTAGTTATGCCGAAAGGTCAGGCCACACATGTCAGACACAGGCCACTTTAGGCATAACTAAAGGTAATATGTAAGTTAAATTAAAAATATTCTGAACATAACCTATATTATTGCTGCGGTGCGGATCCGGTGCGGACATGTGTGGCCAGACCTTAAATCTCAATTTTTATGATCCGGTGGAGGGAACTATTTTTCTGTTGGCGCTTTAGGCCAAATGAGACCTTTGGCCGCGCTGTGTGGTTTTCTTACAGACATTTGTATTGCTTGCGGGAGCGCAGACTCTGGAAAGACCCTGGAGGGGGTAGCCCAAACCTCACGTAGCTGAAAGCCATGGTCACCATGGTGCAGCGGCAGACTGCCCATAGCTCCATAACCAATCCCATTGTGGCCAATTTGGCAGTTTCCTTCCCACCGATGACGTCAGCTCGGTTTCAAGGACAGTGACAAACTGGTCTAGGCCCAAAGATTATGGTAACTCAGGGTCACCAGTTTTTTGTTGTTCCGCTCTAGAATTTTGCACCAATCTGTAAGAAAATGAAAAAACCAACTGCTTATTGCACAATGAAAAAGACATGCGGGACGACGAAACACTCATGGAACTCCATGAAATGTTTCATTGTGCCCTGAACGCCCTCGTTTCAAGGTACCCCATACGAGCTATATTGATGTCTTTAACATCCTAAGATGAACGTGAAGAGGTAGGAAAGCCAAAGTTAGACAAAATCTTAAGATATATATGGATAATGAAAAAGTTGTAAGAGCAAATTGAATAAAATAATTACTCATACCTAGAGAAGAAAATCAATTCGAAGAAAAATTTTAGTTTTGCCACACAAAACCGAACTTCAGCACGTGGATTCTGTCACAAAACAAGTCGAAAGGGGACAAAAAGCTGATTTTTTTAGGACCTACCTTTACCGCTCACTGTCTGAATTTGGTTGCTCTAGAACTTTTGGTTCGCCCAGTGCACCGACTTTATCATTGCGTCCAACCCCCCCCCCTATATATCTATATATAGATATTATTGTCAAAACTAGTAATTAACTAATGTAGTTAGTTAGTTTGTACACATCTATGTGGTTTAAATAGCAATATCCATCAGCAACATTCGCATTATTTTGAGAGCAATAGAGTCTCGGAACGTCGCCATAACATAGTTGTTTATTACTGAAAACCTCCAGAACCCTATTATAACATTTAATAATCAACAGTCAAGATCAACAGTCTATCAACAGTCAAGAAACCCTATCCGATACTTTAAGAACCAAAGGATCTTTTCTCATAATTTCGTTAATTTTAGACCGCCTCTTTAGCCATCCTGACCAAAGTCAACTCATCTGAGCATTCTTGACCCTCCCTGTTAGCTTTCTTACGTCTGTCATTGAAATGATATCCTTTTGATTGTACAGGTCACTCGCCCTGTAATAATTTATTTTAATAAGCAATGTTTTAATTAATAATAGGTAAATAAACATAAATGGAAATTGTTTGTTAGTTTTTTAACATCACTTTATGCCACTAAGGCTAATTTAACGACGCTACATTGGTAGTCCTAAATTTTGCCTGTCCCTATAGGTCAGGGCTCATAAGAATTGAATTGATTGTAATAATTGATCATTCTCAAGGGCATACTTAAATTTATGTAATTTTGCATTTTGTCAGTCGGATCATAAATGTTCAGTTAATACGGATTATATGTACAAGTTAATAGTTGTTCTTTATCTTTTTGCTCCAGGCAATTTTTAATTACCAATACCGGGTAAATATTACTTTTGAATAATGTAGCATTAAATGATTTATATTAAGCCAGTGTTTTTTTTTTTTTGTTTTTGTTTTTTCTGTCCTTTCAGAATATCTTAACCCCCTTATTTGAACACCATAATATAAGCTGCTGGTATTATGGCTTTATTTAATTTAACTCTAGCTTCCCGATTTCTTATCTTAGCTTTACATCAGATGTTTTAAACTTTCCGGGTTGATATTCTGTTTTTGGTTTCTGTCATTTTGGCTGCTTTTAGAAAAGATCCGGAATTGGATATCGGTACACCTATATATACATATGATTAATTAATTTTTACCTTGGTGGATCTGAATTTCTTTTTTTTTGTGTGTGTCATTTTACTTTTAAATGATTTATATTCGAGTTTCTAAAAGAATTTTTAGTTTTTTATTTGAGTCCGAATTTAAATCTGCGAGTATGACTGTATCATCTGAATGTAATAACAATATATTATTAATATTATATTAATGCGAGGATTTAATCCCATCAGCACCCTTTGTTCTTATATATTCTTATATATTAATTTAAAAAAGCATTGAAGAAATATGGACTAGTAACCTCACCCTGAGGAACCACTTTAGTGATCCAAATGGCACTTGTAAGATTGTTACCATGGCATTAATCCTATAATCATTCAGTTATATAAATTTCTAAATAACCTTATTATTTTGAGGCTAATACCTATATTTCATTTTCCCAAATGAAAGGGTTACTTTATTTAATAACTTTTTAAGTTTTTTTCGATTTTCTCAAAAACGGGTCTAACGATTTTGATTAAACTGAGTATTTGATGTAGTAATATGCCCGAGATATGACTGTAAAAAATTCATCAAAATTGATCAACCGGAAGGGGGACTTTAATTAATAAATTTTGTATTATTTTCACGTTTTTTTTTATTTACACAAAAAAGGCTTTAACGATTTTGATCAAACTGTGTATTTGATGTTTGTATATGCCAAAGATGTAATAGCCAACATTTCATCAAAATTGGTCGAACGGAGGGGGCACTTTATTTCATAACTTTTTTTCCAATTTTTACCTTTTTTACGATGATCTCAAAAACGGCTTTAACGATTTTTATAAAATTCGTCATGTTTAATGAATATTAGGTGTTCTTTTATATCAGGTAAGCTTTATCATTATTAAAATGTTCTGAAGGGGCTTAAATGGGGTAGGGACCCTTTTTGTTTGTTTTTTTGTTTCCAATAAAGTACCAGAAATTAACTGTATCTCGTTACGCCTATAAAAAAATTTTATAAAAAAAGTTAAACCGACTTCGAAGTTATTTAATTTAATAATTTTTATTAACAGTCAGTATGTATTCGTACTAATCAAAATAAAATTATCCGTTTTAATGCATTTTCCCGCTTTTCATACGATTTTCAATTTCGCTGCGTATTCATAAAAATCAGAAGGTAATTATTTCATACTTTTCAGTGCATTTATTTTTACTGGTTCCTAGTCGATCCTAATTTCGAAGTCGGTTTAATTTTTTTTATAAAATGTTTTTATTTCATACTTTTTAGTGGCGGAAGATAATTTCTAATATAAGGCGGAAGGAAGCTAATGCGTTGATTTCTAAAACAAATTGGGTTTTTTAAAGTCGTTTTTTTTTTAATTTTATTTTTTTTTTATTTGGTACTCCTCTTTAGATACTACAGGTGAGTTTGGTTCATTATTTGGTTGTTCTATCCATGTTGGTCTATTCCGTGGGTCCCTCTCGAAATAATAGTCAGCCCACCCAGGTAGCTCTATACCACGTTCGTCTATCCTGGGTCTTTATATTATAATTATATCAATTTTAATCAACTTTGTATCGTAATAGTCACATTATCAATTTTATGAATATGCACGGAAAATTGAAAATCGTTTGCGGTAGGTGCAGTACACACCTTTCAACACCCTGTCTACTTTGATTTTTTGTAAAGACCAATGATCCATCGGGAAGACATAAAACTTTTTTTTTCAGCATGACAATCTTTTTCCTTTGCGGAAGGAATTTTATTGTATTCGGTACTTGTTTATTACATACATACATCTGTGTTCCGAGCGGAGGTGTTCAGTTTTGCTCGGCTGTAACATGAATCCGGCAACTTCAAGATGTCGTATGTATGCCACTGAACAGTTGGGATTTTGGCCGTTTTTCGACCAGTTTTATTGGTAAATATAATACACAACATATTCGTTTGTTATTTCGGTATCTAAGAATATGACTGCCTCGAAATAGAAACAATTCTTGACAAATGACTATCTTTAAGATTTTCGTCTCTAGACTCTATTATCTAGTGCCACCCTAGAGACGTTACCGTAACTTAAAGAAAAAAAATTAGACAATTCACCGTCATAGATGGAATTGGAGATGGAAGAAAATAATGTTAAATTTTTTTAGCGGAACGTATTTATTTCATGATTGGAATAATAACAAGTCCATATTATGGTCATATCCATAATATTTTTCTTAAGTTTCAAACCAAATTTAAGCTTAGTTAATAGTTATTTGTTAGCTCAAAATCAATAATTTGGCACTTACAGCAATTTTCATCTAAACACCTCAATATTGCAGAAACATAATTAAAAAGCAATAATAGTAATCTGGATAACATAACAAAATTGTCACTCCAGAGTGAAGAATCCGCACAAGATTTTATGATTATGTTGTATATTAATATCCGACAGTGACCGAGTGTATCTGGAAGCTAACAGAGGTGCCTGAATCCTTTGTTAAGGCCTCTAAATCAACTGAAAAAGATCTTTTCGAGGAAGTATTGAATTCCTTTTTAATGTGCATAGCGAGTGGAAGTCGGAAATCAAAAACTAATTTAAAACAATAATGACTACGATTTTACGAATCTCTTTTAAAAAGGGTTATTAATGCTCGGCCTTTCTTCAAATTCTATGAATTTTGTGGTTTCATGATTATGCTGTCTATCCGTCGTTTAGACATTCATTTAAGATTTTTCACTGTTATCGGTGTTTAATGTGCTTTAATCTTCTTAAATCTATAAAAAAAATCTTTTAAGCAACCCAAAAAAGTGTTCTTGAGTTTTATTTCTTGGCAAAATTTTCCAGGAACAGGGTCGAAACAACAATAACTCTGCCGGAACCATAAAGAAGTGTTTCATTTTTCAGGAAACGACAGCGATATTCCACTGATATTATATATCTTTATTAAAATCTATTGTTGAAAATTGATTTAAGATTATGTATAAGATTTGTTCCAACAAGCACTTAAACCACCTCAATAACTAACACACTTCTCATGTTCTCCCCCACTCTTTTAATTCTGAATTTGATTGGTTTGTTTTCCTACCGATTCATCGACCATTAAAACATTATTGAGCATTGCTTGAAATCAACCAACAAAATTTAGAATAAAAAAAAGCGGAGATAGTACATGATCACTTTGTTATTTATCAACGTGTTTTAATAGTTTGTTGGAGCATACCTTATGATATATATGCCATATGTTTTTCAAATAAGTAAATATTTTGAGCGATTATTACCAGCGATTATTAGCGATTACCAATACTCAGTCTTTCTTGGAATTCGACGAATTTTGTTGTCTTATGTTTATGGTGTCCAACCGTCGATTAGATCTAAATTAAGATGGTTTACTCAGTAACAGTAAACTTTACTGTTATCGGTGAATATATATCTATCACATATTTATGCTAATATCACTACAGAAAACGACAGCAATATTATATTCTGCTGATATTTATATCTTCATTTAAATGTAATGTTGAAAAATTAGTTAAGGTTATGTATAGGTTTGTTCCAACAAGAAGATAAATCACATCGGTAACTAACAGACTGCTCATGTTCTCCCCCCCCCCCCCCCCCCACTCGTTTGATTCTGAATTTGATTGGTCGGTTTTCCCATTTGATTCATCCAGCAGTAATACAATACTGGGATTTGTTAGTTATCGATTAATTTTAATAGCTCATTGGAGCATACCTTATGTTAAATATGCCATATGTTTTTCCAATATGTGAACAATTTGAGGGATAATTAAATAATTATGTTCATGTTTTTTCCCAATAACTTCTTTAATAAATTAAGAACCCAAAAAAGGTTTGAATGGGACCACATTGGGAAAATACTCTACAAGATGCAAAAGGTTTCGTTCCAATTGGTCCACCCATCTCGGAGTAATCGGTAGACATAATAGAAAAAAAAAAAAAAAAAAGAGGCACATACGTATCGAATTGAGTAACCTCCTCTTTCGAAGTCGGTTAAAAAATAAGAAATGGCTAAATATGAGATATGATAAAAATAAATAAAACATAAAGAGGAGAAAAAAAGAAAAATATTCAGTCAATTCATAAAACTCGTTGAGCCCACGCATGCAGAGTACGCCTTTAAGGACAGACCATTTTTCATAATTAAAGCCGTTCTGTTCATTTGAGAAATGGCAATCAACAAAACGCATTAATTTCTAATCTAAGTAAGTTAGTAAGTGAAAGTTGTGTGTTGCGCGCACGCACCAGATTTTTATATACTTGAGACGGAGGCCTTTCACCCTCTCTATGTGACGCAGTGACCTAGCTGGTGTTGGACCACTGTATTTAATATGAAAAAGGTTATCTAATCATCCGTGACCGTTTGTGAAGCATGATTGTGACTCAGGAAAATACAATTAGTTTCCTCATCCCATCAAATCAATCGATCCAAGAAATTTGAGTTAAAATTGTTAAAACACAATTAAGTAGTGTAGTGAAATAAGGCAGTAACTATCCGGATCAACTCTGTCTCCTTTTTCATAGGTTATAGATATTAGACCAGCTTCTTGGGATTACCTTGGTGTCTAGGATTGTATTATAGAGCATCAAATATAGTTTCCAGTTCTGTGTTAAATTTATAAAAATCATATGAAATTTAATCTTTCTGTGGTTTTATTAAGATTGCATTTATTTGTAATTCTTCTATTAATATTGGAAATCTAGTAGAGGTTGCAATACTCCTAAACCATCCCTAAATAAGTTCACAGGTAGGGAAATTTCATTTTCAGTAGGATTCCCTGGCCTCTATTGGTATGGGAATGACTAGATTAGATGGATTACAAAAGCTACTTTTTGTTTTCCTGAATTGTTTGCTGTTGTTACGAGTTACCTAATGCATTGATTAAATTCATGGAATTTTTCCTTTGTTTTAGAAAACTTTTGAACCACATTTTGGATGTCAAAAAACCTGTTCTTGATTCTCCATTGTAATTGTTCTTTCCCCAATGTTTGTTGTATTTGCTTTTAACCCACTTTTTTTTTAAATATAGCATTCATGATCAAAACAACTTTGTTTCTTTTGAGACTATTGGGTGCATAATTGTTTTTTCAACGAACAAGGCCTAAATGGCTCGCAGTATGCAGTATTGTATTTGATACTGACTGAATAATTAGTCAGAATGGGAACTGGAATCCTGATTTTTAAAAACTACCAATAAATTTATATGTTAATTTTTATTTTTTGAAGTCACATATCATTATAATAAACACTAATCATTAAATAATAAACACTACAGCGTGTTTATTATTGGAGAGGTTTGTTTAAATATACGTGAGATTGGGTATTTAATTGATATCTTTAAGTCTAAGTGATCCATGTTTGATTGTTATTTACTATTATTATATCCATGGTGAGCCAGTTCGAGATTACACCAAGCGGCATTAAGTACACTTTGACCTCATGCTGAATACAAGCAAAATCTCCTTATTTGTCTCCTCGGGTTCTACCATTTAATAATACAAAGGATCTATTTTATACCATTTACTTAATTAATGATTTCACCTTTCTTGTTTTCAACTTTGTTCAAGATATATCTTTCTCTAAGTAGATTGGTTTCTGATAACATGTAGGGATGTAACTGAATTAATTTCGCTAATCTACACCATGAATAAAATTAAATCATTATAATATTTTTATTTTGTTTTAATGAGGTCATTATCTAAGATTCTGTAATATGAGTTGTTAACCTAGGTTAAAAATAAGTAAGTACGATTATGAAAGGTTTAGGTATGTACCTATTGTTACCCTTGTAGAAATATACATTTCTGTTATGTTGTAGGACACAAAGGCTTGATCTTTCCAAGGCCCTGCATCATCCTCTATACACATAAATGTTTGTTTTTATGTTAGAAAGCAATATTCCTAATTCATGAGCTGATTCCATGGAACCTCTGACAGTCCTTGCTTGATACCTCGCAACTTTCAAAACCTAGTTACTGCAATGAGCACCACAGTGGATGAAATCAAACAAAGGCTGTTTTCCGATGATGATTGACCCCCTTTACGGTCACCTCTCATATTTCCAGCTCCATCGTAAGCCTGCCCAAGAAGCTTCGTTATAGTTAGTAGGAGTCCATGAAGAACATCACAAATAAGTGCTGCTAGGTCTCCTCAACATTCACGAGAAGTTTTGTGGAATCCCAAAAAACCCTCTTGAGGATCTAAATTTTCATCACACCATCTAATACGAAAACTAATCTGTTCATCACCAGAAATATCCCTTGTCACATCACATGTAACTGAATAAATTAAGGAATTTCGTTGACATAATTGTTCCAACTATATTATTGTACAATTTCTTTACCCAAAACCTCAATGATTTCATTTTATTTCATATAAAGGTACCGTGTACATTTTATTAATAATGTTGTTGCAAAATAAATTCATTTTAGGGGTCACCTGTGGTGCAGTGGTTAGCATAGCAGTTAAGAATAACAAAGGTCGCGGGTTAGCTTTCCACGGGGGTTCCAGGATTTTTTAAAGGGAAAAAATGGCTATGCCGTGTCTGTACGATGTCAGATACTCGTTAAAGATCCCTGGCCTAATTATAAGTTGATAGGCAAAATTTAGGACTCCTACTGCAGCATCATTCGAGAGGCATAAAGTGACGTTAAACAAACGTACAAATTTCCACAGCAGTAAGTCTTCAATTTTTTAATATATACATATAAAAAAAAATTATACTTATAATATATAAAAAAAAAATATGTTTGAAAGCCCTAAAGATACCTGACTGGGCGAAACTTTGTATAGAGAGGCAATATGCTCAATATTACTACATTTGAAATACTTGATATTGTTTTGTAAAAGACAAGAAGGATTTTACAAATAAAAATCATTAAACATACAATCCAATATATTTATTCTCTTATCGCTTTACTTACAAAAACGATCTAGGTTAATAGTAACATATTCTAAACTTTCTTTTCTATTTTCCGAATTAACTTTGGTGATTAAAAGATACTCCCATGTTTGTCTGGAATCAGTATAACATTCATCTGAATCTTCAATGACCGGTTTACAACTCTAGATTTCTGATTCCTTTGAAGTTTCTGAGTCAGATTCATCAGCAGTTTCAGATTTTGGTTCATCTGAAGCCCAAGTTTCCACTTTATCTGAAGTCTCAATTTCTGGTTCTTCAGAAGTTTCGGTTTCTATTTCATCTGAAACCTCGGTTTTCGGCTCAACTGGGTCCTCACTTTCCGGTTGGGATGTAGTAGATGCGATAGTTTTCTGTAAATCGAAATAAGAGTTTCATTTGTTTTTATTTTATTTATTGAAAAATAAATATAACACTACAATCAAAAAAAGATTTTTGAAATAGTAACAAAAAGAACGGGGATATTAATACATTCTTAAAAATTATAAGACAATTCCACGTCAAGTCAACACAAAAATATT
Source organism: Aelia acuminata (assembly GCA_911387785.2). Classification (NCBI taxonomy): domain Eukaryota; kingdom Metazoa; phylum Arthropoda; class Insecta; order Hemiptera; family Pentatomidae; genus Aelia; species Aelia acuminata. The sequence goes on along the minus strand of OU426979.1, from coordinate 148,901,285 downwards.
TTGAACCTTACCATTTCAGATTTTCTTTAAATTTGGTATATGTGTACTACTTGTATCTACTAGAACAATTGTGAAATATTACTGAGATATGTCTACCTCTTTTTGAATTATTGGTCTCTAAAGCCCTCAAAAATAGGTCCAGAAACAGAAAAAATCAAGATTAAAAATAGCTGCAGATGTTTTCCAAATTTGACTAGGACTATGTCATTGGTGTCGTTTAACAGCGCGTTCCATTCCGTTTCATTTGATAAACAACAATGTATAGGTTGGTACTAAAGAAATTTTCTTAAAACTAAATGTAAAATTTTAATTTCAATTTTCTCAAAAAGGGCATTTTTAAAATTATTTATATTTTTTTGAAAAATAGGTAGTATCATATCTATTCATACAGCAAAATATAAAAGTGGGATGAAAATTTCTTCATCACTAAAAAAATTAAAAAGTAGTGATAAAATTTCATAAATCTAGTTAGTTGCATAGTTAGATAGTTGCAGATGTTTTCCAAATTAGGCTAGGACTACGAGATTGGTGTTTTTTAACAGCGCATTCCATGCCATTTCATATGATATACAGCAATGTATAAGTTGGTACTAAAGACATTTTCTTAAAACCTAGTTTAAAATTCTAATTTCAAGTATCTCGAAAAGGGCATCTTTTAAAATGTTTATATTTTTTTTTTAACAGGCAGCATTATATCCATTCTTACAACAAAATATAAAAGTGGGATCGAAATTTCTTCATTACTAAAAAAATCGAAAACTAGTAATAAAATTTCATAAATCTAGCATTTTATGATTAAAAATAGCTGCAGATGTTTTCCAAATTCGATTAGGATATTGAGATTGATGTCGTTTAACAGTTTAATCTTTTAAAAAATTTATATTTTTTGTAAAAAAAAATGTAGTAGTATTTCTATTCATACAACATAGGTATCATATGAAATGGCACGAAATTCACTGTTTAAGGAAACCAATCTCATAGTCCTAGTCAAATTTGGAAAACATCTACATCTATTTTTAATTCTTAAAAAGCTAGATTTATTGAATTTTATCACTAGTTTTCAATTTTTTTAGTAATGAAGAAATTTTCATCCCACTTTTATATTTTGTTGTGTGAATAGAAATACTACTACCTTCTTTTTACGAAAAATATAAAAATTTTAAAAGATGGCCTTTTTGAGAAAATTGAAATAAAAATATTAAACTTGGATTTAAGAAAATGTCTTTAGTACCAACCTATATACTGCTGTGTATCATAAGAAATGCCATGAAAAGAAATGTTAAAAGGCACCAATCTCGTAGTCCTAGTTGAATTTGGATTGGAAAACACCTGCAACTATTTTTAATCATATAATACTAGATTTATGAAATTTTATCACCACTTTTTAATTTTTTTAGTGATGAAGAAATTTTCATCCCACTTTTTTTTTTGCTGTATGAATATATATAATACTACCTATTATTAATTTTTTTTTTTAAAAATGCCCTTTTTGAGAAAATTGAAATTAAAATTTTACATTTAGTTTTAAGAAAATTTCTTTAGTACCAACCTATACATTGTTGTTTATCAAATGAAACGGAATGGATTGCGCTGTTAAACGACACCAATCTCATAGTCCTAGTCAAATTTGGAAAACATCTACAGATATTTTTAATCATGATTTTTTCTGTTTCTGGACCTATTTTTGAGGGCTTTAGAGACCAATAATTCAAAAACGGGCAAACATATTTCAGTAATATTTCACAATTGTTCTAGTAGATACAAGTAGTACACATATACCAAATTTCAAGAAAATCTAAAATGGTGAGGCTCAACCCTGTGTTGAATTGACGTGGAATGACCCTATAATGCATGGTAAACCGTCTGCCGGAGCATTCACATTTTTGAAAATAGAAATAAAATCTTGGGATTAAAATGAAGAACAAAAAATAATGTATACAGTAAAATAATGTATCATGAACACATTTTACCTTTTTCTTCATTTTGAAAAATAAATTTAAATAAACAATACAAGATCACTACTGATAATACCATGTAATGATTAAATTTAGTTGTTATCCGATAAAATAATATAATGGTGCGATAAAATAATAGACCCAAGCTCAAAGGGTGATATAAATTAATCGAAGACCATCATTTTGAGAAGAAACATTAAGAATTTAAATTATTGGGAAACTATTGAGAGGGTTAACGACAAAAAAAAAATAAATAAATAAAATAATAACCGCAGTCTAAGTTAGTTGAGTGCAGAGCACTGAGATAAAAATTTGTGAAGATCTTTTCCTTCTGAAATAAATTACATAGGGGAGGAGTATTTGGAAGCTTTTCAACCCAAAGTGGCAGCACCTCGTAGATTTAGCAATTCCCCATGAAGTTTGAACATTCACTTCAATCTTTCTTCATTAGTTAATGACTCATTAGCCATTTATTTTTAATAGAAAGAGAGAAAGTTAATTTATTTTTATAAACAAAATCAAAGTAACTTTATAGGAAGAAATATTTCCTTCGCCATTTAAGACCCATCACAACATTTCAAGGTGGTAAAATTAACATAATCGATAGAGCCGTTTTTGAAAGTTTATGTTATAAGAGGCGAAATTTTAGTTCCCTCCCTTTATTGTCACGTAATTGGCAATACATTGGAGGTCATTACTGGATTACAGGGGAGGTCAAAATGTTCTGGGCCTGACATAATAGGCAATGAAATATACGCACAAATCATATATTACTTTTCAATGTAATGCCCTCGATACTTATACTTATACACTTTTCACTTAATAATATTTATTTATTATGATATTTAACAATAATATTTTAATAAATAGATATTTATTAATTTTTTTAAACCCCCCAAATAATAACTTTCTTCTTTAACTTTAACTTAAACAAATCGCCTCCTCCTAAGCTCATTTTTGAGGTTTGGGAATAGAAAGTAGTCACTAGGGACTAGATCTGGTCTGTAGGGTGGATGGTTAATCACATCAAAGCCCAAGGTGTCAATCGTGGCAATTACTTGACCAAAGTTGTGCACAGGGGCATTATCATGAAGCAGCATTACTCCTCGGCTCAGCTTCCACCTCCTCTTCTTCTTGATTGATTCTCTTAAGCAGGTCAAAGCGTTACAATAGTATTATCCTGGTAAAACTAAAAGTATTATAAATAATAGACAAGAGACTGTAGGATTATAAAAGTTTATGTACATATAACTATTGAATAGGTAAACATGATTAGTCCTTTTTTATATTAATTCCCTCCTTCATTGTCAGGCCGAGAACTTTTTGACCTGCCTTCGTAACTACCACAGATACCTTAACTCAGTTTCACACGGTTTATGGTTTTTCACATACACACGGGATTTGATTATTTGGACTCAAGGGACCGTTTATTTTTATCGTCTGCCTAAAAATTCTAAAATTTTGATGATCGCATTATTTTCCCTTACCATATATTTCTTATATCATAATTGAAAGTAAAAATCTATTTTATTTTGAGAGGTTTGTGACCCTGGGTGTACCGTCACTTCCAACTAAATTTTATCGATACTTTTTCCTTCTTTATAATACCAATAGGAATTACTTGAAAATTACCTCGACATCTTCCTTGAGGTGCTGTGCGCTCATGGAGGTGTTATACATGGCATGACCTCCAACAATCTTAGCAATCTCGATATAGTTCTTCATTATAGTCTTTACTGCTTGATAAGGATCGCCGCTCATGACCGCTTGTATATTCTCCTTCATGCGATTCTTGATAATACCCGAGTCTTTATCCAGTTGATCGTTCCACTTAAAGACATCCTGCGTCAGGTCCTCCTTAGCACTGGAGACGACGCCACTGTAAGGCAAACTATGGCCATAAGAGAATAAAACTAAAACAAGGACGGCTAGGTTGTGAGTTATCTTCATCTCTAGAGGATTCTGACACAGTTCAGGATTTTCGAATCCTTATACATATATGGAAGGAAAAATGTAAATTCTAAATAACTTATGGGTGCTAGATGGGGTAAAATAGGTGATTTCGAAGACAAATACAAGTGTGATGAAATGTGTTTGAAATGCTACGTACAAATGATGTATAAAACATTTTTTTAGAAATCTTCCTATACAGGACCGAAGCAACAGAAAAAAAATTGTACATTCATGGAATTTTGGTCACAAGCAGGCCCTGAATATACAACCAAGATCCAATCCATCTACAATAAAATAATTAATATGTATGAGTCCATTACATTATATTTACACAAATATGTTTATGTATATGTAATACTATGTGCGATACCTGCGATATAGTGGTCATCTTGGCCTACTACTAAATAGAAGTTCGCGGGTTCGTAGCCTGGCAGGTGACCTTGGAATTTTTTTAAGGAACTAGAAATATCCTTGTCCATGTCCTTCGGATGGGGTAAACGGATTCCCAATCCTGTTCAATGTTTAGCTACTCGTTAAGGTTTATTTAGATTTCTTATGGGTAACTTATTATTAGGATTACAACGTTAATTTAGGGTTCCCACTGTATAGCATCGTAGCCTTAGTAGCATAAAGTGACGTTAAATAAACAAAAAAAAGTAACAAAAAAATATAAAGAAAGAAATGTGTAAAAACAGATATTTTTCAATTTTTTATTAAATGTGTTTTAATAATATGATTATGAAAGAGGACAAAAAATTGATTTACTTTAATAGCAATTGGGTATTGAATTTCAATTTCAGTAATTAGAGAAAAATGTTTTGCCATTATTTAAAACATTTTTTTTAAATACCTATAAAATTATGAAAATTTGTAACAGATTCCCAATATTGCAATGTTATTTTTTTAACCGACTTCGAAAGAGAAGGTTACTAAATTCGATAAGTATGTGCTTCTTTTTTTTTTTTTTTTTCTATGTATGTTCACCGATTACTGAGAGATGGGTGGACCAGTTGGAACGAAACCTTTTGCATCTGGTAGAGTACTTTCCCAAGGACGTCCCATTAAAACCTAGTATCGTAGATTAGTACGAATACTCACTAGCTGTTAATAAAAATTATTAAATTAAAATATTAAATACCATGTTCAATACAACACAATCTTTTCGGAGGCGGTGCAAATTGTAAAATTTCAAGCACTATAAATTATAAAAATCTCCTTAATGCATCTTCTCTTCCATCTATTAATTCCAATGTCTATCGTTTTCTAATAAAATAGTAATTATAAACATGTCATTTGGAAATTGTCTATTTTGCCCCGCCCCTGAAAAGATTGTGTTGTATTGAACATGGTATTTAATATTTTAATTTAATCATTTTTATTAACAGTTAGTGAGTATTCGCCCAAATCAAATTAAAATTATTCGTTTTATTGCATTTTTTAGGTTTTTATACCATTTTTAACTTTGTTGTGTATTCATAAAATCAGAAGGTAATTATTTCATTCTTTTTAGTGCATTTATTTTTACTGGTTCCTAATTTTCGAAGTCGGTTTAGTTTGTTTTTTTTTTTATAAAAAGTTTTTTTTTTAATATATGAAAATATTTTGGTAAGACCAAAATATATTTGTAAATTATTCTTATAGAAATTCATGAATTTGTTTTGACACTAAGCCTTTAAATTTTACATTAGGCATTTTAAAGGTCTAAAAAATAACTTAACTATCACAGGTACTGGTAGAAATCTAAGAGAGTTTTCATTTATTCGATTGACAGAGGACAATTATTTTTTTTTTTTCGTTATTGTTTCCAACGAATAATCAATGAACTGATTAATCGTTAATCATTTATTTATCTTCTGTGAATATTTTGTGATAACTAATTAAAGATTAAGAAATTATGTATTTAAGATAAGAAGACCAGTAATAGTCTCATCAATCTTTTATAATGTTTATTGATACATATCAAATTTTCGCCTGTTCAGGCATCATCAGGAAATACATTGTGGTGATCCACACATATAATTATTAGGCCATTTATTATATAAATATAATGTATATTAATTGTTATTATATTATATTATATGAGGGCTATTATAGAAATATTGTGTATGTGGATATAAATGATAATTATTAGTTTAATTAGGTGCCCAAATAGATAATTGAATATATTTGAGTTTGTATAAATATGCTAAGTAATAACATAGGGCCAAACTTTGTACCTTAAAGCCTCCTTATCACCTTAGCTCTGAGAAGGCCCCACTCACAGAGGAGAGTCTCTAGCAGAAGTTCCTTCAAGTTAGACGTATTGCTGTCGGCCCCCCACTCCTTTGCCCAAGCTCGTATTTTAATAGTAATTAGATATATTTGTCTATATGTATATATGTATATATTATTCAACAATTATAATATTCTTCCACTGCGTAATTCTGTCTATTTTTTGCATGTCCCCAATTATTAAAGATAATTAAGATCCACGGACCTAAACAGATCTAAACGGACCTCATTACTAACCCATATTATAATTTAATTAAATCAGGGACACGGCAACATAATTTATTTATGGTAGAGCACCTAAAAGAATCATTATAGGAGATTTACCAAAAGAAAAAGAAAAACATATTTAACATTACCAATAAAACCAAAAAACATTAAGAGCACCGGAAACCGCAATTTATAATAAATTCTATATAGGCGGGCTCAATCGACTATAGGGTGCGCTAGTAGTTTTGCAAAATGTCGGAAAGAACGGGGATAGACATAGTTGATGTGATAGAGATAATTGGTAATTTTAAAAGACCATTAATTGAAGAGCAGGCTATCCTTGATGCAAATTACATCTGGAATAATATCTAGAAGTAAAAAAACAGTTATTTTACAAGCCTTATGCCTTCAAACTAGCAATCTTAAAGGACTGCCCCATCAAATAAAAGTGGAAATCAAATTTATTAATAATAATAAGCAATTTTCTTGTCATTGTACGTGTAAAGCTGGTAGTTCTGGTAAATGCAAACACATCATTGTAACTTTACGTTTTTCGGTTAGTAATAACATTAATTACCTATTCATACAATCATTGTTATGACAGCTTAGATTCTTTGTCACATTATTTATTTATTTGTCAAAACTTTCGGGATTCGCATTGAAAACTTGGAACAATTAAGCACAACGGATGTAAGACAAAAATGGGGAAAATTAAAAAAGAAAAACAAATATGAAACTATGGTCCCAATGTTATTTGCATAAAACTAACATTTTGGAGTAATAAAATGTCAAATTCTAATATTTACGTGGGTAAATATAGTCACTTTTTTACTTTTTTATCACTTTTTACTTTCACTTGCCTATATACGAAATATATAGTAAAGGGAAGTATTGCGGTCGTGAAAAATTTCGACTTCCGGTTTTCAACGGAAATACACGTTTTGGGGTCTCCTGAGTCGAAATAACCAAGTCCCACGAAATGGCCTGTGTGTGTGTGAGAGAGAGAGAACAGATTAGCTCACAAACTATATGCCGTACAAAACTGAAATTGGGTATTTGGTGTATGCATATGCCCGCGATGTGACAGCCAAAATTTCATCAAAATTGGTTAAACGGAGACGGTACTTTATCTAAAGAATTTTGTCTAATTTTTAGGTTTTTCTCGATTTCTTCAAAAACGGCTCTAACGATTTTGATTAAACTTGGTATTTGGTGTATGCATATGCCCGCGATGCGTCAGCCGAAATTTCATCAAAATTGGTTAAACGGAGGGAACACTTTACTTAATAAATATTTTCTCATTATCACGTGTTTTTTTTATTTACTCAAAAACGGCTTAAACGATTTTGATCAAACCGGGTGTTTGATGTATTGATAAGACCGCGATGCGACGGCCGAAATTTCATCAAAATTGATCAACCAGAGGGGGGACTTTACTTTACAAATTTTATATCATTTTCACGTGTTTTTTTATTTACTCAAAAACGGCATTAAAGATTTTGATCAAACTGGGTATTTGATGTATTAATATGCCCGAGATATGACTGTAAAAATTTCATCAAAATTGATCAACCAGAGGAGGGACTTTACTAAACAAATTTTATATCATTTTCACGTGTTTTTTTTTATTTACTCAAAAACGGCATTAAAGATTTTGATCAAATTAGGTATTTGATATATTAATATGCCCGAGATATGACTGTAAAAATTTCATCAAAATTGATTAAACGGAGGGAGGACTTTACTAAGTAATTTTGCATCATTTTCACGTGTTTTTTTTATTTACTCAAAAATGGCTTTAATAATTTTGATCAAACTGGGTATTTGATGTATGTATATGCCAAAGATCTGATACCCAACATTCCATCAAAATTGGTCAAACGGAGGGGGCACTTTATTTCATAACTTTTTTACCAATGTTTACCTTTTTTTCGATTATCTCAAAAACGGATTTAACAATTTTCATCAAATTCGTCGTGTTTAATGAAAATTATGTGTTCTTTAATATCAGGTAAGCTTTATTATTATTAAAATGTTCAGATGGGGCTTAAATGGGGAAGGGGCCTTTTTTGTTTTCCTATAAAGTACCTTTGTATTTGTTTATATGGAGAAATTATCTGTCTCTCGTTTGCCTAAAAATAAGAAATGGCTAAATATGAGATATGAGAAAAATCAAGTAAACATATAGAGGAGAAAAAAAGAAAAATATTCAGTCAACTCATAAAACACGTTGAGCCAACGCATGCGGAGTACGCCTTTAATGACAGACCATTGTTCATAATTAAAACCACTCTGTTCATTTGATGGAAATCATTTGTTTCATGGTAAATGAAGTTTTCTACAACTACATAGAGAACTATAAAATCAGACGACTTGGAATATTATGCTTGCATTGCCGAATTACCACAAGTAAAAATAAGAAATGAATGTGGAAAAATGTGTCTTTGAGAAGTAGCAATTAACAAAACACATCTCTTTTCATCAAGTTATACTTACACCACGTTAAGTTTATGTTTTAAAGGGTGATGTGACAGGAACTTTAGAACCCTAAGACTATATTAATCTTTCTGCGTCCATCTTAGTTTGAGATGATCTTTGTCTCTGTGAATAAGTAGATCCAAAAATCGTATACAATTATTATGTTCCAGTTGATATGTAAATTGTAAGTTTTTGTGAAAACTATTAAAAATGTTAAGCACTTTATCAATTTTAGACTTATTCAAAATCATCCAATGTTCAACATCATCAAATGTTATCTACGTATTTTATCAGAAGCTTAGGTTTAAATTTCAATTGTTCTCATAATGTGATCATAGACCGTTCAATTCTAAATATCGTAAAATAAACCCCTCACGACGGTCTCAAATATTCAATATATTTTTAAATGTAACAGGAGCTTTCGGTGCTCATAGCACCATATTCATCCTCATCTCGTTCCCTTAAGGGAGAGTCTATATATAGCTGTATGTTACATCAGTTGAGTCATCATCAGTTACATTTAAAAATATATTGAATATTTGAGACCGTCGTGAGGTGTTTATTTTATGATATTCCAATTGTTTTTCGACTCATGTTAATAGTTTTTTCATGATGATTCCGCATATATATGTACTGAGCACCCCTCCCATTATTATATAAAAAAATCCATTATTACAAATCAATTTTATTCCTTCTATGTAAATTTCCTTGTTTTTTATCGGGGTACTATTACTTATTTTGTCCCATTCTTCCTGAATAATATTATAAGTGACTTAGAGGGGAATACAAGTGAATAGTGATTTCGCATCAAAACTGACAAGAACCTCATTGTTTTCCAATTGCATATCTTTTAATTTTTCTTTGACCTCAAAAGAATTCTTAACGTCGTACATATTTTCATTATTTAATTGGTCTAATGATGGTTTAAAGAATCTAGCTAATTTTTCTGTAGGGCCCTTTATATTGTTGGCAATTGGTCTGAGGGACTCATCAGCTTTGTGCATCTTCACTAGGGTTAGTGAAGATGCACAGGATATATGGGTATATATCCTAGGAAAATTTACTGTGTGAGGTTAAAGCTCTTTTTTCGTTATCGTTAATAAATTTATTTTTGTGCGACTTTTCAACAAACTTATTGCATTTATAGGTCAATTCCTTCAGAGGGTCTTTTTTGGGAGTCAATTCCCGGTATGCATTTTTGTCATTTAGCAAAATTATCATTTTTTTATTATAAAAATCTCTAGTTATAAGACCCGTCCTTTTAGTCTAATCTGATGTAACAATGCATAAAGATGGATGTGCCTTCTTATATTTTACAAGATCAGTAAAATCTTTCTTTAAAAGTTGAGCTATAGGGTCTCGGTTCTATGATATTTTGGATAAACAATTTTTAATTTTACAACATATATTATTTCTAATTCCATTTCTATGACTCTCAGAAGTTGATATAGATTTTAAGACGGATTCGATTTCAGTTATAATATTATATATACCTTTTTTGAACCTTGAAGTAAATAGGAAAAAGGTTTGTTTTTTCACCAAGGCTTAAAAAGTTAAGAATATTTTTGGGAATATCAAGATCAGTGAGATTTTCTACAAAATTATGTTCATTTAACATAGTATATTTATGAATAATAGCTTTCGAACTGGATTTGTTAGCAAATCTTTGATTAGCCCTAATATTTGAACTATCAATCATCGATTTAGTATTTGGAAGGAAAGTGTTGTGATGGTATGGTTTATAGATTGTAAACTTTTCATTTTCTTATCAATCTTAATCGTCTTACTATCAATCAAGAACTGAAGGTATTTATTAAAAACAGACAATATAAGATCCCTATTGTAGTTATGATTTTTCATAAAAGCATTTAACTTACTCTCATAGCGCTGCTTATGGTAATGAGTTAGCCATTTTGATTGGATTATGTCAAGAGCTAATAATTTAGTACCAAAATTATTAAATAAATTAATATGTTTCTTACGTGCCAAAAAAAAAGGTTATTAAAGGGCAGGAGATTTCCAGCCATCTCCAGAATAGTTTTCAAATATTCACCAATTGAATCAGTGGAGACTAATGTTTTTAAAACATAAATTAAATTACTCGATATAATGAGACATTTAATTACTTCATATATACAAAATCGAAGGAACTTTATAAAAAGAAATTTTTCCTTTTCGCCTTATAAACCCTATAAGATTATTTCTATGATGATAAAACCTGATGTTGCAGAATACGTTATTCTTATTTAACATGACGAGACTAAACATCGTTCGTGCCCTTTTGAGAAAATCGTGAAAACATTGAATAAAATGCCTCCTGTTTACTCAAGTTATACAAAACCTTTGTCGTCGATCCGCGGGCATATCCTTACGTCAAATTTTAGTTATTTCAGTTTCACACGATTTATTGTTTGAGTTCTACTCTCCACACAAACACACCATCTCCTGGGGCTTGGTTAGTTGTACTTAGGGGACGCCAAATCGGGTATTGCCGTTGAAAAGGGAAAGTCGAACTGTTTCACGATATACTTCCTATATAATAAAGTAAAGTAAAAATAATTTCTTATTAGTGAAGCAATAGTTGACCGTAGTCGAAACTAAAACAGTTTTCTCTTCTCCTCAAACAGACCCAAAATTTAAATCAAAACATTCGGCACAAAATAACAAGTATTTTTTGTTTATTTCTATGACCTCATCTTAAATCAACTAATTCTCCACAGAAATGTACTTAATATTTGTTTTGCGAACAAACATGGGAGTAAATCAGGGCCTTTGCGAAAGAGCTCAGTTGTTCACACTATTTCTATTAGTTTGTTTGTTTATCGCTTCTGAAATACACTTGTGATTTCAAAACTTGTTAAAAATAACGTAGCTAAAAATGTCATTATTGATACACCTTAACCTTACCTTTACAATCAGTATTAAGGAATTACTTATTATTCGTACAAATATTTGTCCTCATTATTATACATGCTTTAATTGCCTTTATTGTTCTCATATACGAGAATCGATTTGAATAATTCATAATCTGATGAAATCGTAAGCAAGCAACTTGCACACCTGATAGTACAATGCGTCAGCACACCGGTCCCATGAACGATCGGTAATACTCTACAAGATGCAAAGGGTTTCGTTCCATTTGTCCATCCATCTCGGAGTAATCGATATAAAAAAATAAAAGCTACATACTTATCGGATTGAGTAACCTCCTCTTTAAAAGTCGGTTAAAAACTAAGTTCTGATTTTCTACGAACCGTAAATACCCATCTATCGATTCCCATTCAAGATTCATCTAAAAGAAAAAAAATACAACAAACTCTAGTATGTATTGATGAAATTAGGAAATTTTTTCTAATAATGAATCAAATATATATTTGATATATAGAATATTCTATAAATAATACAGAAATCGAAAATTACTAAAGACTTTTTTTTCCCTATAATTATAGTACATTTTGCTCTATATATTTTGCAGAATAACAAAGAAAAATAAGTAAATAAATGTGGTGAAAGTTATTTTCTGTGAATTTCCTTAATTGCGTTTACACATTTAACACGTCAGTTTCTAATCCAGTTAGGTTGGTTAGTGAAAGTTGTGTTTTGCGCATCGCACCAGATTTTTTTAAATGAGTGGTAAGGAAAATAGTTATTAAAATTAATGTTATTCGTTAAAGTTTAAAAATCGCCCATATTACCATAGAAATTAAGTAGAAACATTTAAAATATGTTTACGGTTTTATTAAAATAACTCTCTTGTTATTTTAAAAGTATGATTGACCTTGGGCTGTAATGACTATAAAGATTTTTTTTATCTATATTAAAGTTTTCTGTTATGGCAGATAATAGTACAGGAGTAGTTTAAAACCTGTTTTATTGTACCTAATGTGAATATAAAAAAAAAATTATTACACTGAACATATAGACAGAATACACAAAAAAGCCTAAATTGATAAAACTTGGTTTCAAGTTTAGTTAGGAAACAATGAGATATGAAATTTGAGTGTTCAATTTAATTATAAGTAATTTGTTTTCAAAATTCATTTAAATCAATCAATTTAAAATTTATCAAATACACTTCAATAAAACGTCAACAATAAGAAAAATATGGTGCGATGCGCGCAACACACAACTTTCACTTACGAATTTACTTAAATTAGAAATCGACCTGTTTTGATAATTTTTAAACGCCATTCACACATTTTTCCACATTTATATGCTTATAATTGTATATCTCCATAAGTTATAGAGTATCTGTATAGCAAAATTTGGAAGTTCTCAGTATTTCATGATTCATTATTGCTTATATATTTTTTTAAGGGACCTAATTTCATCGAGTTTTTTTACTGCTTGCTTGTCTTATACTACGGGTTGTTTTTTGTAAATATATCGTGAAGGTGAATCATAGGTGCATTTACGTCTCGTTGTAAAGATGGTCTCTTATGCCTTTTTGGAAATCGCGAACGATTACTATTCCTCTAAAATCGCTTTATATTGCGGAAATTTATTATGGAATAAAATTTTCTAGACTAAAATATAATTAATTATAGACTATTATCTTATACAATATTTTTGCCTACCTTCGATGCTTTAAAAAATTTAAGCATCACATATTTACTTTACCTCTAAAGTAAAATGTTTTTATTAATAAATAAAAGTTTTATATTCACAATACGGTTAATACAATTTTGGCTGTCACGTCATATACATACATTAAATATCGAGTTTAATCAAAATAATTACAGCCATTAATTACAAAAAACACCTGATAATGAGAAAATATTTATTAAGTAAATTGTCCCCTCCGTTTAACCAATTTTGATGAAATTTCGGCTGAGGCATCGCGGGCATTACATACATAAAATACCAAGTTTGATCAAAATGTTTAAATCCGTTTTTGAGTAAATAAAAAAAAACACGCGATAATGAGAGAACATTTATTAAGTAAAATGCCCCCTCCGGTTGATCAATTTTGATTACAAGATTCTGAAATTTTGGCCGTCATATCGCGGGCATATACTTAGACCAAATACCCAATTTCAGACTCATACCGTTTATATTTTTTGAGCTAGTCTATTCACACTACACACATACCATTACGCAGGACTTGGTTATTTCGACTCAGAGGACCCCAAAACGTGTATTCCCGTTGAAAATCGGAAGTCGAAATTTGTCACGATCGCAATACTTCCACTTACTAAATATTTCATATACATATAGGTAAGTGAAAGTAAAAATATGATAAGTTTAGAATCAGTTAGGTAATATATTTTTTATCATGGCAGATAAAACGTTGATAAAATAAATAAAAATGAATTTTTGAAATCATCAAATCATCCCAAGGTCAATAACGATTAATAGAATTAAAAATGTCTGGAGAATCATTTTGAAAATTCAATGCTGCTTAAAACCAAACAAAAGGATACATATGTAACGGCAAATAACTCGTTCAAGGGATTTTTCTTTAAACGTAACGGTATATATAATTTAATTTAATATACATTACAATATTATTTCTAATCGTACTTACGTTTTATTATGCTTAGATTTCAGTCGTTTAAAATCGTTTTTAATGACCTAAGATATGATATACTCCAGGCAACAGTGCTCCATGACCTATTGTTTTTATTTTATTTTGAAGGGCAAAATCTTCACGTTAAATCATCATAATTATGGTTCATAAATATTCTAATTTAGTATTTATTTATTTTATGGAATGAGTTTGTATATTACCTTATCGTACTATATTGCAAGAAAATAGTGCATACCTAACTCACACTAACTGGCTGTATGGATTTATCCAATGCCATTAAAAAAAAAAAAAAAAAAAAAAAAAAAAAAAAAAAAAAAAAAAAAAAACTCACACTAACACACTTTACTTTCAATACATTCAACATGCGCTGCTGTACATGTATGTTTCTAATTTCAAAAGTTTAAAAAATTTCGGATAAAAAGTAAAATTGGTAAACCAAGATTCAATGTATATCAATTAGTTTTTAATTAAACCTAAAATATTTGAATTTTATTATTAATATATATTAAGGTGTTATTCATATTAAAAAGGAGAAGTGGTAAGTATTAAATCTTGGTTGAAACAGATTATTACCAATATTTTAAACTAATTTATCGATTAATAATTTTAAACTAATTTATCGAATTCGTTTTCAACTAAAACAAGACCTGCTTGTGGGTGTTAATTTCTTTTCTTTTTTTCATTTCAACAATATTTTTATCCGAAAACATTTTTTGAAATTAGAAACATGTATATGCAGCATATATGGAAAAACAAGTACTTAATATAATTAATATAAAAATTTAATTTCAAGTTTAAAATTTGAAATTTCAAACATTTTTTACAGAATATTATTTTAAAACAGTTTGTTTTTTGCCCGTCTTTCCGTGAACACTTTTGATAAGCTTTAAAAGATATTTATCATTTTAAGCTTATCAATGCCTCAAGTTTTTCCATTAGTAAAAACTATATGTTGATTCAACGAGTTATCAAGTTATGATCCCAAAGAAACGCATAACGCAAAATATTATTAGGCGCTTTTTATAACTTTATAGCGCTTATATATAACTTTTTACAAAAATAGATAACCACCCTTGATGCAAATTTGTGCTCTTTTGAATGGTAATAAGAGATTTTCAATGAAAAGGCAACTCCTAGTTTAAAAATCACAAAAACCTCAATCAATGAAATCGAGAAGGAAATAAACCATGCCATTATATTCACTTATGTAAATATATATACTCAAAAATATTCAGGTTTGTATAGGTAGCGAGCTGCATATTGGCACATAATCTGCATAGTAGATACAAGCCAGTAATAAAATAAGAAACAATTGTCAAATTATCTGCGGTGTTTTCTAAAGTTAATACTTCACCAAACTCAAGTACTTTTCGCCGATCAAATCAATATACCAAACATTGATAAGATATACCTAATTTGAACACTTTGCAAATCATTGTTTTTAAATTTCAAGTAGTTTCATTTTATATATATAAAGAAAGTGATTAATGTAAGTTACAGAGCAGACTTTGATTTATAGTCGACTGATAAATATGTTAGCGTTTAGTTGCATTTTAATTCTAGCGTTGACCTCCGTGAAATCGGAGGTGATCGACATTAACAAAGGGAGCGAACGTATACTGTCTTTGATGAACACTTTGATCAGAGCATCGGGAGAAACAACGACCAAGATTCCAGCTGGAAGTGTATCATATGAAAATGGCAATGTGAGTATTTTGTTTAACGTCCATTTATGAATATAGCTACTAAGGCTAATCAGACGACTCTTCAGTGGGAGACCTAAATTTTGCCTATCCAGGTTTAATAGGGCATAGGTATCTTTTACGAGTATCTGACATCGTACAGGCTCGGGACCTCCATTTTACGTCCTATCCGAGGGACGGCATCGCTAAGGATACATATTTTACTCCCATTAAAAAATCCGAAAGCCACCGCGGGCCGCGAAGCCGCGACCTTTAGTATTATAGGTTGCCATACTAACAACTACACCATAGGTGACCCCTGTGAGCATTATACTGGGCACGATCATTATTATCGCATAATAACGGATGTTAAGTGAATGCATACTCTCTACAGATAAACCGTTTTATGAACTGGATACAGGACTTCCCAATGGAATAAAAAAAAAAAAATCTGATGAGATGCGCGCTTCATGCGACTTTCACTTAACACCATCCTTTCTTTGATTAAAATAGAAATGTATTTCTGAAAACGGAGAGGGAAACCTTTTTTCGTGGAAGACAATAGATTTTTTTTTTCCTCTTTTAAAGTGATTGTAAATTACAATCCAGTTTTACTATGATATATAGTAACCCCGATAAGAATCGATAGGAGGGGTTCATAATAACGGCTTAATACTTAATTTTCAAACTTTAAGCAATTGAGTATTTTTTAGAAAACGACGGCGATATTGCATTCTTTCTTCGGTAGGGTTAGGGGCAGTTAACATATCTGTTTAATTTCACTTACCATACACGAAATATATAGTTAGAGAATGTATCGCGATCGTGTAGCTATATGCCTCCTTGATGTGACTGCAAAAACTTCATCGAAATTGATCAAACATAGGAGGCACTTTATTTCATGAATTTTATCACATTTTTACGATTTTAGCGATTTTCTCAAAAAAGTTTTAACGATTTTGGTTAAATTCGTCAGATTTAATGAGAGGCAAGTACTGTTCTATATCAGGTAGGTTTCATCATCATTTAAATGTTCTGATGGGCTTAAATAGCGAAAGAAAATTTTCTTCCAATAAAGTACCTTTGCTTTTCTTTATATGGAAAAATTAACTATTTCCCATTAAGCCCAGTAGCATGGGGTACCCAGCGGCAGCTCCCCCCCCCCCCCCTGGAAGGCTGGAAGCAATAATAGAATAATTTTTTTTCAAGCAAATTATTGTAATAACTTAGTTGATAAAGCAAGTTATATACAAAATATACATTATTTTGGTTTCATTCACCTTTTCCGCGGTAAGATGTTACAACCTGTACGACCATAGCTTGCCCCCCCCCTAGTTTCGATCCTGGGTACGCCCTTGCCCAGTAGTGAGAAATGGTTAATTATAAAATATGAAAGAATTTGATAAACATATACAAGAAAAATAAAGAAACGTGTTTACAAATGAAAATGTTGTAAATTAGTGCATTACACTTGAAATGTCATTCAATAAAACATGGGTTTCTATCATCCTTTTGGTATCTTTAACTAATTGAAAACTTTAAGTTAGGTGTGGAGACAAAAATGTTTCTTACCATGTAAGAAACAGGAAAGTGCCACGTAATTACATCAAGTCTTAACACGAATTAAAGCATTCTTTTCATGCAGATTTCTTTACGATGAGTGTAAAGAATAGTATTCTTTACCTTGAGCGTTAAGAACCTTTTTGTGGTTTTAATTATTGTCATATTAATAATGAAATTTGATTTCTAAAAAAAAAATAAGTAAAACACTAAATAAGAATATATCTTATAAAGAATTAAATTAGTCGTTAGAGAAACCCGACATGTCCAAAGATTCAAATCAAAAGAGAAAAAATATTTTAGTCAGTAGGGTAATTCCACGTCAATTCAACACAGGCTTGAGCCTCACCATTTCGGATTTTCTTGAAATTTGGTATATGTGTACTACCTGTATCTACTAGAATAATTGGGAAATATTACTGAGATATGTCTTCCCGTTTTTGAATTATTGAACTCTAAAGCCTTCAAAAATAGGTCCAGAAACAGAAAAAATCATGATTAAAAATAGCTGTAGATGTTTTCCAGATTTGACTATGACTGTGAGATTGGTGTCTTTTCACAGCGCATTCCATGCCATTTCGTATGATCCACAGCAATGTATAAGTTGGTACTAAAGAAATTTTCTTAAAACTAAATGTAATATTTAATTTTCAATTTTCTCGAAAAGGGCATTTTTTAAAAATGTTATATTTTTTTTACAAATAGGTAGTATTATATCTATTCATGCAACAAAGTATAAAAGTGGGGTGAAAATTACTTCATTATTATAAAAATTAAAAAGTAGAAATAAGATTTCATAACTATAGCATTTTATGATTAAAAATAGCTGCAGATGTTTTCCAAATTTGACTAGGACTACGAGATTGGTGTCTTTTAACAGCGCATTTCATGCCATTTCATATGATATACAGCAATGTATAGGTTGGTACTGATGAAATTTTCTTAAATCCAAGTTTAAAATTTTAATTTCAATTTTCTCAAAAAGAACATCTTTTAATTTTTTTATATTTTTTGTAAAAAATAGGTTGTAGCATACCTATTCATACAACAAAATATAAAAGTGGGATGAAAATTTCTTCATTACTAAAAAAATTGAAAACTAGTGATAAAATTCAATAAATATAGCTTTTTATGATTAAAAATAGATGTAGATGTTTTCCAAATTTGACTAGGGCAATGAGATTTCTGTCGTTTAATAGCGCATTCCATGCCGTTTCATGTGATATATAACAATGTATAGGTGTAGGCAGTAAGACCTATTTTTTAAAAAAATATATAAAAATTTAAAAAAAAAATCCCGTTTTACAGAAAATTGATATTAAATTTTTAAACTTGGTTTTAAGAAAATTTCTTTAGCACCAACCTATACATTTTTGTATATAATATGAAATGGCATGGAATGCGCTGTTAAACGACACCAATCTCATAGTCCTAGTCAAATTTGGAAAACATCTGCAGCTATTTTTAATCATAAAATGCTAGATTTATGAAATTTTATTACTAGTTTTCAATTTTTTTAGTAATGAAGAAATTTTGATCCCACTTATATATTTTGTTGCATGAATGAATATAATACTGCCTATTTTTTTTAAATATAAAAATTTTAAGATATGTGCTTTTCGAGATAATTGAAATTATAATTTTAAACTAGGTTTTAAGAAAATTTCTTTAGTACCAACTTATACATTACTGTATATAATATTAAATGGTATGGAATGCGCTCTTAAAAAACATCAATCTCATAGTCCTAGTCCAATTTGAAAAAAACCTGCAACTATTTTTAATCTTAAAATGCTAAATTTATTGAATTTTATCACTAGTTTTCTAGTGGGTACAAGTAGTACACATATACCAAATTTCAAGAATATATGAAATGGTGAGGTTCAAAATGATATATCTTTTTGTTGATTTGACGTGGAATTGCCCAGTAACCTTGTCATAAAAGGGGGCTCAAGTTGCATCAAATGGCGGTACCTAGAAGGTTTTGTTCTTTGTTCTTGTATAGAATAAAAATCAGATGCAAAAACTAATTTTTCTATCTTGACAGCCCCCTCTCCACCGGATCATCCATTTTGACCATGAAGGAGGGCGTTTTCGACAAAAAACTATTCTATTTCAGACCAAAACTGACTCAATAGAATAAATAGCTTTTGAGATACAGTTTTATGTATACAAAAGGTCGTCATCGATTTTATTATGGCAAAGATTTACTACATTATTTATTATTTAGATATGATAATATGAATTGTTATTACTATCAGCCTGTTATGGCAAGTATATTTCAACCTTTAGGTTGAATCTAGCTTCTAGACCTAGATTAGTTAAGGGTGTATGCTCTAACTTCCTGCGGGGACCAGCCGTAATAGCAAGTAGGGGCCGGGATTCGATCCTATAACCTAGCTATTTAAGCTCCCTTACGGCACTTCTATACCAAAACCACTTATTGTATGAATAATTGAGTTACATTACTATCATTTTATAAGTTTTCATTGATATTATTGCTAAACTAGACATATTACAATCTTACATGTATACTACATACACACGTAAATAAGTTTCGGAAACAGGTCCGCTGCCGAAATTCGGTTTCGTTTTCGGTTAAAATTTTGGTTTTGGTCAGACACTAACTTATTTTTCTAACGTTATTTCTGCTATATATCTATTCACTTGACCGTCACGTCACTGGTCCCGATCTTGATGTTTAATCGAAGTTTTACTGTATATTTTTAGATATAAAAAAGTATGAGTCAGTCTGCATATGTTTTTTTCTGATTGATGAAATTATGCATTGTTTAATGAGTCTTTTAATCAATCATATAAACTTATGAAGCATAGGTCTGTAAAGGTTCTAGTACATAAGTTGGACTAAGAATTTAATCTTATTCTCATTTTTGGGATAGGTCCTTTGCATTGCATGCAAAGAAGAGAGTACAGAAGCCTCTCATTAATTATTCTGTCTTTTAACACTAACAATCTGGTCAGTTATAGCTGATGAATGCTCTAAAATATAGTTACTGAACCATTAATAATCCAAATATTTTCTTCTAGATTTCATATTCTGAAGGAACTCTCCTCGGCTTGGATTCAATGATAAGGACTGGTGACTCTGTCTTTAAGATGGACCCCTCTACGCTATCCTTTGACATCCACTTCGGGTACTCCCTTCTGGCTGCATTCTTCGGAAACGTTAGATACAGAGGCGAACACTTGTCCGCTTTCTTCAGGATAGCAGACAACTCACTCCGACTCTCATTTACTGTCCATAAAGGAACAAAATGTCATGTGTCACTGGATGCCATTAACTACGAGAGGATGTCAAAAGTAATGCTAGGAACCTCAAACCCAAATTTGGACTTTTCAGGATCCCCACAATTGGATGCTTTCTTCCAGAAAAACATTATGCCTGCAATGGACAAGATACTCAATGCTGACACAGCTTCAGTAGAGAATTCGTTGCAGTTCCTGTGCAAGATCATGCCTGGAAACAAATTATTCGAACTGACTGATTTAGAAAGACCCTTTGATAACTAAATCAATAGTATCGAAATTTTATATACATTCTAAGGTAAACAAATAAATAGAAAATTTAATTTTTTTTTATCAAACCAACTATCTTTCTGAACAAATTCAGTCCCAAAGTTATTTTATATTTTCTTCATATTGCAGAAAAGTAGTAGGCACTGAACTATACGTCAGGTATTTTTTATATTGTGAAGCGGGTCATCCGGGAAGTCAAGAGAATAACCTGTATCATGCTAGGCCTGTATAAAATAGGTACTGTTAACCAAAAAATTGATGGGGAAAAAAAAAATTGATGGGAAAACCTGGAAATTGAGTGATATCACATTCGAAGAAATAATACTTCCTTACACATTACTGAGCTTAAACCTTTTATGGGCTGAGGTGGTTATTATTAATTTAACTAATTTAAAAATAATTTTGAAATTATTTTAATTTAACTTATATTTTCTTTTGTATCTATATTTTTCTTGTCTTCCGTGGGACTATGCTGGTTTTTTTTAGAAGGATTTTTTCAATATGGAAAAAAAAAACTTAAAGCAAGATGAAAACACTCTTGTAATACATTTGGAATACAAGTGTTTTATATATTTCCATAATTAAGTCAGTGGATATTTCTATGAAATAACAAAATCAAGGATCATAAATAGGCTGCTCCAAAACCTCCTCGTACCTAGAATAGTCCAAAACCAATGGGTATATAAAAGCTTCATCGTGGCTATCAATCGAGAGAATCGATCCTCTTACTAAAGGTAGTTAGTTAACTCTAGACTTATTAGTTGAATCCTTATTATCTGTGTTCATGAATTTCCTTGTGAAAATTTAATTACTCGCATAATTTTAGTGGTTACTGTAAAGCTATTGTCATCTAACAATTATATTTTGCCATATGATTAGATATAATATTACCTATTTAAGAAAAAAGGAAGTTTTTTTTTCATGTCAGAGAAAATTGAAATTGGTTTTGAAAAGATTTCTGTAGTACCAACCAAAACTAATGATGTACGTCAATGAAATGACATAGGATGTTCTACAAAACGATATCAATATCATGGTGCTAGCCAAATTAGGAAAGCTTCTACAGCAGTTATCAGTCATGATTTTTTCGGTTTCTGACCCAATGTTTGAGTTTGTCAACAGGTCTATAATTCAAAAATGAGTGGATATATCTCAGTAATATTTCAAACTTTTTCTAGTCTATTCAATTCGTTCACTTTGTAGCTTATTCTAGAATGTCTGAAATGTTGAGATTCTCAGGCCAGTTTTGAACGAAAGACAAAGAACAAAACCTACTAGGCCTGTGTTGAATTGACATAAAAAGGAACTCTTGTATAAATGTGTTAGAATTTGATGTTTTAATCTTTTACTGTAGTAAGTTATCTTGAAATATCAGCAAAGAATACTGATCCCATTATATGCAATTTAAAAATGGTCCAGAAGAATTATACAAAAATTTAATGTTGCAGAATGCCATCACTATTCAGTATAATAGCCGGACCATGCAAATAATTTATATAAAAAATTAGCCTTGCATGTCAATGTACCTTAGGGTATATTACAATTCCCTGTACAGTGGTTCATTATCAGAAATAATAATAAAAAATTCAATAAGCAATAATTTTATTATTAAGTGAATCTATCGACTTTTACATTGATTCCAATGGTACCCATAAAATGGCCAATGGGACAAATTTAGCCTGCATAAATATTACACCTATTCAAAAAAATCCAATTTAATAAACCAGTATTGCTCCCATGAGAACTCACACCTCAGGTTTCTACCAGTTTGCTTGCTAATACATTTAAAGCTTAACCTATTCCCATATTTTAAATCAGGTACAATTAGGTAGTTTACAAGGCTCATTTCCCTTTTACATAGCATTTTTAGCCATACCTCTATAGATCGATTTTTATTGATAGAATTATATATCCTCTACTACGGGATAAACACTTTTTTCATAAATAATCGTTCAGCAGATGAGGTTGAAGATGACAAAGGGAGGGATTCATTAAATAAATCTGTTTAACGATCAGTTTAATTTTTATTGGAAAAGGTTTCACAGTAAAAATAGGATATCAATGTTTAATCTCCTTCAACTCATTTCACTTCTCCATAAAATTCTCTTTCTTTTGACACCTTGTAATCAATAATACCACATTATATAAGGTCTAGATACATACATCATTATGTATATCAGCTATTTATATAAAGAATAACTAAAAAATAACTTTATATACATACGCAAGCACGCACGCATGCAGGCACGCACCCACCCACGCACGCACCAACGCACGAACGCACCCACGCACACACGCACGCAGGCGCACACACGCGCACACACACACACACATATAGGATATGGATGCTTTAGAGTAATCTGGAGACAATGTGGTACTTCAAATATTAATTTTGGAAACCAAGACTTTAGACAAACAAGTGTTTTCAATGTATGCGATGTAATCAGTAAAATTGGGTAATTTTTTCATAATTAATTTGATTTTTGTAATAAATAAAGGATATATTTGAAATAATCAATATATACAACTATAATTCAATTTATTTTACACTAAATTAAAATAATTTACTATTCTTGATTGAATAACTTTCGTCTAAAACGATCTAACTCAACCTTAAAGGCGAGAGCCAAAAGGTTTAGGTTCTGTTTGTACCACTCAATATTATACCACATATGAGTCATCCAATATTTATCTAAAAAGGCTTTGTAAAATACAGAAATTTCATCTGGAGTTAAGGGTCCATAGTCCGCCTTCTTTTCCTTTACAGATTCTATATATTCTTTACGCTCCTGAAAAAAAAATTAACAAACTGAAATATATTTACCAAAATTTAAAATTAACAGACATAGAAGCTTTTTGTTATAAAATCACCTATAGCAAAAGGATAAGTAAAACTATGACAAGAAATAATTAAAAAATAATATGTGGTTAATCAAATAAAGAAATAATAAAAATAAAAAAAATAATATAAGTCGATTTTAATTTCAATAAACTTTGATACAATCCAAATTATTCACAATCTTAATTGATTGATTTTGATTTCAGTTCAAGAAAATGATAATAGAACGCATTAATTAAAATGTAAAACAAAAATTGAATTTATTAAATACAAAGCTTTTTAATAAAAATAGAAAAGGAGTATTGTATAAACTGAAAAAATTCCTACCATCATATAAATGCTAACAGCTCCTAAACAAATTTTATAACAGTTTATCTGGGTTAGCACCTTCAAACTTAAGGTTTATTCCATGTCAAATCAACATGACACTCGTCAGATTTTGTGGGAACTTTATTATTTTTTTTTTTTTTGATGTCTTGAATTCAAATATAATGTTTTAAAAATTTGTATCTCATACTATAATATTTTTTGTAAGCACTGAAAGGTAAAGTAAATGTAAAGGTTCAACATAATTACCAACAAAGTTAAGGGCATATGTAAATCAAATTTAATATCTCAACAAATAACAAAAAATGTTTATCCTTCTTGGATAATAAATAATCAGGAGAGTCAGTCGAAAATTTATTCTTTTCTATTTATTCGAAAATTTATTTATCAGCAAGCTTACATTCTGACCTAAGCATGTGGGGCTTCATCACGGTTGGGAGTGTTTCTGTGAAATGGCCCACATAAAGTAAATAGTCAACCATTTTCCACCTCAAATAATTATTATCAAAAATGGTAAATTGATAATTAGGGAACGGATTTTACATATATTTGTCTGAGCTTAGAATTTTCTTTGAAAGCTCAATTTATTTAATTTAACAGATTTCGCTACGAATACATTTTTACATATTTCAAGTATAAATATATATTTTTAAAAATTCCGTATTAATTTTTTTATTTAACATCTCATTATTTGTATTGCTTCATAATTTATAAAAAATGAAAATGCACACCTACATATAGCTTTCATGATATAGTAAACCTTAAAAAAAAAAAAAAAAAAAAAAAAAAGAGTTTTGAGGAAGATATTATTTGCCTACTAAAAGAATTAGACTTTTCCTTTATTACAGAGATGTGTTGATTCTTTGATACTGGGATCATTGAGATTCAAAGAACAGGCTTTATAAAACCTATAGGGTCTATTTCAAGCATTAATAACAGTTTTTCGCTCTGACTCTAAAGGTAGACTTGAAGGAAGTGACAAGTCATATTTTAATACAAGCATTAATTAGAGCTTACATACTTATTTATAAAATTAACATTATAGATTTTAAAATTTCTGAAAAAATATATTAATAAGAAAGATCTTGATGAAAGCACTTTGAGCAAAACTATTTAAAAATAGAAATATTAAAATCAGGGCCAGTCTGGATTTCAATTGACGAAACAATGATGTTGAAGAAAAAAACATTGCTGACATAGTAGTTGGAAAACTGTTTTCTGAAACTGCAACTACCCCTTTTCTTTTAAACTGTGAAGTACTGGAAACATTTAATAGTGGAACCATTTCAAGATTTTTTAATGACTCAATGAGTCTTCTTTTGCATAATGAAGTCTTGCACACAGAGTTCTGTTATTTTTTATTTTATTGAATTTGTTTTCGAGGCATTCTCCAATTCAAAAATTGATTCATTTAATAAGATTGGCCATGCAATGCACAGAGTGGGCGAATTCGTGAGTTCTACTTATCCAGAAGTTGATTTACTAATTTCAATGGTTCAGAAAATATTTTTAAAAGTACCAAGCCGAATTGTAATTTTAAAGGAGAATTATCCAGAGTATTGTTTACTCTTCAACTGGTAACTACACGATGGGGCACTTGGCTGGTAGTGGCTCAGTATTAGAGATAATTGTAACAAAATTAAAGATTTAGTTTTGGAACTGGATCTTGAATCAACCAATGCAAGACAAGACAATCAGCGTCATCTTTGATTGAAAAATATTTGTTAAAAAACGGATCCTAACTGGAGATGTGATGAAAGGCGATTTGATGTGGATATAACTCCAATGGACATAGCATCTTCAAAATTTGCCACTATTACCTCTGATGATGTGGAAAGAACTTTCAGCTAATAGACAGCTATGATTTAATATGTCATTATTTTAAATTTTCATTTTTTTGTAAATTTTATAGAAAGCTATGATTTAATATGTCATCATTTTAAATTTTCACTTTTTTGTAAATTTTATTATTTTCATTTATATACATGTACACATACTCGAAAAATAGTATGCACAATATAAATAATATATGTGAATATACACATATTCTGATAAATTTGATTATATTGGTTCTTAAATATTTACAATTGTTTGTTACATCTGTGTTACAATATATTTACATATATGTGTACAAAGTTGGGTTTTTATTTCACATGAAAAATAAATTTTTATTTCATGTGAAATAAAAATCCATTTCCTAGTGATAATGAATGAATATCAAGTTTAAAAGAAATACCAGGTTTAATGCTTGTGCCCTTACATAATATTTAAATTGCATTGCAGTTTTTCATAAGCTTTAAATAACCCCTTAAATTTTACTTTGAGAATTATGAATGATAAAGAGTAGTTTGATCCATTAAAAGATGAAAGAAATATTTTTGATTTTAATATTTCCATAATAAATCTCAAAGGAAAAAAACAGCACTAAAAATATTTAATAAGTAATTTAATAAACAATTGTTGACATTTAATAGTTATTATTCAGGAACAATACACATTCACAATAGGAGCTGAATAATAAAACAATTAACATTAATTATAAATTCACAAATAAGTATTAATGAAAAAATTGAAACCAAGACTTTTCTAATATTTATCAGAATTGGGGAGCAAAAAGTTTCTAAATATAAGCTAAAATCAATGCAATATTCTAAGCACACTATACACTTTTTCTAGTAAAATTTGCAGATGTTTTTAGAAATTAGGTAAACTTCGTAGTTCATAGAGAGAACCAAAAACAGTTGTTGTAAAACACTTATGTTCAATATTTACCTTTTAAAAGTGAAAATAATTTAAAGATATATTTAGAAACCTAAATTATTAGTATTTTTATTTGCAACCTTATTTAGCAACAAAATAATCTGATCATATAATAAACTGAATATTGTTACCAATGACTCAATTAATAGTTTTTTTAGAGACTATAGGCTAAAATACATATATTAATATCATAAAATTCATGCTTCACACTTATTTCAAATTGAGGAAAATAATACGCACACTACAGATTAGATAAGATACATCCTTCTCTGAAGTTATCACTGAAAATATTATTTTTAACCCTGGATGTAACTTTAAAATTAAGAATTCACAAAGGAAAATAGTTATTTATAGAATTTTATATATTAACTTTAGGTAAACCTAGACGCATTAATTTAGGAACCTTGGAAAGAAAATATCATATTGTTTTTTTAAAATGTTATTTCCTTACCAACATAAATCTCATGTTGTGATGTTTCCAAAATTCTTCATGCCAATTATGGACTTGCTCTCTTTTAAGTCTAAATTTTCTTTCTAAATAAGTTTCATTAAGTGGTATATGAAATGTTATTGGTCTTAAATTTGAGATAGGATCTGGTTGTCCAATAATATCTCCTTTGACTGAAATTCCAATTGGTGGTAATACTTTAGATGAATGCACAGCCTTAAAAGTCTAAAAATTTTGTTCGAAATTAACATTTAGGAAATGTAAGCACTATAAAAATTTAAAATAATTGATGTAGGAATCCACTTTTTTGCTCAAAAAGCAATAACATGCAACTACAAAAATTACCTTATTGGCATTAGTGGCAACTCTGTGGATTATCCGAGATTTCATTATTTCCATTTCACAAGCAATTATCCTGACAAATATTGGACATTATTAATGAACATAAAAATGTCAATATTTTCAATCCATCGCCCATGAACTTAGTTCGATGAAAAGTCGTTCGGCCAAGAACCGTTCACTATTGAATAACCAACGAGGTATATAATTCTTAGAGTTTATTAGAGGTATAGCATAAAACAATTTTATTTCTAGGTGTTATCCGTAACCAAATTTAAAGTTTTATGAGCGTTGACCAAAAGAAAAACCAGTAATAAACAAATTACATAAGAACAATATATTTAAATGTGCGAGATGCCAAACCAAGTTGACTTTTGTTCGTTCAATTCCAAAGCACTAATTCATAATAAAAATTTTACACCCGCGGTTTAAACCTAAAAGAGAAATAGTTGTAATTGATAAAAAGACTACTTCATAATATTAGGTTTAATAAATTTTAGTTTTTAACGATTATTGTTTGTTATTATTTGAACCTGTAGCAAGTGGTGTCAGAATTGGGAGTTGGCTTTACGTATTTATCTAGTTTGTAGCAAATAATTTAGTTTATTTTACATCATTTCCAGTATATCATTTGTTTATTCCAGTTTTATTTTTGAGTCTTGAGGATTTCATTTGTTTTTGTTTTTTAAATCTGATAGATGTTTATAATATGCAAAATGTCCAATATTAGTCTGAGATTATGTGACACAAAGGTATCCGACATAAAATAGGAATTAGAAGAATGTGATTTAGATACTTCTAGGACGAAGTATGTTTTACAACAGACACTTGAAGGATCAGAACAATGATTCGGGACTGTAATACATTAAAGAATGGGAAATATCTGGCCGAGAAAGACAGTTCTGCCAGGAAATCGCTCCAAGACCAAGTTCGTAAGAACCGAGAGGGCTCAGTGGAACGTCATACGATGGATAGATAATACATTGCTGAAGCACGCTCTTGACAATTATGTCGGAAGAATCTTGAACTTATCATTCTAAGGAACAGGATGTCCAACCAGTTTAGGAGCTACATGACAGAGCGGCTTTGAGCACGCCATACACTGGAAAAGGTACGGGTGTAGTTTTATTGGGTATACCTTCATAACGACGTCATGATTAGCGCTGTGCGACCTGTGCTGCGTTCAATGGAGTACGAAGAGCAGGAAAGATCCAATGAAGCAATATAATGTAATTCAATGGAGCTGTCAACATCGCCAGCCCTTAGTTGGTGGGATGGCCGAGTGGGCAAAAGCGTTAAAAAAAAACGTTGCCCCTGAGTTGATATTTTCATCAATGATAATACGGGATATGAAATTTTGGCTGTCACATCGCGGGCATATACAAACATCAAATACCCAGTTTGATAAAAATCGTTTGAGCCGTTTTTAAGAAAATCGAAAAAAAGGTGAAAGTGAGACAAAATTGTATAAATAAAGTACCCCCTCCGTTTGACCAATTTTGATGAAATTTTGGCTGTCATATCGCGGGCATATACTTAGACCAAATACTCAATTTCAGACTCGTACCGTTTATATTTTTTGTGCAAGTCTATTAACATTACACACAGACCATTTTGCGGGACTTGGTTATTTGGATTTAGGGAGCCCCAAAACGTGAACTCGAAACCGGAAGTCGAAATTTTTCACGATTGCACTACTTTTCCTTACTATATGTTTCGTATATAGGTAAGTGAAAGTAAAAATTTTAGCCCATGGAATTTATTCACCATCTTCAAGGAATCCTGTTCAAATTTCTTCCGTTTTATGATAACATTTTGCATATGGTTTTTGGTTTTTATGGAGTATCGATCTAGTTGCATAAATGTCTTTATATAATCAATTGTTATTGACATCCCTAGGGTTGAATTGATCCCCGTTTGGCTGACAATAAGCACATCACTATAACTATTTTTTTTGAGCAATTGAGGTCAATCCTAATAGCGTATAGTTGAGTAGTTTATGTAATTGTTATGCAAGCTCTGTCCATATCCCACATTATTCTTGTTTCTTTGTATGCTATTATATATATTTTTCAGAGGCACTGTTTTGATTAAGTGTTATACTGTTTTTTCTGACTAAGGCTCTTTGAAATAAAACCTTTAATCAGAATTATTAACTGAAATTATGGTCATTTATCTTCATGGAATAGATATTTTGAAAAGAGACAAACAATTCCGTTAAGTAACTTACAATTTTGCCAGGTTAGTTAGCTAATCTCATCTTATACATTTGTTAAATGATAGAGTACAAAAATTACTAATTTAGTAGCTTATAAATACACGGTGTTCAGTATTTTTTCAGGATAGATACCATGAAGTATTTTTTCCTTTTGGTGACTCTCGCCTCCCTGATCTTCAACTACAAGTCATGTGGTAACGCAATTAATATCCCAGCTGGGAATAAGAAAGTCTTCAAGGATATAAAACATTCACAAGACCAAATTAAAAAGTATGTACAAGGCCTGTTTAAGAAAAACGGAGGAACCATTTTAATTGACGCCTCGGGAGCTAGCAAAAGTATTCTAGGAATTGTCGATAACAGCAATATGAAAAGTAAAAAGAATAAATATGAATCCTGGGCAGATATCCGGGTAAAAATAATTTAAAAACTAAGTTTAAATTATTTTCATCTCATAACAAAAACGCTAATGTTACACGAGTGTTGGTTCACTTTGATGGATGGGCTAACATTTACCCATCACACTTAAAAAAGAATCCAGATGGGGGATTTACAATAAAACTGAAGCGTACAGTTTCGCGAACAATCGAGCCTGGCTTTGAAACATCAATTGTTCATCAAGTTATTATCGGTATAAACCAATAATAGCTATGAAAAAAAAAAGTGTGAATAAATAATCACTCTTAGCTTATTTTAATAAATGCTATATTATCAAATAAGAATGTCATAACTTAAAAGTGACACTAGCGATATCACCAAAAGAAAATTTAAAATACCTATTCATTTTAAAATCCTGGAATACAAGGCTGTGCAGTGCAAGGTTAAAGGCATTTACATTGGATAGTGCAGTTCAGTGAAGAAAGGTGGCTATGATTTTTTTTTTTTTGTACTGTGGCAAGTGCACTGAGGCCCCAATGGGCCTATTGTGCGCCAAGGTGGCTATGATACATACTATGAAAACTAAATAGTGACACTTCTAGCTTTCGCCTTAAGTTATTTTCTATGTACACTGCATCCAAAAGAAATGAGAGTAAACAGTCACACATAGTTCATTATTCAACATTATAAGAAAAGAGGACCCTCAATTCAAGTTGTTGTTACTTTAGTTATAAAGCGACAATAACGATATAACAACACGGCGGCAGCCCAGACAAATTACTTGTTCATGTCCTTTTTAAGTTGACGGACAGTGCCATAACATCGGCTGTCCTTCCCCACGTTCGTAGCACAATAAATCCAACTTAACGGGTCCCTTCCAGTTGAGATCGGGAGCAAACAGAACTATTCGGTCACTTCCAACTATTTCCCCATACTCAAATTTCGGAATTCGTCAAAGGAGAGATTATGAAATCGTACTCGCTTCGGCAGTAGATAGACTATGATTGGAAAGATTATGAAATCTTGAAATAACGCTATCGAAGTTTGGCTTCTATTCTTGGATGAGTCAAGATTCCATGATCACCAATTAGACAGTATGTAGAGAATGGCGAGTATTGACAAGGTGTTCGTGAGTAAATATTTTTTTGGCTTCAGCAAACTCCCATCCCTTCCTTTTCATATAAAATGAAGCCTTGATTTGCTTTATTACATGACAGCTTTCGACACATCCTTGCTCATAAAGGAGAGAGGAAACAAACCCCCAACTGGTCCTTTTCAGTAGAAATAATAGCCACACTAAACGGTTCGCTCATAATTCATATTTTTGGAATTCTGTCAAGGGAGTGATGAAGAGATCTTAGCCAATTCATCAAGGAAAAGCCGCACTTCTCTAGCAAAAGTTCTTTTGATATTGTGTAATTCATTTTTTCATTTACAGCAAATCATCTCTGAAATTTTACCAGGACTACCTAATCTAGCACAGACTAGACCTAAATCAACCCCATCAACGCCCAAACCAGTCCCAGCCAAACCTAAGCCAATACAGAACAGGCCCAAACCAGCAGCAACTCAACCTACTTCTCCAGTACCACCCCAGGTTTATCATAACTCAGCTAAAAATACAGTTCAACAGACTCGAGCACCAAATAGATTCACAGCATACCAACATTTATCAAAATATCATACTCCTGCCCGAACATCACCAGCATATCCTACATCTGCAGGATAAACTGGATTACCAGCTTGAACCCAACTACCATTCTGCCAGCTCGTGTCAACAACACATTACAAGAAAATCCTGCTTTTTCAAAACAACTCTAACATTATTCAGTTTTTCACCAGTATCAGCTTGTAAGAATAATCCATGATAAGTTTTTACCCATGCTATAACTGCACCAAGTTCTATACCAGAAGCAGATCAGAGCCTTCGATTCATCGATCATCAACAAAAACGTTTCATATCCTCGCACCATCCTCAATTATACTATTACTACTACTATTTCCTGACCAAAAAATTGAACAAATATAAGCCAAAGGAAAATAAAGTTAATAGGAAGTTCAAAATAAAAATCCTGATGATATTCCTTTTTTAATGTTTTATATAAAATAAAAAAGATATATTTTTTAAAATAATAATACTACAGGTAATTAAACCATTATAATTATAATAAATAAAATATATTATTATTTAATAATAGGAAAGGGTTAAATTACATTTAAAATGAAGCACCTTCATGGTCAATAACATATCACAATGAAAAAAATAAGCCATGTTTATAAATTGGAAAAATATTTGTTTTTTGTTTTTCTTCATGGAAATATAGTTTTTTAATAAAAAAAAAAACAAACAACCAAAAACAATTCACGAGAGTTTTGCATAGCTTGGTGGAGAACACTTCTTCATCAGACATTTGACAATGGTAAGTGGAAGGCAGCTAAGAAGGGTGATGGCAGTCACTTTCCAAACGAAATCAGCTGTCCATAAAAATGTTGGATCTGAAAATAAAAAATAAATGTTTTTCTGGTAATATAAAAAGAAAACTCAGTTGGAAAATAAAATATAAAACTTTATGAAAATAAAGTTATAAATAAATACATATAATCACTTTTTACTTTAAATATATAATTTTAATGGAAAATAACTTGAAACTTAACTTATCATAAGTTAATAACTAATATATTGTTAAATAGAAATAATAATACACAAGATAAAAATAAAAGTTTGCTACCTGTAGCTAAAAAGACAAATAATATAAGTATACTATATTTAAATAATTTAATAATTATTAATAATATATAATATTAATTATAAATAATATAATGACAATATTAATTACTAATAGTTTAATATTCAGATAATCAATTTAATTAGGGAAAATAATGATGGTGTATATTAAAATTTTAATAAAACTAATAAAAATATGTAAAGTATATAAATAAATAAATGAATGTATGCAGTGATTATGAAGCAATTAAGGGGGAAGTAAACAACCTCGTGCTTTATCTTCTTTGTAGATCTTTTTTAGTCCTGATGATGACCTACAGACATCAGCAATAACCAAAAAAATAGCTTAATTTATTTAATCTACCTTTATCTGGCAGCAACCAGGACTAACATTTTAGTGGTTAACACCTATTCATAGAAAATTTCTTTCTTTTTTTAAAATTTTAATACTCTATTTTTTTTTTCTTTCTCACCCAACTTTGATATACAACTTGAGTCAAGTGGCTTGAATCACATCTCCTATGTACCATGCAGCAAGAGCATTCTATCCACGACTCGATCGAAGTCACTTGACTCAATTCATCGATAGAATAATTGAGGGTAGTTTCATACCATCGTGTAGTACTGGCTTAATCTTAAAGCTTTGTAACATTTAACAGGTTAGAATTTTGAATTTCTTCAAAGACCTTGAAATTATTTTAATATTATATGAAAGGTACAAACTTGCGCATAATTAAAACTTTATTAGGCACATACATAAACACATATGAATGCATTAGATGTAAGGCTTAGATATAACCAATGGTTCACTATTAGTAATATAATGGTTATAGTGAATACCGCTTAATGAAAAAAATTTGAAGGTCCCCAAATGTTCCTTATAACATTTGATTAATATTGTATATGTATGTTATTATCTTATTCTCTACATGGTGTGCCACATAAGAACCATAAAATTTCATTCCCTCACAATTCATTCAGTGGTTTTTCAATTAGTAGCTAAAAATAATCTAAGAAACACTCTTATAAAGGGAACTATCATATTATACACAAATCTCAGGTTTTTTCCCTTCTTTAAGTAAAATGTTCTATTAAGAGTAAACATTTGGGATAGGGTGTGCATCATGAGGGTCCAGAACTTAGGAACGAACCTCACAATAAAGATTTTCGGTCATAGGACTTCGACCATAGCAGTTCAATGCCTTACCACTGAGCTGCCCCACTCCCACTAGGAATATAATAAAATTTTCTGACAAACTAGATAGTAAGTCGTGATGAAAAATGTGTGATCTCTTGAATGGCAAGTACATACATTTTTTATCTTTTTTGAATACGAAATAATAAATAGTTGTAATACTGCTATAATGGAAACAAGAGGGAGATAGATACTACCTCATAAAAAAATTTTTATTCACATTAGGTTATAGAATCAGCCTCTTAAGTTCCCTGCTTCTCTTATCTAATGCACTATATGTAGAGGATAAAAATTATCATAGGGTATTGATACTTACCAAAATAGTCACTGAGTAAGAAAAGAGATGCGACGTAAAGGCCGAAGGAAAGGAGTTCGGCGAGTAATATAATGTAATGCCAAGTCCTCACTGTTAGTGCAACCATTATAAGTTCAGTTAGAATAAGTGCGGTAAAACTAATAGCTACAATGTGTATAAACTCGTCGTCGAACAAAACTAAAGCTCCGTACATAATTACTCCAGCTGGAAATAAAGAAATATATATAAAATAAAAATAAAAAATTAGGAAACAATAAAATTTTAAAGGTGACCCCACTGACAATCACTCCATAATTCTGCTTTTTAATAACTTTCATGCTCCTACAAGTCATTTTCAAAACCATTCAACTTCACAAATAGAATATTTTTGAATGAGAGAAACATTCAATTTCATTGAAAACAAAAATTAAACAAAATTTAATTAATATATTGTAATATAGTATGGGTTTCCATGGTATATTAAACTGATGTAAGAAGAAAAATCTGCTGCGATGCGTGCAACACACAACTTTCACTTACCAACTTACTTAGATTAGAAATTGACATGTTTTTTTTAATTGCCATTTCTATAAATAATATAATAAAGATGACTTGATTTTATTTATTTATTGCTTAATTTAATCGAAATCATTAAAGCCGTTTTTGAGATATTCGAAAAAAATGTAAAAATCAAAAAAAAAATAAGTTATTAAATAAGGGGCCCCCTGCGTTTGACCAATTTTAATGAAATTTTGGCTATCACATCGTGGGCATATACATACATCAAATACCCAGTTTCACCAAAATCGATAAAGCCATTTTAATGTAAATAAAAAAAAAACACAAATGGGACGTGAAAATGGGACGTTTATAAAGTAAAGTGGCCCCTCCGATAGATCAATTTTGAATGTCATATCGTAGCCACACACACTTCAAATATCAACTTAGAGCCGTTTTTGAGAAAATCGAAAGAAATGTAAAAATTAAACAAAATTCTTTAGATAAAGTATCCCCTCCGTTTGACTAATTTCGATAAGAGCCGTTTTTGAGAAAATCGAAAAAACCCTAAAAGTACCCCCTCTCTTTAAGTATTTTTGATGAAATTTTTGCTGTCACATCGCGGGCATATTCATACACCAAAAACCCAATTTAAGGTTCGTACGATTTATAGTTTTTGAGCTAGTCTGTTCACACACACACACACACACACACACACACACACACACACACACACACACACACACACACACACGCACATTTGACACATCTTTTCCCTAATCTCAACCTACCTTACTTGTTCTTGGTCCACATCGCAGTTAGGGCACCCTTGTTGAAATATACCTACTTTCTGTTGGTAGTTTGTGTTCAATTTGTCTTGACAACAAAACAAAATGTGAAGAAAGTTTATTAATTTAATTTTTAATTTAATTCATACTACAGGCATTAAATGTATCCTAATGGTTGGAACTGTAGTAGAAATAGAGTGCCTCTATACAGAAACAACGTTTATAGTTTTATCTTAAGTTTTCTATTAAAAAATCAACACAAAACTTTTAAGAAAAAATTTAAACAATAGTTTATTAACTGACAAACAATATTTATTACAGCGGCATTTGGGTATAGTTAGGATGGTGTAATCACTGCCATTTCATACCACTCCAAATAAAATCAAAACATACAGCTTTCAAACTAATTTTGATTGAACATTCCATTTTTCCATGGAGTG
The DNA here is from genome assembly GCA_911387785.2 of Aelia acuminata. NCBI lineage: Eukaryota > Metazoa > Arthropoda > Insecta > Hemiptera > Pentatomidae > Aelia > Aelia acuminata. The sequence continues at coordinate 148,864,862 of OU426979.1, read as the reverse complement.
ATTGTCAATGAAAACCTCAATAAAGCATAAAGAAATTAATAAAAATGAAATACTAACCCTGGATTATACTAATCAACACCCACATAAAAAATGTTTTGAAAGAAAGTGACCTCCCTTTTTTAAGCTCTTTGTATAATTCTGGATATTTTAAAGCTATATCATCTGAAACGTCTTGGTCTAAAACTAGTGAGAATACAGGAAACATTGTATATACAGTGGCATACCTAAAATTTGTGATAAAAAAAAGATTAATGAATATATAGAATGAAAGACTAATATAAAATAGAATTAATATATATACAATACATACCCGACCATAAAGAATCCGGGGAAGAGTGCAACGGAAGAAAAGTAGAAAACAGCAGCGAAAATAGCCTGCATCGTAGAAATGATGAGTCCTCTATGGATAACGAACTGGGACAGGGACGCTGACCTCTTGTAGGAATATCTACCGTGCACTAACAACAACCTCTGGAGGTGGGAGAACTGTGTTATTGAAAAATCTGCAGCCAGGGAAGCCTGTTTACCTTCTTTCCCAGCAATTCCGATACCTAGAATAATAAAAAATGTATTAATAACAACGTTACTAATAAGATATAATTGAATGTCATTTGGTATTTTTTCATTTAAATAATAATTATTTTAAAAAATGAGAAGCATAATTTAAAAAAATGAGAAGCATAATTTAAAAAAATGAGAAGCATAAACATCCAACTACCATATTTATGATTGTATTTTTCGAAATTTTTATTAGGAAAACAAAATGTAAAAATAATTTTCAATTTAACACGTTGAGCGCCAGGGAAAAGATGATGTACTTTTGCCTGGGGCCAAAGCAATTTTTCCTAATTTATAACTTTAATATGATTAGAATGATACAAAAATTGCAAAAGAAATAAATAAAAAGTTTAATTTTGGCAATTAAACAATAATTTTGTGAGCGGTACGTATGTACCGCCCGGCCCCAGGGTAAAGCCCGCTACCTATAGTAGTACGGGGGCTGCCCGGTTATGACCGCGACGTCAACCCTTGTCCCCTTAAAATATGTTATTTTAGTAAATAAGATATTTTGTTTTGTAAAAAACAATTTTAAATAAATTTATTTATTTATTTATACCCCCCAAATTAAAAAAAAAAAAAAAAAAAAAAAAAAAAAAAAAAACATTTGGGCCAATTGCATTGGCGAATTGTTCGGGGCCGGAGCGGTCCAATATGCCTTGAAATCACGCTCGGCAGGCGGTCCCCTGGCCCAGAACAATCTTTTAGCTGGCGGGAGAGGGCGGTACCTGGGGACCGCCTCGGCCCCAGCCAATAGTCCAACAGCGGTACGATCGTACCGCTTGGCGCTCAACGTGTTAATTGAGCACCAATATATCCTTCTCATGTTTCGTTGTTGAACAGTTTGATGAAAAAAATAAAAATAATCTTCAGAAGGCACTTTGCTACCAAGACAATTCATATAAAACTTATCAAAAACCTAACTAAATCTGATGTGTAATAAAGTTGATACTCCTAAAATACACTTCTCTGACACCAGCTTAATTCATAATCCATTCATTAACACACTATAAGAAAACTGCTGAAATCTTTACTTTTTTTGCATCTTTCCTTGGTACCATATCATTTAACTCAATTATGGACATTGAAAATTCTGAAATGTTTAAAAAAAAAAATACTCTCAAAAAACCTTAAATCATTTTCCAAAGATTCCGAAAAACAAAATGCACCCCCACATCATCAATGAACATCCATACAGTTTAACAATAATTTAAGATAATATCAATAAACAAATCTGGTGCGATGCGCACAACACATTACTTTTACTTACCAAATTACTTAGATTAGAAATTGATGTGTTCCGATAAATATCTAAACGCCATTCCTGAAATTAACACATCTTTCCACATTCCTTTACTTATTTATTTTTGTATTTCCTGCTCTCAAAAGTAGAATACATTTTTTCATTATAATTTATAATGAAATTTTGATAAAAATTAAAACTTCATTTAGTTACCAAGGAAACTAATAATTTCCATTAAACATGTATGTTTTAGGTTGACAACTCTTTCCCATGAATAGAACGTCTTTAATTATAAAAAAACAAAACAATGTTGCCATTAAAGGCGTACTGCGCATGTGTGGGCTCAGCGTGTTTCATGAGTTGCCTGGATATTTTTCTTTTTACTTTCACTTACCTATATATGAAATATATAGTAAGTGGAAGTATTGCGATCGTGAAAAATTTCGACTTCCGGTTTTCAACGGAAATACATGTTTTGGGGTCCCCTGAGTCCAAATAACCAAGTCCCGCGAAATGGTCTCAGTGTGTGTGTGTGTGTGTGTGTGTGTGTGTGTGTGTGTGTGTGTGTGTGTGTGTGTGTGTGTGTGTGTGTGTGTGTGTGTGTGTGTGTGTGTGTGTGTGTGTGAACAGACTAGCTCAAAAACTATAAACCGTGCAAACCTGAAATTAGGTATTTAGTGTATGTATATGCCCGCGATGTGACAGCAAAAATTTCATCTAAATTGCTCAAAAGGAGGGGGTACTTTATTTAATAACTTTTTACATTTTTTTCGATTTACTCAAAATCGGCTTTCACGATTTTGATCAAACTGGGTATTTGATGTATGTATATGCCAAAGATGTGATAGCCAACATTTCATCAAAATTGATCAACCGGAGGGGGGACTTTACTTAGTAAATTTTGTATCATTTTCACGTGTTTTTTTTATTTACTCAAAAACGGCTTTCACGATTTTCATCAAACTGGGTATTTGATGTATGTATATGCCAAAGATGTGATAGCCAACATTTCATCAAAATTGATCAACCGGAGGGGGGACTTTACTTAGTAAATTTTGTATCATTTTCACGTGTTTTTTTTATTTACTCAAAAACGGCTTTCACGATTTTCATCAAACTGGGTATTTGATGTATGTATATGCCAAAGATGTGATAGCCAACATTTCACGATTTTGATCAAACTGGGTATTTGATGTATGTATATGCCAAAGATGTGATAGCCAACATTTCATCAAAATTGATCAACCGCAGGGGGAACTTTATTTCATAACTTTTTTTCCAATTTTTCGATTATCTCAAAAATGCCTATAACGATTTTCATCATATTCGTCATGTTTAAAGAAAATTAGGTTTTATTTAATATCAGGTAAGCACTATCATTATTCAAATGTTCTGAGCAAATGAAAACAAAAATAAGAAATGAATGTGGAAAAATGAGTAACTTTGAGGAGTGGCATTATCAAAACGCATTAATTCCTTATCTAGTAAGTTGGTAAGTGAAAGTTGGGTGTTGCGCGCACGCACCAGGTTTTTTCTTGACCGCATGTTTTCTCGATTTTTTTTCATATTTTATATTTGTGACACTGTTAGTTTTTTTTATAGAAACAAAGACAAAAAAGGACCTTTCCCCATTACGGGCCTCCTCAGAATAATTTAATAATGATAAAACTTACATGATATTAAAGAATATTTAATTCTCATTAACACGTTGAGCGCCAGGGAAAAGATGATGTATTTTTGCATGGGGCCAAAGCATTTTTTCCTAATTTATAACTTTAATATGATTAGAATGATACAAAAATTGCAAAAGAAATAAATAAAAAGTTTAATTTTGGCAATTAAACAATAATTTTGTGAGCGGTACGTATGTACCGCCCGGCCCCAGGGTAAAGCCCGCTACCTGAAGTAGTACGGGGGCTGCCCGGTTATGACCGCGACGTCAACCCTTGTCAACCCCTTCGCAATTGTTGATTATAATGAAGTTAAGACTCCAATAGACTTATCAGACCAAATGAGTTCCTATAATACCTCCCTAAGACGAAGTACAAGATGGTACAAGAAAATTGAATTAGAATTATTATTTGGTACCGCCTTGGTGAATGCACATATAGTATACCAAACTGTAACGGGCAAAAGTATTACTATTACGAGATTCAAAGAGATTCTTGTGGAAGACATGTTGAGAAGATTTGAGATTCCGGCATCTGTAGAGCAATTACAAGCACCACGACACCGTCACAGCATTTGCATAAAAGAAGGCGACAATAGAAAGACACGCAGAGGATGCAATAACTGCAAGCAAAAATGCAACGTACTGTCCTCATTGTCAAGGAGTTGGCTGAGATCATGGTTGGCCATCACTGCTTGGAGCGAAGTTGGGTTTCCATGCACCCCCCAAATTAAAAAAAAAAAAAATTTGGGCCAATTGCATTGGCGAATTGTTCGGGGCCGGAGCGGTCCCATATGCCTTGAAATCACGCTCGGCTGGCGGTCCCCTGGCCCAGAACAACCTTTTAGCTGGCGGGAGCGGGCGGTACCTGGGGACCGCCTCGGCCCCAGCCAATAGTCCAACAGCGGTACGATCGTACCGCTTGGCGCTCAACGTGTTAAACATGACAAGTTTGATCAAAATCGTCGTCAAAAATGCTACTTTTGAGAAAATTGAAAAAAAGGTAAAAAGTTATTTCTTAAAGTGTCCCCTCCATTTGACCAATTTTGATGAAATGTTTGCTGTCACTTTATAGGCACATACAACCAACAAATACCGAATTTCAGGTTCGTACGGTTAATAGTTTTTGAGCTAGTCTGTTCACATACACAGATCATTTCGCGGGACATGGCTATTTGGACTCAGGGGACTCCAAAACGTGTATTTCAATTTTTCACTATTGCAATACTTTCCCTTACTATATATTTCATATATAGGTAAGTGAAAGTAATAATATTTTAAAATATATGTATAATTATTATTAATTGAATGATTAATATTTTAATTACCAGTATCAGCTGCCTGTATCATACTAACATCGTTACCTCCATCTCCGACAGCAGCACAGCGTTTCCCAGTATGTTCTTGGATTAATTTTACCACCTTAAAAAAAGTTCAAGTTACATACATATATAAATTTAATTAGATAAAAAGAATTTCTTTTCTGAAAAAATAACATTCATACCAATAAATAACATACCTCTGCTTTTTGTGTTGGTGAACATCGGCAACAAACAACAGTAGTACTTCTACAAGCTAAGTCCATAAATTCACTTTGGTAATACTTCAGAACTCCCTGAGAAAAATACAATGCTCACTTAAATTTCAATATAGATTTATTCATGACTATAACCCCACTAATGGGATGGTAAAACTGCTAAATAACTCTTGACTTGCCTTTATTTTAATGTTTCAATAGACAAACTTACCATATTTAAAAAAAAAAGAAAAAAAAAAGAAATGATAATAAAAAAGAATAAAGCTATGTAAAATTAAAATGGCATAAACTTTTTCTCTAGTAAAAAAAAAAAAAGTTAAAACTGATATCTAAGAAAATGATTAAAAACACTATGGTTTGAATGAAAAGATTATTCACAACATGAGTTGATGTATAATTAATAGATCGATAATTAGGTTGTAATGTCAGAACTAAAGAAAACTTAAATTTCCTAGTTTTTAAAGTAGATTGGTTAGAGACGCTCGATTTCAAAAGGCTTGAAAGGTTTGAAAGCCAAACGAGATTACCAAACCCTACAGTCCACCCAAATAACATCAGGGAGCCATTTCCATCGGAGATAAATTAGTTTTCTCCGCATAGATTAGGGACCAACAATTGGGTAAGGATGTGATTTGATGTAGAGCATGCTCAATCGCTATTGTTTTCTCCACTTAATTAAGTATTTCAATAAGAGCACCTATAAAGGATTGGTGTACTTTAGCAGTGTCTACAAACAAAAGACCATCCAAGGCTGTTGTGACAGAATAGAAAAGTACCCTGAGCTATGTTCGAACCCGAAACCTTCAGCATAATAGTAGGGTAACTTACACCTTCCTTCCTGGGTAACTACAAATAATTTTGATCAACGATTATCTTTTTATTGATTTACTTTTAAGCAAAGCACTTCACTTGACAGTTTCTTCTTTTACACAAATAATATACTTTCCTATGACTTTCTATTTTTAAAAAATCTAAATATGTCGTAATTAAGGTCAATTAAACTTCTTCTTTTTTATCCCCTCAAAAACTAGATGTTAACTATAATGTAGTTGGACATTGAAACTGATGAAATATAAAATATTTAAACTTTTAATAAGTTTTCAATAAATGCAAGTTCTTAATAAGTACAAAGTAGTGTTAATGCTATTTATTGACATAAGTATAAACTTAAAATCATAAATTCACAAGTACATCTTGCCAAAAGAAGTTGTAAGTACTACTTCTGTAATTACCTCTAATGAAGCACCAGTTAGAAACAGTGCACAATCTTGTTTCTTCCATGCAGAGTTAAGCTGTGCATGTGCATCTGCTCTAGACTCAATTTTATCGAAAACAAATATATCTTGTTCTCGCGACACTAATTTGCTAGACTTAGCGATACACATAGCTGTTTCCAATTTGTCCCCTGTCAACATCCATATCTAAAAAAACAAAACAAAGAATAAATTAATCTTCATTTAAGGAATAAATTACATCCGGCTAGGGAGACAACATCCCTTTCGGATCATTAAAAGTCCAGATTTAACATAATTAGGGGTAACCAGCAAAAAAATTATTTTAGTTAAAAAAAAAGAAAAATCAGAATATTTCAGAGTCTAAAAATGTTATTATTCTTTTCATTATTAGAAACCTGTGGTTATTAGTCCTGTTCAGAATTTAATGGGTATTTTTTTCTTATATTTAATCTGTTCAATAAACATCGGATAAAAGTTCATTCATGCTAAACTTGTTTTAGTTCATAGGTAGAAGTTAAACATAAAGTTTACATAAGAGAAAAGATACAGCAAATAATAAAACAGATGGCTAAAATAATCACTAAAAATCATATACCTTTACACCTGCATTATGCAAAGTTTCGAGCGTCACACTGACATTTTCCTGAAGCCTGTCTTCGACTCCCGTCACACAGACTAGTTCCAGATCCCTTTCAAGACTAGCCAGCACCGATGCCATCGCTGACTGCCTGTCAGTAGTGGACTGCTTCGCAATTGAGTATTTATACTACAACAAACGGTGGCATGTCAAGTATACTGAGCCGTGATATTCTTAGAAAAAAAATTGGGTCTTCATTAGGGCTCCTATTCTGATGACTTTCAAAATGAGTGACAACAATTTTAAAGTTGTCAGACGAGAGGCCCTCTTAAACTTTTTGACAACAGTGAATAAGTAAAAGTAAAGAGAGAACAAGAATTAAAACTTTTAATCAACAAAGACAAACATGAATAAATGTTAACCTCGAAATCTTGGTAAACTTCCTCTGTGAGAGTCTTCTTGGCGACGACGAGTGTTCTTTGGCCCTCTCGAGCCATGTTGCCGACTGCCTCTTCCAGCCAATCGGCAAACATCACAATATTAGACATAACCACATCAGCCCCTTTCAGGTAAAATGTTATTTCACCAGTCGACATTTCCTAAAAAATATTTTAAAAAATTAAGTATTTAATATCTCAAATTATGATATGAAAATTTAAATATTGAAAATAAACATTTCGCCAAATAATAATATATGCCAAGAATTGCTTCAGGAAATTTAATTCACATAACTGTATTTATTCAAAATGCACATATTTTTTATCCTTTTTTTAGTTTAAGCGATATTAGAGATAGATTACAACATTTTATTATCAAATCATACAACTGGTGAAGCTAAATGCTTAAAACAAAAATGTGTAATACAAATTAATAAGCAGAAAACTATACATTATTCTTCAGAAGGTTTTAAGAAAATTATTTCTTCAGCAATAATATATCGAACTAAAATGTACTAGATGTTTAAAATTAAAATATTTTGAACCAAGGATTGAATTTAGTAGATTTTGTAGAAATAACAAAACATATCAAAGTATCAAAAAATGAATTGATACAACTTTAGCCTGTATAGGTGCTAAATTTTTATAAACAAATTGAGTTAAGAAGTTTTCACTGCCTACCAACTCTAGCATGTTAGATATAAATAAAATTATTAAAGGGGCTTAGCACCTTGACAATAATTCCCATTCTCTTGGATTCGGAAGTAAATGGAAATATTTGAAGGATGGCATAATCGATAAAGGTTGTGATAGGTGTCCTTAATTGCATAGAATTGTTATCCCTCTTCGTAAGGCCAAGACCGACCTCTTCAGTCCAACGAACAAGAGCAATCTAAAAAAAAAATATATAACAAGTGAGAGCATTGTCAGTTTAATTTTATTAACGCTTTAACTGGGCGGGACGTATATAGACGTCCTGAAATATTTGTTGTTTTTATTATTATTTATCTATGTATATATAATTATTTATATATATATAAATAATTTATTTTTTGAAGAGAAAAGATTTGGCTCCGCCGGAAGTCGAACCCGGGTCTCCCGCGTGACATGCGCGGATGCTAACCACTGCACCACAGAGCCAATCCTTCCTCTTCACTGATACCTACTACCCCTATCTCGCAAATTTTGCGAGTAGTAGCGGGAGGTGGACAAATCTTGTTCAATTTTTGGTATTTATTGACATACGTAAATTTTTAAATTATTTTATATTAATCTAATCTTAATTTGTGGGTGACCACCATTTTTAAATAATTTATTTTTTGAAGAGAAAAGATAAATTATTTAAAAATAATTTAAAAATGGTGGTCACCCACAAATTAAGATTAGATTAATATAAAATATTTATATATATATATATACAACAAGCTAGGGTGCCCGGCTTCGCTCCGGTAGTTGTGTGGTAGTTTTAATAAAAGAAAAACTTTAAAAAGGAAATGCAGGACAAAATTGGCACCTTCTTGAAACTTCGGTTTTAACTTGGTATCAATATTAAGATTCGAGAACTGCAGAGTCAGCCCAAATAAGGAACCCTATATACTTTATAGGGGGTTGAAAATGGTAAATGAACAATTAATTTTAATGCAACTTTGTCGAGTTATGCATCGTTTTTGTTGGTTTCTGTGATTCTGAATCGTATAAGCCCATTCCAAGCAGTCAGCAGATAATAATTTATTAGATTATAGTTGAAAAATCTGATATCTCAGTTAAAAATATTATATTTCGAGTACAACTTAAGCGCCGACTACTGTGATGGTCCTATTTGATCCAGAAGGATAGAACCTACCGAAGATTCATAGAAACATTTTTAAGACCTTTCTTCCATTTCAACATCCCTTATGATATACCCCCATAATTTGACCGCACTCTGCAGATCTCGAATCTTACAACTATTACAAAGTTTAAACCAAAATTTCATGAAGGCACAATTTTTTCATCATATTCCTTTTATCCTATAAGGGATAATATAATTAAATAAAACTGAAATTGGAGTTAGTCATTTTTCAACTGGAATGCCCATCATACATAGTAATCAAACCAACTTCTTTTTCAAACTACAATAAGAACACTTCAAACTTTTTATTTTCGATTTATATTCAGTCAATTTATCTCTTTTTTTTTTTTATGTCTGTTTTTATAAGCTCACTGTACTATTAAGAAATGTTCACTCATATTGCATTAAATTTACTTAAGTATATATTATATATTGATTAAATGTAATGTGTTGATCAATTAGCCTTCTTATGAGAGAATTAATTTTGTAAGGAATCCAGTTGGTTTTCTAATAGATTTCAGAGATGTAGAATCATTATTTTATTTTGAAAGAAAATGTGAAACTAATTATTTTTGCTTGATTTTGTATTAATTTAAAAAGAACAGCTGAAAAAATATATACCTAACCTTGACTAACTGAACGGAATGTATGAACAATAAACATTGAGTGAAACGCACCCTAGCGCTTCCTGGTAGCCTGGAGCTCGAACTAAATTTTTCATTCATAAACTCGTATGTCAATCTCAAATAGGCTAATTACATGGTGCGAGAGGCTTAAAATTCCAGTTCTTTTCTCTTCAATTTTACACCCTTAAGAGAAAAACTGAAACCTTCTTCTCCGTTAGGGATTACATAGCAACACGCTGACATAACTTTCTTTTTTGAGCCTTATCGGCACGCACATTGTACACTTTGCTTTATAATATATATATAAACATAGATACATGTATCTATGACTAATACCTCTGTTGTACAAAAATATAAGTCCCACCAGTTCCAGGGTACAACATATATTTCAAGGACACATTTATACGTCCCGCCCGGTTAAAGGGTTAATGAATTATTAATTAATAATACCATGTATTTATTCATTGGATCTGCTTCATTATTATTATCCATATGTTGATTCAAGTTAGTTTAATTATTATTATTCATTTATTTGAATCAATTTAATTATTAATTTTCATTCATTTATATTAATTGATCATTAATGATTTACAAGTATGATTAATTCATTATGAAGGTGGGAATGTGTATGAATGTAGGTGGGAATATGAAATATGTCAACACAAAATTAGAGGATAAATAATAATAATTATTTATTAATTATTGAATTACTTAAGGCAGATGGGATAGAGTGCAGCAATTTAAACAAAATTTAACAGGCTTGAAACAGAGCATAGCAGAGTTTCTGATAAATAGCCAATTTTTTAAATAAACTTATTCTTTAAAGTATGTTTTAATATGTAATGAGTACACTTTAATCTCTTTTTCCAAGTTTTTATTCTTTCTTTCCTCCACTTCCTAACTCTTTTGGTTACACAGGGTTTCCAGAGTCAGGGTGAAGGCCATCCGCCCACATATGTAAAGTTCATAATAAAATAATGGCATTATAACGTTATTATTTCAAAGTTCTGTATAATAAAATAAATAATTAAAACCTCATCTGGGCTTGAAGCTTGGTACTGTATCCCGTTTTCTCTTCCCCAATAGTGCTGATCAACTTCCGATTGGGATTCCAAAGGACTACCAGGCTCTTCAAAATCAGATTCGTAAACTGGTGTAACATTATGACACAATGCAATAGCTTTTACAGCTTCCTGAAGTTAAAAAATTAATATATTAATATAGAAACTTAAATTGCTGTATCAAAAATAGTTTACTAAAATTTACTTTGAGCCTCGTTCTGTCTGATTTTCGGACTTTGGCAATACTCGGCTTCCCCGTCGGAGTTTCGGCTGGACTATTGAAACTCTCAAGTAGTTCCTCTCTTATCTGTTGTGAATGAAAATATATATTAAAAATATTATTTCATTTTTTTTTTATTATTATAATATGAAAAATTACTAATAAAAAATACAAAGGATATCTCACATGATCAAAAGTATCCTGTGAATAAACAACAGATCCCAAATGAAGCTTCTTAAAGACCATACAATTTTGTGTGAGTGTTCCTGTTTTATCAGATAATAAATATGAAATTCGACCAAGCTCTTCGGGTATAGTAGTACACCGTACAACTGTATCAGGCATTTCTTTGTCTTTCTGCATTTGCCAGGAATAGAATGCTTTTCCCATATCTAAATTCACTCGCAAACTGTAATTCATAAACAGGTTACATGTATATATCATAAGGATGTTTGAAAAAAATTTAGATATTAATATATTTCCTTTATACATTATTATGTATTAATTAATACAGGGGTGTAAACATGAAACCGGAATTCGCCAATAATAGGAGGTAGCAGTCAATATAATCTTCTAACTAATCAGTCAGTGGTTTTAGTACTACAAAATCAGTTTCATACTATGTCCCAAATGTCAAGAAAGGAATCACAAAGTGATCTTGCACCATCAAAATGCCCTATCACATTCGGCGAAACGGACCAAGGAAAAGATCCAAGCGTTTGTCAGGATAACTTCCAAGGCCATTCCCAGTACCTTGCTGCCTTCAGGTAAAAATTACCATCGGGTTTATGCATATACAGTACTTTGCACATCATTTTAAATGATTAATTCAATTTACTTGCCCTATCCTGGCAGCATCCATGATACATAGCATTATAAAAATAATATATATTTTAATATCCCCTATCAGTATAAATTTTATAGCAATAAATATATATTCATATTGATATAATATTCATTAATTTCATAAAATAAATATACATTGATAAATTCACATAAATTCAAATAAATTCACATTCAGCGTCTCCAACGACATACACCAATACACCTAAATATTGTTTATTTCATCTATAATATTATAAATCGATACCTGAGCGTTTAGTCCTAAAATTGATATCAATTTTATAATCAACACCTTAATTAACCTAATAGCCGAAATAAATATCGTTTATATCACTTGAGTGATAATAAATCGATATCTGAGCGCGTAACATTAAAATCGACTTCATTATCATAATCAGCACCTTGATGACCTAATAGCTGACCAAAATATCATATATATTCTTCAATTGTAATGAATTGATATCCGACTGTATAATCCAAGAAATCGATATCATTTTCATAATCAGCGCCCTTGAATAGTCAACCCCAATATCACGTAAGTAGTAATAAATCGATACTTGAGCGCATATTCTTATAATCAATATTATTTCAGCTACTTTGATAACCAAATATTAAACCCCAATATCGATTTTATGGGATAAGTTGTAATATTAAAATCGATAAATGTGATTTTAAATTGATATTATTTTCATTGTCAGCATTCTTGATACTCTAATAATTGATCTAAAGATCAATATGTGATTATTTATAGTTAGCTTTTTTTTTTTTTTTTTTTTTTTATCAGATTTCCAGAAAAATGGTTAACCTAATAATGTTCACCAACATAGAAAAAACTGAAAAGAAACTTATACATTTATATTTAAATTATTAAAATCAAACTAGACTAAGTTTAAAATCCTATGCAGCTACACTTTGTGATGGTTATGGCTCCTATTTCAAATTCCTTAAATGTGTTAAGTTTTTTCCTTTCAAGAAGTGGGCCATGGATATAGTAGTTTTTAGCTCTTGAGCCATACAGTTTTTTTTATAAACCCTATTAATATCATTCATGACAAAACTTCAAAAAACTGACTAAAAATTCCACTTCTTAAAAAAAAAATAATAAAATAAAATAAAATTATAAACCAATGAAAATAAATATGAATAGTAAAGTTGCCTTTATTAAATAACAAACTGAATCATAATTATAAATCTTTCAGAACGAAATATATTGAAATACTGCTTATAAAAAAAAATTAAATAGTTAAAATTATCTTACCTAAGAGGAATAATGTATGAAAAAAGAAGCACAAATCTTAATAAATATTTGTACCAAGGTCCACGGAAACCTTTCAAACACATCATAACAAGAGCTAAGCCAACCACAGCACAAAATAGAACCTGAAAAAGAAAAAAAAAATAGTGCCATTCAAGGTAATTATCACTTAGTTCACTACAATGGCTTTAACTTGAAATAGAAAACATTTTTATTTACTGGAAAACTAGGTATTCCTTAATGCCTTTATCCCTGTTTCTCAAATGAATTTTTGTATCAGCTGATAGTTTAGAAAAATGTAGATACATTAATTTAAAAAAAAAGTATTAAAAAATTTAAAGACCTTTGTCAGTTGGTTAATTTCCACATCCAGAAGTCCAGTTTTTGACCTGGGCTGAGAGTTGTTCATTACACTCCTCGTTTCTCTTCCAGTGTAAACGACTGCACCGAGAGCAGAACCAGAAGCCAAAACAGTGTTAGCCCACAGAGTATTGTCAATAGCAAGCCCTTCGATTTCATCATTCTTTAAAGAAAGAAAAAAAAAAAAATCTGATAAAAAGTTAAATGAACACAATACACTGTAATATGTATGAAGGCCTTAAAATTATGTTTAATAAGACTATAAATACTCCTCATTTATTTTAAGTTGTTTTTGATAAGAATGGTAAATAGAGCTATCTTGATATTTAATATTTATTTAAAGAAGTCTCAATATAATATTTAATTTTAATTATGTTATTAGTATTAATCTAATATTTGATAATAATGCAAATAATCCTTGGCCTGTTATGAACTTTTTTTTTTTTTCACTTTTATCATTTAATCCGCACTTGTTAAATACAAACATTAACAATCAGCAGATGTGCTGGCATATAACTAAAATAAAACAAAACAAAATGGCTTGATAGGCATGAGGAAAAGCAGTACCCAGCGGCACCCCTTCCGCGGCTTTAATTTACTTACGAACTTGATTCCTTACGCAAGTAGGTCTCTCATCCAGACCCTTTTCAATCGTCTTCTGGTGTTCTCTGGCATGCCAGTTGTGGCCACGTTATGAACTTTAAATTTAATTTTTTGAACAACTGAGATAATCATCTTGTCAACGTAATGTGATACTTTATAAGTTCAATAATCTTGTTGCTTATTATTCCTTTTGATTTCCAATTCAATGCACAGTTGTAAAATAATAAGTTTAAAAAAAAAAATTAACCTGTAAACAGTCCCTATGGCACTGTAAATGGCAACCGGAGCGCTATCTATTGACTATGAAAAACATAGCGATGTTCTTTATGTAAAAACATATTTTTTAAATGAAATTCATGTATAATTGATCATTGTTTAACATTAATGGACTGTATCATTATAAAAGTAATAAATTAAACCCCAGAAGATATGGGGCACTATTTAATAAACTATGAGGTAACAGCACTCATCTTAAGAGAGAAGTAGGATTCAAAGGGTACATAGATAGAGTCCTATTGGTTAAGACAAATCAGACATTAGAATCAAGACTGGTTGGAGCACCGGACATCTCTCTGGGTGAATTCTATCAGCAGTAATATCCTTACAATATCCCTATATCCTTCCTTGATAGGTTCCTACCAGTATAACAGTTTTTATTTTTTGCCTTGGTTCCTGCCAGATATAAAACATCGCTGTGGTGTCAGGGCTTGAGGTTATCATGTCTGGGACTCCATACCACCCAGGTATATAATTTCCTATCTTTCAGCCTTACAAAGTTAATAAAGAGATTATAAATAAATCATAGGATATGAAGAATCAGTTTGGGAATCTTCCTTAGATAGTGTCCCCAAGCTGATAATGTCCTGCACATCCCTTGGGCTTAACCTTAATAGCTGTCCAACAGGGTAGAGGCAGTGCTGCTCTGGCAAGATATCTCATAGCATCCAATCATGAGACAGAGATATATGATAAAATACCTTGCTTAGAAAGTGCCCTCAAGTCGACATTGCCCATACTTATCCCTTGGGTTTAAACTTGTCGGCCACCCAACAGGGTGAGGTCAGCGTTGCTCTGGCAATGATATTCTTCGAATTATTATCAGAGAGAAGAGTAATATGTTTTGTAAATGGAAACCTACCTAGCTATGAAAACCTAGCAAAACGTAACACAATGGGGAAGAAAATAAAGATTCTAAAATATTATTACTGACATTATATATTAGCTATGTTTCTGGCTACCTTCTTATCTAAGGTTTGTGGGGGTTGTAGATATGGCCTAAAGTATATTCATCTAATCACTATATCATAACAATAGTAAAAAAATAGGATGAATTCAATTCCTAAAGCTTTAGAATATACATATTAATTTTTTGAATATTAATGATTTATTATTTTTTAATTTCTCAACTACATGTATACATATGGGCAATTCTCATTTTGGGGGCAAGTTTTAGTCAATTACAACTTTTACTTAAATGGTTAAGCCTAACCTGATTTTTTTTACATTGCTATACGGTGAAGGTATATTTCTTCTTAATAAAATATTAAAAATGAAAATATTAATGAGTAATATGATTTTATAATTACTTAACCTACTAAAATGTCATTACCACGCACTGTCCCACTCTCGATTTTGTAGTAAATATGTATTTTTTTCTTTTGAAACCTACGTTTAATGATAGTGAAATTTATTTCCACTCATAAATAACTGGAGCATTCTGAATTATATTTTTTGTTAATTTTAGTTAACTGTAAGTATGTTTAAGTAGTTTCGAAACTTTGTCCCTTCACTTTGACGTCATTACCACTCGCAAAACAAAACGGCAGAGATAAAGCCTTGAAAAAGGAGGAACAGTGGGGAAATTTCTTTTGAGTATAGTGATCACCATGGAGTTTACCACCTGGTTAAACCACCTGTGGATTAACCGACTTCAGTTGGGAGCCAGCCTCCACGCATGTGCCTTGTAAAAAAAGTCCCGTACTTTTATTGTTGTCATTACCACGGCATGTATTAACACGCTTTCTTTTCAAGTTATTTCATTCTTTATGTCATATTTGTTTGACTATCCTTTGTCTAAGTCAGTTGGCAAAAGAAATAATCTCAATTAGTTACACAGCGGTTTTGGCCGAATAAAATACGTGGAAATGTCATTACCAAGTTGCAAACTCCTGTCATTCCCACGCTCGAAAATTAGCTCGGTAATGACATAAATTGTGCCGTAAATGTTTTTATGAAAATTGTCCATACCGTAAAACGAGGTGACTTTGTGACTAATGGGGTGACTTTGTGACAAGCCTATTTTTCTACAGTTTTTGAATTTCCCTCCTTAAAAAGTATCAGGTTAGGCAATTCAGTGTACTTGTCAGTTGGTCAGTAATGTGCTGCAACCTACTGGCCACATATAACTTCTTTCATTCCATTTACCATGGTGCTTTATTTCATGTATGCTTGTTTGTTTTCATTTACTTGAAAATTTGAAATAAAGCACCGTGATAAATGGAATGAAAGAAGTTATAGAGGTCCATTTGTGGCCAGTAGGTTGCAGCACATCGCTGACCAACTGACAAGTACACTGCATTGCCTAACCTGATTCTTTTTAAGGAGGGAAATTCAAAAACTGTAGAAAAATAGGCTTGTCACAAAGTCACCCCATTAGTCACAAAGTCACCTCGTTTTACCCTAATCTAAGAATCACCCATATATTGATTAGGTAAATCGGGGACAGATTTTTGCTTAAATTATTTTTCAATGCCTTTTAAAATATATAAATATGATTTTATGATGAGTTTCAGAATTTTTTTTCCATAATGAAAAATTATTATGACAATTCTTATGGTATCATCTGATTCTGCATTAAATATGGAATAAACTAAACAATAAATGCAATTAAGGCAGTTTTACAATTAGTCATTGACGTACATAACTGATTCGTTGCCGAGGCAATGAAATTATAGATTGAATTATCTTAATTTCAAGCAATGATCATGAACTGCTATTATGCTATATTTGCTGTGGATAGGTCCAAGTACATGTACATTTTTTTTTTTTTTTTTTTTAACCACACTAAAAAAGTTTAAAATAAAATGTAAAAATTGCCCGTAGTTTGAGAATCATCCATATATATATTTCAGTGATGTAAATAGATAATTAAATATGAAGATATATAAATTGATACCTTTGTAAACGTTCCGATAAAAGAATGAATATCTCTTTGAGGCTTTTCTGCAAATATTTCAGCATGGATTTCGAACAACTTGTTTTCAGAATCAAGTTTTTGAGTATGTGGAATTGCCAACCGTAATTTCCAATCAGTTTCTCCATCCAGTTGGTCCGTTCGGATGAAACAGGTCCCTGATTTTTCAGTAGTCCTCAAAAGAACCAAATCAGCAGGTACTCTTTGATCTTTCTCGATAAAAACCTGAAATCAAATTATATATTTAGGAAAAAACAATTAAAATGTTCAGCCTCAAGAAATTTATTATATTTTTCTGGTGAGGCCATTGCTTTTAATACCTTCCATATACATTATCAATATAATATTTTGATGTCGGATAAATAAATAGAAAACTTTATAAAGTTTTCTACAATTCATACAATATATACAATTCATGCCTCCTGCTAGTGATTCCTTTTTGTTGTAAGTAACTTTGCTCAATTAGAAAAAATAAAACTTCAACCACCAAGAAAACGCTCATCTACTGCTTTCCGAATATAACCAAGTGATTTCGATAAGAATAAAAATAAAGACTATAAACGTAAAACATACTTGAAGGCCCAATGCCGACACCACCAATCACTCCCTACACACTTCCATTTACCCCCTCCCTCTCGTCCAATCCGAAATCCATAACTTCAGCCTTCCTGAATCCTCCCATCTTCGTCTAGGCCTAACCCTCGGACGTTTTTCAGTTGGCAAAGCGTTTATCAATCTTTTAGGTATTCGTTAGCAACTAAGACTCGCAATTTCACATGTCTACTTTAACCGACACACGGCTATAACTTTAATTATGTTTACCTGGTACTGCTCACACAATTCTGCATTGTGTGGGCGTCTAGATTCTCCTGTTAAATCATCTTTCTTCGGCCCAAATATTCTGTGCACTACTTTATTTTTAAAGACCTTAAGGCGTTGCTCGTCACTAACTGTAAGATGCCATGTTTCACATCCGTAAAGAACCGTCAAAAGAATTACAGTTTTCTAAATTCTAATTTTCAAATTGCGGGACGGAAGTTTTGAGCTAAGTAATTTTGCAACTGCAAAATAACAAGAATTTCCTATCT
Organism: Aelia acuminata; assembly: GCA_911387785.2. Lineage (NCBI taxonomy): Eukaryota > Metazoa > Arthropoda > Insecta > Hemiptera > Pentatomidae > Aelia > Aelia acuminata. The sequence continues at coordinate 148,846,526 of OU426979.1, read as the reverse complement.
TTAACCTAGCCTTAATTTCCTCTTCAATTTAATTTTTTCTAGTTATTGCAGATCCTAAATAGCTAAATTTTTCCACGGCTTTAAACATTTTCTCTTCTACTTCAACACCGCCAAAATTGTCACTTTCTATAGCAAACCATATATTTTGTCTTCTCCATATTTATTTATAGCCCTACTTTATTACTGGCTTTCGTCAACGTTTTTGTATTTAGTTCTATTGTCTAACCAAATCATCGGCATAACCTAGTATGGATATATTTCCACTCAGATTCAAACCATTTCCAGTACTTATTACCTCCCTAATGACATATTCTAGAGCTAAATTAATAAAACAGGAGGTAGCAAATCCCCTTGTTTCAAACCAGAGAGAACCTCAAACCTCTCAGAAAAATAATTACTAACTCTAACTTTCGGTCATGCACATCCTAACTAGATTTAGTAGCTCCTTTGGCATTCCTAGTTCAGTCATAATGTTATACAGCTTATTCTTGTCCATAGAATCATAAGCATTTTTAAAGTCAATATATAGCTGATGTACAGTACCATGGTATTCTAAATTTTCTCTGATGTTTGACAGAGAGAGTTTATTTGGTCCACGGTTTCTTCTGAAACGACATTGTTAGCATCCGATAATTTCCTCCTCACTGTTTAAGATATTTTCTATTATTCAATTAGTGGGTGTCTTCAAATATATCCCGACCAATGACCAAGAGTATTTAGTCTCATCAGGCAAAAAAAGGGATTTCCCAAGCTTTCTCCGATTTAGTACAGCCTTTACTGGCTCGCTTTCCAATAAAGGAAAGGAATTAATTAAATAAATAATCAAGCAGGTGAAAGAAGATAGTATGTTATTTAATAAAAAAAAAAAATATTGTAAACAAACAATAGTTAACCATAGAAATAAGAAAAGAAATAAGGTCCATACGGCTAGCGAAAAGAAAAAAGTGGAGAAGACCGTCCCTGGGCCATTACTGATCCCCTAAGGGATAATAAGGTAATCCCAAGGACTGGATTGAGGCAAAATCTTTTAAAAGAGAAAAACACAACAGAATAACCTATATAGGTATAATACTAAGGTTAGAGGATAATTAGATTTTTGCTAAAACTGTAAAAAAAAAATAATAAAAAAATGGCACTAATACTGCTATGCTCCTTCTTGCCTTGACAGGTGATAAGAGCGTCGTTATCTCTGTGTTGATGTGATATACTCTCCCCACCAATTTCTTTTCCTTGCCAATTTGAGCTCAGGCTAGAATTATATTACCCACCTCTTTAGGGTAGTATTTTATGGTGACATCATCGAATAATATACAACATTAACGGTACAAAAAAGATCGAATAATCACAATATCGATACTACAGTCAAAATCGTTTATAACGAACTTCAAGGGACTGGAGGTTTTTGTACGTTATAGCTGATGTTCTCTTTAAGCGGTATTATCGGTTATAACGAACAGTTCGCTGTAAGCGGTGTTACACTGGTTCCTATAGTCACTTCGTCTTAATTTTGGGTCTGTTAAATATTGAGCATTATCGATACATATTTTCATCTTACGTAATTTAAGTACATAATAACTAATAACAATTAAAGTACACAATAAGGTACTAAATAAAAAATACTCATAATGCAAAATGTCAAAAACTTGGTATTCTAAAAATAGCGCCATTTTAAATTTTATAGAAAATTAAATTAAATTAAAAAATATATAATGAAAAAATGGTGAAAATACATATTATCAAATCCAAAATTATAAATAAGTAAGTTAAATAAAAAAAAATCTGTCATTCTTGTCTGTCGCCTTCCTCATAGATCGAAAAAAATAAAAAAAATTTCGATTGAAGTGGAGACAACCGAGAAATATTCTTTGTCAATTACTGGAGTTTGATATCCAGTTGAACGAGATGTTTTTAATTCACGGGCAATCGCACTCGCGGAATCGACTCGGCAAACTATCCCAAACTGTTCCTCAATCGTACATATATTGTTGTCACGGCATGTTTCCGCGTATAAAGACAAGAGAGAACTGAATTGAGACACTGTCGATTGCATTGATGTAAAGTAAACAAAACTTTTTTTCTTCATTTCGTAGAACTTAGTCTTGAAATGTACGCTGTAAGCGACATTTTAAGTGCTACTGTTCCAAGAAAGTGTTCGTTCTAACCGATCTGTTCACTATAACCGATATGTCCGCTGTTAGCGATATTTATGCTTTTTTCTGTATGTTATTTCATGGGGCCGATTATTTTGTTTGTTATATCCGATTGTACGTTATAGCCGGTGTCGTTATAAACGATTTTGACTGTATTTACATTACGTTTAGAAATGAATATTTTTGAAAACCATCCCCTACCATTACGATTATCATACCTTGCTTTTTATCGATAATTGTGGGGAGATGCGGGATTTTCAAAAGTATGAGAGCTATATTGACTTAAAAGTAATTTGGTTGATTAAAAAATCAATGTGTCAAAATTTGAGAACGGTTAGGAAGCCCAGAGACGAAAAAATGACGTGATTTTCAGCTAACATATGGATTTTTCAAAAAAGAAAGGAAAATAGGGGAAAGGTGGTGGGGAAGTAGTTCGCTTTGCCAACAAGAGCAGCATGCATCAATATCTTTTTAATTAAAAAAATATGAAGAATATTTATTTCATTAAAATATTAAGAATTTTTTTCTCTTCTTGGGTTTTTCAAATAAAAATTAATTAACTGAATTCCTGTACTGTTTATTTAAATATTTAGACTATTTCCATCTTAAAAATAGCAGGTATACTAAAATACCACTTCTATATAATTTTCAACAATTTTTTTTCTATAGATTTTGGTAAAATGTGTAATAGTATCATAGGAGCTCTTATAGCATTTAAGTATTGATAAGCCCCAAAAATCAGGGGGCAAAGAGTTGGACATCCTATGGATACTTCGACATACCAAGTAGTAAAGGTTTAAGTTAAGTTTACTATTACTATGTTTAGTAATGTATTACATTTTATAATGGTTTAAATTTTAGAAACTCAAATCTTTACATTTTCAAATTTCCCTTTATTTAATTTATTGCTCTTCAATGGCAATTAATAAAAATGAAAATAAAAATTTAAATATCACTAAACAATTTCACAAATAATTACCAAAGCTGACAAGCAAAATAGAATTTAAAACTAACCAGATCTCCAACACGAAGTTTTGAAGAAGGTATACTTTCAACAAATACAATACCATCTTTTCCACGGCTCAGTCTTGAATACCTTTGGGAATTGACTTCTTTATCTCTTTGGTGACGTCGTAAATCATCGATTGCTTCTCGGATGATTGTCACTGTCAAGACAAAACCCTGAAACATTAGTGTTGTTATTGTTTATCTTGATAAAAAAACAAAACAAATGATAATGGATGAACCAATTGTAATAAATTGAACACTGTATTGATGAATAAGATAGAATAATAAACACAATAAAAAAATTAGATTTTCGGATTTCTTTCACACAGGGGTACAATTTTATCTTATCGGGGGCGGTGTTTTTGAAAAAAATATACATTTTGTATTTTATTGGCAGGTGGGGGGGGGGGGGCACAATAAAAAAAATTAGATTTTCGGATTTCTTTCACACGGGGGTGCAATTTTATGTTATCGGGGGCGGTTTTTTTAAAAAAAATATTCAGTTTGTATATTAGTGGGGGGGGCGCACTATTAAAAAATTAGATTTTCGGATTTCTTTCACACGAGGGTACAATTTAATGTTTTCGAGGACGGTTTTTTTAGAAAATATTAATTTTGTAATTTAATGGGGGGGGGGGATGGTTGGGTGCACTACAAGAAAATGAGATTTTCGGATATTTTCGCACGGTGAATCCAAGATAGAAATTCTCAAAAAAGCTATTGACCAAAATAAAAACTGTATCAATATTTGAAGAAGCGAATAAAAAAAACAAAACATTCCATTCAAATCCATGAAACTTTGAAATGAACACTACAAAAGTCAATGACCGAAATGAAAATAAATATCACCAAAAATTTCAAGTGCCGTTTCTTAATAATTGTAAATTCCTAAAAATAAAATCGGCCGATGGATGGGCTGATGTTTTAGAGCAATAAAATATTTTGACTAAACTTAGTGACAAATAATATAAAGTTATGGCTTATAAATTATAGTTATGCTTAGTATCCTGGATCGAGGATACTTTAATTCTAAGTATGGAAAATGAAAAATTATTCCCAAATAAACCCTGGTAATATTATATTAATATTATTTCAACAAACAGATATGATCCCGTAATAAAAGATAAACACTGGCCCTACGCCACATAGTGCGCCCCCCCCTTAAATACAAAATAACTATATTTTCAAAAACACCGTCACCGATAGCATAAAAGTGGACCACCCTATGTAAGAAATCCGAAAATTTAACTTTCTTATAGGGGGGCCCCTCCCCTGCCATTAAAATGCAAATTGAACATTTTTTCAAAGACACCGCCCCCGATAATGTAAAATTGCACCCACCTGTGAAAGATATCCAAAATTTTTTTTTTTATAGTGTCCCCACCCCACTAAAATACAAAATGAATATTTTTTCAAAAACACCGCCTATGATGACGTAAAATTGCACCCCCGTGTGAAAGAAATCGGATAGTTCAATTTATTTACAGTGCGTCCCTCCCCCCCTGCCACTAAAATACAAAAAGAATATTTTTTTTAAAAACACCGCCCCTGATAACATAAAATTGCAACCCATGTGAAAGAAATCCGAAAATCTAATTTTTTTATTGTGCGCCCCTCCGCCACTAAAATACAAAATGAATATTTTTTTCAAAAACACTGCCTATGATAACGTAAAATTGCACCCCCGTGTGAAAGAAATCGGATAGTCTAATTTATTTACAGTGCGCCCCTCCCCCCCTGCCACTAAAATACAAAATGAATATTTTTTTTAACACGTTGAGCGCCAAGCGGTACGATCGTACCGCTGTTGGACTATTGGCTGGGGCCGAGGCGGTCCCCAGGTACCGCCCGCTCCCGCCAGCTAAAAGATTGTTCTGGGCCAGGGGACCGCCTGCCGAGCGTGATTTCAAGGCATATTGGACCGCTCCGGCCCCGAACAATTCGCCAATGCAATTGGCCCAAATGTTTTTTTTTTTTTTTTTTTTGTTTTTTTTAATTTGGGGGGTATAAATAAATAAATAAATAAAATAAATTAATTTTATTTATTTTTTTACAAAACAAAATATCTTATTTATTAAAGTAACATATTTTAAGGGGACAAGGATTGACGTCGCGGTCATAACCGGGCAGCCCCCGTACTACTATAGGTAGCGGGCTTTACCCTGGGGCCGGGCGGTACATACGTACCGCTCACAAAATTATTGTTTAATTGCCAAAATTAAACTTTTTATTTATTTCTTTTGCAATTTTTGTATCATTCTAATCATATTAAAGTTATAAATTAGGAAAAATTGCTTTGGCCCCAGGCAAAAGTACATCATCTTTTCCCTGGCGCTCAACGTGTTAAAAACACCGCCCCTGATAACATAAAATTGCACCCCTATGTGAAAGAAATCCGAAAATCTAATTTATTTATCGTGCGCCCATCCGCCACTAAAATACAAAATGAATATTTTTTTCAAAAACACCGCCCCCGATAACATAAAATTGCACCCCTTGTGAAAGAAATCCAAAAATCTAATTTTTTTATTGAGCGCCCCTCCGCCGCTAAAATAAAAATTGAATATTTTTTTAAAAACACCGCCCCTGATAACATAAAATTGCACCCCCATGTGAAAGAAATCCGAAAGTCTAATTTTTTAATTGTGCGCCCCTCCGCCACTAAGATACAAAATGAATATTTTTTCAATAACACCGCCCCCCGATAACATGAAATTGCACCCCCCTGTGAGAGAAATCCGATAATGTTACCATTTTCGATATTATTGCGCTAAAAATATTAATTTTGCGCTATAAATTAATATAAATATTAATTTTAACGGATACCTGGTCATGATATAATATGCTTAGGTAAAGGGGTTGAAGTGGTTGATGACTTGGAAAAGGTGGAATTTGAAATGGAAAAGGTTGAATTTGATTTGGAAAAGGTTGAATTTGACTTGTAAATGCTATATATATTTTTTTTTTCATTTGAATATGAAATGTAGAAGCAGCACTGTATTAACCCTTTAATGGCAGTGGCGAAAGACGGTCCCCATAGGCGGACGAGATTATTTGTGGCTGGCCGCCGGTCCCCAGTAGCGGAAGACGGTATATCTCGCAACCGGTTCCTCACTTATTTAACGTTCCCAGCTTCACAAGAGATACCTTGTCATGACTGTGGCACATCCTAGCGGATCCTCGGAGACTTAATAAGTACATCTACAAGTACATATTTGTTCCTACCCGGTAGCTGTGAAATTGATAGAGACCACTTAAGACTATCTTAATTAGATTCCCAGTATATCTAATTAAATAGTGTTTCTGCATTAGGCAAGAAAGGTGACTGTATTAAATTTTTACTTGCAATATAAAAAACCTTTTTATTTTATTTAATTTTGGATGTAGATCAAACTTCATAGAATAAAATCTGTTCTGATTTTAGTTAATTTGAAATGTGCAACAGAAAATTAATATAAAAAAAAAGAACTTGAAAACAAAATATGATATAAACAAACAATTTAATTGATTAATTAATCAATTTGGGGTCACCTGTGGTGTAGTGATTAGCATAGCAATCTACAATACTACAGGTCACAGGTTGGCTTCCCGCAGTGACCCTAGGATTTTTTAATGGGAGTAAAAAATCCATGGTTATGCCATCCCTCCGATAGGACTTAAAATGGTACTCGTTAAAGATCCCTATCCAAATTATACCTGCATAGGCAAAATTTAGGACTCCCACTGTAGCATCCTCCGATTCAGTGCTACACTAAATACTACTTCTAAAGTCATAAAAAACAAACAAACATTAATCAATTTAACATATTAATTAACTATCTAAAAAAGAAATGATTAAATTTTAACATGTTATGATAAAAACATGTGAATCCAGTCTCAAATTATGAATAATCAGGTCTATTTAACAAACATTTAATTCTAAAAATAATTACTGACGCTGACTTATGTAATAGAAAATGGTTTAGATATTATATAATAATCAGTTATTAGCTATTATATTTCCATGTTTCTCTTACACAATTCAGTTGAATCGAAGCATATTTAATTATTGGTTAATAATTATAAAATACTTACAAGTGGTCCCCAATAAGTATAAAGATAACCAAGCCGCAAATCAGGAAGAAATTGACTACATGCCAAAACTAAGAAATAAAGATTTAGAAAAAATCTAAACTGTTGAAATAAAACCTGAAAAAGAGTTAATCATGTGAGTTTCCTCTTTATGAAAATTGATAAATTTATAACAAAAATAAATAATCATAAATGTCAACTTAAGATAATATACAGGTACATACCAAAACAATATAATGGAGTAAACCAAATAAAAATATTTTCTCTAAAATAATTTGGTAAATACTACACCTGCAGTAGAATTAACTTTTAATCATAAATAGAAGATTACATCAAGAAAAGTTTTTTTCTTTCTTTGTAGTAATTAAAACAGGTTTAATCAAAAGTCGTATGAACAGTTAGGAAAATATATGTACATGGCTTATCGCCGTTATCTGTTGTTAATTTGGTTGCCAATTTTGCCAAGCCTGGTTTTTACTCCACAAACTAAAAGCTAGGTTTTTTAAATCACAGAATCTTCTGCATTCACGCGTGTGATATTTTTACAGAGAAAAAAAAAATTAGCTTGAATTAATAAATCGTTTAATACCTGAAAGTGATATAATAGTGGAATAACACTCATTAATGAGGAAGTTGCCTATTTATATAAAGAAATGATACAGGAAAGTCAGAGTCAGAATTAATTAAGCACACCACTATGGACTGCTATCTCCATTAATGTATATAACCTAACACAGCACACTCTGATAAAGCTATCTTGGTGTTGGTATTGATGGAAATTTAAATAAATAAGAACATTTTTATTTTTTAAAAAATAACAAATTATTATTTAATGAAGTTCTTTTTGAAAAAATTCAATAGCATCACCCCAATCTGAAAAAGATCCATTAGTGTGGCTCTGATCGCTACCAGACTCATTGAGACTTGAGAAAACGAGTGTTGCGAGCGGAAGATATAAGCTGAGATCTAATAAAGGTAAGCAAAGCTCTTTTTCACTGAATAAGATAAAAGGTTCAAGAAGACACACACCCAAATAACCCAAAAGAAACAAATGATAAGATGATAGATTCCGTGTCGACACACTAAATCAAAAGTACCGACTTTTGATAAGCTGGCCTAGTATGGATTGTCAACCAGCTGAGAAAAATTTATGATACTTTTAAAAACACTAAAATACTAGTAATGTTTTAATAGCAACTACTAAATCTCTGCGAGATCTACTTATACCTGTAGAAAAATGAGATACAACTTTATTAAATGTCTTGTGTAAGTGTCCATAGCAATGTCAAACCCTTTGCCTACAGTTTCCTTGAAAATGGTAGATATTTGGGGCACTTTATTTTATATTTTTAAATTAAATCAAAAATGTGATTCCTTAATTAAAACAGGGCTTGAAGACAACCATCCTGTTCTTTTTAACAGCCAAAGTGCTGTAATTATTTCTACTTAAGCAATATTAAATTTGGGTTCATAAAAATTGTGACTTTTTTAAAAAAAAAAAAAAAAAAAGAACAGTTACAGTTCTTTCTTCACATATTGATAGTGGAATTGTGAGATCTCATAGTTAATGTTTGTAACTATAATGCAAATAAAAAGTTTGGTTTAATCTCTCACAGTTTGTTTTGGTGCTAATTTTTTTCTGTGTCAATTCAAAGGCCTATTTTTTATACTATATAACTTATGTAATATTTTCAAAGAACTTTAAGGTTAAATAAGCTGGGCTTTTAGTTTAAGTCTTAAGTTCATTGGCAGTCAACAAAAAAAGATAATAAAAATTCAATTTCTGCAGATATAAGGACTAGTAATATAACTAAAACAATAACAACTTACTAGAGGGAGAAATGTGATAATGTTGTATTTTTGATTACGGATAACATTAGGGGGATATTTTTCTGCGCAGGGCCTTCCAATTGTAATAGTTCTTGATCTTAGTTCTTTTTCCATACAACAGCATGATTTCCATAACCAATGACAGCATCTGTCAACCATATACTTTATGAGTAAATTTATAGAGAAAATTAAAATGCAAGCAATTTATCTTCTTCAAAAGATATATTTAGAATGATAAAAGAACAATTTTTTTTTTTAATTTGTGGGAAAGAGAATTAATTATGCAAGTTCACATAGAACTTGAGGTATTATGTCATTATATACATATAATGAGGATAAAGAGGTATCAATTAAAGCAGAAAGTTTTTTTTCTGTGGGAATTACGAGTGAATGTAAATACGGATTAAGCGAAAATTGTGAAACAAGGAAAAGCAAAGGAGGAAATTATTGATTCTTAACCTTTATGTACCTCAAAAAAGGTCCTTGATGGGGTCTTTTATTTATAAGAGGTATGTCTTCTTTGGCAAGGGTGGTCGATGAGGAAGATAATTCTACCAAACAGAGTGAAGAAGATGTCATTGCAATATTGAAAATTTACGGAAATTTGCTATACAACACAGAGACGACGCATTGTGTCATAATGACTACGGCCATATTGTTTTCGGGTACTTACCCACAGCTCAGAAGGTAGCAACATTTTTTGAAAAATCCCATTCTCCTCTTGACAGATCGGCGTATTTCGGCGTCTGAAGAGTTAAGTAAAAAGTCGTTTTCATCGAAATTCTCGCTGTCCGACATATCATCCCCGCCCTAAGCAAGAGATAAGGAAATATGTTCCAGCACAGTAGATTTACAAAACCATCAGTCTATGATATGCTGATGCGACTATCTCATTAGACATCTATATACACACATATTAAAATCAGGTTCATTAAGATCAGTTTAAAGGTCAAACCTCACCCGATTTAGGTTATGGAGTTGCATTCCATTAGAAGGCAAAATCTTGTTTACGTTTTGGAGCACCATCTAGGGGATATTTGCTGAGCTAGAGAGGAGTACCCACTTCAAGACTTCACTCCTTTTTTATTTTAACACTTAAAAGTGAAACAAAAGGATTATCAAATTATGATCCCCCATAAAATTTTGATAAGCAAAATAAACTCTGATTCAAACAACCTATATGAACTAACTATTTTTTCCCCTCTCATTGAAAATTTGCCTTAGCTAATCAAATAGTAAGCAGCCAATCTTTAATTATAGAATATGTTTGCTTACTGATAAATCATTTCATACAGCTTCTCTGCAATAACTTAAGACTCCCTCTCTATTTTATTATTTTTTTTTTGACATGATTTGCTAGAATGGCATTTCAAAATCATTTGTGCTCTTCAAAAGACCACTTATTTACTATATTTTTCTATTATTTGTATATTTTTTACATATCTCTACTATTTGTAATTGAATGATGCTTATGTACCTATTGTGAAAACATATATTTTTATTTCTGATACATCTTTTCTTTTTAAAATATAAATATATAAGTGTTTATTTTTTTTAATTGTAGTTGATAAAAAGGTTTGTATCTATTATTCCTTAATGTATTTTATCTAGTTAAGCAATAAAATTAAAGTTAGAAGAATGCAAAATATTATCAACTTTTAGTACATTTATCATGTTAAACACTAATTGAGAAGTTAATAAAAATGCTTAAGAGAAAGAAAAACTTTATAAGTAATTAGAAAAATATATAAGATTAAACATAAAAGAAAAACACCAAAGAAAATAACTTTGTGTTACCCAGAGTACAAATATTTAGTTTTAAATAGTTAGGAAAAATTAGAGATCATAATCAGAATGGGAATGGAAAATGTTTACCATCATTGCTATTGGATTCAATCACTTTTTAATATTATTTCAAGATAAATGTAATCTATGATTTTTTGATTTTTTTCCCAACACTATTCATAAAGAATGATGTCATCAAGATATGAATCACAACACCACTTAAAAAATAATCCTGTTAGTTGATTAATTATATATATATATATATATATATATATATATATAAAACTTCATTCTTAACTATTTTAATATTTTTGTTTATAAAGTTTGTTGTTTGAGCTTATTATTAAAAGATTCTACTTTATTAAATATACCTAAATATTATATAATTTTATCAGATTATGTAACAAAAATTTTCAGATAATTCAGTTTTCGAAAATTGTAGCTCTTCATTTGGAGATTGTCAAATAAAATTTACTGACAACAATAGAAAGATAATGCATTTTTGAATGAACGAATTGTATTAAATATTTTTACGTAAAAAATGAAATAAAATTTGATTTTAATAATATAATCTAAATTGTAAATAATATACTAACTAACATGAAATATACCTAATTTTAAGTATGTGCAGTTTATGGTTTTGAGCAAGTCTGTTCACACACACATGCACACACGCACGTACACACACAGACGCACGTACACACACAGACGCACGTACACACACACGCACGTACACACACACGCAGTACACACACATACACACACGCACGCACACACACGCAGACCATTTTGCGGGACTTGGTTATTTAGACTCAGGGGACCCCAAATGTGTACTTCTGATGAAAACAGGAAGTCAAAATTTTTCACAATCGCAATTCTGTCCTGTTCTATATATTTTATATATAGGTAAATGAAAGTAATATATTGTAACGTTAAATCGATAAGCAAATAAAAACAAACATATGGCGTAACCTCCCGGACCGCATGTTGGAACAAAATAATCGGTTGGAACGAACTGTTTTTGTCTAGATCATTCCGGAATGACGGAGAATTGCCGACATTGTTCTAGAAGATTCCAGGCCCCACTATTTACGATATATGTATAAGGGGCAGAGACTGAATGAGTTAGTTGAAGCTGAAGTCTGTGTCTTGACTGTGTTGCTCAAGTCATATGATTGTGTGTGATAAAGTTATCATTTTTGTAACCTGCTCAATTGTTTAAGTTGTAATAATTCGTTGGCATTGTGATAACTGTATATTTCAGTTAAATAAATATTTGTTACCCACATAAGTGTTACAACTGGTGTCAGGTGTGGGGTTTGAAGAAGAAAAAAAAAATGCCAGGTAAACGAATTGGAGAACTTAAAGTCACGGAGCTGCGGAGAGAATTAGAAGAGCTGGATTTAGACACTACAAGGACAAAAGCGATCTTGTTGGCCCGCATACGTGAGGACTACTTGAGTCAGGGCATAGATCCTGAAACTGTAGAGTTTGAAGATAGCTCTTTTAAAGCCGCTTTAAATAATCTTTCAGTTGAAATAAATGATAAATTTTCAAATTTATCTGGTGAATTAAATGACAAATTAGGAAGCCAGTCTGCTGAATTAAATGTTAAATTTTCTAATTTATCTGGCGAAATAAATGATAAGCTGACCAATTTGACTGGCGAAATAAATGACAAATTGACAAACTTATCGGCCGAGATGAATGCCAAATTGGTAAACCAGTCTGCTGATATAAATGAAAAGTTTACAACTTGTCCTGTGATATGAATGCACTTAACGACAAGTTTGCTAGCCAGTCAACCGAGATAAATGAGAGGTTGAACAACCTCTCCTGTGAAATGAATGACAGGTTGGCTCAACAAGAAGCAAGGGTTATCGCTTTTGAGGAGGAACTTGAAAAACTGAAAAGAACGCTTGAAAAAGGGGCCCAGGCGGTCGTCAGGGAGCAGCTCTGCTCAGAGCCATTACTTGATGAGGAAGTACGTGAACCCGTAGTTATGGAGAGCCGAGCCAGGATAAAACCACCGACTTTTAATGGTAAGTCGTCCTGGTCGAATTACCTCAAACAATTCAACGCTGCGGCCAGTGCTAATGGGTGGTCTCCCAGAGATAAGGCAGAGGCGACGCTTTAGATGTCCTCCAGACCCTCAACGCTAACGGCCCTTATGATTTTGGCCTATTGGTAAGCCGGCTGGAGATGCGGTTTGGCCACGCCCACCTCGAACAGGTATACCAGTCCCAGCTGAAGAGCAGGAAGCAGAAAGCAGCCGAGACTATTCAAGAGTTCGAGGCGGACGTCGCACGAATGGTAAGACTGGCTTATCCAACAGCCCCGGAAAGTTTGTTGGAGTGTTTGGCGGTTCAAGCTTTCGTTGACGGCTTAAGTGACTTGGAGCTTCAGAGAGCGGTGCGGCTTGCTCGCCCTAAATTGCTGGTGGATGCACTAACCATAGCATTGGAGTTTGAGGCGGCTACCGAGGCTTCTCGTAGCTATGGATGTGTCCAGACTAGGCGTACTACCAACCGTGACAATGTGAACCACAGAGACCAAGAAGGTGTTCTCTCAGGGGTTGCGAAGGCTTTAGACTCGCAGAGAAGACCCTTCCGGTGTAGGAACTGCGGGGAGCCGGCAATAACTGCAGACTTGGAGAATCTTGTTTTAGAAGTTTTAAAAGTCCTAAAATCCCGGAAAAGGAGACCCGTGCGGTGCTGGAGCTGCGGGAAGCTCGGACACATTAGGAGATCCTGCAAAGAAAAGGTCGCTCCTGACACAGGAAAAATAGGACACGCCAATACCCGGAGGATAAAAGCTTCCCGGGGCAGTCACCAAGGTGCTTCCCCAATAATGGTAACCTCCTTGGGACACCGAGACGACAGCGCATATGTGGATGGCAGCGTCAACGGCAAGAGGCACACGATGTTGATTGACACTGGAGCTACGAAGACTATTGTCTCTTCAAGTGTGGCTGGCAAGAAAAGACTTACGCCATCGAGATGGCAGCTGAGGACTGCGACCGGAGAAGAAGCCAAGGTATTCGGGGAAACCGAGGTAAGTTACAGTTAGGCTCAAACCGTGTCTCACACTCGGTCCTACTGGCTGACCTTGAAGAAGATGTAATCCTCGGGATGGACCTTATGAACGCGTATGGCTTTCAGCTCGACCTGGAACGGAGGATTGTCAAGGTCAGTGGAGAGGTGCTGCCCTTACGGAGTCGGGGACCAGCCGGTGTTGTAACCATCGTAGAACAGAGTGTAAAACTTCCTTCGAGGGATAATCGCTCAAGTCTTCGAAAAGGCACTAAGGTTGAGACTTCAGCGTCGATTACCTCGTTGGTTCGGCAGGCGGCTACGAAGAGCGAGCTGAAAGGCAAGCAGAAAGACAGGGTGATTGAAGGCGTCGATCCGTCATTGCCTCGAGAAGAGAATCGATATCACCCTATCGCTGTCAATAAGAGGCACGTCGCCAGAGATTGGATGAGGAGACAAAGCGGGAGCAGGGCCAACCAGGGCGGATACGAAGAAGGAGAACTTGCTTGGCTCTACAACCCACAAGGAAGGCGGAAACTATACGTGATAAAGAAGAACATCAACAATCTGGTCTACAGGGTGTTCAAGTACCCCAAAGGAGTGCCCATTATCGTCCATAATGATCGTTTGGCGCCATATACGGGGAACCATGAAGAAGAAGCAGCGGATTACGAAAGAGACCTCTCGTTCGACCTAGAGAGCAGGCACGCATGGAAAAGAAGACATCCAGGAGGAATGTCTCTAAGGAGGGGGCAGTGTAACGTTAAATCGATAAGCAAATAAAAACAAACATATGGCGTAACCTCCCGGACCGCATGTTGGAACAAAATAATCGGTTGGAACGAACTGTTTTTGTCTAGATCATTCCGGAATGACGGAGAATTGCCGACATTGTTCTAGAAGATTCCAGGCCCCACTATTTACGATATATATATATAAGGGGCAGAGACTGAATGAGTTAGTTGAAGTTGAAGTCTGTGTCTTGACTGTGTTGCTCAAGTCATATGATTGTGTGTGATAAAGTTATCATTTTTGTAACCTGCTCAATTGTTTAAGTTGTAATAATTCGTTGGCATTGTGATAACTGTATATTTCAGTTAAATAAATATTTGTTACCCACATAAGTGTTATATATAAATATATATATATATATATATATATATATATATATATATATATATAAGTTACGATCAGACTGATAGACGCACTGAAAAATGTGTGGGGGTTCGGGCAGAGTAACGACACAACTTCAAGAAATGAACTGACTTTATTAGATTCCGCCTGGTATATATATACAGCTAGATATGTTAGTAAATAATAACTATCTTATCCTACTAGTAACTTAAGTTTGTTTATTACTTACGACTTATATACAGTTAACTCCCCCCCTCCAGTTCCTTCATCCGAAGGAACTTTTTTTTTAAGTAAATAGTAAAATAAACACTTTAACTTAAATCTACTTATAAATAGGTTTAGTACTTTTAATAAAAGATTACAATGATGTTATGATCTACTTAAAGCTAACAAAAAAAAAAAAAAAATTGAATTATCTCTTATTTACTTTCTACAAGGACAAAAATTAACTTGAACAACAAAATAAAACATACAGCATATCAAATGAATGATTCTTCTTGTCGGGATGTCCCCTGCTGAGCGCAGCCGCCAGGTTCAGGTTCTGACCTTACATGAGGTATACGAAGTTCTTCGAGGTGGACTGTACGCGATCTAAACGGGTAGGTGACGTCTTTAATAGTAAACAAATTATTTTCCCGTATTGCCGTGACTTTATACGGACCCTCGTAACGCGCGGCAGTTTTATTCCTGGCGGTCCTAAGTCGCCTGTACACAATCGCCCCCAACGTCACAGGTTCTTTTTTATAAACTACTGGCCGGCTATTTGCCTTATCAACCCTAGTTTGCTTGTCGCGAATTTGTTTCTCGCGAATCCTCCCCCAAATTTCCCGTCGCTCTAGTCTCGCAGCTGCCACTTTTTCCTTTAGATTGTTATTATTGGCTGTAATCAAATCCCCTCGATCACGACGTCTTTGCCCGAAAACAATTTCTACCGGAGATAGTCCCGTCGCTGAGTGTATTGTGTTGTTATATGCTATTATAGCCCGCGGCATGGCGTCATAAGGATCGAGATTACGGCCCAGTTTGAGTAACCGTAGGTGCTCGCCTAGTGTATTATGTAGACGTTCCACAGCGCCTCTGCCCTTGATGTGGTGTGGTGTATTCAATCGCCATACTATCCCTAGCTGCTTACTTTCGTCCCGAATCAAAGAGTTGTCGAACTCTCGCCCGCTGTCAGACACTATCTCATCGGGTACCCCGTACGTCGCGCACCATTGCAGGACTCCTTCCCACACCACCTTGGGTGTTTTCGTCTCGATTGGATACGCCATTGAGAGCTTGCTGAATGTGTCGATCGCTGTCAACCACGATTGACCCTCACATGAATAAATATCGATTTGGACGAGCCGTAGGGGTTCCATCGCAGTGGGTGTGGCTACCTGCTCGGCTACTGGGGGCTGGCGATCGTATTTCGCGCGCTGGCATACCTCACATCGTGCGATAAAGTCGCGCACCATACGCCCCATATTCTTCCAGAAATATAACAGTTTCAGTGCACGCAGTGTCTCCTCTATTCCCCTATGATTGGTTTTGCCGGAGTGATGATCGGCTAGTAATCGTTTTTGCACTGCTGGGTCCGTGACCGTTTCGACCTGCCTTAGACACCGAGTTAAGGAATATCCTACCCTGATCCTCTCTTGTCTCCATAGCCTTTTGAGTTTGTCCGCTACGATACGGTTCCCAACGTAGATGTAAGAGTTTCGTCCCGGGTTAGTGAACTCTGCGAATATACGTTCCAGTTCGTTCTCGTCTATGGATGCTGGTACCCGAACAATGATGGTTGACAGTCCCTCATACATGCTTGCCTTAGTTTCCACCGCTCCGTCCTGTTTCGATTTTATTACAATCTGATGTTTTTTGTCGTTAATTATCTCGTCAACTTCGGGTAGTTCTTGGGGTCTGTCTGTCGGTGTTAAATTTTCCTCTGTCTCGTGCTGGACTAACGGGATTTCAGGTCCGCTCTCGGCCCACTCGCGGAGGTATCTTAGCGCGAACGGCTCAGCTGAGGTATCTTCCTCCTCGATCGCGTTTACGACTAAATCCCGGGACAACCAATCTGCGACCGCGTTGTCAGCTCCCTTCTTATGAACGATATGGAAATTATACGCCGCAAGTCTTTCCTTCCAACGCGATATTCGTGCAGACGTTTCTTTAAGCGAGCCCAGGTATAGTAGAGGTTTGTGATCCGTCAGCAACTCAAATCTTCTTCCATAAATGTAAGGGCGGAAATGTTCTACGGCCCATACCACCGCCAAGAGTTCGCGGTCTATAGCGCTATAGCGCCGTTCTGCATCGTTCAGTTTCCGACCCGCGAATGCTATAGGTTTTTCACCTTCTTCAAAATTTTGGGATAGTACGGCCCCGATTGCCACCTCGCTTGCATCTGTTGTGATTTTGAAAATCCGTTGAAAGTCGGGGAACGCTAGTAAAGGTCGGGTGGTTAAAATTTCACGGCATTTCTCGATACTCGCTAACTGTTCCGCCCCGAGCCTAAACCGTCTGCCTTTCTTTAATATCTCTGTTAATGGATGGGTGAGGTCCGCTATGCCGGGTATAAACCGTCTATAATAGTTCACCATACCTAAAAACCTCCTAACACCACGAGCATTCTTGGGTAAGGGGGCCTCCTGAATAGCTCTCACGCGTTCCGGGTCCGGTTGAACCCCTTTACGTGAAACTACGTAACCTAAAAATCTTATTTCGCCTAATCCGAACCTAGATTTTTCGCTGGATAATTTCAACCCGAAATCGCGGATTCTGTCAAATACTTTCCGTAAATGGTCGACGTGTTCCTCTTCGGTCCTACTAAAAACGATGAGGTCATCCATGTAGACCTGTGAAAACTCTTCACCTAACCCGCGCTGCAACTCGTCCATAAGACGTTGAAAAGTTAATGGCGCCCCTTAAAGCCCGAACGGCATCCTAACGAATTCGTAATGACCTCGTTCCCACGAAAAAGCCGTTTTGCCAATATCCTCCTCGGCCATCCTAACTTGATGGTAGCCAATTTTAAGGTCTAACGTAGTAAAGATGGTTGCACCCGACAGGCGATCGAGTATATCTTCTACCCGGGGGAGGGGGTACCGTTCGTCCTTGGTAGCCTCATTCAGCTTCCGGTAATCGACCACCACGCGATATTTTTTTGTCTCCTTAATACCCTCGCCTTGCTTTTTCTCAACCACCCACAATGGACTGTTGAACGGGGAAATGCTATGTCGAATAATGCCCTGTTTTAGTAATTCTTCCAGCTGCTGTTTAATGATGTTCCGTATAGCTTGGGGATATCGCCTATCTTTAACATACACCGGTGTTTCTGCTTTGAGGTTGATTCTATGTACCGTCCTCCCTGTTGTTGGTAAAATTTCGCCATCTTGATAAAATAGATCCTTATTCCGATCCAATAATTGTGCGATTGCCGGTTTTGTACACTCTACGGCACCGATTGCTATGTCGGTGTTATTACTCTTCGTCGCGGTTTTATATCTCCGTTTGCCTATCCTATAACTCCACTTTGTCCGGTTTACCCTTAGACTCAGGCCAGCGCTCTGTAAGATATCGCACCCTATTATTAGCTCATATCCCGTCATCAATTCTTCGATTACGTGAACCCGAATGTGTACATCACGCCCCGTTAAATCGGTGAGATTCAAGTTTGCTTCCCCCAAAGTTTGGCATTTACCACTAACCGTCGATACTACACATTTACAGGGTTTCCGTCCTGACCATATATCCAGTTTTTCGGCTGCTCTCCTAGTTATCAGCGAATTAGTACTCCCCGTATCAATTAAGAATTTTATCCCTGATTCCTCTAATCTCGCCACGGGCAACCTAGTCACTCGCCTCGTTTTCACGCTATTGTTTATTATTATCTCACTCGGTCGGTTGCCCCCCCAGATGCCGTGCCCTCAATCTACGCGAGGACGCCCCATCACTACTTTCGTTCCAGAATAACCCCCTTTCCAAGGATTTCCCCCACTTACCTCATTTCGTTTAGTAGCCGGGCTGCTGCGCTCAGACTGGGTACTCTCCTCGCCTGAAGATTCCTCTCCAGAGTAACGGCTTCCGCTCCTCCTGCCCGTTCGCCTACTGCTCCAGCCTTGGTTGTTAACTTCCATCGGCTCAGGTTGTTGCTGGTCCCTCCTGTTCGATCGAGGGTTCCGCCGCGGGCATTCTCTGGCTATGTGCCCTCTCCTACCGCATTCGAAACACCGTGTAAGATTACACTGTGCCGCAACATGGCCAGTTCGACTACATTCGTAGCAGCGTCGTTCTTGTTTCCTCCTCCTCTCCTCAGGAGCTCTATTCGGACGTTTTT
The DNA here is from genome assembly GCA_911387785.2 of Aelia acuminata. NCBI lineage: Eukaryota > Metazoa > Arthropoda > Insecta > Hemiptera > Pentatomidae > Aelia > Aelia acuminata. The sequence continues at coordinate 148,827,201 of OU426979.1, read as the reverse complement.
CAAAGTTCCGAACATTAGTTGACTGCCTCCTCCTAGGTGAACGTACCTCCGTCCATTCAGCTTCGGTTCTTTCATAGCGGGTTTCGTTTCGCTCCTTCGCATCTATAAGATCGTGGGCGCACTCTATAAAACCTCGATCTTTCGGAAGCGACCCCGGCCGGTCGACATAGTGGTTTAGTTGCACTTTTAGCACTCCTTTCAAGAATTCCAACTTTTGGGCCCCCTCCGCTTGTCCAAAAGTTTCCACCATCTTTTCGGTCAGCCTGTTATATAGGACTAGGAGCTTTTCTGCAAACTCACCTTCTGATTGGCCCTGTGTCCGCCTCTCCTTGAGTAAGTAGAATACGTCCTCTTCGGGGGTCCATCTTCCCCCACCATAGAGTTTCTTCAAGCGTACCTTCAACGTGTCCCAGGTCTCCTTGGATGGCATTCAGCACGCGCCTTGAAATCCGCCCGACTAACGAGGCTTCGAGAAGTCTGACATCAGCTTCTAGTAGCGTCCCGGCCTCGTTCCGTGATACTATTAGTTCCTTGATTTGGTCGCCGCCTCTGATGAAATGTTCTAGGTCTCCTATTGTGCCTGTGAAGGGTTCCAACTGGCTAATGACTTCGTGGATGAACGCGGAATTTTGCGTCCTAATCTTCAGTAGCTCTATGTGTTGACTTTTCGAAGCCTCGGTCAGCTGCGACTCCAATTTCGAACGTTCGACTGCAGCTTGAGCCAGTTGATATTCTAATTTCGCTAATTGTTCTGCTTCACCCATTTTCTTACTCGGATTTAAAGTTGTAAGACAAAAATAACGGGGTCAACTTAACGTGTTATGGCACTAATTGATTGGACCACGTGACCGTACCGTCGAGTAATCCCGGGTTTCGGCACCAGTTACGATCAGACTGATAGACGCACTGAAAAATGTGTGGGGGTTCGGGCAGAGTAACGACACAACTTCAAGAAATGAACTGACTTTATTAGATTCCGCCTGGTATATATATACAGCTAGATATGTTAGTAAATAATAACTATCTTATCCTACTAGTAACTTAAGTTTGTTTATTACTTACGACTTATATACAGTTAACTTATATATATATATATATATATATATATATATATAGTCAATTGGAAAACCTAGGAGACCCTGAGAGAGAGGGGGAAATCCTAAAAGAGGCTGGCCCAGGCGAGTAGAGGGGCAGTCTGGGAGAGTCTCAGAAGAGCAGTTGGACATAGTCAGGCAGTCTGAGAGGAGCAGGCTGAGGCAGTCTGAGATGGGCAGTCGAGGTCTGGGAGAGAAAGGCAGCGTGAGGCTGGGGCAGGCACCGACAGGCCAGGAGTGGGATTCGATTAGGATAGCAGCCCCTAGTAGCGAGTATGTAAGTGGCCCCAAGTATTTATGAGTTATGAGATCCCCCTTTTTGGTAGTTGGGACCAGTAGATGGTTTAAGGTACAAAATAAACGATGTAAATAGTCTTCAGTTTCATTGATTACCACACAGCCGTTGCCCAAAGATCTCTGTGTCACATTGGACTGGTAGATTTAAGAAGAGGGGTGACAATATATATTTATATGAAACTAGCAGACCCGGCCACGCGTTGCTGTAGCTCAGTAGTTATATTTAATATCTTTAAACATCCAACGTTATTGAGAATAGAGCATTACACCATTTAAAAGTGTTTGTTAAGGAATATAGGAAAGTTAAAGCTTTTTTTGTTTACATCTCATATTTCAATGTAGTTTGTATAAATAGTTCGTTTGGTAGATAACTTTAATTTACAAATATTTATTTACAATAATAATATACTATTTTTTTTATTTGTGTTATCGCCTCTACCCTAAAGGGTCATTGGCGTATAATTGTGCTTTAAATCCATTTGTAGAATTCTGTGCATTTAATGAACTTGAAAAGAGTGCTGACTCTTCCTTCGTTGTCTTTCATAATTTCCTTTAATGATTAAGAAAGACCAACTTGTTTCCAGTACTTTGCGAATCGTAGACAGTCTATCAGTAGTAAGTGTTGGACTGAAAGAGGGACATTACCACATTTTCCTAAAGTCGGGGCTTCTAGCCTTCTAAGTAGATAACTGTGTGTAAAATGGCAATGCCCAGTCCTCAGCCGGCACAGCATCACTTCCTCTCTTCTTGATATTCTGCAACTTGTGATCCATTTCCTACAGTCAGTTCTTACCCGGGTTAATTGGCGATTTTCTCTGGCCCAGCTCTTCTCCCATTCTGCTAATTGCAATCTCTTTGTTTAGAGAATCCAGTCTTTCAATGTAACTATATTTATTTTATTAACTTCTGTTCATTCTGTCTTCGAGTCTTGCGAAGTGGGCTAAATGGTCAGCTGTTTCATTGCCTGAAATGCCACAGTGAGCAGGAACCCAGACGAAGACAATGGTTATGCCTTTATTTTTTTATATCCCACCACTCGTTAAGAATTTCTATGATTAATGAATTTCGCGGGTATGGTGGGTATGGACATTTATGGCTGCCAACACACTCCATGAATCCGATACTACAGCCCATTTTTTTTTCTCTTGTTTCCACTATCAGATAGAGAGCATTTAGAATGGCTGTCGCTTCCCCTGTATATATCGTGCTCTCCCTTGGTAGATTAAAAAGGAGCTGATTGTGTTTACGATTCACAGCTCTGCCAACACTGTCGCCCTTTTTTTGATGCATCGGTATAAACTAACTCGAAATTGCTATATTTTCCCACTAATTTTAAAAGGGATGACTGAACTTCTACCGGGTAAGTTTTGGTAACCTCAGCCATTGATCTATTGATTATTGGCCTAACACTACTTCAACTTGGTATTGTTAGTTTAGCAAAGGGTTTAATATTGCTCAGGGTCATGCCAATCTTGGTTAATGCGCCCTATATGCCCTTTTGATAGGCGTTTTTCTCAATTTCTTTGAGACCTCGATTTCCCGACCCTTCGGCAAATAAGTGTTCGGTAAGAGGGTGGTGTAGTGAAGCTTTTAATTTAGCAAATATTTTGAGTGATAAGAAATCTCTTCTTAAAGAGGTTTTTACATAATACAATTAAGAATTTTTATTTATTCAAGTACTAATTAGTGCAAAATGTTTTGGGTTGATCTGTTTCTTTTTTAACACAAACCAAAGATTTGATGGTTTCCACACACGTGAGCAGGCGACATACCCATGGGAAAAACACGGATTTTCAGAGTCCAAGCCGCAAGTGGACATTGTTTGCACTTGGGATTTGTTTATGGTCACGGCAAAAGCCAAACGATTAGGAAATTGAAGCCTTTTTTAATTTTATTGAAAATTCTGACGGTGTCAGGGGAATACGTGGCAACAGGACGGTATCTCCTCTAAACCTTCTAGTCAAAATTGTTGCTTCAATAACATTTCCTATGATCCTTTTAATGACCAAACGTGTACCGTTGATCACGGTATTAATCATTGAGTTGGATTTAAGTTACGAAGAAGAATGATTGTTGAGCCAATCTTCAACTGGAGATTGTGTTGTGGCATTCTTGGTATATCCAGGGAATTCAAAAATTCAGTTGGGAAATTTACGGCTTTGTTTTCATCTAGAACATTTTCAATTAATTTTGGAAGTTTATTTCATCAACATTTTTTGCTGCAAAAATAGCACGAATACTCAGCCAACATAGTCCAAATAATTGTTTAAAATATCAGGAAAGACACCTTCTAATAGTTCATTTTTCGTCTCTACAACAGTAGAGAAATTTTCTGGTAATTTGATAAATTGTGAATTGTGATGCAGCTCTATTTTACCCTTTCCAATCTAGAGCAATTGTTTAGAAAATCCATCTGCTGATGGATCATTTTCCAGTAGTACTCTCATATTTATGGTGCATAAATCTGAAACTTGCGGTTTATCCAAATAACAGTTATTCCTGTTCAGTAGAGGTGTAATAATCATTATATGTAAAATTTAAAAAATGCCGCGAAGATTTGTAATCCTTTCTTAATCAACAATAATCAATATATATTATAAAGCAAAGTGTACAATGTGCGTGCCGAAAAGGCTCAGAAACGACTCCACATACGATTAAAAGATTTATGTCAGCGTGTAACTGTATGTCCCCTAACGGAGAAGAAGGTTTCCGTTTTTCTCTTAAGGGTGTGAAATTGAAGAGAAAAGGACTGGAATTTTAAGCCTCTCGCAACATTTAATTAGCCTACCTGAGAATGACAGAAGAGTTTATGAATGAAAAATTTAGTTCGAGCTGCAGACCACCAGGAAGCGCTAGGGTGTGTTTCACTCAATGTTTATTGTTCATTCATTCCGTTATATTTGTAAAGGTTATATATTTTGTCAGCTGTTCTTTTTAAATTACTTAAAAATCAAGCGAAAATAATTAGTTTCACCTTTTCTTTTAAAATAAATTAATGATATTACATATCTGCAATCAATTGGAAAACCGACTGGATACTTTACAAAATTAATTTTCTCGTAAGAAGATTAATTGATAAACACATTACATTTAATCAATATCTAACATATACTTAAATAAATTAAACGCAATATAAGTGAGCGAATAAAAACAGACATAAAACAAAAAAGAAGAGACTGATTATAAACCGAAAATAACAAGTTTGAAGTGTTCTTATTGTATGTAGTTATGAAAAATGGTTTTATTACTATGTATGATGAGCATTCCAGTTGACAAAATGATGAATTGACTCCAATAATACAATTTTTTCAATAAGCTTTTATCACCGCTCATAGTTCAGGATAAAAAGAAATATGATGAAAAAATTGGGTACTTGTCTAATATACGACCGCCACTCAAAAAAATCGATTCTTCGATTATCGAACAATTTCTATTGTAACATATGTTCATAGAATAACCTGTATTTTGTTATGTACGGTTAATCTGTAATTTTTTATCTAATATTGTGATCAATCTGTAAGGTTAATCTGTTATTGTGGTCATCTAAGGTTAATCTGTAATTTGTTATCTAATATTGTGGTTAAAATGGAACGTTATTCATTGAAAAGAGTATTTCGGGAAATAGTTACGGAAGAAGATGCGGTGAAACTTTTCCAGAAATACAACATCATTGAAAATAATAAATTATGCCCAAATGGACACGATATGACGATAAAATTCACTGCCACACCCAGATGGAGATGTAACAGAAGAAAAGGAAAAAAAAAGGAAAACATATAATAGCATATATACTGAAAAAAAAAAAAGGAAAGCATATAATAGCATATATATTGAAGGATACGAACATTTTACAGTTAACCATAAATATAATTTTGTGGATCCTGTATCACTTCAACATACCCAAAATATCGAAAGGTTATGGGGCAGTGTTAAATGGGGAAATAAGAAAAGACGAGGTACAAACAGAAAGTTCTTAAAATCCTATTTAGCCGAGTTTATGTGGAGAAAAAAAGTTGGAGAGGAAAAATGTTTATTTCAAACAATTTTACAAGATATATCTGATTTTCATGTATTTAATAATAATAATAATAATAATTAAATAAGTTTGTTTGGTTAAATCTTATTTTATTTTTAATTAATCAATTGCATTATGCATACGAAAACAAATAACCTAAAGAAGGTTACACATACTATATTCGATTGTATGAAAGTAAATTATCAAAGTTAAAAAAACGATTTTTTGGAGTGGCGGTCGTTTATTAGACAAGTACCAAAAATTGTGCCCTCATGATATTTTGGTTTTTAGTTAGTAACAGTAGTAAGATTGGAGAAGTGCAGAGTTCGGCCAAATTAGGGTGGGGGGGGGGATATATTAAGGGAGGTTGAACTGGAAGAAAGGTCTTACAAAAAAAGCTTCTATGAATCTTCGGTATTTTCTAAACTTCTGGATCTAATGGGACCATCACAGTAGTCGGCGCTTAAGTTGTACTCCAAATATAGTTTTTTTAACTAATAATCTAATAACTTATTATCTGCTGACTGCTTGGAATGGGCTTATAGGATTCATAATCACCGAAACCATCAAAAACGATGCATGACTCGACAAAGTTGCAGCAAAATGAATTGTTCATTCACTATTTTCAACACCCTATAAAGTATATAGGGTTCCTCATTTGGGCGGACACTGCAGATCTCGAAACTTAATATTGATACAATGTTAAAATTTTCAAGAAAGTGCTAATTTTGTTCTAGATTTCCTTTAATTTTAAACTTTTTCTGTAATTAAAACTGCCACACAACTACCGGAGCGAAGCCGGGCACCCTAGCTAGTTTAAAGATAAGTAAAAAAATGTATTCTGATGAAATTAACACCGAAATATCATTCCCAATAATAGCCTACTTTAAATTAAAGAAAGGATTAAAATCTTCGCTGACATTTTTTAAATTTTACATATAAAGATAATTACAACTGTGCTGAACATGAAGGAACAGTCTCTATTCTATTGCGATTAAATTTTCTCAACTTTAAATTATTGTTGATAAAGGAGGAATTACAAATCTTCACTGTCATTTTTTAAATTTTACATTTTAGAACACGGGATAAAGATAATAAAAAGGTTTGGTAAAATAAAAAAACACTTTATTCAAATAATAATAACAAAACGAATAATGAAAATAAAGAAACTTCTGTTAAATAAATAAATAAATCAACTGAAAATATAATATTAAAGTCTTAATTATGCAGTTCTTTAGCAAATCACAAAGTATCCCAGAAAACCTAATCAAAACACACTCAGGGAGTTGTCATGTCTGGTTACCAGCAGTGTAGCCAGCTCACTAATTTTCACTACTTTTTGGCAACACTGACTCTCCAAGTCGGGTTTCTAATAGGTTAAACCTGTGACAGTAGGTGCTGTTACAACATATGTAGAATATTATTCCAAATAATGGCCTAATTTAAATTATTAAAATGTATTTACTTTGCTAAAAGTTGATATCAGAGTGGGCCACAGCAAAGCATTTCAGCACTTAGCTAGTAATTTAATTGAAATACAAATTAAAAAGGAAAAGGAAGAAAAATTACCTACACTTTTGAGAATTTATTGTAACTGTTTCTTGATTTATTTATTCTTTAATGAAAATTAACAATAAATACAAAGATTTGCATTACTATTTGTCTATGAAAAATAATAATAAAGGAACAAATAACTGCACTCACATAACGCAATACAAAATTATAATAATGATAACCTGTATTACAATAGCATGCTTATAAACAAAAACATTATGAAATCGACATATAACGCCATGTTAATAAATCAAAACATGACCTACGGTATTTGCAATAATTCCTAATAAAAGAAATATTGTGGTCAATAATCAAGATAAAAACTATCTTATCTTTGAAGTTGGACAAAACTATAACACATTGAGCCAAATTTTATTAAAATCGGTTGAGTAGCTTCTGATTTTATCTTAGCTAAACATTGGGACACGAGATTTTTATATACAGGGTGTATCGCAAGTAGATGACAATATGCAAGATGGAAAAACTAGATCAAAAATGTAGTTAAACGCCGCCAACTGCATGATTCTATCTCATTCCGTTGCACAGATATGCCGTTCCAAAGGTTATTTCGAGAAAACCGTGTTTTTTGTAGGAAAACCTCAATTTTCTCTGCTTCCACACATTTTTTTTCAATGTTCCATCACAGTTTTGAATTCAGCATTAAATTTCCTTTAAGCCTAATGCACATTCAATGTTCACAAGTATCTTTTCAGAAGCGCAATAACAGATCAAGAAATAAAAATTTTAAAAAAGTGTTGTCAGCGACAAATTTTCGAGGATCACTACTCTTCCAAAAAAAATCCTGCAAGTTGCCGAATCTCACAAAAGTTGTAAAATTTAATTACCTTTCTAACGGTGTACTCAAAACTGCAATTATCTCTCAATTTTGTAATGCAATTGGAATGGGAAAGAGAAAAAACTGATGTCATGCTTATTTTGTAGGATCTTATCTCCAATAAATTTAATTTATTTTTCATGTAAATTACAAATATTTATTTAATAAATCTACTAGAGAGGTGATTGAAACCTAAAAGAACGTGAAGAACGTATGGCATGATGAATGTTTTTGTTTACTTCTTACGGATTATGTTCGCATTAAGGTTTGTTTGCCTTATCTCTTTAATTCTTCGTCTACCTACTTTGTGTTTAATACTGATAATAATTGTCAGTATCGTGCAAATCTTCAGTCTGTTAAGTAAGTTTCGATTTGAGTTCAAGAAGTAAAATGCCAAATTTATACACAGCTGAAGAGTACGTTGACATGATTTTCGCATATGGGGCTGCGAGAGGCAATGGTATTCGTGAAGACCAGAAGACAAAAGGAATATCGCAGTATGTTTCCTAATCGGCAAAGATTTCCAGATGATGATCCATCAAATAGTACTCGTCGCACTTCAAATCAACTGGGAATATCGCACTCTACAGTCTTTAGAGCTCTCAGGGAAGACAATCAATATCCTTATCACCTGACTACTGTCCAGGAGTTGCTACCGCGTGATATGGAGCTACGGATGGTGTTTGCGGGATGGTATGTTCAACAGTGGCACGAGAGGCGTAACTTCCCTGATCGCATCGAATTTTTAACTCACGCAACTCTCACCTTTGGTCTCATCATAATCCACCTGGCACTAGGGAACACAGTCTAGGAGTCTGTGGACTGCATATGACAGAGCCTGTTTTCTTACCTTGTTGGTTAAATTCAAATACTTTTTATGATCTACTTCAGGATGATATAAGTGCGGCACTACTCGAAGCAATACCACTTGAAGAAGAGATATGGTGGCAACTGGACGGGTATCGAGCACATAATGGACGAGCTGTAACGAACTGGCAGTACCCAGGAAGATGGATTAGGAGATATGGACCTGTGCATTGGCCGGCCCGAAGCCCTGATTTGACGCCACTGGATTTTTATATTTGGGGTAGGCTTAAATCGGAAGTTTACAGAGTACCCATTCAGGATATGAACCATCTGATCGCAAGAATTCGCGAATCATGTGAAGCCATGAGACCTGACCACGATCAGATTCGAAGGGCTACATCAGCTGTGTTAAACAGATGACGTCAGTGTGTACTGCAAGGAGGAAGCAGTTCCAGCAACTTTCGTAATGTTCAAAGACATTTTATTTACTATTTAACTTTCATGTAAGAATTAATTTAATTTTTCTTCGTGATCTACATAAAAAATAAATTAAATTTATTGGAGATAAGATCCTACAAAATAAGCATGACATCAGTTTTTTCTCCTTCCCATTCCAATTGCATTACAAAATTGAGAGATAATTGCAGTTTCGAGTACACCGTTAGAAAGGTAATTAAATTTTACAACTTTTGTAAGATTCGGCAACTTGCAGGATTTTTTTTGGAAGAGTAGTGATCCTCGAAAATTTGTCGCTGACAACACTTTTGTAAAATTTTTATTTCTTGATCTGTTATTGCGCTTCTGAAAAGATACTTGTGAACATTGAATGTGCATTAGGCTTAAAGGAAATTTAATGCTGAATTCAAAACTGGGATGGAACATTGAGAAAAAATGTGTGGAAGCAGAGAAAATTGAGGTTTTCCTACAAAAAACACGGTTTTCTCGAAATAACCTTTGGAACGGCATATCTGTGCAACGGAATGAGATAGAATCATGCAGTTGGCGGCGTTTAACTACATTTTTGATCTAGTTTTTCCATCTTGCATATTGTCATCTACTTGCGATACACCCTGTATACTGGGTGTCCCAGACCTAGTGTAAAAAAAAAATTAGGTAATACTGCATGTTAAACGGGGTAGAATGGCGTAGAAAAGAGTTTCCTATCTCAATCTGTTGAGGAGATAGAATGTTTTTTGTTTTTATTTTTAAAATCTTACTTTTTTTTCTGAAAAATGAGTTTTCTCTACATTGGTTTAGCGTAGAAACAAAAACGATGATATTTTCTTAATCAGCATTAAATTTTCTAAAATATGAGATGGGTTTGGTTATTTTAAATCCACTTTCAGTGGGACTTTTAATGCGCTATGGAAAAAACATTCATTAAAACTTAAATTTTTAAAAGTTTTTGAAAATTTCTCACTCCCCACCGGAGCACCCTAGAAGCTGTCAAATTTCCGAAAATTGCGGAATTTAGTTACCATTTTAGTGGTGTAACTCATGATACAATTGCACTTCACCTTTTGAGTCTAACAGAAGTTTTTCTGATGAAAAACACGCTAGAGAATGTCACTGCTGGGGCAATGAGGAAGCGCGCTAGAGCCTGCATCCAAAGTAATGGATGCCGAACTTCCCATGAGTTAGAGTTAGTTTTACTTTTTCAAGACTAGAAAGAACAATGTATGAATTCTAAATAATATAAAACGGGTAATAATCCCCGTTCGCTCACTGTAATACTAAGAAATGTTCACTATATAAGTGATATTGATTAAATGTAATGTGTTAATCAGTTAGCCTTCTTATGAGAAAATTAATTTTGTAAGGAATCCAGTCGGTTTTCTAATTGATTGCCGAGATGTAAAATCATTATTTTATTTTGAAAGCAAAAAAGAAACTAATTATTTTCGCTTGATTATTTAGTAATTTAAAAAGAACAGCTGAAATAATATATAACCTTTACAAAATGAACGGAATGAATGAAAAATAAACATTGAGTGAAATGCACCCTAGCGCTTTCTGGTAGTCTGGAGCTCAAACTAAATTTTTCTTTCATAAACTCGTATGTCATTCTCAGAGAGACTAACTACATGGTGCAAGAGGCTTAAAACTCCAGTCCTTTTCTATTCAATTTTACACCCTTAAGAGAAAACAGAAACCTTCTTCTCCGTTAGAGGTTATATGGCAACATGCTGACATAACTTTCTTGATCATACGTTGATTCATTTTTGAGCCTTATCGGCACACACATTGTACACTTTGATATTATAACATATATTGATGATTATTTAACATAAGGGAGTCAACATTCATTTGATTTATAACCATAACACAGGAAGGAATAATTCAAATGAAATTCAATAAGTTTAAAGCTCTTTATTAAACGATAAAAACAATGTAAAATTTATTAAAAAATTTACAAATTATAGATAATTAACAGTATATATATATATACAGAAATAAATAATTAACAACAGAATTGTACACAATATAAAGGAAAACTAACAGTACATGAACAATGGAAGATTTATTATTGAGGCAGTGATTTTACTTAAAAGCCATAGAATAATTAATTCATCAATAATGGAAAATTTCAAAACAGTAAAATAGTTATCTAAAATTAAGTAATAGCAATTAAAAATGATATACTAAGTTTACTTATAATAACTTCGTATGAAACCTTTAATTCAAAATAAAAATTATTTTCTAAGAATATACAAATATCATAAAACAAAAATTAAGTATAAGAAGTTAATAAAAATCATAACTTAAAAAAAATATAAAATATAATTACATAAAAATAAATATATTTGTTTGTTTATATCCAATATCAATATCAAGAGTGAAAGTATACATACACCTTGAACACAGCTTAAAAACAAATGGTAATTAATTCATATCCCTACATATAGAAATTTGTGTTTTAAATGCATTGTAAGTTATAAATTTATAGAATAGTTAATAAAAAAAAAATAAAATATTCTACCATCTCAGTTAAATATACAGAATAAGGTATATGTATATATTTAAAAAGTATTGCCTAAACATATATTAATCAATCGACATTTAATGAATTGAGCAACATTCATAGAGTAAAAAATTTAGAGATAAGGTATTTATGATTATAACAAAAAGAGAAAACTAATAAACTTATTAACATTCAAATTAAATTAAAAAATCCATTAAAGAGAAATTAATAAAACCGTAGAAATTTTCCTACATTCAACATCTTTCCTAGAATAATCTTTGGGGAGTCAGTGGTTTGTAATAAATAAAATGGTAACAAAAGGACAAATGACACATGAAAAATAAAATAAAAATAATAAGAATAATAAAATAAAAATGTAAGAACCATTGAAAACAAACTTCTAAAATATTACTTATTTAGATGATATCTTTTACTAACAATAATCATATCTCGAGTTAGTAACTTAAACATACTTGAGCTATTTAAAATTAAACTTACATTTTATATATTATACAAATATATACCTATAAAAAATATTAAAACCATTAAATAAAATTATGATTTGTAAATATTACCATAAATATAATATTTTCATTAAATAATATTCATATTTACAAGGCTAAGAGGAAAGACATTGATATTGATGCATGCCAAATCATCGAAACAAACAAAATGTTTTTATTGATTCTATAATTTAACGACAAAACATTCTAAAAGTAATTAGCAGTAATAATAATAAAAAAGAAAGAAAATGAAATGAATATTCGACCTAATTCTTCAAACTAAAACACGACTTCAATTTAAAATTACTTTTTGTAAATGGGAAGCTATTCCTTCAATATATCAACTAACAAGGGGACCATGCCACATTTCCCTCTCCGATAGCCGGACAAGTGTCGACTTATTTTCGATGCAGAATCACCAAAAAAAAATTTCATCAAAATCGGAGAGGGAAATGTAACGTAGTCCCCTTGTAAGTTTTATTTTAAGATGAAAAAGAATAAACTAGATACTAAACCGAACTTTCAGGATAGAAACCCTTAGATTTTCTGATGATCACAGGCATTAAAAAATACCTATACAGTTTTGATAACATGAATAATCAGCAAAAATAATTATAATCAGGTACTACTCATAGGGTACAGAATAACAGACTCCTTCACTCACCCCTCCAGCCTTCTAGTGCCTAGTCTCTATAAGATTAGAATGACTTTTATTTCAAATTTTTTTAAATAAACTCTATTGTTATTATTAATTTCTACATTGGTATTAAAACTGATTCTAATTTGCATTTTTGGAAATTTAAGAACACAAAGAAGCTTTGTCAAATAAATTTTTTTTCTAATTACACCGAACGGTTATAAGTTTGGTAGAAATAACTTGAGTGCTATCATCCACATGATTATTTTTATTTAAATAGCATCATTTCAATAGTTTCCAAATATATTTTACACAAAACACCTCTGCTACTTTTTATACTACCTAGAAGGTGATGTATTGTATTTTATTTTCAAAAAAATTAAACGATTTGTAATGAAAAAAAAAACAGTTAGGAAAATGTGGTATAAAAATTCCTCTGAATTATATAAAAATTGAAATGTTTTCGACAAAGTTTGTTTTTCTTCATAACTTCAAAAATAATATGTGGAACTTGAAGGGATTTGGAAGGTAACCAGCTGTCCTAATGGTGAAAATTTTAGCAATAGTAGCTTTAAAAAAAATGATTAGTTTGGAAGTTACCTAAAACAGAATAAATAAAGAGTTCTCAAATTTTAACATTAATATCTCTTGAATACGGAGTTTAGTCTTCACTTATACCGATTTTAAATATTAAATGATATAAAATCAGGGTAACAATTAAAATATAAAGTAAAATTCGAAAATAAGACACTCCTAACTTCATTGAGCTTAGAGCTGGCAGGAGGGGTCCACTATCTGTGTTATATTCGTACTCTATGGTACTAATATGAGTGAACTACAATAGAGAATAATAACTTTGTTGACCCAAATAAAAGCAAAACATTTTGTCTTCTGAAATTTTCTGCCAAAAATGCTCAACTTCATGGCTTACTTATGTCCCTACTTTTGAGGTGAGAGACTAAGGAAATAAATTTTATATTTGTAATAAGTTAAAATGGTTAGGTCAGGTACTGAAATGAGGACAGCAGGAATTGACGGGAAATTCAACCATTGGAATTGAACAATAAATAATAGCTGAACACCACTAAGAATCAGAAATTGAGATTAGGTATTAAACTGCGCCAGGATGGCCAAGCGTGCAAGAGCAAGTCTAACAGTAGCTGTAAAATCTGCCTTGGGTGGGTTGACTATTATTTCATGGTGGACACATTAAATAGATTGGTTACACTTGTACAGTGACTGCCCGTATGCCACATATGGCCAGGTATGTGTACCAAGAAAAAAAAAAAACCTAATGTGATAAGTTTGTGCAGCTATAATAGTATTTAAAAAAAAAAAAGGAAGAAATATTTAACTAAATTTAATCGGAACTCGAAAATCAACCAACTTGGTGATGACATGGAAACTACAGAACTAAGTATGAGAATGTTGATGTAAGTTGGTAAAGAAGTTGGGCAAGAAATATATATGGATAAGAAAAATATGTGGCCATATTGAAGTAGAAGAGACAATTTTTGAAGCCATAGAGAGATTGAGATATTTAGGATCAACGATATCTAGAATAAACTAAATTTAAAAGGATGTTAAGGCTAAGTTAAAAGCGGGAAATTCGGGTTCCTTAAGCCTTTATTACTATTATTTTGTTCCATGGAAGACTACATTCAAATACATATTTTTTTAAACTTAGTCTAAAAGCTAAAAGCAGTCATAAGAAAAATATACTAACATGAAACCATGTTTTTTTTTTTTTTTTTACAAAATATTATTTTTTTGTTTTGGTAAAAAAATATAAACTTCAAATGGCAACAAATTATTTAATATTAACAACTATGTTTTAATATACATAATAATAATTTGTTTTATAAACAACTAAGATTATTTACAATTGTTCATTTCAATACTTATTCCCTTAAGAGGAAGGAAGAAAATGTCGATAGAACTTAAGTAAACATTAAATCTATGATTCATCAAAAATATCCACACTCCAAAATTCTTCAGAGATACAGTCTTATACTTTTAAATAAAATATTAAGAAAGTGATAGTTATTTTAAGAATAAAAGCTGTTAGAAATATATTTTTAACTTTATATGGATTGGTAAATGCAACCATGTTCTCTAAATTTATAACCACTAAGTGGTTTTGAAGATTTTTTTTTAATTAAAAAAAATATTACAGAATGGATTTAAGACTAGTTAAACTGGTACAAGAAATGTGGTAAACTCAAATAAGTAGATTTCTATACCTTAAATGAGCGAAATACTTAAACTGGAGTTCGAACAAGGCTTGAACTCCTGTTGGGAACTTCACGAGATTGGGAATGAGCGACCACAACTGAGAGGCACTGCACCCATTCCTCAGCGTTCTTACCACCTTTTGGTTTCAATATAAGGGAATGGTCTCCAGTGAAGATTTCAAATGCTTTAGGGATGTTTCTAGCTCCCCGTGATACTTTGACGCTTCTAATCTGGTGGACATCAATAGGGCGTCCTTCTTTGTCATCCTTCTGAAGAAGAATAGTATGATTAAATAAATAGAACTAAACTTTTGGACATAATTAGTTAATTAATTAGTTAATTATTAATCTAAAATAAAAAATCAAATCTATTTAATAAAGACAGTTAGTAGAAATCAGACAATGATGAAGAAGGTTCTTGTTACAGAGAAATTCAGAAAAACAGAAGGAAAGCTAAATGCGAGAAATTATCCAGGAGGAGAAGTCATGGCTATTACAAAAAACTTATGTAAGTTTGTTTCAGATACACTATAGAGACCAAGTATAATTATTATTTAGTGACCTTCAAGGTCTCCAGTAAAAATTGTATTTTAATTTAAAATAATAAATTAAGTTAAGAAAGTTTTTAAGTTACAACCTAATTATCAATAATTAGTTCTACCAATGATAACTCTACTCATGTTTTTAATATTTCATGTAAAAAATCGTGTTTTTAAATATATCAGTTTCAACTTTTTTTTTCAAGAGAAAAAAATTATGCAACTTTGATTTTATGTAGCTATATTAACATGAGCTTTAATTTCACAAAAGTTTTTGTTGTTGTAATATGGTAAATTTATGCATTGAAACATTCAACTAATGGCAAAACAAGAGTTTTTAAGCAGTTTTTACCATCCCGTTAGTGGGGTTGGAAAGATAAAAAAATCTGCATTGAGTGTTAAAAGAATTTTTCTCGACCTCTAAGATTATCGCTTACTTGATATCATGAATAACTTTCGTAATAGAGAGAGATAGAGAGAAATGCTTTATTTTACAATAAGCAATAAGCAATGCTGCCCAAATATATTGGGTACAACATAGAACTACAAACAATATCTAATCCAATTATCTGAAATTTAAGGCACGTAAAAAATTAACCAAACAACTTACTGATATTTTTTCAACTGACGTTCTTCCTTTACAATAAATATCAATCTTAAAATAACTTGGAAACATATGTTTCACTAAGGCATCGTCAAGAAACAACAACAAATAGAGTAAGACAAATCGTTTATGTCAAAACCAATTCAGTTACTATTAAACTTTGTATGAATAATTAATAAAAGACTGGCATAAGCACAATTTAAAATATTACAAGACTCACAGTTCCTTTGTATTCCAATCGTGCACCAGATAGTGTAAAGTATCTTGTCCTCCATCTTCGAAACATTCGCCATCTCCCTCTTTTTTCTTTCAGCTGACCTTCAATAACAGGTTCTGAGTGATGCAAAAATCCTATTGCACGCTCTGGGTGGTTACAAAGGAAGCAGCCCCAAGTGCCTCCCCTACCATCTTCATTGGCCGAGTATTCGAAGACGTCGCAAAATCCCGCAGACCTCAGCTCATTCAGTACAGCTTCTTGATCCTAAAAATTATGGAAAGAGAAAACAATTATAAGGGGACAAATGGAAAATAATAAATAGAGGAGGAGGCGGTAGCGCATGTATTTTAAAGAAAAGTAAAAGAAACTGAAGTAATAAGCCTATTCATACCTAGTATCATGAATGAAAATGAAAAACGGATACATCTTAAGGAAGCCCTGAAAAGTATAACAGAGGAAGCCATAGGCATCACACCAAAAAGGAATTATAATTACTGGTTTGATGAAGACCATAAAAGAACTATTGAAGAAAGGAATAATGCCAGGCAGAAAATGTTGCAACAAAGAAGCCAAATAACAGCCAAAAACTATAAACTTAAATTAGGTTCAAGAAATAGCTTAGTGTAGTCTCCATTTACAAAAACCTTTATTCTGTCAATTCATTTAATTGTTTCAAGTTTTGCTTCCATTGAAGCATTTTCAAAAACCACAAGAAGAAAATACAATTTTTTACCCAAAATGTATAATATTAATACAGTTTCTTAACATTATTAAGGAAAAATAAATTTTTTAATACACCTTTTTAACACGTTCGGTGCCCACAACCCGCCTGGCAGGTGCACCTGACCTAACCTCAGCGGCCCAGGACCCGCCTGGCAGGTGCACATACCAATAGCCTTCCCGACTAACTGGATCCGCAGGGGCCTCTCGTTTTTACTTCATTTCATTTTACTGTGGGGCCTCTCACAGGGTAGTCACTGTGTATTGAAAGTGTTGGTTTCTCGAAATCTTTTTTTTTTATCCGTGGCAGCGTGTTTTGTGTAGTGCTACGCTTCTTGGAGTACCAGTCCCTTTTACAAGTAAGTTGATTTTTTTTATTTATTAATTTTGATGTCTTGGAAGACTCATACTTGTTTCTCAATTTGTGAACGATTTATAATTATCTTTACGAAATTTTTTTGTATAGTAACGTGATTTTCACAAATATTGATTGTAATTTATTGTATGTATTGTAATTTGTTTTATCAATAACATAATTAGTGTTTAATTTATATATATTGATGTAAATTATTGATTTAATAAAAATAAATGTATTTTATTTTACTTTTTTATTAAATATTTTTCCTCTACCTATCAAAAGCCTCCTTCAATTCTTCCCTTCATCTGTCCATATATCCCAGTGGGATTTGTAAAAAGGAAAAAAAGGTAATTTAGAAATAATTTTTTATAAAACCCAGTAAAATAATAAGAAAAAAAAACAAAGAAAAAAATATATGCCCCCCCCCAAAAAAAATTGACATGCATTTTACATTAATTGAGTTATTTATTGAAAGAAAAAAGTTCAATGATGTTCTAATATATGATGGTGAGGCAGCAGTGGAAGAAGTTAATAATAATAATGAAGGCTTAACTAACGTTACGACAACTCGCTCTGCACACCTCTATCTACCGACCGCCATCGAGACCCGACTTCGACAGATCTGCCTTAACACAATCCTCCCATCACTCTCCCTCCCATTCGGCACCGTGCATATTAATGTTTTCAGAATTCGTTCACGACTAAGTTTCAAAATTTTAAATGCCCATTTTATTTGTCTCACTGCTATCACATAAATTATGTTTATTTCAGAATTCGTTCACTACTAAGTTTCAAAATTTTAAATGCCCATTTTATTTGTCTCACTGCTATCACATAAATTATGTTTACCGGGTAAGTTTCAGGACAGGAGGCGCGAGCTAAGGAACGGTGAAGAAATTTACAATCTAATAATATTTTTCTATTCATTACATCTTTTCATTGTGAATATTAATAAAAACAGTAGATATGGCCGCTATATGATTAAACAGCAATGTTGCATAAAAAAGTTTCAATTAAATCCATCGGCTGCTTTTCAAGTTTCATGGTAACCCATGGGCCCTAGCATTTGTACATATAAGATTATTAATATTAACAACACATTATACCCTTTAACAATAATAATAATATAAATTAATAACATCATAATACACAATATATATATCTTGATTCTAGAGAATAAACAAGAGTTCTTTAACAATGCACAATAACCAAACAAAATTCAACAATTCAATTTGAAAAGGACAACAATAAATTGGAAATAATCTGGTTAGTTCATGATCAATTTCATGAAAAATATATTTTTTTAAAAATAAATACTTTTTTGTATAGTAAAATAGACCAATTTAATTTTTTATTTTACTAAGCCAATATAAAGCTTAGCTTTCCTCTTGGTTTCGAATCGTTACTTTATTTTTTACCAAATTATTTTAAAAGTATTTTAATTTCATAAAGTTCTCTTATAAATTAGAATTGAACATAATTGTTAAATTGTTCAATTTGTTATTAATTATATTATTATTTGCACATTAAAGATTTCTGCGAGTTTGTTCAGGTTCAGGTTTTGCATTTTTTTTATCCAATTTGGTATAATCAGTTATATTTTCAATTCTGATTATTTTTAAATCATCATTGGTTTTTTAATATAGAACATATTAAGAACTAGATCATCATTTTTATTTTTATTTAAGATGGGCAACCACTTTTTTAATTTTTTAATAATTTTAAATATTTTTTTTATGAAAAGGAAAGATTAGGTTCGGCCTGGACCAATGTTTTTGTCCTCATCCAACTAAAAGCAAATTCAATGCAATACTAGAAAATCATAGACATTAATTTAATCATAGCTTGATAAGTAACCACATTTTTTGATAATTTTAATTATTTTATTTTTGAAGAGAAGAGATGCTAGGCCACATATCAAGCACGGTACACTTTCTCTGCGAAGAAACCACATCCTAGCCGAGTTAATCCTCTCTCTTCACAGATTCCCTTTTCCCAATCTAGCATAATTGTTTGCGAATTTATATGGGGGATGAACTATTCATCCAAATAGCAGGATCTATTAAAATTTCATCTATTTTTAATATTTATAAATAATTTAATAATATTCTCGTGAGAACCACATTTTCAATCATTTTAAATTTTAAGAGAAACAATTGGGATCTGCCG
This sequence comes from Aelia acuminata, assembly GCA_911387785.2. Lineage (NCBI taxonomy): Eukaryota > Metazoa > Arthropoda > Insecta > Hemiptera > Pentatomidae > Aelia > Aelia acuminata. The sequence continues at coordinate 148,807,656 of OU426979.1, read as the reverse complement.
GGAAAAATGTTTTTTTATTCTGATCCTGTTTTTAGTACATGTAAATTCAATGTAATAATAGAAAATTATAGATTTTTTTTCAGAAATAATTGACCTAGTGTTACTTAATTTATCAAGATATACTTAATATACTTTACAAATAATTTTTCATTAAATCAGAATACCCTCAAAATGATTTGACTCTTAATACCTCCAAACCTTTTATTAGAAACATGGGTCAATTGAGATTGAATAATAGCAAATGTATAAAATCAATCACAATTGGTATTATTAAATATTCATTTAACCCTTAGGAAATCTTTCGTGTTTGTAACCAAAAAACAATGAAGGATATTTGTTGTGACATGCCTAATGTATTTACCTATCAGAACACATTATGTACCAACACTGATAGGCATGGATTTTGGGTCATTCTATAAAACTTTAAGTTACCCTTCATTAACTCATTTAAAGTCTACCTACTATTATATACAGGAGGCTTTTAAAATAAGATAATTTATAATTTCAGATTTGTGCTTAATTCTATATTATTCAGCTTAAGGTAACATATAATTTTGTTATTACATTTTAATTTGATTCTTATTTTATTTTATATGGGATATAAAGCCAACTCTGTAAATAATACTTGTTAACATCTGTTTAGCATGAGAAATCAGTTTTAATCATTTTCAAATATTTTTGGTGAACCTTGCAAAATGCTTGGAATTTTTAATTTCAGTGGGAAATTCTAAATAAAAAGGATGTAAAAACAGTCCCCTATTAAAATGCAACTTTGTATAAAAATTTCAAGTCTTTTTTACAAAGTTGAAGAATCAGGAATTATCCCATATTGGAAGCAGATAACAGTAATTAGATATGACAACATATATGGCTCCCATCCCATCTGCATGAATGTATGCTCCCATGCAAATAATTAAAATTCAATACGAAAATATCGACTTCTTTAGAAAATTAGCTATTGACAATCACATCAGCAGAGACAGTAGATCTTACAGTAATACAATTAAACATAATATTCATGATGGATCTTACCTTGGCACAGGGAAATGCAGAAGTTACAAGAGTTACAAAAGGCTTATTTTCGCATTTCAAGATGTCCCAGCAATATTTTAAAGCTGTAACAGCAGAATGCCTAGAACTAAGAGCACTCTGCGATTTTGCCTGCAAAGGAAAACAACTTATATAAGACCAAGTCTACTTCTGTTTTAAATAAGATTAAATAAAAAATATTTAATATTGCTGCTCATGAAGATATATCTTTGATGCGCAGTCATAAGGGCTTAAGTCACTATTTGAGCATTTGGAGATTATGTCGTAATATTATAGCACGAAATCAGAGCTACCGGTTGGCATTAAGGTCTTAAATCAAACTTTTTTTTTGTATGAGAATAACAAATACAAATAATATAAATAATTAGATTTTACATGATGTTTTAAACTTTGCTGTTGCTCTCCCGAAAAATTCAAAATTTTGACATAAGCCCTTATGACCGCGCATCAAAGATATATGAGATACTGAGGAAAGAATTTCGGCACTAGTATACAGTTTGTTAATAGTTATCCAGATCACCACATCTTCGTGATCAAGGGATCAATCGCGATAGTTTCCAATAGGAAGAGTCCTAATTCTTAGGGGCTCCTTATCAGGCAATCACTTTTCCCCTTTTAAAAACAAATTGGAGCTTTTCAGTAGTTCAAAAATCCATCAATCTTCTCAATAATTTGGAACTATAAATATTTATGTACTATCGATATTATTACATTATTAGAAAATAGTAAGGAAGCAATACAACAAAAACATTGAAGTATCATAAAAATCTATCAAAATTAACAATCAATAAAGGAAAAGGCAGGCTTCAGAAACAATTATAAAATATAAGAACTAGTTTTAAAATTCCATTAATTTTCTCCTTTTAATTATTAATACCTGTAAAGCCAAAAACATGAAATGTATCCAGACTCTTGGATTACGACTCCTCATTGTAAAAAGAGTTCTAGAATATAGGCAATGTTCACCACGCCCATCACAGCCGAACTGCAATTTGGCCATTTTTTTTGCTTTTCTTTCTATAAAAAAAATAAAAATATTAGTCAAACCTTTTTAGCATGAAGAAAACAGCATTAGGATGTTAAAAGATACATGAAAATGATGATTAATTTTCAAAATATTCATAAGAATTTTATTAATCCTAAATATAAAACTAATTATTACTATTCAAAAATAAAATAAACCTTTTGATAAAAAGGATTATACAACAAATATTCCTTAATCTAAATGAAGATTATTTCATTAAATGCCTTATCTAATAAATAAATAGCACAAAGATATACCTTCAATTGTGCATTTTGCTGGGAGCGGTATTCTGACCGAAACCTTCTCCATGTACGACTTGATTTTGTCAAGATGCTTTTCACAAAAATGTTGAACTGTGTCTCTCATCGGATAAGGTTCAAAAACACTTATTCTCTACAAAATATTATTTTAAAAATTAATGGTTAACAAAAAATAAAGCATACAGAATGAATTTTTATCTTTCGAAAAAATATGAAACGTAGAGGTGCTGTATGGCTGACTGGTTCCTTAAGATTCTTTACTATGCCTGATAAACAGGGACTTCAGTCATCTTAAATAATGTGAAAAATTTGAATGTAGGTATAATTTTATCAATTTCCTTTAACAAAATTGAATTAACTTCTTTTGTTTTCTGATTTTCCAGTTATAGCATTTTCCTGGAGATTATCTTTTTATTTATGTTATAGGAGATGGTAATCTGCAGTGTTTGGTAAATTATAATTATACATATGTTTTTTTTTTTTTTAGAAAAATGAACTCAAACCTAAATTACCTGAGAAGCAGCAACGATTGCAGCATTATTATTATGATTAATAATGGTAACACTTGTATTAGTTCTTCTAGGAGTGACTAAAGCTTGGCTTGAACTAAGGGCTGTAGCTGTATTCTGGTTGACAGCGACTCCATTCGGTTGGCTCACTGGCGAAAATAAAATCATAATCAAATAATGCAATTAAAACTTTGAGATTATTTTGTTTAAGCTACAGATATAGAGGCCACGTTAAACAGATTAAGTATTGGTTAAAGGGAGAAAAATAATTCAAATAAATAAGACTTACAAGAGGATAAACATTAAACAATACCATCTAGAATTTATTAATTAATGATGAAATGGATTTAAAAAAATAAATAATATGATAAAACTGATATATGATATGTTTAAGGATCATATATGAGAAAAGAAAGATAATTAAAGAACATAAAAATATACTGATTTAATGATAATAATGATATTTTATTTTAACAATTTTATTTGATATTCAATTGGAGGCATCATATATACATCTAAAAACTTTTTCCAGAGACGTAAATGTTTTTATTTATTTTTCATATTTGTATTAAGAACTAAATATAATAATAAATCAAATTAATAAATTAAAATAACTATGTTTCAATAAACTAATTATTATAAAAATCATTTTTATAATACTTGAAGTAGAAATACATAAAAGTTGCACAGGAGTCTGGATTGTTTGAGACGACATGTCTTCTATTTAAAGCCCTTGACCAGTAGTAGTTCATAGTATAACTTGAACAGCGGTTGTGAATTATCAGTAGGACACGATTCAGTAAAGATCATTTATCAGACCCTTTGTGTAGAAATAGTAACCTTGAGTAAGTTATCAGTGAAAAGTGTATAATCAAGATTGTTAGTGTCATATACTGTAAGTTATATATGTTTGTCTTCACTCGAGTTTCTATCGAAAGGAATGTCAATGAAGTAACCAACATTAATTAATTAATATCAAAATAGTGAGTAAAAAGACTTTCTAATAAGTTCTAAGAATAGCCCACGAAGAGCCCATTGAGTTAAAGTTGTAGTATTTCTGTTTATTTTTTATGGCTTATTTGTTTTATGAGTTATTACCATTTTAAAATAGTTTATCAAGCTTAAAATATTCATTCAATAATTTTATCTGAAGAGAAAAGATTGGCCACAACAAGGAATCGAACCTTGTTCTCTGCATCAACGTTGCAACGCTCTTAACTATTGAGCTTACTTGGGCCTTATCCCAGCCATGTCTCAAAGATCAAACCCACCAGTTCTCACCACATTTCAGCGCACTAAACCATGGGCTGAACAATAGGATTTAGGATTGTTAGGATTTAATTTTTTTAATATTACTAGCTAGGGTGCCCGGCTTCGCTCCGGTAGTTGTGTGGTAGTTTTAATACCAGAAAAACTTTGAAATTAAAGGAAATAGGGAACAAAATTAGCACCTTCTTGAAAATTCCGTTTTAACTTGGGTATCAATATTCTGCAGACTTGAGATCTGCAGAGTCCGCCCAAATAAGGAACCATGTATAATTTACAGGGGGTTGAAAATGGTAAGTGAACAATTAATTTTGCTGCAACTTTGTCGAGTTATGCATCGTTTTTGATGGTTTCTGTGATTCTGAATCCTATAAGCCCATTCCAAGTAGTCAACAGATAATTAGTTATGAGATTATAGTTGAAAAACCTGGTATCTCAGTTAAAAAAATTATATTTTGAGTAAAACTTAAGCGCCGACTACTATGATGGTCCTATTTGATCCAGAAGTATAGAAACTACCGAAGATTCATAGAAACTTTGTTTTAAGACCTTTCTTCTATTTCAACCTCCCTTAAGATATCCCCCCGTAATTTGGACGGTTTCTGCATATCTCGAATCTTACTACTATTACAAAGTGAAAACCAAAATTTCTTGAAGGCACAATTTTTTCATCATATTTCTTTTTATCTTGAACTATGAGGGATGATAAAATCTTGAATGCTGTTATTGGAGTTAGACGTTTTGTCAACTGGAATGCTCATCATACGTAGTAACCAAACCAACTTCTTTTTCATAAATAAAATAAAAACACTTCAAACTTTTCATTTTCGATTTATATTCAGTCAATTCACCTCTTTTTTTATGTTTGATTTTATCGCTCACTGTACTACTAAGAAATGTTCACTCATATTGCATTAAATTTACTTAGGTATATATTATATATAGATTAAATGTAATGTGCTGATCAGTGAATACTTCTATACTGCTTTCTTATGAGAAAACTAATTTTTTAAGGAATCCAGTTGGTTTTTTAATTGATTGCAGAGATGTAAAATCATTATTTTATTTTGAAAGCAAAGGAGAAACTAATTATTTTCGCTTAGTATTTTAGTAATTTAAAAAGAACAGCTGAACAAATATATAACCTTTACAATAAACATGAGGATGAATGAACAATAAACATTGAGTGAACGCACCCTAGCGCTTCCTGGTAGTCTGGAGCTCAAACTAAATTTTTCATTCCTAAACTCGTATCTCAATCAATTAAATGGTGCGAGAGGCGTAAAATTCCAGTCCTTTTTTTCTTCAATGTTGCACTCTTAAGAGAAAAATGGAAACCTTCTTCTCCGTTAGGGGTTATGTGGCTAAAATATGACATAACTTCCTTAATCCTACGTGGAGTCGTTTTTGAGCCTTTTCGGCACGCACATTGTACACTTTGCTTTATAATATATATTGATTATTTTTGTAAATAATTTTTTGAAGAGAAAAGAATGGCCATGGCCAGCATTGAACCCAGGTCTCTGCTTCAGCGATGCAGCGATAATATAAAATATTTATATTTGAGTTAAATTGTTTTGAATCAATTATAATTAAATACTAAACTTTTAAATTTAATAAAACAATTTAAGTTCATAGAATTTTTATAGAGCATAGAAACATTCTCTCTCACTAATAAAAAGAAGTTAAACATTAAAAAATATTTAGATTTAAAAAAAAAACCAAAATAATATCTTTCATTATTTTGTTAAAGAATGGATTCTATTCATTTTTATTTCATGTCTTATTTATTTTAAATGTTAATAAAATAAAAAGATATGGTCTAAACTGGAATTACGAATACTTACTTAACATTTGAGGGCCATTAGAATTCAGATGAGCTGTCGATAAGAAAGATTGTGATATTGGAGAACTGCTATTGTGCTTGGATTGATGGAGAGTACCTATAAAATAATTACAAATTTAATCTTCAATCAAGAAGAGATGCCTCTGAGTGCGATTAAGGCTCTCAACATAATAGTAATCAAAAGTATACTTAATTGATAAATTAGATTATAAATGTAGCATTACTAGATAAAATGTAGGCTACAATATAATGGTTATACACTATCGTAATTTATTTTGACTGCCATCAATTACAATTGAATTATCAATAGTCTACTGTTATGCAGGATTCATCTTATGAAGTATACTAAAACAAACACTACTACATCAATGTAAATATATAAATAATACTTAAAAATAAAACATTAAAAGTTAAGTAAGAACTAAACAATAATGACAAAATATATCACACATACCAGAGTTAGTATTAGCAAGGGGAGGTATGTTTGGTATTAGCGAACCATTGTTGTCTCTCTCTTCTCTAAGGGCAACACTCCTAAAATCACATTTTTATAAGAGTGTGAACTAAGCAATACATGTGCTAGTTAACTAATAACTAATAGGCATTATTTGAAATCTACTAGTATAGCATAACGAAAAGATTAGTATAAGAGGAAAATTTCTGAGATAAACTCTTATTAATACATATATTATAAGCTCTAACTAGCATTGGAAAACAAAAAAAGTCACAAGGTACAATAAAATGAATAAGAGGAGTGAACTGTCATGCCGATCGAATTAAGTGTAAACAAATCATGCACAACTAGTAAATGGCATAGTGCAATGTTGTCATGGGGGAATTCACAAGAGAACAACATTGGTTTTGAGGAGTCTGAAATCGTTAATAAACAAGTTTCAATTTCCATTAACAATCAGGTCTGGAGAGACAGCCAATCATTTCATGTCTCAATATATTTCAAAGAAGATAAGAATTATGTGATAATAAATATCAATACAGTGTACTTTTATATTTTAAGTTTAATCAAAATTGTTATTATTATATTGGAAATTATATTATTTCATATAAGTATTGAGATTTCAGATCTTTATAGCCTCCCCCGAATTAAGGAGCGCAACGACTCAAAATCAATTTTGCCACAAGAAATTCAATTGATGCTATGTTTTTTATAGTTGCTAGGGTTCTGAATCTGATGAGGCCATTTCCATGACAAAAGATTCATTATTTCGAAAGTTATAAAACCGCGTTACGGCTGAATGATAACCCAGCTAACAAAATGATTACGTAAGTACATATAAAATCAATCATAAATAAGTGGAGTTTGGATTTTCATGTTTGCATATCATTTCAAAAATCTGGCTAAAAAGAGAAATATTTCATAAAATAATCACAGCTGGTAATCGATCTAAGGCCATGAATGGACTTAGTGGGGCAAAAGCCACTGGAAGAAGAAAATAAATGGCAGGACCCAAATGAATATTATCTCAGGGGGAATATTTATGAATAGAAGATACCTAACTCTGAGAAAATCTATTTTTATTTTATTTTTCATAGTTATATGGACATTCTAGACTAACCTCATCTAATTAACTACTTTCAATACTTTTTATATTAAGAGGTGAAAAAAAAAATTACAACATTACAAAAGTCTACATACGTTGTAGGGCTATTGTTTGTAGTGGTAACTGTAACACCTCCGCAAGTTACTTTCCCTCGTGGTTGGCTAGTAATGGTGGTAACACTGTTATTAGTTGATGAAAGTCTCGTCATACTTTTGTGAAGACCACTCCCACTTCCACTAGCTATTAATTAATTAAGATAAATTATGAAAATACAAAATAAAATCAAAGAGAAAAGTATAAAATAAGTAAATAGACCTACAGGCAGGAGGAAGAAGAGCACCCATATTGAGACGTGTCATACTCCTGTGAGCGGCAGAAGAATGCAGCCTTGATGTACTTCTACTTTCGCCACCCAATCTTGCCCTAGGAGTGATTAAAACTCGACTGCCTTCACTACGATTCAAGCTGGTTTCCTGCTGCCTGGAATCGAAATGCCTAAAAAAAATTTTTTTTATAAATCTAACAAACTATTAATTAATAATAAACTAACAATTGAAAACAATAGAAACCTGTTGTTTGACGTAGCTGATTTAGGTTGGAAGAGATTATTATTGTTTACATTAGGATTATTGTTATTGTTGTGAGTACTATTGTTAGTCACTTGGCCACCAACTTTGACGATCGTCACACCACCAGTCTGATTTACCTGGGAACTAAAAAAAAAAAAGTTAGAACAGGATAATATATGTATATATAAATAATTTTTAAATTATTTTATTAGAAGATAAAAGATTCAACCACGGCCGGGAATCGAACCCAGGTCCTCCACATCTACTTTGGGACCTGGGTTCGATTCCCGGCCGTGGTCGAATCTTTTATCTTCTAATAAAATAAATTAAATATTCAACCAAAGACCATCAATAAATAACATTATATATAAATAACTTTAATAAATAGAATTTACTTTGAATTATTGTTCTTATTTTTCCTAACTTCGGCTAACATTTTTTCTGTGAAGAGAACTGGGTAACTAGAACAAAGAGCAGTTGCTTCCCTTAGCAGAGTGCCCTGACTGCCCCTCTCAGCTTTGCCCAAATGCTCTAACACAAAATTCAAAGCTTCCTGCGCACGATCCTAGAATTAATAAATAAATTATAATTAACTTAAGAAATACAGTCAAACCGTCATATACCAAGAACAATTATAATAATGTTATTAGGGTTTAAGATGTAACATATAGACTTTTTCAGATTACATATTTTCTTATCTCCTCCAAACCTTTGAATGTTCTATGGACCGATACAATGTTTGTCTGAATAATGTCACAATAGTTAAATCTTTATTTATCATTCCATTTCTAAAATATTTTATAAGCTGAACATTTCTTTCACACTTGATGTTTTTTGTCGAGCTAGGAGCTGTATCCACAGTTTAAAAAGTCACAGTCAAAATAAAAGTAATAAAATAATATATAAGAATAGCAGAAGAGGGATTATCATTCCTATGGATACTAGGTCAACTCTGAATTTACATTGCTTTGTGAAACCTGTTTTTTTATTTGTTTTTTATTAAATTTATAACCATTGCAACAAACCCAGGGCTAAGTCAAAACAGGATTCAAACCGCCGACCTTAAACTCAAGAATGCTAAAGCGGCTCACGCTCCAGTACACTCGGCCACCCTGGCCCCCATAAAATAGAAATAGTATTTGATAAAAAGAATATTTATTTCCAATGGAAATTAAACTTAACCTGAAAAAAACAAACAAAAAAAAACACCGTTATATAGAAATTTCAAGGCAGGAAGTTTAATATTTTACTAACTCAACTAATTCAAAAAAGCTGATTTATAAACAAATGTTATGGCAGAGGAGAGAAGATAAAGCAAAATTTAATACTTAAATAGTTAACGGTAATAAAAAAATGTTAACGAAAAAAAACCTTATTGAGTTTTCCAACAGCAGCAATCACTTGAGCAGCCAAGCATAGAGTACTAGGATGAGTTTCTGCTGCTTGTTTTACCCTTCCGACACAATCTGCAAGTAAGTGAGGACTTTTTTCAGCAAGTCGCAAGAGAACTTCAAGTGTTGGATTTGCTGTTGCCCCAATGGTCAAGTATTCACAAAGCTGTGGAAGACTGGGTTCCAGCAACTGAAAGAATATAAAAACATATGTATGTATTAGATACAGAGGCCATTTAGTAGAAAGTTAAGACATATCATTTTATAAATAAACCAGGGGATTTAATATTCTTGTAGCATTTAAAATATTTTATTCATTATATGTAAAATTGATATAGTCCTTTCATAGACATCAAAGAGAGATGTTACACATCAGGATGCGATTCAAGCAATTCTAGTACGATTCTCTGTCAAAATAATAAATTTGTGATCACGTTCCTAAGAGCATGCGAAATTTCTAGACTACCTTTATTTTCAAATAATTTTCTGATTTTTCAGGAATTGTTCAGCACCCTAGGATCCATAAGTTATGAGATTGCTATACATTGTAGTTAATCAAAAGGGATTGTAATTACTTTAAAGGAATTTTGATCAAATATTTTTACTAATGACATCTTCCAACAAAAGTAAACTCACTTAAGTTATAATTATACTACAAATAGAATTGATGAATAAGACTGACTTATTACTTATGAAAAAAAAAAAAAAAAATGTTACCAAAGGTTTATTCCCAGCTATAAGACTGAACAGTTGCAACAGCGCAAGCCTTTCGGAATGTTCACACAATGGAAGCAATGAAACTAAAGCCATTACATGGTCGTGGATAGGTTCTTTACTAACTTCATAAATTTGAGGTAGAACCCTACATAGTGGGTAGTTCCCTATAGGAAGAAAAAAAAAGAAAAGATATAAATGATGGACTGCAGGACTTTCCTGATTTTTACTTATTGAAAAAATCATACACTATTATTAAAATATAGTAATAACAAAATTGCTCACCGGATATGATGGAATCAATTATCAACTGAATATGTTTTAAAAGTAGGTCAGCATTATCTATGGCAGCTAAACTTAAATATGAAGCCATGTTGCGAGAAAGTTCTTTGTTGCCTTTATGCAAGAATTTCACAGCAACAGGTAAAGCTCTCTTCATCACATCTTTCTTACTGTAATTCTGGAAAAAATTAAATAAAATAATGTATGAAACATAACGGATATAGGTAACAGATTAAGTATAAAAATTCTACTTACTAAAAAAATGCAAGAAATTATATCAGATGATATTTTGGCATGGGGAGGGTCTTCATCTTTAGCCGACGGCTTTAAATTATGATTCAAACAAGATTCAAGTAAGCCAACCAGAGCTTCAGCATGTTGCTCTATCGAACCAGTTTCTCTGAAAGTAAATTTAAAAAATATAATTATAAGATAGCCTTGTGGGTAATAAGACATCAGTAGATTATAGATTTTCCCTTTGTCATATTATACAGCAAAGAAAAAAAAAATCAAATATTTAAGGGAAAAAATTCATATACTTAAGGAAAAAAATTTATATATTTAAGGAAAAAGATGGATCAGAGAGTTGGACACCATCAAGAAACCCCAAGAAAACCAAATTCTCTGATTTCAAAGAAAGGTCTTCTGAAGAATTATTGGAGCGATTTTTGCTGCCAAAGAGTGAGTTTGGTGGAATCAGGACAAATTCTGAGATTTTGGAAATGCACAGTGAATACGATGTGGTACGATTCATTAGGGTTGGTCTGCCAAGGTAGGCTGGCCAATGTGGCCAGGATGAGTGCTTCCTCAGTACCAAGAAGGCACCTCCAGGAAGAAATCTACTCCCCCAGAAGAGATGAGCGACCCAGGCTTTACTGGAGGGACGGGGTAACTAACGATCCACTTAGCCTTCTGGGGATCTAGGAGTTGAGTTTGGGAGCATGAAACCGAATGGCTTCAGACAGCCTTGACCCCTCGCTGGTTTAGGTAAAAACAGGATAATGTGAAAAGCTTAACAATGATAGTAAAATATAGGTTAACATAACCGATAAAAAGAGTTAACTTGAAGAGAGTTTTAGACTGATAATGAACTAAAAGGAAACAGCGTAGCTAATCAATAATAATAATAATAATAATTTTATATGAACAGAAAAGATTGGCCATGGCTGGGATTTGCCCCATGTCTCTGCATCACCATTGCAGTGCTCTTTATTTAAATAATGAAACTAAAAATTCAATTGTAGGGTTACAAAATATACAATGATAAATGGAAACTAGGAATAGAGAAAGTTATAAACTGAAATAAATATCAAAATTTCTTAACTTCATTTTTTTTTTTTAATTAAACATATTCAACCTATTAAATTATAAATTATATCCCTCTAATATTTAAAATAAATTTCAATAAGACATGCGATATATTTATTTCCTAAGAGTGATTCTACATAATAAAACTGTGGTATTATATGGACAATGCACTGAACTGTACCATTAAAATGTTAAAAGTATCAGATCCTACTTGACAGACAAATTATATACTTTGCCATCATTGCTAAAAACTCTAATAAATTTAGACAGAAATTTTTAAAGAAGAGAATATTTGAAAACTTACATCCTGAACAGAACAGTGAAAAAAACAAATCACAATCTCTTATATATACTGACAGTGTAATTTGTATAATGAAATAAAAATCTGTGTGATTTAGAGGAATAAGAGATTACGAACATTTTTATTATAGAGGCACATAATAGATACAAATTAAGAAGCTGGGATAATAACTTGGTATTTATTTATTTTTCCTGCTTATACTATATTGAAAAAAATAATGCAATTTGAACTTCAGAATACATGTAAATTACAGTTATAAAATTTTGGCATTGGGTAGTATAATTAAATTAACAATAGCTTAATATGTAAAATGAGGGTTAGACTGCCTTAGACAGAAAGAAAGTACCCCCTAGTTTTGTAAATATAAATTTAAAATACAAAAAGAAAAAAAAAAACGGTTCAGGAAATTTATAAAAATTAAAGTTTAGGAAGTTTATAAAATATAATATGAAAGCAACATAGGTCAGGTAAAGATTAGGCTAGAAAATAATGAAAATTAGAATAAAGATAAATACAATGAAATTTAAATTATTTTTTTTTAAATGTCAGTGCAACAGTAGTATTCAAGAGATTTTGTTATCAGAGAATATATGAAAAAATTTTTTACCTTGAACTTTGATCGATACTCCAAATAATGAACACGGTAAAATGTAAATTAATCAAAAAAAAAACTAAACAACATTTGAAAACATAACATTTATAATCTAAAAACAAATTCAGTAAATTGTTAAAGTTAGATATTAATATTGATACTACCTGATACATGATGTTACTCTGGTGATACATATTTCGACTACACTCTGATCATTGTCGTTATTGACGTAGTCAGGAAGACTAGTTATTTCAGCAATTTTATTAACAACTTCTGTTAGGTCACTTACAATTGCTTGATCAGCGACAGAAAACAGGTCCCCGGCCTGAAATTTGTAATAGATAAGGTTTTATATGATAACAAAGTATAATCCAGTTCATAAGCAAACACATTGCTCATACCTTTGAAAGATCCTTTTTGTTTAACACTTGAGTAAATAGTTCATGCATGTTTGATATTGGGTTTTTAATTTAGAATTGTGACAACTTATGTTCCATGAAAAAAATTGATGCTATGTAATTGGATACTGTTGATGAGAGATGTCCCTTAATCATTGTCATTATTAAAATGAATGTCGTTAAATCAGTATCCTATGTGTTTATTTTGTTTTTAATTTCATGCAATTAATAATGAATTGGTCAATGTAAACAAAAACTTTCTCTTTTTGAAATTGAGTTCGAAATAAACACTTGACAACACAAATTTGGATATATTTATAAATTCCTAGACCAACAGGAGGCAAAGAAACGTCTCCCACAGGAATTGACATAAAATAACCAGGTACTGTTAGTTCACTGTACGTGCTTGGCTGAGCGTTGAGCACTTTCTACTTTTACTTCAACTGGTATCTGTCAAATATGACTAATCTCCTTTACGGAATCGTGCAGAAGTTCATTAATGATGAAGAGTATAGTTCATTTACCATCCTTAATGAAAATTATAAAACTTTTAAAAAATTTAAAAGTTCAAAAACACTCGGGACATATGCAAGCCTAGAAGAACAGCCTTTAACATCTGCTATCACCCGTAACTGTAACCTCCAAACAATTGTCAGCGGTTCCCGTGCAGCGGTTCGACATTGTTTATGTTGGTGATTTACTGTATTTATTCTTCAATTTCTTTAAGCGTGTTCCCATTTATCTTTCCAAAATACCGGAATTATCAGAAGATATTATGAAGGATACTGAGAAGGAACCGGAGGACAAGAATATTGTCAAAAAAAGAGAACAACTGTATCGACTTATGATAAGGTAAACAAAATATATTCTATATCTTAATGACATTTTAAAATTAATTAATATAATTTCTATTTTTTTCATTTGAATAAATCAAACTCGTTTTAAACAAACTTGCTAGCTATTGTACTTCAGTTCTATTTTTCACTACTTTTGATTGGTGCTTTAATTGATTAATTTATATCCTCATCCACTGTAGTTAGTTTAAATCTGCTTGTTTTCGGTGTTGGAGGATCAAGGGGGGGGGTATTTCAGTTATTATTACAGATCAAATACTAAAAAAGTAAGTAATATGCTATGAATAATACACATTTTAATATTAAATGAATTATGTTATGCTCCATAGAATGCATTATGGCTGCTTTCGGAATTCCAACCTTGGCAATATGATAGTATGATCTTGAACAACGTTTCAAATCTGATGACACTTAATACTTTTCTTTTTGCTACATAAGATTAGGCGCCCCAATATGATGGCTTGTGCGAGCATATGTAGTTGAGATAACTTTATAAATACTCTGCATAATGATAAACTTATAAAGAAGCATAAATGGGAAAAGTCAAATCATCTGCAAATCCATGGTTTCTTGTTTGTTTGTTTAACGCCCCATTATGCTACTGAGGCTAATAAGACAATGCTACTGTGGGACTCCTAAATTTTGCCTGTCCAAGTATAATTTGGATAGGGATCTTTAAACCTTTCATGGCTCTCCCACATGCTGCTGATGAGATAACTCGTCAAACGCTACCGGTCCCCACACGCTAATGACGAGATATCTCGCAAATGGTTTTTCACTTATTTACCGTCCTCAGCTTCACAAGAGATAAGTTGTGGTGACTGAGGCACATCCTAGCGGATCCACGGAGACTTAATCCTTAATAAAAATATAAAATTATTTTTTTTTTTAAATTAATTAAAAGTCTGCAGCCATTGAAGTTAATCAAAAGGGATTGCAATTAATTTAAAGGAATTTTGATCAAATATTTTTACTAATGACATCTTCCAACAAAAGTAAACTCACATAAGTTATAATTATACTACAAATAGAATTGATGAATAAGACTGACTTATTACTTATGAAAAAAAAAAAAAAAATGTTACCAAAGGTTTTATTCCCAGCTATAAGACTGAACAGTTGCAACAGCGCAAGCCTTTCGGAATGTTCACACAATGGAAGCAATGAAACTAAAGCCATTACATGGTCATGGATAGGTTCTTTACTAACTTCATAAATTTGAGGTAGAACCCTACATAGTGGGTAGTTCCCTGTAGGAAAAAAAAAAAGAAAAGATATAAATGATGGACTGCAGGACTTTCCTGATTTTTACTTATTGAAAAAATCATACACTATAAATTAAATAATAATAAAAAAATTGCTCACCAGATATGATGGAATCAATTATCAACTGAATATGTTTTAAAAGTAGGTCAGCATTATCTATGGCAGCTAAACTTAAATAAGAAGCCATGTTTATGATAACTCGTCAAACGCTACCGGTCCCCACACGCTAATGACGAGATATCTCGCAAATGGTTTTTCACTTATTTACCGTCCTCAGCTTCACAAGAGATAAGTTGTGGTGACTGAGGCACATCCTAGCGGATCCACGGAGACTTAATCCTTAATAAAAATATAAAATTATATATTTTTTAAATTAATTAAAAGTCTGCAGCCAGAAGAAAATAAGGAGAGAGACGAGATACAGGTGTAGAAACTGTAGAGTCGCCCTTTGTGCAACACCTTGTTTTGAAATATATCACACACAAAAAAATTTTATGTAAAAAAGAATAAATTTGACATATAAAAAACAAACAAAAAAAGTTACTGCAAAAATAAAAAATGACGAAAAAAAAATTTAAAAAAAATATTTAAAAAAATTAAAAACAAAAAAAAATAAAAAAATTTCCTAACTCTGCCGGTGGCGGTCCAAAGCCCGCATCTAAAAAGACGATGGGAAAGTTTTTTATCCATCTAAACATTGGTAAATTATTAAAATATTACTCAAAATTAAAAAAAAATATTATTTTTCATTATTACCTTCTTAAATCACGTAATCTCTTATTGCAATCGGTAATCTAGCATTTTAATTTATTGAAATAATGATAAAGGTATTAATAATACATATTAATGATAAGTGTTAAGTGTTAAGTCATAAGTATTAATGATAAAACATTAATAAATAGTCGGTGAAGGTTATGAGGAGTTCTAGAAGTCAAAGCTGTCAGCGGCGGAGAGTGGCCTGCAGGCTTTAGCGTGGGGAGTGAAATGCCTGCAGATCCGCTCAGTGTCTCAGTGCAACTCTCGTTCCGAGTGCTTTGCGCTTAAAGGGTTAACTAGGACATCATACAGGCTCGGGATCTCCATTTTACGTCCTACACATAGCTAAGGATTTTTTACTCCTTTTAAATGAAAGGAGTTGCTAAATTAACCATTACACCACAGGTGACCCATCCCCATGGTTTTTTAAAATATATTTAATGTACTGAATTAGATATGTTTTAAAGCGCCATTTAAATGTTTGCAAATTTCCTTTAATGGTTGCTTAAAATTTGATGGCCCACCTAGCAGCATTTAACAAGTAAATTTAAAATTAATTATAGTTTTGTAAATGTTTTTGTTTGTTTAAAAAAAAGAAGGATTGTCCTCCTGACATGATTGAATGGGTTAAAAAAATGACATTTAAATACAAGAGGTATAAATAAACTTTTGTTCTGAAATAAAATAAATTTATTTATAACATTACAAAAACTTTGTAATTGTCAGGTTAGGGCAGGGTGACCAGATGTCTGGCTATTGGAGACATGTCCTCCTTTTTAAGCTTTGTAACCTCATGTCCCGCTGGCATTTGGGTAATATGTCTAAATGTCTGGCATTTATTGCAATTGGTAATATAAAAAAAAAATGTAACAGGCGTCTCTTTGAAGTCATATTCAATGAGAATTAAACACTCAAATAAAGACACTATTGTTAACTTTAACCAAGTTAGTTTTCTGAAGTATTCAAAATTTCTGATATTTTCGTTGCTTAGTCAAGCTCCAGCTTAAGTGTGGAAAGAGTTTTTACTTTCACTTACCTATATAGGATATATATAGTAAGGGAAAGTATTGCGATCGTGAAAAATTTCGACTTCCGGTTTTCAAGGGAAATACACATTTTGGGGTCCCCTGAGTCCAAATAACCAAGTCCCACGAAATGGTCTGTGTGTGTGTATAATATAAAACATAGGAACCTGAAAGGTATTTAGTGTATGTACCTGCCCGCGATGTAACAGCAAAAATTTCATCGAAATTGGTAAAACGGAGGGGGTACTTTATTTAAAGAATTTTGGCTAATTTTTATGTTTTTTTCGATTTTCTCAAAAACGGCTCTAACGATTTTGATTAAACCCAGTATTTGATGTATGTATATGCCCGCAATGTGACAGTTAAAATTTCATCAAAATGGATCAATGGGATGGGGCACTTTACTTATTAAATTTTGTCTCATTTTCACATGTTTTTTCAATTTACTCAAAAACTGCTTAAAGGATTTTAATCAAACTGGGTACTTGATGTATTTATATGTCCCCGATATCACAGCAAGAACTTCATGGAAATTTATCAAACGGAGGGGGTGCTTTATTTCATAACTTTTTTTCACATTTTTAAGTTTTTTTTGATTTTCTCAAAAACAGTTACTTATATCGATTTTGATCAAACTGGATATTTGATGTATTTATATGGCCCCGATATCACAGCAAAAATTTCATGAACATTTTTCTAATGGAGAGGGCACTTTAGTCAATAAATGTTTTTCCCACTTTTACGTTTTTTTTTATTTTCTCAAAAACGGCTTTAATGATTTTGAACAAACTCATCATGTTCAATGAGAATCGAGTATTCTTTAATATCGGGTAAGCTTTATCATTATTAAAATGTTCTAAGAGGGCTTAAATAGGGAAGGGGCCTTTTTGGTTTTCCTATAATGTAACTTTGTTTTTGTTTATATGGAGAAATTAAGTGCCTCTCGCTACGCCTAAAAATAAGAAGTGGCTAAATATGAAATATTAAAAAAATCAAGTAAGCATATATGGGAGATAAGAAGAAAAATATTCCGTCAACTCATAAAACACCTTTAGCCCACACATGCGCAGTACGACTTTAATGATGCACGATTGTTTATGAATAAAGATGTTCTGTTCATTTAACAGAAATTATTTGTTTCATAGTAACTAAATGAAGTTTTCAACTACTAGGTGCGTAGAAAATTATAAAATCAGACGACTTGGTGAATTATGTTTGCATTGCCGAATTAGCACAAGTAAAAACTTTTATTTAATAATAAAAAAAGTAGGGTTTTTTTTTAGAGCAAATAAAAACATAAATAAGAAATGAATGTGGAAAAATGTGTGACTTTGAGAAGTGGCAATTAACAAAACACACCGATTTCCAATCTGTAACTGTAAGTAAGTTGGTAAGTAAAAGTTGTTTGTTGCGCGCACGCACCAGATTTTTTCCAATATTAACATACAATGGAGCAATGAGCAAAAATAATAGAATATTAAAGCTGTATAACGACTATTAGGACTAAGGAGTAATTATATTAATAGTGAAATGTAATTTTAAACATACAACATGCACAGAGTTTCAAAAATATTTAATATCTAAACCAGATTTACTAACATAAATATCATCAAGTCAGAAGAAATTTGCCTATTTTATTTATTATAATATTAGATTCAGGAAATAAAATAAATTGGTAAATTTCTATAACAAAACTTTTATTATATTTTTCACTTATTACAGTGGTTACTATTTTTTATCAAAAAGCTTTATTCTTTGAGTTCCTCTTTCCTTCTAAGTCAGTGTGTAACATTTGTATATTAAATTTTTTTTTTTATTTATCAAGTTTATATAGGTATATATCAATAAAATCTGCCAAGTTTTATATTTGTCCTCCTTTTTTTACCGATGTCCTACTTTTTCAAAAGAAATGTCCTTCATTTCATAAATTATATCTGGTCACCCTGGGTTAGAGCCAGGTTGCAACCAGTTTGACGAACCGAATCTTACCAGGTTTGACAACAGTGAAGAACCATCATATTTAATAAATAAATAAAAAGATTAACAGATCAAGAAATAAGTTAACCCAGTAGTATATAAAAAGAACACACAGGAAATTAGTGTTTATTATTATATGCTGATTATAAGGGTGAAGGATTTCCAAAAGGTTGAAAATAAAAAGCTTAGAACACGCTTATTCTAATTATTAGTTTTAGTTGAGGCAAAACTTTAGAGATATTTCATAAAGATGGTTATTATAGATCATTTCAGGAAATTTTATTTCTAAATTCTTTTTTCCAGTCAGCTTTTTTATGATGGTCATCAACAAATGGCTGTTCAATTATCAACTCTGGTGCAAGCCGATCCCCCATGCCCACCTTCCGACAGGCTGCTTCATCTTACCATGATTGGTCTTCAGCACGAGCCTGAACGTCACAAGAAGGAACCAACACCTGGATTGAATCCTATCCAAGAAATCTTGGTAGGCCCAGGTTTAGGTATGTATTTGTAAGTATTATCTGAATGTAATTGATTTTATATAAGAAATTTATTTTCAGCATTATATGGTTTATCTTAGATCTTGAATACGAAACGGATGTTGAAATAACTGCTCCTGAGCCTGCCCTCTATGAAACTGTGTATGTTACATCTCATAAAGGTGCCTGCCGTGCAGGTGCTTTCAGCTTGGATGGTCAGCTTATTGCTACTGGCAGTGCTGATGCTTCTATTAAGGTATATAAACTGTGAATATTTTTTTTAATTTCTCTGTAGTATATGTGGGTTTTAATATTAGAAGGTATAACTGCACCATCTTGTTTTTCATGTTAGATTTTGGATGTTGATCGGATGTTGGCAAAATCACTCTCTGATACTCTTGAAAGCACAACCGACAGTCAGGGTCATCCAGTTATCCGAACGCTTTATGATCATCTCGAGGAAGTGACCGCTCTCGATTTCCACCCGAGGGAGCCTATACTTGCATCAGGAAGTAAGGATGCAACTATTAAAATTTTTGATTTTGCAAAAGCAAGTGTGAAGAAGGCCTACAAAACTATTACTGTAAGGAAACATTCATTAATACAGTAATTATTTGACATGGTATATTTTCCTCTACTCTCAGATAGTTATATCAATAACACTCCTATCCAGTTTAAAGACTCCATAAAGAACCTTGGTGTAACCTTCGATCAACACTTTACCTGGAATCATCACATTTTCCAAATCATTCGAAAATCCATCTCAGTCCTCAAGCAGTTACTAAAATTCAGAGACTCATTTCCTCAAAATACCCATCGTCTTTTAGTATCCTCCCTTATCCTTCCACACTTCGATTACGGATGCCTGGTGTACGGTGGTCTTTCTGGTGAGCTCGAGATAAGGCTTAAAAGATTGATGAATCGTTTCATGAGATTTATCCTTGGTCTACCAAGACACTCTCACATCTCCGAATATTATTCCCAGCAAAGTTTCCTTTTTCCGAATTTTCGAAGACTTTACCTGCTCGGCTCCTTCCTCTTCCAAACCCTAAGAGCGAAAAAACCCACATACATTCTTGACCTCCTTACCCCCCGTTCGTCCATCCATCAGCTAAATACAAGATCCCAACCTACAGACTTGTATATCCCCACTCACAGAACCGCCTGTTTTGATAAATCCTTCGTTGTTCGTGCCACCCAGTTTTGGAATTCCTTACCCGGATCCGTTCGTCAAGCTTCCTCCCTAGCCTCGTTCAAACACCTCTTATTTCTCCATCTCCTGGAACATCAATCTTCCCTGCAGATGTAAAAATTATTATTTTCTTTGATATAGACTTGAAGGTTTGTACAAATACTTTAGTTTTATTATTTATTTATTTTAATAATGGCACTCTTCTTTTTGTTATTTATATTTTTTACAAAGCACGTGAATACTGAAGTTATGATTTATTTTCATTTATTATTAAAGTGTATATTTTTAGTTTTTAATTTCAATAATTGTATATAGTACAGCCAGATAAATGCTGCCTGAACAAATTGTTAACAATGTTATTCTTAGGGGACTAAATGTCCCAGAATAAAGTAAATATTTTTCATTTCATTTTTCATTTTATTTTTTATGGTTTAAGAATTGTACTTATTATATTTTCAGCCTATAAATTGATTAAACATGGTTCAACTAATTTTCTCTGAAATGAATTTTTTTTTTATTACCCTCTGTGGTTAATCTTTTCTCAGATAAAAATTATTTTATAATTATTAGAAAATTATTGGGCATAAGGAGTTGGTGGCTCATTGTTCGGTCATAGAACCACAGGTAACCTCTAAACTTCCAGGTTGGATGAAACATAGTCTGGCATTCTGACCGAACACTACTTACACCCCTCGCCTTACTGTACATACTGAGTCACCATCTGTAGGCAGCCATGCAGGACGTTGTAAAACGCTAGCAATCTTTGATCTGTGTTTAGTTCCACTTCTTTTAACAAATTCTAACAAAGCAGTATATATACAGAAATATAATTAGAAGTTTATTTACATAACTGAAGGGAAAACAAATGATTGATTATAAGATTAATTGTAGACAGTAAGAATGCAAAATTTTTTTTTTTTTAATTACGTGGATATTATGGATTCTAATAAATATAATAGAAGTGCTTTAAAAATGATACAAACTAAAAAACAATAACCAAGACCAGCTATGTTCGTATAAGTTTGTTGAGACCTGGTGAAATGTTAATATTACTTAGTAACTGATTAACCTTAATTTCTTTAATGTCATGTAAACACATCACTTTTAGACTTTTTCTATTATTTGTTGCGTTCTTACTATCTGTATTTAATCTTATCATCAAATTTTTTTTTTCCTTTGTTATGTTATATGTTTCTAATTTACTCTGTACTCATACAAACCTTATATTTTACTCATTTATTTGTATCATTTTTGTCTGGATTAAGACCTACATGCTTAGGTCCAAACATAGGTTTAACCTTTTTTTAGGTTATTTTAAGCAAATTAAAGGTATTCCTAACATCAGTAATTTGATTTTTTACTTTCACTTACCTATATATGAAATATATAGTAAGTGGAAGTATTGCGATCGTGAAAAATTTCGACTTCCGGTTTTCAACGGAAATACACGTTTTGGGGTCCCCTGAGTCCAAATGACCAAGTCCCGCGAAATGGTCTGTGTGTGTGTGTGTGTGTGTATGTGAACAGACTAGCTCAAAAACTATAAACCGTGCGAACCTGAAATTTGGTATTTAGTTTAGGTATATGCCCGCGATGTGACAGCAAAAATTTCATCAAAATTGCTCAAAGGGAGGGGGTACTTTATTTAATAACTTTTTAGGTTTTTTTCGATTTTCTCAAAAACGGCTCTAACGATTTTGATTAAACTGAGTATTTGATGTACTTATATGCCAGAGATGTGACTGTAAATTTCATCAAAATTGATTAACCGGAGGGGGGACTTTACTTAAGAAATTTCGTATCATTTTCACGTGTTTTTTTTATTTACTCAAAAACGGCTTTAACGATTTTGATCAAATTGGGTATTTGATGTATTTATGTGCCCGAAATATGACTGTAGAGATTTAATCAAAATTGATTAACCGGAGGGGGGACTTTACTTAAAAAAATTCGTATCATTTTCACGTGTTTTTTTTATTTACTCAAAAACGGCTTTAACGATTTTGATCAAACTGGGTATTTGATGTATTTATATGCCCGAGATATGACTGTAAAAATTTCATCAAAATTGATTAACCGGAGGGGGGACTTTACTTAATAAATTTTGTATCATTTGCACGTGTTTTTTTAATTACTCAAAAACGGCTTTTTCATAATTAAAGCCGTTCTGTTCATTTAATGGAAATTATTTGTTTCATGGTAACTAAATGAGATTTTCAACAAGTACATAGAGAATAATAAAATCAGATGACTTGGAGTATTATGCTTGCATTGCCGAATTATTACAAGTAAAAACTTTTATTTAATAATAAAAAAAAAGTTTTTTTTTTATAGAGCAAATGAAAACGAAATGAATATGGAAAAATGTGTAACTTTGAGAAGTGGCATTAACAAAACGCATTATTTTCTAATCTAATTAAGTTGGTAAGTGAAAGTTGTGTGTTGCGCGCACGTACCAGATTTATTTATAATGTTAATGGTAGACTAAACAAAGATAAAGTTCCTAATACCAAAATTCTGCTAAGCAGCTGTTCCCAAGATTTTGACCTCTTTTTTATTAAGTGAGTAAAGACGGTTTTGTAAAAGTAAAGAAGGTTTTGTTAGGTTATTTTAGGGTGATTAAAGGTCTTTCCAAGATCAGTAATTTTGTATCATCTCTTGTTTGTTTGTTTAACGTCCATTTATGCTATTAAGGCTAATAGGACGATGCTACAGTGGGAGTCCTAAATTTTGCCTATCCAGGTCTAATTAGGATCTTTTAAGAGTACCTAACATCGCACAGGCTTGGGACCTCCATTTTACGTCCTATCCGAGGGATGGCATAGCCGAGGATGTTTTACTCCCTTTAAAAAATCCTAGGGCCACCACGGGACATGAACCCGCGACCTTTAGTATTGTAGGTTGCCATGCTAATCACTACACCACAGGTGACCCTCATATCATCTCTTATAAGGGTTATTAAAGTTAATATTGAAGAAGAAATAAACTGGTTTTGCCCGTAACATTTTTTCCAATAACCTACATCCCTACGATTGAGCTACCTCACTCTTTAATGTTATGTATAAGCATAATGTAATTATTAATAATATTCTAATATACTACTTCATCTGATATACCACCTGCAGATCATATGATGCCCAGTTGCATCATTACTATTTCCATAGAAATTTGACTGACCATTCCTATCCCTATATAGTTATTCACAGCATCACATTTGACTGTTCCTAATTTTTGTTGTTGTTTTTATGTTTGTTTAACATCCCTTTATGCTACTTAGGCTAATTGGACGATGCTACAGTGGTAGTCCTAAATTTTGCCTATCCAGGTATAATTAGGATTGGGATCCTTAACGAGTACCTGACAGCCTACAGCCTTGGGACCTCCATTTTACTTCCTATTCGAGGAACGGCATAACCAAGGATTTTTACTCCCCTACAATAGTAAAGGTTGCAATTAAAATATTGTAGGTTGCTTTGCTAACCACTACACCACATGTGACCCCAGTTTCTAAGTTTATAAGCCATAGAATTACATTTTATTCCTATATTTAATATATTCAATAATCGGTTTGGATATATTGTCATTAGTAATTTTATTTAATTATTTTTATTAGTTCAAACAATTTTTGCTCTTTGCAAATTTCCTCAGATAAACTTTTTTTTCATTGTTTTGATGCAGGTATCAAAACTTAGTAATGGTTTGAACTCTCCTACCTCTGCTCCTACCTATTCACAACTCTTGGATAATTAACTTGAGTTTTTATATTAAAATAGAGAAATCTTAGGCTACAAAAGATATAAATATGCTCATAAAATGCTTTAAAAATAATTTATGTGAAAATTAATTTTTAAATCCTTGATGAATTTATGACATATTAATGTGAATATGACAAATTAAATAATTATTCATTTATCAATATTTTTAGGATTCTCATGGCATCAAGTGCATGTCCTTCCATCCTACAGGAGATTATCTGTTAGTTGGTACGCTACACTCTGTGATACGACTTTATGATTTCAATACTGCTCAGTGCTACGTATGCAGTGTTCCTTGTCATCAGCATAGTGATACAATTACTTCTGTTAAGTATGTTCAGTTGTAATATTAATATGTTATCCAGGTGATTGTTCGTATATTTATCTATATTTTATTGTTCCTAGGTACACACAAACCGGTAAATATTATGCTTCCTCGAGTAAAGATGGTAGTATCAAGATCTGGGATGGTGTTAGTAATAGATGTGTAAATACGTTCTACAGAGCTCATGATGGTGCGGAAGTTTGTTCTGTCGCATTCACAAGAAATGGAAAGGTATTTTATTTGAGCTGTTCATATATTGTAATGCTTCAGATCACTGATTTTTTTAATGAAGGATTTTGGAACAATAGCTTCGGTCCTGGCATCTTCTTTTTCGTTCCTCCCTTATATGTTTATGCTAGGCAACAAAAACAGGAATTCAGTGGTCCTCTTGAGGTTTTCCAAGCTTCCCCACAGCTTCCTCTCCAGCGACATTGGTTCTGGCCAAATTTTCGTGCGGGTGTTATCGAAGAGTCTGCAGGACTGAGGGATGTGGTCAGCCGTCTATTCTCCTTCACCGCACTCACATAAGGGGCTCGCTCCTATCTTGAACTTCTTGAACATATGCGATTTGAGCCGGTTGTGTCCTGTTCTGAGTCTGAATATTGCTACTTGTTCTCTTCTGCTTAATTTGAAATAGTCATCATCAAATAGCGTGTCTGATCATTGTTCCTTGATGACACTCTTATTAAGTGCCTTAGTCTCCTCAATATGGAGAAGGGGGTTAAACTGTGGTATCAGGGATCCAGTTTTCGCCAGCATATCTGCTCTTTCATTACCGACGATTCCACAGTGTCCCGGGATCCACTGGATGACTGTTCCGGCAAGGTTTGTTGCCAATTTTATAGCAGATACCAGATTTTTCAGGCTCACTGTTGCTTTTAACCTGTCTTGCATTGCTTGGAGAACAGAGCGTGCATCAGTAAATATTACCACATTATGGAGGTCTTAGGCAGAAAAGGAAATAATCCCGCTAGCCTCAATTATGGCTTCTTGCTCAGCTCGGTAATTGTTGGAGTGGTGGCCCTGTGGCAATAGACCTTTCCCTCTTTCTGTTACTGAACCGTCTGTGAAGGCTCTTGTCCATTCCTTTGGTGGGTACTTCTCGTTGATGCCAGAGTTCGGTTTAGCAGTTCAATAGGTAGAAGTTCATTCTTGCTATTTATTCCTGGTATCGTGTCAACTATTCTTACCTTTGTGGGCACCTCCCAAGGTGGGGGAAGAGTTGCACTATAAAATGTCGCCAGTTGTAGTTCTTGCATGTTGAGCTCTTCTTGTAGGGTTTTGATGTGGTGTACAGGGCTCTTCCTCTTGATTCGGGCTGAGTATCCGAGTGTGAGCTTTTCTCTTAGCGGGTGTTCTGTGAAGTATTTGGCTTTAGCTGCCAAATTTAAGAACTTGAAGTCTCTTCTATCTGTGAGGGTGGGTAGCTTTGTAAGGGTTTAAAGTTTTTCCAGAGGTGTTGACCTCATTGACCCTGTAATTATTCTTAGTCCATGGTTTTGGACTGATGATATTTGTAGAAGTTTGTGGTTGCGAATGTGCCCCAGCTGGTTATGCCATATTCCAGTACTGGTCTGACGTAGCCCACATAGAGGTTTTGCAGAGTTTTGTGATCTGCTCCCCACGCTGATCCTGTGATCTTTCTCATGAGGGATAGTCTCCTAAGGCCCTTCGTTGTGCAGGATTCTATCTGTGGTCTACATGTCAGCTTTTTTTCTAGTTTTATAACAAGATATGTTGGGGTTTCATCGGGTTGAATGGACGATGATCCGATTTTGAGCTGAAGTTTGTGGTCTTCATTTTTTGAGAAAGTGAAGATTGTGTACCTCATTTTTTGTGCATTTATTTTCATTACCAAATCTGCTGCCCAGTTGCTGATGGTATCAAGGGCTTCTTGGAGCCTATATTTTGCAATTGGTAAGGAGTTTGAACGGGACCAGAGCGCAAGGTCATCCGCGTATATAGAGGCTTTGACTCCTTTTGGCATATTTAATGTCACATCATTAATGAACATGTTAAAGAGTGTTGGTGAGAGGACACTTCCTTGCGGTACGCCATTTTTTATCTTTTTTGTTTGTTTTTTTGGCCGTTAACCTGCACTCTTGCATGTCTGTTTGTGAGATAGCTCTTTAGCCATTTTAAGCTTCTTCCTTCTGTTCCCCATCTGTAAGCTTTGAGGAGCAGTGCCCTTTTCCAAACTGTGTCAAACGCTTTTTCGAGGTCAATCCAAACTGCTACTGTGTGTTCCCCTTTCTGGTATCCCTCCTCTATCTCTTGCGTAATAGCTGCCACCTGTTCTTCTGTAGACCTATTTTTCCCAAAACCAGCTTGTTGTGGGATGATTACTTTGTTTGCTTCTAACATCCAGGTTATGTGGTTATTTATAATCCTTTCCGTGGTCTTGCCCATGCAGCTAAGGAGACTTATCGGTCTGTAGTTTTCAGGCTGGGTTTTGTTCTTCCCTGCTTTTAGGATAGGAATTATGGTAGCTTCCTTCCAAGAGTTTGGGAATACTCCTGACTTCCAGCTATCATTGAATAGTTTTAACAGTCTCTTCTTGGCCTGTCTTCCCATGTTTAGAAGGAGTTCGTTGGTTATTTTATCAGGGCCAGGGGAGCTCTTCATTTTTAGACCATTCAAAGCTTCATCTAGTTTGGCTTGGTTTAGATCTCTGTCTAATTCGGACGACTCAGTTTTAGTTTGGTCAGTAGCCCGTTTCAGCTGTTTTTGGATTTGTTTCTTTCTTGCATGGTTAACTTCTATGCTGTTTTGCAAGCTTATATTTTTGATTAATAGATTTGCAGCCTCTTTGCCACTTATTAATTTGTTGCCGTGTTCAAAGTTGATAGATTTGTGGCGTTGCTGGTCTTCTGCTTGAGTTTTCGTAAGTTTCCAGAGTTTGTGTCCACTTTTATCCATGTTAATGTTGTCGTTTTTCTCCTGCCAGGCTTTTGTCTTCGCTGAGTTAAGTTCCATCCTTAGCATTGCACTGAGTTTTTTTAGTTTTATGTTATTTTCTATGGATGGGACTTCCTCAACTTTGCCCCTCGCATTGCATAGTTCTTTTTCGAGGCGGGCTATTTCAGGGATCCAAAAAGGCCTGTAATCCCTTTTTGCTCCTCTTGGTATGCTTTCCTTTGCCGCTTTTAGTAAGGCCCGTGTGAACATTTTTACTGCCTTTTCAACACGGGTTATGGAGAGGTTTATTTGAGAGGTGTATTTATCTGTGAGGGAGACGTATTTTTCCCAGCCTGCCTTTTTGTAATTCGATCTAGGGAGGTGTATAGTGTCTGCAGTCTTGAAATTCATGTTTATCTCCAAAAGAATTGGTCGGTGGTCAATTTCTCCCAGTTGGTTCATCACATACCTGTTCGTTGCAGCTGCGATATTGTCCTGGCATATTTCGACAGGTTATGTAACCATGTTACTTGTGAATTCCCAACATGTTCTTTTAAGTTAAAAAGGGGCTGGATTAGCTTTATTTAATCCCAGCTTTTGACTTCCGCTTGCTACTATGTCTCTCAAAACGTATAAATAAATCCTCAAGGGGTCCTTTTCAGTCGAAAACTGAGCCACATTTAACAGTCCTATATAGGCCATGCCCAGGAGCTGCACTTCTAAAGTTCTACCTAATTCTCAGTGTTATTTTGAAGCTTCATTATATTTATATCTATTATTCAAACATACACTTTCTTTGTACCGTGTCTGTATTTTATTACAAAGAATTTATTATAAGAATTTTTATATTTGCTGCTGGACTCTACCCCTCTAGTCAGTAAAGAAGGCACTAATTTGTGGCAGAAAAAGAGGCTAATGCTTTATATTATACTAGCATTCCCCGTCGCGGCTTTGCCCGCCAGCCTTTAAAATCAATTCTGAGATCATTATCTTGATATTGATTTAATATAATATGTTAACAAAATCAATTTTAAAAAACGAAGTGAGCAAAGGGGGAGAGGGATCGGAGCTTCCGGTAGGTGGAATGTTGGAGGGGGAAGAGAGGTCACTAAAGCCGCCGAAACAAAAAATTGCTTACTCGTCGTGAACGCTTCATTTTTCGGCTTTAAAACATGGTTTTCGACGTCCCATAGGGGCTTGCGAGTTAAACTCGTCGTATCAAGATCTTTAAAATGAGTCCAAATTAGATATTTTTTCTCGAAGTGCAAAAATAGGTATCCGTTAGAGTTAAACGACAATTTCGCCATTTAAACCCCTTAGGGGTTACATTTTTGAAATTCTTTCCTTAGTGGTTACCTACATCGCGTTTATTACCTAAATCTAAATTCCGAACTTCAAGTTTCTATCATTAGCAGTTTTTTCTCTGCGTTGATTCTGTCAGTCAGGACAAAGCTGCTTATATATATAGAGATTGGCAAAACAACTTGTTATCTTTTGTTCCCCCTTAAAACAACCTTTGTTTATTTTTTGACTAATTTTAATAAATTTGTTCCCATGCTCCTTTTTTTTTTTTTATATTATTATTTTATTTCATATTTACAAAATATACATGTTTATAATTGATTGGGGTATTCCCTTATACAATTTATTGTATGTTCTTGAATATTCCTTCTCCTCCTCCTCTATGGGATATAATTAAGTAAGCCTAAGGAAATTACTGTACTAGTCTGTTTATGGTATCATTATGATTTTATTTTTGTCAATACTAAAAAAAATTCTAATCATATTTTTACTATTGATAGTAAAAATATGATTAGTATTTTTTTTTTAAATATTGGTAAAAAGATAATCATAATGATGCCATAAACAGACTAGTAGAGTAACTTTCCTAGGCTTATTTAATGATATTCCTTAGAGGAGTATTAGTAATGAAGGAGTAGGGATAAAGGTTTGGAGTTGATTATGAAATGAAAGGTATCTGGATCGGGCTAAATTGGGGATAAAATCATATATAACATTATTTTAACCTATAATATTGTTAATAATTTTATTCTTATGTTTTTACATATCCATTCATTTATTCTTATGTTTTCAGTATTTGTTGTCCTCGGGGAAAGATTCTCTAGTTAAACTTTGGGAATTGACGACAAGTCGATGTTTAATTGCCTACACAGGTGCTGGCACAACTGGTAAGTGATGTGTAATTTTAACTAATTAGAATTATACAATAAAATGTATTGAAATATTTAAATAAGTTTTATGAATATAACAAGTTGGAACACTTGTTGCCCCTTAAAATCAATGATAACCCAGAGTTAGGGCGTCAAATCCTGAGTGCAATTTTTTTTTTTTCACAACTCGGTGTTAGTCCCCTGCCTACATCCTAGGCCCCGATCAAAAGCCATAAATGCACGGAAGGGGGATAAAAAAGTTTTATGGTTACTTACTTATTCCTTTTGCTGTTTAGGCAAACAGGAGCATAGAACACAGGCCGTATTCAATCATACAGAAGATTTTGTACTGTTTCCTGATGAAGCTACTACCTCCCTTTGTGCTTGGAATGCAAGAAACGCTTCAAGGAGGCAGCTTCTCTCTTTGGGTAAAAGATTATTATTAGGTATATAAAAAATAATTATTATTTATGAATGTTGTGTATTAATTATAGATCATATTTCAGGTCACAATGGACCCGTGAGGCAAATTGTTCACAGTCCTCATTCTGCTGCTTTTCTGACATGTTCTGACGATTTTAGGGCCAGATTTTGGTTTAAAAGACTTCAAACACATTAATGATATATCTTGTTTTACAATTTTTTTTTTTAATATGAGAACATAAAATTTCATGTTTTGTTTTTTATAACATTCCATTATTCATGGAAATATGAGCTACTATGAGCATTTCTTCTGTAATACCGAAAAAACTACAAAAGCGTTTGGTTACAGAATTTTATGTTATTGATAAAAAAAATAGTAAATTAATTTTATTCAAATGGTGTCCTTATATTTATATGTATATCCAATAGTTATAAGTTGGTTTAGGTTATGAAAACTATCTGTTATAGTTGGATATGACAATTTTAAATTTTCCTGATTTATTATTTTATTATATTTTGATTGATTAAAAGCTTTAGAATTGTTAATATACTAATTTATTGAATTGTAAATAAATCACACTTTTTTTTAATTGATAATATAGGTTGACCGATTTTCTTTTTTTTTAACTTTATCTGGCATTTATTTTTATATAAATCTTTCACAATTTTTTCATTTACCTACCATGATAAAATTAATTCTTTAAATACGGATTTTAGTGAACCGGGTTGTATGCCTGGGATGTTAGAAGAACTTATTTGATAAGATCATAATTTCAACTTGAGAAAATTGCTTAAACTATTGATTTTAAAATTCGGTACTTTGTAGTAGAGGAAAAAAGAGCATTACTGAGAACTCCGAAATCAGCCTATTTCCAATATGGAATGTTCTCCTATCTGTGTTTAATCTGGTATTGACACTTATTGGTATTGTGTAATGATCTATGCAATAGCAAATTATGAAATGTAAACAAATAATATTTTAAATTTGAAATAAGATGTTAGCTAAAGTATCATAGATTTTAATTATTTCTTCCTCAAAAATGGCTCCAATAATTGAACCAAGGTTTCCTTTAAAAAGAGGATTATTAAAAAAAGTAAAAAAAAAAACATGCACGAGAGCGATTTATTTGGAAGGAATGCTAAAATAATTTGAAAAAAAATTGGAAATAATGTAAAACCATATTCATAGTTTTTATGAGTGACACACGTTTTTGTTATCCTATCACTAATGAGTTCTTTGTTAACATCTAATCCTTATCTGCTTCCAAACAATATTTTGATGATTCTTATTATCTTGGTAGGCTGTTTTCATTTGTTTAAATTATTTGAATGTTAAGTAAATCCAACTTTAATCTCAAATTTATCTTTTTGTTTTAATTTTAGTTAACGTTTCGGACATTTTGTCCATATTCATCACCTTGAATGTATAGTGCATTCGTAAATAAGCTAACAGGAATTTATCAGATACGTATTGCAATGCTTTTAAATTGATCTAGCCCACTGTTTGAATTTAGTTTCATTTAATTTTAAAGCTTCAGTTTGCAAAATTGAACCTTTTGGGTTTTTTTTGTTGTGCTCTAACAAACCATTTATACAGCTAAATTTTTCTTTTCAATTTTTCTCAAAATCAGGGGCCTTGTGTCTTTTTACTAAAGAATATTTTGCACTTACCCATTCTTCCAGTATTTTTGATTAATTGTTCAGTACATGATAAATTTGAGTTTTGCCGCATTTAAATTTCAATATCATATCCTTAATGGGTAATTTATCCTTATTTCTCAGTTCAATCACCTTCACCTTACCTGATAGTGTTTGCACACTTCATAACATTTTAACTGAAGACTTTTTATACATAAAATCAGGGTTTCCAAAGAGCTAATGATCTGATGGAAAAGAAAAACAGAATTACCTTGGAAAGGGGAAAGAAAACATTTGGGCAAATCCCCAAAAACGGTAACTATTTGCAAAAAGTTATATTTAGTCATGTATTAAAAACAACAGAGCATAGTGATCCCAGGATTCGCAGATCTAAAGAAATAATTTTTACAATATTAAGAAGGACAATATACAATTTTGCCTATTTACCTAAAATAGAATTGGCTATTTGCTTTTCCATATGTGATATATATAGGTTTGGGTTTCAGGAGGTGAATTCTTTCTCTGAATTCACTTACGAAATTTTCCGTTTAGCTGAGGTTTCCATTATGAAGAGGTTCGCTTATAAGAGTTTATACTGAAATAATTAATATAGTCTGATAATGCCTGAATGACAAATTTTTCAAATGGCTTTAAAAGAAGTATTTTAGACTTTTTTAAAAATTAAAAAGAAATAACTGTCTCTCATTTTTAGTAATGATAAAAATGAATAAATGCAAACTATAAAAGACTTTGTAGTGTTATACTTTCAATTCATACACTTACTTACTTATAATCTCAAAAATACACACATTTTTTACACTATTAAAAACATCAAACTTTTAATAAAAATTAACACAAGTTATCACTGAAGTACCTCGCTGACTAACAGATTCATATAGATTTCCAACTGTTTAAAGTTGATCAACTTATGTATTACTACTTACAAACTGATTAATAGTGGATGAGACTACAACTGAGATGTCCATGAAGACTAAAAGAAAGACATTAGAGACTAAATATACACGAGAGAGTTTGTTTATTAAAAAAAAAAAATAAAGCTAAATTAATAAATGGTGATAAAAAATACCATATTCTTACTAAGGCAGTTCATTGCTAGATAGAAATGTTGAGAAGCCTGTAAGTCAGATTGAGACCTGAGAACATTGTTCATGTGAGGGAATAATAGAAAAGGATGGCGTCCTGAAGAAGCTGCATTTTATTGTATGAACTATATTTTATTGTATCATTGTATTAATAATTTCTACATTTTTATCATTTAATAGCTTGAAGTACACTGTTACTTTCATCAATTTCATTTCTCTACATTGTATGAACTAAAAAGGTGGTTGAGTTACATAAAACCATGATGGGCTAGAGACTGACATGATTATCTAAATAATCAAAGAAAATTTAGTGAGAATTAAATAAATAATAAACAATAAATAATTTATTGTTTTCAAAAATATTACTGAGATAAAGATAAAATGATTAGTTTGTGATACTGTCTTTTTAAACTATGTGAGCCCTTATGTTTCTATTTAACTAAGAACAGTGAAAAAATTATTGAAAAGTAAGGCGCTGAGATCTACCCTACCCGCAAGACTCTAAAGTAATGCTGGTATAACATATCCGGTATTTATCAGGAGAAATACAATTAATGTTAGTATTTATTTTAATAACCTACATAAAGGTAATTTCAATTGACGTGGGGGGGGGGATAGTTATATTTATAAATATCAATTTCCATTGGTAGGGAAAAAATGCTTATTTAAGGATTGAGATTTTCCTGAAAATAACGAATATGCAGCTTCTTTTTTTTTTTTCGACACACCCTTATAGATACGATAATAATTCAAAATTTTTTTTTTGCTTTAATAATTGATTCGCACCTGTCAGCAAGGTGCTGACAATCAGCGAATGAGATGACGGTAGCAGGAAATTATGATATGTCAGGCATGAGGAGGGAAAGCACCCGACAGCACCCCCTTCCTGGCTTGATTCAATTCCCTTGGCTGTCTAAGAGAGCAGATCTCTCATCCAGCGCCTTTTTAGTCTTCTCATATCCATGCGTACGTCTATAAATTGATACACATATTTAAAAAAACGATTTTTTTTTCTTGGTTAACTGGAAAATAAAGAAAAGATCATTGATTGTTGTTTAGATAAATACTCCAGTTAATTATCACTTCGCTCAATAAGGGTGTTGAAATCTTTTGAAGCTCCAACGAAGAATGATAGATCATAGATAATAATCAAACGCCTTTAATAAGTTGCGCAAAGAGATTGTACTGTTCGCTAATGAGTATCTTTCAATTACGCGTACAGATTTCGTTGGAAAATAGTTACGAAATGGGTAGGAACCGAATTAGGAAGAAGTCAAGAATGGAATATGAAGGATACATTATGTAAGCTTAGAGAAATTAAACCAACAAAAGCCAATGAGTCTCTGGTTTTTTCGCCCATAATCTGGACTCTTCACAGGGGAATTAATTAATTTCTAATTGACATGAATATTTCGTAAGAGATGAACATATTTTTTTGTTTTAAGGATGAGCAATATTAATGCTACAAATAGCAATATTAATAGCTTATTAATGCTACAAATGTTACCGAACCATCTTCCTTTGATATTGAATTAATTAAAAAAAGTTTGGGCTACAATGCTGGAATACGATACGACAAAATTAGTCTACCGGGAGGCTGAGGAAATCGATTGCAAAAACAAACACTTATTTATCGAAAAATACAAATTCACGTTGTTAGACGTCTAGAGTCACTTTTTTTTTTTTTTAAATAACTTTTAAAATTAAATAACTGTTCTATCAAAGAGCGAGCTTAGTAGCTCATTGGTAAGGCATTGAGTTGCTGTGCCCAAGGTCCCGAGTTCCAATCTGGTTTGGCTGGGTATCTTTATTATTCTGCCACAGTTTGTCTCGGGTGCCGAGAGACCCTCCTGGGGCAAACCCAGCCTCTATAATGTGGTTACTCCTAATTGAAGGATTAAGGGGGAAAACCTGGTGGTTGACCGTGATCACGGTCAAATCACTTCCTTGCACGACCCCTGATCAAGAACACCATCGCCCATGATTTTTACACCATCGCGATGGTGTAAAAATCACCTCCCACAGTTTAGGGCTGAATTCACTGGACTGAAGTCACTGGAATGACAGATAAATGTTGTATGTATAATTAAAAAAAAAAAAAAAATTGAACTGGGTTTGAAATGAAACGTTAATTTTTATTTTTCATTAGCTTTCTTATAGAATATCATTTCGGCAAAAAGCAAATACCTTGCTTTCAATTAAAAATATGAAACTATCAAGCAATCAATAAGTGGCCATTTCATTACTAGATCGAGACTTTAAATAACTCTTATTTTATGCAGTAAAATATTCGTTAATACTTACTATTTAAATTTCTTTTACAGTACCGACTAACAAATTATGCTTCCTCAGTTAAAAGCCTTGATACAATACATATTTATGTTTCGCTCAACGAGGAGGTGCGAACATCAGGGCACATTAATCAGACCGGACGATAACTCAGGGAGGCTTCTCGGTTATTATCGCCCCGAACAAAGGAGCATCGCGACTTATCAATTCCAAAACAAGAGGAAATATCCGAAAGATAAAGAACCGAAAATTAGTTGTTTAATTTATTTCGGCACATTGGGAACAATTTACTGCCTCCGGGAAATGCCGCCACTGTTGAATAACTCTGCATACTAACTCCGCCCATTATCATATCTGATAAACTGACCGGGCCCTATCTGCGTCGTTACCTTAGAATAATTATCCCTTATGACTTGTAATGCAAATACAACAAGGATAGCCGTTATAAATATTAATACAGTTGTGTGTGATCCTCTGACTGTTAATTAAATGTGATTAGAAATAGGGTTGGGGAGCCGGGACAAAGCTGCTCCTTGACTATGTATTAGCGCGGCCTGAGGTCCTTCCGAGGGAACTCGGACAAGAAGAGGACTTCCGATTTCCTACTCTTTATTTCTCTATATCTTAATTTTATATATTCAAATCAATCAATGAGCTCTAAATCTTAAAAAGATATATTGTCACGTGGAAAATTACTCCTGAAAAGCTAAGAAAGTCATTGAACCTAGAAGACCCTGAGAGAGAAGGAACTCCTAGAAGAGCAGGCCTAGGCGAGTAGAAGGGATTCGAGTCAGAGCCAGGATTCGAATCGGAGTCCGTGGACAGTCTGGAAGGAGAATACTGGTTGCCTAGTGGGAGTTGGAGTCTGGGCCTGGAGGCAAGCTGAGGCTGGAGATAGTCAGTTAGAGCAGAGCAGAGTCGATGTATTCTGATGTATAAGTATTTCCAATTATTTATGTTACGATGCCCTCAGTTGGGAGCTGAATAGGTTGAATAGGTTGTATATTTTACCAAAATAATCTATGTTTTAGGTTGATTAAGGTTTAGTTTGATCGATTAACACATAACCACTCCCCAAAGATCACTGTCTCACAAGGTGTCATAATGGACTGGTAGATTTCAGAAGCGAGGTCACAATATTGCCAGTATGTTTTCGAAACACTTCAAAACGGAAACCTCAAGTATTGTGAATCAACTTGAATTAAGAAAATCAACTTGATAGTGACCGTTCCTGATATTCAAATTGTTCCGTACAGAAAAATATCTGTAGAAAAAATATACGAAGCTGTTGGTATTTAGGTATAGTTCTGGAATCATAGGAGCACACACTGAACATTTTCTTACAACCATTCAGTAATTTAGTTAAGTTTCCAACCACTCTCCTTCCAGTTTTACTTTCTAATTAAATTTTAGTTAGGATTATCTACTTCTGTCCTAGGAGTGTCTACCGAAAACTATTTCAATCCAGGCTCTTTATTACGGAATAAAAAAATACTTGCCACAGATACTTGCTGATGAACTCCTCTAGATGGAAGGGGGTATGGAGGTACGCAAATACAAAAGAAGCGGAAAACGATATTAAAAAACATCTGCTTATATAACGATTACGGTCCTGACGACGTTCTAGTTAAGCTAATGAAGTCCTGCCTCCCCTCATTAATTCCTATTCTTTATCATATTTACAACTTCTCATTGCAAAACTCGGATTTCCCTTCTTCCTGAAAAACCGCTCTAGTCCGACCTTTGAAAAAAACCTCAAATCCCTCCACGATGAATGACCTACGTCCTATTTCCCTTCTCTCCAATCTCTCTAAACCGTTAGAACGCCTAGTTCAAAATCAACTTTCAAGTTTCCTAGAAGAACGTTCCCTCATTAACCCACTTCAATCCGGCGTCCGATCAGGTTACTCAACTCAATCCGCTCTCCTAAAAATTACCCATGACCTTCAAACCTCCATCGAACTCCGAAAACTAAGTATTCTAATCCTTCTGGACTTTTCCAAAGCCTTCGACACTGTCGATCATAACATCCTTTTTACAAAACTGCAAAAACTCCACCTCTCTAGCAGCGCCTTACATTGGTTCAGATCTTTCCTTTCAGGCCGGTCACAATATGTAGTCGTTCCTGGTCAACCTTCATCTAAAACACTTCCCCTCTCCTGTGGTGTCCCCCAAGGATCCTCTCTATCCCCCACTCTGTTTGCTATTTATATTAACGACCTTCCACTTCTGATTCATCACTCCCAATACCATATCTACGCTGACGATTTCCAGATTTACCTGTCTTTCCCACCCTCGGAGTTGTTGCCTGCGACGAAAAAGCTTCAGGAGGATTTGAATCGAATCAGTCTCTGGGCAGAGGCTAACAAGTTGAAGCTAAACGCTGAAAAAACAAAGGCAATCTTAATAGGCTCCAATCACCTCCTCAAAACCACCCCTAACATCCCACCCCTGTTCCTAAATAACAATCCCATCAAATTCTATCCAACTGTCAAAAACCTTGGTGTAACCTTTGACCAAACTCTTTCCTGGAAAAACCATATCTCCAATATCTCCCGTCGCACTATTTCAACCCTAAAGCAACTGAACCATCTCCGTAACCTGTTCCCTTTTGAAACACGCAGACTTCAGGTCACCTCCTTGATATTACCCCACTTCGACTATTGCTGCACAGTGTATGGGGGTATCTCAGGGGATCTCGAAGCAAAACTAAAACGTTTAATGAATTGTTTCATCCGATTTATATTTGGGATCCCAAGAGACGTCTCCATATCGCCTTATTATGAAAAGTTAAAGTGGTTATATCCTTCCTACCGCCGTAAGTATTTCCTAGCCTCCTTCCTTTTCCAAGTTATTCGTTCCCGTCGTCCCTCATATATCTCTGAACTCCTTCAGTTCAAATCCTCCGTCCATTCCCGCAATACCCGCTCTAGGTCTTCAGATCTATATACACCGGCCCACCGAACGTCAGCTTTTGATAGATCTTTCATTATTAGGTCCTCATCCCTATGGAATTCTATTCCTCCTTTCATCCGTAATTCCAATACCCTCTCCACCTTTAAATCCCGCCTATATCATCACTTCATAGCCATCCAGTCTCCTTAAAAAGTAAATTGACAATTCCTATTATAATTTACCTTTTAAACCGTTAGAAGCTCTTATCTCATTTTTTTCTTTTTTAATTTAATTTTTTCTTGTTTCTGTTTTCTTTTTTTATTTTTTAGAAAATATAAATATGATTTAACCAACCTGTAAATAAGTGTGTACATATGTGTATATTATAAGATGCAGAAACAAGCTTCTTTTCACTTTTCGATTGAACATTTAATGTGTATTCTTTTTATTTTTATTTATTTAAACTAGAGGTTTTCCAATCATTTTTATCAATTCAATTTGTTACTTAAACTTCAAGGCTCTAAAGCCCTCTCTGTATTTTATTTAATTTTGTTCTTAAGGGATACGTCCCAGAACAAATGAATAAAGAATTTATTTATTATTTATTTATTATTATATGGAGGGATCTTATTTAAATTCACTCGCCCTTGAAAAACGCAGCTTCTTAATCTCAGTTCAACAGTTTGGATTCCGAACATCCCACTCCACCATTCAATAATGTCATCGTTTTGTGAATGTGTTTCATCTTGGAGCATAGAATGCACTGTACGCTCCATGTTCCCGAATCCAAACAGGGATTTGATGGAGTTTGGGCCTTCGATTGATACAAAACTCCGTAAATTTCTACCGCCTAAGCACTTTTTTTACTATCCGCTCTTACTTTTCAGACAGATTATCCAAAATAACTCGTAATAATAAAGACAAAAATTAACGAAAATTTATTTATTATTATTATTATTTAATGGAAATCAGGAATCGATCCTCGAAGAGGGCCTTATCCATATTTTTACATAATTAGTCTTTTCTATTGTTAAAATATCTTTTATTGTAACAGTAAAACAACGAAAATAAAGTGGGCAGATAGACGCAAACATTTGAAGAGTAATGATTAAACGATGCCGTTTTCGTTTTCGAAGTCGTTTGGACCCAGTCGAGACAATGGTAATATTGAGGAATGAACACATTCCTATTCTATTTTCAAAAAGAAATGGATGAATAAATAAAAATATCGGAAAAAAAAAACACAATAATCATCTCAAGTAAATAAAAATAAACATCTTAAGCAGTAGAACAACTAAGGGAACATTTACAAAGTTGTGTCCGACGTTACGTTAATCCCTCCAGGACCTCAGGACTTGGCTAATGGAAGATGGGCGTCCATTCCCCAGGAATGGATTGATATCCTCATTGAGGATTGAAACAGTCATCTGAGCCAGAGAAGGAAACAGGACTGAGGAAGAATTATTACGTTTGATGATAGATTAAAAATGTAAAGAATTAACATTTTGTTATTGTTGATACTTTATATTATTAAGTTTTTAATACTGCTTTTTTCCTTATTTTTCTACTGTGGCATAGAAGCACATAGTTTAGACTTTGCTATGAAGAAAATTAGAAGTTTAATTAGGTTTCGCAAAAATATAGTGAAGTAATATATGCTATCTATTCAATAAAAACGTCATAAAAGTACGTAAATAAATAAATAAGTGATTTTTATAACGTTAAAAGTAGATCGATATCTAAATAACTTTAATTTTGAAATTTGCAACAGTATTACCAACCTACCAATAAATTTTACAAGTAGATAGTTATGTAGATGTGATGTAGAGGAACTGCTCATTGGTAGCAATCAGCTTTTTTCTATTTCTATTTCTCAATTGGAAGAGCCCAATAATATATTTTTCAGACATCTCGGTGAATGTTTAGGGATGGGGAAATTAGAAGAAAGTGGGTTCGGATATATCGGAAGTTAATTATGAAAGGGCTGGAAAATTATTGAAAGCTGTTTGGGATTTTGATATTTCGTGAACAATATAGCTCAAAAAAAATCTACTAACCGTCCTAAAACCAGGGGCACCTTAAATTTCGTTGTAATTTCTTCTCCAACTGAAGAATAGCGCATTTTTTTTACCTGAATATTCTTATATTATATTTTCATCAAAACAGTGCGGCATATTCTGTCTATAGGATAACACCTGTAAAGGAGGAAGAATGAAAATTCATTTAAAAATATCTAATGTAAAATATAGAAAATAAAAACACTCTTAAAAAAAACATTTTATAAAAAAAATTAAACCGACTTCGAAACCTAGGAACCATTAAAACTAAATTCACTGAAAAGTATGAAATAATTACCTTCTGATTTTTATGAATACACAGCAAAAGTGAAAAAATGCAATAAGACGAATAATTTTATTTTGATTTGTACTAATACTCACTAATTGTTAATAAAAATTATTAAATTAAAATATTAAATACTATGTTCAATAAAACACAATCTTTTCGGAGGCGGCGCAAAATAGAAATGACATGTAACGTCATGAGGTCATGAAAAGATTTTCATAATGCCTAGTGTTAAAAATTTTTAAATTTTGCGCCGCCTCCGAAAAGATTTTGTTTTATTGAACATAGTGTTTAATATTTTAATTTAATAATTTTTATTAACAATTAGTAAGTATTAGTACAAATC
The DNA here is from genome assembly GCA_911387785.2 of Aelia acuminata. NCBI lineage: Eukaryota > Metazoa > Arthropoda > Insecta > Hemiptera > Pentatomidae > Aelia > Aelia acuminata. The sequence continues at coordinate 148,766,852 of OU426979.1, read as the reverse complement.
AAAATAAAATTATTCGTCTTATTGCATTTTTCCACTTTTTATTCCATTTTCAATTTTGCTGTGTATTCATAAAAATCAGAAGGTAATTATTTCATACTTTTTAGTGAATTTAGTTTTACTGGTTCCTAGGTTTCGAAGTTGGTTTAATTTTTTTTATAAAATGTTTTTTATTTCATACTTTTTAGTTGGAGAAGATAACAAATGAAGAAAACCGTACGTTGGTTTTAAGATAAAGGTTTATATTTTTAAAGATCAATCTTCCATTGGGAAGGGAATACATAAAATGTTTTTCCACAATGACAATGGTTTTCCTTTGCTAAACATTATCGTCAGTATTTGCCATTTACATACATCATCAGTGTTCCGAGATGTGTTGAGTTAAATATACACACATACATAAATCCGGCCATTCCAAGATGAAGTCACTGAACAGTCGAGATTTTGGCCGATTTTGGACAAGATATCGTTAATGGAGAATCGATGAGGATGGTAATATGAAACTAATTTTGGAATTTTGATCGCTTGAATATCCTTCTGAAAAATATGACGATATTATGCACTACTTCGGTAGGGACTGATAATATTGCTTTATTTAAATCGATCGCTGAAAAAGTAGCAATTAAATAACATCATTGGATAGAAGTCCCAGCAAAAAAGGGGCAGCCGTAAAATTGATCGATATCAAAAAGACTGGCCCGCTGGGATAATGTTCGTAATTCTTTTCAATGAATTTTTGACTAAATTTATTACCGAAGTACTATGAATTTTTTTTTTTTCCGGGACTTTAAGGCTTCCATTGAAGCCCTATACTGCCCATACTAACACCCATGGCACTGGGTGATACTTCTCCTACGAAAGAAAAGCACCACCCAGGGCGGGACTCGAACCCGCAGCTCCGGCATGGGAGTACGGCACTTTACCGCACAGCCACACCGGGCCCAAGTACTATGAATTATATCCTTCGTGATAAAATATCATTGAGAAAATAAATTGCTAAACACTGTTGCTTCAATTCTAGTGGCGCACAGTGGTTCAAAATGACCAATTTAGGGACAAAACCCTTAACCGGTCTCAAATGACGATTAAATATATCCATTCCATGGGTTTTTGGGTGGCTGAATCGGTTTATGCCACTTTCAAAGCTGTAATATTGAATTTACTTGGATCGTAATAAATATTATACATAGGAACCAACAGAATTTGAACTAAAATTCAGTATATATATATATATATATATATATATATATACAAACATCAAACTAATATGATATATATATTTACAAAAATAACTAAGAAAATAAAATTAATACTCTTTTTTTAACATAAACTATACAATTGTAGATGGGTTTCACTGTTACACCATCTTCAGTACAACATAAGATTAATATTTATCAATATAAGATTAAATATTATATACATATTTATGATGTGATATTACTCTTCTAAAAACTTAAATCTGTCGCATCGACATCCAGAAGTATTATCATTTTTTCTAAATTAGGCTTCAAGTTACTAATGTATGGGTCAGATGACACCAACATAAAATTGTATACATCTTCATTCGTTGCTCTTCAAGATTTCCTACTACAATCAGAAAAATCTTTGGTTTCGAAAATCACGGCCTCCGAAAAATTTGGGCTTCCCTAAGATCACTTCCAAATAGGACGTTAAAAAAAGAGTTTTCGTGTCATTCCTATAAGATGCCTAAAACTCCCTTATTTTCAAAGGGTTATTGAATTTTAATCTGAAAAATTGGTGTGGATCCTTATTCTAGAGGTATTTAGGTTTCAAAAAATATCTCTAAACTTCCGGGTTGAGCACCTTCATTTTTTAGGGTTTTGTCCCTATCCGCACCACTGTGTGGCGAAGCTTTTATGATATCAATCATTTTCATGGATGCCAAATTTTTGTTGTCATACAATTGTCATTGTCATACAATGAGGTTGTTTTCTCGGAGATATCAAGTTTTATTTTGCACTTTTTATTGATGGATGAACATCCGCAAAAGCCTCAATAGTTGCAGAAACAAAATTAAAAACCGATCACAAGTTCTCCGACAAGATATTCAACATTGACCGAGTGTATCCGGAAGAAGACAGAGGTATATTGTTAAGTCAACTGAAAATGAGCTTTTCCAGGAATTATTGTATTTCTTTTTAATGTGCATAGCGAGTGGTTACGATTTTAAATTTAAACGAGCCTTCGGGAACTTGAAGAAGTCTTAAATTCTGCATTAAAACGGTTATCAATACTCAGTCTTTCTTGGAATTCCACGAATTTTGCGGTCTTATGATTATGGTGTCCAACCGTCGATTAGATCTAAATTAAGAAGGTTTACTGTTATCGGTGAATATCTATCTAATATTTATGCTAATATCGCTACAGAAAACCACAGAGATATTATATATCTTTATTTAAATATATTGTTGATAAATTAGTTAAGGTTATGTATAGCTTCGTTCCAACAAGTACGCCATATGTTTTTCCAATAAGTAAACATTTTGAGCAACAATTAAATAATTATTTTCATGTTTTTTCCCGATAACTTCTTAAATAAATTAAGAACCCAAAAAAGGTTTCAATGGGACCACCTTGGGAAAATACTCTACAAAAAGGTTTCGTTCCAATTGGTCCATCCATCTCTGAGTAATCGGTGAACATACATAGGAAAAAAAAAAGTCACATACGTATCGAATAGAGTAATCTCCTCTTTCGTTCGAAGTCGGTTAAAAAAAAACAAAAAAACTAGAGTATTTTTTACTAATGAAATTAGAGTATCTGGTTACTAGTCTTGCTTTTATTTCTCAAAGAAAAGTCTGTACTCTGGTAGGTATATTGCGAATAAGCCCTAATATGGTACAGTTTCCCAAATTCGCCAATGGTGTTTCGTAAATTCTATAATGCTAGTCTGAGGATGTTGGTGTTCTTGAACAATGGTGTACAGGCATATGAATAAATTTTAAACATTAAGAATTCAAAAACAATGTAAAATCACTTAATATTAGTAATTGAATGAAACAAGATATTATGATTGTGTAGAGAATTGCATCTACCATACAGAGTACGTAGCTGAGCCATTATTGGTTTCTGATTTGCCCTGGTTGAATGAAGATTTCGATTAATTCCCGGTAAAGGTGAATGTGGTCGTGACGCGCTTTACCAAATTCAATTTGTTGATTAGTAGCCGCTAGGATAATTGAGGCAATCAACATATATTGTGATTTTGAAAAGCGCTCGCTTCCCCGGATCCCATATATTGGGGGGGGGGAACTTTGTGTGTTGGGCAAAGCTATGTGATGCAGAATAATGGACAACACTAATTATAGCGAATATCCATTGTATAAAAATTAGACAATTTGCATATTCATTAATGGACACAAAGAAGCCGGCTCGAGTTTTGATGGAATAATGGCCGCTAAAGCTTTAACGGTGGAACCTTCTCTAATACCGCATAACGAACTCTAAATCCCTGAGTAACCCTCTGGGATTATGCTACAAATAGGGAAAGTTCAATATGGAATTTTTAAAACCTTTTTTAGCACGTCCATAAAATTTAACTAGAGAGTTTTAAACTGATAATCATATGCTCATATAAAACACATCAGTTTAAATCCTTCAAGAATTTTCCTTTTAGTTTTAATTTTACTATCATTTTAAATTACACTATTCATAACTATCCGTATCTTGTTTATTTAGCCCTGAAGAATTTGCATTGTCCGGTCAAAACGTAAGTTACGAATAATATAGCAATAATTTCTTATTATTTTTAGATCTTTTTACTTCCACCCAAAATCATTTTTCCCTTTTTTTGTATACAATAAAGTTATTATCAAGTATCCGTTATGATAACGAGAAAAATATATTTAAATATTTTTTGGGTATACTGGATATACGTGTTTGTATATACTTTAATAATTTTTATTTAATTTTTAGAAATATCTTTCTGTTCCATTCATAAGACCCCTTCTAAGTGAAACTGGAGAACAAAAGCCTCTTTTCTGAGAAGGAGTGCTTCGGGTTGGGGGCGCCCTTCCTAAACGTGTGACCCCAACGAGATTCCCAAACCCAATTTTCCTTCTTTCAGAATGTCCTCAGAGAATGGAAAATTGAGTTAGCAACAAGACTAAAACTGGATCTTACACACATAGCCTTCCCCAGTAATCCCTAATCGTATGAGGGTATCCTTAGCCATGTCCTGGAAGGAGCCCTCTAATCCTGAATCCGGTCTTATCTCCAAATCCGTCGATATTTACATAATCTGGCTAAAGCTCGGCCTGCCCCAACATCTCGGTATCTAGTGCCGCCGCTACCGTGCCTCCTGTAAGCGGGCCGCCTTTTGGATATTCCTGAAGGGAATCACGTATCAAATATTTTGTCAAGGGTAAGGAATTCCGGAGAGGGAATATTACGTATAGAGTACAATTTTTAAAAATAATGATAAACGAAATAACAAGAAAGGGTATGGTGCGTTGGGTGCAACTCACAAATTTCAATTACCAACCTACTTGGAGTAGAATCGAAGTCTTCTAATAAGCGTGTAAGCGACATTTAGAAAATTTAAAAGAAACAGCTTTATTTACTTCTCATTATTTATATTTTCTATAATTATTGCAAAATTTGACAATCGTCAGTATCTCTTTATTTGTTAATATTTATTTAAATTACTTTTTTTTGGTTATAATCCTCAAAGGGTAAATAAATTTATAGACTACTATAGATGAATTAGGTTTTAAAAATAGCTTAGAGTAGTGTCGATATTTTTAAATTTTATTATTATCATTATTTTATCTATCCTAACATGTTAAAGTTCCAGTTTTTGGAAAATTAATTGGACTGAATAAAGTCTAGAGGTCAGGTTGGAGTTTAGAGATTCGTAGTAGAAGAAACTCGTTGCTCTTGATTCCTAGGAATTTAAACCGTATTTACGCACACAGGATTAATTAACCTTTCCCAGAATAGAGCTAACTCAATATACGTATGTGCAAGGCGAAACACAAGCTTCTTTAAATAATTTGATACACCATTACATTATTTAAAATATTAATTGTTAAATAGAGAGATAAAATACTTTGAAACTTATCAAGATGTTAGTGAATGAAAAAAGTTGGGAAATTCATGCTTTTTTTTTGTTGTCGAAAATGGGCTGTTGGGGTAGATTGGTCCATCAATGATAGAAACTAATGAAAACTTTTTCATTCCTTACTGTGTATTCAGCTTCTAAAATTATTTTGTCTTCCTCGTATCACATTTCTATTTCAAGACTTGTGCAATACTATGAAGATGTTAAGTCTATTTTGTTTTTTAAGTATTAGTATTTAAGGTGTAACAAATGGTCTAATCCAGATAATAAGTATGCTGCGTATTAGAAACCCAATACAATTGGTCAGAATGCTGAATAAAAAGTTTAGAATTGACAATTTTGATTTTATCTTTTCTTCGGGTGCAAGGACCTCCAATATATGGACTAAAATATAGTAAAAGAAAAATGCTGACGTCCCTTTGGTTCCAAATCGATTTTAATTTTTCAAAATAAAAGTCTAGAAAAGTGATTATATGATTGTTAGGAGAGTTACCTTCTCGAATCTGGCTATGGCATGATATCTTTTCTATTCTGTCATAGATCGTCTCTAGCGCCGAAATACTCTCCTGGGCCTCACCCATGATTTGTGGTACAGGTTTTTTTTTTTCTTTTTGGTTTCGCCATTGATACAAAAAAAAAATGTACTGTTTCAATTATTATTAATGCGCTTCAACTTTAACTTTAACTAGATGGATACTTGCTTGAGATTTCAATGAAATTTTCGTATGTGCAAATCTAAGTCATTACTCGGATAACAGACTCCTCCTAATGAACTTTCTCAAGACATAATTGAAGAGAAAATTGACAATAGGAAACATTCGTCCTTGTGCCGATGTTTTCGATATTTGCCGACATTTACTGAAGATATTTTACTTAATATTTTTTCTGTTTGAGTTTTAATGTCATATCAGTTAAGACATTTTTTTTTTTTCATCCGTGCTAAAAAGATTACTCGTAGGTACTATATGGAAAATTTTGTGTTTGTTCTTCGAGAGCTTACCCAAGTAAGCCAAAGCTGTTATAAAAACTTCACGACGAAGTTTGCGATTATTTCTCCGAGGTTTATGGAATATAAAACAGACTTTAGATATTCCTTGGTAGCAAACGGCAAATACATTACTTTAAAAGAGGATGAGCCCATCCTTTTCTCCTATAAATATAATCTTCTTGAATTTGGTCCTCTCGGGAATGGTTGATGGATGTATTGATTTGATGTTTTTGCTTTGCTCTCTTTCTAATGTTAAATTTCTGACATGATTACTTCACTTAGAGTTACTTTTCAAAAAAATTTTACCCACAGACAACTACGTTGTGTTGCTGCTCTTATTCAATGAAATCAGAAATCAGGATATGAAAAATGAATATGTAGTATAATTTATATAAGTATCTCTTTGTGTTGTACAAGTAAATATGTGTATAGCCTATTACCAAGGAAAAAGTCCTTTCTGCCAGATTTCATCTTTTAAAATTCTTTTTAGATTTGTTTTTGGCTATTTTACGACTTACTGCAAAATAATGATATTTATTTTATTTTATTTTGCATGTATCAATTTATATTCCTAGGAATATATACATACATATCTATGTGTGATTTCTTCCTAAGAACTTTGTGGGTGTGGAATCGTTCACTGACACAGAAACGGGCGGCAGAGCAATGCATCACCAAGTTGGACAAGAGGAAATTATGCCGCTGAGATGTCAGACCATGAATATAAGAAGTCGAAGGCCAAGTTAGATTGGGGGCCAGACGTGACCCAGCTTTACATCTTTCCCTCTCATCTAAGGAGTTCTTGTCCGCCATAGTCCATGGTAACTTTATAGTTCATGTTCACATTTCCATGTAATTATATAAAGTTGGAATAGAACCTTTATGGTATCTAAGCATAAGTAATCTAATAGTTTTGTGATAAAGAGTTTAATACAGACCAGGAGTCTGGCTTAGCATAAAGAAAGCATATTGTTTTAACCATAGTTAGAAAATTCATAGTTTTGAATTATATACGTCATAGATTGGATCCATTATAATGTTACCTGGATAAGTATAATTTATGACAGTATTGCATGCTCTTATTGACCAGAATGGCATAGTGGCATTAAATAAATAAATATGAACTTAAGAATGATTTCATAAATTCTTGTATTAAAATTGATGATACTCTAAAATTGTTAATTGATGTAAAACTTATTTGATGCGTATTCCGATTCTGGCTGCAAAGGAATTTATGTCATAATTTGTGTTTTCTTAAGTTAGTCAAATGTTTCCTCTTTATGTAAGAAGATATTTCTCAAAAACATATCTGTTTGGTAATAATCATCAACAGAATGGTGTGGTATAAAACCTGTGAAATAATTGGCTGGTTTGATTGATGAGGACTGTATGTAGGTAGATAAATAGGTTTTAACTAACATAAAAATAATATGTTTTTCTAATACAAATATAGGATCGGGTTTGGACCTGAAAATAATACAAGAAGGTTAATTAGTTTATGTTAAAGCAATTATAAATCTTTTTATTTTGTTTCAATCTTTTTAATTGTTTATTTTTTGTAAAAATGCTTTTATGTTATGTTAAAGTTGAATTGAGCCCTATTGGCGCCTCATATGTTCTTTACTGCCCCCGCTATATCGCATGTTTCCGTCCTGCCAATCCTAGCTATCTTTATATGTAATGCTGTATGTTATTTGCTTTCGAGCTGTGTGCAAGTGTCTCCATTAAGTTCGTCAGTTAACATTCATGTTAATTGCTTGCGTCTCCGTAAAGTGTGCGCTACTTTACATTATATTTATTTTTTCATCTCATTATCTCCCGATAGTGGTTTGAACGTTTGAAATTGGTTGACGTCAGTCGTCAAATTGCAAGATAACTATTAATGTTCTTAAAGGCGGTTCAAGTAGGATTTCAGACTTTAGATATCCTCTTGGCAGCTCAGAAGAAAGAAAATTCAAACCAGGCGAGATCCGGTCAAAAAAGTGGTGAGTGGATTCTTATTCTGTTTTTTTTTTTACTCCTTATTGCACTTTATACAGTCCACATTCTTTGGGAAAAGTATCTTACAGTTTAGCTAGATTTTTAATTAGTGGTAAAATATAAGATGTGAATACTCCATTAGATGGTTGATGAAGGATGCTTGGAGGTGAAATTGATGCATGAAGAACTGATTATGGAAAAATGATAGAAATTTAGTTATAACTGTTTGTTTTGCTAGAAAGCACATTCTTCCTCAAATCACCTTTGACTGGGCTTACTGATCGGTAGGAATCTATATAGCTGAATGTCCAACTCTCTCGGTTGAAAATTAAAGCAGGGCACTGACGGGATTTTAGTTCTTTTGCAAGTCAAACGATAGGCAAACTGCAGCATTGATTATATTTATTATAAAATATCGTAAATTATAAGGATAAAAAAAAATATATATATGTATATGATTCAGGATAACTGAACAATATCCATATAATTAAATTCTAAGTGCACTCTTAGTAGACAATATTTCCTTTGAGGAAAAGTGATTACCTTCACAAAGGTTTTTGAAAAAAGGGAACATCTGGAGGAGTTGTATGGGAATGTTGTGTTTCTTGATAGATCTTTGTTTTTTCTATAATAATTCCTCAGTCTCCTGATGGAATACAGCTTCCTTACTTTCAGGAAAACCTAAACACTTAGTAAGCATTAAATCCCTGCTAATGAATCGGAAGATTATTGTGGGATTGATTGCTTCCTTTTAAAAAAATATTGAACGGAGTTTAGTAATTTTAACCTTCCCTTACTCGCGGTACCTGTATGTACAGTTCTTGTCGCGGTCATCTATCAGGTGAGGCATCAGAAAAAGTGTTAATAATCTTTTTATTTATTTGTATAGATGATGAATAGAATTGGCTATAATTAGAGAAGTAATTAATGTTGATAATTTTATTTTAATATATGGGTCTTTTTCCCAGAAAGGGCGAATCTAAACTTGGAATTCTTGAAATTGAAAATGTTGAATTAACGTCTGAAAAATATTTAGGGATGCTCTTTACATAACATTGGTTGAACTCCAATGCAAGGTTGTACAAGAGCGGGTTGCATTTATTATTTAAAAAAAAAAAAAAGAAATGGGCTGAGGGTTCGTTAAAATAAATATATATATATATATATATATATATATATATATATATATATTTTTTTTAAAGATAGCTTACAAAAATTCTAAGCCATCTCTCAGCCATTACACAAATTTTTATGACCATCCAGTTTTTTCTTGATTACTACTTAAATACAGATGCTTTTGAAATATATATATATTGAAGTATAAAGCAACGAGAAAATATAGATGCAATTATTTTTCGGTTAGAGACAGACGGGACAATGACTACTGATGTTTATGACTAGAGCTCGGATTCCCGTGCAATTGCATCTTTTTATTGGTAAGTCAGATTAAAGCGAATTCAAGTTACTTATCCGAATCAAGCCTAATGGGATGTTTTAACGAAGTTTTATACTGCACGAAATTGCACGTTTTGGGGATTTCTGCACGAAATTGCACGTTTTGGGGTTTACTGCACGAAATTGCATGTTTTGAAGTTTTATTGCAAGAAATTGCATCATTTTATAGTTTGAAGAAAACAAATTATTACAAATTTTAATTTTCTTCAATACACATCAAAAAATTAGTGGACAATCAAATGGGAATTAGCAATAGGAATAAAAAAATAACGGAAAGGAAACAGAAAAAAAATAAAGGGAACTTCGGAGATGTAAACACAAACCTCCAATTTCCAAGAACTAAGGGCTCAGTAGTTCCTGGATGTTTACATTTTGTTTCTCAATTCTCATCGTTCTGTCACTATCAAACTAGCTTCTGTCGAGTATATTGTTACTTAAAATGCCAAAAATTGGAAGTGTGTCTTCGAAAATTGCGGGATGGGTTGAAAAATATCCTGACTCAAAAGGGATGGCTGTGTAGTGATAAAAATATTGGATGTGAGAGGAAATCACAAATTGATGCCCATTTCAGCTCAAGTAAGTACATAATTATTTTATACAAACTATTAAAAAATTGTAATGATTGCCTGAACGGAAATCACTCAGTCACTATTGAATTGAAGGAGATTCCTAGCTGCTGAGTCGCTATAAATATTGTCCTCTAACGATTGTAGAAGTTGAGATTTCTTTTTCTAAATTGAAAGAAAGTTTAAGTGACAGGAGGCACTGTTTTACAGAAAAAAAATTAGAAATGTATTTAGTTTTAAACTTTAATTAAAAAAGTAATGAAGTGTAGTTACATTTTAATGTACTCCATTAATTTTTCTTTACTAATAAAAAAATCATTATTTTACCAAAATCTATATAAAAACCAATATTTTAAAAATAAAAGTTTTTACTTCAGTATACTCTCCGCTACTTATTTCTTTCAAAAGTAGCTATATATTGTCCAGATAAATAATTTAATGCATGATTTTAAAGTAATACATTTATTTCGCATGTTTTTGCACGTATTAAAGTTTTTATTGCACGGTTTTGCACGTTTTAAAGTTTTTATTGCACGTTTTCAAATTTTTACTGCACGGAATTCCGAGCTTTATTTATGACCATCCAGTTTTTCTCGTTTACTACTTAAATACTGCTGCTTTTCGACAAAACGCGCCAACGAGTTCTATAAGTAATAAGCAGCGAAAAATATTAGATAAAATTACTTTCCGATTCCGTAGAGGCGGGATAATGACATCAGAATTTGAGAGTCTATCTAGTTTTTTCTCGTTTACTACTTAAATATAGCAGATGTTTGACAAAATGCTGGACCGTTCGAAACGTTTCAATGATCTTTAGAATTAGAAAGCAACGAAAAGATTTAGATACAGAGTTAAAAATATAACTCGGCGAGTGCTGACAATAATCAAGTATAATTGTTGAATAAGCTACAAAATGAAGAAAAAAAATGATAAATATAAATAAACTATTAAGTATGCAATGAAAATAAAAGGAAGAAAAAGTACAGAAATGAAATTAACTCTTAAATGACTTAAACTAAAAGAAAAGGAAAGAACACTAATGTAAATATAATCTAACTCTTAATCTAGAAAACAATTATGCATGCACACGGTCCATGTGATTAATTTTATATGGAAAAAGATTATGAAATAGAACAATTGTATTGATAGCAACAAAATGTATGATAATAACGGCGAAAAAGAATGTTTGTAACTTTCGTCGAACAGACAATTGGCACACGGCGAACTCGAGACTTGAGATTTAACTTCTTTTAAGGCTGAACTTGGGCAATTATAGTCTTTAATGAGCAGATTCATTTAAGTAGACAATTAAGGCTATATTAAAATAATATGCCCAATCTCCTTTACAGTGGGGCGTGAGAATAATTATGATTGTACTCACGTTGTATGGAGAAACTTCTGTCCTTACTCACAGTTAGCACAGAGAAACAATCTGTTAAATTATGGTGGCTCGACGAATTTCCCATCTTCTTCTGCTCATTATTTGGGCGATGATAGAAGATAAAGCTTGACATGTGCTCGTCCACCCTAATGTTGTACAGTCTTGTACAGGAATGGCGGGTCAGCCGTAGGCCGTTGAATCAGCGGCTTCATTGCTTCCTTAAGTGTACTTGCTTTCTACATCGCTACAGTGTTTAAGGCGCGTTATGGCAGGAAGCTCAGTTGGTTATTCTTTCGATAAGAATATATTTTGAGACTTAACACTATCACCAGTGGAGTCTTAACAAGGCCCAGAAATTTTGTTTCACACCTGAAAATCTACTTGAAGTAACTTCTGTATTTGTGACTTTACGAAATCTGGTCATAAGTCCTCTGTGAATTCCAGTAGTCTAAGTGCCTATGAATAGTGTTTTCGTGAATTAGACTTCTGGCCAGTTGCCTAAGGAAAATCCTTCTATTTTTAATTTTAAAAACGTTAATGGAGAATCTTACCTGGGTATTTATCCCTGCCACACTTAGCAAATCAAAATCTTACATTAATGATCGCGGCTCACCTGAATTACACGTGTCCGGCTACCAAGTTCACCTGAAAAAGTCTATTATGTGATGATTAGAGGAGGAGAGATAGATAGGAGGACTGCAAAGGGAAGGCAGCAGGCATGGTATCTTCTGCGAATCACAGAAAGTTGAGATTTCTGGCTCACCTCACAAGTGAGGTGAGCAAAGAACGAGTAAAGGAAGGTTAAAATATCATTCTCTTTGCTTAAAATTATTTACTATACGGGACTCAGTTATTGATGGCACGACTCTAGGAATCAATTCTATAGTTTCAAAGAAATAAAAAAGAACATACTGATTTAGAAAATCTTTTGTTTAGTAGATATTTCATATTGTGTTTTTCCTTAGTTGACTATAAATCCGTTAATAATTCTAGCTATATATTCTAGTTATGAAGCCTACTTCCTGTTGGCTGACGTAGATCATATTTAAAATTTGGCTAATATTATTGAATATTTATAAAAATCGCTATATTGAAACGATTTATTCTATTTTTATTATTTTGTGAGGTGTAATTTTCTTTTATTTATTCCTTTCTGTTATTCTTAAGGAGCTCCGTCCCAGAATAATGTTTATTTTCTATCTATCTATCCATCGATAAAGAAGGATGAGCAAACAGTAAAGTAAAATCGGATCCTATCCTGACATATCTTCTTTTTTAATCAACTCAGAACCCACTTATTTTCAATTTAATACTTTTATTTTGTTGTTTTTGTTCTACCATGATTTCAGAATTGATTATACAAGCGAATATTACATGAAAAAATAAATTTTAAGGTGAAAAAAACTTTATTAACTTTATTTTGATTAACTCCCAATAAGCTTACATCATAGGAAGCAGCGAAATCCTTTATTTCCTAAATAATAAAATGAGATGGCGTTTCTATGTAATATTTTAATATTTGAGTGCTACTAATGACCTTTGTCATGGAGATAATGACTGAGCGCATTAATTAGAATGAAATTGAAAATTTAATTTCAACCTTGAATTAATTTTTGTTTTTATGCCTTTATAATTCTCCATAATATCCAAGCAAATTTATAAAATTACATGAAATTTCTATTATAGCAGGAAATTTCGATCCATTTTTTTAGGAATTCCTTCTCTCCATTGTATGCTGTATATGTGCACCGATGCATTTAAAGCTTTCCTCTTTAGTTAAGAAGAGAAAGTCCTATTGAAATCCTACGATGTTTAAAAATTTCAGTTAAAGAGAACACTTAGAGGCCGTTTACAGTTGCAAGCTTTTGTGCGTTGCTGGAAGAAATTAACGAGTTCCATAATTATTTTAGTCAATGCACCATTTAAGGACCTTTGCCTAAAAAGAGTCATGCAGTATGGTATTTTTTTTCAACTGAAAACTATCTTGCCTTGCGGCTTTAGAACCAAGTAATGAGTGTTTCTTTTTTTTCTCCTTGTTAGTATAATTGCCCTAAACATTTTCAAAAAATTGTTTTGGGTTTTTATTTTTTTTTGCTTCTATATAGGTACCTAAAACCTATATAAAAAAACAACGAATGGACGTCATTGATATATTTAATAACCTTAGAATTATATATCGTTATGCCTGAACGCACGTGAAATACATCTTGAAACCTCTCTCCCCCTGCCTCCAGTTACCTATACAACGCATAGGTCTATTATTCGGGAAGAATATAGTGCTGATAAAATATATAAACAGTAAACAGGTAAAATACAAACCGTAAGAAAATGTCTACACTAGGCACGTGAAAAATTCAAAAGGATTTAACAAGTTGCCTTCCATCGGGTAGACATATCGCCTGCTACAACTTGCAGGCAGACAAATAATCTGACATGAAGGAGTCGAGGAGAAGGGGCTTATCTCCCCGAGGTGAAGAAAAATACCTTCCTCGGGAATAGAGGGGAGAAGAAGAAGATAGCGGAAGTTAGGCTGTAGACCGGATATCAAACCTCTACAGCTCCACCTCTACAGCTACAGCACTACCACAACTACAGTTCTTTCCTATATATGACGTCCATTTGTCGAGGAGATCTGTCTCTCGTTGATGGTCCAACTAACTCCCTCTTCTCTGATAACAGCCAGTTTTACTTCAGTTGTAGAGATGATAAAATATAAAACAATTTTTTATCCTACTTTCAAAATATCCAAGATAAATTTTTTATATATATCTTTCTCATCTCCGTAATATTTTTTTACATAGATTAATTATACCGCCAAAATTTTATATACCACACGCAGCTGATGATTGCTGAATTTTTTCCGCTGCACGAAGCTATTTTCGGAATTTTAGAAATGCTGAAAGTATTGAAGTAGAAACGTTGAAAAATAATTGGATTCCTAAAAAAAAAATAGCTGTTTCACAAATATAAAAAAAAAGGAATATTTAAATAGAAAAAAGACACTAACGACCTATTTTCTGAGAATCCAAAACCATTAACCTAAGTCTGTATAAAAGAATAGACTAAATAACATTATTTTTTTTTAGCATATAATTTCGACCCGATTTTCAGGTGTTCATCAGGGCTTGTTCGAAACCTTATAAGACGTTCAGGCAATGATAGAGACCTGATAAATTTGGTCGAAACTTCGAATCAAAATTATAACTTATAATGTATACTTTGTAGAGCTGGACACTTGGTGAGGATGGATGCCTCTGAGGTCCCCAAGAAACTTATAACACAGGTGTTGCATCGGTCCCGCAGAGTTAAGACCAAAAACGAGATGGATGGATGGTGTGTCGACTGATGTGGGACATCTCATCGGAACTAGAAATTGGGTAGCAGCAGCACAGGATAGAGCTTACTGGCGAAGGCTGTTGGAGGAGGCCTGGATTCAGAAATGGATCGTTGTGCCACTTAGTAGTAGTAGTAACGTATTCTACATTACAGCGTTCTTCTTTCTCACCGCCCCCTCAACCATTTTCACTCTATTATTTCCATCTGCCACCATTAACAGTATATGTGTGTATATTCAAAACCAAATCCATCCAAACATAGAAATTTTTTAAAAAAATCCCAAAGTCTAGTGTTTACCTCGGTAGTGTTATCATCGTGCGTGCACTCTGGTCTTACCAACAGTACATTAAACTCAGGGAGGACCAATTATTTTATTTTATTTCTATTTAATTATTAGGCCTTAAATTAAGAAGAGTATCTTTTATTTCTTTTTCCTTTTGTTTTTCTTTTTAAAATTTTTGAAATTATAAATGTTAATAATTTTTCTTAGTTTTCTTATTTGTGGTAATGACTATCGTTCTAGACCCAAAACCACCCGACATACAGAAAAATATTTTCACAATCAAAGGAAAATGGTCGAAAAGATATGTTTTAGTGCAATTAAGAGGAAACCCAGCTAACAAAACCTTCAAAGATTTCAGTCCTTTTGTTATTTGTAGATTTATTAAAAGCTATTGTCCTCAAGTCAATGTAAAGTTTCTTAAAAATGGCACAGTGCTATTAACAGTTAATAATGAAAAAGATTTTACTAATTTAGGAAATATAAAAACATTTCAAAAAATTAATAAAAATAACAATCAAGATAAACTAATAGTGACTTTACCTAAAACCGTCAATTAAACAGATAACAATAATACTATGGCAGATGATGAGGAAATGGAAACAAATGAAATCAAAACTAAATTAAACGTCACATCAAACATACCGAAATTAGACATTAATCTCAGAAGGAATAGACCAATTTCACAAAGCTCATCTTTAAGTGAAAAAAGTAACTCTGCTAAAAATTACTACGTTGACAAAACAAAAATACAAAGGCAAAAAAAATCTTAATCGTAAACGTTTTTCTTTTTTTATTGTCATCTTTAATCATGACAATAAAAAAACATTTCAATAAACATGAACAATAAAAAACACCTCTTTCGAGGGATTTCTTAAAAACATCTAATCTATCTTCTCTCTCCCTATCCTATTTATCTATTCTAACAATTTTCGTTTTACTATGTCTTCACTCTTATTCTATCTAGTTATTGTGTACAAATCTGAATCTATCCATTATTATTAATTTATTTCTTCTAGTTATACCTTCAGTATTAAAGAATAACAAACAAAAAAGGAAAAATAATGAAATAAACATTTATATATATGCTAATCAAAGGCGTTGATGACCGGCTGGTTTTACGCCTTCATATGAACAACAACCAACCAACCATCATTTAGACAATAGAGGGAAAATTATAGAAAACCTTATTGATGTTTGCCAGCTGAACATCATTAACAACCACAATAATCAAACTCACCTGTGCACCAGATCCGGCAAATTATCAGCAATAGACCTCACAATTACCACCCCTAATTACAACCTACAATTCATTGGCACACTTTAAAAGATACACATGGAAGCGACCATTTCCCCATAATTATCGAAACTTTGAATAAATGTCTTACCGGTAGACCCAAAAACTGGTTATTAAAAAAAGGAAATTGGTCATTATACCAGGAGAAAGTTAGACTTGATGACATTGATCTTTGCGAGACTGATGCTGATCGCTTAATTACAATCGTCAACCAAAGAATACTGGAAGCGGCAGAAGAAGCGATTCCGAGCCACTCCACTTCAAACCACAGTTCCCGCCCCCTGTATCCTGGTGGAATGAAGAATAGGAACTAAAAACAGAAAGAAAATGTTGAATAAATTTCGACAACCAACCTCTGAAAGATTAGAGAAATACAAAACGGCCAGAAAACATGCAAGATATGTTATTAAAAATAATAAAAAGCTTTCATGGCAAAACTTTCTTAGCAAGGTTAGTTCTAGCACACCAAGCGCTATTTTTTGGGAAACAGTTAGGAAAATTATGGGAAATGGTCTTTCTCCTTAAATCAAATGCTTGAAAGATCATAATAACTATGAAACTGGCCTAAAAAAATTAGCCTACTTAGTAGCAAAACACTTCCACACCACCTCAGCAACCTCAAATTATTCCAAACATTTTATTGACATAAAAAAATTCCATGAAACTGCTCCTATAATCATTACTAACAACCCAATAGATCCCATGAATCATTATTTCTCAATGACCGAATTTATTTCTGCTTTAAAATCAAGAAAAGAATCCTCACCCGGACCGGATCAAATATGCATTAGCATGATCAAAAACATGTGCCAGTCAGATAAAATCGTAATGTTAAAGATCATAAATAAATTTTTTGTATCCGAAATCTTACCAAATACATGGAAATCAGGTATCACTATTCCTATCCTGAAGAGAGATAAAGATCCCTTGAATGTTAACAGCTACAGACCAATAACACTAACCTCATCAATATGTAAACTTATGGAGAAACTAATAAGTAATAGACTGACCTGGTATTTGGAATCCAAAAGTTTACAACCAGAATGACAAAGTGGGTTTAGGAAAGGGAGAAGCACAAGGGATAATTTAGTTAGATTAGAGTCGGATTTTGCTAAGGCCTTCGAAAACAGGAGAAAAGTGTTAGCTGTGTTTATTGACATAGAACAGGCATTTGATAGAACTTGGACAAGGCTTATTCTAGATTCATTAGTCACCATAGGTATAAATGGGCACACCCTGGCATTCATAAATAATTTTCTAATTAATAGAAAATTCAAAGTAAGAATTGGTGATGTACTTTCACAAGAATTTGAGCAAGAGAACGATGTGCCACAGGGCTGCGTTTTAAGCGCGACACATTTTTGTATTGCCTTTAACCATGTCCTAAATGTAATAAAGTCGCCAGTCCAAGGGATGCTATACGCAGACGATCTCTTAATTTCTTCGGAAGGTAAACAGATAACGGACTTACAAGAAAACATACAAACCGCCCTGAACATCAGTAACTGGCTTGTAGACAATGGCTTTAAAATATCAACCAACAAGACTGTCGCGGTTCTCTTTAGCAAAATAACTCCTAATCTTTTGCCATCTCTGTTTATAGATAATAAACCAATCTCCCTCTCCAACACTGTCAAGTACCTTGGAATGACGTTTGACCGAACTCTCAACTGGGTTCAACATATTAAACAATTAAAAGCCAGCTGTCCTCGATCTTTGAACCTTTTAAAAATGTTGAGCAATACACAATGGGGTGGTGATCGAAGTAGTATGTTGTCCCATTATAGATTACCTATAAGATCGAAGTTGGATTATGGTTGCAACGCATATAGCTCGGCGTCTGTTAATATCTTAAAAATGCTTGACCCCATCCTCAATACAGGTCTCAGAATAGCTACTGGTGCTTTCCGGTCCAGCCCTTCCATTAGCCTATGTGTAGAGGCTGGTGACCCTCCTCTCGACCTAAGACGTAAACAAATCGATCTTATCTATTTTGCTAAAATATTATCTGCTTCCAACCATTCTTTGAATTATTTTTTCCCGAACAGACAATGTTTAAACCAGCAACAAATAGTCACATCCAAAAGATCATCCTTCATAGTACGGGTTTCACAATCTGTAATAGACTTGGATCTTGAAACACCCAAACTCCATAATACTGCAGTATCACCAATTTATCCTTGGGGACTTTCTACTCCCAAAATCTGTCTTTCGCTAACTAAAATGCTTAAAAAAAATACATTTCCTTACTTGTACAAACACGAGTTTAACAAACTTCAAGACAGACTAGGCGACGCTGAATACATATACACTGACGGATCCAAGAACATAACAGGTGTGGGAGCCTCTATCGTTTGTAACGGTAGAAACCATCTTTTTACGTTATCATCCGTTTGTAGCAACTACACAGCAGAAATAATAGCTATCTACAAAGGTTTAAACATCATTCATCCGACAAAGAAAAAAAACGTTATTTGTACTGACTCATTATCTGCCCTTCTTAGTCTCGGAAACACATTCAGCAATAACAAAATTGTACGATAATTTAAGTAAAAATGAAAAAAGGGAAAAAAAATACACTTAATCTGATCAATATCACTAACGAAAAAAAATGGATAAAAAAATTATTGCGCTCTGGTGAGCTTGGAAAAGCAGTTAATACACTGATATAAACTGTAAAATAAGAAAAATGAAATGAATCTTTAATAAGACTTACCCAGCTTGCGCTGTACGCTGAATTTGAATTTCGGGCAAGGGTGAAAGAAGGAGAGTAATCGGGTAAAAGGCATTGAAAGAAGATTCTAGGATAAAGGAAATTTTCACCTATTGCTCGTCCTTCTTGAATTTTGCGGCCAGCGGCAAACAATGATGATTGAAGATAAAACTTCAAAACAATTATGTATTTCATACCCAGGAGGCAGGAAATCGAAATAAATTGGCACCCAAGAGGTATCAAAAAAAACCATTGGCGGCGGACTCTGAATCAGAAACACACACACAACGATGATGCTGCTTACCATTCCACATTCAAAGGGCAAGTGGGCAAAAAAAAATGGCTAAGCCCGGAACTCTAATCCCTTACAAATGCCATCGTGATGCCACTGATAACCAATTGTTGGCCCAGCGATTGCTATCTCTGTGATAGTTGAGGTGGCAAATTCAATTTGAAAAATAAAAAGGATTATTTATTATGAAATAAAATAAAAATACCGAACAAAAATTATACAGGACATTTTACTCACCCTAATGGAGATCCAAAGGAATAAGATTCCAACAGTCTTTACTTGGGTTCGCGGTCATTGTGGAATAGTGGGAAATGAGCTGGCCGATCGGGCTGCCAAAGAAGCTATCACTGATGGCACTCCATATCGCTGGGTCCCAGCCGAAGACTTTATCTCTCATATCAAACAAAAAATTAAATTGAAATGGGAGCAAAGATTGTGTGTGTTTGTGAACAGACTAGCTCAAAAACTATAAACCGTCAAATCTGAAATTGAGTATTTGTTGTATCTATATGCCCGCGATGTGACAGCAAAAATTTCATTAAAATTTGCCAAACGGAGGGGGGTACTTTATTTAAAGTATTTTGTCTAATTTTTACGTTTTTTTCGATTTTCTCAAAAAATGCTCTAACGATTTTGATTAAACTTGGTATTTGATGTGTGTATGTTTCCGCGATATGACAGTCAAAATTTCATCAAAATTGATCAATTGGAGGGGGGCACTTTACTTAATAAATTTTGTCTCACTTTCACGTGTTTTTTTTTATTTACTCAAAAACGGCTTTAATGATTTTGATGAAACTGGGTATTTGATGTATGTATATGCCCGCGATTTCATCGAAGACAGCCGAAATTTCATCAAAATTGGTGAAACAGAGGGGATACTTTATTTAATAAACTTTGTCTTACGTTCACGTATTTTTACTTTTACTTACCTATATATGAAATATACCTATAGTAAGGAAAGTATTGCGATCGTGAAAAATTTCGACTTCCGGTTTTCAACGGAAATACACGTTTTGGGGTCCGCTGAGTCCAAATAACCAAATCCCGCGAAATGGTCTGCGTGTGTGTGTCTGAGTGTGGGTGTGTGTGTGTGTGTGTGTGTGTGTGTGTGTGTGTGTGCGTGTGTGTGTGTGCGTGTGTGCGTGCGTGTTTGTTTGTGTGTGTGGTTTTTTTTTTTTTTTTTTTTTTTTTTTTTTTTTTTTTTTTTTTTTTTTTTTTTTTTTTTTTACGCGGGTAGGTGGAAATCTTCAAAAGACGCGGATAGGCCCGTACCTGTCCGTGTGTGGGATTTCTACCCACTAAAACCACCTCCCTACACCTGTTTCCCACCCTCCACGGGACCACCGTTAGGCATTACTTCATGGAGGGGGGAGTGGCTGTGTGCCACCCCATTGTTCTAGGCTACCTCTTCTTTAGGCACGCCTCTCCTTTTCTTCCTTCCTCAGTTGCTTCATGACCTGAGCCGCAAGGCGTTGGCCCGCGAGCCAGTTTTCTTTAGAATGTAGCATTAAGCTGACTATGTTACCGACAGTTGGTTCCGATCCGCTGACCTGTCGGAATTCCTTCCTGTCCTCACTAAATCGGGGACAGCAAAAGAATATATGTTCCACACTCTCTTCACTTGTTGGACACTCTGGGCATTCCGCTGTAATGTCCAGCTTGAATCTCAATTGGTAGGCCCGAAAGCAGCCATGTCCTGTGAGCAGTTGTGTCAAATAATAATCAACTTCCCCGTGTTTCCTATCAAGCCAAGGCTGAATACAAGGAATCAACCTATGTGTCCATCTTCCGTTCTGCGTCCTGTCCCAGAGCTGTTGCCATCTCTCGATTGTTTCCTTCTTTTCCTCTGTCCTGGGAATGGGGTTGATTCTTTTATATGAGCGCTTTCTTTCTTCTGCGATCATCTCTATTGGTGGCATCCTGGCCACTACACATGCTGCTTCGTAGGAAACTGTTCGGAATGCACTGATCACTCTAATTGCACTCCGACGATAAATTGAGACCATGGGTCTCCTGTAGGCTAGCGTATCCGAGGCACTTTCCCATACTGCGGCAGCATAGAGCAAGATGGAAGTGACTACGGTCGATATTAACAGTCTCCGACTGTTCTTGCGTCCTCCTATGTTGGGCATAAGTCGAGCTAGCGTTGTGGCAACTCTAGCTGCCTTATCGCATACTCGCTGGATATGATCCCTGAACCGCAGCCTTTCATCAATGATAACCCCTAGGTATCTCAGGGAACGCTGGGACCGGATCTCTTGCGTACCGACTCTCAGTACGATTTCCTCCCTTCTTTTACGGCTACTAATTAGTAGGGCCTCGGTTTCATTGTCTGCTAATTGGAGCCCCACAGAAGCTAGCCAATCGCGGATCAGTGAAATGCTCTGATTAGCTTTCAAGGTCACTTCATCTATGTATTTAGCTTCAACCACTACTGCTATGTCATCCGCAAAGCCTACTATTTTAGCTCCCTCGGGTAGTCTGAGTCTGAGAACCCTATCGTACATGACGTTCCATAGCTTTGTGTGTGTGTGTGTGAACAGACTAGCTCAAAAACTATAAATCGTACGAACCTCAAATTGGGTATTTGGTGTATAAATATGCCCGTGATGTGACAGCAAAAATTTCATCAAAATTGATCAATTGAAGGGGGCACATTACTTAATAAATTTTGTCTCACTTTCACGTGTTTTTTTTTATTTACTCAAAAACGGCTTTAATGATTTTGATGAAACTGGGTATTTGGTGTATTTATATGCTCCCGATGTGACAGCCAAAATTTCATCAAAATTGGTCATACGCTGGGGGCTCTTTATTCATAACTCGTTTTCCACTTTTTACATTTTTTTCGAATATCTCAAAAACGGCTTTAATGATTTTTATTAAATTAATCATTTTTTATCAAAATCAAGTCATCTTTTTTATATTATTTATAGAAATGGCAATCAAAAGAACATGTCAATTTCTAATCTAAGTAAGTTGGTAAGTGAAAGTTGTGTGTTTCGCGCATCGCACCAGATTTTTAAATAATCTATTTAGGAAGGAATTTTGGTTTTGTAAGATAATTTATAGATATTCAAAAGATCAAAATAGTACCAAAAGAAATCAGAGGTATAAACGGAATCTAATAATCCATAAAAAAGGAGGCAATGCAATCAATATATATTTATTTATTTTTTTTCAAGTGATGATAAAGTAATAATGTTGGTGTGCACATTTTATGTGTATTGAAAAATAACTATTTTATGTTTGATAACTGAAAATTTCTATCGTTGCTATTTGAAGATTGAATTGCCCTGGGATCTAGTAGTGAAGTTATGAATTTCATCTGCTTTGATACTCTGGTATTTCCCACCTTTAAGGTACTTTCTACTAAAGGCCGATCGTGAGGATATATGCGATCAAACCCTGTATATTGTGTAATATATTTTATTATCCACACTTTGCGCTATTTTTATACTTATTTCCTTTCATATAGCGCCTAAGCATACGAGTATTAAAGGAGAAAATTGAAAAGACCAATAAACTTATTGTGGCTTAAATAAAATTATATTTGAAAATGAAATTGATCCGTTAAAGTATTGTATTTATGAGACCATTTATACTTATATCAGAACATTTTAACCAAGCTATTACAGATAAGATATGAAAAAAAAAACTAATGGAGTATAACATTATTTGTATGACCAATTATGGCAAGTACCTTACCAAACCTTAAAACAGTTAAATCCAGGATACCCGTTAACCAGTTCCTGTTATATCTTCTTATGCTGTTATCTGGAATGTGTAGAACAATTTTTTTCGCTTCATACATATAGTCACACCCGTCAGCAACTTTGATGCGATAAGAAATTAATGTAATAGGCATTGATAAGGAAGGGTAGTGCCCAGCAGCACCTCTTTGCGAACTTGACACTAATTCAGGAGAGGAGATATCTCATCCAGCTTCTTTTTAGTAGCCTGAAAATTTCTTCTAATTTCTAATTGACCAGTCAACAATGGCCATGCCGTTATTTAGTTATTATGTGTGTGAAATACAATATGAGAAGTTGGTATGTGTTGGCAGGAAGGTGGTGGTTGTAAGTCTGTTTTACATGCTAGGGATCGTCTTAGCAAGTTTATTTTCTTAAACTTTTGTATTGAAAAGTAAGCAATTTTTGTTGTTGTGTCTCGTTCGCTGAACCGAATATGAGGCGTATGTCCAAATGGGTTTAAGTAAGAAAGCATTCAATTTCTGTCTTGAATTTTGATGATTTGGAAAAAAATAGAGTATAGTATTTTCAGAGTATTAAGTAACAACCTTAATACTTCAATAACTAACAAACTTACTATTTACAAAGTTCTAATACGAGCATTATGGACCTACGGGATAGAAATATGTGGTTTCTGCAAAACCCTCAAACATCCAAAGAATTCAGTCATTGCAGTCCAAGATATTGAGGAAAATAGTAGACGCACCATACTATTTGACAAATGAGACCTGAATATACCAACAGTTATGGATAAAGCCACACAATGCTACAAAAACTTGCACCAAAGACTAACTTTTAACACGAACCCTTTAGCACAGGCACTAACATCAAACATAATCCCTCAGATTCCACCCCGGCGACTTTTGAGGCGGTAGCCGAGAGATATGCTAACTTAAGTTAGCAATTCATCCAACAGGAATTCAACCGCTTTGCTTATTGCTAATTAGCAGATTGCTTATCACACAAACTGACAAACTGCATTGTAATAATAATAATAAGTGTACTGTTACTTCAACATAGTCGTTATTAGATAAGTATATTCCTAAAATAGACCAACTGTTTATGTAAATACAACTTCATGGTTACATTATATGGTTTATATGTAAGCCATATAATGTAACCATGAAGTAAATAAAGAATTATTTATTTTTATTTATGCATAAATAAAAATAAATAATTTTTTAATACCGCAAATAATTGTATAAGTGTTAAATATATTTTGAAAGAAAAAGCTATTTGCCTAATTCCCGCTAGTGTATATCAAATGGTTTCCGAACATATCTACTTAGACAGCTTTTTACTAAACTGATTGTGATTATTAATTTTTGAAGTTTTTAATTTATTGTAATAGTTTAAAACAAATTCCGTCAAATCGGAACTTAGATGAAATAGAACGAAAAATCCCATGAATTCAGGAGTTGAAACGTAACGGTCCGTACTCATCAATATCCTGACATTACATTAACAATTTTTTATATATTTTTATTTATATTTATCTCGTTTTCCGCAAAATTATGTAACTTGTAACTTGGTTTCTCTCCCTAACGGAGATATAGGCACCATGATTGACTCACTAATTCGTATCCAAGGAAGAACATCGGCCTAATATCGTCCCTCCAATAAGTCAGGATGATTGGGGAAAAAAAAAAAGCGCGTAGGACTAATCACTTGGAGTAATCAAGAATTTATTGGAAATGAAGGGTTGATTCAACCCAGATGTGCGCGCTAAACGAGAATAGAAAAAATTGAATATTTCTTTTTAATATTTATAATTTTTTTTTACCACTTACAAAGGACCACATTTCAAAATTAGCAGGTAGAAAGTAAATAAAATCAAGTTGACCGAAATATCTAAGTCTGTAGTCACTTTGTAAAGCACCAGTCCAGGCTAGGAGATGTTTATAGATATGTATGCCACAGGTTGTCAGAGTAGTAGAAACTATTATTATTAAATAGTACTTTATGGGTGAAGAAGGCACTGCCAATAAGGCTGATATGTAGAAACTATGGATTACTAACCTATAGCCTATTGCAGTTTTGATTTAATAGAAACTAAATAAATATAATATATATATATATATACATACATATATAAACATATATATATATATATATATATATATATATATATATATATATATATATGTAAAAGTGAATATTCACTTTTATTTAGAAAGCCTTGTTTATGCTCCTATTAGTTAAGAACATATGTTTGATTGCATTTGCTTTTTATAGTTAATTCAAATGGTAGTTTTGTGACAGAAGATAATTAATAAACTTTAAAAAGCGATTTACCTTTTAGGTAAGATTCTATTTGTTCTATTCTAGTTTAATATGTTTGTTTCGTAATTATTGTTTAATATTTTGGTTTGTAATTAATATTAAATGTTAAATTTTTTGTGATTAATGTTTAATAAATTTACCTTTTAGGGAAAATTCGGCTTAAAGTTATTTATTGAAGCATAAGAGCATTACATATATATATATATATATATATATATATATATATATATATATATATATATATATATATAGAGAGAGAGAGAGAGAGAGAGAGAGAGAGTGAGAGAGAGAGAGTGAGAGAGTGAGAGAGAGAGAGAGAGTAGGAAGAGAACGGGTGAGATGAGATGAAGAAAGAAAATTGAAAATAACTGAAAGAGAATAAAACTTAGTTTTAACCTAATTTTCAGTTGGAGCAAACGCCGACGTGAAAAAGAAGACAAAAACTGTCGGAAGAGGAACACTGAATTAGGATCAGTGTAATTCAATCTTGAGCCTGGAGGGGGAGACACTGACATTCCAGACCTGAGCCAGGACGTCCTCAGATTGTCCAGGAGACATTGAACAGGGGTGACATCTTTTGCAGGACATGTCCTCTCAGGATACAATTAGGGAAAGGCGAGAACTCTCGTGAAAGTTTCGCCTTTCTGCTAATTTTTTTCGATTTGGTCACAGAAAAAAGTATTTCTTTTTCTATTTATGCATTCAAGACACGCGTCGAGCTATTGAATTAGAACAAGTTGAATCTTAGAAATGCACACGCAATAGTGTATATATACATCTATGTATATATATATATATATATATATATATATATATATATACTTATTTATAGTGTAAATTCGTATTTCTAATTATGGTCCGACCTTATCTGAAAAGAACCCGTTTGAGGTTTTTTATCTATTCTCAGTGAGCGTAGCGAGCGGAACTCGAAAGCTCTGATCTAATAAAGGTAATGAAGTCCCCGAAACAAGTCGGCTGATACGAGCGATAAGGATAATAGGGTAGGTTATGCGCGGTGCACGAAATGGGGAAGTACCCATTTCCTATACAGTTTATTTTTTCGGCTGCCGCCCAGGTTTTAGGACTTCGGAATCGTCATCAGCATGATCAAGGTAAGTATCAAAATGGCTGCATTACTTGAAAACATATAAAAATTTGGTGCAGTGACCAACCAGCTCAAGTGGTTTTCGTAGCAGAAATAAAAGTGGTTTTCTGTTTTTTACAATATGGAAGCGCTACTTCTCAAATTAACTGGAAACATTTTTTCATAGTTATAATTTCATTTTGATTTATCACTTGATTGTAATGGTAGAGTATTATAGTTATTATAAAACGACATTCGTCAGCAGTTTTCCATTTATCGTAAGTTTTTTTAAGGCCACAAAAATCTATTCATTATCACCCCAACTATTTATTTGTCTATATATCGTGAATGAGAATCGATAGAAATTATATTTAGGGTCAATAGTTAGTTGAAACCTGATCTTCGAATTTTAGTCGCATAGCCCTTATTAGCAACAATCTAATTAAAATCTAATCTAATTTGGTATTGAAGTTTGTACAGTGGAGTATAATAATTATATTAAACATTAACTTGTATCAAATATATTTATAATGTATCATCCCTGAAAATTGATTTAAGTATTTTGAGCACAAAACGATTGTTTCGTTACAACCTCTCGTTACAATCTTCGTTACAATCTCTCTGCATGTAAGCATAAAATAATTCGATTTTCGCAACCCTTCAAATAATGCCCACTTGCTTTGTTTCGAGAAAGCGGCAGATTTGCTTACTTACTGCAGATTTGCTTACTACTGCTTACTTACTTGTTCAAAGGCAGATGCGGCGCTAAGTATCGGTGAGGAAGACCGGAAGCTAGGCCCTATATAAAGGAAGCCTCGTTTCCTTTTTATAAGGCAGTAAAGAGGGAAAGCGCCATCTGACGGAGGACAGTTTGCCTAAATGGTACTTAGCTTTTATTTCCAGTTGCGGGCGGGAGGGGACGCCTCTTACTTTAGAACCTTAGTGGCCATATTGTCTTCCTCGTCCTCTCACAGTGATTAGTTCTTGAATAATGTCCTAGGGAGGTCGTTCAATGAATTCAGAGCTTTATTTCGATTCTGCGCACTACTTTTTTCGTCCCCTTTACTGTCGCTAAGAAGACGCCGAATAGCATCATTGGGTTTCGGTTCCTGGGAGTAATAAATTAAATAGCAATTAGCATCTTATAAACTATATCCTTATTCCTAAATCCTTTATTGTTTTAGGTTTTAAAATGAACCGATATTTTTCATGTTTTGCTCTAAAGTTATATGTCACCCTGCGATGTATCGAAATCACGATCCGTGCTTTAGATCATGATAATGACGCATAGGTTATTTTATTTCTTTTTTACTTCTTCCTACTCTTTTCCTACTTCTTCTCTTGATTATGAAAATTTAACATGTCCATAAATCCCTCCATGGACCTTCCAAGGACCCAAATTGTACTTAGAGCTAATAAAATTAAAGAAAGATGAAGCCCAGCCGATCCAATTCAAGTAAATTCTACAACAGATACTAAATTCAATACCTAACAATCTCACCATTTACACCGATAGTTCGAAAACAGATATAGCCACAACTTCAGCCTTCGTAACCTCCGACTTTACTCACAAATACAAACTCAACAGACTATGTAACATATGCAGTGCAGAACTGCATGCAATATCTCAAGCTCTTCTCCATTCAATGACAACTCCAAAAGAAAATATCGTCATTTGTACCGACTCCTTAAGTGCATTGTGCGTTCTCGACTATTTGTACTCTGCAAACCAGGTAATAAAAAGAGTCCAAGAGTACGTATCAATGATGAGGGGAAAAATTGTTCACTTTATATGGATACCTGGGCATACCGGAATAATCGGGAAAGAACTTGCGGACAAGGCAGCAAAGGAAGATAACAGCATACCAGGCCGAGGATGTGCACTGTTATCGACCTCCGATTTGGCGCGTCCCCTGAAAAAAAAATATAAAACAAGAATGGCAAATTATGTGGGAAGGAAGCCCACCAAGTAAATTGGAAGAAATCAAAAATAGCGTGAAGCCGTGGAATAGCTCTTGCCGCAGCAGCCGTTGCCCTGACGCGCCTGCAGATCGGACCCACAAGGTTCACCTACGAGCACCTCTTCAAAAGATGCTCTGCATGCGACATACCAATCAGTGTAAAGCACATTATTGTAGAATGCCCTGCTTACAGAAGAGTACTCTCTCGGAACGGTGTGCCATCAGACGTGAAAGCAGCCTTAGAAGACGAAGAGAACACCCTACGACACCTCATTAAAAGACTAAATGAATTGAAAATGATGGAGAAACTTTGACTTTCACAAACTTCAGAACAATTGATACGTTTGATGAAAAAAAATTGACTCTCCAAAACTCCTACACAATTGACACCCTTTTTCAACATGCATTGATGACCGAACTGCAATTTTACGCCTTTAACCCAAACCAACCAACCGGTCCATACTAACGAGAATTTTAAAGCACTGATAGGCCAGGCAACATAGGGTTTGTAAAGTAATCAACTCTGCAAGGGGAAGGCTGACAATGGTTTTAATCTCTTCATTTGCATGTAAAAAGAGTTTATTAAAGTTTTCACCTATTTCCAGCTTGTATCACACGATGGGAAACCATAGGAATTTCTCATTCTAAAATATATATTTTTGACTAATTTTATGGTTTGATGATTTAGGAACATAAAATTTTGGGACGAGTTGCAAGAAAGACCACCTTTCCTTTTTTTCCTAATGAGTTCCCACATTATTTTCGCAGTTTAAAATGTATTTTAAGGAATTAATAATACATGAGTTAACCTATAGTTTCAAATATCCTAGCAGGCCGTATATGCGAAAACTGGAACAAAAATGTTCACAAACGTCTTCTACTCTTTCTTTTTGCTTGTCAGCCTTTTGACTTTATAATTAAAGTATAAAAGAATATAATTTCAACTTTAATAATTGTGAAGTTGATTGCGACAAATGCCCTTAAGAGACCAGGCCCATTTTTCCTTCAACGACTTAACCCTCTAATAAATTGATCATACTCGTAGTTGAGTTAATCTTCTAAGGCTCTTAGAATTGTTTTTTACCTCCTTGATCCTGTAGACAAAATTTTGTTTTCTTTGTTTCTTCTTTTTATTTTAATCTTAACATTAAAATTCTTTTAATAAAAGTTAAATGAGCGAATGTCTATCAATATCTATATATTCTGTTTAAAGTTTTAAATTTTACCATTGAAAAATGAATGGTCTTTGCATATCCACAGGATAATTAGAACTTATTCATAATTATATCTATTTCGTAATTCCATTAATAATTGTTATTATTTACTATCAACAGAGTGTACTGAAACATTTTTGACCTTTGATTCTGTAATCAAAGGTCAAAGTTTTTGATCTCTGATTCTTTATATCAAATTAGTTAATCTAAATAGTTAC
Source organism: Aelia acuminata (assembly GCA_911387785.2). Classification (NCBI taxonomy): domain Eukaryota; kingdom Metazoa; phylum Arthropoda; class Insecta; order Hemiptera; family Pentatomidae; genus Aelia; species Aelia acuminata. The sequence goes on along the minus strand of OU426979.1, from coordinate 148,736,969 downwards.
AAATGCAAATTATTTTTGCTTATTTTTTGTTCAATTGCACAAAGAAGAGTGTGTTAAAACATTTCAATCTAAACTATATGGAGACTTTTTTACCCAGCGTTTATAGTAGCAATTTAAAATTCATTTAACTCAAAGTGGCATGTAGCACCGTTATGAGGTTTAGTGATAATTCATTTAACAATAAATAAGTTTATAAAAGGATACTGCGTGTGAAATTCCTTCGAGCTTAGCTGAGCAACGGGATAATAAAATAAAACTCATCCATTTTTTAACTTTGTCAGGGAAATCGATATGGAATCGTTTATTAAAATAGGAATAAATAAAAACAGGGGAAAGCAATCCATCAGCGAAGAATCTCCCATCCCTGGAGGCCAATCCCCTCACGTATTCTCGACCGGGACGTTTCGGACACATTTATTTTTAATGGCATTTTAAGCGACGGAGAAATGAAAGGAATGATCCTGCCGATGATAAATTCCCATTTGACAAGGTTCATTTGCGTCAAATGGATTCGAGAATAAAAGGCGAAGAGAATAAAAAGGAATAAAAAAAAAAAAGCAACAAAGAGGAGAAAATATTAGACGACAATTGAAAGGGAAGTTATAGGAGGAGGGGGAAGGGATTTACGGGGCTTTTTGTCCTTTAGATATTTACCCCGCTGCCTTCTGTATCAGTGCTACTACACTCGGAATAAAGTCCGCTAAACGCTATTGCCTCTCCCATGGGCTTAATAATCTTCGTCTTTCGTCTTGAGGCTCAAAGGATTAATACCGCAGAAGGAGATAAGGCATTAAATTGTTTATAAAGGCAATTAGAACATTTAATATGTTTTCTCGAGCCGTTCAAAATAGGGATTGCCCATATAAAAAAGTATAACTCTATCACTGTTTTTATCTAAAAAGAATGAATACCATTTTTACTGCACGTGCTGAAACAAAGCCTGTTTATTTCATTATTTCAATATGTTTTTCAAATTTTCTTTTTGTATCTTCTTAGTGCAGATGTAAATTTCAATAAATGTGTTTTTTAAAAATGTAGCAATGGGTCACAGCTTGTGTACTGTATTGTATGTTTTTTTTTAAATATGCCCACCAAATTAGTGAACAAATGTTTTTTAACGACCTATAGACAAGGAAATAGAAAAAAATGTTGGGACAGAAATGGCAGAGTATGACAACAAGAACAAAAAAAGCTAAGGGGAGGGGAGCCTCGATTAGATTTTTATTTGGTTATTCGCTAAAAGAGTTCTCCCTCCTCTACCATCGCCAAATTAATTTTACCTTTTTTTTTTTCTGTTCTTGCTCCCCCTTCTTGTTTAAATCAATTAACGAAAGGAAAAGAAGAGGGCCCCGAGTTGGAAGACAATGTTTTTTGTTAATGGAGTTCGCTTTGTCAACGGCGGGCGATCTGCGGATGGAGGCGTTTCTTTCCAGGCGCCATTTAGCAGGAAATCACCACTATTTGTCCGCCCCCCCCCCTTCTTCTTTGGACCGAAAACAATTCCGAAAAGAAGAGGGACCCAAATGAAGAAAATAAACAGCGATCAGTTTGTCTTCGGACCACGGTTGATGTCCTTCTCTTGTCCCGAGGGAAGTATTTTTTCCGACTCACATAAATGTCGGGGGGAAGGGGGGTCTCTGGCATGGTTTTCTTGTCTCTTATGGCGACTGTGGTGATAAAGCCGTCTGCAGCCGGATATTAATAATTTTGGATAAGTTATTTTGTTTTTAGATATTAGTGTAGCTCAGTGTTTAATGCTTATGTTAATGAATTATTATGCTTAGTGTAGCCGTTTTAGAATTACTGTGGCTGAATTACTATGGAGTCAGGATACCTCCTGGCGTGATCTAAAGTAACCTCTACCTATTTAAAATAAATAGAGAGGACTAATTCAGTTCAAACTCTGCTTTTAAGGTTCATATGTAGCAGGGGAGATGGTAAGAAGCAAATCAATATGTTAGACTGGTAGAGATATCCTTCTGCTAATAAAAATCAACGCTTTTCTGTTTCTGATATTTCGAGAAATACAGGTAGGAATAGAAAATATATTTATAATTTTTTTATATTAAATTTAAATCTCCAGAATGTTATTGAATGAAATTCTCATCTCAGGAGGACCCCTGCATTATCAAAATTCAAAAACGAGCTATTTTTAGAATTAACAAATCATCAAAGTCCTGGAGATCAAACAAATATAAAAAAAGCACTATAGGGGTACTTCAAAGCACACTTCATATTAAGAGGAAAATAATGAAACGTTTTTTACCCTTCATCATGGTCCATAATCAATTAATTAATAAACGGAAGAAGTTTGCCCGTGACCGTGTTCAGTGAAAGAGAGATGGATGAAAGTACTGTTTTCAGATCAAAAAAAAAAAAATTAAATTTAATGGTCATTATTTTAAACAATTTTATCAGAAGAGAGATATCTGCATTTTGGCGATATCGGCTGAGTCTAAAGCCAAAGCCGATATTTTCTTTTCCAATAAAATCATGAATTATATTATGAAAACAGATTTAAGTTGTATGGTCTAGGTGGCATGTGAATTCTAATATCGCGGCCTTTGGAAAGAAGAAAATTTATTTCCTAAAATGCTAATACGAGATTTATAATATAAGGTAGGATGAAATTACAGATACCGTGATTATTTCAGGACAAATGAAAAGCAAAGATTATCTAGAATTGATAGGAAAGCAGTTTAAATTTATTAAATTTAAATCTCCAGAATGTTATTGAATTAAATTCTCATCTCAGGAAGGACCCCTGCATTATCAGAAATTCAAAAACGAGCTATTTTTAGAATTAACAAATCATCAAAGTCCTGGAGATCAAACAAATATAAAAAAATCTGGTGCGTGCGCGCAACACACAACTTTCACTTACCAACTTACTTAGATTAGAAATTGACGTGTTTTGCTAAATATCATTTCTCAAAGTCACACATTTTTCTACATTCATATCTTATTTTTGTTAATCGTTAAAGCCGTTTTTGAGTAAATAAAAAAACCCCGTGAAAATGATACAAAATTTATCAAGTAAAGTCCCCCCTCCCGTAGATCAATTTTGATGAAATTTTTACAGTCATATCTCGGGCATATAAATACATCAAATACCAAGTTTGATCAAAATCGTTAAAACCGTTTTTGATTAAATAAAAAAAACACGTGAAAATGATACAAAATTTATTAAGTAAAGTCCCCCCTCCGGTTGATCTATTGTGATGAAATGTTGGTTATCACATCTTTGGCATATAAATACATCAAATACCAAGTTTGATCAAAATCGTTAAAACCGTTTTTGAGTAAATTAAAAAAACATGTGAAAATGATACAAAATTTATTAAGTAAAGTCCCCCCTCTGGTTGATCAATTTTGATGAAATTTTTACAGTCATATTTCAGGCATATAAATAGATCAAATACTCAGTTTAATCAAAATCGTTAGAGCCGTTTTTGAGAAAATCGAAAAAAACGTAAAAAGTTGTGAAATAAAGTACCCCCTCCCTTTGAGCAAATTTCATGAAAGTTTTGCTGTCACATCGCGGGCTTATACATACTCTAAATACCCAATTTCAGGTTTGCACGGTTTATAGTTTTTGAGCTAGTCTGTTCACACACAGACACACAGACACACAGACACACACACAGACCATTTCGCGGGAGTTGGTTATTTTGACTCAGGGGACCCCAAAACGTGTATTTCCGTTGAAAACCGGAAGTCGAAAATTTTCACGATCGCAATACTTCCACTTACTATATATTTCATATATAGGTAAGTGAAAGTAAAAAGCACTATAGGGGTACTTCAAAGCATACTTCATACTAAGAGGAAAATAATGAAACGTTTTTTACCCTTCATCATGGTCCATAATCAATTAATCATCACATTGGAGAAATGTGGTACATTCTTGAATTACTGATGTCTTAATAAACTCTATTACAAAAGCTATTGTTGTATTACAACACTTTGACCCACCTTAAGAGAATAAGAAGTACAACCGCCTCACTGAATATCATGATATGTATATTATTTTATTAAAGTCATACTATCTGTCACTTTTTTACTTTCACTTACCTATATATGAAATATATAGTAAGGGAAAGTATTGCGATCGTGAAAAATTTCGACTTCTGGTTTTCAACGGAAATACACGTTTTGGGGTCCCCTGAGTCCAAATAACCAAGTCCCGCAAAATGGTCTGTGTGTGTGTGTGAACTGTTTTCACTGTGTGTGAATTAACTGTCTCTCCTTACGCCTAAAAATAAGAAATGGTTAAATATGAGATATGATAAAAATCAAGTAAACATACAGAGGAGAAAAAAAGAAAAATATTCAGTCAACTCATAAAACACGTTGAGCCCACGCAGACCATTGGTCATAATTAAAGCCATCCTGTTCATTTAATGGAAATTATTCGTTTCATGGTAACTAAATGAAGGGTCATGGGGAAAAACCACGGTAGTCCAATCTAGTCCATTCTGAGAAAAATGAAATTTAAAGCCTGCGGTCATCTTGATCCATTTTCCGAATGTTAAAACCAGTTTCAAAAAGCATTTTCCTCTAACCCAAATAATTGTTTACCACTATACAAAATTTTTAAAACCAAATAGTAGTTTAAATGCCAATGAAATAACAAAACATCACCAAACTGCTCATTGTTGGCGGGAAAAACCACTGTAGTCCATTATTACCCCTAAATTACTATTACTATTTTGGGTAAACAAACAAAACTATTTGCTAATAGAAATAAATTTGTTTCTCTATTCTGTCTACTTTTTGTGAGGTCGATAGTTATGTTACCCGCGTTGATCTTTAGGCCCCATCCCAGTATTAATTAAACTTTTGTTTATGTACGGGACTCGAGTTTCATTAATGCAATGAATTGACAAAAAAGCCTTCAAACAAAATTGAATATCACTATATTAATAATTATTGTACTCATCTTTAATGTAACTTTATAAACATAAGAAGATTTATTTGGTATAGATATCGCAGAATTTGTTCTGGGACGACCACTTTGGATTGGAATAACCGCTAAGGAAGGCGTTTTGCTCATCTCTAGACGACATATTATTAAAATTAGATAATATTTTGTTTCTTGCAGATAAAGGAACCTTTTTAAAACACTTAAATCGTTTACAAAAACAATTTTCCCCTGAGTCGTGAGTTATAAGTCTGAGTTTTTTTATGACATTAGACATTCGTCTGTGTTTTTTTTTCTTTTTTTTTTTGTTAATTGTGTTTTCTTGTATTCACTTTCACTTGAACTTAAGTCACTGTTCATTTACACTCAACCACAGACAAACACCACAGAAATGGACTACTGTTAATCTTTCCCCGAAATTCAGGACTTCAGCTGTTTTTCACCCTTGTATCGATTTTAAACTATAGAGTTTATGTAGACTATCGTTTTTTTTTTCTCGACTTTAACAAGTATGAAAATAAAGTACACTTCCTATACTATCAGATGGCGCTTCTTGTTTCAAATCAACAAAGAGTGGACTACCGTGGTTTTTACCCCTGACCCTTCAAATGCAATTTCAATAAGTACATAGAGAATTATAAAGTACTTGGAGTATTATGCTTGCATTGCCGAAGTATCACAAGTAAAAACTTTTATTTAATAATAAAAGAAATTAGTGTTTTTTTATAGAGCAAATGAAAACGAAAATAAGAAATGAATGTGGAAAAATGTGTAACTTTGAGAAGTGGCAATTTGTGAAAAGTTGTGTGTTGCGCGCACGCACCAGATTTTTAATGATTTACTTGCAGTTATATTTTCTCCTTATGATAGCTACGTTTTTACCTAGTTACTGTTTCGATTTGTAGCCAACAGTATAAATATATTTGTGATATTGGTAGGGAGAGAGAATTAAATCAATAAAAAGAAGCGGAAAAACTGACTAGATGAAGATGGATGACAAGAAGGGAGGAGAGGAGGCAGAAGAACAAACATATCGATCAGAAACGAAAGCCGCAAAGCTTCCGGTAATAGTAGATCCTTCCGTGTTTACGGACGGGCAATAGGAGCACACCCACACTCTAACATACCCAAGCATTAAGAAGTACTTGAAGTACTGAAAAAACAAATCCTTGAAGAAGTATACGTAATAATGCATGACACATAAGTTTTGTCAATTCTCGAAATAGACTGTTCATCAGTCCTGTTGTGTATCTATATAAGGCCTTGAAATTGAAATTTGGTGGGTACCTGTTGGTGGATTTCAACTAACTGCACTTTCTGTAGCCTCAATGTTACAATTAGATATGCACCCGGAATGCATCCCTAACCATCTATAATCCAATCATGAAGGAGTTCTCTTTCAGGAATACAATGTCCAATTGAACCAAGGAAATTTATAAATCTTGCCTGTCCTTGAATTATATAACTTTTTTTTTTTATTCGATCCATAGTCCACTTCTTAAAAGAAAAATAATTTAATACATTTTCAGCAATTCGAAACCAAGTGTTATATTCTGAATATCGATTTAATATCTCATTATTGAAGAAAAATATTGTAACTTCAATTTAAATCATTTTATTGACGTACAATTATAACATGAAAATCTCTAAGAAGCAATTAGAACACAAATTAGTTACAAAGTTACAAAAATGTAACTAGCCGTGACCTAACAGTGACCCTAAAGTAACCTTACACTTCCCTTTTCAACTTGAGACTAGGACGCTAGTCGGTAGCTCCTATTGAAGGTTCGATTGGGCCCACCCAGAAAGGCTTAGAACATTCCAAACCACTAAAATGCACAGCACCTACTAAAATGTAACATAAATAAACATCTGTTTAGGTTTCATGTCACAGAATTTTCTTTCTTTAATGGCACCTTATGACATTGAATTCTATAGATAAAAACCAAAATAACAATTTGAAATATTTACTCTTCTTCTCCTTCCTCTAACTCCTTTGTGCCGTCAAGCGTGGAGAATATTTACTCAAGAGATGAAAAAAAAAACTTTACCCTTTTTTTTTTATTTATTTTTTTTATTTGCCACTTATTGTTTTTTCCTTCAAGGAAAGAACTTATTGATAAGAATAAGGAAAGGTTACTTTTTGAAGAAGGAATTAATTAAAAAAATTACAGAGAACCTTCTTAATGATCATAACATTTCAATATTATGTCCTTAAAATAGTTGCTACTCTTTCCTCTTCATGACAGTTAAACCAATTTTAGATATTCACCTGATCCCTTCAACTGCTTTCCTGTCTCATCTGATAGCTATGGGACGGAATTATATCATATTTTTGGACATAAACTGGACAAAAGACTTACATTGTTAGAAAAAAAAAATCGTCATATAGTTTTATAAAGGTTTTAAAAAAATAAGTGTCTTAGCACTCAAAATAATAAAAATAGAATATTTGATAGCTTTTTAATTAAAAATATATACAATTTTTTTAGACTTTATATTTTTATTCGCTCCTGTCACAGTGAAGCTACCATCATCAAATTTGAGGGCTTTAGTACGGTTACATGCGCCATTTTCAGCCATAGATAGTATCCCACGATGGATCTATCTGGTCTCAATTCTAAGGAGAAGGTCTCTCATCCAATTTCTTTTCGGTTACCTCCAATCAGGACTCAACCGTGTCTATGTTAATAAGTCTTGTTGTCATGAAATTCAGTATGAAAACCGTAATATTGAGTTCGGATGTCGATTTGTCGTTAGTTGTTGGACGTAAGTCGATAATTAGGATTTTGTTACTAACCAATCAAGGTGCGTCTGTTATTAGACTTAACATTTTTATAGAGGGTTTTATTTTTTCAATTTAAGCTTTTTTAGTTTTAATTATTATAGGTTTTAGCTTTAAACAATTAAAAAAAAAAAAAAAAAGCGAATCCAGTATTTTCTTTAAGATCTGTCTAGTCCATTCTGCCATTAATGAGCTTCGTTGTTCATAACCTTATAGGGAATGATCAGACTCATTATTGATAAATTTGTCAATTTATCTCTAAATATTCCTAAGTATGGTTAGTTATGAATAGAGCTCAGATTCCCATACAATTGCATCTTTTTATTGGTATGTCAGAATAAAGCGAACTCAAATTACTTATCCGAATCAAGCCTAAGTTTTATTGCACGAAATTGCATCATTTGATACTTTGAAGAAAAAAAATATTACAAATTTTAATAATACAAATAAATATCAAAACAATAGTGGACAAATAAATGTGAGTATCATAGAAAAAATATTAAAGAGAACTTGGGAGATGTAAACAAACAAAAACCTCCAATTTCCAAAAACTGAGGGTTCTGTAGTTCCTGGATATTTACATTTTGTTTCTCAATTCTCATTGTTCTGTCAGATTCAAACTAGCTTCTGTCGAATATATTGTTACTAAAAATGCCAAAAATTGGAGGAAGTGTCTTCAAAAATTGCGGGATGGATTGAAAAATATCTTGAACTCAATAGGGATTAAGTCTAGTGATAAAAATATAGGATGTGAGAGGAAAGAACAAATTGATACTCACTATAGCACAAGTAAGTACCTACTTAACTTTTTTTAAACCTAGAACGGTAACAGGGTTAGTGCGTGTTAACAGACTGATTTAAAAATGGGCCTGCGTACATTGCCGCAGATATACTATATAGACATACTAGATGATCCTTTCAATGAACATTTAACTTTTTTTTTTACTTACGAATTTCTGCATTTGTTGAACACTTTCAACAAACTTCAAATAGTTCAATTCAAATTTACATTTTAAATATCTTGTAGAAATTGCGATGAGCTGGTTAAGACTCAGATACATTTCAGGAAAGTCTATAAAAAGTACTTGTAATAATATTGTGGAATCTACAATATAAATATTTGGCAAATGTGTTTTAAGTTTATTTCGAACTGCATGAAGCAGTCGATTGCCTTCAAGAGTAATAAAGTAATGAGATGTTAGGGGCATGTCCTTAGTTTATATTAATACGTAGTGTTAATTCTTTCGTTGTTTTATATTTGGTAAAGAGTGAAGAAAACTAAACAGGTCTCTCATTTCAGTTATTCCCTTCGAAAGATTCTTGATAAAAGAAAAATTCAACTACGACAACCCACGCAAGTTCTTGGATTCAGTGCTGTTTCTAGGTCGACAGTCGTGCAAGGAGTAGGTATGCATGCATATACTAGATGATACGCGTTACTATAAAAAAGAAATCCTGCCATAGCCGGATGCCAAACCGTGACCTTGAGCATAGCAGTTAATGACATTACCACTAAACTACACCTCTACCCTCGATGGAACCATTTCGTAAATTAATTTTATTAACTTGATATCTATTAATTACTTGCTAAATTTTAATAATTAATTTATACCAGGTATTTATATGTACTAAATAACTAGTTTCATCGCTCCTGAGAAAAGCGAAGATAACCGTAGCTTGGAGGTGAAGAGAGTTAGCAACTAAGATTTCCATTAGCTAAAAGGGAATGTGTGTTGGAAGGAGGCTTCTTATGGCCCCTCTACCCATCTTTTCCTTCCCTAAAGTGTCCTTTTTATATAAAAGTAACCCATTTATTCATTTTCTTTTTTGAATAATTTCCTCATATTTCAATGACGAATTTTTAATTTATTGTCATAAAAATATTATATAAATTAAATGTGGTTTATTTTGTTGGTTTATTTAACGCCCCTTTATGCTACTAAGGCTAATCGGACGATGCTACAGTGTGAGTCCTAAATTTTGCCTATCCAGGTATAATTAGGATCTTTTAAGAGTTCCTGACATCACACAGGAATTTTACGTCCTATCCGAGGGATGGCATAGCCGAGGTTTTTTTACAGTGGGCTTGAGTTTGAGGCTACAGTGGGAGCCCTAAATTTTGTCTATCCAGGTGTAATTAGGATAGGGATCTTTAACGAGTACCTGCATCGTTCAGGCTCGAGACCTCCAATTTACGTCCTATCCGAGGGACAGCATAGCTAAGGATTTTTTACTCCCATTAAAAATGCTAGAGTCACCGCGGGAATAATATATTGTTCTAACTATACTTTTTTTATTTATGATAAACTCTTTAGAAATTCGTAGAAATTAGTTGGTTAGACCTGTAGAGTAACCCCCCGTATGCCACACATGGCCAAATAGAGGTACCGAACAAAAAAAAAAAAAGGTATTAAAATAAATAGGTCATTATTATTTTCGACGAAGGTATCGATTATGTTTTTTCACTATCTTATTATTTGAATAAGTTCGTAATAGTTTACAGTTCAGTCTTCAAGTACGAGTCTTGTCTGACTCAATACAAACGATTATTTCATTAGTCTACTTTTTTCCATTTCCTTTGATATCCGTTGGCTGTCTTCTTTATCCGATTACTAAACTTTTTCACAAATCATCATATTTAATGTTTGTTTCTTCTTTACTCAATGTATTATAAATATTTTCAAAGCGAAGCTCATTGATGCAAATAACCATACCGATGAATTATCGGTAGCGTTATCAAATGTATAGCTATACTATAACTATATTATGGATGTAAATGTTACCCCCGGTGACCTGTTGATAGTGTACCCCTATCTTGTCCCCTCCATGCTACTGGGTCCAGAACATGGGCTGTGTACATAGGGATATTGTTAGCAGTAATCAGAGTTAGTGCACAGTAGAGGGTAGAGTACACAGGTGGTCGGTGAACAAGTGGCTATGCAAATTGATACAGGGGCCCAATATAGTCTCCCTCTAATGTGCCCAATCAGATCCTGCGTCCGGGGTTGTCCCCGTGATAGTGATTACCTGTTTCCTTCGTCCTTGAATATTGGAGGTCCTGTAGTAAGGGTATATAGGATATGTAGGATATATATATATATATATATATATATATATATATATATATAAATATATTTAAGTATGTTTCAATATAAAATAGGTATGTATTAATTAATGATAGTGGTTACCCACGAGAAATTTATGTATAGTTTACTTTTAGAAATGTATTTTTTTTTTTTTTTTATTAGATGTAGATGTGTTTAAAAATGAAAAACAACTTTGTTACCCTAAGTACAAAATAAAGTGAATATGTGGCCTTACATTAATTTAAAAATCTACAAAAAAGAGAAACAAAAATTGGTTAAAAATCGGTTTTTGTTAATATAATATTATGGTCAAGAGTTATTATATCATTTTTAAAAAATTGTATTAGAAGATGGAAGATTGCCCATGTCCCGGAAATCGAACCCAACTCTGGAAATCGACTGCATCTCCTTCGCAGTGCTCTAACTATTGAGCTAAACGTAGGGCCAATGCCGGCTATCTCTCTTCAATCAAATCCAGTCCCCAGTTACTACAATACGCGCTGCATTGTGGTGAAACCTGGAGGGTGGGATCCCTGAAGACATGATTGCCACAGCTGGGATGCCAATGGAGCCACCCTGGGTTAGGTCAATGGTTAGAGCACTGAAACGAAGAAGCAGAAGAAATGTATTCGATTCACGGGCCATGGCCAATTTTTCTCTTCTAATAAAATTATTGAAAAAAGAAATTGTTTTTCTTAGTAGAAATAAAAATGAATAAAATAAAAAAAAGTAAAAGTATAATATTTATACACGCAAGGATAATTCACACATACAAGAATCTGTATCTAAACTAAAATTTTAAAACAAAAAGAATAAATAAGAAACATAAAATAAATAAACAAACGTCAATCAATATGTCTATAGTGATTAGATTGGGAATCGAATAGGAATTTGAACAGGAGGGATTTAAAAGAGGACATTGATGAAGCATGTCGAATATTGGAATAAAATAAAATAAATATATAAATCTTTTATTTCTGTTCTCGCATTAAAATTCTATTATTGTCATTATTATTATTTTGTTGAAATGAATGCATTTTCTGTTATTGTGTTTTTTTCTTTTTTCATGTTTTTCAAATTTCAAGATAGTATTTTAGGGAAAGCCTGCTAATATCTATCTTTAGTGACGGTGGAATGAGGTGGTTTTATGAATGACGGGCTTTTGTTATAGTGCGAAGCGGAGCCTTGAAAAGGATTGGTTTTGATCCGGACCGAAAGCAGTCAAAAAGCAGTTGGGTGCTTCAAACGAATGGTAGCGGCGAGCGTTCAAAAGCGGCTTTGAAGGAAGTGACTTCAAAAGTGATTTTAGTGGTTAGTCAAGCAATACTGACACGGACTTTAAACAACATTTTTTTTTCTCTCAACCGTTTAATCACATTAGGAGCAGTTTTTCTTTTTTTTTTAATTTAATTTCGTTAAAATGTTCGGATATTTGTAAATTCGTTGCTATAGGATCCGATTAAAGTATGGTTAACACATACACACTCACTCATACACACACACACGCACACACACACACACACACACACACACACACACACACACACACACACACACACACACACACACACACACACACACACACACACACACATATATATATATAGAATAAGGTCTAAACGAACCCGAAGGCTCGAGCATCGGTGCCGGCACCACCCACCGCTCCCCACACACATCCATCCACATCCCTCCGTCCTATCCACACTCCACAAGATCGGCCCTCACCGAATCATCCCACCTTCATCCAGATTCAAACCCTTTCCGATGCTTATCACCTCCCTAACTACATACTCTAGAGCTAAATTAAATAGAACATATAGGTTTAAATGTATGTATGTTTATATTTATACTTATATAAGAATATATAAAACAATAAATATAATCTGACCTTTACTATAAAGGGATTAAAAAACAAATTACAAAGTTAGATTTCAGTGGATAAGAACTCTTTGAGGGCTATTCAATATCAGAATAAACAGTGAAAACATTTGCAAATCAATCACTAGAAACAGGAAAAAAGTCTGTTAGGTAGATTAGAGTAATTTCCTCTTTACTTTTATCTTGTACATTTTTTTTTATTATTTTTAATTGAAAGAATTAATACATTCTCCCACAATCAAGGGCATTAATGTTATAGCTGTAAGGACACATTCACTCAATAAATATATACAAATGTACATAAAAAAGAAAAAAGTAATAATAATAAATAAAATATAAACCTAGAAATGGGAGAGAAAAATAAAATAACCATCACAAAAATTAAAAAACACTCATTCATACCTATTTACAATATATATATGCAGCCCACTTATGGAAGGCAAAGCAAGACTCTGGGAGATCCCAGTGCTTCTCTCCCAGCCGCGTCACTGTAATTAAAAACCAGTGGAGACTAGGTGAGAGCACTCAGCTTCGATCATGCCGGACATGAGTGGAAAAGCCATTGCCAGGACTCCAGTAGTATTTTACAAGAGGCCACTGCCGTTTCAACGTTCTGGGAGGATTGTAGGGATGGTTGGGGCATGATAGGGATTGAGATGAAGGATTAGGATGATAGGAAAGGTTCTGGTGAAATTTTGGGAATCTGGATGGGATAATGGCTAGGAAGAATGGAATGTTGAGGTCGAGATGTAAGGTTTTGTTTGTGACATAATATGGGGAATTGACTAGGGTTCGGAGGACTTTGGACTGGAAGGACTGGATACGTTTGATGTTCGAAGATTTTGCCGTTCCCCACAGTTCGATGCCGTAGGTCCAGATGGGTATTGTAAATTAGTAGTTTGTTGTTGGTTGAAAGATGAGATGTTTTGTTTAATAGTCTATATAATTGGGCAAATCGTCGGTTAAGTTGTTTTCTTTTAAGTCTAGTATGTGGGTTCCATGTTAGTCTTTTTGTCTAAAAGGAATCCCAGATACCGGACTGTGTCTGAGACAGGAAGTGGTACTGAGTTGAACAGGATTGATGGACAAGACCTGCGTCGAAGGGTGAAATTGATATTTTTACATTTTGATTCGTTGATTTTGATGCGCCAGTTGCTGCACCAATGCTCAATCAAAGTAAGGTGTCTTCGAAGGTTTAGGGATGCAGTTTCAGGATTTGTATCGGATGAAAGGATGGCGATATGATCGGCAAAGGTTGCAAGGAAGGTGTTGGGGTTCGTAGGGATATCGGCGGTATAGAGGATGTAGAGAACGGGACACAGGAAGATGCCTTGAGGGACACTGGCCTGAATTGGATGATAATGGGAGAGTTATCTGGTACATTAGTATTAAAAAATGTAATACAAACTATTCCATCTAAATTGCGTCAATAAAAACAAGGTACAGCATGTTTAGATAATAATATAGTTTCTTCAATTTTGGTAAAATCATGCACATTTTTTTACTCTATTCTTTTTTTTTTTCTATTCTATAACATTCGGATTTTTTTCCTCTTATTTCAAATATTTTTACTTTATATATTGCGATCGTGAAAAATTTCGACTTCCGGTTTTCAACGGAAATATACGTTTCTGGGTCCCCTGAGTCCAATTAACCAAGTCCCGCGAAATGGTCTGTGTGTGTGTGTGTCTGTGTGTGTGTGTGTGTGTGTGTGTGTGTGTGTGTATGTGAACAGACTAGCTCAAAAACTATAAACCGCACAGACCTGAAATTGGGTATTTGGTGTATGTATATGCCCGCGATGTGACAGCCGAAATTTCATCAAAATTGGTTAAACGGAGTGGGCACTTTATTTAATAAATGTAGTCTCATTATAACGTGTTTTTTATTTTTTTAATCAAAACGACTTTAACGATTTTGATCAAACTTGGAATTTGATATATGTATATGTGAGAGCCAAAATTTTATTAACCGTATTATGAAAATAAAAACTTTTATTTATTAATAAAAAGATTAATTTTACTTAAGGGAGTAAATACGTGATGCTCAAATTTTTCAAGCATCGCAGGTGTGTAAAAATATGGTATCAGATAATAGTCTATAATTAATATAGGTATACTTTAGTCTTGAAACTTTAGTTCCATATACATTTTTGAAAACAATATAAAGCGATTTTAGAGGAACATTAATCGTTCTTGATTTCCAGAAAGGCATAAGAGAAGTAAATACACCTATCGATTCACCTTCACGATCTATTTGCAAAAAGCAACTCGTATTAAAAAACAAGCAAGCAGTAAAAAAATTCGACTGTTGATAAAATTAGTGCCTTCATAAATAAATTAGCAATAATGAATCGAAAAGTGCCGAGAACTACCAAATTTTGCTATACAGATACTCTATAACTTATGGAGATATACAAATATAAGTATATACTTAAATGTGAAAAAATATGTGAAGTTGAGGAATGGCTTTTACATATTATCGAAACATGTCGATTTCTATTCTTAATAAGTTCGTAAGTGAAAGTTGTGTGTTGCGCGCATCGCACCAGATTTTTTTTAATACAATCCATGGAAATGTGTGGATATTATTGTACCCGGTTACTTTTCTGAACATAAACATATTTTGGGTTATAATAAACACATAATTTATTTTGGATTAACAATATCTCACTTTCAATCCAAGACTATTTTAACTCAAAATAACCTATATCAGAGAAACTGAAGTAACTATTGTTTCATTTAATCTTAGAAATCCGCCACTTCTCTCTCCTATTTTAATCCAATACCAACTCAACTCAAGGTGTGTTTATATTGACACTACTATGATTAGTATTTGAACAAAATTTTCAAATGTGATACTTTACCATTTAAATTTTATAAAAATCAAGTGAAAAAATTATTAATACATATCTTAAATTTAGGTAATATTTTAACATACGTCGGTTTCCCAGTTTGTAGACCAGTGGGAGTGGTTTTCTAGATAAAAAAAATTAAAAATATTCTTTTTTGAGTTATGGTAAACTTCGAAAGCGCAATATATTTATGAATGATGAATACATTTAATGTTTAAATGAATTTTTATTAATGAAAATGGATATAAAGGCAGTTTTCCGATGAAAAGGACCCGATGAGGGTTCCTTATTCCTTTTGAGTTAGGGTTCGTTATCCCTGTTCATTAGCGAATGGAAGTCGAAGTTTAAGTTTAGTTTAAAATGATATGATGGGCGATTTTCATCGTTTTCCACATCGGGAAATCAATCGGGCCTTGATGGGTAGGAAGTTTATTAGGTAATAGAGTGACAGTGTTGACTGTTTGTCTAGACGATACTCTAAACAGTGTGTACGGTTAAATACTAAAAAATTACCAAAAGTTTTATGACCCTTAATTTTTTTCAGGGTCTTACTGACCATAAAACTGCACGTAGTCCCTCTGACATCTGGTTGATTTATGCCGTCGGTCTAGTCACTATAAAGTGACCATCGAGTCTTGTAGAAACTTAGATTGGGCCTCGACTCGTAATAATCAACATGCTTTGTTGTTTCACTTTTTTCGATATAATATAACCGGAGCGATATTATCTAGCGTGAAAGTCTACACATGCGTTTTCCGAAATATGGGCCGCACTATATAATAAGACAGAATGAACCTATTAAAACGAACTCCCCTTCGATTTCCTCGATCGGGGATAGGATTCCATAGGCATGAGGACCGGATAGTGGTTGATCATTCAAAAACTGTATAGAGATCTGGAGACCTTGAGCTGGTATTGCGGTTATAATCTGAAGAAGATCGAAGATATATATATATATATATATATATATATATATATATATATATACTGTTCTTGGAAACAGGATTAAAGCCCATATATTTACACTCCTTAAAACTACATTTCAAATATATAATTAAAGTAATAAATTCCTCCAATAGACTCACAAATACTCTGGCTTTGGAATGTATTAAACAAAATGTAGGGTGCTATAAAAATGCAAATGAACTCGCCCAAATACATAATGCTCCTCAGATTAGTCTAGATAATGTTTCGGAATGGTCCAATATATTTAAAGTAATAGTTAAAAATTTAGATGAAGGAATGAAAAATAAATATATAGCTGCGGCTTTAAGTTCCTGTAATAGTGTAACTTATAAATATCTCGAATATGACCTATCCGAAAATGCTCAGTACATGAACAATACATACAAAACGCATGAGATTCAATTGATATTGAAAATAAGAGGGGAACTGATGTACCTAAACTATAGTAGGCATTCAGGAAGATTTGAAACAACATGCAATATTTGTAACACTGGAGAAAATGAAGATATCTCTCTGTGATATAAGATCTAAATGGTTCGGGATAGAAACTTTAGAAATGGATGATTTATGCACTTTTCTAAATTGGAATAATTGGAAAACTATTATTTCATATGCAAGGGAGGCGTGGAAATATAGGTGTCTGTTTAAATAATGGGCTGATATCCATTATTGTTTATTTATTTATTAATTGATTAGTATTGGTAAATGGGACCAACATAATGTTTGATTATTTAGTGATATGAATGTAACTGTTAATTAGGAAAAAAAAAGCATATATACAATATATATATATATATATATATATATAGATATATATATTTATATATATAGGGTAAACCCGGGAGAGTTGCCGCGTCCGGTATAGACGCCGCACCCCTGTTAGTTTTGATAGCAGCCACTAGAATGCGCCCGGCTCAGTTCGTGGTAGGTAGCAGCAGTGCCCAGTGAAGACGTATTGTGTTTTAGTTTATGTTGCTGTTGTTTTTATTAGTTTTATACTTGATGAAAGTGAGTTGAGTACATTTTTTTACCCCAGAAATATATTTTACCTATCCTTAACCATGTAACTGTTACGAAACCTTTCAATGGATTAGAGTTTTTAAGATTTGTAGCAACAGGTTACTTCTCTAGCTACATTTTCTGACCAGCTACACCATCTTGGCTTTCTAGACAAGAGAGCTATGCGGTGCGGCGTCTCACCATGACAGAATGGGATAGATGCCGCGATGAAATCCGGTATACATGCCACACCTTTTTCATAAGGGACACAAGCCGCACACTGAATGTTTTTATTAATATGGCTTGTAATACAATTATTTGGGTCCTAAATTTTGTTTGTATTAAATCAGCAAAAACTTAATACCAAGTGCAAACCTAAAAATCTAACTTTGAAAAAGAAACTTAATTTCAGTTCTTCTGAATCAGAAGAAGACATTATTTTTGAAGATGACGAAGACGAACCTGTTTCGAAGAAAAATAAAAAATAAATTAAAAAGGGATCATTGGATTCATGTAAAGAATGTGAAGAGTTCTACCATGAAACAAAAAAAAAGTGTGACTGGTTGTGTTGTGCAATCTGCAAATCGTGGGTTCACGAAGATTGTACCATTTTTGATACTTTTTGCGTGGACTGTGGTCGAAAAAATCGAAAAAAGGAAACAATGTAAATATGTTATAATTCGAGCTATAATAAATGTCTTGTTCATATATACTTTTTGTATTACTTAACGTCCTAAATAAAGAAGTTTAAGACAATTTTACTACATGCGGCATAACACCCTTATGGGTGCGGCATATCACCCGCAACATACGGGAGAGTTGCCGCTTTGTAGCAATTTACAAAAATATTTTTAAAACCCAAACCTGTGTTTTATGAATTGTTTATGCTTATTGCATATGTTAAAATATGTTACTATGGACTTTACTAAATGCTTAATTTAGTTTTACGTGCATTATGGGACTGTGAAATTTAGTTTTAGAAAATGTGCGGCATCTCTCCCGGAATTACTATTATATATATATATATATATATATATATATATATATATATATATATATATATATATATGATGGTCGGCGGGATCGGATAACTTGCACAATCTTTATCAGCTCTTTTTTTTTTTTTTTTTTTTAACTAGATTCCGTGTCATTATTTTAAATTTGGAGACTACTTAAGTTGTTCACAATACTAACACCTTCTTGATTAATAATCTTGCAATTAGCTGCTGTAGGAACTAATTTTTCTTTTTCACTCTGATCTTTCACTACGTGACACTTGATTGTATTTTGTTTTTCCGTTGCTTAATCGCTGCCGTTATTGGTGATATTAGTTTTCTGAGAAAACATATCTGTTATAAATAATGAATTTTATTTTAGCACTTGTCTATTAGTGCTAAAATAGTCAATTACTGTCATTAATTTAATGTCGCTTCATTATTTTAAGTTGCGATATGGTTTGTTAAAATTATAGTTTTTAAATTGAATCATACTGATTTGTAGAAATTTTACTGCAATCATTATTGTTCATATTTATCAAATTAACATAATCTTTATCACAGATTTTTAATATTTGTCACCTTTTTCAATTTACAAACCAATAATAACAATTTGGATGTAATTAATGAGACATGATAAAATAATACGAAAAATAATGGAAGTAAGAATTACGAAAAAAAAACAACTCCATTATTCTCTTTAATTAGGCTGCCAGTCTTAACGCCTCACGCGGAAATTCTTTTAATTATAAAAGGTAACAGAATCAACTTAGCTGAAAGAAATAAACGGACCTTATTAACTGCCACTCAAGGTAATGGGATTTTATTTCAGTAATGACAACACTCTTCTCGTAATTATTTATTAATAACTTATAAAAACAATTAGGATTCTGAACGCTATTAATTAAAATAATACTTCACGTGCCAATTAAGGACCTTTACATGTTTTAACCTTTTAATTGGCGTAATAACAAGCATAAATAAATAAAGTAATTAGTAAGATGAAAAAAGGGGTTGAATCAATACAGAGATAGAATATCAGACATATGTAATGATTATTATTGGGTGAACTCTTTATTGAACTATATTGCAATGTGTCAGAGGGTAGGATAATAGTAATATTGCTCTCTAAGTCATTACTATTCATGGAAGTTGATTTTTTACTGCTAACATTAACATTAGACATATTGCATTGACATACTACATTAAGTCATTAAATGAGGAGGTGAGGTGCAAAACTCACCAGTTCCATTTTTTTTGAAAAATTAAGATGGCTGTGGATTCTAAAAGATATTGTAATGCTCTTACAACATAGCTTATCAGATCGGAGCAAAACTGTTCAAAAAATGAGCGAAAATCCAAATAAAATAACATGTAATGATTTCATATGGATTTTTTTTATAAAAAATTGTGTTTCAAAACTGGTTCGTTACTCGTGATGCAAAAATCTTTGGTTCCTATAATAAATTCTCACTTTGCACCCATCTCATTCGTTCACTTCAGCAGCTTCTGTTACTCTTTCTGAACAAAATATCTGAATCTCCTCGAAAACTCGCGTGTTTTATTCCAGTTTATACTCGATTCTTCTTACTTCTTACGATCTTCCAATCCCTACAAGCTGAAAGACGTTGATAATCTGCTTAAAAAGCATTTTGGTGACGAGTGGAGGGCCAATGGTTCATTGAAGTATTACACACGATTTCTCAATATATCTGCCACAGACGAAGGAAACAACGAACAACAGTATGATGAAGTCGCTGTTGTTGAACAAGACGATGGTCTTAGGATCTAGTCTTTTTGTAACTTTTTTGTAGTCAGATGTTTTATATCAGTACGCTGATATTTTTGAAAAATTCATCAAAAGAAAAAAAGTTCAGTCAAATGTTTTAAGTCAGTGGGTGATATTATTTTGTAAAATGATACCGAATTTATTAATAAAATTGTTGTGCAACTAAATAAATATTACTTATTAAAAAAACTTCGCTTTTATTTTCTTCACCTCGTACTAATATCCTTACTGGAAGATCAACTTGCGCTGTGTGAATTAAAACTCGTTCGTTCCAATGTGGTGTGCAGCAATAGTGTTTCCTTTTTTTGCAAAACTTTCTCATTTCATACTTTGTTACTATTTTTTTTTTACCTTTGAATCAATATTTTTTTTCGTTCGATGCTCACTTCCACAGGGTAGCTATACCTTTCGAAGGCAAAAAAAAAACACATTTTTATCTGGCCACTCTAGAAAACGTGGCAAGTTTTTTGAGTTTCCTGAAAAACGGGTTCCTATGGAACGAACGAGTTATATTAATATATAAATACATGAGGAAGTGAGGTGCCCTCATATATTTATTACATATATTTAGACATATATGACTTCATTAAGTCAGTAGATGTACTACAAGGTAGGTTCTCAGAAATGTTTTGAGATATGTGATTAAGCACTAGAATATTCTTTAGTTGCAAAGTTTATCCTCTGCCGTCTATTCAGTGTTAAAATATTTATAAACCACTTCAAATTTTTTTTTCGATACCGCTTTTTACCCAAAATTGGCGTCTAATATTAGATTACAACCATTTTGTAGTATTCCGTCTATTTATGGTATTCTAATAGAGTGCTGGCCCACTCTTTCTTTCATGATTTACTTTAGTGAAACAGAAAAACCAACTTTCTTGCTCTATCTCTCGAATTTCGGGTACTCTAGCTGCAAGTGTTGAGCTGATAGCGGACATTTTCATAGGTTGGGGCTTCTAGCCTCCTAAGTAAGTAGCTATGTGTGAACTGAAAATATCTGATCCTCAGCTGGCACAGGCTTCGCTTCTTTTCTCCTTGATGTTCTACTGCTTGTATTCAATTTCCTACAGTCCCTATCGACTTTGTTTTAACGTCTATTCCGTCTTTACGTCTTGCTTTATGGGGTACCTGGTCAGCTCCTTCGTTGCAACAGTGATCAGTAAAGCTCGGAATTCCGTGCAGTAAAAATTTGAAAACGTGCAATAAAAACTTCAAAACGTTCAAAAACGTGTATTAAAAACTTCAAAACGTGCAAAAACATGCAACAAAAATGTATTGCTCGAAACTCAGGCATTAAATTATTTTTGTACACAAAAAATAGCTACTTGGAAAAAAGTAAGTAGCGGAGAGTAAATTGAAATAGAAACTCTTTTATTTTTAAAGATTATTTTTATAATATTGGTTTTGGTATAATCACCGAATTTTGGATCTTTTTTTAATAATACTATTGATACATTTTGGAAACAAATTTCGGTTAAAAAATCGGAACATAAAATATTTACTTAAAATAGTAACAGCAAGATGTGGATTACAGAGTAAAATACTCGCATGTGAGCTATAATTACATATATTGGAAATAGGAAGATCTTAAAAAAGGAAAGGTACTACTCAAATTATGGAATCACTAGATGCAATATTCGGTGCGTAGGCTTATTTTTAAATCACTCTGGTGACACGCACTACCCCTGTTACCGTTCTAGGGTTTAAAAAAAATAGGTACTTAATTGTGCTACGGCGGGTATCAATTTGTGATTTCCTGTGATGTGTCTGTGAACAGATTAGCTCAAAAACTATAAACCGTACGAACCTGAAATTGGGTATTTAGTATATGTATATATCGTTAATGTGATAGCAAAAATTTCATCAAAATTGGTATTCTTTAATATCAGGTAAACTTTATCATTATTAAAATGTTCTGAGAGGGCATAAATGGGGAAGGGGTCTTTTTTCTTCCCTGTAAAGTATCTTTGTTTTTTTTTTTATATGAAGAAATCATCGGTCTCTCGTTTCGCCTAAAAATAAGATATGGCTAAGTATGAAAAATTCAAATGAACATTAAGGACAAAAAAATAAAAATATTCCGTCAACTCATAAAACAGGTTGAGCTCATGCATGCGCAATACGCCTTTAATGATAGACCAATCCTTTATAATTAAAGATGTTCTGTTCATTTAATGGAAATTATCTGTTCCATGGGAACTATATGAAGTTTTCAACAACTACATAGAGCATTATAAAATCTGACGACTTGGCTTGCATTGCCGAATTATCATTATAAATAATTTGTATTTAAACTTTTATTTAATAATAAAAAAAATTAGTGTAATTTAAAGATCAAACAAAAATAAGTAAAAATTGTGAGACTTTGAGAAATGGCATTTAACAAACCACGTCAATTTCTAATCAAAGTAGGTTGTAAGTGAAAGTTGTGTGTTGCGCGTATCGCACCTGATTTTAATCTCCTACCATTCATTAAAATTTAATGAATTCCGCGGGTATGGACTATTAGTATGGCAGCCAAAACTCCATGGGTCCGATACAAGAGCCCAGCCATGCACTGTGGCTTATCGGACGATGCTACAAAGCAACTCGTAAATTTTGCCTATCAAGGTATAAGGACAAAGATGTTTAAAAAGGACCTAACATCGCTCAGACTCCGGACCGCAATTTTACATTCCGTTCGAAGGATTGTAAGGTGATGGATTTTTTATTCCTTTTAAAATATCCTAGGCCACCTTTCCGAGACGAGGCCTCCAAAACCATTTCTTTTTGGGTGCCAAAGAAATAAACTTCGTCCACAGAGGACCCAGTGTGCCCCTTAGCTCACAATCTGAAACCTTTTCGCATGTATACAGCTAAAAAGAAATAGTTGATCACTGTTTATTTTAGCTAGTAATATTTGTTTAAGTAAAGAGGTTGTATTTTACACATAGCTACTTTTTTAATATCTGATTCACCTGAAAAGTTTTTGTTCGTTTGTATGATTTAATCTGGAGGCAACTAAACTTCTTTTTTATTTATTTCTGATTTATTTATAGTAAATGATTATTTTCCATTTATGAAATTTATTAGAAGATATTTAAATTTTAATTACCTATCAAATAGATACTTGTAATTAAACTTCTTTTTGAAGGAAAATCAAGTATATTTAGGAGCTTTTCATAGTTATATAATATCTTGCCTTTTTCTCACAGAAGAAAAATTATTTCTGTTATACTTGAATATAACTCGAAATTTCGATGGATAATTGAAGGGGTCGGGCAAAATAGTGCCACGCAACATTTTTAACAAAAATAAACTGTAGCTGCAGTCTGCTGTATATTACGTAGGACTATTTGTCTATGATGGAAATGCCACCTAAATATGACTATACAGAGCCTCTATAGTCATATTTAGGTGGCATTTCCATCATAGACATGTAGTGCTACGTAATATACAGCAGACTGCAGCTACAGTTTATTTTTGTTAAAAATGTTGCTTGGAACAATTTTGCCCCGACCCCTTCAATTGATTTTGATAGCTTCATTGAATGTCTCGTTTCATGAGAATGTTTATAACAGATGGTTGGATAAGTTCAACCTCGAAAATAATTGGTATATATTTGAATTAGAGCCTTCTATAATAACGATTCCCAGGATGCTCTGGATATAACATTTTTTCTATTATGAAATATTTTTCATGTGAAACATTTCCGTCCTTCAGCTCACTGAGGCACCTAATACTACTTGGCTGCTTGACATTCCTTTCAGCGAAGAGAGAAAACGTAAGAGGAAAATGGAAACTAAGGTGGAAGAGGCTTTGGAGGGGCTAATACTCGCTGACAGTTTTCCCAGAGTCGTTCTTTTATATCGGAGTGATATGAAGGGATATCGCTGTGACGCGAACTAACAGCTCGAGAAATTCGTTACTTTTACATATCCCCCCGAAGGATGCAGGGAAATGAATAAGAGGAGTATTCAAAACATCCTCAACTGGCTATAGTATGATGGGAATCTCTTGTTTGGATTAGAGCAACCATCAGATGTTTTTCTTTCAGTAAGAGAGAGAGAGAGAGAGAGAGAGAGAGAGAGAGAGAGAGAGAGAGAGAGAGAGAGAGAGAGAGAGAGAGAGAGAGAGAGAGAGAGAGAGAGAGAGAGAGAGAGAGAGAGAGAGAGAGAGAGAGAGAGAGAGAGAGAGAGAGAGAGAGAGAGAGAGAGAGAGAGAGAGAGAGAGAGCGGGTAAAAGAGTTTTTTAACATTTTACAAAAAAAAAAAAAAAAAAGTAAAAATATAATGAATTCTCATACAGAGTACATGAATGCACAGGAGTATATTTAGGGAGGGCATTCCAACTTCTCGGAACGTTTCTATACCTCCATTGTGACAAAAAAATGTTTCTTAAAATTTCTGGGAAATTTTTTTTCCTTATATTTATTGAATGTGTGGTTAGCAAAATCCAATTGCCAACCAAGTTAAGCTGAGTATTTTTAAGCTACAAAACTATTTGATCGATTGAACACTAGAGCTCAATTATTGAATACAATTCTTTCAACTATTGATTAAATCGTTGAAAAAGTTTTTAAAAATCATAAGTTTATAAATTTGTTTTATAAAGTGTATATATTAAAAATTAAGCTATTTATAAAAAATTATAAAAAAAAACTAAAATAATGGCATCAACAAGTTTATCGATACTCTAACGATTGATAGCACTCTAATAAGGTTTGTAAAGTACATGGTCACGAGGCCTTTTTAATTTCAGACGTCTCGGATCGTATTATCAAGAATAGATGGGAGTCTGGAATAGAAAATTATGTTTTTTTTTTTTTTTTTTCATTTTCCATATAAAGGAAATTTGCTTCCTCTTCTGTTCTACATAATCGCCTCTATACTTTACCCTCGGCACTACAGTGCCTTCTAATTTTGAAATATTTGTTTAGTGCAACCGATGGGCATTATATCTTCAGACTTGCACATAATTATTACTGGTGTAATCTTAATACATTAGGATGTTGTATTTTCAGTTAATGTATTCAATTAGTTAAAAAAATAATTAGTTGTTAATTTTTCTCCCTACTTCTTGAGACTATCCAATTTATAAATGTGGATTAGGGTGACCAATTAAGTCTCAACACTATTATTTCGTTAGAGCTTTATTTATGCAAACGTTTCGGCCAGTTCGGCCATCTTCAGTGCTAAATATGATTGATGATAACAATTGTCATTCTAAAAATCCACCCTCAGTGGTTTGTCAATTAATAATTAAAATAAATAGGTAAACTGTCAAACAGATAGTGGTACCAGGGTAGCAGATACCCATTTATTTTAATTATTAATTGACAAACCACTGATGGTGGATTTTTAGAATGACAATTTTTATCATCAATCATATTTAGCACTGAAGATGGCCGAACTGGCCGAAACGTTTGCATAAATAAAGCTCTAACGAAATAATAGTGTTGAGACTTAATTGGTCACCTTAATCCACATTTATAAAAAAATAATGTTTTATGAATGTCAGATCTGCTTATATCATAGAATACATTTCTAAGAAACAAAAATATTTAATTTTTTTTCTTGATAATTTTTCTTCGGAAGATTCTTGATATTGTTTAATTTGTCTTTTGAAATTTATTGTATGATTATACCATGGATTATGAATTTTATACTGGATAACAAAATTAACTTCTAGGTGCTTGTTGATGGACAGAGGGTCCGAAACATTAGTCGCACATTAGTTAATAAAAAGATTATCATAGTAATGAGTATAGTTGGATGTTAATCACATGAAAGAAAAGACCAATAAATGAATTTTCTAATTTCCTACTAATAACTAAAGTATAGTCCTTTAGTATTTTTTTCTTTTTCCAAATTTAGTGTTGGTAGAACTAATGCAAAAGTTAATTAATACCTCACCGACCCGTTGCCATATTTTTGGTATTAATGTATTCCTAAAACATTTTGACATAAATTTATAAATTTATTTATAAATTTTTAATACATTTAAACGTATATTTTCATGGCATTTAAGTCAAGAATGAAACAGGAAGGACTTACTATCAATGAGTGGACTCTAGTGTTGAACACAATGTAGCCCTAATTCAAGATATTTCGGGAATTAACCGCCAGGGGGTGCTTATGTTTTACAGGGCTTTTGTTTCCTCTCCACCTCCCCTACACCCCTCCCCCATTCCGTATCTTTTCACATTAATTTCACGCCTTTTTAGCTGCTAATAATTTTTACAGATATATCTAGCTTTATTTGAAAGTGTTATCTTAAATTGGTGCGGGCAAACAGTACTACGAGTAATGACTAAACATTAGTAAAAAGATAAATGATTAATGTGCTGTAATGTTGATGAATATTACAGACATCCTTTTTTTCACCCCTATTTTCAGAGAAAACAAATTACCTTTTCTAGAACTTCATTAGTATGGACTTCAGTTACTCTTAGATACAATTTCTCATTGTCAGATTTCATCTAGGAAAGAGTCTGGTACTTCCGTTTTGAAATAAATCTATTAGGTTTTTAAGAAATTGTAAAAATATTTACAGAAACACCCTATCCTCGAAGTTTGAACCATCCAAGAGGGCCAAACTGCTGAAGGGGCGAACATTAAAAATGAGGAGAAAATACTATCACAGGGAAGTAGTTATTCTGCATTGACTTTTTTTTCTGGTTTACTGAGAATTGAAAATAAGCACTATTTAATATTTAATTTGATGAATTTCTGTTTATGGAATAAAAGTTATAGATAAATATTTAATATGGGTTTTACGTTTCAATGCTGTTTTGTTTATTTTATCAAATTTTTAGTTTTAATTGTTTTAAATCTCCTTTAAACCTTTTTTTTTTTCTAACCTAAATGGTTACTGTAAATACATATGTAACTGTAAATATATATGTAAAGTGTATAATACAAATACCTGTAAATACACAATAACTTATTTATTTTTTACGTCATTAGTCGAATCGATCTTCCATCTCTTATCCCAAAGGAAAAAACAAAAGGATGGCAAAAAAAAATATATATATACTTGTTATATATAAGTAATTTAAATAAAATTAAAATCAAATAGAAAATGCTACCTATAATAAACATAGAATCTTAAATAAAAGCATTCCAAGTATTTCGGTACGTGACTATATGTATTTTATGTATATACGAGTGCATACCAACTTAGGTCCTTGTGTATTTTCTATCTAACTGTAAACGAACGCACAGGACATTCAGTACAAAGAAAAATATCTTCCCAATCCAGGAAAGACGTGTGGATGGAGTCACGCTCTTTGTAGAGAGACGGCCACTATTAGCAGAATGATTGCTTGGAAAACAAGAAAAGGAGTTGGATACGTGACCTTCTTCAGGAAAAATCGTTCTTCCGATGCTAGGTCGGAAATTGCGGATACATTAGTTTTGTCAAAACCATTTTCTATTTTCTTAATGTATATATATTGAATATTCAAGTGAATATTGATTTTTTAAAAAAAATTAAAAATATGTATTGAAACATTAAAAGAAAAATAATCAATTGAAAAACATATCATAATGCGAGTATCAAACATTTCAACTGTTTAACAATAGGATCGTTCCGGAGGTTCAGATATTATGTTGTGGCAGGTACTCTTCTATTCTAAGTTTTTCTAGAAGACCTAGGTGTCGAAATGAGAGAGATTGCGGTGTTGGCCGAAAACATAATCCTGGACTCCCTGGGAATCATCCACCAGCATGTGTATGGAAATTAATTCATAGCCCAACTTAGTCTATCTTTTTATTTATTTATTTATTTTATTTATTTATTTATTTTTATTTAATTATTTATGTATCTATTTATGAAGCTATTTATTTATCTATCTATTTATGAACATATTTATTTCTTTATTTATTAGATACATATAAGGTTTTTATTGTTATTTATCTTATTTGTGGATTTTTTTCTCGAGCGGCTCTGTATGAGTGCCTATTTATGGTGTGAGCGTTAAGAGAGGGAATAAGCGCTAAAAAAGAAAAGGACTAAGATTATGAGAAATAGGGAGGACGAATGAAGAAGAAGAAAAAGGAAGAAAATGGAATGAAATGGAGAAGAAGAGAAAAGGTGAAAGAAAAAAAAAATTAAATAACAAAGAAGAACAAAACTGAAAAGATATAGATGGAAAAAAAAGAAGGGGGAAAGAAATAGGGAAAGGAATAAAAAAAAATACTATGATATTATAAGTATAAAATGAAATGTAACGATGTACCTTAACTTTATGTATTCATGTATTTTAATATTGATCGGTATGCTGTGTCATATGGCAACTCAATGTATTTGGGCAGCTCTGCTTGTTTTGTTTTTTGAAATAAAGCATTTCTCTCTGGTACCTATATTCTCTAGATCGGTTCTGGGTTTGGAAAACTCTCCTCGGGCACACTCAGCCCTTATAAAGTCAGTACTAATGATTAAGAAAGTAAAAACAATTAATAAACCCTGCACAGCCTGTTGTAAACTTAAATTCACGGTAAACCACGACCCATCGTTATATCCCTCCTTCTCCTACTTTATGGTGAGTGCAAAATCTGTATCTGCAGGGTGCTAAGACTGCCTGTTTAGTGTATCAACAATGAGTGTCTACAGCGCTTATTTGAGTTTTTGTTTAAGTTGTAAAATCAGACTATAACTTCTAAAATCTCCTTGGAATAATGGAAAGATATTAGCGCACACGCACCTATGTAAAAATAAAGGTTTATTGACTGTGAGCCGCGGCGATGATTTTGCTATATAAAATAATAAATAGATAATATTATTACTTTATAAAATATGCAGAGATGACAAGCCCGCACACGCCATTAATTATTTTAATGCACATACAATAAATTGTTTGTGAATTTTAAATGCGGGGTAAATTTATTTTAAACTGTCCAAACACATCGAATATCTGCGTGTCCTGGCTATACTTAACCCTTTAACCGGGCGGGACGTATATGGGCGTCCTAAAATATTTGTTGTTTTTATTATTATTTATATATGTATATATAATTATATATATATATATATATATATATATATATATATATATATGCATATATATATAAACATAAATACATGTATCTATGACTAAAACCTCTGTTGTACGAAAATATAAGTCCCACCGGTTCCAGGTTACAACATATATTTCAAGGACGCATTTATACTTCCCGCCCGGTTAAAGGGTTAATTCATTGTGCTCGGATTGTCACCATCACCAAGGCTATGCAGTCTTAATATAGATATCAGTAAGACAGCTGAAATATATTTTAAATTATTACAAAAAATAGCATATATATATATGTATATACATATATACATACATATATATATATATATATATATATATATATATATATATATTGATTGGTATTGATAATTTCTACATTTTAGCAATTAATAGCTTGAAGTACAGTGCCATTTCATAAATTTCATTTCTATACATTATATTAATTATAAGGGTGGTTGAGATACATAATTCAATGAAGGGTTAGACAGTGACATGATTTAATAATCAAATCAAATTTATTGTGAATTCAAAATAAATAATATATTTACTTATTGTTTTCAAAAATATTATTGAGATAATAATAAAATAAAACATTTTTTTTTTTTTTTACTTTAATTATTAATTCGCACCTGTGTGCAAAGTGCGGACAATCAGCGAATGAGATGGCGGTAAGATGAAATAATGACATGTCAGGCATGAGGAAAGAAAGCACCCAACAGCACCCCCTTCTTGGCTTGAGTCAATTACCTTGGCTGTCTAAGAGAGCAGATCCCTCATCCAGCGTCTTTTTAGTTTTCTCTTATCCATGCGAATGTCAGCTATATTGCTTATTAAACTGTTTGGATGTCCGTACAAATTACTAAAAAATCGTTTGTAAAGTGTCGTTATGTGTTGGTCGACTGTCGGCAGATGGAGGTCAGTATGTAAAGTGTAGTTATTCACGTAACAAGGTGCTTTTGTAATGAGTCGTAACAATTTTGATTGTAATGTTTGAAGTTTTTGTAAGTGAGTCTTTTAAGCTATGCCGGATATCTGTGAGGAATATGTCCATATGGGCTTGAGTAGGTAAGTGTACGTATTTAATTTTTGTTTCAGTTTTTATTTTCAAGATTTAGAAAGTAATGGATACAGAAATTTAAGTCTTTTGGTAAGCGTTTTTTTTCATTTTGACATGCGGGCCCCATGTCATCCTTCTGTCGAAAGTGAGTCCCAGATAGTGTACTGTGTCCGTCTGAGGAATTTGGTTATTGTCAATATAAACGGGTGGCAAGGTATGTTTTCTAAGTGTAAATGTGTTGTGTTTTGATTTGTCATGATTTAGTTTAATTTTCCATACTTGGAACCAGTCGTATAGTATGTATAAGTGATGTTGTAAAGTTAATGATGCCTGTGTTGCGTCCTGATGTTTAGTAATAATTGCTGTATCATCAGCATAAGGTGCAGTCAATGTCTCCGTAATAATGGGTATGTCGTAAGTGTAGATGATATAGAGTAAGGGTGCTAGTATTGAACCTTGGGGTACTCCCGCCAATATCGGATGTATTGAAGAAATTTCTGAACACTGTCGGACGGAGAAAAATCTGTCGGAGAGAAATGATTGAAGAATAAGGTAATAAGTGTACGGTAATATGGTCTTGAGTTTAAAGAGAAGACCCTGGTGCCAGACTTTGTCAAATGCTTGAGCAACGTCCAAAAATACTCCAGTCGCATATAGTTTTTGTTCTAAAGCTCCTGAAATGTAGTCAGTAACTCTGTGTAATTGATGTATCGTTGAGTGGTAAGTGCGAAAGCCGAATTGGTGGTCAGGTAATACTTTTTGTTCCGTTAGTATGTCAGCCAATCTTTTGTGTATTAATTTTTCAAATAATTTGGAACAAATTGGGAAGAGGCTAATTGGTCTGTATGATGAAGGATTGTATACGTCTTTACCTGGTTTGTGGATCATTCTGATATGTGAGTATTTCCATTGTATTGGGAATTTGGACGTTCTTAGTATACAGTTGTAAATTGACGTGAGAAATACAAGAGCTTTTCTAGGCATTTGTTGGAGTACCTCAGCTGTAATTAAGTCATAACCAGGGGCTTTCCTTTTTGTATAAATGTTTGATTTGTAATGCGACTTGAGAAGGTATGCTTCCATAAGCTTCCATCGTCCGTCGAGAGGCCAGTAATGTACGCGTCATAGTTTGTCCTATAGAATTTTTGAATCTCTCTTTTCAGTTGGTTATTAAGTCTGTTGTATGTCTGTCTATCTGAGGGGCGTCTGTCAGCAGTAATAAATAAAATAATTATTTTGTGATACTGTGGTTCGTCGCGCCTTTATTTACTTATTAGTTGGTATGTACCTGGTATGTGAATGAAACTAAATAAAAACAGTAAAAAAAAAAAGAATATATATATATATATATATATATACACCATTGTGAGCCGTATGTCAATATAGGTTTCAGTAAATATGTGTATGTATGTATTAAGTTTCTGTATGATTTAAATGTAGTATACTAATTATTTACTTTTAGCAGAAGTTGGAGTTATGTGTATATACATATATATATATATATATATACACACACACACACACACACACACACACACACACACACACACACACACACACACACACACACACACACACACACACACACACACACACACACACACACACACACACACACATAAGTCCAACTCAAACAATATATGCATACATATATGAAGAGTCCACGGAAGAAAGGGGGATGTCACTTGGAGTGCTTTCCGAGAAAATTGAATTTTTAGGTTTGGATCTTTAATTACTTACTTATCTTTTATCATTTTTCTTCAATGTTTTTATATGTCCTTTTCCTTTTTGTTTTGCGTGTCAAAATAATAAATTTGCCCGAAACAGACATGACACGCTCTAAAAAAAAAATGTTTTAGTAAAAAATAACAATTTAAACATAAAAGAAAGGGGGATAGTCATGGACGCTCCCCCTTTCTTCCCTGTTTTATTGATGAAAAGGTGATATTAATACACAATCCATATAACTTCTAACATGACTCTCCCCCATTCTAGGTTTTTCCGCCTGGACATTCCCCCTTTCTTCCGAGTACGTGGTTCTTTCCATCCCTTGTAACCAACCGACTGTCATTTTTTCTGACTATTTCTTTTCACCAACATATTCTACTCTACTAGACGAACAATTATATATATATAACTAAAATTCGGAAAAAATTGACTCTCCCCCTTTCTTCCGTGGACTCTTCATATGTATGTGTGTGTCGATTCCGTTTTTCTCTTGCAATTTCTTACTTCATTGTCTATTTTTTTTTTTTTTTTTTTAACGTGTGCTTATGCCGCGAGGGCTTATCGGGACGGGTTATCTACGGGTAACCAACCTATTCTAATCCATTGCAAGCCGCTGAGTCTGTTCAGTGAGGCCGTCACCGAACAGAATCGAACGGGCTTGGGCGGGATTCGAGCCCGCACCGCCAGCGTGGGAGTCGCTATCTCCTCGGCCACGCCGCGGCCCCTCATTGTCTATTTATTCTCCTTTTTTTTTTTTTTAAATATTATCGAAATATCGCGAATGATGTGTTTTCTGTAACTAGTGGAAATGAAAAGAAACCTATGTGCCTAATATGTAGGGTGTCATCAAAGGAATTTTGTTTTATATGCTGAGGTAAAAACAGGAGAAAGCTATTCATGATATAACTGTTTTGCATAAGGTAAAAATGGTTTGTTGTACCTAATATATAAAAAATATATACATAATAAATCGGAAGAGAAATAGATTTTACCAAGAGCCTCCAACAGAACGCGTAAGTTGGGACCAATAAGAAAAACCCTGGATAGCTTTGATACCGGGAAGGCAGGGGCAATTTCCGTCACCGGCTCTTACTTTCTTATAAATACTAGCCATCTCTCTTCCGTTTCCAGCCTTCATTTATAAGAGCTGTCTTGATCGAAAGTTCGCTCAAAGTGGCGAAGAGGGAGGGGAAGGGATGCTAAACTTTCTGAGATTTTTAGTCTTTCGTCAGAGGATTTATAATTTAATACTCCGCCCTCGATCAATTGTGGCTTCTCCCTCAATGCCATTTCCGACTCGTTGAGTTGCAAATCTCTCTCCAATCTTCCACTCTAGCCAAGTTCTTACTATTTCATTGATTGCAGGTAAAAAAAAAAGAGAAATAAAAGATGGCCACACGTTGTTGACACCTCTCGATGCCTTAACAGCTTTTTGATATGCTTCCATAAGCTTCCATCGTCCGTCGAGAGGCCAGTAATGTACGCGTCATAGTTTGTCCTATAGAATTTTTGAATCTCTCTTTTCAGTTGGTTATTAAGTCTGTTGTATGTCTGTCTATCTGAGGGGCGTCTGTCAGCAGTAATAAATAAAATAATTATTTTGTGATACTGTCGTTCGTCGCGCCTTACTGAAAAGTAAGGCGCTGAGATCTACCCTACCCGCACGACTTTCTGGTATAACATGACCGGTAGTTATCAGGCGGAATATAATTAATGTTAGTATTTATTTTAATAACCGACCTAAAAGTTTTATTTTTTTTATTCACTTCAGACTTTTATTTACACCTGTCGCAACTAAGCGGCAATCAGCAAATGAGATGTGACATGCTGTTGCATTTTAAGGAATGAGGGAAGGTAGTGCCCAGCAGCACATCATCCATGTTTTGTTTCAGGAGAGGAAGTCTATCATCCAACTCCTTTTCTTCGGCTTATAAAAGGCACGACAGTCGTGGCCATGTCACTAATAAGTCTGTTGTTATGTCGGACGCAATTATACGTCGTTATTAGTCTTACTTTTTCGGATTGAAAAGTTTCCTTTTTTTGTGTGTTGTTCTTTGCTGAAATATAAAATTGTGATATAAATTAATGATGTCATTAAAGAATTCCAAGCAGGTTTCCGGAAACAGTTTTCCACAGTGGATAACATATTTAGCTTAATTAGGATTATAAAACTAACTTTCATCAATTTTAAACAGGCTTTTGATAGAACCGATAGACTGGCACTTTTCTACAAACTGAGTGAATTAGGAATTTCATATAAAATATTACGTATAATAAATAGTTTATATGATGAAGCGGAGACTAGAGTTTGGGGCCAACAAGGATTAACCTCGACTTTCAGAACCGAAATGAGACTTAGGCAGGGTTATATTTTAAGAACGTTTTTATTTTCTTGCTTCATAAATGATTTAGAAGACAGTATATGTAGCGGAATAAATGTTAACGGAAGGAAAATAAAATTACTAGCATATGCGGATGACATCATAATGATAGCATCTGACACTAAAATTCTACAATTAATGATCAATGATTCAGAGAAATACTGCCGATGTGGAATTTAGAAGTAAATTTAAGTAAGTCTAAAATAGTAATTTTCAGAAATAGAGGTGGTAAACGAGGTCGAAATGAAAAATGGTTTTTCAATAAGCAAACAGTGGATGTTGTGAATGAATAGAAGTATTTGGGAATTCACCTTACACCTACACTGTCCTTAAAAAAACACTTACAAAAAAAATATCAAAAGCTAAAATCGCCATCAACTCCTTATGGAAAAACTTCCTATCCAATTCCTATTATAATTTACCTTTTAAACCGTTAGAAGCTCTTATTTCATTTTTTTCTTTTTTTTAATATAATTTTTTCTTTTGTTCTGTTTTTTTTTTTTTTAGAAAATATAAATATTATTTAACCAACCTATAAATAAGTGTGTACATATGTATATATTATGAAATGTAGAAACTAGCTTCTTTTCACTCGATTGAACATTTAATATGTATTCTTTTTATTTTTATTTATTTAAACTAGAGGTTTTCTAATTATTTTTATCATTTTAATTTGTTATTTAAAGTTCAAGGCTCTAAAGCCCTCTCTGTATTTTATTTAATTTTGTTCTTAAGGGACACGTCCCAGAACAAATGAATAAAGAATTTATTATTATTATTATTATTATTATTATTATTATTATTATTATTATTATTATCAAACAATAGAATACGTTTTAAATCAAAAATTCAAGTATTTAATAGTGTTTTCAAGTCTTTCTTGGGGTATGGGGCTCAGGCTTGGGGTAGTAAAGAATATGTAGAAATTGAAAAACTTTTTTATTTTTTCATTAAGAAATTATTTAACTTACCACAAACCACGCCATCGTATCTCATTCATATAGACACAAAATAGTTCCCATATTGATTGACATCATAAAAATACATCACAATTACATTCTAAAACTTTTCTCGTATTCAAATAATAGACTACCAAGTTTTCTGAATAATGTAGTAATAAAAGAAAAGATCTATTGGCTAAAAGATCTAAATGAACTGGCAGAAAAATATAACATTCAAATAAATATTCAATCTAATAATCAAAATAACTTGGCCTTGATACTACAAGAATTTAGAGAATCCTTAACAGAAATGTATAAATTAAAATGTATACAAAAGGCTCCCAAATCTGATAAAATGATCCTATATAAACAATTAAACTATGATTATGGAACAAATTACCTACATGACAGTAAAATTAATTTCAGTGTCGTTAAATGGATATTCAAAGTTAGATGTGAATGATTATATTTAAATTATAACAGATTTTATCAAAACAGTAATATAATATGCTCATTATCTAATAAAAAAGAAACTGAAAACACCTTGCACTTCCTAGCAATATGTCCTATTTTAGCGGAAATCAGAAGATGCTGTTTTGGTAGGAGTTATTTAAATAGGGAAGATGTTATATACAACCTAAATGGTAAAGATTGGCTGGCGCTATTTAATATTGTAAAAGGGCATGGCAATATAGATACAACCTTATCCAAGAATTTAATTATAATTAAAACAAAAACAAAAAAAATTGTTTTTATTATTGTTGTTGTACTTTTTGTTTCCTAAAATATTATTAGCAATAAACAAGAAGTGTCAGGGCGGTAGATTAAGTTATATTGTTTATATATGTTTATCTTAATTAATTGTTTTTATTTTGGGTCGTTTACTTTTACTTGTAATATTAGTTATGTGGATATATCTTGGTTATGTATTAAAATATTAAAATATACAAGGCCAGCTCCGGACTGAAGGTCTAATAGAACACAGTTCTGTGAATGTTTTTATTTACTTATTAGTTGGTATGTACCTGGTATGTGAATGAAACTAAATAAAAACAGTAAAAAAAAAAAGAATATATATATATATATATATATATATATATATATATATATATATATATACACCATTGTGAGCCGTATGTCAATATAGGTTTCAGTAAATATGTGTATGTATGTATTAAGTTTCTGTATGATTTAAATGTAGTATACTAATTATTTACTTTTAGCAGAAGTTGGAGTTATGTGTATATACATATATATATATATATATATATACACACACACATACACACACACAAACACACACACACACACACACAAACACACACACACACACACACACACACACACACACACACACACACACACACATAAGTCCAACTCAAACAATATATGCATACATATATGAAGAGTCCACGGAAGAAAGGGGGATGTCACTTGGAGTGCTTTCCGAGAAAATTGAATTTTTAGGTTTGGATCTTTAATTACTTACTTATCTTTTATCATTTTTCTTCAATGTTTTTATATGTCCTTTTCCTTTTTGTTTTGCGTGTCAAAATAATAAATTTGCCCGAAACAGACATGACACGCTCTAAAAAAAAAATGTTTTAGTAAAAAATAACAATTTAAACATAAAAGAAAGGGGGATAGTCATGGACGCTCCCCCTTTCTTCCCTGTTTTATTGATGAAAAGGTGATATTAATACACAATCCATATAACTTCTAACATGACTCTCCCCCATTCTAGGTTTTTCCGCCTGGACATTCCCCCTTTCTTCCGAGTACGTGGTTCTTTCCATCCCTTGTAACCAACCGACTGTCATTTTTTCTGACTATTTCTTTTCACCAACATATTCTACTCTACTAGACGAACAATTATATATATATAACTAAAATTCGGAAAAAATTGACTCTCCCCCTTTCTTCCGTGGACTCTTCATATGTATGTGTGTGTCGATTCCGTTTTTCTCTTGCAATTTCTTACTTCATTGTCTATTTTTTTTTTTTTTTTTTTAACGTGTGCTTATGCCGCGAGGGCTTATCGGGACGGGTTATCTACGGGTAACCAACCTATTCTAATCCATTGCAAGCCGCTGAGTCTGTTCAGTGAGGCCGTCACCGAACAGAATCGAACGGGCTTGGGCGGGATTCGAGCCCGCACCGCCAGCGTGGGAGTCGCTATCTCCTCGGCCACGCCGCGGCCCCTCATTGTCTATTTATTCTCCTTTTTTTTTTTTTTAAATATTATCGAAATATCGCGAATGATGTGTTTTCTGTAACTAGTGGAAATGAAAAGAAACCTATGTGCCTAATATGTAGGGTGTCATCAAAGGAATTTTGTTTTATATGCTGAGGTAAAAACAGGAGAAAGCTATTCATGATATAACTGTTTTGCATAAGGTAAAAATGGTTTGTTGTACCTAATATATAAAAAATATATACATAATAAATCGGAAGAGAAATAGATTTTACCAAGAGCCTCCAACAGAACGCGTAAGTTGGGACCAATAAGAAAAACCCTGGATAGCTTTGATACCGGGAAGGCAGGGGCAATTTCCGTCACCGGCTCTTACTTTCTTATAAATACTAGCCATCTCTCTTCCGTTTCCAGCCTTCATTTATAAGAGCTGTCTTGATCGAAAGTTCGCTCAAAGTGGCGAAGAGGGAGGGGAAGGGATGCTAAACTTTCTGAGATTTTTAGTCTTTCGTCAGAGGATTTATAATTTAATACTCCGCCCTCGATCAATTGTGGCTTCTCCCTCAATGCCATTTCCGACTCGTTGAGTTGCAAATCTCTCTCCAATCTTCCACTCTAGCCAAGTTCTTACTATTTCATTGATTGCAGGTAAAAAAAAAAGAGAAATAAAAGATGGCCACACGTTGTTGACACCTCTCGATGCCTTAACAGCTTTTTGATATGCTTCCATAAGCTTCCATCGTCCGTCGAGAGGCCAGTAATGTACGCGTCATAGTTTGTCCTATAGAATTTTTGAATCTCTCTTTTCAGTTGGTTATTAAGTCTGTTGTATGTCTGTCTATCTGAGGGGCGTCTGTCAGCAGTAATAAATAAAATAATTATTTTGTGATACTGTCGTTCGTCGCGCCTTACTGAAAAGTAAGGCGCTGAGATCTACCCTACCCGCACGACTTTCTGGTATAACATGACCGGTAGTTATCAGGCGGAATATAATTAATGTTAGTATTTATTTTAATAACCGACCTAAAAGTTTTATTTTTTTTATTCACTTCAGACTTTTATTTACACCTGTCGCAACTAAGCGGCAATCAGCAAATGAGATGTGACATGCTGTTGCATTTTAAGGAATGAGGGAAGGTAGTGCCCAGCAGCACATCATCCATGTTTTGTTTCAGGAGAGGAAGTCTATCATCCAACTCCTTTTCTTCGGCTTATAAAAGGCACGACAGTCGTGGCCATGTCACTAATAAGTCTGTTGTTATGTCGGACGCAATTATACGTCGTTATTAGTCTTACTTTTTCGGATTGAAAAGTTTCCTTTTTTTGTGTGTTGTTCTTTGCTGAAATATAAAATTGTGATATAAATTAATGATGTCATTAAAGAATTCCAAGCAGGTTTCCGGAAACAGTTTTCCACAGTGGATAACATATTTAGCTTAATTAGGATTATAAAACTAACTTTCATCAATTTTAAACAGGCTTTTGATAGAACCGATAGACTGGCACTTTTCTACAAACTGAGTGAATTAGGAATTTCATATAAAATATTACGTATAATAAATAGTTTATATGATGAAGCGGAGACTAGAGTTTGGGGCCAACAAGGATTAACCTCGACTTTCAGAACCGAAATGAGACTTAGGCAGGGTTATATTTTAAGAACGTTTTTATTTTCTTGCTTCATAAATGATTTAGAAGACAGTATATGTAGCGGAATAAATGTTAACGGAAGGAAAATAAAATTACTAGCATATGCGGATGACATCATAATGATAGCATCTGACACTAAAATTCTACAATTAATGATCAATGATTCAGAGAAATACTGCCGATGTGGAATTTAGAAGTAAATTTAAGTAAGTCTAAAATAGTAATTTTCAGAAATAGAGGTGGTAAACGAGGTCGAAATGAAAAATGGTTTTTCAATAAGCAAACAGTGGATGTTGTGAATGAATAGAAGTATTTGGGAATTCACCTTACACCTACACTGTCCTTAAAAAAACACTTACAAAAAAAATATCAAAAGCTAAAATCGCCATCAACTCCTTATGGAAAAACTTCCTATCCAATTCCTATTATAATTTACCTTTTAAACCGTTAGAAGCTCTTATTTCATTTTTTTCTTTTTTTTAATATAATTTTTTCTTTTGTTCTGTTTTTTTTTTTTTTAGAAAATATAAATATTATTTAACCAACCTATAAATAAGTGTGTACATATGTATATATTATGAAATGTAGAAACTAGCTTCTTTTCACTCGATTGAACATTTAATATGTATTCTTTTTATTTTTATTTATTTAAACTAGAGGTTTTCTAATTATTTTTATCATTTTAATTTGTTATTTAAAGTTCAAGGCTCTAAAGCCCTCTCTGTATTTTATTTAATTTTGTTCTTAAGGGACACGTCCCAGAACAAATGAATAAAGAATTTATTATTATTATTATTATTATTATTATTATTATTATTATTATTATTATTATCAAACAATAGAATACGTTTTAAATCAAAAATTCAAGTATTTAATAGTGTTTTCAAGTCTTTCTTGGGGTATGGGGCTCAGGCTTGGGGTAGTAAAGAATATGTAGAAATTGAAAAACTTTTTTATTTTTTCATTAAGAAATTATTTAACTTACCACAAACCACGCCATCGTATCTCATTCATATAGACACAAAATAGTTCCCATATTGATTGACATCATAAAAATACATCACAATTACATTCTAAAACTTTTCTCGTATTCAAATAATAGACTACCAAGTTTTCTGAATAATGTAGTAATAAAAGAAAAGATCTATTGGCTAAAAGATCTAAATGAACTGGCAGAAAAATATAACATTCAAATAAATATTCAATCTAATAATCAAAATAACTTGGCCTTGATACTACAAGAATTTAGAGAATCCTTAACAGAAATGTATAAATTAAAATGTATACAAAAGGCTCCCAAATCTGATAAAATGATCCTATATAAACAATTAAACTATGATTATGGAACAAATTACCTACATGACAGTAAAATTAATTTCAGTGTCGTTAAATGGATATTCAAAGTTAGATGTGAATGATTATATTTAAATTATAACAGATTTTATCAAAACAGTAATATAATATGCTCATTATCTAATAAAAAAGAAACTGAAAACACCTTGCACTTCCTAGCAATATGTCCTATTTTAGCGGAAATCAGAAGATGCTGTTTTGGTAGGAGTTATTTAAATAGGGAAGATGTTATATACAACCTAAATGGTAAAGATTGGCTGGCGCTATTTAATATTGTAAAAGGGCATGGCAATATAGATACAACCTTATCCAAGAATTTAATTATAATTAAAACAAAAACAAAAAAAATTGTTTTTATTATTGTTGTTGTACTTTTTGTTTCCTAAAATATTATTAGCAATAAACAAGAAGTGTCAGGGCGGTAGATTAAGTTATATTGTTTATATATGTTTATCTTAATTAATTGTTTTTATTTTGGGTCGTTTACTTTTACTTGTAATATTAGTTATGTGGATATATCTTGGTTATGTATTAAAATATTAAAATATACAAGGCCAGCTCCGGACTGAAGGTCTAATAGAACACAGTTCTGTGAATGTTTTTATTTACTTATTAGTTGGTATGTACCTGGTATGTGAATGAAACTAAATAAAAACAGTAAAAAAAAAAAGAATATATATATATATATATATATATATACACCATTGTGAGCCGTATGTCAATATAGGTTTCAGTAAATATGTGTATGTATGTATTAAGTTTCTGTATGATTTAAATGTAGTATACTAATTATTTACTTTTAGCAGAAGTTGGAGTTATGTGTATATACATATATATATATATATATACACACACACATACACACACACAAACACACACACACACACACACAAACACACACACACACACACACACACACACACACACACACACACACACACACACACACACATAAGTCCAACTCAAACAATATATGCATACATATATGAAGAGTCCACGGAAGAAAGGGGGATGTCACTTGGAGTGCTTTCCGAGAAAATTGAATTTTTAGGTTTGGATCTTTAATTACTTACTTATCTTTTATCATTTTTCTTCAATGTTTTTATATGTCCTTTTCCTTTTTGTTTTGCGTGTCAAAATAATAAATTTGCCCGAAACAGACATGACACGCTCTAAAAAAAAAATGTTTTAGTAAAAAATAACAATTTAAACATAAAAGAAAGGGGGATAGTCATGGACGCTCCCCCTTTCTTCCCTGTTTTATTGATGAAAAGGTGATATTAATACACAATCCATATAACTTCTAACATGACTCTCCCCCATTCTAGGTTTTTCCGCCTGGACATTCCCCCTTTCTTCCGAGTACGTGGTTCTTTCCATCCCTTGTAACCAACCGACTGTCATTTTTTCTGACTATTTCTTTTCACCAACATATTCTACTCTACTAGACGAACAATTATATATATATAACTAAAATTCGGAAAAAATTGACTCTCCCCCTTTCTTCCGTGGACTCTTCATATGTATGTGTGTGTCGATTCCGTTATTCTCTTGCAATTTCTTACTTCATTGTCTATTTTTTTTTTTTTTTTTTTAACGTGTGCTTATGCCGCGAGGGCTTATCGGGACGGGTTATCTACGGGTAACCAACCTATTCTAATCCATTGCAAGCCGCTGAGTCTGTTCAGTGAGGCCGTCACCGAACAGAATCGAACGGACTTGGGCGGGATTCGAGCCCGCACCGCCAGCGTGGGAGTCGCTATCTCCTCGGCCACGCCGCGGCCCCTCATTGTCTATTTATTCTCCTTTTTTTTTTTTTTTAAATATTATCGAAATATCGCGAATGATGTGTTTTCTGTAACTAGTGGAAATGAAAAGAAACCTATGTGCCTAATATGTAGGGTGTCATCAAAGGAATTTTGTTTTATATGCTGAGGTAAAAACAGGAGAAAGCTATTCATGATATAACTGTTTTGCATAAGGTAAAAATGGTTTGTTGTACCTAATATATAAAAAATATATACATAATAAATCGGAAGAGAAATAGATTTTACCAAGAGCCTCCAACAGAACGCGTAAGTTGGGACCAATAAGAAAAACCCTGGATAGCTTTGATACCGGGAAGGCAGGGGCAATTTCCGTCACCGGCTCTTACTTTCTTATAAATACTAGCCATCTCTCTTCCGTTTCCAGCCTTCATTTATAAGAGCTGTCTTGATCGAAAGTTCGCTCAAAGTGGCGAAGAGGGAGGGGAAGGGATGCTAAACTTTCTGAGATTTTTAGTCTTTCGTCAGAGGATTTATAATTTAATACTCCGCCCTCGATCAATTGTGGCTTCTCCCTCAATGCCATTTCCGACTCGTTGAGTTGCAAATCTCTCTCCAATCTTCCACTCTAGCCAAGTTCTTACTATTTCATTGATTGCAGGTAAAAAAAAAAGAGAAATAAAAGATGGCCACACGTTGTTGACACCTCTCGATGCCTTAACAGCTTTTTGATATGCTTCCATAAGCTTCCATCGTCCGTCGAGAGGCCAGTAATGTACGCGTCATAGTTTGTCCTATAGAATTTTTGAATCTCTCTTTTCAGTTGGTTATTAAGTCTGTTGTATGTCTGTCTATCTGAGGGGCGTCTGTCAGCAGTAATAAATAAAATAATTATTTTGTGATACTGTCGTTCGTCGCGCCTTACTGAAAAGTAAGGCGCTGAGATCTACCCTACCCGCACGACTTTCT
The DNA here is from genome assembly GCA_911387785.2 of Aelia acuminata. NCBI lineage: Eukaryota > Metazoa > Arthropoda > Insecta > Hemiptera > Pentatomidae > Aelia > Aelia acuminata. The sequence continues at coordinate 148,693,659 of OU426979.1, read as the reverse complement.
GGTATAACATGACCGGTAGTTATCAGGCGGAATATAATTAATGTTAGTATTTATTTTAATAACCGACCTAAAAGTTTTATTTTTTTTATTCACTTCAGACTTTTATTTACACCTGTCGCAAATAAGCGGTAATCAGCAAATGAGATGTGACATGCTGATCCATTTTAAGGAATGAGGGAAGGTAGTGCCCAGCAGCACATCATCCATGTTTTGTTTCAGGAGAGGAAGTCTATCATCCAACTCCTTTTCTTCGGCTTATAAAACGTACGACAGTCGTGGCCATGTCACTAATAAGTCTGTTGTTATGTAGGGCGCAATTATACGTCGTTATTAGTCTTACTTTTTTGGATTGAATGGTTTCCTTTTTTTGTGTGTGTCGTTCTTTGCTGAAATATAAAATTGTGATATAAATTAATGATATCATTAAAGAATTCCAAGCAGGTTTCCGGAAACAGTATTCCACAGTGGATAACATATTTAGCTTAATTAGGATTATAAAACTAACTTTTATCAATTTTAAACAGGCTTTTGATAGAATCGATAGACGGGCACTTTTCTACAAACTGAGTCAATTAGGAATTTCATATAAAATATTTTACGTATAATAAATAGTTTATATGATGAAGCGGAGACTATAGTTTGGGGCCAACAAGGATTAACCTCGACTTTCAGAACCGAAATGAGACTTAGGCAGGGTTTATATTTTAAGCCCGTTTTTATTTTCTTGCTTCATAAATGACTTAGAAGACAGTATATGTAGTGGATTAAATGTTAACTGAAGGAAAATAAAATTACTAGCCTATGCGGATGACATCATAATGATAGCATCTGACACTAAAATTCTACAATTAATGATCAATGATTCAGAGAAATACTGCCGATGTGGAATTTAGAATTAAATTTAAATAAGTCTATAATAGTAATTTTCAGAAATAGAGGTGGTAAACGAGGTCGAAATGAAAAATGGTTTTTCAATAAGCAAACGGTGGATGTTGTGGATGAATACAAGTATTTGGGAATTCACCTTACACCTACACTGTCCTTAAAAAAACACTTACAAAAAAAACTATCAAAAGCTAAAATCGCCATCAACTCCTTAAGGAAAAACTTCCTATCCAATTCCTATTATAATTTACCTTTTAAACCGTTAGAAACTCTTATTCCATTTTTTCTTTTTTTTTAATATAATTTTTCTTTTGTTCTGTTTTTTTTTTTTTTTTTAGAAAATATAAATATTATTTAACCAACCTGTAAATAAGTGTGTACATATGTATATATTATGAGATGCAGAAACTAGCTTCTTTTCACTCGATTGAACATTTAATGTGTATTCATTTTATTTTTATTTATTTAAACTAGAGGTTTTCTAATTATTTTTATCAATTCAATTTGTTATTTAAACTTCAAGGCTCTAAAACCCTCTCTGTATTTTATTTAATTTTGTTCTTAAGGGGCACGTCCCAGAACAAATGAATAAAAAATTTATTATTATTATTATTATTATTATCAAGCAATAGATTACCTTTTAAATCAAAAATTCAAGTATTTAATAGTGTTTTCAAGTCTTCCTTGGGTTATGGGGCTCAGGCTTGGGGTAGTAAAGAATATGTAGAAATTGAAAAACTTTTTTATTTTTTCATTAAGAAATTATTTAACTTACCACAAACCACGCCATCATATCTCATTCATATAGAAACAAAATAGTTCCCATATTTATTGACATCTTAAAAATACATCACAATTACATTCTAAAACTTTTCTCGTATTCAAATAATAGACTACCAAGTTTTCTGAATAATGTAGTAATAAAAGAAAAGATCTATTGGCTAAAAGATCTAAATGAACTGGCAGAAAAATATAACATTCAAATAAATATTCAATCTAATAATCAAAATAACTGGGCCTTAATACTACAGGAATTTAGAGAATCCTTAACAAAAATTTATAAATTAAAATGTATACAAAAGGCTTCCAAATCTGATAAAATGATTCTATATAAGCAATTAAACTATGATTATGGAAGAAATTACCTACATGACAGTAAAATTAATTTCAGTGTCGTTAAATGGATATTCAAAGTTAGATTTGAGTGATTATATTTGAATTATAACTTTTATCATAACAGTAATATAATATGCTCATTATGTAATAAAAAAGAAACTGAAAGCACCTTGCACTTCCTAGCAATATTTCCTATTTTAGCGGAAATCAGAAGATGTTGCTTTGGTAGGAGTTATTTAAATAGGGAAGATGTTATATACTACATAAATGGTAAAGATTGGCTGGCACTATACAACATTGTAAAGGGCATGCCAATATAGATACAACCTTATCCAAGAATTTAATTATAATTAAAAAAAAAAATTGTTTTTATTATTGTTGTTGTACTTTTTGTTTTCTAAAATATTATTAGTAGTAAACAATAAGTGTCAGGGCGGTAGATTAAGTTATATTGTTTATATATATTTATCTTAATTAATTGTTTTTATTTTGGGTCGTTTACTTTTACTTGTAATATTAGTTATGTGGATATATCTTGGTTATGTCTTAAAATATTAAAATATACAAGGCCAGCTCCGGACTGAAGGTCTAATAGACTACAGTTCTGTGAATGTTTTTATTTACTTAGTAGTTGGTATGTACCTGGTATGTGAATGAAACTAAATAAAAACAGTAAAAAAATATATATATATATATAAATATATAATTGTGAGCTGTATGTCAATACAGGTTTCAGTAAATATGTGTATGTATGTATTAAGTTTCTGTATGATTTAAATGTAGTATGCTAATTATTTACTTTTAGCTATATACTTATATATATATATATATATATATATATATATATATATATATATATATATATATATATACATATACACACACACACACACACACACACACATAAGTCCAACTCAAACAATATATGCATACATATATGTATGTGTGTGTCGATTCCGTTATTCTCTTGCAATTCCTTACTTCATTGTCTACTTTTTTTTTTTTTTTTTTTAACGTGCGCTTATTCCACGAGGGCTTATCGGGACGGGTTATCTACGGGAAACCAACCTATTCTAATCCATTGCAAGCCGCTGAGTCTGTTCAGTGAGGCCGTCACCGAACACAATCGAACGGGCTTGGGCGGGATTCGAACCCGTGCGTGGGAGTCGGTGACGCTATCTCCTCGGCCACGCCGCGGCCCCTCATTGTCCATTTCTTCTCCTTTTTTTTTTTTTAATATTATCGAAATATCGCGAATGATGTGTTTTGTGTAACTAGTGGAAATGAAAAGAAACCTATGTGCCTAATATGTAGGGTGTCATCAAAGGAATTTTGTTTTATATGCTGAGGCAAAAACAGGAGAAAGCTATTCATGATAAACTGTTTTGCATAAGGTAAAAATGGTTTGTTATACCTAATAATTTAAAAAATATATACATAATAAATCGGAAGAGAAATAGATTTTACCAAGAGCCTCCAACAGAACGCGTAAGTTGGGACCAATAAGAAAAACCCTGGATAGCTTTGATACCGGGAAGGCAGGGGCAATTTCCGTCACCGGCTCTTACTTTCTTATAAATACTAGCCATCTCTCTTCCGTTTCCAGCCTTCATTTATAAGAGCTGTCTTGATCAAAAGTTCGCTCGAAGTGGCGAAGAGGGAGGGGAAGGGATGCTAAACTTTCTGAGATTTTTAGTCTTTCGTCAGAGGATTTATAATTTAATACTCCGCCATCGATCAATTGTGGCTTCTCCCTCAATGCCATTTCCGACTCGTTGAGTTGCAAATCTCTCTCCAATCTTCCACTTTAGCCAAGTTCTTACTATTTCATTGATTGCAGGTAAAAAAAAAGAGAAATAAAAGATGGCCACACTTTGTTCTCATACTCATACCTTATTTCTCGTTGTGCTCTTTACTTTTTTTTTATTTTTTACTTTTTATACCGAGGTGTAGAAAACACATATTTTCTATAAATATGCTTCCCAAAATTAAAAATGAATAATGACCACTAATTTAGTGGTCTTAGTCAACTTAATTTATAAGCACATTCTGACTTAAATATATCTCCTACTTATCAGTATGTGTTATACGGGTCACACCTAGACCGTCAAATAAAATGTCCATTATGTGCTTTCTTTTTTGATAGTAAAGTATATGACCATATTATCAAAATAAAATTTTCGAATGTTAGAAAAACATCCCTTTCCTTAAAAAAAAAAAAAGATATTTTAGCATAAGGTGTGCTTAAAAAGTAGAAAGTAGAAAAACATTGGGTTAAAAAGATAATGAATGTTGAGGTTTGAAGTCCGGACTGTTTGAATAAATATTCATATCTGAACTAAATTCTTTGCTATAAACCTCCGGCAGTATCCTGTGATAACACCATTTTTACCAGGAAAAAACTCTAGCTTGGAATCTTCTTACCACATTGAGTCTGCTTAAAAACTATTTTGCCGTCAACTTAACGGATTAACGATCCATCGACGCTTCAATAATTACATGGTCTTTAGACATTAAAAATTAGAGTTATTTATGGAGTGAGTGAGAGATGGTATCTCTGGTACATTTATTCCCTACTTAATAGGTAGTGAATCTTTTTTCTTGCTAACAACAAGTTCACAGATAATTACGGAGAGAGTTTTGCAGTAGGGACTTTTGCGGTAGTACATGTCGTCACAAGATAATCCATCTTGTGACCTGGAGATTCATAGAAGGGTACAATTTAAATCAGATTTTTAATTTAAAGTATTCTTTCAAAAAGGGGGGGGGGTTTAGTTACAAGGGTTTAATTTTTTTTTAAAGGATATTATGTTTTTTGAATACCATCTTGTCACATATCAATATATTGTTATGTCGTATATATCAAAAGAAAGACCACCGTAAACTGAAAAGATTTTACTCCTATTCCGGATTTCAAACTTAAATAACTTTTAGGGCGGATTCACACTATCGCTCCGCTCCCGCTCCACTCCCGGTCCGCTCAAATATTCTAAAGAGAAATAGACAGAGAATTCCACTAACGGCACCGCTCCGGTCTCGCTCCACTCCCGGTCCGCTCTCGCTCTACCCCATTCACACTAGCGCTCCGCTCCCGCTCCGCTCCAGGTCCGGTCTCACTGGCAAACTATTCTACAGAGGAATAGAGAGAGGTTAATCACAATATTGGCCCAGGTCCGGCCTCGCTCCGCTCCCGCTCCACTCTCGCTCCACTCCCGCTCCACTCTCGCTCCACTCTCGCTCCACTCCCGCTCCACTCTCCTAAAGTCTTTTCATATTCACATTATATAATTTTACACCGTTCACGATTGAAGCCATTAATAATCGAAGCCGTCTGTATTTGGATTTTAATTAATAATTAACTTTCAGTTATTAAAGTATTTATTTATTCATCAATTTTACGGCCAAAAAAGTTCAAATTTAAAAAAAAAAAAAAAATATATATATATATATATATATATATATATATATATAATTATAAATTAATTTAATTAATGGTGAAGAAATAATTAAAATTTTTTTTCCGAATGTATTAGAATACACTTGAAATGATAAAAAAAAAAAATCACCAACAATACGCGCGGTTTTTCAACGTGAAAAATTCATGTTATGTTTGAGATATATTTTGCTATGAATTAATGTACTCGTAAAAAATGGTCACCGATTTATTTATTGACTACATACTCATTGCTATTATAAAATAACGTTTAATTTGAAACGAATAAAAATGCAGTATATTATGAAAAATGTCCGATCATTAACAAAAAAATATATTAAAGCAAAAAATAATTAAAATATTAATCAGGGAAAGAAGAGAACACAATCGGTAAATTTGTAGCATTTGCCGATTTCAACTTGAAATTTTCAAGCGTATTCGAATACATTCCGAAAAAAATTTAAATTATTTCTTCACCATTAATTAAATTAATTTATAATTGTTATTATTAATTATCATTGTGTTGCAATATATTCTTCTTATTATATTTTTTGATAATATTATCTTCTTCATCAAGAAAAGTACACTTACCAGCTATTTCTACAAACGAAAAATTGATTTTTTTTTTTTGGTCGTAAAATTGAAGAATAAATTAATACTTAAATAACTGAAAGTTAATCATTAATTAAAATCCGAATACAGACAACTTCGATTATTAATGGCTTTAATAGCTTAAACCTTTCAAAATTGAACGGTGTAAAATTATATAGTGTGAATATGGTAAGACATTAGGAGAGCGGACCGGGAGTGGAGCGGGAGCGGAGCGCTAGTGTGAATGGGGTAGAGCGAGAGTGGACCGGGAGCGGACCGGGAGCGGAGCGAGAGTGGAGCGGATAGTGTGAATAGGCCCTTAGGCTAGATCTCAAACCAACGGTTCACCAAATAGTAAAGCTGAGATATTGATATTTATTTAAGTGTAAAGAGTTCACAGTTTGTGATGCGTACTAAGCATAAGTCATTGGTATAATTGGTGAGTCAGTGTACTGTACATAATTATTCCACTTAACGTCACCAGTGGAATTCTGACTCGGGAAGAATGGTTCAGGAATGGATAGCACGAAGAAAAACAATTTCATATAAGAAATATGTTATAATTCTATTTTCATTATTAAAACATTTTATTTTATCACTAATTAAAAATACAATACATTTTCATACATGTTTTTTTTTTCGGTTAATATATCATTCTTTTCTAAATATTGTCGTATTTAACGAAAGAATGTTAAATATGTTATATATTAGAGAACATATGAGTTCACTTACTCAGTTTTTTATATACTATCCGCTTCTGAATTTCGGTTTCCTTTTTCCATCTGGTTTCTCATAGAGCATCCTTTTTAGAATTCTGTATTCTTTTATTCTTACCAAATGTCCTACCCACTTTATTCGGACTCTTTTTACCGAAGCAACAATGTCTGGTTCCCCATAAAATTCCTTCAGCTCCTCATTCTTCTTTTTTCTCCAAATCTCATTTTTAAATACTCCACCATATTCTTCTCTAGATGTTACCCTCCCAGGAGTTAAGTTTTATGTTACGCGTTAAGGACCACGTTTCGCAACCATACATAACCATTGGTTTAATTAATTATGTATATTCTTCTTAATTATCTAATATGATGTTTTGATTTGAAATATTAGTTATGATTGATTTAAAATGTATTTTACATTGTTGGCTAGTCTCTATATGTTACAGAGGCTAACGGTTAGACGGACAGAGGGAGAAAGCAGCTAATATTGAAGATCCCTGTGTAGACCCAGCTAACTGATATTTACAGCGCTCTGTTATTTGACTGTTGCCTGTTAATAGGCACTTCGTTCTCATTTAATAGTGACCTCCCCCGAGTCCTTAACCAAAATATACTTTGTACTAATTAATGTTTATATTATCTTCGAGGATATTTTGAGCCGGAACTTTCTAACTTAGCAACTTCAGTTCTGTTAAAACGGTGTTGTAACTTAATCAGTCCCGTGTAAATACGAATTTTTCACAACCTTTCTCTAAGCGATCCGGACTATATTAAAAAAAAAGTAAATTTCTTTCTCTTGCTCACTTGCCTTTCAGTATCAATTCGAACCTCAGTCCACTTTCCCCTCTCATCCCTATCTTCGGTTATTTGTCGCATCTGACCCCAGGTTTTAATAATGACGAACATATCAATAATGATAAAGCTTACCTGATCTTAAATATGACTTGATTTTCATTAAACTTGACAAATTCAATTAAAATCATTAAAGCCATTTTTGAGAAATCGAAAAAAAACGTAAAATTGGAAAAAATGTTATGGAATAAAGTGCCCCCTCCGTTTGATCAATTTTGATGAATTTTTGCTATCATATCGCGGGCATTTACCTACATCAAATACCCAGTTTTATCAAAATGGTTGCTGCTGTTTTTGAGAAAATCGAAAAAAAAACTCAAAACTTATTAACTGAGGTACCTCCTCCGTTTGACTAATTTTGATGAAATATTTGCTGTCACATTGTGGGTATATACATACACCAAATACTCAATTTCAGGTTCGTATGGTGTATAGTTTTTGTTCTCACACAGACCATTTCGCGGGACTTGGTTATTTGACTCAGGGGACCCCAAAACACGTATTTCCGTTGAAAACCGGATGTCGAAATTTTTCACGATCGCAATACTTTCCCTTACTAAATATTTCATGTATAGGTAATTGAAAGTAAAAAACAAATTATGTAAGGAATTTACAAGTGGTCAGTGTAGATGCGCCATTATATATAGGTAATGAAAAATATGTTTTTCTTTTCTTTAGGAATCGTTCTCGTTTTATTATTTTGTTTTCTGAACCTGTTTTCCTTTTGTTCCCGTCAGGCGGGAGGACGAGATGAGTTCGTGACTATCTGCCGAAGAGATCTTGGACTGTATTGTCAACAGGAGCATTTACAATTGCTATGCGCGGTTCGATCCTGAATATGGAACAGCTCCGGGCCTGCGGAGGAATATTCCCCCTTATCTGCTTCCCATAACTTACTCCCTGATAAGAATGTTGGGCTAGGCTACTCCCGCTGTTATTGATATATTAACACCTTTATCGCTCCCACTATACCGTTTGCCTTTCTTGGACCGTTCAACTATCCATCGTTTATTAATATTAAAATATAAGATGAGGAATAGTTCAAATAAACTCCCAAAGAACTTGTCATCGTTTAAAATTATAATTTTGTTTGCATAGTTTTACTTCTTAATAATATTTTTCATCCGAAATTGATATTTACAAACAAATAGCTACAATAAAAAACAATTATTCCACTTCAAGAGTTCCATTCCTTCGTATTCATTGCTATATATCTGCTTTTATAGAGCTGGTATATAGGAACGGCTTAGACCATATTTTTACAATAAAAATATTTATTTTAATTTTATATTATACATGGATAGTACTTCCAGATGAAGGCCTATCAAATACAACATGTATTACATCCTTCAGATAAATTAAGTTTCGAATTGATTGGTGATGATGATCTCATTGTAGTCGGAACAGGTAATTTCTAGTAATGTTTCGCAAACCTATTACTACGTGATCCGCCCTCTACGCACAGTTTTCGAAAAACGTCATTTTACGTGTCCTGACTACAATGTGTTATATAAAGTAGGGGCGGTGAAAGGTAATTATGGCGGATAATTGTTTATCTTGTTAGAATAGCCGTGGATCGAACCAGAGTTGTATGGATGCACAATTAACTTCAAAAGAATGACCATACTTAATCAAGGACAAATAAAATTTATGAATCGATATTTGTGTCCAAAATGATGAAAGGCAAGGATTCTGAATAACTGTTAACTGCACTTGGAATGTTTGAGGTTCTTGTCAGAAAAACTATACTATGGGATAAAAAATCATTCAACTGAGATGAAAATAAAGAATTTTATTTTCTCAATCGTAACAGTCGTAAAAAAAAATTGGGTGTTCTGAATCGCCTGGAAAAAATATAAAAATGTGTACTTACTCGAAAATATCTTTTTTATCTAACTAGAGGGGGATAAAGATTGAATTGTGAAAATTTAATAGGTGGCAAAACTCATATTGAAGTCTATGTGCCCAGTATGTCCATAACCGGTTTTTTTTTCAGATACTTTAATTTACTTACCCAACGATGTATTGTGCTGACGTTTCGACACGATCTTTAGAGCTTCATCTGGACTAAATCGTAACACGATTAAAACCATTGAGAAAATGTTTTTATTTATTTTCATCTCAGATGAATGATGTTTTTCCCCTCTACATTCCCCCTAGCACTTATCACAGCTGAGTGACATTGGACAAATTTGAGGGCTTATACTGTAACTCATTTTCAGGAATGAAGAAAGGTATTAACCAGCAGCACAACGGTAATATCATTATCATTTGTTATTAATATATGTAAATAATTTTAGATTGAAAATTATTATAGTTTTTGTTTGTTTAACGTCACTTTATGCCACTAAGGCAAATCGGACGAGGCTACTACAGTGGGAGTCCTAAATTTGGCCTATCCATGTATTATTAGGATAGCGATGTTTAACGAGTACCTGACATCGTACAGGCCTTCATTTGAGGTCCTGTTTGAGGGGCGGCATAGCTAAGGATTTTTTATTCCCTTTAAAAAAACCTAGGGCCACCGCGGTACGTGAACCTTTAAATTTTATTTTTTATTTACGATTTTGCTGAATTGTGTGCCAATGAAGCGTAGTCGGCAGAGGTTATATTAGAATGGATTTAGTTCCCGATTGCTTCTCTATTTTGTCTATTTAGCAAAAAATCGAGAACATAATTTTTATTTGGTTTTAGGGTCTTTCTTTCATTTTGATATGAGGCTCCAATTATGTTAATATGATGATAAGACCCAAAAAATTCATCAATAATAAAAAAAAGTTGTTATTCAATATAGTAAATATTTTTTTTAGTATTTAAAATGATTTTGTATATAAGAACATTGTTTTCTCACAGAACGAAAGCAATGAAATCGTTTCTGAAACGAGTAAACAAAATCCGAATATTTCGTGTAAAAATTATTATGAAATGATCTTGGCATTAATCTCTGATAAAATATTTTAAATGAGATATGAGAAACATATTTAGATATTTTCGCAGCTGACCTATTTTCTAAATTTTTCGCATAATCTACAATCACGCGATTACTTATATAGTTAATTACAATGTGCAGTCTGGAGAGTATGGAGTGGCATACCTGAAAGGTGATATGGCTAAATTACTGCCATGGGAGTGAGTTGAATCAATAGGCATCTTGTGTAAGCTACAAGGTCCACGCTAGCTCGCATGTCTCCAACATCTTATAGCTTTATTCCACTCCAGGGAAGAAGTAACTTAACTTGGGTAATTGTGGCATTGGAAACAATTCAAATGAATAATTAATCCACGTCAAGTAGAAGAATCTAGGATAGGAGTATCAGAGTAAATAAGCCACCGTACAAGTTCCTTACAAGGGTTGATTTCTGTTTGTGGGTCTTTATCATTACTTTTGCTCTGAATTTTTTCCTTTATCTGATTTTCCTTTTCTTTTATCATCCATCATTTTATTATTTGTGGGTCAACACATAGGTCTTGAGACCCTCTTCGAGCACACCCGGTCTCTAAAAAGTGGGTTAAAACCCACTTTAAGGGGAAAAACCCGTACCCATTAATCCGTTAATTAATGGAAACTTTAGTCTGAAAATGGATAAAGTCAAAATCTAAAAGTTAAAAGCAAGTGAAAGTGAAGTAAAAAGTAAAAAGCAAATCATAAAAAAATAAAATAATTGTTTATTTTATTTAATGCGTGTTAGAATAATGGTATCACGTTATAGTGTAGTATTAATTAGTGATGGAAAATTTTAAAACAATATATTAAGCGATTTATATTTTTTTAGTATCAGTAATAAGTTAAAAAATCCTTAGGAGGAAAGTTTGAGAATATCTAAAAGAAATACGAAATTAGATTGCGATGAATTTTTATAAAGAAATAAATATAAAAGGTTGGAGTTCCTTCATATTTCCTACAAATCAGGCTGGATTTTTTTGTTTTTCTTGTTCCGTCTGCTGATGGAATTATAAAAATTGTAATATTTCAACACCTCTATGATAAAATATAGCGAATAAATTACATTAACATTTTCTGAGCCTTTATTCTACAAGAATTATGAGAATCACTAACAGAAATTCATGAATAAAAATTTATGCAAATGCAACGAATGGGGTCACCTGTGTTATGGTGGTATAGTATAGTGGTACATGGCAACCTTCAATATTAAAGGTTGCAGGTTCGCGCCCAGCGGTGGCCCTAGGATTTTTTATGGGACTAAAAAATCCTTAGCCATGCCGTCCCTCGGATAGGACGTATAATGGAGGTCCTGAGCCTGTACGATTTCAGGTACTCGTTAAAGATCCCTATCCTAATTATACCTGGATAGGCAAAATTTAGGACTCCCACTGTAGCATCGTCCGATTAGCCCTAGTGGCATAAAGTGACGTTTAACGAACAAACAAACAAATGCAACGAATTCCGATAAAATGTTTATATTTAAAGATTAATTTATGATTACGGAACATATTACTAAAATGACCAAAATAAATGTCCGTGACACCTAAATGGATATTTATATCTGGAGGTGAGTTGGCTATTCCTGGAATTACGATGATTTCAGAGCCACAATCTTCTTTTCGGTCGCTTCACTGATAACGCTTAATATCCTGCTAAGCAGGTTAAATCCATGTTAGGGTATAAAGAAGCCGATTTTAGAAAAGAGAGGAGCACGTTAGACGAATTCTTCGTCATTAAACAGGTGCTAGAAATGCGATGGAAAGTAGCTCAAGATGTCCACGCTTTATTTGTAGATTTCAAAGCAGCCTAATACTCCGTGGACAGTATTTATCTTTGGAACATTATGATCTGAACTGAGAGTCCCAGGAAAGTGACAAAAGCATTTATGAATTAGCATAAATGCCGAGTTCTGATGCAAGGAGATGTATCTGAGGTTGTTGTTCAAACTGGTTTGAGGTAAGGAGATGGACACTCGCCGATGTCCAACACTGGAGAAAGGTGATCAGGACAAGGCATTCAGAAGGAGCGGTGTAAGTCGGGCTGAATTATAAATTCCTAAGATATTCTGGGTCTCTCTAAGATTATGATTAGAAAAGCAGAATAAATAGGACTAAAACAGAGTTAAAATTAAAAACATGATTTCGTGTCGAAAAATCCAACCGTGTTCATTCCAAGATCTGCGTCCAAGGATAATGGTATTGCAATACTTCGGCTCCAGAATAACCTCCGTAAATGACAAATGGACGGAATTAAAGCAGCGGGCGTCCAACGAAAAAAGAGCTTCCTTCTCACTCTCTCTCTCTCTCTCTCAAAAGTACTGACAAATCTCGAAACGATTATTACACGACTATGAGACCTTGACACAAGTATTATAAGATTCAAGAGATTACTCTGGAATAACATTAAAACAAATAAGGCTCATATATATTATTTAGTAATAGGTTCAATTTCCATGATTTTGGTCCATTAAAACCTCTACCATATTCTACAGTATTTGGTTTTAGGGTAAATTATTGTAAAATTAAAATAAAATAATTAAACCACCCACTAATTAAACCAAATTAGTCAGCTGATTTAAATGTAGAAAAAAATGTTCAAGCTCAACTGTTTAAGGTTTTATATCTTTAAAATATTATTTGTAAGATTACTTAAGTTATAGGGAGCAGTCTTTGGCTTAAAATAAAAGTACCCTTCTGGAGCTAGGGTAGCTTGTTGAATAAGGCACTGAGCTGAAATTAAAATTAATCCTCTTACCTGTTTTTTATGTATTATATATTTATCATACGAGGCCTCTACTTCCAAAACGGGTAAGTTAATTTTTTTCTTAAAGTTCAATTTAAAATTACTTAAAGCTTAAAAAGCTCACTCTACAAAAAAACAATGTTACAAATAAGTGTGAATGACATCTCGGATATTGAATATATCACGGAAACAGTCCATACAGAGTTTTGATTTTTTTTTTTTTTTTTTTTTTTTGGAACATTTATGTGTAGGAGTAGTTTTAAAATATAGGTTCCGCAATATCGTTTATTTTTCCTTGTAAGTTACATTTGTTAATATTTAGAAGTTTTTCTTCTTTCTAAGATTAACTTAACGTTATATGCATATAGTATCTTATAGAACAATGTTTACTTTATAGTTCTGCAATTCTAAAAGTTTCGCTTTACAGAAAGAAACTTCTCAGAACTGTATAACTTGATCAATCTATATCACATCAGTGACCTCGTTTACTCTAAAATCTTGTTTGGCTATTCTCTTTTTGTTAAGCGAGTTTCTTTTCTTTAAACTAAGCGAAAAAGGCTTAATGTTATTCATTGAAGGTAATTAAAAAAGTTAATCTTTTTCGAATGAGGATTTTCATTTTTGTTCAAGTTTCAAATTTATTCAGGGTTTGGATTCGATTAAAAGTACAATTCAAACAAGATCCCTTTTTCTATTTCTTTCCTTCTCCATTAGAATTTATTATTCAGAAGTTGATAATTGAACTCATTCAGTCAGTAAATTAGGCTCGTAGAGGCACAAGACTTTTAATTAACATAATGTTAAAAGGCTTGATAACTGAAATTAATGATTTATTTAGTTCTTACCCACTCCCCAGCCTATCTACATACATCACTAAGCCTTTGAAAATTAGACAATAACTAAATGGGATGTTAATTGAAATAGTCAGGGAGGTCGATTTCCATCGCCACATACTCCTAACTTGAATCATAAAATGAATTTACTTCAGGAGTACAGGAGTACCCTTTGCCAGTTCATTTTCAACTATCCTCTTGTATAACTATCTTTTATTTGTTAGTATAGGTACCTATGTTGCTACATACTTGATGTTTGTCACAAGAGATTTTTTATAATAAATTCCAACTATCTGCAATAGCTCCTTTCATTCAAAACCCGCCAACTCCTAGTCTCATCTCTCATCCTTTCCCACTTTGACCACGACAGTATAGTGTACGACTGTATCACTCTGAAAAAAATTAGATCCAACTATTGCCAATAAAAGAATTTATATCAATTTAAATACTTTCTCTTCATAGATTACATAGTCAACGTGGATAAGATCAAAACGCATTTTTATCCAATAATTTTATAGCGATCCTTCTTATTTATAAAATATGTTTGGTGCAATAATATAAACAGTACAAGATACATCCTTAGCCAAGAGTTTAATTATTATTAAAAAAAAATTGTTTTTATGTTATTGTTGTACTTTTTTTTAAATATTAATAGTAATAAATAAGAAGTGTCAGGGCGGTACATTCAGTTATATTGTTTGTATATGTTTTTTTAATTAATTGTTTTGTTTTTTTTGGGTTGTTTACTTTTGCTTGTTTATAGGTATATCTTAGTTATGTATTAAAATGTATAAGGCCAGCTCCTGACTGACGGTCTAATAGACCACAGTTCTGTCAATGTTTTTATTTACTTAGTAGTTGGTATGTACCTGGTATGTGAATGTAATTAAATAAAAACAGTATAATAAAATAATAATAAAATAAACAGTAAAGCTCAATACAAAAAAAATATCAGAGACATGAGCATAGATTTTGCTTAAATTTAATTTAATTTTCTTTCCAAACGAGCTCTTCTTTCTTTACATTTTATACTACTGCACCAAACATATTTCATAAATAAGAAGGATGGCTGTTACATTACAATTATTACTTCTTCTTTAATTATTTTATAATATTTTTTTTCATTAGAAGTCGTAAATAATAGGAATTTTTTAATTTATTTTTTTGGATTCTTTCTTGTTCAGACAGTAATTATTTAAAAATTGTTTAAAAGGAGGAAACACCTAAAAAAGACATGTATATAAGCAGAAAGGTATATAGATAACAATACTGACTCATTTCATTCTCTATGTATAACCCTGTTCCTAATAAAGTATTTTAAATTAAAGTGAAGAAAGCATTAATTAAAAATTAAATTAAAGATTAAATTAAAAATTAATTTGAAATAATTAGAGTGATGGTATTTTTATTGTTACTGATAAAGCAAATACCATGCTCTTTAATGAAAAAAGAATTATTCGATTATCGTCATTCGATCAGGAGTTACAGATATTTGGCCACTAAATGACAAAATTTTCCCACTGTGTGTCGGTAGAACTCGAAGCCAAACTTAAACGCCGAACCGAATTTTTCAATACGTTTTGTCTTTGGAATCTCAAGAATTTCATACTTTTCAGTGCATTTATTTTTACTGGTTCCTAGTTTTCGAAGTCGGTTTAATTTTTTTTTATAAAATGTTTTTTATGTATATTTATCTTTCGTTTATTGAAATCTATAAATTATTCTTGTGTATGAATGCAAGAAAGAACTATCGTTGTTTCCATTGTATTCAATTGTAACTCTACTAGTATATACCGTTTCCTTTTTTTTTTTGTACATATTGAATTTAATATTTGAACCAGACTGGCACTTTTATATTTATTATGTATCAACAATTTATTCTAAAGGGACATCAGTACCAGGATAATAAAATTATTTTTCATTTATAAATAATTTATTTTTTGAAGAGAAAAGATTTGGCTCCGCCGGGAGTCGAACCCGGGTCTCCTGCGTTACATGCGAGGATGCTAACCGCTACACCACAGAGCTCGGCTCAAGGCAGAGCAAATCCTTCCTCTTCAATGATACCTACTCCCCCTATCTCACAAGTTTTGTGAGTAGTAGCGGGAGGTGGACAAAAAGGTGGTGAGCCACAATTTAAGATTGGATTAATTATTTTTCATAGGGGGTCATTGGTCACATGTGGTGTTGTGGTTAGCATGGCAACCTACAATACTAAAGATCGCGGGTTCAATTCCAGCGGTGGCCCTAGGATTTTTTAATGGGAGTAAAAAATCCTTAGCCATGCCGTCCCTCGGATAGGACGTAAAATGGAGGTCCCGAGCCTGTAAGATGTCAGGTACTCGTTAAAGATCCCTATCCTAATTATACCTGGATAGGCAAAATTTAGGACTCCCACTGTAGCATCGTCCGATTAGCCTTAGTAGCATAAAAATGGACGTTAAACAAACAAACAAACAAACAATTATTTTTCATTTAATTTCATTTTTGTATTCCGGCCTGAACCAGTCGTATAAAAGACCTATCTGAAGTTTGTCGGAGAGAAGAAACCGTGGTTGAAAGATAGTGAGAAGAATAATATAGAAAATATAACGCAGAAAACAATGTTTATGAACAGAAAGCTAATTTCATCGTAAACGTTATTCATAATAAATGTTTAAAATTTCATTTGTAAGAATATTAATATTTTATAATTACTTTTGAGCTTTTTAGGTGGTTCAATGTCTTTCTAATAATCATTGGGCATACATAAATGAATAAATTTCCGGTTATGAATGAATTTTATAATTCATTCATTAAAAATAAAATAAAATAAATGAAAATCAGAGGGTTCCGTTAAAAGGGTTAAATGATAATAAAACATTTTTCCAGGAAACTCCTCTTTTTTCCTAAGTATTTTATAGTAATAAATATAATTAAAAATTAAACCTATCAGGAGTGAGGAGTCTTTTCTGTATTTAACAAATCCTCCTTCACAAATACTTTATTCTCTTACTATTTTAAGGAGAAAAAGGATCTTAAAGTATTATATTTGAAAAAGATAAACAAGGCTAAGGTGTTTGCCAAACCAACAAAATACAAATTTTAAGTTAGGAAGGTGCCCCAAGTGAGACGCTTTTCTCACAATCATATGCTTCAGTAATGCCGGTCAGTTGGTCGGGGTAGCATAGAATTCCAAACTTATTTCTAATATTTACTATACTCTCGACTTTATTTAAATTGATGATCATTAACTTTTTAAATCAACCTGCAGCAGTTTATCCCCCTGTTATACGTTATATTACTTTCTATTTTATATTTATTTGTTTTAGTTATATTTATTTTATAATGATTTTCGTCATTTGGATTGTTTGAAGGGAACTATGAAAAAACTAATATGATATAAAAGGGATTTTTTTCTCATAAGACTAAACCTAATTTAAACTTTCCAAGGAAATCTGAGCAAGACGAAAATCCTATATTGTAATTATATGGTTCTGATACAATAATATATCTGAAAAATTCTTTTGTATTACTTTTTTAAATTATCATGATATCTAGACGACCTTTAACATCAGAAATAAAAACGATTCTAGAAAACCCAGGAGATCAGTGAGAGAGCCCTTAAAGGAGGGTAGTGCCAGAGCGAGCCGCCATTGTAAACACAATTACCGGAGCGCGGAGGACGAGCCCTTAGGGAGGGGGGGGAAGGAATCTGAAAGCCACGCCTAAAAGGGTCTTCAAGGGTGCATTAGCGGCAAAGAACTGGAAGGAGAATGGGACACTCTTCGCTCCTGAGGAAAATAATAATAATACCTTCGCCGACGATCTGCCCCATCAAAAGGAAAACCCTCTTTGTCTCGCCTTTTCTGTGTTCTTTTGATCTTCGCTCCGCACTGTGGATAGCCCCACAACCTTGTTACCTCGTTAACCTAAAATTTGAAATAAACTTTATCGGTTTGTTTGAATAATTAATATTTTTTTAATCTTTAAGTAAACGTTAAATTATAATAATAAGTATCACGGAAGTTTCTATAACCAACTGAACGTACAGAAATAGGAACAAAACACGAGGTAACAAATACCTGCAGTTTTCTGTGATTTCACCTGTTATATTCTTTCGTCCTGCTCTAAGTAGGGAGAAAAAATACAGGAAAAATATTAAACACCCGGTGTTGAACAACCGTACTTTTGACAGGATGCAGAGGTATTTGAAAGGTCTAGACGGCCAAAATGCAGCTGTGGTGGGAAAACCCAATCGAATTCTATAGGAATAGTGGTGGATTAAGTCAAGTTCATATACCGTTTCAATAGTTGATCGGATTAGAGGAAAAATCAGTTTAAACTTGTCTGTTTAACTACTTTTATTTTGTTTCGCATCAAAAGTAACTTTGTGAGTGCATAGTTCAATGCTACCTGTAACGATCAGATTTTTTTTATACTTACTCATTATGGATTGTGAGAGACCAGGTATGTATCTATGTTATAGCATGATATTATTAATTACAGTATAGAATATGACTAACTTAACCTTCTGGCGGGCGCGCGGTTGATACTCACAAGAACGGGCGTGCGGCGGATATTTGGCCGCCTCCGAGTTCGTTCACTTTTCATTTGTATAAATGTGTGTTTGTCGCTGTTTTTTTAACAGATAAATTAGGAAGACACCATTAAATTATAGTATATTTTTAAATTCTTTATTTATACAATTTAAAGGGGATAAAAATCTTGATCATCGATAGACAGTATTTCAGCCAACTTACATCGGTCTTGTTAATCTATTTATTATCATAGTATATTATATATAGTATATAAACAAGGTAAAGAATATAACATGTGATATAACATATCATTATAAATAATATAACTATTGTATATTAGTATTACTAATACTAATATTACTATTCATACAAGTATAAAAAAAAAAGTAAACATAGGGAAGAATACAATAGTATTCACACATCTAGTATAAAAAAAAACAATGTAAACATAGGAAATAATACAATAGTATTCACACAACTAATATAAAAAAACAAAACAATTTTTGTAATTTAATAGAATTTTTATTTGATTTTTGAGGAAAATATTTATAAACAAAAGACTATCTTAAATCAACAATGACCTTTTATAATATTACAGTGAATATGCGATGTAATTGAAAAAGATATATTCTTACATTGTGGTTGGATGACAGGAAAAAATAGTTCACGAAGAGGCGCGCGGCGGCAGTCTCACCGCCCTTACACGCCTGACCAGAGGTGCTCTTCTTTGGAACTGACTCATACAGACATTTCGCAAAAAAATTTTAATACCGACGAGCTATCTCTTGTCTAAAGTGTTAATTTAGGAATACCGGTGGGTCTCGTTGGGCTGCGCTGGCTTATTAACACGTAATTCAATATTTTGTAAAAAGGCGGCCAAATTGCCGCCCGTGCGCCCGCCGGAACGTTATAAAAAATATATGTAAGATGCTCTTTATGTTTTTTTCTCCAGCAAATCTAAATAAAGAAGCAAAATTTTAATAGAAATTCTGAAAAAAGGTTATATAAACATTTATGTATTTACATTACTTAAGGGCAAATGTTATTTTAGGGCCATCTGGGATGAGAATTCTTATAAGGCAAGACCTCTTTGACCTGATGGATAGCCAGCAATTGCCCAGTTTCGACCATCAGTTAGACATTTTGGAAAATTACCTGGTAAATAAAGACAATTATTCTGAAGAGCAACATGAATTTTTAAGGCTTATGTCAGAATTTCGGCGAAGATGGCATAAAGCAAACAAGTCCAAACAGTTTTTCTTAGCAGCTAATTCATCTTGGTTGGAAGGAACATTTCAATTACCTCAAGTAGCTAGGTCGATCACAGAAATCATTTGAGGAATGTAGCAAAAGAAGCAAGAGACGAAAAAAACGGAAGAAGTTCGCAGAAAAAAAGATTTGGAGATCCTTTTTCATGCAACCCAATCCCAACTATGCCGCTGGACATCGAAATGCTTGTCTTCTTGTGGTGGTTAAAGAAATTACTCAAGATCCATGGCAAGCAACTAAATATAAGGAACTATTGGCGGATGTTAAGACCTGCACGAAAATATCCACTGTGCACTCGTTATCGATGTTCGTAGAAGCGGATCTATCTAGAAAACATTATGAGCTAGTACGAAATTCTTGTAAAAAATAATATCATGTTATAGTTTGCAACAAAAAGAAACTATTTTTTTACCCAAAATATAGAAAATTGTGTCAATACAAATGTTGATTAAAAGCTGTTAAAAACTTAAAGTTTGGTAAAGTAATTAAATTAGCTCATTTGCACAGCAAAACCCAGACCAAGTTGGTAATTATTTGCAAGATTAATAACCTATTTCAAAAACAAGAGGTCATAGATTTTTTAGAACAATTTTTTTTTCAAATTAGCAGCCTAAAAGTAATAGAATATGGTGATAAAATAATTTTGGCCGGCTAGCCCTGTCAAATACCCCTCTGTGGGACGATCTCACTTAAGCGATTGATTTTAGCTATTTCGACCTCATAAAACCTTTCTTTGGCCATTTATTTCATCTCATTCCTTTCACCTTTACAAGTTTTTTTAATAAAATGTTTTTAATAACAAAAACTAAAATGAAATAGACTACTGTGGCAGGATACTTTTGACCAAACCTGTATATTATCTTATTCGTATTTATTTCCAGATCAAGTTCTTTATTAGCAGTCATCAATGCGAGACAAAACTTATTTCGTCTGATAATTGGATCTGTTCTTCTTATTCTTCTTCTGGCCCAACAGTAGGTGTCCTTTTATATGTCCTGTCTCTCTGGGAGCTCCCTGAATTATGAACATCAAAATATTCAGAACATTGCTATTACGACTTAATGAGGCGTTTAATTAACAGATTGTCGGTAGGTTGCGAGTTGTTATGTAGAGACAAGAGGAAAAGAAAACCGATTTCTAAGAGGCGACTTCTGAGAAGCGATTTCTAAGAACGACTCGAACCAACCGTCTACCTTCCTTCTAATTCCACATCTATTATTTCACAAAGCATAAAAATCGGTTTTTAATGAATTATAAGGTCCTACCGTGCCCAAATGCCACGAATGTGGTATCGTTGGATTCAGAATTTTACGGAGCTTTTGCGAATTGCTTTCTCAGTGTTCATTTTTGGGTCCAAAATAAAATATCGACCTAAACGTACTGATTCAACGGATCGAAACGAACCAAATTGGGTTTTAAAAATTGCGATACGAGCATTAAGACCTAGTTTAGTTCATCGGAACTAAACTGGGGTTTGTGTTTTAAAGCCCTAAAACCTACCATTTTTGAGATAACGCCTGGGTTAGGCCCCTCCGCCGCACGTGGTCAACTACTTATTGTATTACGTTACAGCAAATGTTATTCCTGTAGTGCTTAGGTTCTGTAAATGTTGTTTCGTCTGATTTAGACTTAATTGTAGCGTTGGAAAATTGCACTCTCACAATTAGCAATTACAGTATACTCCCACTTAACCGGTTCCTGATTAACCGACTCTTCGGATAAACCGACGGACGCTGTAAAAGATAAAAAAATCTTTTTAAAATCATTAAAAGCATTTATAATTTGTCATATTCTCAATCACTGGTCAAAAATGTTAAAATTTGTATTAGGTTGCGGTTCGATAGATCTTAAATAAATTAAAATGTAGGCAAAAAGGCTTTTGTCTTTTATTTTTTGACCGAACTCCAGTAAAAGAAATCTCTTGGAAGTAAAATTGATCTTGAAACAAAATTCGTATCCTCCATTCGTAGCTCCACCCCCCCTCCCACTACACCACATAATAAGGACTTTTTGAATATTTACCTTTGCTAGAGGTAATTAGCTAGGAAAGAAAAAACCCCATAGTAATTAGTTGATGAAAATTTACGTGTGCGAGAGCCAACTTGAGCGCGAGGGCGACGAGTCGGCGACGGTGGTGGTCCCTGGTGGGGTCGGGGAACGGTGGCGGGATGGCCGAGTGGGCTAACGCGTCAGAAAATACGCGTTGCCCATGGCAACGTATGATTGAGAACCGAAAGATAGCAAGTTCAAAACCCGGAGCCAGGGGACATTTAATAATACTCGGCCTCAATCCCCCACCCTCTACCCTGGCCCGGGAACCCCTTATAACCTAACAGGCGAGGACCAATAAAAAAAAAAAAAAAAAAAAAAAAAAGTTAAAGACCAAAAATGTGCAGAACAGATAGAATTTTAGTTTTGGGAAGGTGAAAAAGCTGATCGGCAGATCCAAATGAAGGGCTGTGAGCCTGCAGCCTCCCCTTTACAATCGGCTGGATCCGCCCATGAAAATTTTACAGTAAAATAAAAGATACAGATAAATTAGAATTACAGTGTTATATATTATATAGTTACATAAATATAGTTTATGAAATACCTTGCGAAGATAATTGTGGAAAATCATATTTCAGTATATCAGAACAATATATTATACGAAGTATCTATCCACATAAATATAGCTCCACTTCCATAAAAAAAAACATAATAAACCGGACTAAACAGCTCTCAATACGCATTACAGCCAAACTTGTATGGCATTTTGCAGCAATATTGTAGGGCATGATATATATATATATATATATATATATATATATATATATATATATATATATATATATATATATATATATATATGCGGTTTTGTTTGTTTTAGTAAATTGCAAATGAGTCTGGGCGGATATTCAATTATTCATTATAACATTTACATCAACAGTAAAAAAAAAAAATATATATATATATATATATATATATTGTTCAGAGAACCCATTTGTCAGTTTATATAAATCTTTAGTTTAATTTTTAGTTCAGTATTTTTAAATTAATTCTAAATTCAATAATTAATAAGTTGTAAATTAAGTAATTAATATGTTGTCGTTAATTATTTATCAAATTTAACATTAAATATCATACCAATCTATATTAAGTATTTAATTAGCATTAGTTTAGTGTAATGTGCGTGGGTGTTTTTGATTGGTCGAAGGCGCTCAGAGGCAAACAAAAGACGCTTCAAGTCAGTCAGCTGTTGATTCTCGCCAAGCGAGTACACATTACACCTCACGCTTAAAACATTTATTACATTCTCGTTCACCCAGGGTGTTCAGTTGTGTATTGTGCACATTTGCAAACATTATTTTAGAAGACGAGCGAAGAGGAAGATTAAGTTCCCAGCGGGATGGACCTTTAAAGTAAAATACTTCCATCATTATTTTTTTAAATAATGTATGAACATTACATTGTGTTTAATCTTCGACTTTAAATAACATTCTATTAACATTGGACTTAACCTTTTAACATTAAAATAAATTGCTAAATTCAGCTATTATATATATCTTTGTATTATAGTTATTAATCTATTAATGGTGATTCATAGTAACATAGTGATTCATTAGATCGCGGTGGAACAACTTTGGTTTTATCAATTTATCTTTTTTTATAGCGGGAAAACTGAAGTATCAAAATAAGAAAAATGCATTTGAATGCTTTCTATGCAGGCTTTATGACCCATACACGTTCCACGTATATGGGCTAGGAGTTTTAAATCTCTAAAACATTGTTTTTATGAAAAGGCATGGCCCCTCAGCTTCACGGAGCTACATATTGTTTTGTTTCCTCTCCGTGGTTAGAAACCTATTTGATGTCGTTCTTATCACTTAAAAGACTACCTTCCTCTCCATTGTCAGAAAGATAACCGTAAAAACATCATATGAACTGTTTTTGAAAAAACTAAATAAGTAGGGTAGTTAAAATCAGAATGTAGAAAGATTAATTTCAAGACTATGCAATATTCTTAGTGATTTCATATATTCCAGGAAGATTACGGGAAACTGTTTTGTAAAGAAAAACTTCAGAAAATGAAGTTCTTCCTTAACTATTAAAAGAAAAATAATTTATTCTTCCTTGCTGTAGAAAAATAATTTCACCTTAAGGCCCGGGTGGTTGGGGGCGGGGGATGAACAGGCAAAAAAAAGTTCATTTCATAGTTATGTAAAACTTAGAAGTAAAATCTGATACAATTCTTCGTGCGAAGTGCTTCGCACGGGTCTACCTAGTAATTATTAACACAAGTATAATTATTGCATATTAAAATAAGTTCCTCAATTTTAACCTATTTCCGTCTGTTGATTAGGGTTTATTTCATAATTTATTTTTTTTTATTGCCTCCATCCGTGAGGGTTTGGCAAAATCGTTTTCAATTTATACTTGGTTATACTACTTCATCTTCTTCAAAAATGTCATCACAACCTCAATGAGGGTTTACGTCTCGCAGTAACTCCTGGGGGTTGTTTTCCATCCTTAAGTCGCATCGAACGCGAATCTTGGGCATTCCAGAATTTATTTGACAGTCCTAATTGAGGGGTGACACCGTTCGCAAGTCCTCACAACAGATAACCGTGCGAAAATTCAAAGTGCCCAATGCGGAGTCTGCACAAAATCGTTTCCTCCCTTCTGGAAATCACGCATGCTTGTTTTCCATTTTTAGGTGCATCTTTGACCACTATTTGTTTTGAATGAATAATAATTTGTTATTCACGAAACTTATCATTTCTCTGGAGATTAATTACGCTGCGTTGAAGTTTGAATCTCTATTTGACTACCAAAGGCGATTACAATGGACGAAATGCTCTTTGCCCGGTTAGGTTCGACATGAAAATGTCGCCAACATCACTCATTAACAGGTTTATTAGAATAAATATTTGTACTAACAATAACAATAATGTTAATAAGAATGGTAATAATCTCCCGTTAATAACTATCCTACGAATGAAGGAAAAAACTCGACTATCTAAACAAGCCTCTATGGATCGTTATAATCCCGTGTGGTCCAAAAGCGAAGCAACGCTTACACGAAAGTTACTAAAATTACCATAATATTATAATTATAAAAATAATAATAATTACATTATTTTAATTGTGTAAAAAGGCTTTTATACTGTTTTCTTCAAATCTAAAAGGGCACAAGATCCTGGATGCGAAACCTCTCATGATATCAGGTAGGAAGGACGAGCTGCGGGGAACTATCTATCCTCACGCCTAAAATGCCCAAGGTATCTTCTCACATTACTTTCGCTGATTTCCGAAAGATTTCTTTGTCATAATTTTAGGTTCTTCCTTGTACGCAAGTTACAAAGTCTAACATTCTGCAGAACAACCACTTACTATTCACAACATAAGAAATCTTTATTTTTTTCAAGTTATCACTACAAACTGGTCAGGCATAAACAAGAGAATGATGATGCCTAGGTTGATGCTTTAGAGAAGGCGGCTGAAAACGATCTCTCTCCTGAATCAAAACCAGGAGAATTTTCTCCTGGGTATAATCTGTTCTCATGAAAGAAATTGACGGAAGTTTCTGGTCTCAACTTTATTGATTGTTAACTTAACCACGCAAATCAAATCATCAAGAAAGAAAAAAAAATCGTATACTACTTCTATTTAATTCTGTGGATGTACTTATTCGTTACTACTACCATTGTCCTGAAATAAGACAATTGTTTCTTAAACTTTTTAAAACCACAATATTTTGTTAATATATCTAAGAAATTAAGATAAAATGCAATCAAGGACGCATCCAGAGGAGGGTATCTCGTAGGTCATGAACACTCCCAAAATATTTTTAAAGGAATAATGCAATTACACAGCTGTTAAATTATAAAATTAACACTCTAGATCGAAGTCCTTCCAGCTAAAAGAAAATTTATTTACTTATTTATTTATATATAATTTCGGGCTTTTCGACCACCTGGGTCATTCTCGCTCTATAATACAAATTTACAATTTTGCAATAAAATTAAAATGCAGTTAAATACAATGGAGTAAAATTACTATAGAATTACAATTTACATATACAATAAAAAAGAAAATACAAGTACAATAAAATACCAATACAATATGAATACAAGAAATATACAATACGAATACAAGAAGTATACAATTACAGTTACAATTTAAAAAGTAAGTTACATTTTATTAAATATATTATTCTGTTTGAGGAACAGCATTAAGTTGCTTACAGCTTTTTGTTCCATTTGAAGAGTTTCGTCGAGGTTTTCTTTTAAGAGTTACTCTCGGGAAGTCCCGTACGCGAAGCATTCAGTGAGAATATGGCTAACTGTGAGTGGAACCCCGCAGGAACTACATTGAGGAGGAGGTTTCTTGCACATCAGGTGCTCGTGGGTAAGTCGAGTGTGCCCAATCCTCAGCCTGGTGATTACTTCTTCTTTTCTGGTCATCAGGATACTTTGATTTTTACGGCAAACATACGGCTCTATGATTCTGAGCTTGTTTTCCCTTGTTTATGACCATATTCTTTGCAACGCCATCCATGCTTTTTCTGTAATTAAAGTTACGACTTCGCTAAGTTGTGGGGTGTTAATTGGTTGGCCTTCATTAATAGCTTCCTTAGCCAAAGTATCCGCCTTCTCATTACCTTTAATTCCGATATGACTCGGTAACCATAGAAGAAGAACCGTACAACCGGCCCTCCCCAGTGTTGTGAGTTTATTGAGAATCTCTAAAACTAACCAGTTTTTAGAAAAGGGGTCCTTCAATGATATAAGTGCGGATTCTGAGTCTGTACATAGTACCACGCGGCTTGTTATATTGGGGACAATGGACTTAACGGCGTAGTGAATTGCTGATAATTCAGCGGTAAAGATGGTAGTACAAGTTGGAAGAGAAAGTTTTTGATGTCCTGTTTCCGTCACTATGGCGGCGCCTACTCCCTGTTTGGTTTTAGAACCATCAGTGAAAATAAATGACCATGTTTGATGAAGGCTCTATTTCTGATCTATTAATTTTAGGAATGAGAGGGAATGTTAGGTCCAAGTCGGTGAGATATGTTTTGCATCTATCAGGGAATAAAGGCCGATGTTTCCTACAATTTAATGGAGGAGTTACATTAGTGCGAAACCAGGGATTGAGAGGGTGATGTGGGGAGAATGTTACTTTAGCGAAGTAGGATAGTGATAGTGTCTTTTGTCTAACGTTCAGGGAAGCATTCCTGCTTCCACGTGTAGGCTTATTGTAGGGCTTGAGCGGAAAGCACCTAAGGCTATCCTGAGTGCTGAGTTTTGGAGTGGGTCTATCATTTTCAGTGTCCTTTCATTTGCTGAATTAAAAGCTATACTGCCGTAGTCAAGCTTACTTAAAACGAGGCTTCTATAGAGCATTAATATACTTGCTTTGTCCGCTCCCCATGAGAGACAACAAACAGTTCTCAACAGGTTATTTTAGATTTTTGATGTAAGGTGCCCAGGTGAGTTTTTTATCGAAAATTAATCCTAAATACTTAACACTTTGAAAGAAGACTTGACTGGCGATTTGACTTTTTCGGCTACTTTATTTATCGCTAAAAGGAAGAGTATTGGGCTAAGAACGCTAGCTTGCGGTACTCCATTTTTTTGTTCAAAAGCGATGGAGATTGCAGACCCACATCTAACGTTAAATGTTCGATTACTTAAAAAAATTTTTATGGATTCAGCATTTCGCCGTTTACTCCTGCATTGAGTAATGATTCAATAATATCGTTGCTCCTCACTGAATTAAAAGCATTTTCGATATCTAATAATGTTGCGAGCAGATGTTTTTTGAATTCAATGCCTCTAAAATTTCTGATTCTAATAGTATTATATTATCGATGGTACTACGACCAGCACGGAATCCACTTTGCCAAATGTTTAATATATTTTTACTCTCGAGGTGCCATTTTAGTGTAAATGCAACCATTTTTTTCGAAAAGTTCGCAGATACAACTGGTCAATGCTATCGGTCTGTAGCTCGAAACTAATTCATTTGATTTCCCTTTTTAAGGATAGGATGGATATATGCATCACACCAGTCATCTGGGAAGTAGCCTAATCTAAATGCTTCATTGAGAAAATTATTCACACAGATTTTGCTATTATAAGGTAAATTTTTAATCATTGAATAAGTTATATTATCAGGACCGGGAGAGCATTCTTTACAGGATTTAAGAGCGGAATTGAATTCATCTAAAGAAAAAGGTATATTGAATTCTTGTAAAAGAAAATAATCCATTAAATAAATTAGAAAATAGCGCTGTCAGGAGGAAGGAAATACTTGAGTTTGAGATCATTGGGGTCATGACCTCCCCCAAAAAATTCGGCTAAATCCGCCCCTCAACTTAATATTACTCAAATAAAGAATCAAAAATTTATTGATTCCAATATGTTTTAATAACCGATTATAGATCCAATATATATATTATTTTCTCAATTTTAAAGATTTTAATTCCTATTATAGTTTTGACACTTATAATTATTACTAATAAAAATAAAAGTAACAATACATTTTTATTCTCGATGATGTTAATAATTTGTAACATAAACATTCGGAATTCTACTTCTCAATTAGGTTTAGTATGACATCTGTGTATCATATCATATGAACTGATAGTTGTCGGGACCCCTTAAGAACCGAAGGACCCCTCAACCTTAGTATGCTAGTTCCAGAATAACATAATGGCTTTGGGGGTAAACTATTGGATGGTGCTTTACAGGGATTTTGGAATTGTACCATATTTTAAAGTGAATTCTGAACTTTTCTTTGAACATAACTCTAACTCAGAATAATCAATTATCATTTGGATTCATTGCCTACCGTTTTAAAAGAAACTATATATAATCTAAAATAATCTATAAATTCTAAAAATCTAATAGAGAGAGAAACACTTTATTTAAAATCGTGGTGCTGCCCAATTACATTGGGTTGCTAATACACAGCATACTAATTTATCTATCATAGAGACTATTTGTTAATACTAATAAGACTAATATATATACAAAGAAACATAATTTTTTTTTTCTATTTTTTTTTTTTTTTTTTTTTTTTTTTTTTTTTTTTTTTTTTTTTTTTGCATTTATAACTTCATAACATTTTCTCTCTATAGGCTTACCTGGCCTCTAAAAATTAAGTAATGTAATAATAAAAATTTTAAAACTAGGTAAAATACTAATAGCAACATAATAGTAACAATACTCAACAACAGCTCAAAATTTTATATAAAACGGGATAAAATGATTTAAAATATAAAACAAACAACAACAAAACTAACAATATATAAAAAGAACAATATATAAATAAAAGACGATTAGCGGTAAATATATTATTATATAAATAAATTAAATTAATCAATATATAAATAAACAACATACATATATATACATACATGTCCCCTCAACGATTTGTAATTTAAATTCTAAGAATGGATGTGGTGGTGTATGATTCCCAGGGAGTCGAGAACAATATATTCTGCAATTTTCGCTACATCCTTGATGTCGACACCAAGATCCTCCATGAAGCTCCTTGTTGAACTTGGTATAGTTCCGCGGGCTCCGAACCAAAGGCCTCTCACGTTGAAGTCTCTCTCGCCGAAGCCTTCACGGAACTTTTCTTTAAGGAAAGGGATACATTTTTCATAAATTTCCTTCTTTTCCCTTTCAATTTTGGTGGCCTGGTCGAGGTCATTCGATTCGTACCTAACAGTGGGATCCAGAACGATAGCTGACTTTCCGGTCTTAGAAAACGCCACTATATCAGCATATCTCGTGGATCCCTCTGTATCCACGCAGTAAACCTCTTCATAGCACGCAAAATCCCTTTCTTTAAGGAGCTTCATCAACTCGTGCTTGACTCTGTGGTGACGGCGAGTTATCAGGAGCGAGTTGTTGGGGCATTTCCCCAGCACATGTGCTGGTGTTTCAGACTCTCTGCCGCATTTGCGACAGAGGGACCCAACTTCTCTGACCTGTCCGCTGACACCTGGGACTCCTCGCAGGGGTGCATAGTTAATGTTAAGTTTCAAGGCATTAGACCATTCAGATCCCGAAAGTACTTGCTTTTCATACATAAGTCTATTAGCTTTCGGTGTCTCTTTAAAATGGCGTACTCCTATGCCTTGCCACCTGCAGTTGGCCCATTCCTCAAACGAGTTTTCGCGTAGCGACTGTCGTAGAGCTTTCACACTGCGGTGTCCCTGCTCAACACCCAATCTCTCCGCACACTTAGCTATTTCAGCCGAGTAATCGAAAATAGATTGAAACAGGGAATCCGGTATATTTGACAGCCGCTGAGCAATGGACCAGTGTTGTAAAGGAGCTTCCCATTGGCAGCGGATCAGTCCTAATCCTCTGTATCTCCTGGGAGCGTATAACATCGCCGTGGAGGTGTTCGCAGGTAGCCCGATTATGGCCTTGACACTCCTGCGAATCATGGTGTCGATGCCTTCTAATATTTCTGGACGCAGCTTTGTTAGGGGCGCAGTTTGGAGAGGGTAAATTAGACCCGGGAACAAATATTGATTGACAATGTTGAGCTTCTGATCGGGCTTAAGCAAGCAAGAGGTGACGAGCTTATTAAGGTTTTCATTTAATTTTTCCACCGAATCTTCGCTAAACAGTAGCTCTCCCGAGAATGTACATCCCAAATACTTGATAACTTCACCATGTCTTAAAGTTTGGATGCTATCTCCATTCTCGAGGGAGAGCGTTGTGGCTTCCAGCTCTCCTTTGTTTAGAACTATGCCCACACTCTTCTCAGGGTTTATCGCCAAACCAATCTCCGTGAGGGTCCTCTGAACGCTGCCAATAACTCTTTCTGCAGCCCCTTTGTCACGCGCTGTAACCGCCTGATCATCCGCGAACCCTGTAAGAACCACACTGTCTTGGTCTACCTTAAGATTGTATCCAAATTTTCTTGAAAATGATTCGTCACACAGGTCGCGGTATAAGTGATCGATCGCTAGGTTAAAGAGTGACGATGACAAAGGGCCGCCTTGGGGTACTCCTCGCAGCACCTTGATTTGGCTGGTCGTGTGGGCACCGATGTTAATTCTAATTTCATTTGTACTTAGGAGAGCTGATATTACATTCCTAAGATCCGGCGACACACCCCTCGCTTCCAATGTGTTGATTATATGTGAGTGCCCAACATTGTCAAAAGCACCGACAACATCGAGAAAGACTACCGCGCAATCGTTTTTCTTTTTCTTTGAATCTTTCAGGATCGCGTCTATAATTCTCGAGTTGACGTGCGTTCCCGGGAGTCCTTTTATGAAACCCCTTTGATTCCTATGGAAGGTGACCTGTTTCCTTAGTTCATGGTCCAGAACCTTTTCTATTATTCGGCGCACAATAGAATATATAGTGATGGGTCTCCATGAGGAGATATTGTTTATTTCTCCTTTCCCTTTGTAAATTAGGATTGTGCGCCCTTTTCGAAGTGGTTCCGGTACGTAGGCCACCTTCAACATTATCTCCGCAATAATTTTAATAATGTTCGCTACTTCGAAATATTTTAACGTGCGGACTAACACTCCATCGGGCCCCGGCGATGTGTCCATAGATGTAGATTTTATTGCTTTCCTAACTTGTTCGGTTTCTATGGACATTAGATTAGGCAACGGGGCAACCTTTTCATAATCTACACGTTTGCGGAGATTTTCGGTCTCAAAGAGGTCTTTGAAGTGTTTTTCAACATTTTTCGTTTGTAGGGGACATTGCTTAGGAGCGTCGGCGTTCATTATATTTTGCACAACTTTCTTTCTTTTGTTGTAATAATTATATTGCGCAACTTCGTATTGATAATGTTGCTGCCGACGACTCCTGTCTGCCTTGTTGGCCCTCTGCGGATTTGAAACTTTTCCAGCACCCTTATCAGCCATGCCTGTTTTCTTCTTCTTCCTCATTCGATAAAACCTAATAGCAGGGTGCGGGGGGCCTGGTAGTTCTGAATTTATTGACTTTAAAAAATCTAGGAACATTCCTACGGCCTTATCAAAATCCGCGAGATCCATTGCATTTTTCTGTAAGAGGCCCTTGAATGTGGCAGACCACTGAGCAATGTCCTCTTTTATCTTTGTTTTTTCACCCTCTCCATTTTTTGGTCCAGTTACATTTTTAATTATCCCCCTCAAAGTATTGCTATTTGCCTCCCTGGGATGCTTCTTTGCAATATGGGTTCCGAGGCCCCTGTCACCTTTAAACGAAAGCCCACAGATGGGGCAAACCTTATCCTCTGTAGGTGGAGATTTGTTCCGTGTTCCATCGTCCGCCTCTGTGACGCTCCGCGGAAGTTTTGGTAATCTAGGAAAGACGTCATCAATTGGGACAGTCTTCCCCAATGTTACTCCCTCTGCGTCAGGCCATTCCACTTTAACATATTCCTTCTCGACGCCTGCCGCATCCGCCACAGACATCACAGAGGCAACTACCGCTTCTTGAACAGGACCTCCAGTTCTCAGAACCCATACCGTCTGACCAACTTCTATTTTTTTTTTTGGCATAATTGCTCAAAACTGAAATTTCTCTTGTAAATATAGAGTTATATTCCACACATCCATCATAGAGAAAAAAAAGATAACAAACATATAAATATATATACACATACATACATACCTATATACTACGGAATTTGAGATGCTATAAATAAATAAATAAATAAATAAATAAATAAATAAATATATATAAAATATAAAATAAATAAATATAAAAACTGAATTAAACAATTAAATATGAATAATTTTAAATTCATAAAGAATTATTTCTGTGAATTTCATGAAGAGTAATTACAAATAAATAAATTTAAAACTATATAAAATTTGAGAAAAGAAAAAAAACAGAAAGGACATGTATGCTCATAATAAATACATAAAATTAATACAATAACGAAAAATATTAGTGTTGAATCGTGTGGCTATAAATCAACCCATAAAATCAATAAATTAAAAAGAAAAGTTTTAAAATTTAAAACAAAGTAGTTTAAAATCTAAAACAGGTTTAAAATCAATGTTATTTAAAATTGTAATAAATATATACTAAAAGGGGGAATCAAAATAACGTACAATTAACTATATAAAAAAGAAAAATAATAAAAAGATAAAATAAATAAAACGATTTATAATCTAATAAAAGTTATATACAAAAACATATGGAAAGTGGCAAATATTAAAAATAATCTCCCCTAAATAGAACATTTATTTCTTTCCTTTACAATCGGAAAGGTCATTAGTTATAAAAATTATATTAAAATAAAAGACCGCTATAATCATTAAAATAAAAACAAAGAGTCGTATAATAAAAAAAAAAAAAAAAGAAAAAAAAAATAAATAAATAAAAAACCAGTAGAATAATGAAATAATGAATAAAAGAAAACTATTATAGACACGTCCGCTGTTGTTATTTTACCCAGTATTTTATATAAAGTTGAATTTGCATGAAATTAGGGTCCAGCTCCTCGGTGACAGATATTCTGAAGCTGGCACTCACCTTGTTGTTGTAGCCAGCTGGCCGTGGTGGGGGGCTGCAAGTCCCAGGCTGCAAGCTGATAAGGAGCCTCGTTTTGCTAGCAAGCCCGATTCTTTTCTCTTCCTTCCTGGCTATATTCTTCGATGAATTTTTTTTGATACTTCACACAGTAGTGTGCCAGACCTAGATTCACACGTGTGTAAATTTTTAATCCAATTGATCAAAGACAGCCAATGGTATACGAGTTAATCACAGACTCGATGTGCTTCAGTCACCGGCCAGAGCCAGACTCCAACATAACATAATAAAACAACTTTTTATAGATTTTATAGATGAGACTTTTTATTTTTGAAAATAATTTGTAGAAAAAACCATTTTTACCTTTTTTAAGCTTGTTGCATTCCATTAATGTATTTTTTTATTTCAAGGCCTTTTCAGTTTTTTGTCACATTTATGTCTAATATGTCTAATTCTAGCTTATTAGTCTTTCGTTTTTTGTCATATGTTTGAATGAGATAGTTAGTCTCTGGCAGTCTTCTTAAAAAGCATTCATAGCTAAAATCATCCGAATTTTGAGTTATGCGGTTGTTTGGAAAGAAGTGACCGATATGATATGGGAAAAGGTTCAAAGTTTAAATAAAATGATAAGACTTTTTTTTTTGTCTTAAACATAGGTACTTTTTTAAAACCTAAATTAATTTTAACCTATAAATGTGATATCCTACCTATTAACAGTGATTCATCAATTCTGAAATATAGAAACACTGTAAAGCCACGCATATCTCTTCTTTCCTATTCCAAGATGCATTACCCCAAACATCACTCTACATTTTTTTATAAATGAAAAATTTAAAGTCTTTATTACTATAGGTAGGTATGAAATGTTTCACTTTTCATGATAGGAAAAATCACAATAATACTTATTGGCTTAAGATTGTTCCTCACGTTGAGGGATCGATATATAGAAGCAATCGAGGTATCGAACATTGACTGGGGAGTGGAATCACAGGCTGAATATAGAGGCTTTCATTGCTATTCAAGGGGCGCCTTCCTGAGGACTATTGTCAGTCGGTCTAATCTTATTTTTATCAGGCAACTCCCCCCACTCCATCACTCTCTCTCTCTTTCTCTCGCTCTTCCTTCCTCCCTCAACCCTCTCTATAGTTCATGTTTTCTCATATTCCACCTTCTTTAGAGAGAGGATATCACCTGAACACTCGTCGAAAGCATAAGTGGCTCTTAGGGTATTTCAAGTCTCTTATTTCGGAAAGGGTAAACGTGCCCGCTTATTATCAACAGGCTTTTGAATTCGTAATGCCAGGGGTTTTATATGTTTTCTTGGGAACTGACTCGGCTACCTTTTATCGATTAATTTTGCTAGTATTCCGCAACTTCTGTTAATGTATATGTTTTATAATTAAAACATCCTTTTACTTCGTAACTTACCTTACGAAAGCAGTTTGACCCTAAATGACAAATAAATGTATAACGGTATAGAATATAAATTAAACTGAAAGAAAGAAGACCAAGAAACATAAAATCGCTTGGTTTCACTTAATATACTGCACATTTAACAACAGTAGAGATTCATGGAAAGATAATGTAATCGATTAAGTTAAGAAATATTACATTGGAATACAGTTCAGGAACTGGGAAATCACGAAAGTGTAACTATTAGTAAAGAGACAACTAATCCAATCCACCAATCCAAATCCACGGATATTTGGGCAAGAGCTTTAAATTCGGCCATTACCTGAATTGTTCACTGTTTTTATGTTAAACAACAGAAAAAAGTCATATGTTTCATGTTCATTAAAAAGAACAATTGGCTGTTAGTCCCATCTAAATGTATCTTTCACTCTAGAAGAAGTAATCTCGAATATATATTTAGAGTCTTATTGAATAATCCGTCGGATGAAATGTATTATAGCCTTTCCCAAGAAGAAAATATTATCTGTGGGTACCGAAGCGAAGAACATTAGGAAATTTGATTTTAGTCCTAGACTATGGACGGAGAGACCTGCCAATATCCTCGAGAGTATGGAAATAGCCCGGGATGACAGGGAGGAAATTAAGTATGGAACACTTGAGTCCCTTATCTCCTCTCCTCAGGACCCACTGTCTTCTTATAGCGCCATATCCTCCTGCCCCGTCCCGATCGGGGAAACGGCCCTCACGATTTACCGGACAACTAAGAATTATGGTGTCCTTTCTGTTTATCCTCGTCGTTACTCCACATTGGGTAGTTTGGTCTTTTACCTACCGTTAACCTTACAAGCTAAAGTTCTTTAAGAGTTCTTTTCTTTTTCTACCTCATTTCCTTTTTACTTAATTTTCAAAGATTTATTTATAAGCATAGTAAAAATTGTCGACTACTCAAATATATTTGTAACCGTTAGCCTTTGTTTTATTTTAACCTTTCGGCGGGCGCGCGGTTGATACTCACAAGAACGGGCGCGGGGCGGCTGTTTGGCCGCCTCCGAGTTTGTTCACTTTTCATGTGTATTAATGTGTGTTTGTCGCTGTTTTTTCAACAGATAAATTAGGAAGACACCATTAAATTATATTATATTCTTAAATTCTTTATTTTTACAATGTAAAGGGGATAAAAATCTTGATCACCGATAGACAGTATTTGAGCCAACTTACATCGGTCTTATTAATCTATTTATTATCATATAAAGTACATAAACAAGGTAAATATAGGAAAGAATATAACATGTGATATAACATATCATAATACATAATATAACAGTGATAGAAACATAGGAAAGAATACAATCGTATTCACAGAACTAGTATAAAAAAAAAAAAGTAAACATAGGAAATAATACAATAGTATTCACACAACTAATATAAAAAAAAAATTGTAATTTATTAGAATTTTTGTTTGATTTTTGAGGAAAAAATTTATAAACAAAAAACTATCTGAAATTAACAATGGCCATTCATAATATTACAGTTAATATGCGAAGTAACTGAAAAAGATATATACTTACATTGTGGTCGGATGACAGGAAAAAATAGTTCACGAAGAGGCGCGCGGCGGCAGTCTCACCGCCCTTACACGCCTGACTAGACGTTCTCTTCTTTGGAACTGGCTCATACAGACATTTCGCAAGAAAAATTTAATAACGACGCGCTATATCTTGTCTAAAGTGTTAATTTAGGAATACCGGTGGGTCTTGCTAGGCTGCGCTGGCTTATTGCCACATAATTGAATATTATTTAAAAAGGCGGCCAAATTGCCGCCCGCGCGCCCGCCGGAAGGTTAATCGATTTCAAATCGATCGAAGTGAAATTTCTTTTTTTGCAATCGCTATCGAAAGTAGACGAGCCCAAGTAAGAATCTTGTGCAATGACAATTTCTGTTGAAGAAGATTTATTAACTTTACACCAACTCTCGGGCATCGATGATGCCTGATATATCAGATTCCTCCGAATTCGTTGAGTTTAATTTCGGAAGCTAAGCTGGTCCTCCCTGATTACTGGATCTCGTAATTTCTAACAGGCCGTTTAGCTAAACCTCGTAGTTTTGGGACATTGCCCTTCTGTGTACCACGGAGACAGCTGAGCACATCATCATCAACTGCATTATCTATCAGTCATTATGGGATAGATTCTTATATTTTCCTTAGGTTATCACGGAATTACAACTGTTCAAAGAAGGAAAGCTGCGTTTGGAAGGCCAGACTTCCATCTTTAGCCAAGAGGAACCGTCCATGAAAAGTTACTGAACGAAAAAGGAGTGGAAGTATACCAATGTCCAGAAGTGTAACCGGATCCAATTAAATAAAACAATTAAAAAAGTATATAAAGCTTGTAAACTGTTTTTTTTCGCAGAAGTTGGATCTTATGCAGGTAACTACCAACTGCTGCGAAAACCCATACGGACCTAAGTACAGGTCAGAGATCATAAAAACATCTA
The DNA here is from genome assembly GCA_911387785.2 of Aelia acuminata. Classification (NCBI taxonomy): domain Eukaryota; kingdom Metazoa; phylum Arthropoda; class Insecta; order Hemiptera; family Pentatomidae; genus Aelia; species Aelia acuminata. The sequence continues at coordinate 148,656,352 of OU426979.1, read as the reverse complement.
CCTATATCTTGCTGTCCAAACTTCTCGAGACCTTGGCAACTTCAGTCAACTTTATGTAACTAAGAATACAACAGTAAAATGTAAACATATAACAAGTGTAACGGCGTTAATAGTCTTTTAGAGGAATTAAGTATACATAACTAGGATTCAAATCATCGTTTTTTTTAGAAGGGCCAGAAGTATTCTCCCGAAGTGGGGTCGAATGGGTATGTATAATCTTACGAAAGGATAGTGCAAAACCAACTTTCAATTACTGAATTTCTGCTATTTGATATTAATAAGGATATATAGTTCAGGGTCCTTTAATAATGCTGGATTACCAAAGTAATCATTCTAGAAAAATAATTTAAAATGAATGTTTTTTTAACGAGCCGTTATTATATCATAAAGGATTGGAAACATTATCAGGGGCTTGCTTCCCTTCGCTCATAACGAAAGATAATTATCCTGTGTACAATGCCTGCAAACATTTACCATCTCCCCTCTCCCCGCTACAGCTGAAGGCGGTGTAACAAAATTTATTTTCCCAAAGGCTCATTAATATTCGAAAAGGAGAGGCTTTTATCCTAGAAATGAAAAGAAAGCGGCGGCAGGAGCGGCGAGACAAAAGGAGCCTTGGCAATTAAAAGAACGATTTAATTCCTCCTTGGATGCCCTTCTCAAAGGATCTCTCTCCTGCCGAAGGATATTCATTAAAAAAAGAACAAGAAGGACCTCTAAATATTAAAAGATTAATAAACTATACGGTTCCTACATTCCCATTCCGCCGCCCAATTTAATTAAATTGAACCCTAAGGGAAGGGGGGTTGAAGATATTGTATCGGACTACAGTGGGAACTCTCCCCCCCCTTGAGAAACTCAGCTAAAGTCTTATTTAATAACGACCCCCCCCCCACCAGTGGCAATTTTGACCTTGTTCCTGCCAATATCCAACCGATCTATGGAAATCGCATTAGCTTTTCTCTTTCCCTTATGTCCTTTCTCTTCCTTCTTTTACTCAGTACTTCAACGATTATTAAGAATAGTTCTCAATTCTACGTTACGTCGTCACTTGATTATTTCATTCACGTTCAATACAATTTTTTATTTTACTTCTCTTTTTGCCCCCCTTACTAACTGATTTGCAGACCACTAGAGGCATCTGGCTTTCCGAGGTTTATATGAACTCTCTCTGTTCGTACATTTCTTCCACTCCTGCAATTTCTCTCTTCCGATTGAGGCTCCAAGTTTCTATCTCAACTCCATTCTTCTCCTAACAAATAGGTTTTTCCATTTTTCTCTTCTATCATTAAAATTTTTTATCTATAAACTGCCAACCTCCGTCTTTAATAATTGTTCTGCCATCACCAAACATCTCAGCCTTGATATGCTTTGTTAAATCAACTATATTATTATTCTCTAATAATTACTAAAAATAATTAGGTCAAGAGTAATATAATTGTTTTTAATTTTATTGACATTTATACTGTATTTACAACAAATACATCTAGTAAATGTGATATAAATAAGAAAAGAGTATGTCTTGAACAAGCATGAAGAGAAACTACCCATAGGTAGCAATCGATTTGTACACTTAGCATAGAAGGTCCCAAGGCCATCAATTCCAAGCCTCCTAAGACAAGCCTAGTAGGGTTGCCTGGAATAGAGGAGGAAGCGAGGCTGGAAAAAGAGGGTTCGGGAGTTTATCATGAAAGAACTGGTATCTGGATCGAGTCAAATCACCGATATTACTGCAATCTAACATATTGTAATTTGATTACAATTTTCAATTACCTGTAATGTAAGGTCTAAGGTTGTAAACTCGAATGAAAAATTTATTATTATTCTTTAATAAATTCTCAATTTCCTCTTAATTATCCAATACATTCTGTTTATCTCAAGAAAAAAAGACTAATTTATAAACATATTCTGAGACTTTTTGGTATATATGGGGTATATCAACTTTAGGAAACAAAACACGTACTAAACGAATAAAAAAGAACAAAAAATAAATGGGAAAATTGTAAACGCTCCATGGTACAATTTTAATTGCACCAGGCACAGAAAGTTGTAAAATCTGTAAACTATAATTTCGTATGATTACGACGAACAGGCGAAATCTATTCTGCAATAAACTATTACGCAAATAATTTTTTTCTTGTCTTTCCTCATTTTGTTTAATACAATAAAAATAAATTGGCCCATCTGCTGCAAGAATAACCGATAACTTTATAATTTTTATTGTATAATTTTATAATTATATAAGTTAATGTATAACTTTATAATTTTATTTTATTGTTACCAATCAAATATGTTTAATTCTGAAGGGAGGGATGGAAGAGAACCAGTGCAATGCAACTAGTGCAATATGAGCAAAGCCTGGACCCGCTTAGACGTGGACTTGATGACCCGTATATCAAGAAAGATACTGAGCACCTTAGATATTATACAATAAGTAAAATTAAATAATAAGGAAACTATGTAAATCCAACAAAAGCAAAGATAGGAAACAAACAAAACAGAACAAAATGATAGACACGAGGTGTAGCAATCCTTCCCTCCATATTCCCCATGCTTTGCTTTCATGCCATAAGATTTGACGTTTGAAATGCATGAGAATAGTAATAAAAAGAATAGTTAGTAAAAAAATATTATTCTTTTAAAACAAAATATACCTGTATGTAGTTACTTTTATTAAACATTGATTAATTTATTTTTAAATACAATATAATATAAGTTAATACAATATAAACAATAACAATACAATATAAAGTTTATTAATAAATTATAAATATAAGAAACTAGCCATTAAATAGAACTTAATAACATATAAAGTTTGTTTTCTTGGTCTTGGAGTTTTATTACCTACTGGAGTTATGGAGTTGAGTCTGGAGGACAAGTATTATTGCGTCTATATTGGTCCCTTTCGATAGGCCTAAAGTTTTACTCAAAACTTTTTTCAACATACGTCCAACTCAGGTTTCAGCGGTTGTAGTTCGTTAAAGTTGCTTTTCCCGGATTCGGCTAATATATAAAGTAATGTTCTCTCTACATCACCTAAATAAATATTTTGAACAAATTATTATTATTATTACTTCTCACTTTCTTGAGAGTATAGTTATATTTAATGTGAGATTATAAATGCAACCAGTTATTTAGACTCAGCAAATTATGTTTATTTTATAATATCAAACATTTCGTCCATTCGGTCATCCTCAGAGTTGAATGCGATTGATAATTTATGTTGTAAAACTTATGTGGGTTTAAATAATTTTATTCGAAAAAATAATAATTTGCAATGCCAGACAAACAATATAAACTCAATTAATCAACAAGGATACGGTTCGAGCTTCAGAACAAGACTAAGGGCCTATTCACACTATCGGTTTCGCGCCCGCTCCGCTCCCGGTCCGCTCTCCTAATGTCTTACCATATTCACACTATATAATTTTACACCGTTCACTTTTGAAAGGTTTAAGCTATTAAAGCCATTAATAATCGAAGTTGTCTGTATTCGGATTTTAATTAATGATTAACTTTCAGTTATTTAAGTATTCATTTATTCTTCAATTTTACGGCCAAAAAAAAAAATCAATTTTTCGTTTGTAGAAATAGCTGGTAAGTGTACTTTTCTTGATGAAGAAGATAATATTATCAAAAAATATAATAAGAAGAATATATTGCAACACAATGATAATTATTAATAATAATTATAAATTAATTTAATTAATGGTGAAGAAATAATTTAAATTTTTTTCGGAATGTATTCGAATACGCTTGAAAATATCAAGTTGAAATCGGCAAATGCTGAAATGGTAAATTTACCGATTGTGTTCTCTTCTTTTCCTGATTAATATTTTAATTATTTTTGGCTTTAATATATTTTTTTGTTAATGATCTGACATTTTTCATAATATACTGCATTTTTATTCGTTTCAAATTAAACGTTATTTTATAATAGCAATGAGTATGTAGTCAATAAATAAATCGGTGACCATTTTTTACGAGTACATTAATTCATAGCAAAATATATCTCTAACATAACATGAATTTTTTACGTCGAAAAACCGCGCGTATCACCAACAATACTTACTACAATTTTGTTTTTATCATTTCAAGCGTATTCGAATACATTCGGAAAAAATTTTTAATTATTTCTTCACCATTAATTAAATTAATTTATAATTATATATATATATATTTTTTTTTTAAAGTTGAACTTTTTTGGCCGTAAAATTGATGAATATATAAATACTTTAATAACTGAAAGTTAATTATTAATTAAAATCCAAATACAGACGGCTTCGATTATTAATGGCTTCAATCGTGAACGGTGTAAAATTATATAATGTGAATATGAAAAGACTTTAGGAGAGTGGAGCGGGAGTGGAGCGAGAGTGGAGCGGGAGTGGAGCGAGGCCGGACCTGTGCCAATATTGTGATTAACCTCTCTCTATTCCTCTTTAGAATATTTTGCCAGTGAGACCGGACCTGGAGCGGAGCGCTAGTGTGAATGGGGTAGAGCGAGAGCGGACCGGGAGTGGAGCGAGACCGGAGCGGTACCGATAGTGGAATTCTCTGTCTATTTCTCTGTAGAATATTTGAGCGGACCGGGAGTGGAGCGGGAGCGGAGCGATAGTGTGAATCCGCCCTAACTCTCTAGTCCATCGTTTCTTATATTTAGTTTAAATAAGAACAGTCTCGAACATTTTCAAGAACATTTTGTTGCGACTGTATCCACAAGTCTAGACTCTTTTCAATCATATGTTGTTTTTTTTTTTTTTTGGTTTCACGTTACACTATTGTTCTATAAATTATTTTTTTTGTTGTTTTGTTAAAAACACCATATTTATAGGCCATTAGGGCATACTCAGTGCTGAATGCGATTGATAATTTATATTATTCTATAAATTAAAAATGTTGTTTGTTAAAAATACCTATAGGCTTGTCATTAAAAATGAGTATTTAATACCATCGTCCCTCCTATAGATTAAAAGTTATCAAGGTATTTTTTTAAAAATAACTGACCGTCCCGACCCCGTATATCCAATAGTGGAGGAGTATGTGCCCAAGGATATGCTGGGGTAATGAGAGTCAATTATTTTTCAAACAATACCCTGATAAATTATAAAATATTTGAGGGACAATAGTATTTCTACTTATTTCTGTCTGACAATAGTATTTCTACTTATTTCTGATGACTAACCAGTTATGGAGTTTTCAACAAAAATGTTTTTTAATTTATAGAACAATATAAATTATCTAACGAATTCAGTACTGAGGATGGCCGAAAGGGCGAAACGTTTAATCCTTATATATATATAAAAATCTCGTGTCCCGATGTTTGTCTCTCTATTTCTCAGAAACTACTCAACCGATTTTAATGAAATTTGGCTCAATGTATATAGTTTTGGCCAACTTACCGGACCGGACAGTTTTTAACTTGGTTAGTGATCAAAATAATTCTTATATAGCGAATTATTGCAAATACAGTAGGTCGTGTTTCGATTTATTAACATGGCGTCATATGTCGATTTCATAATGTTTTTGTTTATAAGCATGCTATTGTAATACAGGTTATCATTATTATAATTTTGTATTGCGTTATGTGAGTGCAGTTATTTTTCCTATATTATTATTTTCCACAGACAAATAGTAATACAAATTTGTATTTATTGTTAATTTTCATTAAAGAATAAATAAATCAAGAAAAGGTTACAATAAATACTCAAATGTGTAGGTACTTTTTCTTTTTTATTTGTATTTAAATTAAATTACTAGCTAAGCGCTGAAACGCTTTGCTGGGCCCACCCTGATATCAACTTTTAGTGTAGTAAATGCATTTTAATAATTTAAATTAGGCTATTATTTGAAATAATACTCTATAAATGTTGTAACAGCACCTACTGTCATAGGTGTAACCTAATAGAAGCCTGAGGGGAGTCAGTGTTGCCAAAAATTAGTGAAAATTAGTCAATTGGCTACACTGCGGGTAACCAGTCGTAAAAACTCCCTCTCAAAAAGGGTGTGTTTTGATTAGGTGTTGTGGGATACTTTGTGATTTGCTAAAGAACTGCATAATTAAGACTTTAATATTATATTTTCAGTTAATTTATTTAGCAGAAGTTTCTTTATTTTCATTATTCGTTTTGTTATTATTTAAATACAGTGTTTTTTTATTTTACCAAACCTTTTTATCATTTTTATCCCGAGATCTAAAATGTAAAATTTAAAAAATGTCAGTGAAGATTTGTAATTCCTCCTTTATCAACAATAATTTAAAGTTGAGAAAATTTAATCCCAATCGAATAGAGGCTGTTACTTCCTAAGTTGTAATTATCTTTAAATGTAAAATTTAAGAAATGTTAGCGAAGATTTTAATCCTTTCTTTAATTTAAAGTAGGCTATTATTGGAAATGATATTTACTTATCTTTAAATGAATGTTGATTAAGAAAGGATTACAAATCGCGGCATTTTTTAAATTTTACATTTAATGATTATTACACCTCTACTGAACAGGAATAATTGTAATTTGGGTAACCTCAAGTTTCAGATTTATCCGCCATAAATATGAGAGTACTACTGCAAAATAATCCATCGGCAGATATATTTTTTAAACAATTGCTCTATATTGGAAACGGTGAAATAGAGCTAGCTGTATCGAAATTCAAAATTTATCAAATTACCAGAAAATTTCTGAACTGTTGTAGAGACGAAAAATGAACTGTCTACGAAATATAAAGTGTCTTTCCTGATATTTTGAACAATTATTTGGACTATAAGTGGCTGGGTAGTCGTGCTATTTTGGCAGCAAAAAATGTTGATTTCGATGAAATAAACTTCCAAAATCAATTGACAATGTTCTAGATGTAAACGAAGCCGTAAATTTCCCATCTGAATTTTTTAATTCCCTGAATATACACCCAAACAATCTCCAGTTGAATATTGGCTCACCGATCATTCTTCTTCGTAACTTAAATCCATCTCAATTGTGCAACGGTACACGTTTGGTCATTAAAAGGATCACAGGAAATGTTATTGAAGGAAAAATGTTACCTGGAAGGTTTACAGGAGATATCGCCCTGTTGCCACCTATTCCCTTGGAACCGACAGAATTTTCAATAAAATTTAAAAGGCTTCAATATCCTATTCGTTTGGCTTTTGCCATGACCATAAACAAATCCCAAGGGCAAACAATGTCCACTTGGACTTTGAAAATCCGTGTTTTTCCCTTGGGCAATGCCATAACTCACGTGGGAAATGGGTATCGCCTGCTCACGTATGTGGAAACCATCAAATCTTTGGTTTGTGTTAAAAAAAAAAAAAACAGGTTAACCCAAAACATTTTGAACAAATTAGTACTTGAATAAATAAAAATTCTTAATTGTATTATGTAAAAACCTCTTTAAGAAGAGATTTATTATCACTCAAATATATTGCTAAATTAAAAGCTTCAACACACCACCCTCCTACCGAACACTTATTAGCCGAAGGGTTGGGAAATCGAGGTCTCAAAGAAATTGAGAAAAACGCCTATCAAAAGGACATATATGACGCGTTAACCAAGATTGGCATGACCCTGAGCAAAATTTAACCCGTTGTTAAACTAACAATACCAAGTTGAAGTAGTGTTAGGCCAATAATCAATAAATCAAATGCTGAGGTTATCAAAACTTACTTCAGTCATCCTTTTTAAAATTAGTGGAAAAATATAGCCATTTCGAGTTAGTTTATACCGACCCATAAAAAAAGGGCGATAGTGTTGGCAGCTCTGTGAGTCGTAAACACAACCAGCTCCTTTTTAATCAAACTACATTGAAGTATGAGATGTAAAAAATAAAAACTTTAACTTTCCTATATTCTTTACCAAATACTTTTAAATGGTGTAATGCTCTATTCTGAATCACGTTGGATTTTGATTAGCTGAAAGGTTTTCATCTTTATCAATGAATATTGGTATTACTGTATTTGTTTAAAAATATTAGGATATAACTACTGAGCCACAGCAACGCGTGGCCGGGTCTGCTAGTTTTATATAATTTATTAAGACTAAATAACTGGTCGTATTTTAATCTTCACATTTTAAATATTAAAACTCATTAAATATTTATAATAATTTAATCAAATTTTTAGGATCTTGCAGAAGATGGATATGGTTTACCAATGAAGGACCAATACAAGGATTTAATAAATAAAAAAACTGACAAGATTTCTTTGTTTCTTATTATTGGGTTCGACTATCCTAAAAAAATTTTAAGAAGTGTGTAAGTAAACTGTGAGAGCGTTGTTTCAGCTTTTAGGGTTTTATAAATCACGATTAAGGCACTTTGGTTATGAGTTTAAATATAGTATGTTTATTTGTAATTATATAGAGTTTAATTGTCATATGGTTGTTCATTTCTGGTGGGTTTCGATAAAATTATACATTATAATGTACGAGCATAATATATAGTTATATGATATGATATATATCATTGCATGGATATATTTTATACATTTTTGCGTTGTCTAATCAGTTTATGATAGAAAAATATTTGACTAACGATGGATTGAGATATCAGAACCATCACATAGCGTTGTTATATAGTCCCTTCTTGTACTGTCACTAGCTTTAAATAAATATTCGTGGCAAGTTTATTCAATTATAATTGTATTTTACATTGCATGGGAAGCTGATCCATTATGAGTAGGCAAGCAGAAAGCCACCTCTCTTCTAGCTATAGCAATGTTAATAAACCTGAATAAACAACTGACAATAATACAACGGGTGGGTCTGTCGGGCAGTTTACCGCGTAGCGGCTTACCTGGAAGTAGTTGGTCCGAATTCCAGTTCCCGGATATCTATTTATGTAATAAAGCTTATCACCCACAAAAATCTTAGAGATCAAGACAAAACCTACGAAATGGGAAAAAAGCTCGCGAATTGCTAGAAGATAGGAAACCAATTTTTATACGGTTTCCTGCCGAGAAGACTAGAGCTGCTCTAAGCCAGTCGGAACCGCCTAGCATAATCCGTTGGAATGTTCGATATTCTCTAAATTTCGCAGCGATTTGCCTTTGGAAAACAACCATAAGGATTTGCTTGGTGATACGAAGGAATTAGTGAAGGTTGTTGGGACATTTTTGAAAAAGACAAATTTCTAGGGGAGAGCGGGGTTGGTTGGCAACAGTTTTCACTTTTTTGATTGTTGAGTCGTTCCTGTTAATATAATCCCAATGGGGCTGATACCACTGTAAACTCCAAGTATAAGAGTACTTGAAGTATTTTTTTCACAACATAATATTTAATACTAAGATCATAGAAAATTGAAGAATTCGTCAATCCAGAGTATGCCAATTAACCCCCTATGTGGGGCAGGTTGGCCTAGAAGGTGGGGTTGTTTAGCCATCTCATTCAAGTACTGGTTGACACATATTATTGTTATTAAAAGCTGCACTATAATGGTATAATAATTTTGAATCGGTTTTTAACACTTTTAAGTGAAAATAGAATGACAGTAGAAGAAGATAGAAGTTTAGACTGTCGTCACTTTCTGCATAAGAAAAATTGCTCTCATCTTCCTCGCTGGAACTAAAGACAATTGGTAGTATCACCTTTGATTATGTTTACCTTGCTTTTGTGAATTGCTACTGCGCCAAAAAAAAATGTTGAAGAGAGCCAACTAACCCCACAGGAGAAATCATATGAAAGATGACTGCCAGGACAGGGGAGAACAATCAAACAAGAAACTAGTTTGGTTAGTCGAAAGGTTAGGTTTTTCAAAGGAATTTGGGGCTATGTGAACAGAATCGGCGTCAAATGTTTTTCCATGCCTTTAAACCAACTTTACTGAAAATATAAAAATTTACTTACATGTTGTAAAATCAATCAATGAAGCACACTCTTATCTACGCTGTTAGCATCGGATTGAAAAATCAGGACAAGACTCCCGAGGTCGAGCGGGTCACATGGTGCAATGGTGGAGCCTTCACAACAGGTGTGACGGAAACTATAAGCCAATGGCCAACCTACCCCCTATGCCAACCAACTCCGCTCTCCCCTATAATTGAATATTTACTCGTGATTTTTGTCAATAACCTTAACGGGTATTGGTGAATGGAATGAAGAATGGAATGGAAGAATGCAAGTTCGATTCCAACTGCCAGGGGGACATTGATGTTTTGCCCATGTTAACTGAATAGCAAGATTCCAATATGCCAAATGATAAACCAAACTGGCCGCAACATTATTTATTCAATTGATTACTTGTGTGCAAAAAAAAAAAAAAAATGCACTTTTGATTTCACAATTATTTGATATTGCTGCTGTGCACAGTATCAGTACAATTTTGCAGTTCCATCATTGTTCTTCTGAGGTTTTATCATTATCAACCTCGACAAGGAACACAATTATCGTCAGTACCTGCCTCCCCTCGCGTGGCACTTCTTCCACTTCCCACTTTGAGGTCTAGAATCCTTAATCAGGCCGCGGGGAGTCAGGGCGATACAGAAGAAACCTAAATGGACCACTGCAGACTTTATCCTTCGCACCATAGCTTGAATGCTTAATTAGTAAATTTACTTTACGCACAAAGTTGTTATCTGCTGAAGTGTTCCATAACGATCTGTCGAAGCACAACGGTTTTGCCTTCGTTGGAAACACTTCAATTCCAGGTGAGGAGATAAACGTGTGCTGGTTCTGACAAGAACTGAAATTAATTACTTTTCGTAGAGCGAAATCAGACTTCGTTATTCTACAATGCGGAACCTTCAATTTAGCAACCTTTTTTTTTTCCAAGATATTTTAGTCGGGAAGAAGTTTTCTTAAATTTAACAAGTGATTGTTTTCAAACGAAGAAATGTGAAAAAAAATTTAAATTAAAAAAATATTGGCTGAAAACTGTTATTCCAAAAGAATTAAAAAAATAATTATTTGTATTCCTTTTTTTGAAATTTAAAAAACTAAGATTGTCATATATAATTGAATAACTAATTACTAAATATAATTCTAACTAAGGATAAAAATTATGCTCCCTTGAAATTGTTTAAAATCAGAAAAATAAAATGCCGGCAGTATTAGAGTAAAAACTATTTTTTTTTTACATTAAAAAAGATTTTTAATCGATATGAAAGATTAGTGTAGCTTAGTAGCTAGGGACTCAACTACCATGAATAAGGTCCGGATTTGATCTACCTACAGCAGGAATCTGGTCATTTATGCTAGAGCTCACACAGACTCTAGAAATCGGATACTACTAATTAATTAAATGGGAGACCTGTGTGATCCTTGCACGATAGCTGGCCAAGAAATAGTACTTGCTTACATAGAACTGAAAACATGATCCTTCATGGGTTGTAATGGTACAATTTTTTTTTTCAACTCTTTAGTGAATTAATTCTTTAGATATTCGCCTCTAGGAACCGGTATAGTATAAATACATTATACCTTCATTGAGTTTCACAAACGAGATGAGCTCCTTAATTTCATACCATAAAAAATTATTTTATTGGTGTGTGACAAGACTAAAATTTGAAAATAATATTACGATAGTTGGATAGATTATCGTTTTGTAGATTATAATTTCTAGTTTTAATGATAATAAATGATTCTGTTTGTGTACTTTTTTTATTATAGTTTTTTTAGGGAAATTTCGCGGAAAACAGGTAGATAATAACGTTGTTGCTTTTAGAATTTTATCCTTGTAGGATAATATGCTAAGGGTTCTAGCATAAATCAAAATACAAAAAAATATTAGAAGAAATAGGGGCAATAGAAATAAAAAATTAAAATCTAAGGATGAAAATAGAAAGAAAATTGACTTTAGCATGTTACAATTTAGCATACTAAATTCAGTGTATATGTGTGAATTCCCATATCAATATAGAAGTTACAATAATATACTTTAATTTTATTTATATTATATTTTCTTAGCCTATGCCTCCTAGACCTATTTACTATATTTGACATAAGCTAAAAAGTAATACTTAAGAGTAACAATATATTTCTATCGATGAGAGCTGACAGTGTGACCATCCTCCCTGAGGCAGTGATCTATGGAAGGAAGGACCTTCGGCCAGTGGTGCCAACTGTAGCGATTGATATCCTTTTTCTGCTGCTTCTGGTAAACGGTTCCTTCTGGGCTTTTTCTGCCCCGTACCCAAAAACCCCGGCCAAGATAAAGGACCTGTCCTACCCGATCCGTCTTCTTCTCTCAAACAGATTCCCTCACCCCGTCCTGCCTTCTTATACTGGCCAATACTTTACACCAGCGCTAAAGAAATTTCTTAATTTTTTGTCCAAAGAAAATGACTTACTTTTATTTATCTTATAAAATATATATTAGGTATACATTTGATCTTGATTTTCATATTTCATAATTCCTAATTCCTTGTAAATTTGCTGCGGCGGACACACTAAATTATTTGGAAACTGATGAAGAGTAATACACAGCCATTTAGCAGAGAAGAAATAATCAACATTGTGAAATTTTGATGGTTCATGTGAATTAGTCATCTTTAAAGGCCCTGAAAACATAAAAAGATTCTTTCTTTTTTGTCCTACACTTGATTTATTTTTAAATATAGCCTTATTTATTTTATCAAAAGATATAATCAGCACATGGGTGCACCAACCTTTCCAGTTGCTCATTTTTTGATATACTAATTAAGATAGGATTGGAGGATCCTAAATCAGCCGCGCATGTTAAAACCAACTTCTTGGATGGAAAAATCATTTTTTTTCAAAAGAGTAAAAAAAAAAAAAAAAAAATACAGTAATAGTAACTATTATGAAGTGACTTTAGATTCCAGTTTCAAATTAATAATTACCAAACGATCAACTTAAAATATGTATAAATAAAAAAAATAACCATAATTTAAATTTCTGACATATGTGATATTATTAACATTCAGGAGATATATTTGCACTTCTAGAGCTTTTTTCCTGTTTTACTTTATCTTGAAGGGGTCCTCGAGAGGGGAACTTTCAGAAATAAGGACGGGGGTAAGGTAAGGAAGCACCGCAACTTGTACAATCTTTACAGAGTTTTCTTTTGAGTAAATACTTAAGGGCGGACTTTGTCTACAACTTTGTAACTTGGACTTCATCACTTAATTTTAAATATATTGATTACTAGCCTTCTATATCGGTGAGCATTCACTACATGAAACTTTTTTTTTTCAAATTTTTGGTTCTTTTTGTTGAAACAGCTTGTGAATATCAAAAGTAATAAAAAAAAAAATCGACCTCAACTCTTAGGGTAACTCAGGGTATGGAAGGTTTTGAAAAGATGGTAATGGTTTTCATCTGTTCCTTGTGTGTCAGATAATGGTATCCTATGTTTCCTCTAACCTAAGTGGAGCGCCAGAACTATGTAGGTATGCATAGTCCGGACGACCTTTTATGCAATCAAACATTTATAACCATTTTCAAATTTCCAGTCCTCAGAGTTACGAATGAACTAATAAATTATTATTTTTTTTTTGTTCTTATTATTATTTATTTATATTTTTTTCGTTACAAAATGTTTTAATCTTTCAATTTATTTCCAATGGGTTGCCAACTATCTTTCCGGAAAGATATTACCCACCGGGTGCAGATGACAAGTAGGAACATTATCGGTAGAAGCGAGTCGCATATTGAGGATGCAAAAATCCCCAAATCCGAACCCACGCCCTTGAATACATAATTGCCTTTTATATTTCGGAGCCCGGATCAGTTGTGAACAGATCTACATTTTGAGCTTTTTACCGCCTCCCCAACCGTCCCTACTGTCATCCTGTTAAATTAATAAAGACTGTTTAAATCAATTGTTGACGAAATGTACTTCAATATTTGTATGCGCTTTTCGTTCGTCACCAGCATTATGGAAATACGGCTACGTTTTCATTAGGTTCAGACTCTTTGTTTGTCGACTGATTTAGTATTCCCGGCAAACCGCAACCAGCACTAGCACATTCGGTGTAACTTTTGCAATTGCATTCAGAAGTTAACTTCACACAAATCATTACGATGAAAACAGGACTCAATTAGAAAGTTCGGAATAGTCCTGCGCTAGTGTGTTGACTGTGACTATAAGCTGCACCGTTGAAAACGTTATTCATGAGAACAAATATCTCGACCTAACGTAGGGTTCATAATAGTCCGGGAGCTGAGGGCAAAAAGGTACCTGATTTGAAGAATTTTTTTTGATAATATAGGCTGAAAGTACTTATTTCATAGACAACGAATGTGAACGTCAGCCACCTCAGATCGGTTGCCATCAAATTTTATAGGCGAACAATATCGTCATTTTCGAACTGTTTTCAATTTTTCGCTAATAACTCGAAAAAAAATTTACCGCAGAAGAAATAGTTCTTTCCAAAATAAAAGGGTATTAAATTTCGCGTCGAATGAGGTCCTCACAGTAAAAATCGGGTAAGTCTTTTCGCCAAAACCGATTGTCAATTTAGCCACTTTAGCGGGAAAATGAATTTCGCTCATATTCCAAAGCCTGCAATTTAAAGAAGGTTACCCCAAATGAAAAATGTTACCTATAATAGTTGTAGAATATAGAATTCTATGTAAAACGATATCATTTAGCAGGAAGTAACGACTCTGAATTCTTTCACGTTTTCATTTGTATTTCCATGCAGGGTTTAGCTATTATTGTGGGTAAGGAGCTTGTTTAATGCTAAATTTGATGATCAGCAACTTTTATCCATAAGATTTTTCGTGTAAACTAGGTGTTTTTGAGTCGGAGGCGTTGGAACACGGTTTCCACGAAAATCGTAAAAATTACAGATTTTTGATGTACCGAACCACTGAACCGATTTAAACTTCAAATATATCATTATATTTGCAATAGTTTAGTCTCTTACAGTAAGAAGAAATTTTCGACCACAAGGCGCTAAATACGTTCATTTTTTAATTACTTTGTCTCCACAGGAGTGGGCTAATGTTAAAATTAATGATATCGTTTTACACAGAACTCGATATTCTACAACAACTATAAGTAACATTTTTCATTTGGAGTAACCTTCTTTAAATTGCAGGCTTTGGAATAAGAGCGTAATTCATTTTTCCGCTAAAGTGGCTTAGTTGACAATCGGTTTTGGCGAGAAGACCTACCCGATTTTAACTGTGAGGACCTCATTCGACGCGAAATTTAATGCATTTTTATTTTGGAAAGAACACTATTTCTTCTGCGGTAAATCGTTTTTGAGTTATTAGCGAAAAATTGAAAACAGTTCGAAAATGACGATAAATACCGCTCCCGGACTATAAATACCGGACTATAAATAGATATAAGTATTTTTATAGTTGAAAATAACAATGACCTGTAGGCCAGAGGGAATATTGCACTTCTCCATCTCACTTAAGTGCATTTTAAATAATAATGAGCCGACCCAGCCGCGCGTTGCTGTTACTCAGTAGCTGTAATGCGTTAAATTAATTATATCCTATTCTTTTTATGCAGTCAAATCAAAATTCACTGATAAGGAGAAAAACGTTTCAGCTAATTTAAAAACCAATGGGATTTAAAATAGATCTTTACGCCAAATTTAAAATTGACTAATACAGAATTTAGAAGGGTTAAAGTTTTTATTTTTTACATCTCATATTTGACTATAGTAAGTATTAATGATCCATTCATTTAGTACATAGTGGATTATTGGATGGATTTGATTAACAGAGGCGAGATTAAATATAAATAACACTAATGTAAAAGGAACTTATAAAGAATATACTCGAAATAGGGTTTAGTACAATCACAATAGACAATCAGAAAAATGTACCATATCAATCTTTTGCCATAATACACATTAATTATGTTCAGAATATAACACATGATGATATCAGATATCATCAGTAAGTTTCTACCTGAAAAAGGTTATGAAAAGCACAATGATTTTGGTTAACCTGTCTTTTGCTATAACATATGGATTCGATGTTTTACCCACACATAATTGCCCATGGGAAATACACGGATTTTCCTAATCCCAGTCAGAAATGATAGATTTGGCTTCTGGATGATTACCCACCCTAAATATCGAAGGAAAATGAAGTGTTGTGTCAATAAATAAACTCACACCGACATCTGTTGGAAATTTATAGAGCTTATAAATAATCACACTCAATTTTAAGACAGACTCAATTGTAGTATAATAAGCATTTAATTTGGAATAAAAGAAATATTGAGGCCAATAATCGAGATAAAAACTATCCAAAAATTTAAGTTGGACAAAACTGCATACAATGAGCCAAATTTTGTAAATATTGGTAAAGTAGTTTCTGATTTTACCCCTGAAAAACATCGGGACTCGAGATTTTATTTATGTAAAGATATAAAAAAAAAAAAAAAAAAAAAAAAAAATATATATATATATATTCAGTACTATGTAAGGAAGAGCACTGTTTCTTGGTCAGCGGTCGTGCAAGGAGGTGATTTGACCTGGCTCAACCGCCAGGTTTTTTCCCCTTAATTTTTCAATTAAGGGTATCCACTTTATAGAGGCTGGGTTTGCCCCAGGAGGGTCTCTCGGCCCACGAGACGAAATGTGACAGAATAATAAAGATAAAAGATATCCATAAAAGTAATGGTTTCTTTTAAACACCATCCTAAAGTTAATTAGTTATTTAACCATTTTAAAGAAGTTTTTTAGAAGGAAAACTCTTTATTGATATTATTACATTCTGTCTCATTCGAGACATTGGTAATAGTGCTAATTGAGCACATTCATACATTATTTAAAAAAATATAAATATACAAAGAAATAAAAATAAAAGCTCAAGTAAAGAAAAGAAGAAGAAAAAAAAAAATCATCTTAATCACATTCATACACTATTTAAAATCAGGCTGGAGAACCCGGAGGCAGGTTTTTCCCTCTACGGAGGAGGGAAAAGCAAGCCTCAAGAGGTTTCCGCGCTTCTCTCTCAGCCGCATCACTGGTGTTAAAGCCAGTGGAGGCTGAGCGAGGGCTCAATAGCCACAAGCACACCTGACTTGAGCGAAGAATCTGGCCGTTGCCAGAACTCCGGTATGTACATATTTACAAAAGGTCACGTGGCCACTGCCGCCTTAACCTTCTAGGAGAGTTGTAAGGATGAGTGGAGCTAGATAGGGATTGAGCAGTAGGATTAGGATGATGGGTAAGGTTACTGTGAAATTTGGATCTTCGGGATCAGTTCTTGAACGAACGGGATATAAAGGTCATGGTTTAGGGTTTTGTTGGATACATAGAAAGGAGCATTGACTATTGTTCGGAGGATTTTGGACTGGAAGGATTGGATGCGTTTGATGTTAGAGGGTTTAGCTGTTCCCCACAGTTCGATGACGTAGGCCAGATAGGTTTTAAAATTGTTTTGTAGATAAGTAGTTTGTTGTTGATTGAAAGTTCTGATTTCCTGTTCAGCAGTCTATAAAATTGGCCAAATCGTCGGTTAAGCTCTTGTCGTTTTAGTGTAGTATGTGGGTTCCACGTCAGTCTTCTGTCTAACATGAAGCCTAGATACCGTACTGTGTCTGAGAAGGGAAGTTGAACAGTGTTGAAATAAACTGGTGGGCAGCATCTGCGTCGAAGGGTGAACGTTATATGCTTGCACTTTGCTTTGTTTACTTTGATGCGCCAGTTTTTACACCAGTATTCAATTAGGGAGAGGTGCCTTTGTAGGCCGTATCATCAGCGAATGTTGCCAGGAGGGTGTCAGGATCAGTAGGAATATCAGATGTAAAGAGGATGTAAAGGACGGGACCCAAGACACTGCCTTGTGGAACACTGGCCTCTACTGGATAACAATCGGAGAATTCTGTTCCACAGCGAACTCGGAAGTATCGGTTTGAGAGGTAGGATCGTAGGACTAAGTATAAGGACTGTTGTAAAATGGATTTAAGCTTGTAGAGAGATCCGGCGTGCCATACCCGGTCAAAAGCTTGCGCTATGTCCAGAAACGCGCCGGAGCAATATTGCTTGCATTCTAGGGTAAAGAAATTAAATTACTGAATAATTACATTTCAACCTCTATAGTATAGATATATGAGTTTTCGTAGTTTATTTATGTTTATTCCCACACTACTGAAAAACTATATCACGGCCGGTTGACTATCGCATTTCAGACACATAAGAAAAAAAAATTGCATATTTATATATCAAAATTAAAAATGTATGTAAAGTAACAGTGTCCATTAACACTTTGCTGAGAAAAAGCTACCTCCGGTTACGGCCAGTAGAGCGCGAAGCAATGCTGCTATGGCTCAGACATTCATTGCCAAGCTAACATACAGATGGCGTCCCGGCCGTAAAACTCGACCGACCTAAGCGATAAATTCCCTGCGGATGCCCCCCTCTCCGTCCCCACCCCCCAAATAATTAATTGTGGATACGCTAATTTTCGTCTCGGGCCGGGTAATAGCCTATAATTCTTGCCCGTGGTCGTAGAAACGACCCTGGCTGGATATCTCCTGTATCTTCCCATACTAATGCTACAGCCAGTATTCCCATGTTACAACTCAGGTCTAAGGTACTAAAATACCTACTTATTCTGAGCATATGTGTCATATATTAATGTGATTCATTGGGAATCTAACTGGTATCATTAATTATATTGTTAAAACTAGGATTTATATGTAAATACATTTTGTTTTCTGAGCCAATTATAGTCTTCTCCAGCTCTTCGTTCTATACTAATTTAAAGCAAATAATGTAAATAATTTATATACATATACTTTTAATGTCCATATTTAGTCAACTAAGACAACTCATAATAAAAATGCAGCTGAAAGGAAGTATTTAAACGCAAAATTCAGGGAATGTAGAAGTGGGATGTGTCTTCTGGTCTGATATGTTGTAACTGCAGCCAAGATATTTATGAAATTGCATATGGGTCATTTCTCCCATTTCGTTCAAATTTCATTGTTCTAATTTCAATGCGAAAAAATTACATTTTCCAATGATTTTTTTCCACAAATCGTTAGAAGGTAGGCTGCTAATGGTGTTTACAAAAAATGCCTTCATAGAAATTTCTCAAGGGCTTTTTTTTGTCGGTACGCCACAGCTTCCTTAATAACTTATCAAATTTCATGAATAAGGCATCATTTTAAAGCTTTCCTTAACCGCTACACCGGAAAAAATATACAAATCACTCATTTCGCCTTCGATTGCGAGTTATAGTCGCAAAAACCGCGGTTTTTGCGAGAAAAATAGTCGTAGAGGTTTTTAATGTCAATCTTTTCAGGTTTTCGAGGTTTGCGAGTTGTAAGCGAAAAGCGTCCCTCGGATAGGACGTAAAATAGAGGACCTGAGTCTGTGCGATGTCCGGTACTCGTCTCTCTCTATCCTAATTATACCTGGATATGCAAAATTTAGGACTCCCATTGAAGCATCCTCCGGTTAGCCTTAGTTGCTTAAAGGGACGTTAAACAAACAAACAAAACAAATACGTGTCAACTAATTAAGTCTTTGTAATCTCTAAATATTATTTAAAAGTGCTCAAAACAAACCTGAAAATCAATTTCACTTAAATATTTAAATAAGTTTAGATATAGAATGCAAGGCCTCAAAGTCTCGTATTATTTCAATAATGCACTTAATCATGCAGATTACATGCCAAATTTTCGCCTATTCAGGCATCTTCAGGGCTACTACAGTTTCGCAAGCAAGCTAGAAACAGACTGAAACCTTCCCATTTCAGTCTGTTTCTAGCTTGCTTGCGAAACTGTAGTAGCCCTGAAGATGCCTGAATAGGCGAAAAAATTGGCATGTAATCTGCATGATTAAGTGCATTATTGAAATAATACGAGACTTTGAGGCCTTGCATTCTATATCTATAATTAAATAGTCTCTTCCTAAAAACTTGTTTAACAAGTTTAGAGTTCAGGCTCTACTAAACTCAAACACTACTATTGTTCCTATTTCCCTCACTCAAAGTCTATCTCCCTCATTCCACACGAGTGAGGGGGATAGGTTTTTTGAGGTTATATTAAAGTAGACCATTCCATGTCAGTCTCTTATGAACAACATTTATGGGTTATCGAAATCCCTTGTAAACCTACAAATTAACGTTAATATAACGTGAATCACACTCACCTTTTAGGAAATATCAGTGGGTGAGGGAGATAGGAGATGAACCGACACTCACTGTTTTAACCGATAAAAACACCCTCACAAGGAAACGAGGGCAGAAATTCTGTGAAAAAGTTTATCCTTGTTGAGACGGGAATCTGTTACAATGTTGCAAGCAATGAATTATAATGAAATAAAGGTTTCAAAAGTTTTGAGGCCCGATTTCAAAACAATGTGAGGGAGATTGGTTGCATCTATGGGACAGGTATATTATGGATCATAACTTTTTTTCTATAACACGAAAATAGCAATATACCGTAAAACCAAATAATTAAGACCTTCTAATAAGTATGGAAAAAAGACTAGGTCATAAATAAAAGAATATATATCTTTTTCCGCCATCAAAGTCAGCAACTTGAGCTTTGGGACAGGTGAGGGAGATAGATATCGTCATTTTAAGCTTAAATTTTGGCCTATAAACAAATTGTTACTGAGATCAAAATTCTTGAACAACAAGCTGAGGTTTTTTATTAGCCAGTGGATGCAATTGAATTATTAGCAATTTCACACAAATAATATAATATCATAGGGACATAAATTTGTATGTATTGGGAGAATGACCCATATATACTTTGCATACTTTTTGGTTTGGCTCTTTTCTTAGGACAGTTCCAACACGATTTATTACGTTCAGAACTGTCATACCAATACACAATGCAATATTTCCATTGCAATAAATGTATTGTTCATTTGAAGTCAGAATTGTGTTTGCACTTAGCGAAGAGATCACTCACCAGCTTCTTTTCAGTCTTCTACTGGGATTACCGGGCATATGGGGTGGCATGTGCATAATGTTCGGGCGACCGGTGATAATTTTTGAAGGCTATAAGAAGCAGGATTAGGTAATTCAAGCCAATAACCAAAAGGTAGATTGATAGTAGATTATTTTCAATGGGAAATGCTGGCTGTGTTCTGCCCTTCCTTATTGGTGAAGAATTATACTGTCGAGCCAGTGATGCTCTTGTAGTAATCAGTCTAGGAAGAAATTACTGATATTGTGATTAAGGTTTTGAAGGACTGGAATAAGGTTGCTGGTCTTTTAGCAGCTGACGCATCTAGTAGTAGATTTCAATTTTTTTTTCCTAATAATTCAGTGTAATCTTATATATCACTTATGTGTATCGAAGGAGGCCTGATACGAACCGATTTTTTCGCACTCAAATGAGTTTCAAATTTTTTCCTAACTTTGGAGATTCTCGCGTTTGGATCTATTGCTGTTCGATGCCAACGGTGCAAACATTCTTTGATTCGAGAAGACACTTATCACTCTCTAGGGGGATGTAGCATATTATCCGAATTGAGGCTTATTTATTTTGGGAAGCCTTCCCTCTCAAGAGGAGAAATTATTTTGTACCTAACTGGTCAACAAGACCCCCGCTCTTTATTACGCTATGCTCGCCATGCTTGGGAATCAAGGTACAACTGGTTGTCTGATATGTAAACAGTTTTGATTTTCTTGTTATTTATTTTTATTTTTTATTTTATTTAATGTATGTATTTTTTTTTTCCAATACTCCCTGATTTCTGTAAAATATGAATCCCCTAAATTGTAAAATTGTAAAATATTACATCTTATGTCTGTAAAATATTACTCTGTAAAACAAAGGCAGCTAACTCTGGCAGACGGCTATTGCCATTGTCATTAATATTTTTCAATTTTTAATTGTATTTTATATTAATGTGTAAATAAATATTATTCATTCATTCACTCATTCTTTGATTAATTGCAACCTAATGTTCCTCTATCTCGAACCTGTTGTTCAGTTCAGTTCATGATGGATGTAAATTTATCATATATATTATAGAAAAAAAGGGGCCTCAAATAGTCTCAAATTTACATATATATATATTTATATATATATAAGCCAAATTTTCGCCCCTTCGGACATCAGATTGAATATATATATAAAATATTTCACATATAAATGAAAAGTTAAAAATTCTTCTAACAATTATATATAAAAACCACTGTCTTGAACAATCTGTGTAAGAACACTTCATCAACTTTCTTCTATTGAAAAATCTTAATATACACATATATTATTTCTTAAAGCCTTTTTTTTATCGGTACGCCATAACTTCCTTAATACTTCACCAAATTTCATGAATGAGGTATCATTTTAAAGCTTTACTCAACCACTATACCGGAAAAATATGCAAATCACTCATTTCGCCTTCGATTGTGAGTTATAAGCGCAAAAACGCGGGTTTTGCAAGAAAATGGTTGTAGAGGTAAATGGTGTCAATCTTTTCAGGTTATCAAGGAGTACATTTTCGGTCATACACAATGTTTTAATTAAACCATTCGTTTGCAAGTTGTAAGCGAAAAACTGCAATTCTCAGAGAAATTAATCGCAGGGCTTTTTCGAAGGTGTCATTTTTTCAGTTTGTCGAGACGAACATTTTTGGTTACATACACTTTACCGATTGTCGTCGTCGTTTGCGAGTTACAAGCATAAACATATGATTTCAGTCAATAGAATCTACGCACTCACTTTCCGCGAAACCAATACGTGTATATACATAAGTATTTGGCGTTTTTCTGGTCGCGCTCTTTCCGTGACATCTATGTCTGTGTAAAACGAACCCACCAACTAACAATCACAGATGACCATATCGTAACTTCAAACATAGTGTTCAAAGAGGTCTTTTAAACACGTAAATATGTAAATACCTTAAACTTATGTTTCAAAATATAAATAATATACAATTTAAATACATCTATTCTTTACTTCAAACCTCAGCTATGCCTATGACCACTAATTGCACACTACACGATAGCGCAAATGCTTCGTAAAATAATTTTACACAAAATACTTAAAGCCTTTAAGCTAATAGCTGACATAAAATAGCTTTAAATTTTTGAAGTGTAACTAAAAGGTTTAAAATAAATAATATTAATGAGTAATTAATTATATTTGACTTGAGTTGGTAAGGACCACAGCTATAGCCCGCAGTAGCTGAGGCCTCTTATCAGTCCTTACACTCGAACGACACCATCTGTTCGTTACCAGATTAGGTTCCTTTGTCAAGAGGAATAATCTAACACATTTAACAAGCATTTCATGAATAATATTCATATAATTTGGAGTTAAAAGTTCTGATTCTTCGCGAAATATAGCACCTTCATCGCATACGTATATAATATTTGATTTTGATGTAAATTAAAATTTAAAAATCTCCTTTTATTTTAGTTCAAAAGGAGATGCACTATTACGTCAAACAGGTAATCTCCCGATGGAGAACCTTGTGAAAAACGAATAGGTTACATCTGCTAGACCTTTTATTACATATTGTGCTGTTCCTGTAAGCTGACGTTAAAATAGAGACAGGTCTAACTTAATTATTAATCTCTAATCCAATCTCGATAAATATAATTTTTTTATTCAATATAAAAATCAGAACAACAAAATAAAGGTCACCACTGAAATAGAATAACACCAAATAGATAAATGCCCAGTAGCGTTGTCGCAAATAACGCAGAGAAAAATCAAAACACCGGCTTCAAAACACATACCAGTCGTGTTTATACGCTTTTGTTCGTAAATTTTTGAAATATAAATATATGCACCTTTAAAGGTTATTATAGGAAGAGACCTATGGAATTTTCAGAGGGAGTTAAAAACTCTTGATCAAGACAACCTTCGGAGGGGAAGTAAAATGGTGTCATCTGTGCAGCATTGAGTACTCGTTAAAAATCTATATCGTAATTATATTAGGATAGTCAAAATTTATGATTCAACTGTAGTGGGTGGCAGATGACCAAGGGGGCAAAAGCTTTAGAAAATACGCATTGCCCATGGCAACGTACGATTGGGAACCCGAATAAATTCAAAACCAGGGAACATTTTATAATGCTCGGCTTTAATTCCCCACCTTCTTCCGTGGCCCGGGAACTCTCGCTGAAACTTCATTACCTGCATAACTCTTTCTTTATGGAATACATTCTTGCTTTAACCATAATCTTTTTTAATATTTTTAATTTGTGGTTATCAAATTTAAATACCTTTGGACTATTTTACAACAATTCGCAATTATATATTATAAATAAATAATTTCTTTTGGGTAACCACTTTTCTTAGATTTTTGATAAATGTAATTTGCGACGCCGCACAGTGCTTCTTTGGAGTTTTTGGACAAAAATCATTTGACCATGGAATATTATAGGGAATGCTGAGCTGATTACGAATATACCTCATATGCGGGGTCGGAAATAATATTTGACCGAGTTGAGACAAGACGGCATCTTTCTTACAGCTGGGATTTCGATTTTTAAGACATAAAAAGGATACTCATGACTATTGGACAAATTTAATACAAAATCAGTTTCAAAATTTATAAATCAGTCAAATATTACTTTTATAGGATAATGCAGTAATCGCTATTTCCAAATACAAATTAAATATATGTAAAGACAATATAGTAGCTACATAGATATTATAAATATATTTTTTTAATTAGGGCATACTTTCAGACTTCAGATTACTTAAAATTATTTATATTGGTCAATTTACTGTAGTAAAAACTAATATTTTTTATGGAGTTGAGTGTAAAAATGTATCTAATTAGAACGGCTAATCTAATTGTTGTAGATGCGAATTGGTTTTCAAGCAAGCGCTGAATGCCTGATTTCATTTGAAAAAATATTGTCAAAGTCAGAGTCGCAGGTTATCGCAGATTATCTTTATAGATTTTTATTCTAAATTAGTTAGGCTGCAAATATTAAAAAAATGAAAGAGGTGTTTTGCGGACATTTTGTAATATATCACTTTAAAGTTAGTAGAACATCGAGGGAGTCAAAAATTTTTCTTTCCCATGGCCATATTTTCCAAAATAATTTCGACTTTCACTTAAAATAAAGTTCACAGTATACTTCTTCTAAACAGAAAGAAGGCTAAATGAAAAGATTACGACAAAGCCAATGTTTACATCTAGTATTTACCTTCGATCTAAAATCCCTTCTCGACTAATACGAGTAAGTAAGTGGTCACTGTTTTTTACTGTAACATATAAAAATACTGTTTTTTTCGAAACATTTTTTAATTTTAATAGTAATTGAGTTAACAAATATATGTAAATATTATAATTAATGATCATTTACATCTTTAGGAACATTTTAAATGCAAATTCAAGACAAAAATAAAAACTTGATTTTTCGATTTTTGTCTATTGATCGAAGCATTGTGCGCCGGGTTAAGGTGATCAGTGAAGAGAGAGGAAAGAATTTGGTTGGATGCAGGTGGTGGCGTAGTGGTAGTGTACTTAGTGTATTACGCATCAGACACGGGTTCGAGTCCCAAAATCACAGAGCTGATAAATTAATGGTATCATACTCTACTGAATTCTGTCATATATCACTGAACTATATTCATATTTTAAGACCCTTTTTTATCTTTATCTTCGAAAAGAATAATCTTTGACGGCCGAAGGCTATTTATTATTCAGAAGAGGAACTACCTGGAGGAACTATATTCATTGTTTATTGGGACAAATCCTCGGGTATTCAGAAGACACTAATACATTCAGGAGGCGGCAGGACAGGAGGTGTCAAACCCTGCTCACGGCGAAGGGGTAAAGCCTTGAGTGTGGCCTGTCTTGGCCAAATCTTGGGCTGTCCCTTCCCTAGTTCGAGAACATCATACATAAAATATTCTGTTCCCCCGTCCTAGTTTTCCTTAGGCGGTGCAGGATTTATGTGTCGCCATAACTTATTATGTAAATATCTTAGGTACTACTGTTCTAGCGGCCATCTCGGAACTGTCGAGTAGCTTCGACAAGAAATAAGATGAAAGTAAATAATTCAGTGGGAACATGTCCCTACCGTGAGCCACACCAGATCAGAAGTGCTGATGGGTGTTGATCTTAAGGTGGCTGAAATAATAAACATTCCTGTGTCGAACGATGGGACCACTAGCACAGCAGGGGTCGAATAAATTGAAAAGTGTCAAGCTGTACCCTTTCAGATGAAAGACCAGGAATATTAAAACAGGAGTTTTTGAGGAATATACCGACCACCTCCAAGTTATTCTATTACTTCATTCTCACTTGCCTTTTGATTAACTGTGGTTCAATCTTGCTTATAGAGAAAAGGAAGGCCAAAAAAAAATTCTCATATACTATATATATGTATATATATATATATATTTTTTTCGGTTGGCTCATTAGGCCTAATGAGACCTTTGGCCGCGCAGCGTGGTCTTCTTACAGACATTTGTGTTGCTTGCACAGACAGCCTGGAGGGGGAGCCCAAACCTCACGTTGCTGCAAGTCATGGTCACCATGGTTCAGCGGCAGACTGCCCATAGCTCCATAACCGATCCCATTGGGGCCAATTTGGCAGTGTCCTTCCCACCGATGGCGTCAGCTCTCTCGGGTTCAAGGACAGTGACAAACTGGTCTAGGTCGATGGGTATCCCACAATTCTCGATGGGAAGGTTAATCACTCCAACGCCCGGTCGATGTGAGTCGCCTCCAGTAAGCTGACGGGACTCACATACCGGACTGCGTGGCGTACATTGGGAAGCGGTCACCCATTCAAGCACTAACCATGATGGACGTTGCTTAACTTTGATTACCTATTGCAGGCGCCCTTGTCCACTCGGCCATCCCGCTCCTCCTCTCATATACTATATATTTGCAGATCAAAATTTCGCCTATTAAGGCATCATCAGAATACATTTTTTTTAAAAGTATGGCAGCGAATCTGAAGTAGTGGATCTCCTGTTTTATTGGTAGTAGATTAACTTATTAAACTAGGCTTGTCTGTTCCATTACTGATTTTTTATGTCATTTTTTTATATGTACTTCGTAAATCTCCTGCACCTTTCAGATGCGCTCTGATATTCTAAAAAAAAAATATTCTGATGATGCCTGAATTGGCTGAATTGAAAATTTGATTTGCAAATATATAGTTATAGAATGGATCTTGCTTATTAAAAATTCTTTTGTTTATAATAAAATGAGAACATTCTGGATAGAATGTGAGAAAATTTGGTGTGACTCTATTTAGTAAGAACAAATATTATTGATACGATATTGAATTAATTTATTGATGAATTTGGATTTTGAATAAAGGTAATCTTGTGAGCAGCATGCTTCCTTACTTTTCTTCGGCTGTCTGCGGCGTCCCCTCATCTCTTCACCTGCTCGCCTCTCCACTCCACTTCTCAGCTCTGGGAGCTCTGATTTCTACTCTATGATCTTCATACTCGTCATAATAAAAGAGATAAAAGAATCCGGCTGAAGCAAACCTTAATACGGACAGGAATGGCAAATGGAAAAATGTCGAATGTCTAATGATATAGCATATATTTTATCAGTGTGAGATTATACAGGCCGCCGCTGTAGATAACAGTAAGGGGGGACGGCCTAAGGGCTTTAGTGATCTCGGTGCTTTGATGCCAGAATATTCTTTTTTTTTTGCAATCATTTAACATTAAACTAAAATCCAAACAATTCAGTATCCTCTATTTTCGTATATTACATTGAGGAAAACAGTGGACTTACTACTTACACGGCGGACTTCGAAATCAAAACAGTCACTGATAAAACCGCAGAAATAACCAACTTTTCTATCATAAATTTTAATAGTTTACTATAGTAATAATATTTTATTATTATCATTACCTATATTCCTATAGATAACTTTAATTACCCAGGGGTTATAAACATAGGCGACATAAGCTTTATCGCATAGATTTAGTATGGGGTCTCGATATTAAATCGACAGTTAATTAATCGATATTGTTACTCCCGATACAAAGTTGGAGGGTAGTAACATTCAATGAAGATTAGGGCCTTCACTGCTGGATGCGATGATTTAATATTTGGCCTTATCTCCAAGCGACAAACTTTCCCTAGCCTCACACGGTTCAATGTATCGTTCTAAAGGAAGTTTTTTTTAACCTTTTATCGAATAATTCAGCTGCTGTATCTCACGTAATTAAATTATAACATAAAAACGAATATAGATAAAGATAATAGTTATCGTATATCACATGTGTTTGGGCAAAAGGGCTTTACTCATAAAAATATGTTTTTAGTCGTCTTCTTAAAATTCATTATTTACTGTAAAGACCAGTCACTATTGAAATATTATAGTTTCATTTATTATACAGGGATATAGAAATACAATCAGAAAGGTTTTATAATTATTTTTGTAAGCTTGGTGAATCGGTGTTTAAGTTTCTCCTTCGATGGCTTAAGTCCTTTTGAGCAAACAACAGCGATATAGTCATTGACGGATCCAGGGGAGGGGCTGTGGGGCTGCAGCCCCTCCCTTTAGAAATTTTTTCGTCATTTTAAGATAGAATTTGACTTTCCTTAATGTAAGGAAGCAAGTTAAAGAACAAATAATGTGCAGAACAAGTAGAATTTTAGTTGTGGAAAAGGAAAATAAAGGTAAAAAAGCTGATTAGCAGATCCAAATAATGGGCTGTGGGGCAGCAGCCCCCCCTTTAGGACTACAGCCCCCCCCCCTTTCCGATCGGCTGGATCCGCCCATGGATATAGTCCACCGTTCAAATTTCGCTCAATAGATATTAATGTATATCGCTGATGTAAACTTTTTTTCGAAGCTCATTAATCATGAAAATAAATCATAACTTTCTTCCAATAGCTGTACAGACTTTAGAGATCTGCAGCCTCCCTCCGAAAGCAACCTTTTCATATTCAGCCTGCCATTTGGTACTCGTACTTACTAATCTCTAAAATATTTTGCTGCATCTAGTTCTGTGTAATCTTAGATATATGTTGTATAAAGCTTAGATATATGCAAAAAATTTTTTAGTTTTGCATGCAAAAATTTATAAATTGTCTGATGTTTTCTTATACATATTGAGTTTCCCTTTTATGTACTGCCAGTTTTTTTTTATTTTTATTTTGATGTAGGAGACAATGAAACACAGGAAACAGTTGGTGCACTAGGCAAACCAAAAGGTATAACTCAAACCAAATTCAGACAGCAAGAAGCGGTAAGGGTGACTCCAAACAAAGTCAGCTATTTGTCCCCTTTCGACTTGATGCGTGACAGAATCTACATGCTGAATTGTGATTTTGAGTGGTAAAATTTTTTGTCCAACGGATTTTCGCCTCTAGGTAAAGTAATTATTTTATTCAATGTGCTCTTACAACATTTCATTATGCATGTATCTCTTTAGATGTTGCCTGGCTTCTCTTTCCTACCTCTTCATGTTCATCGGAGGAAGTGAAAGACATCAGAATGGCTCGGATGGGGTTCCTTGACACAGTGGCGTTCGGGTCAAAATGAAATGTTTTATGGAGCCCCATGAGTGTTTCATCGTGCCCCATGTGTTTTTCATTGTGCAATAAGCAGTCTATTTTTTTTTTAATCGAGAGCGAAACAACAAAAAACTATTAATTTATGAGAACTTTCCTCTCAGACAACCAA
This sequence comes from Aelia acuminata, assembly GCA_911387785.2. NCBI lineage: Eukaryota > Metazoa > Arthropoda > Insecta > Hemiptera > Pentatomidae > Aelia > Aelia acuminata. Next base: position 148,626,884 of record OU426979.1, on the reverse strand, counting down.
TCCTAAATTTCCTCTCTCCTGAGGAATTTTGTGGCTCTCCTAAAGCAGGAAAACAAGAAACCAACCGGAAGCCCAATAAATTTTTCCTTTAATTATGGTATTGTTTTTTTTCCATTTTTTTCAAAGTACCCCTTGCACTGTTTGATTGTACCCCGGGCATGGGGCGCAATGAATAATAATAATTAATAATTAATTAAATAATAATAATTAATGATTATGATAATAATTAATTTAAAAAATTGACATTTGTAATTATAGTTACGAAATATTTTGTAATTTTTTTTTCATGATGAGGCAAGTGTAGCACATCCGACATTTTTTCCCCTCTCGCCCTATGGAGTCCATTACTATTTCGAGAACTGACCCGCTCCCAGACGGCCCAACAGGGAATTACTTAATGGGCCCCATTAAATATTTCGTTCTTTTCTCTTTACCAACATCTGGGGATCAGCTGTCGTCCTCCCACTCCTAGGCACTCCCTTTCCAGCCTATTAATCATTAATGTGGAAAAAAAACTTACCCAGAGAGACTTTTATCTTGGATAGATAGATAGTCCAGATGGCGGCTCATTGTGTTTTAACTAGCTGGAAATAAGTCTGGACTTCTTTCCGCTGCATTGTCAGTTCGATCTTTATCTTTACTTTTAGAGAAGTATATAACCTTAGAAATAATTCAAAATGGATTCCTTATACTCCTTTTACCGGTCTTGTTCCGATGTCACTTATTTTGATAATTTACTGCTTTGAAATTTAAAGCAATGTCCCTGGCAATTGATTTTATTATACCATGCGGAATTTCCAGAAACGGCATTTATCTCTTAATTGAATTTTTTGCTCAATAAAACAAATATTCGGCAATGAATAATTCATTGAAACTAAACGCCTCAATTACCAATTATTGGTAATTGAGGCGTTTAGTTTCAAAACCGGTTACATCCATTTTTTTAAACAATTTTTTCTTGATTGTTTTAAAGTTTTTCATGTTAAAAAAAATGTGTTTGTTTCAAAAACGTCTAGATCCATCGAAAATCAATACTAAAAAATTCCATTTCTTATCAAAAGCGGTTCCGATTGATCCCTTTTTGATTAATCTTGAAAAATTGTTGAAAATGGATGTTCCTGGTTTTGAAACCAAACGCCTCAATTGAAGGATATGAAAAAAAATATGTTGTGAAATATTTATTTCGTAGTCTCATTATTTAAATTCGGTGCCATATTTAATTTAATTATTTAAAGTTAGGCCGTGTCAACAAAAATCCCACTTACTGTTTAAATATTTAATAAAGATTTGCCCTCATTGTGATATTTTCAAGATTTTTGAATATGGGGTGGGTATAAATCATACGTTTAATTATTTCTATATCGTTTGTTGATAGAAACTTGTCAATTATTGTATTCCACTGATCCAGCTCTCAGATCTGTCTTGTATCCCGAATTAATGGCGACTAATGACGAAATGACATTGACAATGAAGACTTTTTAATTAAGAAGGGAGATTTTAGGAGACCTATAAGGCCTATGCATAACTTTAAATAATGTAAAATGTTTATTTCAAAATTAGCAACTTGTAAAATGTTAAAAACTAGGAACAATGATAGTCCAACAACTGATAAGAAATTTCGTTACTTTTCAATTTTTTTTTTTTCAAATTCTATTTTTTATTTTTTTTGCAAATATAAAGTAGCTTAAGATGTAGAAATCTAATATTTTGTTAGTTTTAGAACCTGCTATATTTATATTATGGATTTTCTGTTCGTTTTTGATACATATTAAAGTGTCATCTTAGGGAATTTATAAAAAAATAAACATAAATAGACGACTTTTATTTTCTTCAGTTTTTATTAGTTTTTTCTTTTAAGATAGTAAACCTTGCTTACCCTAATGAATTTTTTCTAAAACCCATTAGACAATATATTAGTCTAAAAATACAAATCCGTGTCCGTGGGCGGTAAAAAAACTTAATCCGTTGAACCGCCAAACCGTTGAAAACCAATTAAAATGTCTGCCGGATTGAACTCACTGATGGGTTTCAAACTTAATAACTTTCCATTTCAGGTATTCAACGACTGCTACCTTCCACGGTCATTTTGTATATTGTGAATTTTTCAGGACGCCTTTGTTCATTAATTTGACTTTAAAAAAATTCCAAAGGAATTCAGTATTGGGGCTCCATATAGAACAATTGTGATATGGCGAATTCATAATTAAAAATAGGTCTACTGTTTTAATGAGTTACTCATAAGTAATGTTTTCACCTTACCGTTTTTAGTAGGTTAGCGGGAGCTCGGAAGCTACACAAATTCCGTTAGAAGACCACACTGCGCGGCCAAAGGTTTCTGTTGGCCTAATGTGCCAACCGAAAAAAAAAAAATCACCATGTTTCTATTCAATTTTATTCAGGCAACATGGACTATCAGGATGATTCTCATCTTGGGATCCATAAAGCGAAAATATGTAGACAGCTATCCACCCCGATCAATATGAATAAATATGTTTTTTGTTTGTTTTACTTTAATGGAGGATTTTTAATAAAAACTTTTTCCACCAAGAGAAAAGAAACTCGAAGAGCACAAGTTCATTAAAAATTTAGAGCCATTCTATTCAATTTAAAAAGTCCGAGCTTAACTGTAAGGATTAAAATATCATCTTCTGTGAAACCTTCAAAATCAATCGAAACTTCATTACATTAATTTCTTTTTGGCCCTGAAGGTACTTTTGGAAAATTCGCTTATATGGGTTTAAATAATTTTATTCGAAGAAAATAATAATTTAAAATACAACACAAACAATATGAACTTAAATAATCTACAAGATTACAAAAAGTATCATCTTTTCATCATCACCACATGATTCGTACTCCAGAACAAACTATCTTTCCAGCCCATCGCTCCTTATCTGTTCTGAATCGGAACTGTCTCGAAGGTTCCAGCCAGAATTGCATAGATTATTCTCGAAAAGTCACAAACATGTACCAGAACAGTTTGTTCCAACTGTTCCAACAACAAGCCTAGAACTGTTTCAAACAAAGTTTCTGTGTTTGATTTTTTGTTACACCAAATATTATTTAAACTATTATAGCCAGACGAAAATTTGTGAACATCTTTAACCATTTTTCCTTTATTTAAAATCTTTTTTTTTTTTTTTTGACATTACTATTCCTGGCATTTAATCCCTACCGTCTGTGAATATTAACACGTTTTTTTATTATGTTTTGAAACACATATTAAGACAAGCAGCTATGTAAGCATTAAATAGTTTGGGCTCTTACTGAAACCAAAATGTTAAGCTCTTGGTTATTGTTAATCTTATAATTCGGAGCTGGAAATAATTTTTTTTTTAGACTGATAACGATAAGAGAGGCTGTAGCGAGCCCTAGTGTCAGATGTTATCTTGGAGGGTGAGTTAGTGAAGTCTAATCTGGAGAGCTGTCAGCCAACCCTCTCATCTTCCTATTTCCTTATTTATTACCTTTGCTTATATATTTTTTTCCTTAATGGGCTTCATTTCGCTGATGCTGTTATAGGCGGTCGCAGTTTTAATATAAAAAAACCTTAAACTGGTTATTTAGAAATCTGACATTTGGATGAACAAAGTTTTAGTGCTAAATCAATTTCTAAATGCTATAAATTATCAGAGGGGTGATGACCGGGGGGGGGGGGGGGGGGGGGGGGTTAGTTGTGTAGATTACCCTGATTGAAGTCTCCTGGAGAATAAGGCTCGGTTTATTTAAACACACAATCTTACCTATTGCAACTATTTCTTTTTAATTTTATACTCAGATTTTTATAATAACAAACAAAAACGATTAGCTAATAATTATTATAATATAATTATCACGCGACAGAACCTCCCGCTATCACACTTGTTAATTCATTATAGTAGGAACATAATATTTCATATTCATATTATGAAGAGGTGAGGTGCAAAACTCGTTCGTTCCACATGAACACACAGGGAACTCAAAAAACTTACCACGTCTTGTGCAGTGGAAGTGAGCTTGGAATAAAAAAAATTTCTGATTATTATATAAATAAAGACTATTATTATTATTATTATTATAAAGTAAATCATGAAAGAAAGAGTGGGTCAGCACTCTGTTAGAATACCTTAAATAGACGGAATACTACAAAATGGTTGTAATCTAATATTTGACGCCAATTTTGGGTAAAAGGCGGTATCGAAAAATTTTTTTGAAGAGGTTTATAAATAATTTAACAATGAATAGACGGCAGAGGATAAACTTTGCAATTTAAGAATATTCTAGTGCTTAATCACATATCTCAAGACATTTCTGAGAACCTACCTTGTAGTACATCTAATGACTTAATGAAGTCATATATGTCTAAATATATATATGAGGAGGGCACCTCACTTCCTCATGTATTTATATATTAATATAACTCATTCATTCCATAGAAACCCGTTTTTCAGGAAACTCAAAAAACTTACCACGTTTTGTAGAGTGGCCAGATAAAAATGTTTTTTTTTTTTTTTTTGCCTTCGAAAGGTATAGCTACTCTGTGGAAGTAAGCATTGAACGAAAAAATTATTGATTTAAAGTTAAAAAAAAATAGTAACAAAGTTTGAAATGAGAAAGTTTTACAACGAAATCTTTAAAGGGAAGACTTTTGCTGCACACCACATTGGAACGAACGAGTTGTAATTCACACAGCGTAAGTTGATCATCCAATAAGGATAATAATACGAAGTAAAGAAAACAAAAGCGAAGTTTTTTTTTAATAAGTAATATTTATTTAGGTTAACAACCATTTTATTGATAAAGTCCGTATCATTCTACAAAATAATATCACCCACTGACTTAAAACATTTGACTAAACATTTTTTTCGTTGATGAATTTTTCAAAAATATCAGCGTACTGATATAGTAAACTCGGGTGCACTACTTCAATAAAATCATTGGCCCTCCACTCGTCACCAAAATAGGTAATATTACAAGTCTTTCTTGTTAGAGCCATTGGAAAATCAATTATGAATATAGCTAGGTAAGAAGGATCGTGTATAAACTAAAATGAAACACGCGAGTTTAAGGAGCTTTCGATCTTTTGTTCAGAAAGAGTAACGAACGAATAGGATGGGTTCAAAGTGAGATGTTATTATATGAACCAAAGAGTTTTGCTTCACAATGAGTAACGAAACAGTTTTGAAACACAATGGACTATGGAACGAATCAGTTCTGCAACAAACCGCTATTTTGTATAGTACAAATTCATATGAAATAACAAGTTTTGCTCCAATCTGATAAGATATGTTGAAAGAGCATTAAAATAACTTTAAGAATCCACTGCCATCTCAATTTCTAACAAAAATGGAACGAACGAGTTTTGCACCTCACCTCCCCATATACTGTTGTTGCTCGGTCATTTCAAACCTAATTAACGAGTTGAACGATCTTTTTTTACATATCAAGGAAAAACTCCATTAGTTAAAGCTAATTTTGAAAAAAACACATTTAAATGTTATCAGTTTCCGGGAGTTAAAAAAAAAAAAAAGGAACAAAAGAAACGAAAACCATTCGATTATATCAGGAACTTATATTTTTATAACTAAAAGATTTAAAAATCTGGTACGATGCGCGCAACACAAAACTTTCACTTACGAACTCAGATTAGAAATCCACGTGTTTCAATAATAAGTAAACGCCATTCCTCAACTTCACACATTTTTCCTCATTTAAGTATATACTTATATTTGTATATCTCCATAAGTTATAGAGTATCTGTATAGCAAAATTTGGTAGTTCTCAGCACTTTTCGATTCATTATTGCTAATGTATTTTTGAAGGGACTAATTTCATCAACAGTCGAGTTATTTTTACTGCTTGCTTGTTTTTTACTATGAGTTCCTTTTTGCAAATACATCGTGAAGGTGAATCGATCGGTGTATTTTCGTCTTTTATGCCTTTCTGGAAATCAAGAACGATTAATGTTCCTCTAAAATCGCTTTATATTGTTTTCAAGAATTTATTATGGAATAAAAGTTTCTAGACTAAAATAGACCTATATTAATTATAGAGTTTTTTATTAATTATAGACTATAATAATTATAGAATATACCATATTTTTATACACCTGCGATGCTTCAAAAATTTGAGCATTACGCATTTACTCTCTTAAGTAACATTAATCTTTTTATTAATAAATTAAAGTTTTTATTTTCATAATACGGTTAATAAAATTTTGGCTGTCACATATGCATACATCAAATACCAAGTTTGATCAAATTCGTTAAAGCCGTTTTTGAGCAAATAAAAAAATAAAACAAGTGAAAATGGGACAAAATTTATTAAGTAAAGTGCCCCCTCCGTTTGACCAATTTTGATGAACTTTGGGCTGTCGCATCGCGGGCATGTTCATACATCAAATACCCACTTTGATCAAAATCGTTAAAGCCGTTTTTGAGTAAACAAAGAAACACTTGATAATGAGATAACATTTATTAAGTAAAGTGCCGCCTCCGTTTAACCAATTTTGATGAAATTTCGGCTGTCGCATGGCGGTCATATACATACATCAAATACCAAGTTTGATCAAAATCCTTAAAGCAGTTTTTGAGTAAATAAAAAAAAACACGTGAAAATGGGACAGCATTTATTAAGTAAAGTGCCCCCTCCAATTAATCAATTTTGATGAAATTTTTACTGTCGCATCTGTGGCATATGCATACACAAAATACCGAGTTTAATCAAAATCGTTTGAGCCGTATTTAAGAAAATCGAAAAAACCCTGAAAATTAGACAAAGTTCTTTTAATAAAGTACCCCCTCCGTTTGACCAATTTTGATGAAATTTTTGCCTTCACATCGCGGGCATATACCTACAACAGGTCTGTGCGGTTTATAGTTTTTAAGCTAGTCTGTTCACACCCACCCACCCACACACACACACACACACACACACACACACACACACACACACACACACACACACACACACACACCATTTCGCGGGACTTGGTTAATTGGACTCAGGGGACCCCAAAACCTGTATTTCCGTTGAAAACCGGAAGTCGAAATTTTTCACGATCGCAATACTTTCCTTACTATATATTTCATATATAGGTAAGTGAATGTAAAAAATTGCAAGAAGCAATAACCCCTAGAAAAAAACTCAATTATATTCTGGAAAAAATGTTCTTGAATCAATTCAGAATAGTTCTTATCACTCCCTCAATTGTGAACATTGTCTGAACCTCTGTACTTACGAAGAAATTCTGATACCCTACAGGGTTTTTCCAATATTCTATTTTTGCAGGGATTTCTTTCTTTTCTTTTTTCTGAAGGATTGAAGATGTATGCATCCATAAAAATCACCTTAAAAGTCTTGCTGTAATATCTGTGCAATAACTGACGGGATTTTACAGCCTTTTTTAACCAAGTATATCTGCTGACTAAATAGTCTTCATATAAATTTGATAGACTATTTGAAAAGTAAACTTCAGCAGCCACTTGATGGCACCGTTATTCCATTTCGTTGAAAAAATGAGTGACGGGCTTTTTTCCCTTTACCACTCATATATAATTGATAATAATTTCTTTGTAGTGTCAGAATCTTTAATTTATTAGTTTCAGAATCTTTAATACACAGTTCGTCTAGTCTATATCCGCCGATTTACTACTTTCTGTTACTGATTTACGATTTGAAAATCACTTTTTTTTTTTTTAAATACCTTAACTGACTATAGTTTAGTTTAAATTTGAGTCACATAAACCATACCATATTATAATGATATTGTAATATTGAGTTGGTAGGGCAGACGATAGTTTCGTACATTATGAGCATTGTGTAGATAGAGTAGCCAGCAGCTGTGTCAGGTAATTCGGGACATTTGAATGTATGAACTGATTTCTCCCCGTCCCAGGTGCACACCGGATTAAATTAATATGTACACAACACTATGTATATAATGCATCTGTCTTAGATATTTAACCTATTATATATGTTAGGCCTAAAATATTTATTCATTAAATAATTAATATACAATTATATACAATAAAAGTATTTGTGTATGAACTTTATTTACCACAGTACAATAGATAAAAAGAAAATAAAAATATTAAATACCATTAACTAGAATATTCTAGGCCTTATCCGAACATCCTACCTATTAATTTTAGCTATAATTAGTATTTAATTTTAAATTGAATTTTAAGTACATTTTAGCTGTTACACAGGAGATTCAATAATTGCCCGCTAGACTCAACGAGAGATTCCAGAAGATAGTCAATGACCACTCACTCGTCAAATATTTAGTTAGGTACTCGAAAGATCCTTGGATTATCGGGAACAAAGGGTGGATTAGGGGAACAATGCTTGTTGGTTTAGGATTGTCCGCTCCTATCGTTCCATTTAACTCTTGCTCACCACTCATAGCTACTAATCTCTATCAAGTTTTACTGAGCTTTATCGAACCATCTTAATGCATAATGGTTTAGTACTACCAATCCTATAAGCTCCTAGAAAATATTTTTTAAACATTATTAAATCGATTTACAAAAAAAAAAACAACTATTAGTTATTTTTAACAAATGATGTTTATCTACATGAGACAAAAATGGCCGTAATAGTCTAGACCCCACCCCTTCGGACCGATGATTCAGATCAGACGCCCATGAAATAGTAAATATTATTAATTTTTTATTTCTTACATATAAACAAACGTATATGGGCCATTTACCCAGAAAGGGCAAATCGCTGTCCCCGATGGATTCTGAAGCCCCTTCACCATTTTTTTTCGTTAAAACAACCTCTAATTAGGCTCTGTGACTTGCCCCGTCGACTACGTAGCGTTTTACTCATATAACATTAAAAATTAAAGGTTGAATTTTGATATGACCAGTGGAAATCTTCCCTCGCCATGTCTCAACTCCAGTTTCCAAACTTTATGTTCGTCTGACCATTGACGCTTTTTGAATTTTTTATAACGGTGGTGCTGTTAAAAACATCTCAAGATTACATGTGAGGTATGCGATATTCTTAAGATTGATAGAATAGTACACAGAGGAGGGAAAAGACCCCCGTGTTTGGGTTTTTCCCCGCTTAGGTAATATTTTCGTGTTTTGGCAGTTTTGACCTTTACAGATTACTGCGGCTTCTGGCTAAAAGTAGGATTACATCTCAGGTAACAACTCCTTTTGCCGCCAAATGTTTTCAGTCACTGTAGAACCGTCAGGATAACAACTTAGTTGCTGCGGCTTGAGCGGCATACAACCCCGCTCGTAGCTACTTAGAAGGTAATTGTATCGAATTTTTTTCATTGCTTTCATCTTTTAGAGCAAGTTGATGCGTTTCTGACGGTCTGTCGTTGTTTAAATAAATGGACTTACTACTTAAGTACTTACTATTTAAGTAGTGATCAGAAAAAAATGGATGGTGATACAATACAATATCGGGTGTTTTTCTCCCGCTCGAGTGTACTCGGAGATGAATTGTATCTAAATGTTTTCACTGCTTTCTACTTCTAAAGCTCATTGAAACGTTTCGAACGGTCTATCATTTTGTCATAAATCTGCTATATTGTAGTAAACGAGAAAAAACTAGATAGCCTCTCAAATTCTGATGTCATTATCCCGCCTCTACGGAATCGTAAAGTAATTGTATCTAAGATTTTTCGCAGCTTATTACTTATAGAACTCGTTGGCGCGTCTATCGTTTTGTCGAAAAGCAGCTTAAACGAGAAAAAACTGGATGGTCATAAACATGAGGAGTCATTGTCCTGTCGGTCTCTACCCGAAAACTAATTGCATCTATATTTTCTCGTTGCTTTATACATATAAAGGTCGTTGAGACGTTTCCGATGGTCTATCATTTATTTCAAAAGCATCTGTATTTAAGTAGTAAACGAGAAAAAACTGGATGATCATAAAAAATTGTGTAAAGGCTGATATATGACTTAAGATTTTTGTCAGCATCTTAAAAAAAAAAAAAAAAAAAAAAAAACTTAATAAAATACATTTAAACAAACTCTCAGCACATTTCTTTTCCCGTCTAACGAATTTTTTTTTTTTTTTTATCAATAATAAATGCACCTTGCTGTTGTATAATCTTGCATTGGAGTTCAACCAGTGCTATGTAAAGAGCATCCCTAAATATTTTCCTGACGTTAATTCGACATTTTCAATTACAAGAATTCCAAGTTCAGATTCGCCCCTTCTGGGCTCTTTTTGTCAGAAAGGGCCAAACGCTGTCCCCGTTTCTGACTTGCTCTGTCGTCTAAGTAGGGTTCAACTCATATAACATTAAAAATTAAAGGTTGAATTTCAATGTGACCAGGGGAAATCTTCATCCCCCGCCGTCACGAGTCCCGTTTCAAAAATTTACTCTCGTCTACGAATTGGTCATTGACGCTTTTTGAAGATTTTATAACTGTGCTGTTCAAAACATCTCAAGATTAGAAGGTATGCGATATTTTTAGAAATGATAGATTGGTTTATAGATTAGGGAAAAGGCTTGTCCCAGGTGTTAGGATTTTTCCACCGCTTACACAGAATTTACGTATTTTGGATGTTTTAACCATTACAGATGACTGCGGTTTCTGGCAAAAGTAGGATTACTTCTCAGGTAACAGCTCTTTTTGTCGCCAAATGTTTTCAGTCACTGTAGAACCGTCAGGATAACAACGTTGGTGCTGCGGCGGAAGGCGGCATACAACCCGTGTCATTTTCCCGAAGGTAATTGTATCGAAATTTTTTCATTGCTTTCTTCTTTTATTGCACGTTGTGACGTTTCTGAGGGTCGTTATTTACAAAAAAACAACAATTTAGTGAAGCAGTTATCTCTTTATAACAAAAAAAAACAAGACAAATTTTTTAAAACGAACACGCAGCACATTTCTTTTTTCATCTTCCGAGTTTTTTTTATTTATTTATTTCTTTTAATTATTATAAATAATAAATGCACCCTGCTCTTGTATAACCTTGCATTGGAGTTCAATCAGTGCTACGTAAAATCCCTAAATATTTTCTAGACGTTCAACATTTTCAATTTCAAGAATTCAGATACGCCCTTTCAGGGAAAATGTCCCATATAGTTGATTATTTCAAGGAGAGCAGTCAATCCTCTTACAACGCAAAAGGACCTCAACGTTACTGGAAAATGTATCTAAAGTCATTTCTCATAAAAAAAAAAGAAAGGACTGTTCGCTTTCATTCTATATTTTCATTCACTTCTTTTACTATTACATTTTTTTATTGTACCCTCCTACTCGTTTTGAGCTGCTTATTCCGTTCGTCCTGACAACGGCGGACAAGCGATAGCCCACGCTCTTGGTTTGAGGAAAACAAAACTGTGTTGCCTCACCCTGTGGGTTTTTCCATTCATTAGGAAAATTGCGAAATTCTCAATTAAGGGAAGCAGGCCGGGTACCGGGCTTTAGCGCCTCAATTAAAGCTCTACTCCTAATTACTGATCCCTAATGGTTTCCCCTTGCAGGAAATATCATTAGCGGCCACTTTTCGGGATTCCAAAAAAAAATACCCAATTTCGAAAACTCTGGTGTAGGTTTCAGTCAGTAATAGTCTTTAAATTAATCCTCAAATTGACACATACACTTTAAGTGGGTCTAGGTATACGTTCATTAAGAAAGGTCCTTCAACCGTTAAAAAGTCTCGAAGTTTTGATATTTTCAGCGGTGATCTCTGTTTGGCAGTTTCCTTATTTAATTTAAAGGTGATCAAGGTCATTCTGGAGTTCTGAAATTTCTGTCATAAGCGACTGCGCATATGAAGGTGAGCTAATTTTAAGTTATTTCAAAAAGTTTTTCAAACCGGCTTATTCTCGTTTGGTGACCTATACGAACATATACGAATAAATATCTGCTTAGTGATAAGTGCCATAATAATATCTCAATGGCCAATTATTGGTTCCTCGTGCTACTGGATAATTATGGACTACTTGGTCAAAAGCATCAATCCCACTCTTGGTGGAATTATAATAGGCTTACAATTGTTGAATGAATATAACATTTCAGTATAAAATAACATTTCAGTGGAAATGATATTATAAGTTATCCCTTCTTCCGCTTATGTTTACATTTAAGCCTTGTTTGTTCATAACAAAATATGTAATTTTCATGCTTTCACTTGACTTTAGAACTTCAAAAAAGGGGCCAAACAGTATGTTTATATATTAATAATCAGTAAATTTCTTCATCTTATTGCCTTTGTAATCGAGTGCATAGCTCGGTTTTTTTTTCAATGACCTGTTTTACAATACGTTATTAGTCCTTTTTTTTTGTTAACAATGGTTAAAGTATGCAAGTAGTGCTGCTAGCATATGTAATTGTAACCGGTGTCTGTAGTTTTTTTGTTTTGGAACGTTGTACACCATCAACGATGAAAAAGCTTTACACTAAATGCGCCGAAATAGTACAGAATGTAATAAAGGGAGATAAAACCTTACTCTAGAGTACTGATATAATTGAAATTCTCCCTTTGGATAAATTATTCCCCATTCGGTTGATGAACGCTTCGATTATTTATCCGTTCATACTAATGACGTCATTTCATAGTTACAATTTAAATTTTTATTTATTGATTTATCATTTACACAGAATAATTAAACAGCGTGTAATCATTTCATTGATTATTCGTTTTTGCGGAAAACGTATAAAAAATTATCGACTAGGATCCATTAAAAATAAATTCACTAAAAAATATTAAAAATATAAACATTATAAGAAAAAAATAACCTTCTGATTTTATGAATGGTCAGCATAAAAATACAATAAAACGAATAATTTTATTTTGATTTGTATACTACACACTAACTGTTAATAGAAATTATCAAATGTTCAAAGCAACACAATCTTTTCGGAGGCGGCGCAAAATTTAAAATTTTCAACACTATAAATTATGAAAATCATAAAATTTTCTAAATGAATCTTCTCTTACCCTCTATTGATTCAATTTCGTTTTCTACTGAAATTGTAATCAGGAACATGCCATTTTGATGGTTTTCTATTTTGTGCCGCCTCTGAAAAGATTATGTTGTATTTAATATTTTAATATTATATTTTTTACAACAGTTAGTGTGTATTGAATTGTTCATTTTATTGTATTTTTCTGCTTTTCATACCATTTTCAATTTTTCTGTGTATTCTTAAAAATGAGGTAATTGTTTCATCCTTTTAAATTTATATATTTTAACTGGTTCCTAGTTTCCGAAGACGGTTTAATATTTTTTTTTTTTAATAATACGTTTTTTTTATTCAGAAAACATAGAATATAAGAAATGAAAAATGAAATGTTTCGGCCCCTGACTACAATTCGGCACAGAGCCAATCCTGGTTCACTGCTAAAACAAAAGAAGCAGTAGCAACTAGTTCAGCTCTTCTGTCTAATGATGCCTAGTTTTTTCTAGCCCCTCGCTTTCACATAATGGCTTTCTCATCTCTTCCTAACCGTTATAATGGTTCAGTTGTTTTTCTGTTTTTAGTTCATAAACGGCTTATGGAATTATTCAATTTATGAAAGGGAGCTTATAAGAAGTTTTTATTAGGTCATTCATTTTTGAATATTAGTGCTTTTACGTCAAATATGGAAAACTATGATTATTTAAACTGCTTTAATTGAAGCAGTATTATAAATTGAAAAGTCAAAATTACAATTCGTTATGTCTCTGTGAAATACTCTCTTTTTGTTGATACCTTCTTCATCTCAATCGATCGCTCCTAACAACTTATGGGATACCATAATATTTTTACACATTAGCGATTCTTTTCATCTCGGTTTTTGGTGTGTTTTCTTAAGCGTTAAATAATTCATATTTATCCACATACATAAGTAAGTGCTTATACAATTAATTGCAAATTAAATTTATCTATTGAAGGAATTTTTTACTTTCACTTACCTATATTTTTTTTTTTTTTTTTTTTTTTTTGTTCGGTACCCCTACCTGGCCATGTGTGGCATACGGGGGGTTACTCTACAGGTGTAACCAACCTATTCTAACCATGGTGGGAGGGTTGAGATTTATTCCGTGGGGCCTCCACGAAATAAAAGTTAACCCCTCCCAGGGCGGATTCGAACCGCCGCCGTTCGGCTCGAGCGTGCAACAACGGGTCGCGCTCCTACACGCTCGGCTATCCCGGCCCGTCTCACTTACCTATATATGAAATATATAGTAAGTGGAAGTATTGCGATCGTGAAAAATTTCGACTTCCGGTTTTCAACGGAAATACACGTTTTGGGGTCCCCTGAGTCAAAATAACCAAGTCCCGCGAAATGGTCTGTGTGTGTGTGTGTGTGAACAGACTAGCTCAAAAACTATAAACCGTGCGAACCTGAAATTAGGTATTTAGTGTATGTATATGCCCGCGATGTGACAGCCAAAATTTCATCAAATTTGCTCAAAGGGAGGGGGTACTTTATTTAATAACTTTTTAAGTTTTTTTCGATTTTCTCAAAAACGGCTCTAACGATTTTGATTAAACTGAGTATTTGATCTATTTATATGCCCGAGATATGACTGTAAAATTTTTATCAAAATTGATCAACCGGAGGGGGGACTTTACTTAATAAATTTTGTATCATTTTCATATGTTTTTTTTATTTACTCAAAAACGGCTTTAACGATTTTGATCAAACTGGGTATTTGATGTATGTATATGCCAAAGATATGACTGTAAAATTTTCATCAGAATTGATCAACCGGAGGGGGGACTTTACTTAATAAATTTAATATAATTTTCAGGTGTTTTTTTTTATTTACTCAAAAACGGCTTTAACGATTTTGATCAAACTGGGTATTTGATGTATGTATATGCCAAAGATGTGATACCCAACATTTCATCAAAATTGGTCAAACGAAGAGGGCACTTTATTTCATAACTCTTTTACAACTTTTTACCTTTTTTACGATTATCTCAAAAACGGCTTTAACGATTTTCATCAAATTCATCGTGTTTAATGACAATTAGGTGTTCTTTATTATCAGGTAAGCTTTATTATTTTTAAAATGTTCTGAGGGGGCTGAAATGAGGAAGGGGTCTTTTTTGTTTTCCTATAAAGTACCTTTGTATTTGTTTATATGGAGAAATTATCTGTCTCTCGTTTCGCCTAAAAATAAGAAATAGCTAAATATCCCGGGCCGGGATAGCCGAGCGTGTAGGAGCGCGACCCGTTGTTGCACGCTCGAGCCGAACGGCGGCGGTTCGAATCCGCCCTGGGAGGGTTAACTTTTATTTCGTGGAGGCCCCACGGAATAACTCTCGACCCTCCCACCATGGTTAGAATAGGTTGGTTACACCTATAGAGTAACCCCCCGTATGCCACACATGGCCAGGCAGGGGTACCGAACAAAAAAAAAAAAAAAAAATAGCTAAATATGAGATATGATAAAAATCAAGTAAACATATAGAGGAGAAAAAAGAAAAATATTCAGTCAACTCATAAAACACGTTGACCCCACTCATGCAGAGTTCGCCTTTAATGACAGACCATTGTTCATAATTAAAGCCAATCTGTTCATTTAATGGAAATTATTTGTTTCATGGTAAATGAAGTTTTCAACAACTACATAGAAAATTATAAAATCAGACGACTTGGAGTATTATGCTTGCATTTCCGAATTACCACAAGCTTTAATTTAATAATAAAAAAAACTAGTGTTTTTTGTAGAGCAAACAAAAAGAAAAAATAAGAAATGAATGTGGAAAAATGTGTCTTTGAGAAGTGGCAATTAACAAAACACACCAATTTCTAATTTAAGTAAGTTGGTAAGTGAAAGTTGTGTGTTGCGCGCACGCACCAGATTTTTTCTATTTATATTCTATATCTTTTCCTTTTTTTGTTATGAATTTTTGTTTGTATATAATTGTTATAGTTTACTTAACAAATAATTTCAGCTCTTCAGTACTTTATAAAAAAGGTCAGGGATCAATTCGATTCCCTTAAATCTTATTTTTCATTTCTTAAAGAATATAAATATTAAAAAAGAGCTTTGCTCTACTCCCAAGAGAGCTGATAGGATTTCTTACAGATGCGATTCAATACCTAGAAAGCATATCCAGCTTTTCGTTTTCTGTGATCCTTCGTAGCGGGTATTTTCGATATTGGCATTTAGTTGTAATCATCTAGAGGTACCCCATCCCACCACTATTTTGATCGAAAAGGTCTCTGATGTTCTGTTATCCCTGGCTATAAAAGCCATCGAATCATTGATTTCGGTCGTTTGTATGATAACAGTGAGATTTTCTACGAAATATATTTTCCTTTAATACTATGTTCCTCTAATAACATCCAAATGTTACGATGTATGATAAAAAAAGGGAAAAACGAGAAAAGAAGTGATTGTATCAAATGTATAGTTGAGTGTAATGATTTATAAACAGTTTATAAAATATAATATAATTAAAAACTCAGTAAAAACATTAAAATATGATTAAAACATTAAAAACATGTTAGCCTAAAATAATAATATTATAAGCCTACAACTTGTGCAGGGTTATACTCACGTAAAAAAAATTGATACTTTAATTGTCCAGAGGTACTGGTATCTAATAATAATAATTAAATTACTGATAATGTAATTTCGTCTTTTTCAAATTATACTTGAATAAAAGCCCCGAAAAAAATTATTTTTTTCCATAATTTGACAGTAGCGAATTTGACGGATAGGAACAGGAAAAAGTTTTTTTTAGAAATTTTGAACAGATTTTGCATTACTATGACACAATGGATACGTTTATCAGAAAACGAACGGAGCACGGTCTCTCACTCCTGACAGTTTCCCAAGTGCAACGTTTTAATTCATAAATTTTCATTAACTTTTAGGTTCCTGATAAAATATACACAAGAAAATTCTTTTCAAGTTAGCTAAGCTCATTACGTTAACTCTTGTTTTGTACAGTAACATATTATAATAATGTATTGGATGATTAAATTATCGGAAGTTTAAAATTTTGACAAACTTTGTTTGTGTGTGTGTGTGGGTTAACCAACTTTATGCTCAAGGTTAGTATGAGCCGAGAGTCCGCCTCACCAACTGGCTGGTCATGGCTAGCGATGGTGAAATCCTACCAGACATAGTTGGCAGCTGCGAATAAGGGGTACAACCCAAATAAGCTGTCCCAGCTCGAGGTGGCTACTGTAGCAGCTGCATCCCCATTAAAAGTCACGTGAGCCCAATGAGGATATCTTGACTTTTCGAGTAAGTATCAAGCAGCCTGTTTCCTTTCATACAATGGGGCCTCCAAGGCTAGAAGATCATTCGAAAAAGAAGCCAAGCAAGATCTCTAGTTGTGGTAAAAAAAAAAATTTCTAGGGTAGTGAACCGCTGAGAACACCCCTCCTGGTATGATTGACTAGATCGCTGGGCTGAAAACCCAGCCTTGTGAAACAACTCTCGTTCGGGAAAGCAAAAAAAAAATAATAAACCGAACTGCTATGGCAAAGAAACAAGGCATCCTTAACGGACTATGAGAAAATGCGGCAGGAAAGTGGATAAATAGACAAAAAAAAGATTAGGTTTGACAGGAATAGGTTTCTTCATAATATAGGAATTACTTCATAATATAGGAGTTTCTTCATAATTAGAAAATTCTTAAAGCCCTGTTATGCTTCGAACCATTTTCCTAAAGGTAACAACTGTAAAATTAGTTTGTAGGGGGAAATTTAGAAATATAACAATATTTTCGGCATACGCAGCTGCAGAAGAGGCTGATAATAATGTAAATAAAGCCTATCATGTTAGGATTCGCAATTGAAAGTGTATCAAAGTATAATTCGATTATATTAGGAGGTGACTAAAATGCCAAAATAGGAAGAGAAGGCTCAATAAAAAGTGTGACTGGGATCCATGCTCGTTTAACTTTCGGAGATAAACTGCTTAAAAATTTAGAATACTATATTTTCTAAGAAACAAACAAACTTGATTAGCCATAATGGAACAGTTAAGAGATTGATCATGTATTAATATGAACCAGAAAATAAATCTTATATCATTGATTTTACAAGTGTTAGGGATCCAGATCGTTTGTTTGTAAGACAAAGTACTGAAAATAGCAAGAGTGTGGAAGTAAATCGTACTGGTTTCCTGGAAAACAGCAAAGCGAGGAGCAAAGAACCAATGGTCATGAAAAATTAAAAGTAAACTGAGCAGTCATAAAAAGAAAAGCGAAAGTATGAAGAAACTGTTACAAAAGACGCAATAGGCAAAAAGAGGAAAACTGTCGTCTGCTAGTTGAAGAGAAGCTAATGGAATGTGTAGGACAGAAAAAAATGATGAAAACAAATAGATAGGAAATTAAACTCAAAAAGCCTATGTTTCCATATTATTGAATCCAATTTTATTTCCTTATTAAGTAGTATGTATAAAAAAATATCTATAAACCATACTGTAATGAAAATTAATAATCTTTTGATTTACACTTACTTACACACACTGTACTGTTGTAAAGATTCTAAACTAGAGTTATTGGAATTTTACCCGTTTTACTTTGTGTGTTTCCGGGAAATGTTTGATTTTTTTATTCACTTTATTTATTTTCTATGTCTTGTTGAACCTTGATTGAGAAAATCAAAAATTTTGTTTCACGTCCCTATGAATAATCAAAGTGAAACATGATTTCGTGATTAACCATTTTTATCTACCTCCTGTTAGGCAATCACATATTTTGTGCGCAGTAAAAAGACAATTTATTCATTCTAATGGAAATATAATATTTATATCCTGTGTTATTTTTTCGTCCCTACTTTCTACTTTCCTATGCTATAATTGCTTCTATATCCATATGAATACCTGATCCTTGCTCTATCAGTCTCCGGACTAGAGCTGGTTGCATTAATTAGCCTGGATAATCGACGATCTACTATAATAGTAATAAATAATTTAAATTCTACAATTATTTTTCTTTGAATTCAAGTCTTTATGTCTTAACATTATTGTGCAATTTCCCTGATCCGATTTATTCAAATATTAGAGTTGACAATTACGAGGCTTAGTCTAACTGCCCTCACAGCCTTTGTGATCCCCCTATTTGAATTCAATATTGCATTAACATAGATATTAAGCCCTGCTTTGTGCGGGTATAATGTAGCATGCAGCGCCTCTAGCAAGCGACTTAAAGGGCAATATCAGAGAACAATCTGCTAAATGTTCCATATCCTTCTTAGATATTTATGAGCTGATTGTTTCTCATTCCTTTGTTCCTATGGAAGTAATATCGAAACTGCAAAGCGTCGCACAAAAGACAACTTATTGAAACTATTACATAACTCCGTTTGTACGAAGCTTTTACCTAAGTCTACAATAAGCTTTGTGAACTCAATGTCGGGGTATTACATATATTAATATTCCAATGTATTTAACCTTTTTCTGAAAACTGATTTATCGATGATATTAATAAAATAAAAAGGTTATAAAATTACAACCTCTAACATACCATAAGTCAATCGATAATAAATTCGAGTAATAAATATCTGATAATATATGTAAGCGTCCAAGTTCGATGTTTTTTACTTCTTTCATACTTTCATATTGATCATGATATAAAAAAAGTCAACATTCGTTGCAATTTATGTTTCGTGCGATTGAAATACGTTAGATTTTGATTATTCGAAAAATTCAGAATATATATTCAATAGAATCAAATTTAGAATTTCATGTATGAAAATAAAAGGAAAGGAAAGCAAATATCGATGGGAATAGATTAATTAATGGTAATTCCGTTTATTTTTTATTTAATATATATTTGGAATATTCCAAAAAATCATAATAAATTCGGTACAGATTACATTTAATCTAGGAATCGATATGAAATTCATCATCAGTCCCTCTACTACCTTATACTTACTGTCTTGGTCTTTACCGTCCTTGCGTGGAATGTGTAGTAAGGGGTGGTTAGGAGTGGTTAGGGTTGGCGCGCCGCACAGTGGGGCAAAACGGCAAAAAAGTGGAAAAAATCTATATCTTGGGAACGGTTAGTTCTATCGAAATAGAAGTTATTTCATTCGTTTAAGGATGGAAAATTACAATAGGATAATAACTAAATTTAAAAATTATATAATTTATGTATATATAATTATAGAGGAAACTTAAGAACGGATATTTTAAATAATTAAAAAAAAATAATTGGACTTACTTTTAACTTAATTTAGCTACAGATAAAGAAAGACATTGATGACCTTAGGGTTTTATGGCTTTTAAACCTCAATAAACAAAAAAACTTAATTTAGCTTATTTTACTTTGATTTAACTCAATATTAATTTAAATTTCCTTTAAGGTAGCATTTTTTTTTTTTTTTTTTTTTTTTTTTGTCAGCTAATGCCTAGCAACTTTTTATAAGAAAATATTGAGACCACTGTCTTTAATCGCCTTTCTAATCACCTCATACTGATATTTAGACAGTTTTGACTGGATAAAAACAGCTCGACCAGAATCACTGTCGAAAATTGTACTTCAACAATTTTTCTCTGGGAGGAGGCTGAAGCAGCTGTCAAGTTTCATTGAGTATTACACTAACCATATTATATTTCAAATTTAAAAACAAATTAAACCATGATTGTGTAGGTATGTGGGGATGTGATTCAATGATTTTTGAATAAATTGGAGACAGTCAAGTTAAGGGTATTTTAATTCTCGGGAATGTTTTTGGGCTCCGCGAAATTTTTCACGTAATTGAAAATAACTACCCAACAGGCAAAAAAAGGCAAATGAAATCAGAGGAATATATTCTCTGATACATCCCGGTCCTAGATCAATCCCTCCAAGGCTTTATCTATAATCATTATTCAAATTAGTTATTTTGTGCGAAAGATTTTCGCTTAATTAATCGTTTATATTGGATGGATACTGTTATAATGTGGAACGTCTATATACGCCCTTAAAGGTTGTAAAACAACTATCACTTAAATTTGCTGTAACTAGCTCAATATATTATTATAAAAAAAATGGCAATATTACAACCACGAAAAAACTTATAATTTCTTTTCAAAAGAAATTTTTGATAAGGAGGGAACCAATAGTTTTTATTTGTTTACTATTCAAGAATGAAAAACAATAAAAATTACCATCAGATATGAACATTGCATTTTTGTTTTTTCCCTCGTTTGTCACACTGTGCGCCGTTTCGGGAACAGCTGTTTACACTGAAACGTGAAGTTGAGAGAACAATGATTTCTGACCGCACCTATGTACAAAAAACAATCATTTTAATTACAAAGACGGCTAATTTGGAACTCGCGGCTTTTCCTGTAACTTATTATGGATAAAAGCAACGTCAGAAAAATGCTATAAGAATGTCTGGAAGTGTATCTTGACTAACACAAGACAAGAAGCGACTCTAGCGCCGGACGGCGGACGAATAAAGTACCTGTTCGAGTTCGTGTCTTGTTTAGAATTGCTGAACAGTGTTCGGGACAGGCTGCTCGAGGGTGAAGTTCGTCGTACAGTGTAAACGCAGCTTCAGGGTACTGGCACCTGGAGGGTCAGTGGCTGGCTGTGAGGCTAGAGAGATCAGAAGTCGCCGATTCCCTCCATCATCAGAGTACCTAATGGATTTGATAGGGGTTGAACAATGGATAATGACCCTTTCAAACTTTTATTTGTGTGTAATTTACTATATATTTTTTAAATATTTGATTCAATGGCTCATATATGCCTTAATACGAAGAAGATAAAAAAGCTCAGGGTGAGAGATCTTCCTTACCCAGCCCTGAGACATATAATTGACTAATAGAATCCAGCAAGACAATACATATTATGTTTTCTCACACATATTAATATTTTCTCTATGGCGAATTATTTGGTTGATTGTCGTGAGGCATAAATCAATGAATTTTCGGCGTTGCTTTTATGTAGTATTTTGCAATTTTTTTTTTTTTTTTTAATTATTCAATCACTGAATAAGGGGCCATAAACTCTTTGGTAGGATCTGGGGATCTGTGGCTCTGCGATTATTGTTTTCCATTCTTCGCAATCTGGGACAGTAGTGAGGCTGTTTCAATTTTCGATCCCCAGTTTTCTGAAATCCTCTCCAGATCACCGGCCTTTGTCTGCCTCTATTCCTTTTTTTAGTTTTATAGGTTCTTCTTTCTTTTTTAAACCCCTGGGCCCATGTTAATTGATCACCTTTTATTGTATTTTTAAACATTAACAATTTTAGATAAACAAATGAGTGCTAGGCACCTTAAAAGGGGGGGGCAATTTTTTCTTAATATTTTCATTTATTTTTTATTTTATTTTTTTACAAGAGCTCTCCGCCAAAGTGGAAGAGACGCATGAGAGAAGGCTGGGACGCTAAGGAAGAGAGAAGAAGTCAGTTATAAGTTTTTTCATTACCGTTTGTTCATAATTCAGGAGCGGGAAGGCGAAGAGGAAATGTAATTAGCTCAACTCATTACTGCTCCGCCCCCCCCCTCGAGTCAACAATTTTTTAACTTTCTTCTGAAATATTAATGGAAGAAACATCCCATTACAAAATGACAAATTAAACAATCAAATTACACCGAGGAATTCGGGATGAATAATCAGTATTTATTAATGTTTTATATTAAATTTTTGACGTGAAAGAAAGACAAAACAAGAATTTTAATATTTCTTATCAGTTATAGGGTTAAAAATATAAAGTTTTCATACTTGATTAAATTTAACTAATAGCTGCAAACCTTAACACACTAGCCCAAATGTAATATTTTAAGTAAGCAGGACCGTTGCATTTATTTTATTTGTCTGCTCATCTAATATCTGGAGGAACAGATGAGTAAGCTATTTGAAATAACTTCTAAAAATGGCTGAGCGCCCATGTAAACTTGTTGTAGTTCTGTCACATATTTTTACTTTCACTTACCTATATATGAAATACATAGTAAGTGGAAGTATTGCGATCGTGAAAAATCGACTTCTGGTTTTCAACGGAAATACACGTTTTGGGACCCCTTGAGTCGAAATAAGCAAGTCCCGCGAAATGGTCTGTGTGTGTGTGTGTGTGAACAGACTAGCTCAAAAACTATAAACCGTGCGATCCTGAAATTGGGTATTTAGTGTAAGTATATGCCCGCGATGTGACAGCATAAATTTCATCAAAATTACTTAAAGGAAGGGGGTAATTTACTTAATAACTTTTTAGGTTTTTTTCGATTTTCTCAAAAACGGCTATAACGATTTTGATTAAACTAAGTATTTGATCTATTTTTATGTCTGAGATATGACTGTAAAAATTTCATCAAAATTGATTAACCGGAGGGGGGACTTTACTTAATAAATTTTGTATCATTTTCATGTGTTTTTTTTATTTATTCAAAAACGGCTTTAACGATTTTGATCAAACTGGGTATTTGATGTATGTATATACCAAATATGTAAAAGCCAACATTTCATCAAAATTGGTCCAACTGAGTGGGGCACTTTATTTCATGACTTTTTTTCCTATTTTTACCTTTTTTTCGATTATCTCAAAAACGGCTTTAACGATTTTTATCAAATTCGTCATGTTTAATGAAAATTAGGTTTTCTTTAATATCAGGTAAGCTTTATCATTATCAAAATGTTCTGAGGGGGCTTTTTTTTTGGGGGGGGGGGCTTTTTTGTTTGTTTGTTTCTTTCTTATAAAGTACCTTTGTTTTTGTTTACATGGAGAAATTAACTGTCTCTCGTTACGCCTAAAAATAAGAAATGGCTAAATATGAGATATAATAAAAATAAAGAAAACATAAAGAGGAGAAAAAAAGAAAAATATTCAGTCAACTCATAAAACTCGTTGAGCATGCACGCATGCGGAGTACGCCTTTAATGACAGACCATTGTTTATAATTACAGCCGCTCTGCTTATTTGAGAAGTGGCCATTAACAAAACGCATTAATTTCTAATCTAAGTAAGTTGGTAAGTGAAAGTTGTGTGTTGCGAGCACGCACCAGATTTGTTTTTTTAATTAGGGATGTTTTTGGATCCATTCTCATCCTTAATAATAGTTATATAGACCAGAAAAAAATTTATGTTACAAAACACATTTTTAAAACCAGTCAAAAAATATCTGGTGCTACGCACGCAACACACAATTTTTACTTAGCTACTCACTTAGAATGTAAACTTTTTTTTTTCTGTTTTTTTTTTTATTCTCCTTAAGGTATTGAGTATTTCATTTATTGCAAATCTTGTAAGTCCTCAGTACTTTCTGTTTTATTAATTATCGCTTTTTTTAAAAAAATCCTAATTTCAGTATTTTTTTTTTACAATTTCGTAAATATATCTAGTAGGGGAATCGATAGAAGGATATTATATTGAGGCCTTTCTTATTACAATGCACATTGAGAGTTAGTCAATTTTTCTATATTCGAAGGTAGGAAAAACAACTTTGTAGGAAAAACAATTTTTTTCCTTCGCCATTTAAGCACCCTCAGAGCATTTCTATAATGATAAAACCTACTTCATATTAATGATTCTACGCGTATTTCCGTGAAAGTCGAAATTTTTCCTGATCGCAATACTGCATAGGTAAGTGAAAGGAAAAATATCACTGATAGATTAAATTTTCAAGAACATTTAAAAAAAACAAACAAGCATTTGCTTCTCAAACATTTTTGTTAGCCTGAAATTCATAAATGCTTATATTCAGAGCTGATGGTTTACTTATGTTTTTATATATTGGCGATTAATAAGGAAA
This sequence comes from Aelia acuminata, assembly GCA_911387785.2. Taxonomy (NCBI): domain Eukaryota; kingdom Metazoa; phylum Arthropoda; class Insecta; order Hemiptera; family Pentatomidae; genus Aelia; species Aelia acuminata. Next base: position 148,602,269 of record OU426979.1, on the reverse strand, counting down.
ACAAAATCATTGAAATTCTATGAATTAACTCTGTATCTAAGTCTCAGTTTGTAAAGTGACTAGAACACACTGCCAGTATTAAACGTAACAACGAAAACGTTATTGCAGTGTTGGGCTTTAACATCTTGAAACCATGTTGATAAGCTTGTCTGAGACTTCAATCTTGTGTAAAATTACAAATAAATATTACTTCGAAGAAAGCCATAAATAGTTTTCAAACGAACAAACAGTTTTATCTCGTAATTGGGGCAATGAAGTTTAGGTTCTTCCTTAGACAGAATTGTTAAGGAATTCTCAAGTGTATAATGCTTACCAAAGAAAGTTGTAGTCCAAAATACCAATGGCGTGTTAATATAAATATAGAATTTAGCATGAATTCTGAAATTACACAGTATTTTGTGCCTGTTCTTACCCCTCATTTCGACTTAATACCGCCTCTCAGTCAGTTATATTTAACTGAGTCCATTCTTAGAATCGAAATTCTAAACCGAAATATTCTTTGTATACCTCACCTATTTTCCTCCAGTTGTTGTGAAATGCTAAAACCAAAAAAAGTCTCTCTACTACTTAAATACTTTTTATTTATATATTTATTCATCTTACACTTGTTGATGTATTTTTGATTTTATTTTAAAATCCCTAATCTAATTATTAAAAAATAAATAAATAAAATACCAACTTATGAAGAGTGTTTTGTTTCAGTGCTACACAAGGAATTTTTTTTAAATTAAAAGTTATTTGCTTGCGCCCTTACACATAAATTATGAATCTTCAAATTTTGAGATAAAGATTAGTATGAAAAGATTTGAAAGCAACGATAAGAATTCTAAATCAGATCCTGAAGTGGTTGTGAACTTGTACATCAAAAGGTCCAACTACAACTGAATCTGTCGTTTGAGACACAAGTACAATTCTATTTTTTATTTCTTTTTGGCAATTGGCTGAGACTAATAAATCGAGAATTATATTTCTAATTATACCTGATACTGTCGGAGAAAATTATTTTTGTTCAGGGAATCTATAAGTGCGAAAGCAGAAATTTTTTTTCGCTTTTACATAAATTTAAATTGTTGACCATATAAGGTTCCGTAACGATTCAAATTTAAGTATTTTGAAGTTTTATTCTTATTTGTTATATCTGTTTTCGTATTTCAGAATTATTACAAAGAAATAATCAAATAAAAGTAAAAAAAAAAAGATCCTTTATGCTTCAGCTAAATTATACGATTCTTCAGGATCAAAGGAATTCGAGAAAAGAATGGAGGAACGAATCGAGTAAAATATGGGGCATATAGCTAACAATGTTAACTCTTGGTTTGACGTTAAAAGCCCAATGTAACAAACAAAAAAAAAATCCATGGTTTCAATAGAACATTTGAGCTCTACGTAAGAATTTTTTCTGCTAACTTTTAAATATTTTTTTTGGAAAATCTAATATATTCAACAAGTTCTCAGCAGTTTTTTTCATTATGACGTTCCTTTTATGTAAATAGTTTCTTATCTATTTTTTTCTTTTATTTTTTTCTCTAGTTTTATCATTATTATTAGTAATATTTTTAAGATGTTAAATATGTATCTTTTTCCGTTTGCGTATTTTCCACTGGTGAATCTTATCTACTTTCTGGCTTTAAAAATATTCTGAAAACGATTTTCTAAAATATTTAAATTACTTTTGTCATTGTTATTTCCTATTTCAGATCAAAAATGCAAAATATCGTCTATTTTATTAATGAAATTACTAAAAGGAGAAATAATAATGGCAAATTTAAATGTTGGCCAAGAACGATTTACAATTTATTATAATACCTGAAATAATTTCACGTTGTAAAGATTTATGAAGATTAACTTACTACAGTTTTGTATAGTAAGCATAAGTTACAATTACTACATTAATCCAGCAGTACTGAAGAACGGTTTATTCAGCGAACGTCAAGATATGTATTCAGTATTCGGTAAGATGGCCTCATGCTTTCCAGTGATCCAGCATTCTGCAGCTCTTACGGTTTTTGCAAAGCTTTCATGACCCTGAAAAATTGATATAATATTATTCCTAACACCCCTGAACTTAGCAAAAACATACAACTAAAAAATAAACGAGTAAAAATAAGTATGAGGGTATTAGGTTTGGTTCCGTGGTTGTGGTTAGGTTAGGTTATATTATTTTATGGGCACACAACATCTGAGGTCTTTTGTGCCCTTTAGCTATTCAAAAATTTTAAACACATACATGTGTTCATATATACATACAGTTTTAACTCATTTATTCATCTGTTTGTTTATTTAGTAGTCTCTTCGTACTTCACTGCTATATTTTGGTAAACAAGTTGTTTTTCTTTAGAAATTCGATTATTATCGCAATATTATTATGGTTGTCGCCCAACATTGTTTGGAGTTTTCTTTCTATCATACGATTTTGAAAGAAGCTGTCGTATAGGGTGCATTTTTCTAAGATGTGGTATATAGACAGCTGCTCATTGCAATTTCCACATGTCGGTGGTGTACTGTTATCAATGAGGAAACCGTGTGTGAGTCTTGTGTGCCCAATTTTCATTCTGGTGATTACAACCTCCTCTCTTTTATTGTTTCTACAGGAGCTTTTCCACAATTTCGTATCTTTTTTAATGTTTTTTAATTTGTTGGGTCCCTCAACATTGTCCCAAAGCTGATCCCACATCATCCTGGCTTGGGATTTCAGATAACTACTGATATCAGATGAGGTAAAGACATTGGTTTCCTCCATTGAAGATAGTGCTGCATCCTTGGCCGCTATGTCAGCTGCTTCATTCCCCTTAATCCCCACGTGTGATGGTGTCCAGACGATAGTCACATTCTTGTTTAAGCCATTGTTCATAGATAAATATGCCTGAATTTTCCTTACTATGGGATTTTTAGAGTATAGGTCTGTAATTGCCATTATAGCTGACAGGGAATCCGTGCATAAGACGAAGTCTTCCTCATCTTGCTGCATTATGTGGTACAGGGCTGCACTCAAAGCGTAACATTCAGCTGTGTAGTTACTTGTGAAGGGTGGAAGCTTATATTTAATTTCACAGTTTCTGGTTACAACGGAGCATCCTACATTAGAGTTTAATTTAGATCCATCTGTATAAAGAAATGTACTATTTTTATATTTATCTTTAATTTTTTGATATTCTGTTCTATAGATCAATTCTGAATTATTATTTTTCCTGTATTTGGTGAGCGTGAGGTCTATTGTCGGCATTTTTAATGTCCATGGTGGGTAGGTAAATTCTTCAGGTGTTACATCTAGGTTGCGGATTTCCTCGATGTACCTTCGCGCTCTAATTCCGAGAGGTGCGGGGAGTCTTCGGTTTGCATTGAATCTTTGAGTTTTCGGTTGGAAGATAGGTTTCCAGGATGGATTTTCGTGGTTAAACTTTAGCTTTCCAATATATCCGCATGCCAGTTGGTGTCTTCTCACCGTTAGTGGAGCTAGACCAGCTTCTACACATAAACTATTAACGGGACTTGTTCTGAATGCTCCTGTAGCTAAACGAATACCTGCGTGGTGCACAGAATCTAAAGAGGAAAGCGATTTGATATTGGCTGATGAATACACGATGCTGCCGTAATCTAATTTAGATCTGATTAGACATGTGTAAACTTTAAGCATGCTGGATCTATCAGCACCCCATGAACAGCCAGCTAAAACCTTAAGTATATTGAGTCTTTTTTGGGATTCATCCTTTAGCCATTTGATGTGATCTTTCCAATCTAGCTTACTATTTAATATTAATCCCAGGAATTTAATATTTTGAGCGAAATTGAGATATATACCATTGTAAGTCAGCTCTGGAGGAGGGGTTGGCGATCTGAGCTTTGAAAAAATCATACATTTTGTTTTTTCTACTGAAAAACGTAATCCGGTTTGGGCGGACCATAATTCTAGATTATTTAGGCATTTCTGGATTGTTGCTTTCATTCTGTTCCTGTCTTTAAAGGTAAGTAATATTGCTAAATCATCCACAAATAAAAATGTTTTGATTGGTTTCGGTACGAAATTGATCACATTATTAATAGCTATAGCAAAAAGAACACAACTAAGTACGCTTCCCTGGGGTATTCCATTCCTCATTTTCCTTACTAATGATAAATGATTACCTACCCTGACTTGAAAGGTTCGATCTCGCAGAAAATTTGCAATAAATATGGGAAGTCGACCTCTTATACCCCATTCGTGGAATTGTTGAATGATTAGTGAAGGGTTTAAGTTGTCATAAGCTTTTTCTATGTCGAAATATATTCCTAGGCATTCCTTCTTGTTAGCAAAACTATTCAATATCTCGTACTCCATCGTTACAAGGTGATCCGTCGTAGAGCGTCCTGTTCGGAATCCACATTGCGCGTTCGACAATAGTTTATTTGTTTCTAATATCCACATCAGCCTTTTAAATACAATCTTTTCTAATAGCTTGCATATGCAACTTGTAAGGGAGATGGGGCGGTAATTGGAAGAGTCAAGCTTATTTTTTCCTGGTTTCAAAATCGGTATTATAATTGACCTCCTCCAAATGTCAGGAAAATCCCCTGTGCACCATACATGGTTGTAGAGGGTTAGAAGTGCATCCTGTGCCGGCTTAGGGAGATTTTTTAACATGGCGTTATGGATCTCATCGACTCCCGGTGACGAAAGTTTCAGCTCTTTTATATTGGCAATCAGTTCTGCTTTCGTAAGTGGAAGGTTGTAAGCTTTTTCAGATTGGGTGTCAGTTGTACCAATGTCCAGGTTTTCTGAACTTAGCTGTGGTATTTGGGTACGGTATAGACTTGAATAATAATCTGCGAAGTACTCAGCCAAAGTGAGTGGGTCTTCCTCCACTTGATCGTTAATTAAAAGCATTGGATGGTAGTCAACAAATTTTCCTGAAATACTTTGAATCTTCTTCCAAAATAACTGAGGTGAGGTACTAGTTGAAATACTTTTTAGGAACTGTTCCCAGGATTCCTTCTTCTTGGTTTTTATAACTCTACGGGATATCGAACGCTGTTTTTTATATTCTATTAGATTGGTAGAAGTTGGTTCTTTTTGAAAGATTTTGAGGGCTTTTCTTCTTTTTTTGATTGTTTCTTTGCATTCTTTGTCGTACCACGGAATTCGTTTTTTATTATTGATATTACTACAACTTTTTGGGATTGTGGTTTCGGCTGCTTTCAAAATGGTTGAAGTGATAAGTTCGTTTTTCCCGTTACTATTGTTAATTGCTGATATATTTAACTCGTTTATTTGTATCTGATTTTGAAACATTGCCCAGTCGGATTTTTCTGTGATCCATCGGGGATGTTTAGAAATTCGGGAATCACTATTAATAAAACTGATTATTAAAGGAAAGTGGTCACTTGAATATTGGTCCTGGGAAACTTGCCATTTCAGATGTGTATAAATGGTCGGGGAGCACCAAGTGAGGTCTATGGATGAAAAAGTATTATATGCTGGGCTTAAATACGTGGGATGTCCGGTATTTAGAGTAATGAAATCGAAACTATCTATTATTCGCCTAATTGTATTTCCACGGCTAGAGCAATATGTAGACCCCCAGGAGGTATGGTGCGCGTTGGCGTCACTCATTACGATGCACGGCGAAGGAATATTATTTAGAAAATTATGCAACTCCAATTCAGATAGATCGTCAGGAGGTAAATATATATTGGTCAGGAAAACTGGGAAGTGAAGGAAAACCTTGACAACAATGGCTTGAAGAGAAGTATTAATGGGTATCAACTCCGAAACTACCTTTTTATGCACAGCAATCAAAACCCCCCCACATGCCCTGTTTCTATTCTCGTAATCTTTTCTATAGATGTTATATTCTTTTAGATTAAAATTTTTTTGGGGGACCAATTTACTTTCTTGTAAGATTATTGCGATTGGACGATATTTATTTATTAAAAGTTTCAATTCTTCATATTTTCCAGTTATACCGTTACAGTTCCACTGAATTATATTGGTTGAGAAATTCATTATTTAATAAAGGGTTTAATAAATACGTTTATATAAGTAAATAAAGGAATAAAAAAAGAAAAACAATACAATTAATTGAAAAAAAAAAAAAGAAGAAAGATAAATAATTATGCATTAATACATAAGTTGATAGAAAGTATTAATAATAAGATACTAGATCATAATTTAATCAGTTTGCATTCTCTCTTTGCTTTGTTTTCGATTAGGAGATTTATTTCGAGATCTACTTCTAGGTCGTCTTACCTTGACTACTGTCCACTCGCCCTGTTCCTCTGGGTGAACGAGGGGAGTGTTTACATCCTGGGATGTCGGTTTTTCCGAAGGTGTAGTCTTCGGATTTGAGGAAGGCTGGCTGGTTTTCACCGGTTTTCCAGCCGAGGATAGTGGTGTTAGGGGGGAATTCGAAAAATCAGGAGGAGATGAATTATTTATAGGAATAGTGAGATGAGGAGCGGGGATGGGAGGCGGGTGGTGGGGAAGAGGTAGGGTGGGGGGATCGCCTTTATCAGTACTGGAACTGCTAGCAATAGCTAAAGGCGCATCATTTATTACAGGCGCTAAAGGTTTTTTAAATACGAAGTTATTAACAATTAAATCGTCTGTCTGAACACTAACATTTATTTTATTTTTCACGATATTAGAAAATGAAATTGGAGTTGTTAACGGATGCAATTGCTCATATTTCTTTTTAGCAGCTACATAGGTTATTTTTTCAGCCTCTTGAATACCTTTTATATCTTTTTCTTTTATAAATACCGGACACATTTTTGAAAACAAGTCATGTTGACCCGAGCAATTAACACATTTTGAGGGGCTTTTACATTCTATTCCTTCATGCTTTCTGTTACCACAAAACCTACATAAAGGCTCCTTTTTGCAAGTATTTTTAGTGTGCCCAAACTTAAGGCAAATATAACATCTGACAGGGTTAGAAATGAATTGCCTAACGGTAAGGTTATAGAATCCTATTTTAATTTCACTCGGTATTGTTGGATTATTAAAGGTTAGAAGGTAATTATGGCTATCCCTCTTCTCGTTATTTCTATAATAGGTTAATCTTTTAACATCGAAAACATTTTGCGATTTTAATTCTTCTTTTATTTCATCTATTGAGCAATAACTTAAATCCGGGCACCAAATTATTCCTTTACTTAAATTTAGTTTGCCATGCGGCTCTATTTTAACAGGAAAATTGTTTAGTAATTGCTCACATCTAAGAAGCCTTACCGATTGTGTTTCTGTAAAAACTTCTACTAAAAGCGTACCATCTCTCAGTTTTTTAATAATTTTAAGTTCACCGACTAAGCTTTTTAAACTTTTGTGAATTAAAAAGGGCGACACTTTCTTGAAATCTAATGAATTCCCTTCATCATCAGTGCCTAACCTTTTTATTATTAAAAACTTTATGCAATTATTTTTTTTTGAATCAATATTGTCCATTAATGAACCTTTAATTCTACCTTTTTTCCTCTTTAACGGAGGAGAATCTGCCATTTTAGGCAGTAAAATAGATCAAAAATAAAATGTAACAAAATACGATAACTTCTAATATATATGAAAAAAATAATAATATTTAAAAAAACAGTCAAAGAAGTATAAAGAAAAAAAAATATATGAAGCAATAATAAAGTTTGACTTATCGGTCGATGCTTAATCCCCGGGAGCTCAAACAGCCAACGTCCTCACTGCACCAGGTATAAACACAAACTCTCCGTGGTTGTGTGTGTGTAAAACAGATTCACGACGACATCCGTTTTCGATGAAAATTGGAGGACTCACAAAAAGTAACGTATTAATTACATGTTATGTACGTTGTGTATTTATTATATATTGTTTATTATATTATATTATATAATATTTCTTACAAGAAGCTAACGGGATTTACCTTATATGAACATGTCGGGTTTTCAAACGATTGATATAATTCTTACCGTGCAAATTAAAGAAAAAAACGATTTATAAAAGAAGTTTAATCTTCCGCAAATATATAATATTTTTTATATTTATTTAGAGACCAGAATGATTATTTAATATTAATCAATAACAAGGTGAATATATTGAGTTAAGGAAGAAGTTACCTACACCGTTTTATCTTGATATGTGACTTGTGCCTCTGACTTGAGACACAGTCTGCAAAAATTACGATGAATAAAAATAGCCACAGTAACCTCGCCTAGAAGAAGCATAACGATACTTGCACCAAAAAAATATATATTTTGAATAATGAAATAATATCTCCGCCCAGACGAATGGCCTGAAATCAGTGAATATTTGTTTTAACTTTTATGACGTTTGAAAGAGGTAAAATGGATTTAATAAATTCCTATTAACTGAATTATTTTTATTTTTTTATTTCGGAGAACCTCAATGGGAAATTAAGAAAAACAGAACCACTTGCATTGTTGGATGAAATGTTGGTTAAAATATCAAACAATACATCAAATTTACATATTTTTATTTACGGTACAATAAAAAAATACATTTATTTATTTAGGAAAGAAAAAGCAGATTAAACAAAAAGAGAAAAATCTGGTGCGTGCGCGCAACACACAACTTTCACTTACCAACTTACTTAGATTAGAAATTGACGTGTTTTGCTAAATATCATTTCCCAAATTCACACATTTTTCTACATTCATATCTTATTTTTGTTAATCGTTAAAGCCGTTTTTGAGTAAATAAAAAAACCCGTGAAACTGATACAAAATTTATTAAGTAAAGTCCCCCCTCCGGTTAATCAATTTTGATGAAATTTTTACATTCATATCTCGGGCATATAAGTAGATCAAATACCCAGTTTGATCAAAATCTTTAAAGCCGTTTTTGAGTAAATAAAAAAAACACGTGAAAATGATACAAAATTTATTAAGTAAAGTCCCCTCTCCGGTTAATCAATTTTGATGAAATTTTAACAGTCATATCTCGGGCATATACATACATCAAATACCCAGTTTGATAAAAATCGTTAAAGCCAATTCAGAGTAAATAAAAAAAAACACGTTAAAATGTTACAAAATTTATTAAGTAAAGTCCCCCCTCCGGTTAATCAATTTTGATGAAATTTTTACAGTCATATCTCTGGCATATTAGTACATCAAATACTCAGTTTAATCAAAATCGTTAGAGCCGTTTTTGAGAAAATCGAAAAAAACCTAAAAAGTTATTAAGTAAAGTACCCCCTCCCTTTAAGTAATTTTGATGAAATTTATGCTGTCACATCGCGGGCATATACCTACACTAAATACCCAATTTCAGGATCGCACGGTTTATAGTTTTTGAGCTAGTCTGTTCACACACAGACACACGGACACACACACACACACACACACACACACACACACACACACACACACAGACCATTTCGCGGGACTTGGTCATTTCGACTCAGGGGACCCCAAAACGTGTATTTCCGTTGAAAACCGGAAGTCGAAATTTTTCACGATCGCAATACTTCCACTTACTATATATTTCATATATAGGTAAGTGAAAATAAAAATAAATAACAAGGACTTATAATATTTGCTGGAAGATGAACATTTCAGCTGTTAATGATTAAATGTTTACAAAATTTCCGAAAATCAGCTTATGATATTTTAGGTATACGGGTCTAAGATGCTTGTCATAGGTAATCAAAGTTATGCAAAGTCGAGCGTGGAAAGTACTGACACGCTGCTCGCGCCCTCTCCCACTTCCCCGTTATGTGAGGCCCGTAGGCCAACTGGAGGCAATTCACGCAGATCGGATGTAGGAAAAACAACCCTGTTCTGTCTGAAGAGAATCGTAAAGTGATTTTCCAGTCAGTATCCAACCTGAGAACTGATTCATGGAGGTCTGCTTCAGGGGTCCTCAAGTCCTGAGAACTCTGAACATTATTAATATATGGGCCAAGACCAACTTGCTTATCAACAAAAACATTTCAAGGGAGAAATAAATGTTGAAAAGGCAATTTATTACAGATAAAACAATTTATAACAAAGTTCTTCTTTAAAATCTGCATGCAGGCATCTGATAGCCTAGTTTTACCTCTGAACAGTGTATTTTTTAAAATTATATTTATCATATTTCCTTTCCTTTTATATCCCATTTATCAACATCCATCACCTCTGAGATTTATATTACCACGTCAAATCAAGCAAGTGTAGATTCATGATGCGTTTCAGTTTAAAAATTCAATAATTTATTGCAAATTAAAAAACTCACAGCCCAGAAATTCTAGCGGCATGAGAAATAGTCAGAAGCCAATACACGAGAAGCAGGAGTAACCATACCAATAGAACACTCTTCATTGTGCCCAGTAATCTATTTCCAACGACATACCAATCTGATAGGTAGATCCTATCAGTAATGTTCACTGACATTGAATTCTACTTCGATTTCCTCTCTATCATCATTAGCTAGGAAATTAGTCGATTCTGACCTCCCTTTGCTGATGAAACTGAACAGTTTTTGTGTTTGTAAAACATGAAAACATTATTCACAATTTAGGTTCAGAATAGTAAATGTCTTTCTAATTCTTGTCGAATTAACAAGGAACAACAAATTTATTTTTTTTGATGTTTTCTTTAATAGATACAAATTAGGTGACCTCTCGTCGGCCATTCCTACTACGTGTCCTGCCCACCTTATCCTTGATAATTTAATCAGGTCCACAACCTCTGCTTCGTTAAAGATCCGATAGACTTCTTGGTTCTAGCGGAAGTACTAGGGCACTAACGAAGGACAAACACAACTTTGCTATCTCTGCAATCGAAAATACGTCGTAAAATGTCTCATCATAACAAAAATTCCGAAAAACGTATTTTCATATGTATTCATAAAATACTATAATTTAGCTTCACATTAATGAAGAAGGTTGGATAAGAAGTTTAATTACTGTTCATATAGTAAATTTATATAATATGTCATGAAAATATGGAAAAATGTTCTATGTTTTAACATCATCAAATTAGAATATAATTATATTATAATATATATTACAATATACGATAAACTGTCTAAAGAAGTATAATATTTGAATAGGAACAGTGTATATTGAGATATTTTGTAGCCATAACCAGTCTGAACCAATCAATGTCAGTTAGAGTTAGATATTAGGTAAAACAGACCAATAAAAAAGATAAAAAATTAACTAATAAGTACAATATAATAATAAAATGTAAGAGATACTTGAATATAAAATAAATTGTACTGACTAACATAAACTTAGCTAAACTAAATTTAAATATAGTTTAACTAACAAAATAAACTTACAAGTTCGAAATTTTATAATTAGAAAATAATTTATTATTATTTCTTAAATATACATGTCTTTAAGTCGAAAAGATGTCCGCCCCCCCCCCAGGTACTGAAGTATGCACTATTTTTATTTCGTAAAGAAGAATAACTAAAAACTATTTTAAAGTTATGGGTTAGTACATAAATCAGCGGAGTCGAAAAGACCTATGATAAAGTAAAACGCATTGGTTGTGTTCAAAACTTGTAATACCTAAGACTTTCTTCAGCGATGAGTCATCTCTGCCTGAATTGATGTATTTTTCAAGATATATATCTTCCTATAAGTCTCAACAAACAAACATTTTAGGACCAAAGGCTCTTTAGGGGTAGTGATATGGAAGCAGTACAACTTAACTTGCCTTTATACTGTGCAAACCTCACCCTCCAACAGGTAATTCACAGAACCTTGCCACGAACAGCTACCAGGTGTGTAAATATGAAACCGGAATTTTTCAAATAGCAAATAAGAGTTGATTGTGTAAAAATGATACATACTTTTTTATTCGAAGTACTGTCCTTCGCTATCTATGCATTTTTCCCATCATTCAGGCAATTTGTGGATTCCCCGACAAAATAATGCTTCCTCTTCTGAATCAAACCAATCACTTAACCAATTTCGTACATTTTCATAAGATGTGAAGCGCTGCTCAGCTAGTGCGTGTCCCATCGATGCAAATAGGTAGCAATCGGATGGGGCCAAATCTGGTGAATAAGCCGCATGCGGAAGAATTTACCAACCAAACACTTGGATCGTTTCCTTGGTCCGTTTAGCCGAATGTGATGGGGCATTGTCATGGAGCAAGATCACTTTGTGTGTCCTTTCTTGATATTTGGGACTTTTTGGCGCAAATCTTTATTCAAATTTATCATCTCTTGTAGGTAGCGTTCCGTATTATCAGTTTCCCCAGGTTTCAGCAGCTCATAGTAGATAACACTCATCTGATCACACCCGACACAGCGCATTTTCTTCCTCCCCAAGTGATGCCGATGGTTCACCAGGAGTTACCCAGGATTTTTTACGCTTAGGATTCTCGAAGTAAATTCACTTTTCATCACTCAGTCACAATTTGATGAAGAAATTACTTTTTTTCTGTACCTGGCGAGCAGCATTTGCCATGAGGTTTTTCGAGCTTCCTGCTGCCTGTCATTCAGGTGGTGAGGTACCCATTTCCCGACCTTCTGGATCTTTTCCATGCCTTTCAAACAAATGGAGACGGTGTCACATGTAATAATTGTCCAACAAACGCTTCCGAATCAGCGTTTTCAAAGTTTTTTTTTGTGGTTTTCCACAGTCTTTGTTTCTTTTATCGAAATCCATCATTAAATTTTTTGAACCAATCGAAACATTGAGATTTGCCTAGGGCATGCTCCCTGTAAGCTTCAACAAGCATCCTATGTGATAATGCTCCAATTTTTTTCAGAAGGAAACGGAAAATAAATGCTGTCCGCAAATCTTGATTTGTTGGCACAAAAGTCGACATGTTTAACGCCACTAAAAACACGGTTATAGAATGAAACTGATGTTGGTATCAATTGGATCTCTTTATTACATGTAGGCAAAAGCAGATAACACCACTGACGGATTAGTTAGGAGATTATATTGACTTCTAACTCCTATCATTGGCGAATTCCGGTTTCATATTTACACACCTGGTATTTACACGTTTAATTTTAATATCGAGTCTAATGTAGCACTTGGATTACCAAGGAGAAGAGCTCTTGGATCCCATCGAATATTAACCACAATAATGATAAATACAAATAACTATTTTTTCCAGAATAAATAATATTCTTTATGGTTTTTTCTGTAAAAAAAGTTGCTTACACGCTATCAAAATCTTACTTGCTAAGGTATAAACTGATCGATAGTGTAAAAGAGTTGAAGCGTAACAAATAACCTTTTGCCGTGCTAGAGAACACTAAGTTATAGGCTTACCTGGAAATTCACTTATATTGTACATCCAGCCTTTGATAAATGAGGTGCAATAGTTTGAGCTGACCGCGGTGAGGTCACATGAGTGTCAATGGTTGATTGATGGTATATTCCCTGCCGCGCCAGTATACCATGCTAATCTCTACTAATGGGCGTTTTATCATTAGGAAAGATTTAATTTTATTTTATTTTTTGAATTAGAACTCCTGTTTCTAAATCAAAGGCCAATCCGAGCGTTGGAAAACAGTGTCAGTCACATAGCTGATCCAAAATATACAATCAGTTTTAATAACGTATTTTATTTAAAATATAATTCGAACAAGTAAAATAAATTCGCGATATATGGGATTATGTAGTCAGCGTTTAATGTTGTAGCGTGGAAGCAAAGATTCTAAATACTACTACTACTATGTATGTTCTTGAATTTCACACCCGAATATTCCAGTTTTCATTTATTTAATGTATGTAATCCTTCACCTATTTTTTGTAGGTGTTCGATTTTCTTATTGTAAGAAACGCATTTTTCAATATTTTTTCCTTGTTGTCCCCTGTTAATAAACATATTTTTTTTTATAATGCAAAAAATATTTATGCATGAAAGTCTTAAAGCAATTGAGTTATCTATTATGATTCGTAAATTATTTACATGAAACTTAAAAAAAGGTTATTCATTACATTTTCATGATTTAATTATAACTTAAATTAAATAATTACTTCATCTAAACAATAAACATTTTTTTTTTTAAATGGAAAACTGCTTTACAACGATATTTCAGCTATGAATGTACATTGTGGTTTTGTATTGAATTTGAAGAATTGTATATTAATGCATTATTTGTATACACCTATTGTACTTTCTTTTTGTCATATTTTCAATGCAATGCTTATTTCATTACCTTTTAGTCTAACCCAGTAACATTAAGTTTTATTATGCATTTCCATCATAATAACTAATATGTATTGATGAGGTACACTCTCTATCTGATCATACCTTAGTCAATAACCTAGTTCAATAAATGAATAGCTCTATCTCGTGATGATTTGATTTTGCCATCTGCGGGTTGCCGTGCTTTCTGCAGATTATTTTATAAAAAGTTTTTTTTTCCTGATAGTTCTAAGCTATCAAAGAAGTACGTATGCTGCAATTCGATAAAATGTTTTATTTCATGTTTTATAAGGTCTCTACAAATCATTTTAGATATGTTCCTGGATCCTATCAAATGATTGAGTCTGTTTGTTTTAGATTTGAATGATTTTCTTTTTTTTCCAACTGGGACGGAAAAGTTATATTTAGGTCTACGGTTACTGCACTTTTAATAAACAGTAATAATTGTCTTAAAGCAAATAAAAGAACATTTAATAATTTCCCAGCCTGAAATTTCAGAAAATAAAAAATATCAAATATTTTTATTAAAACAATATAAAATCGTTTAAGGTAGTAGTTTTAACGTATCACAATGTGTCTAGAACTTACAATTTAGCTGCATAGGAGAATCTTATGTTTCATCTACTTTTTATCCTATAGTTATAGGAACGTACTTATTTCTTTAAAATCAAACTCGATAGGAAGTAATTTTAATTATTATAGGGCTTGTTATATAAATATCAGTTTCTAAAACCGCATTTTCTCATTATGGAATTAATTGATCTATGTACTTGGATGAGATGATATCGAATTCTCTTACGGAATTTTCGTTTGTAATAGGTAATATTAAACTCTCTCGGAAGATAAATTCCCTTACAAAACTTGAATACCTTACATTAATCTGGAGGATTTAAGATATAATTACTTATAATAAAATAAGAATAATGAAGCACAAGCAATCTCTTTAGCTACCAGATGACTCTTCTTAACCCAAATCAACAACAACTATAGTAATGGATTCATCAATGAGGATAATGTGTTGATTTGGGATTTTTACTCGAATAATTTTACTCCAACAAGTCCCTCAAATCGGAAATGTGTGCTGTTGTCCATTACGAACAGTTTAACTAAGAAAAGTGGACCTGATGAGGAAATTGCTACTACAACATATTCATCATTGAGTATATATATATACTTTTATTAACAAGTTTTTTATGATGAATAGACTTCATTAATTAACTCGTAATTGAAATTTATTTATATATAAGTAAAATGTTATTTATTTATTTATATAATCACAAAAAACATCCAACAACGATGAATTTGCGATCTACAAATTACTTGGAATAAGAACATTTTTTGGACTGCTTCACGAGTGTTCCTTGTGGAAGTAACAAATTAGTTCAGCAAGTCTCTTAAGAAATAAAAGTAATATAAGAAAAATGAAAAAAAAAAATGAAGTAATATAAAAAATTAAGTAATTAAGTAAAGAAAATTAAGTAATATAAAAAAATAAGTAATTATGTACAGAAAATTGAGTATTATAAGTAAAGAGAATTAAGTTACATAAGTAAAATAAAAGAAAATTAATATTGATTTGTTAAAATTTTCAGAGATAAAGTTTCTTAGAATTTTTGAATCAGTTTTAGAAAAAAAAAAAAATCTGGTGCGTGCGCGCAACACACAACTTTCACTTACCAACTTACTTACATTAAAAATTAATGCTATTTGTTAATTGCCATTTCTCAAATGAACAGAACATCTTTAATTATAACGCATTGGTTTGTCATTAAAGGCGTTCGGCGCATGCGTGAGCTCAAGGTGTTTTATGAGTTGACGAAATATTCATCTTTTTTTCTCCTGTATATGTTTACTTTATTTTCTTCATATATCATATTTAGCCATTTCTTATTTTTAGGCGTGATGAGAGACAGTTAATTTCTCAATATAAACTAAAACAAAGGTACTTTATAGGAAAACAAAAAAGGCCCCTTCCCCATTTAAGCCCCCTCAGAACATTTTAATAATGATAAAGCTTACCTGATATTAAATAAAAACTAATTTTCATTAAACATGACGAATTTGATAAAAATCTTTAAAGCCGTTTTTGAGATAATCGATCAAAAAGGTAAAAATTGGAAAAAAAAATTATGAAATAAAGTGCCCCCTCCGTTTGACCAATTTTGATGAAATGTTGGCTATCACATCTTTGGCTTATACATACATCAAATACCAAGTTTGATCAAAATCGTTAAAACCGTTTTTGAGTAAATAAAAAAAACACCTGAAAATGATACAAAATTTATTAAGTAAAGTCCCCCCTCCGGTTAATCAATTTTGATGAAATTTTTACGGTCATACCTCGGGCATATAAATAGATCAAATACTCAGTTTAATCAAAATCGTTAGAGCCGTTTTCGAGAAAATCGAAAAAAACTTAAAAAGTTATTAAATAAAGTACCCCCTCCCTTTGAGCAAATTTGATGAAATTTTTGCTGTCACATCGCGGGCATATACATACTTTAAATACCTAATTTCAGGTTCGCACGGTTTATAGTTTTTGAGCTAGTCTGTTCACACACACACACACAGACACACACACAGACCATTTCGCGGGACTTGGTTATTTTGACTCAGGGGACCCCAAAACGTGTATTTCCGTTGAAAACCAGAAGTCGAAAATTTTCACGATCGCAATACTTCCACTTACTATATATTTCATATATAGGTAAGTGAAAGTAAAAACTGTATTCATACTTTAAGCAAAATTAAGTGCCTCCATATAATCCAATTTTGGTTCAGGATTTTCTGTTTGAATGGTAGTGTGTCATCAAAATCAAAAGCATGTTTATTCTATTGGGTTGGGGAAAAAGTAATTTCCGTATTTTTAATATTTTTCAAAGCGAATATTTTTACATAAATTTCAAATACTAATCAATGATATAGGTGCCGTTTTGATCGATTGCCTTTTGCCATTTCTTCGGTAAAACCTTTATACCGTCCCTATACCTAAATGTTCTGTGCGAAAAACTGAACCAAGTGATTTGCACAAGACTCCTTTGATTCCAGCTTTACACCATTAAGAGAGTTCTGAAGAGAATGAAACAAATGATAGTCAGACGGCGCAAGGTCCGGGCTATATGGTGGATACATCAAAACTTCCCAGCCAAACTCTCGTAATTTTTGCCGAGTCACCAAAGATATGTGTGGTCTATCATTATCGTGATGGAATACAACGCCTTTCCTATGATCAATTCTGGCCGTTTTTCTTGAATCTTCTGCTTCAACCGCATTAGTTGTTGACAGTAGAGTCGAATCAATGGTTTGGCCAGGTTCGAGCAGCTCATGATGAACACTGCCTTTCCAATCCCACCAAACACTCACCATCAACTTCCTTCACTCCAGCACCTCGCATCCAGGCTTTGCCACTGTGAAGTTTCTCCGGGCTTCTACCACGATCATTTTCGCACATAATTGTCGTGCGTGATCAAATTTTTATCACCTGTAATCATTCTTTTAAATTTCGATCGATTTCGTTTCGTTTCACCAGCGATTCACAAATGGAAACTCTGTCCAATAACATTTGTACTGTTAATTCAGGTGGAACCCATATATCGAGCTTCATTTGGTATCCATTCTTATGTAAATGGTTCAAAACTGTTTTGTGATCATTAGCTCCACAGCGATGTCACGAAATGATATATGTCGGTCTACCTCGTTTTTTTGAAGAATTTCATCTACTTTTTCAAAAATTGGCCTGCCAGGGCGAGGTTCATCATTAACATCAAAATTTGTGGAACGAAATCGAAACAGTTCTGGCACTGACGTTCGCTTAAACACATATTACCAAAAACACAACAAAATTTTCAAGGAGACTGAGCTGTATTTGTCTCTTTTCGGAAGTAAAAAAGCAGCATATGACGAAAATGACCTTTTGGAATCGCCATTTTCAAAGCGCAATAAAGTTTGACTGAGTAAATGAATGACACTGTGTTGATATTTAGAATATTCTATGGACTGTTACCTTTCAAACGTGGTATTGTATGGCTTCACTTAATAAGGATTACAAGCGATAAGTGACTTTAATAAGCGACTATTGGGATGAACCGAAATTACTTTTTCCCCAACCCGATAGAAAGTAATTTTCTATCGAGTGCGGTTTTTGTTTCTTTAAGTCCTTATTTTTATACATAAAGTTGATTTTTTATTGTATAGAAGTGGTATGCTCTAAAACTTATCTGCAATATACCTATGTTTCAACAGTAGCATAAATAAATCAAAATATTTTTTTCGCTCTTATTTTATACCGGTATTCTTCCCAGAATGTGATATGAGTTTTTAAAGTTTTTTTCCTATGAATTGTTTCCCTGTGAATTCCAATACTTGAGCATTGTGTCTTCCTCCCAGCCCACCCTGATGTTTGATTTTTTAAAAAATATTTTGGTCAATGGTGTTGCGTTGCTTTTGTGTAAGTAAGGGCCTCTATGCCAGAAAATTACTCCCAAGAATGCTACTTTGTTGGTCTGATGGGTGGTTTCAACAACAGTAAATTTAAGAGCTTTTAAAATCCATTTAAATTTCATGTTTATCTTGAAATCAATAATTGTTTTCAAATTACAAAAGTTCTGAATAATACACATGTTACTCTGAATAATATTTCTATATATATTTATTTATTTACATCCCTACCTATATAAATGGGGGTACCAAAAATGGGGGGTAGGTGCAGGCATATTTTTAAAAATCGGTGTAACCGGCTCTCACCCTCCCCCTTAACCCTGTTTTCGGGCTTCAAGTATCATACCTTGAAAGCTTACAAATTAGACGGGAGTGGACAAGGAGGCAGTCTAAAAATTGCTAATTAAATCTAATAATAATAATAATAATGAAGGCTTAACGAACCCGAAGGTTCGTTGCCGACACCACCACTCGCTCCCTGCACACCTCCATCCATCGACCGTCTTCCAGACCTAACTTCGATAGATCCGCCCGAACGCAATCCTCCCACCTCCGTCTCGGCCTGCCCCTCGGACGTTTCCCATTCGGCACCGCGCTTATTAATCTATTCGGAATACGTTCACAGCCAAGTTTTGCAATTTTACACGCCCATTTTATTCGTCTTGCTGCAATCACGTCAATTATATTTACTGGGTAAAGTTCACTCAGTTCGGCGTTGTGTAAGCGTCTAAATTCTCCGGTTATTTCATCCCTCTTCGGTCCAAATATTCTAC
The DNA here is from genome assembly GCA_911387785.2 of Aelia acuminata. NCBI lineage: Eukaryota > Metazoa > Arthropoda > Insecta > Hemiptera > Pentatomidae > Aelia > Aelia acuminata. The sequence goes on along the minus strand of OU426979.1, from coordinate 148,582,986 downwards.
GCAGTACTTTATTTTCAAAAACTCTAAGCCGTTGCTCATCCCTCAATGTCAGCGGCCAAGTTTCGCATCCGTAAACGACCGTTGGAAGAATAATAGTTTTGTAAATCCTAATTTTTAAGTTTTGGGACAGAAGGCGGGAGCTAAGCAATTTCGCGACTGAAAAATAGCAAGCATTACCGGCTTTCAATCTAGCCTTAATTTCCTCATCGATTTCGTTTTTTCTAGTTACCATCGCCCCTAAATATCTAAATTTCTCTACCTGTTCAAACGTATTCCCACCTACATTGATATCCGCGAAATCCTCACCACTTCTACGACTAACCATATATTTTGTCTTATCCGTATTTATTTCCAGTCCAAGTTCTTGTCCGGCTTTCATCAACGTTTTTGTGTTCATTTCTATGGTTTCCACGTCCTCCCCAAGCAATACCAAATCATCGGCATATCCGAGCACGGGTATATTCCCTCCCAAATTCAAACCCTTTCCGGTACGTGTCATCTCCCTAATGGCATATTCCAGCGCTAAATTAAATAAAACAGGTGAGAGAGAATCTCCTTGTTTCAAACCAGAGCGGACCTCGAACTTCTCAGAAAAATAGTTACCGATTCTAACTTTATTGAACGTTTCAGTCATACACATTTTTACTAAGTTTACTAATTTTTTCGGTATTCCCTGCTCGACCAAAATGTAATACAACTTTTGGCGGTTAATAGAGTCATATGCCTTTTTGAAATCGATAAAAAGCTGATTCCGTTATATTCTAATTTTTTCTCTAATATTTGGCGAAGAGAGAATATTTGGTCTACGGTTGATCGGTTTTGCCTGAAACCACATTGATATTCTCCGATAATTTCCTCGGCGTATTCAGTGATTCGACTAGTTAGGATTAACGTAAATATTTTATAGCAAACCGGAAGGAATGAGATTCCGCGATAGTTATTGCAATCCGTTTTTGATCCCTTTTTGTGAATCGGAATGAGAATAGACTCTTTCCACTCTTCGGGTATCTTTTCTTGTTCCCAGATCTTCTTAACCAAAAGAAATATTTTTGATATCCCAGCTTCCCCGCATGCCTTGATTAGTTCGCTAGGGACATTATCTGTTCCCGCTGCTTTATGAGATTTTAGTTTTCCAATGGCTATTTCAACCTCCTCTTTACTAGGTTCTACTACTAACGGTTCAGCACTCTGGTATTCCGAAGAGGAAGATAGATTATTATTTTCCGTATTTAAAATACTATCGAAATAATCCTTGAACCGTCTTAAGATGTCTACCGGATCGGCCAAGATATTGTTATTTTCATCCCTAATTCCAGTTGTAACCGGGCCCGACCGTTTACGAATGCTGTTTATGCCTTCGTACATGTTAATGGCTTTAACGTTATTCTCGATCTTGTTACTTTCGATCGCTATTATTTTATTTTTGAGATATTCTCGCTTTTTAAATTTTAGCAGTTTAGTTGTTTCTTTTCTTGATGCTCGAAAGTTAGCAAGATTGATTTCGTTAGGAATATTTAACGCTTCTAATTTAGCAGATTTTCTTTTGTCGCACATGTTAATACATTCATCATCGAACCAAGGTTTATTTTTATTTTCCCTTTTTCCAAGACACGAATTACCGACCTCTTTAATACTATCCCTTATACCTTCCCACAACTTATCAATGTCTTCGATATCCTCGTCAGACGATTCCAACGCCTCAAACCTATTTTTGACTTCCAGTTCGAATTGTTTTCTAACCGTTGGAATTTTTAACTTCTCCAAATTATAATTATCATAATTAAAACCAGCTTCATTTTTTCTATGTATTATAAGTCTCTGGCGAATTTTCGCGATTACTAGTTCGTGATCCGTCCCGCATTCGGCCCCACGATATGATCGAATATTAATTACGCTACTTTGCCACCTACGTTGAACCAAGACGTGATCAATTTGATTACGGGTTTGTGAATCCGGAGACGTCCAAGTATATTTATGTATATCTTTATGTTTAAACGTAGTACTTTTGATTATTAGGTTTTTCGATGTGGCAAAATTTATTAGTCGTATTCCGTTATCATTACTCTATTCATGTAAACTTTCTCTACCGATCGTAGGATAATATACTTGTTCCCTCCCTACCTTTGCATTTGCGTCTCCCAGAATAATTTTTATGTAGCCTCGCGGTAGTTTGTCATAAATCGATTCAAGTTTTTCATAAAATTCACATTTAACTTCATCGTCACTATCTTCAGTAGGTGCGTGTATATTGATCGTAGCGATTTTAAACCACCGACCCTGAAATATAGCTACCGATAACCTATCTCCGTAAAATCGAATGTCCTTCAACGCGGAAAGTAACCTATTTCTAATCAGAAATCCGGTGCCTAAACAATAGTTTCCGCTCCCACCGTACCACAAAGTGTACTTCCCTTCCCTTAACGAGCCCTCCCCTGGCCAGCGGACCTCCTGCAGCGCCACGATATCTAATCTATACCCTATTACCTCGTTCGCGACCGATTTTAACCCACCCGCTGTATTTAAACTTCTTACGTTCCACGTCCCTATGCTTAGATCTATATTTTTCAACTTGCGGCATGAATCCCCTAAAGCAGTCCCCACCCGGAGACCCGAACGGGGGACTAGTTTACCTCCGGATAATGAGCGTTTTACTTTAGGGAGATCCATGACTTTTTTGTGGTGTTTGGGTGAACTAATAAAATGTGAGTAGGGCGTTCAAACCTACGTCACACCCTCCAGCGAGCCTGGGGGGCCGCTCTCATTTTTGGTCAGCGAGTCCTACGGACTTAGCCGGGAGGAACTTCCTAGGAATTTCCACCGACCATCCCCACATCCGCCACCCGTGGGACGCTCCCCATACGCGGTAATGAGACCCGCGCGAGGCTAATTAAATCTAATGAGTAAAAATGGCTAATAATTCAAAATATTAAAAATTTAAAATAAAATCGAGCGGAATCACGGCTCTAAGGGTAGAAGCTAACAATCGGTGATGGAAATAGGATGAGGCCAAAAATAGGGGGGTAGGAGCGGGCATTTATTTAAAAATCGGTGAACCGGCCCTCATCCGCCCCCTTAACCCTGTTTTCGGGCATATTTTATGAATGTCTTTATAAATAAACATAACTAAATTGACAATCAATTAAAAAATATATAAAACAAGTAAACTAATCTATAAAATTAATTATTAAATGCATACCTAAATTTGGGTACTCCTATAATAAATTTGGGTATTCTTGTACAAAATTATTAAATGGATTTGGGCAATCTACTCTGCATTTCTAAATGTACTCGTAATTGAAAAATTAAGGGGAAAAAGCAGACGGTTGAGCGTGATCACGGTCAAATCACCTCCTAGCACGAACGCTGACCAAGATGCAGTACTTCCTTACACGTTACTGCACCCAAGACCCTTCATGGGTTGAAATGGTACAGTTTTTTTTTTTCTAATTTTTTTTCTTTGGATCCTAACCTCCTATCGTTTAAAATATTTTTATATTTCGAAAATGATCTTTCGACCTGAACTGATGGGATTGGAGCAAATATAAAGGCGCCTAAAATTATTGGGTCGTTGTCCAAGTCGCTGAAAACAATTGAATTATCCCCGTCTAAAATTTTATTTATATTTTCCAAGATCTTAAGCCCTGAATTTTTCATGAAACTTTTTTTTTTTTAATTAATATTTTTATTTACTAAACACGGAAAAGAAGAAGACTTATTGACGGCGAATATCCCAGATCGAAATTGGAAATCTTAGCTCCCATGTTGGATATTACTTTTATATTTCTTAATGTATTATACTTTATTAGATATAGGGTGAAAATGACTTAGGTGAAGAACTTTAAATAAGTAAATTAATACTTTATTCCATCATCAAAATATGCAAAATAAAACTTGACTAATTAGATCTGCGTAATTCGTAATCATATCTGGTCCGCTATTTTAAAGAAGCACGCAAACAAAATATGCAATTGCATAAAAATCCGAGCCCTGCTTCTCAATAACTTTCTATCCTAACGAGTGTTTGTTTTTATCCATTTTCACTTATTTATTAAGAAATATTTTTATTTTGCTAATATCTAAGCTAGTATGTATGAAAAGAATTGTTTTTAGGTCACTTGCCTAATAATTCCCTTGCATTTGCCACTTTATTCATAATGTCCATATTTTTTAAGAATCGCATAAGACATAAGGAATAATTTATATAGTAGGTTTTATCTTAATCTCTTACATTTCGTTTTTCTTTAAAGGTACATAGGCCCTCTCAGACGGATAAGAGACCGAAAAAAAAGGTCCCCATTTATTTTAATATTTAATTTCTCCGAGATCTCTTCTTTCTCATTCCCTCTCTCTCACTCCAAGGACGCAAATGAAGTCCCCTTAAAACAGACAGGAGACGGCGTCACCTGTAGTTCTGAGCTTTGATCCTGATGAGAAAAAGAATTTAAACTTTATTTCCCTTTTAACTTCACAAAGGAGGGCGGTAATGAAAATTTTATAAGGTGCAGGCAGTGGACAGATCTCCATGGGGGGGGGGGGGGTCAAATGAACCGAGTACACACCGGCTCCATATTTTATTTAAACCGGATTAACTTATTGACATAAGGCTGTGGATCCGAACTAATATTTGCCTATGGGCCCAGGGATCGGACCAGCCAACTCAATTTTCTCCTACCTTTTACCGCCAACCTTCACCTACGCCCTCTATTTATTTATTCAAGTCCTTCCTTTCTATGCCTTTTTTTTATGTTTTTATTTTTTTATATTGTATTCTGACCCTAATTTTATTTTTCCTATATCTATGTAGGTATACCACGTATATATCATTGCTAACACCTATGGTCCAGGTTTGCACTCCATGCAGATGAGAGACTCTCAAAACAGTGTTACAAATGATAAACCGTTGGAAAAGAAAAACCTTGACATAGATTACAACTGAGTTCCCCAGGCTGAACGTTTTATTTATGATTTAGACTGTATAAGAATATGGTGTTTAAATACAACTTGACCTATGAAAACTTAAAGAATAAGAATGATTCATAAAATAAGTAAAAGTAAATACATTAGAACTTATATTTTGGCTTGTGATCAATTAATATTTTTTACCATAATAACATTTTAGAATGATATTGCTTTTTTAAATCATTAGCAACATAAATTATTTCAAATATGAGTGATCAATAATTGCTAGCTAGATTTGACCATGCAGATAAATACTAAATCTGTTATCTCATCACATTAACCTTTTAAGAAGTAACTTTATTTCTAGGCGTATAGTTGGCAAGCCATTACCTTAACGCGTATTTAATTACATAACATCAATTAATACAACAGCCTGTCATATAACATAAATACATGTATAGAAATAGAAGAATGAAAAATTTATATCTAATGAAATAAAGAGGAAGTAAAAGGAATTTGAAAATAAGATGGTAAATACATGTATATTAAGAAAAAATGATAGGTACACGTTAAATAAAATAGAAAAACATAGGAAAAGATGATAAATGGAATAATAATAGAATATAATAATCGTACAAGTAATTGTTAAAAGAAATAGGTTTACCAATCAGAATTTACGTAGTTTTAACAACAAATTTTTCTTTTAAGTTTATAGCAGATAAATACTTATTACATAGAAATTTTTGTTAAATAATTACCAATAGAAAAAAAATTAAGTATTTTATAACTGAGGGGCTCAAGAATCTTGCCATACGGTTCGAGTGACATGGTCCAAACCAGAAGAGCGTGCTTTGTTTATATCTGCCACACTTATATAACGAGTAATAATACCCAACGTAGGAATACTGTAAATAATCGAAATACAATCTTCTCAAAACTCTCGATTACATTATGTTGAAAAATATCTATCGGAGTGTTGTGATTATGAACTGACTTTTCTTCGAAGGATATCGAATGTAATATGTCCCTCGAGGCACTTTACACTCACGTATGTGTGTTTTTCAGAAGTTGGGTTATGGCAGCTTCGATGAAGGAAACTGGTTCCATCAGAACATATCAAACATGGAATAACGGAGCCGAAGGAAGCCAATAATCTTCATGCTAGTAGCCTGAGAGCGACTGAAATACTTATAATGTGCAGATACGTTACATGCTTGCAGAGAAACCTAATCAATCCATTCAATTTTGGTCAAATTCAGTCAGGTCAACCAGTATACTAAATTTTTTTTTTTAATTTTTCACTTTTGAACTATTGACTTCAACATCATCATAAGATTTGTGTTTATTCATTTTTATATTCACGTAAATATGGTGTAAGAACCTTTTTAGCAAAAAAGGAGATTACCTTAGTACGTTTTAATTATTTGAATTTAATAAAAGTTATATATCATTCGAGCTGATTCCGGGAACACAATTTGCACATTAACGTTCCTTTTTTGTCTTCTATCTTTAGCTGGAATATGGGATACTCTGTACATATCAATTTCTACTTCCGATAATAATTTACAACATATTTCATATTTCTTTCTTCACAAATCCATAGATCAAAGTCGATTGTGGTAAAATTCTTCATAATATCATCTTGGCAGCAGGTCTATACAAAAAAGAACGCGAACACTGTTGAACTATAAGTTGGATTGAGGTTTAATGATAACAAATAAAGTTGATGTTAATAAAAAGGGGACCAACATGAATTTCGTAACAATAAAATAAACCTATTTAGGTTATCCATCTTAGGTGTTGTATGCGAGTATATACAAAGACATGGGCTGAGAACCTGACAGGAGGTATCAAATACACAATTCCGCTGTGAGCCTTGAGAAGCCCGGAGACCATTATCTAGGACCGTTAGGATCCTGATTTATGATCCACTGTTATCTTAATTAGCTAGCCTTCAGTGTCTTAATCCTTCACCACTCCAAGCGAGGGAGAGATTGTCTTGTCTTCAAGTTAGCTTGAAAGTATCAGGAGCTGTGATAACAATGGCTCAAATTATTGTTAGTTTATTATTTTTGTTTATATTTTAGGTTAGGTCGTTATTTTTAAATAATCATTATTTGAACCTATAGGAGGTCTTCGATGCTCTTCTCCAGGATATTAATACCAAATCAGAGCTTTGATTATTCCAATGACTTTATTATATACTAGCTAGGGTGCCCGGCTTCGCGCCGGTAGTGTGGTAGTGGTGGTAGTTTTAATACCAGAAAAACTTTAATATTAAAGGGAATATAGAACAAAATTAGCACCTTCGTGAAACTTGTTATTAATATTGAGATTCGAGATCTACAGAATCCGCCCAAGAACGGAACCCTATGTACTTTATGGGGGGCTGAAAATGGTAAACGAAAAATTAATTTGGCTGCAACTTGGTCGAGTTATGCATCGTTTTTGATGGTTTCTGTGATTCTGAATCCTACAAGCCCATTCCATGCAGTCAACAGATAATAAGTTATTAGATTATAGTTGAAAAATCTGATATCTCAGTTTAAGTATTTTATGTTTCGAGTACATCTTAGGCCCCGACTACTGGAGTGCTCCTATAGTCTATAATAAAGACGAAGACGTACCACCAGATGTAGAAGATATCGAACTGATCCTGGGAAAAATGAAAAATAACAAGTCTGCCGGCCCAGACGGAATACAAACTCCTCAAAGAAGGCAGTGATCCCTTAGTTGGTGAGATCCACACTCTCATTTCCCACATCTGGGAGGCCGACAAAATCCCAAATGGAATCTCCCAAGAAAAAGGGAGATGCCAGAAACTGTGAAAACTATCGAGGGATTAGTTTATTAAATACCTCCTACAAGATATTCTCCATAGCCCTTTGTGACCGACTACTGTATTATGTGGGAAGGAAGCTTGGAGATTACCAGGGTGGTTTCATACCGAATAGGTCAACCATTGACCAAATCTTCTCTCTAAGACCAATTTTCGAAAAAATGAAAGAGTTCCGGAGTACAGTGTGGAGCTTATTCATAGACCTCAAGGCAGCGTTCGATACTGTTGTGAGAGAAGAGCTCTTTCGAGCAATGAAATGAACAGGTATTCCCTCCAAGCTCACAATGTGCACGATGCAAAACACTATCAGTAGTGTAAGAGTCAGTGGGAAGCTCACTCGGTCTTTCCATGTCAACACTGGGCTCAGGCAAGGAGATCCCCTGGCACCACTCCTCTTCAATATTATAATGCAGAGTATCATCATGCGAGCGAACCTGTATATTGGAGGGACTATATTCAACAAAAGTTACCAGATACTGGCGTACGCCGCACAGTGGTCAATAATTGCTTTTTGGCGGACATAAATCTGCCATTTCCACAATTTTACAGATAAATTGATGGGATTTTTTTTATTACCTTTTTAATAAAAAGGTACTTTAAAAACCTTTTTAATAAAATTCAAAAACCAAGGAAGCAATTCCCGCTAAGAGTGCTTCGGTCTAAGTGTCCCTTTTGCTTACCCAAAACCAGGTTTCTTGTGTGTTAATAGATAGTTTTCATTAGTATGCAAAAAAACATGGAAGAACCCAATATTTTTCAGAATTTTCTTTTTTATTTTTTTAGTCTGAGGGTGGGCTTTCATACCACCGAGTATCCAAAAGAAAATTCGAATTGCATAGAAGTTATGGTTATTTTAAAAACAATTAAAAATTCAACATTAAACTCGATTTTCTCCTTTTAGAAATAAGATATCAATATACCGATTTCACTGAAAGTTTACATTCAACGGCTGGTATATTACCTTTGAGCAACATGAATTTGGTTTGCTTATTAGGGTACAAAAGTTTATATACTACTTTTTTTCAATAAAAACCGTTTTTCTCGGTTTCAAAGGGGTGTTCCCCGGAGTTATCACTGGGGTAATTTCTAGTCTTACTTGTACTACGACCACATAAAAAGATCAGCTAAATTCACTTTTTTAGAAATGTATATTTTGTATATGTTTACAGAAAAATTGGCAATGTTTGGCCCTGTAATCTGCTCTAAATGGTACAGGTACATTTACAAGCTCCTTCTAATCTGTAACATAAAACGACTACACCTATACATAAGGTTTTCACTTATAAATGTATATTGCGGTATAAAATTCTCAGTTAATTCGTCAAATTAATTTACACTCGTTAAAATGTTTGGACTATACTTTAGGGTGGACATTGCCATTTTTCTCGCATCAAAACAAGAAGGACTGAATTAGACTTGTAGTGCTATAGATTGTCTAGATAAAACATAACTTTATCTTAAGTAAGGTAGACAAAGCCGATTAGCAACACAAGAGCAGAGTCCTACTGATTCTTTACTAATTCCTTTACCCTCCACTACAATAATGCCTGAATAACAATAGGTAGAAAATTATTATTTCTAGATAAGAAGTGTTTACAGGAAAAGTCATAAAATCTTACGAGATATGACAAATTAACTGAGAATAAATCGGTTGGTTTTTCTTTTACAAAGAAAATCTATATTTATTCGTTTTAAGTTTAATGAATAGCAAATATGTATGTGATTTCAGCTATTCAGTAGTTTTTTCATCTCAATTAATCAACTGAAAAAGGGAAACAAAATTCTGTTTACTTGTGAAACCACTTATTCGATAACAGGTACTCAAGGTTTTCAATAAGCCTATTCAAAATTTCATACCGCAGTATACATTTATAAGTGAAAACCTTATACAATTATACAATTGTATAAACCTTATACAATAAAGAAAATTGTGATGTAGTCGTTTTATGTTACAGATTAGAAGGAGCTTGTAAATGTACCTGTACCATTTAGAGCAGATTACAGGGCCAAACATTGCCAATTTTTCTGTAAACATACACAAAATATACTTTTCTAAAAAAGGCGCAAGTGAATTTAACTGATATCTTTATGTGGTCGTAGTGCAAGTAAGACTAGAAATTACCCCAGTGATAACTCCGGGGAGCACCCCTTTGAAACCGAGAAAAACGGTTTTTATTGAAAAAAATAGTATATAAATTGCTTTTGTACCCTAATAAGCAAACCAAATTCATGTTGCTCATAGGTAATATACCAGCCGTTGAATGTAAGCTTTTAGTGAAATCGGTATATTGATATCTTATTTCTAAAAGGAGAAAATCGAGTTTAATGTTGAATTTTTAGTTGTTTTTAAAATAACCATAACTTCTATGCAATTCAAATTTTCTTTTGGATACTCGGTGGTATGAAAGCCCACCCTCAGACTAAAAAAATAAAAAAGAAAATTCTGAAAAATATTGGGTTCTTCCATGTTTGTTTGCATACTAATGAAAACTATCTATTCACACACAAGAAACCTGGTTTTGGGTAAGCAAAAAGGACACTTAGACTGAAGCAATCTTAACGGGAATCGCTTCCTTGGTTTTTGAATTTTATTAGAAAGGTAATAAAAAAGATCCCATCAATTTAACTGTAAAATTGTAGAAATGGCAGATTTATGTCCGCCAAAAAGCAATTATTGACCACTGTGCGCCGATGACGTCGTGATCATTGGAAGGTCTCTCCAGAACATTTCGCATCTCTTAAAAAGTAGGCTGATCAGTCGCACAACAAAGATCAGACTGTACAAAACTCTAATAAGGCCAATTGCGACCTACGCATGTGAGACTTGGGTGCTAAACGCAGCAGCAGCAAGAAAAATGAACGTCTTCGAACGGAACATATTAAGACGCGTCCTGGGCCCAATAAGAGAGAATGGAGAGTGGCGCCAGCGAAAAAACAAAGAGGTATAATAGATTTATGGAGACCTCAGAATTTCAGACTATATACGGATGCAACGTCTGAGATGGCTGGGCCATCTGGTCAGGATGGAAAATCACAGAGTGGCAAAGAAGCTGTACACTCGTCATCCAGAAGGAGTAAGAGCTCGTGGAAGATGGAAAGAAAGCGTAGCTGCGGATTTGACCGCGAACAGGCTTTCTCTGAGACTTGCTGAAGACCGAGAAGCCTGGGCAAGAGCGTTGGAACAGGCCAAGGACCGCCTAGTGCGTCTGTGGTGCCTCTGAAGAAGAAGAAGACTGGAGTGCTCCACCCTCCCCCCCCCCTAATGCTGCAGTTGTAGTCTGTGATAACTTTCAATCTACATACTTTTTGAATTTTCCAATCGATATCGTGATGTAAAAACTTTGTAACACTGTACATCACTGCATTTTACCTTTCACGACCATATTAAGTAAAAATTCAGGGCAGACAATCTGGCTATTAACTTCAAACTGATCATTTCTCTATGATAGTATTTATTAATTGAATGATGTATTTGGGTGATTCTCAGATTATGGGCAATTTTCCTAACAAAATTATGTCTTTACCGAGCTAATAATTTGGGCGTGGGAATGAGACAAGTTTTTAACTTGGTAATGACATTTCAACTTATTTTATCGGCCAAAACCGTTGACTAACTAATTGATATCTTTTACTTTTTTTGCCAACTGGTTTAGACAAAAGATAGTCAAACTAATATGATATAAAGAATGAAATAATTTGAAAAAAAAATCGTGTTCATACATGCAGTGGTAGGGACAACAATAAAAGTACGTGACTTTTTTTACGAGGCACATGCGCGGAAGCCGGCTCCCAACTGAAGTCGGTTAATTCAAAGGTGGTTGTCCTTTAACTCTATGGTGACCACTATACTCACAAGAAATTTCCCCACTGTTCCCCTCTTTCAAGGCTTTATCTCTGCCCTTTTGTTTTGTGATCGGTGATGACGTCAAAGTGAAGGGACAAAGTTTTGAAACTACTTAAACATACTTACTCAGTTTAATCAAAATCGTTAGAGCCGTTTTTGAGAAAATCGAAAAAAACTTATTAAATAAAGTACCCCCTCCCTTTGAACAATTCTGATGAAATTTTTGCTGTCACATCGTGGGCATATACATACACTAAATACCCAATTTCAGGTTCCCACGGTTTATAGTTTTTGAGCTAGTCTGTTCACACACACACACACACACACACACACACAGACCATTTTGCGGGACTTGGTTAATTGGACTCAGGGGACCCTAAAACGTGTATTTCCGTTGAAAACCGGAAGCCGAAATTTTTCACGATCGCAATACTTCCACTTACTATATATTTCATATATAGGTAAGTGAAAGTAAAAAAATCAGGTTATTTATATATGTTATATAATAGGTTATTTATTTATGTAAAAGTTGTAATGGACCCATATATGACGTTTTTAACAAATTGTAACCTGTACATTGATTCGTAATATTTGTTAACTTTCTTGTACGTTCTGTGATTATCTTATTATTTATGTAATTATTTTGCTCATATTTTGCTTAAGATAACTACAATAACAACACTTCAAACTTTTTATTTTCTATTTATATTCAGTCATTATCTCTTTCTATTTTTTTTTTTTTTTTTTTTTTTTTTTTTTTTTTTTTTTTTTTTTTTTTTTTTTTTTTTTTTTATTATACGATTACTGTACTACTAAGAAATAGTCACTCATATTGCAATTAATTTACTTATATATTATCCATTGATTAAATGTAATGTGTTGATGAATTAGCCTTCTTATGTAAAAAATAATTTGTTAAGGAATCCAGTTTTTTTTCTAATTGATTGCAGAGATGTAAAATCATTATTTTATTTTGAAAAGCAAAGGCGAAACTAATTATTTTCGCTCAATTTTTTAGTAATTTAAAAAGAACAGCTGAAAAAATATATAACCATTACAAACTGAATGAATGGACAATAAACATTGAGTGAAACGCACCCTAGCGCTTCCTGGTAGTCTGCAGCTCGAACTAAATTTTTCATTCACTTACCCCAACAGATAGGGTAATTACATAGTGCGAGAGGCTTAAAATTCTCGCCCTGTTCTTTTCAATTCTGCACCCTAAATATAAAAACGGAAACCTTCTTCACCGTTAGGGGCTATAGGGCTACGTGACGACTTAAATTTCTTGATCGTACGTGGATTCGTTTTTGCACCTTATCATTAGACGCCCTTATCGGGCACGCCCATTGTACACTTGGCTTTATATATATATTGATTATATATCCTGTATTATATCAAAAATAATCGGGAATGGTGAGTTCAAAAGTTAAAACAAATCAAAAGTGAATTCAGGTGGTTTATAACATTGAATGTAATGTGAAAAAACAACACAAAAAATATGATTTGAAATAGTTCTAGACTTCCTGTTGGAACAGTTGGAACAAACTGTTTTAGTACATGTTTGTGACTCCGATGTTCGAGCACCTTTCACGCATGCCGAGAACATTCAAGACAGTTCCATTTCAGAATAAATATAAGGAGAGGTGGACTGAAGAGTTATTCTTGTTCTGCAGCTCAAGTCATATGGTTACATCTGTGTTACTATATCGCTAAAAATTGAAACTTTTTGTAACAGTGTTATTTGTGTTTTCATTGTTCGTGAAGCATTTTGAATTATAATTTTCGTTTAATAAAAATTGTTTAACCCAGATAAGTGTTGCAATATTCTATTAATCTTAGTTTATACACACATTATTTTATCATTCAAACTTTCATCCATTGAAGCTTAATTTATTAAAAGATATTTGGTTACTTTTAAAAAAATGTGTTGAAAAAACATATTTAAAGTAAACAAGAAGTCTTCTTTTGATGATTGATTGGAAGATCTACCCATATTACCTTTTCTTTTTCAGGTTTCTTAAATTATTGATAACAAATTTCGATTTTTCTTTTTTAATAATTGCAACCAGTTTATGTTTTACTATTTATCTTTCTTTTTTTTTTTTACGTTATTGGTAATCTGAAAACTCTAATAAATATTAGATTATAATAATGTATCATAAAACACAAAAAAATAATACAATTATCTAAAGCAATAAAACTGGGAAAAATCAGTATCAATTAGCCAAAATAATCATCTCCGCAAAATACATAGGACCGAATATTTAGGTGATTATAGCATTTGCAGTTTTTTGTCGTCATATCAAAAAAAAAAGTTATTTTTTTTTTTTTTTTTTTTTTTTTTTTTTTTTTTTTTTTTTTTTTTTTTTTTGGAATAGGAAATATATGCCTACGGTCGTGATATTAAATTTGAAGAAAAAATATGTAAAAATTTCCATTGAAATTTTTACAACCATTTTTCAATTCATCATGACGATTGATAAGTGTACATACATATCCGTTCGGCTTAGTTTTTTGTTTGGAGTGAATCACAATGGACTATGATGTATGATCTTTATCAAAAACAGTTATGAGTTGCTAACTACCTTTTTCTGAAAACATTTCCCAATGCTCGTTTACGTAGTGACAATGAGGCATTGGTACAGTATCATATTATCAATATTGTTCATTGTCTTTGATCAGGGGCATGCAGAATTTAACAAAAATATTGCAGTAAGTGCATTCTATTCTTTAAAATTAACAATTTCTTTCTTGACTTGTTAGTCAAATAAAAGGTATAAGAAATAAAAGCTTAGAGTGCTTCCCGAAGTTAGCAGTATGATATAGCAGTACGATATCATTAAATAGCTCAGCCAAAGAAGTTAAATATCTATTCTTTCAGGTAATTTCAATCTCGTTAGAAAACTAGTCAAAACAGATAAAACTTTCTTACCTGACGTAAAACTTATGTTTTTAATCCTTAGGAAACCAGTTAAAATACATTAAATTATGTGATTATATCCCGCTTAAATTAACATTCAGAATATTTAATGAAAACAGGGATCTGATCTAACCTCACACACCCATAAAAAGTAAAACATTATTATTTGTACAGAGCACGGTTATTTCAGTTATAATAATAATTTCTATAGACAAACATATGGACTACCAATGAGTGGAAGATTATCAGTAAATTTATCAGGTATTGTCTTAAACTATATTATTAAAAATGCTTTCGAAAAATGCAATAATAAACCACTTTTTCTTGCTAAATATATTGATGACCTGCTAGTGGTTATAGATACAGATAAAAATTTGGATTTTTAAACATACTTAACAAGGAGCACGAAAAAATAAAATTTACTTTAGAAAAAGAAAAAACACAAGTCCATTAAATTTTTTGATATAACATTGTTTCGAAACAACACGAAAATAATAACAAAATGGTATAAAAAATAAATGTCCTCAAATAGATTTTTTGGGTCTAAGTATATCTGGAATTATTAGCAGATATATAGCAAAAGATAGTGAAAAGCTGGAAGAACACAAATGTGTCATCATCTCTCCAACGATAGTAAACTTTTTTATCAAGTCAATTATATTTTTAAAAATATACTTGAATAAAAAAGTAGGCCATCTGTAATCTATCAAGAGGATGAATAAATAATTCATGAAAAACCTTTAACATTTATTACAGGGGAACCTTTGACATTTACCAGAAACGAAAATTAGTATGTAAGACTGCCAAAAAGTCCCTTTCATCAATGATCTTGGTAAAGTAAATATATGTTTTCTAAAAGAAAATTTTGTCTCATACGAGGTCGCACTTAGAATTTAATTATTATCATTTAAAGTTTTTGAGCAATCTTTTCTTATTCAATAAGCAATTAAAAATTCCACTAATTCCTTTTCCGTTGTAAATATTATCATGCGTCAAATTAACTTTTCTGTAAGAAATCAGGTAAAGAATCACATCTCAGAATTAGGCATTTAGGAAAATGTTCACCCTGTAATAACCTTTTATATATTTTTATTACAGTTACTATAAAAATATGTATATTATTGTGTATGTATATACAGTGTATGTAATATGCTACAGTATATTACAGTTTTTTTTTTTTTTTTTTTTTTTTTTTACTGTTCCGTGAGAGAGTAGATCAGGTAATCCTATAAATTAAAAACTTCGATAAATTATTCTTAGATTGTAAGTTTATATTTTTTTTCATTTTCTTAGGGTCCTTTTGATATAGTAATCAAACACGTAGAGCCCTGCGATGATATGGGAACAGGAGAAATAGAACATTTTGTGAAGCTCAGAAAAATTTCAAGAAAAGTTACTGCTTTGGATGCAATCCTGGCAACGAGAATTCCACTTGATGATAGAGTTTCAGTATGTATTATATTATATTATTACATTATGTTTTTTATTCATTTTTTTTCAAAAGTCCTATATTAACTTAATTAAGGGAAGATATATCAAGTAGAAACTGATTCGTTCGAATAGGGTATGATAAGCTGCCTCAACCATTCTGCTCATATCCAAGCTGTAATTTTTACATTAAAATAATAACAATATAAAAATAAATAATCTCTATATAAAGCTAAAAAAAAAGTCAAAAATAAAGGAAATCGTAAACTAAAATAATACTTTTATTTTAATGGAGCATTGAATGGAAAATTTCACGATGAATTCAACGATACAATTATCTTTCAATTCTTGTTTAAAATAAAAATCAGATGTTCTTTTATTATCGATCAAATGTGTATTTACCTCATTATTGCGTTGGACTTCATATCATTCAGCCACAATTTTTTTTTTTATTCATATAATCAGAAATAACTTGAAAACTATTGACTTCATGGTCTCATGAAGGAAATGGTCTCATTTGATTAGGAAGCATATAATTCATTAGGAAAAAATGCATTATTCGACCTACTTGAACTAAAAATAATTAATTTGAGCGCAAGCTGATGATCTAGAATATTACTCCTTTGTATGCACAATTTCATGAAGTTTCAATTTTTTTCTATACATTTTTTCCTGTACCAAATACTTGTTAAGAAATAATATTCCATCCTCCATAAATCTGTTGTCCCGTTCCAATCCGTCGATTTTTCCAATGCTTTTATTTAACTCCTATTTATATAGGTATACAAATTAGTATTTTTTAACTTTCAATTGAAATATTGTTCATCAAAATCTACCGCCCTCGAAAACCGTAAAAGCTTACACAAACAAAAATTTATAAATATTTTAAATAAGTATAACAGTTTAGTTTATTTTGTTTTAGATAATGATAAACGTTGGCCAATTCACGAGTAATGGTATAAAGAAGAATTTTTTTCAGAGGGAGTTTGATAGATTGTGTTCGGCATTTGGTACCTTTTTACCCAAAATGAAGAAGCATTTTTTTAAGAAGATCGGACTAAAGGATTGTCCGGTCCCACCGGTAAATGTTTAACTGATTAATAATTTCATTAATAAATATCTACTATTAAAATGTTATTATTTTAACTTCTAGGGTAACTATTCAATCCCTAATATGAAATTTACGGAATCTCTACAGCAGCTTCCAATTTTCTTCTACAACAAATACCGAAGTGAAGTGTCATTCAAGAGGAATAAGAAAGTTGTTGGATGTAGCGTAATGTTCATCGAAATAGTCCCCAAAAGAAGTCACTAAAGATAATATATTCGGATACTATTCACTTTTTGATAAAGGATAATAAATTTTAATGATTAATCAACACTATAATGTATAAATTATTGTTTGGTAGTTCAACCCTGTTGAAGTAGTTGCCTACTTTAATGTGATATAGGTAATCTCAAGATTTCAAATTTTAAAATGTCCAAGTGTCACCTAAAATTGACGAATGAGAACGATCCCGGTTCGTTAAGGAAGCCGATATCTCAAAATGATTTGAAATCACGCTATTTTTACTTTCCCTAACTTATATATGAAATCTATGGTAAGGTAAAGTATTGCGATCGTGAAAAATTTCTACTTCCAGTTTTCAACGGATACAAACATTTTGAATCCAAATAACTAAGTATTTGATGTATCTATATGTTTGCACGGTGACAGCCGAATTTCATCAAAATTGGTCAAACGGAGGGGGCACTTTATTTAAAAGATTTTGTCTCATTTTTAAGTGCAAACAAGAAAAATTTTAATTTACTTTAAAGAGTAAATACGTGATGTTCAAATTATTTAAAGCGTTTATGGTGTGAAAAAAATGTGGCGTTTACATTAATCAATTTTAACGCCAGAATAGACTACTAATGATATCAAGATATTTTATGACCCTTAAAAAAAGAAATAAACAATAAAAGTACTGAGGACTTCCATGTTTCCAATAATTATAATACAGTAATAATATGCCTAATGGAGACAGACAAAAATAAGTAAATAAATTTGAAAAAAACTGTTTTTGTGAAGTTGCTGAATGACGTTTACTTATGTATCAAAACAAATTGATTTCTAATCTAAGTTAGTTCGTAAGTAAAAATTGTGTGTTCCGCGCATCGCACCAGATTTTTTCTTTTCTGTTTCCTTTATAGATCTTTAGCCACCTGAACCAGCAATCTTCATCTGTTACTATATTGCCGTGCAGAATATTCCTGATTGATTGGTTTGAATTATTTGAGTTCTTACGTTTGTTCCATTGTTGAGACCATCAAAGTGAACCAGAGTCTTTTCTCTTTTCTCCGTGAAAATTACTTCAGAGAAAATTCCGAAAAGTCCTAAAAACTTAACCATAGACTTTCTTAAATAAAATTGATAGACTGTTGATGGTTCCCAACAATCAATCGATCTATTTCAACATCATTAACCCGGAGGCTGAAATCCTGTGCAAAAAGTGAGCTTAGTCCCTAACTGTGCAGCTTTCGGGAAATATTCTCTCAATCGAATGACAAATTCTTGAGAAAGGAAGGGAATATCGGATGTGAACATACCATCTGTTTGTCAATTTCAAATCACCATAAGACAGTCTCGATAGACCGGCGCTATACAAGGCAATGGTAGAGCTCAACATACCAAGGAAGCTAATAAATCTCGCACAATTAATAATGAGGGGGGGGGGGGGTAGAATGTATGGTTTGTATCCAGGGAGGACTCTCAGAAGTGTTTGTTTTCGGAAAAGGGGTGAGACAGGGCGATGCCTTGGCATGCCACCTATTTAACTTTGCTTTAGAGAAAGTGGTAAAAGAATCCGGCATTCAGACGACTGGCAATATCTTTGATAGGACTGTCCAGATCCTAGCCTATGCCGATGACATCGGCATCGTGGGACGGTCCTTTAAGGCAGTCAAGAGTGCATTCGCGACCCTAGAGGCTTCAGCTAGGGGACTGGGTACTAGAAGTAAATCAGGAAAAGACCAAGTTCATGGTATCAGCCCAGAGGGTTTATCAAAAAGAATGGGTTATCATAGGAACCTAATATTTTGAAAATGTTGAGGAATTCGTCTATCTCAGCTCACAGGCTAACGTGAATAACAATGTCATGTAAGAATGAGGATAATGCTGGCGAACAGAAGCTACTTCGGATTAGGCCACCTCTTCAGAAGTCCCCATCTCACGAAGGTAACTAAAGTAAGGCTGCATAACACCCTGATCGGTCCCGTCTTGATGTATGGCCCTGAGATAAATAATTCCATTAGTTTTCGATGTTACAACTTTAAACACGTTAATAACTCTATCGCATGCGCATTAGGTCTTTACTTATCAACAATAAGCTGTCATCATAGGCGTATTGCGTATGCGAAAGGATGTTTAACGTTTGTTCAAGTGTTGTCGAAACGTGGGTACCTAATTTAAAAGCATTTCGTGATATTAACATTTCACGACTTTATAAACTAAATAATATCTTTATCTTCTCAACGAAATTTTATACATACAATTTACTCGATTCATTAACGGAAATTAAAATTTCAACCTTTGCTAAACATTTTTATGTTTTCTCCTTCATATGCTAATTGATTTTTTTTTTCATATTTCATACTTTACGATTTATTATTACATGGTACTTTACGGAAAGAAAGTTTTCTTTTTCTTTTTTTTTATTCCGTATATTTATTTATTATTTAACTAACTTTTTACTTTTATTTCATTTTGAATATTTATTATTTTAAACGATAGAAGAAATTGCCTTAGAATATAATAATAAACTTGTTGCTAAAGGGTAAGGAAAATATTTTTAATGCGGTACTTGTGCTGAAATTCAATTCGGTAGAGATTAAATTGAGGAAAACATCAGCTATCCTTGGAACGCTTGAATAATCCTGCGAAGTTTTCTTTCAAGAAGGGGAAAATATATCGTTCAGTGAATTCATTGCTCAATCTTTAGAAGTTACCGCTTTATTGGCTAAGTCTGTACAGCAAAGAGGCCATTGTCAGTCGTCTATTACCGGCCAAACTCGGGGAAACTTCGACAATATATCAGCCGGAAAAATTACTTATCCCCACATCTAAGGCAACAGCTGATATTAGACTCCTATTTTAGTTAAAATTTGATCAATTATTTTAAAATACGATTTAATTATGCAGAAACAGCGGTAACATAATTGATAAACTATCAAAGAAGCAGAAACTAAGAAATAAATATATATTAATGGGTTGATTCAATAACTATTTTTAAATACACACACACAGACACACACACACACACACACACACACACACACACACACACACACACACACACACACACACACACACACACACACACACACATTAAATAAAAACATAATTTATATAAGTTTTTAATTTTTTTTTTTATACTGTATCCTTCCTTAGTCAATTCAATATTGCAATCAAGAACTCGTAGATTAAGAATGTGTGTTTCGAAATATTTTTCTTTACAGTCACCTAACCAAAAAATTGTTTCTAAAATAAAAAAAAAATTCCTTCTTATTTTTTCTTGATTAATCGGTTATTTTTCGTGTGAAAATGTCTAATAATTAGCTTAAAACTGCTATTCGGGAAGAACGGAAATCTGTTTCAGCTTCACTCGAATTTATTTTTTGTATTATAGATTGGTACTGTAACGTGAAACAAATATAAGACATCAGGTTCGAGCCCAGCGGTGGCCCTTGGATTTTTTAATGGGAGTAAAAAATCCTTAGCCATGCCGTCCCTCAGATAGGACGTAAAATGGAGATCCCGAGCCTGTACGATGTCAGGTACTCGTTAAAGATCCCTATCCTAATTATAACTGGAATGGCAAAAGTTAGGACTCCCACTGTAGCATCGTCCGATTAGCCTTAGATGCATAAAGTTACGTTTCTGGACTTGTTTTTGGAACAAACTAACAGTAGGAACAAACTGTCCTAGTACATGTTTGTGACTACGATGTTTGAGTACCATCTACGCTGTCCTAGAACCTTCCAGGCTGTTCTTCTTAAGATTAAATATAAGGAGCGATGGGCTGTAGAGTTAGACTTGTTCCAAAGGTCAATTCGTATGGTTATTTTTGTTACAAATTTATAATTTTTGTAACCTGTTTAATTATTTGTGTTTTCAGTGTTTGTGTGGCATTGTGAATTATAATTTTCGTTTGATAAAAATTGTTTAACCCATACAAGTGTTCAGAACTTCCATTCTTCACATTCAATTACACTGATAATGGAAGCATAGCTGGAGCAGTAATGCAAAAGCAACTGGTGTGTTGTTGGACGTCGCCCAAGCGTTAAAGTTTGGCAGCAGGGACTTATCTCCAAACTCAAAACCTTACAAATACGATCTCTTACTCCAATTGTACCTCTTTGACAGATATTTCTGCCAGGGCTCCGAGATTTCTTCAATCCGACCAACCTTAGCAGGAAGTCCGCAGTGATCAATACTGATTTAGTTACTTTACATCACATTATTACCTACCAACTCTGAAATTTAGACAGCAGCATAAGCAGGCGGTACAGCAATTTTAACAATACACGATGACTCCAGACGCCTCATTGAATTAACACTACCACTTACTTCAATCACAAAATGGTTCTCATATTTGAAAATTAAACTATAACTTTCAAAATTTTACATGTGCCGTACATTATCTTGGGCTACTAGTGGACGGGAGGACTTAAAGGTCTTGGAAAGAATGACTTAAAAATTGAAGAAAAAATACATACTTAAATACTTTACTCTCTTTTCATCAAATCTTCTATGTTGAAAATTAGACGGAATCAGAGTACATGCGCTTACATAATTAACCAGATTACGACATACAGCTCACAAATTTGTGGCTCGGCTAAAAATACGAACTTTTCAATCCAAAATTTTAAGACTTATAACAGAGGCTCCCTGGTACGTAAGTAACAAAACACTACGTACAAACTTAGAAACAACTATCGAGAAACACATAGGAAGGCTTAATTCACAGGCAAATTAACGACTTGGCCAAGGTTGACAGGGCAAATTAGATGGCGACTAGAAAGAAGCTGGACGAGAGATCTCCTTCTATTTACCAATTCCTTCGTCATGCCTAAACTGCCTATCAAAATATTTTCTTTATCCCACCATTTTATTTGATTTTCGAAATTGCTGACAGGTGTGAATAGAAGTTTGAAAAAAAAAAAATATTTTTATGTTAAATAATATAACTTTGTTACTATGAAATTGTGTTTAAATGATTAAAATTCTAGGAATTCCGATACTTTTTACATAAACTTCAGCTTCCCAATATACTATAAAATTGAGGTATCATAAGGATTTATAGTTAATATTTTAAGTAGTAGTGGGAATGGAAGTTGACGAAAAACTATATCACTCGGATTTTTTAAATATAGACTAATTTGGTGAAAAGGAAACGAATATTTCCATGTAATTATTTAAATTTTTATTGCAGTTTTACTAATCAATTTACCTAAAAAGTAAATTTTTGTAAGTTTAGCGTTTTTGAACTTATTTCATTTATTTATACTCACAGTGGTGAGTTTAGTAAAAGTTGTCTAAGTCAATCAACATGACACGGATATTTTATTTTTTAAAATATGTTCCAATATAATTTCAAAGTATAGTTTGAATGGACCTATCCGATGAGAGAAGGTGCCCTATTGGCTACGAAACAGCTCCCCAATCACCAATGAAACGACTCATTCTCTTAATTGTGCACAAACCCCCTGAGGGGCACCATTTGAATACGAGATGAGTAGGACCTCACAGCAGTCAGTCCATTTGAAAGGCAATTTTCTTCGGCCAAAGGCAAATATATCTTTTTTTTTCTCTCTTTTCCTTTTTTTTCTCCCTTCTTTTTCTCATTTTTCCCTTTTTTTATCGAATCCTTTTGTGGAAGGCTGACCAGTAAGGGCCTGGGGCCTGCAGATATTTCCCTACCCTTTCACTACCAGTCCCTGCCAATATGGGATCATCCCATTTACTGTCCAATAATAAATCCTATACAATTCTATACGTCCACTCTCCAGGCCCGTCTCGAATAAAAACATCTTCTCTTCCGAAGTTTTTTCTTTTTACCGAAAAGAAGATGGGAACAGGAGATGGCATAGAAAATTCATAACGGTACAGATGAACACTGCGCCCTATGTGGCTTCCCCCATATTTGTATTCTTCTGTTAGTTAACCTTCGCAATAAATTTTATCTATACTAATTCTTATAGAATTTACAACAGTAAACTTATTCAATATTCTAATAAATTTAAATTCATAATGCCCCGGATTCTAACCGAATCTTAACTTTTGTCAAATATCAATGGTCTTGATATTTCTATTCTTAATATTGTCCAAGTTGCTCTGAAACGGATAAAACATTAAGAACCAGTTTCTAGTTTCTGAAGTGATCTGTAGTACTGATAGTAGTTAGTATTATTGTTTTCGAAGTTAAAATTGAATTTTTAAGGAGCTGATTGCTATTTTTAACATCAATAATATAAAAATCCCGAGGTTCTTAATTTTTAAATAACATTAAAACACGAGAATGTTCAGGGTTTTCATAGTATAGATCTATATTATTGAAATGTGAGATAATTATATTCCATATAAAATTGTGTAACTTGCATTGAAGCTCATAGGAATGGAAAAGAGGAGTACCATCGTATTCCATCGACTGTATTAACATTTGCACTAATAACTTAACCAGAATTGGAGTTACAATCCTACATCTGTTTTCCTTCATCTGCTACAGTAGTTGACATTTCATAGCTAGTTTCAAAACGAACACAAAAGTATTCATTATCTGGAGAGATATCTTAGTTGGATATAAATCAAATATCTGGAACATGAATCAAAGAGAGAAAATCTTTCTCCTGTTGGAAATATTTTGCATTTATACATTTTTATTTTTAAATGGATACAGTTCATACTCATTATTTAATGATAATGTGGTGTTTTTAGGCATTCTTTTATCTTTAAAGTCATGATATCAAAACAAGTCTTAGACAAAACTCAAAATCGGATGATTGTCTGTATTTTATTTGAATTGACCGCTACTATGGACCGGTTTGAACCGAAACGAATTTGATAAAATTAATAGAAACAAATGAATTCCACTAGATCAAAAAGTATGTAATTATATTTCTAAAAGGTTACCTATATACAAAAATACAATGTAGGTACTTCAAGTTTTGGCGGTAGTTCAGCTCACCAGTTAAAAAAACTAATATTTATCGTTGACCCGTAAACATTTCATGTTGAATGAGTTTTATTTACTTTTGAAATATACATCTTATTCAAGGTATAATGTGATGTAGGAAATTTTAGTTATAGCCTGCAAAATCGATGCTTAAAACTGTAGTCATTGTTAATTATAAAATTGCTAGTGTTTTGAAAAATTTCATGTACCTACTGCTGTTTTTTTTTCATGTTATTGTTTTAAAAATATATTTCAAATTACTTATGTTTTTATTTTAATTTTACATACCTACAGCATGGGTATATTCTCCATGTTATCCTAATTAAAACATTTCCTCCTTATAAAAAAAATACGTAAAGAAGTATCCTGTAGTATAAATATAAAAATGTTGATTAAAATTTATTCTTAATACGTAATAATCAATAATGCCAAAGCCAATGAGATATAATGTAAAAACATTCCAAGAAATAAATAATCTCAATAGCGTACAGTACAAGTTTCATGAACTCATAATACGAATTTTCCAATTTCGTTTATGTAGTAATATTATTGTACGAAGAATGAACATATTAATGCTGCAGGAATGATGATAAATTTCAAGGAGAGAAATTCATCTGGAAATATTTTCAACAGTATCTCCCAAAAACAATTAAAGTGATGGAGATGGTATTTATAATTGCGAAAATTCTCCAGCAAATTTAATATAAAATAATTATTATAAGCACTTCATCTTTCAGTGAATTCCTTCTCCAGTATTTTTCTTGTATATTTCAAATTCCCAGTTTATTAAATCCAATTATTTCTTGAGCCAAGTGCGGCTAGATATTTCCCTTAACTTATCATATTTTTAATTTTTTCATAAGAATGATAATGTGCATTGCCTCGATTAAGGACACTTAATTGTTAAGAAATAGCTAAAAGACTATGATATAAATAGAAATAATATTCAAATTAATAAAGAATATGTTAAAAAAAGTAAACACAAGCATTCTTACATTATAATTTACAATTAGGTTGGAGAAATAGGAGCCAGATTCGTCCAACACCTTTGTTCAGGGACAAGCAGGACTACAGGAGATCACAAGGCATCTTTCTCTGATAGCGAGTGAACTGGATACGCTTTTACAACTGAAATAAACGTAACAAAAAAAAAAAAATTAAAAAAAAAAAAAAAAAATTAAAAAAAAAAAAAAAAAAAAAAAAAAAACCAACAGGCCGACCTTTTTCGATAGAAAGGTTGGAGCAAGAAGTCGAGGGATCGGAGGATTGAGGTGTAGAAGATTGCGGAAGTGTGGTGGGAGGAGGGGAAGTTGGAGATAAGGGTGCATGGGTCCTGGCCATCGTCAACGAACTAGTGGCGATGGCGTGTTGTTGTGGCTTTGGTGTAGGAGCAGTGCGGGGCGGTTATGAGTTGGTGGTTGTTTGGTTTGTTTGGTTGTGGTTTTGGAGATTTGTTTGTGCTTCAAATTTAAAGAATGAAATCGTTTGGGTACCTACATCCTGTATTGTTGTTGTTTTCTTTATATTTCTGGTTATTTCAGAGTAGGGGAAAGTGCCCCATTATAGGATGGTTGCCTAATATGGGATATGTGGTTTCTGGATTTAGTATGTACTGCAACCCCTCTATAAAATTGAAGATTAATATCACATAAGCACATAACCTTGTCACATTGTTACAGATTCTCATCCTGTTGGATTATTTTCAGTGTTGTTGTTTTAGGGTTCAAAAACTTTTTTCGTGATTATTTTGACCTGATATTTCAAGCCTCCAGGTTAGTCGAATTTCCTTAATCTTTGCTTTATCTTAAATGTTGAACGATTCATTACAATATTTGCTAACTGCTCTCTTTTTTTAATTACATACAGAAGCACAGTAACCTCTAAAAAAAAAAGAAGCCACATCCCCTAAAAAGGGATACCAATTTCTTCCTGTTATGGGTTATCCCATATTGAGATACCTTTTTATCACTGAAATAAAAATATTTAATAACCGATTGTATGGTATATACCTTCAACTTAATGGTAAGGCACAAACCAACCTTTGTTAATTAAGTGGACTGTATTTGAAGGTTAGAGATGTTAAAAATGAAATGGACTTAACAGATTACAGATTTATTGAGAAAAAAAAAGAACAAAAAGGACCCTACAAAATATTGTTGGTTAGTCGGTATTTTAATGTATTTAAATGAGATGGCCATGCGGACTCACTAATTACTTTTCCAATATGCTCTATCTTCTCCATATTGTCCATGTAGTTCTTCAAGATCTCTCCCTGCTCTTCATCGCCTCCAGCCGGGGAACCGGCTCCTCTTCTTACTCACTCATGTCTCGAGTAATTTTAATTGAAGAAAAAAAAAGAAATGGATGGGCCAGGTCTGGTCTCTTTTCAAGGAATCTAACTCACCAAGTTCCTTCTCAGCCTCTGCCCCCAGCAGAGTTCGCCGGTGGGGCATTCAAATCTTGGCGGTCCCGCCATTCGATTTGCCCACCCCTGCTTCTGCAATTTGTAGTACCTTTCGGGAGGCCGAAACACCGATTAAAATGATTTTAATGAAATATTATTTTAAACATTGAGTATTTAGAAACGTGTATTTTTAGTGATAAAAATTTAGAAAATGAAGAAACTAAAGTTCAATGTTCCTACTGTGACGTGTCCTGCCACGAGATCTGCGTTGTACTCATAATCCACACATTATCTTGTAATTTGTGAAAAAAATCTTTCAATTAAAGGTCTTATCAAATTTTTATTATTTGAATATTAGGGTAACTGTACCATAAGTTGACAGTGCTCCAATAGTTGACATTTTGCACAAAAAGTGTGAATAATAAGATTCAGCGTTGATTATTTTGGTTCGAAATTTGGGGTTAATTTGCCAAATTATACTAGTTAGCTGTGCTGTCATCGACATTAGTTTGATGAAAACTCAAGCTTATTTGTGAGAGGTTGTAATGGCGAATTTTCTAGTGGCCTGAAAACTTGGATTCTGCTAACCTCTTTTATTAATGTGGAAGTCAAGTTAGATAAGCTTTTTAGTTGGTTTATTTGAGTTCAATCATGTTTTAATTACGTTTATGGTATTCATTAAGTTCATGAGAATCATTTGATATCCTTTTTAATATATTATACAATGTTTTAGGGCTTAAATGTAGGTGTCCACAATTAGAACAGATATTAATCCATAATTTCAATAGTTGACATCGATGTCAACTGCCAGAATTAGCAAATAGTGTTCCATCTGGGGGTGGTTTATGAAAGTCTAAGTCTGTATGGACGACAGGTTTCTTATTTTATGAATTTATAGCTAGTGTGATCTATCCATGGATCGTTGAGAGCAAAATTGCATTGCCAATAATCCTATTCCTATATGGACAAGCGTCTCATCTGACTCTCCCCACTTCCCGATTCTGTAAAGAACATGGGATACTTGCTATTAGTCGCACTCTATCAAAATGCTACACGTTTCATCCAACCATTAAATGTGGCAATCTTTAATTATCTAAAAGGGCACTGGAAGAGTGAAGTTCATCATTGGAGAGTCGAAAATTGTGCAAACCTAACATTAAAAAAACGAAACTTTGGCCATTACTAAAATCTATTTATCATACTTACTTAACTGGGTGATCTCATTTATCGTTTAAATATGTTTTTGTTTGTTTTTTTTTGTCTCATTTACGCTTTTTGTGTATAAAATAATTAAATTGTGGAAATTTTATTTTGTTTCCATTGTGAATTTACTAGTTTATAAATAAAAAAAATGTTAAGTTTTATTGTAGTCCTTATTACCTGTTAAAAATCATATGAAATCAAATATTAATGCATGTGTCAACTTTAAAACTATAAATGTCAACTTTCTAAACCTTTACATTTTGATGTGTCAACTGGTTCATTTTAGAAGTTTCTAAGAAATCAGTTTTATAAAAACCGTAAATGTAGACCATAGGATATTGTATTCCTAGTTTTCTAGAAGGATTGGCAATCTTCGGGTTTCCGATCATACGTTGCCATGGGCATTTACAGCATAAATTTTTGTGAATATCGTCAGTATAATAAACAAATTTCGCTTTATATATTTTATTTTATGTCATCGTCCCTAAAACGGGATATGTATCCCATTTTAGGACACCCTCCTATCCCATATGAAGAGCCTATTTTCAAAAAGTACAAATTTGACTTATCTCACATTAACCGTGATTATACATATATTTCAAATAGGAGATATGGTATGTTTTTGATTTTTGATGGGGTCGACTACTACTGCTAAATGATCAACAATTTTTTTTGAATCGTCTAAGAATATTAGAGCCAACCAAGTAAATATTTAAAAAAACGTATCCCATATTAGGGCACTTTATCCTATAATTTTTATTTTATAAGTTTGTTTTGCTGCATTAATGGGTACCTTTTAGTTTATAAATTTGTTTCGCTGCGTTAAAGCGTACATTTCTACAAAATTGTATGCATCGGATGTATATAAATAAATAAAAAAAAAAGCTATAGCACTCATGTAGAGCTCTAGAACGGATTAAGTATAGGACGTTGTACATTAGAGTTATAGTTTCTTAGTGTATATCTATTAGGATTATTATGTATTATTTACTAGGTGGACACGTGCGAAGCAATTCGCACGAAGATTTGTATCAGATTTTACTTCTAGGTTTAACATAACTTTGAAATGAACTTTTTTTTTTAGCCTGTTCAGCTTCCACCTAATAGGTGGAGGCTGCAGCTCCACAGCCCTTCATTTGGATCTGCTGATCATATTTTTCACCTTCCCACAACTAAAATTCAACCTGTTCCGCACATTTTTGTTCTTTAACTTGCTTCCCTCAGCCCTCCCCCCCCCCCCCCCCCCCCCCGGGTCCGCCAATGACTACAGGAGACTCCCTCTTATCCGTCCTCGTCGGAACGGATACATTGCCGTTTGACGAGAGAGCCGGATAATCCGCAAAAGCGTATAAAAAAACAAAAACAAAATATATTATTATAACTACTATATTACGAAAAAAAGCCACAACTCAAAACCTATTTTACAAAGTCTAAACTTTTTTGGGCCAATTTTATTTAACAATTTACGAAAATTTACACTATCAATCTATTCAGTTTTCACAAAATCTTTTATTTTTTCGTTTAAACGCACCTTAATGTGTCATTTCGTCGGTCTTGTCAAAAAATAGGAAACTATTTCTTCATAATTTCTTTTTTAATTTTTTTAATGAAATGAATGGAGGATGCGGATTTCGTTTCAAGATCAATTTTACTTCCAAGAGATTTGTTTTACTGGAGTTCGGTCAACAAATAAAAGACAAAAGCCTTTTTGCCTACATTTTAATTTATTTAAGATGTATCGAACCGCAACATAATACAAATTTTAACAAAATTGTTGACCAGTAATTGAGAATATGACAAAGTTATAAGCTTTTAATGATTTTTAAAAGAATTTTTTATCTTTTACAGCGTCCGTCGGTTTATCGGAATAGTCGGTTAATCGGGAGCCGGATAAGCGGGAGTATACTGTAATTGCTACTTGTGAGGGTGAAATTTTCTAACGCTACAATTAAGTCTAAATCAGACGAAACAACATTTATAGAACCTAAGCACGACAGGACCTAACATTTTCTGTAACGTAACACAATAATTTTCAGTAATAGAAAATCTATTATAAATATCCATAAGCAATATTGTGAAATACGTCTTTCCACAGCCAGCTGGTCCAGCATCGTTGGGACACAATAATAATCTAATTTAGGCAGATGGTCAAGAATGGAAGAAAAAAAAATCTGGTGCGATGCGCGCAACACACAACTTTCACTTACAGACTTACTTACATTTGAAATCGACATGTTTTTTTAATTGCCATTTTTATAAATAATATAAAAAATATGACTTGATTTTGATTAAAAGTGATTAATTTAATCAAAATCATTAAAGCCGTTTTTGAGATATCCCAAAAAAAATGTAAAAATTGGAAAAAAAAAGTTATGAAATAAAGAGCCCCCTGCATTTGACCAATTTTGATGAAATGTTGTCTGTCACATTGTGAGCATATACATACACCAAATATCCAGTCTGATAAAAATCATTACAGCCGCTGTTGAGTAAATAAAAAAAACACGTGAACATAAGAAAAAGTTTATTAAATGAAGTACCCCCTCCGTTTCACCAATATTGATGAAATTTCGGCTGTCGCATCGCGGGCATATACATACATCAAATACCCAGTTTCATCAAAATCATCAAAGCCGTTTTTGAGAAAATAAAAAAAAAACGTAAACATTAGATAAAATTCTTTAAGTAAAGTCCCCCCTCCGGTTGATCAATTTTGATGAAATTTTTACAGTCGTATCTCGGGACATATATCATATACCCAGTTTGATCAAAATCGCTTAAGCCGTTTTTGAGTAAATAAAAAAAACACGTGAAAATGATATAAAATTTATTAAGTAAAGTCCCCCCTACGGTTAATCAATTTTGATGAATTTTTTACAGTCATATCTCGGGCATATAAATAGATCAAATACTCAGTTTATTCAAAATCGTTAGAGCCGTTTTTGAGAAAATCGAAAAAAACGTAAAAAGTTATTAAATAAAGTACCCCCTCCCTTTGAGCGATTTTGATGAAATTTTTGCTGTCACATCGCGGGCATATACCTACACTAAATACCCAATTTCAGGTTCCCACGGTTTATAGTTTTTGAGCTAGTCTGTTCACACACACACACACACACACACACACACACACACACACAGACCATTTCGCGGGACTTGGTTATTTCGACTCAGGGGGTCCCAAAACGTGTATTTCCGTTGAAAACCGGAAGTCGAAATTTTTCACGATCGCAATACTTCCACTTACTATATATTTCATATATAGGTAAGTGAAAGTAATAAATCCATTAAATTTACACCTAGTGGGAAGAAGTCCTAAATTTAAGGAATTCCGACAACTACTATAAGCCATTTGATCACATTTACACATTACACACAAGCCATTTTGATCAGAAAACCGTCATGATTGACCTGTTTTAGTGTAGAATTTAAGATTTTTAAATTACTTTAAAACCAAAGACGATCACACACATTGCATAGACAAACCTATCATTTTTAAATTGCTTCTCATGTATTTTTCGTGAATATTTGTGTAAACTGAATTGTTTATGAGATAGTTGAAATATGTCACTAGTTTCAACTCTTGTATCTGCAACTTCTAAAGATTGAGTATTCATAACGGAATCTTGATGGCAGCTTATTGGTGTAACAGTATTTAAAATAGTAGTTAAAGTACTTGCACCTTGAAACAAAAAATCAACTATGACTTTTGAATACTGTTTGTAAGAGGCTTATCAGTTAATTAAATTAAAATACTTACTCAACATCATAGTATCTGCAGGAGCCCTTAAATTGCAGTTTAATAAATCAATGAGTTCTCTTTTTTCCTTTGTTCTGCCTTTGACAGAATAATCTCACCCTCCCAGTACTTATGAGAGCTCTTTTGCCTATTAAAACATCTTAATTATGTTTTAACATTTTCATGATGAAAATCGTTTTAATAATCAATATATATTATAAAGCAAAGTGTACAACGTGCGTGCCGAAAAGGCTTAAAAACGACTCCACGTAGGATTAAAGAAGTTATGTCGTCGTTTAGCCATATAACCCCTAACGGAGAAGAAGGTTTCCGTTTTTCTCTTAAGGGTGTAAAATTTAAGAGAAAAGGACTGGAATTTTAAACCTCTCGCACCATTTAATTAGCCTCTCTGAGATTTAATTTGATGAAACATTTAGTTCGAGCTCCAGACTACCAGGAAGCGCTGGGGTGCGTTTCACTCAATATTTATTGTTCATTCATCCAGTTCGGTTTGTAAAGGTTATACATTTGTTCAGCTGTTCTTTTTAAATTACTAAAAAATGAAGCGAAAATAATTTGTTTCTCCTTTGCTTTCAAAATAAAATAATAATTTTACATCTCTGCAATCAATTAGAAAACCAACTGGATTCCTTAAAAATTTAGTTTTCTCATAAGAAGGCTCTCTCTGATATGATCAGCATATTACATTTAATCTATATATAATATATACCTACTTAAATAAATTTAATGCAATATGAGTGAAAATTTCTTAGTGGTACAGTGAGCGAATAAAATCAGACATAAAAAAGAGATGAATTGACTGAATATAAATCGAAAATAATAAGTTTGAAGTGTTCATATTGTATTTATGAAAAAGAAGTTGGTTTGGTTACTACGTATGATGAGCATTCCAGTTGACAAAACGACTAACTCCAATAACAGCATTCAAGATTTTATCATCCCTCATAGCTCAAGATAAAAAGAAATATGATGAAAAAATTGTGCCTTCAAGAAATTTTTATTTTCACTTTGTAATAGTAGTAAGATTTGAGATGTGCAGAAACCGTTCAAATTACGGGGGATATCTTAAGGGAGGTTGAAATGGAAGAAAGGATTAAAAAAAAAGTTTCTATGAATCTTCGGTAGTTTCTATTATTCTGGATCAAATAGGACCATCATAGTAGTCGGCCCTTAAGTTTTACTCAAAATATATTTTTTTTAACTGAGGTACCAGATTTTTCAACTATAATCTAATAACTTATTATCTGCTGACTACTTTGAATAGGCTTATAGGATTTAGAATCACAGAAACCATAAAAAACGATGCATAACTTGACAAAGTTGCAGCAAAATTAATTGTTCATTTACCATTTTCAACCCCCTGTAAATTATACAGGATTCTTTATTTGGGCGGACTTTGCAGATCTCATGTCTGCAGAATATTGATACCAAGTTAAAACCCAATTTTCAAGAAGGTGCTAATTTTGTTCCCTATTTCCTTTAATTTTAAAGTTTTTCTGGTATTAAAACTACCACACAACTACCGGAGCGAAGCCCTAGCTATTAGTTATAAATGTGAGCAGCTATTTTATATTTTGTACATATTGAATTCAATTTTAAAATAAAATAAACATTTGAAGTGTTTACTAAAATTATTTCTGACATCAAACCTAACTTCACAAATTGAGGAAAATCAGTTTGAAAATGTTCTAAACTTGAGAAATTTTGTTTCTCCACAAGTAATTTAATGTGAGAAATTTGTATTTATGTTAATAAACAACCAAACACTTACGTGTTACAGAAGAATCATTGCCATTATTTGATCCATTAACTTTCTTTCTTTGAGAACCATGATATGATAAGATGCTTTGAACAGCAGTAATATCTTTCTTACCTATAAAAATATTTGTTATTCATTACAATTTGAAATTTCAACTACAAACTATATTCGTATTGAAATAATAGTCACCAATAAATCAGAGAGTGGTCAGTATCTTTATTTTATAAATATAAATTACTGTAAATATTTTAAAAAATAAGAAGTTACGTTTTCTAGGAGGCTATATACATTTAGTTGGTTCATTTTTTCGCTTATTGCCATTGATAGATGAAATATCATCTGATTCATCCATTTTAATTTACTTCAGCTCTTGGAATATCCTAACAAAACTTCAATATCAGTTCAAACACTTCCTTGTTCACCCACCTTTGTTGTGATGCCATTCGGAAGTCAAAATGGCGGGCCGAAAAGATCAGTTAAGCGTCCACAGTGACAAATTCTTTAGCACATATTTAAATTCACAATCAAAATTAATTATTTAAATTATGAGAAAGTATATAGTTATATATTTCTATTATATTTTCAATAGGAAACATTGTTAAAATGATAATTTTATTTTTTTGATCAGCTGCGTGACCGGAACCACAGACCGTTTCACCCAACTCAATGCGCCTCTGTATAACTTTGGACCTTCCAAATGAAGTTTCACTTAAAAAAAAAAAAGATAAATACTTCATTCAATTTGTTTTGCGTTATTAATACAAACAGCTTTGTGAACGTTTTTCACATTTTTCTTGATCTAGGATGTATGTATGATGGTATATAATTTAATCCGATAAAAAAAATGTCCGTGGTATTGTTTTACATCCGGGTTACAGATATATTTATCAGTCTATAAATATTTATATATTTGGGGTATATAAGCATTTTCTATCTCAAAATAATAATAATAATAATGACCTCCTTTGAAATGTCCATTCACTTGCGTTCTTGGTCCCCTTACTATTCGTTCCCCGATGGTTCCGGTGATAATTTAATTAATTTATAAATATAATAGAGATTCGAATCAAAAAGGCTGTGACGTAATTGATAATTGAATTATCCACTATATCGTGAATAGTGTGCGCTCAAGGATGAACGGCTGTGTTGCTTTGTGTTTGGTTCTGAGTACCAACCTAATTCTACTGAGCTCGGTACAAGCCAAGTCTAAGGTATGAACAACAATATTTTATAATTTATGATATTTTAATAAATAAGAATTATTAACTCAAATGGGCTGTAAAGCTGGCCATTAGCTAATTCTATAAGTAAGCAATGGAAATAAAAACAAAATAAATTTCTATTATTATAATAATATTACAAGTAATCTAAAAGTTTAACACCTAACTAAAAGCTTAAAACTTTTAGCACGATGAAGACCTTACTTACAGCGTGACTAAAAATATTATATAATTTACAATACATTTTAGTACTATTGCCTTAAAGTACTATCATGAAATAAAAATAAATCTAACTTATCAGAAAAATCATATATAATATACTGGACATGAAAAATTGATTGAATTGGAAATGAAAAAAAATCTTTTTTTTTTATCACTTGATCGACAATATTGATGAATAATAATAACTATTTAAATATAATAAATAAAAACATCTTTTACTTTATGACTAGGACAATTTTTTTTCTGCAGAAATAATTTCCTTCATTATTTATTACAGAAATTCTAATTTTAATAGCTTCAATTGTAAATAAAAATAAATCGTTCAACTTTTAAGTTCATTTATAGAAAGTAAATTAGATAAAAGACCTACTCAGTAATGGAAAAATTAAAAGAAAATGTGGGAATGGAATAAAATGAAAAATAATCTAAAATTATAATATACCAAATATATATCAGGTAAGATTAATAAATATAAGAAGATGAACGAAATTCAATCATAATAATTAAAGCAAAGTTAAAAGTTTAACTGTTTTTTTTTCTCCTTCCTTATTTCAACTTTTGTTGGATCGCGTTAATGTTACAGGCGATGGCGCTAAAATATCTTAGTAGATCATTCTAAAACTGATTAAATAATCTTTAGCGTGATGAAATATAAGTCCGAACTCAAAACGGTGTGATGGAAAGATCCAAGTTAAAAATAAATATTAAAAAATATTATAAAAGAAATCATTGTAGGTATTTCTTTTGATAGAATAAATAATGATTGGTATGAATAAGGTGTGAACAAACTTCTTTTTTTTTTTTTTTAATGCCCCAACATTTTAATGATCACTTAACACCCATTAGAGTTTCTAAAAAAATGTGAAATGTCGATTGTCTTACATTCTCAATGCTCTCCTTGAATAAGAAAATAACAAATTAAACTTATGCTTAAGATAAAGGAAATTCCCGTAAAATTCTACATCAGTATTTTAACATTTTAAGACGAGAGAAAAGAAGATAAAACTGTTAAAAATGAAAATTTATAGGATATACTCTTTTCTATTCAATTATTTTAAGTAAATCAACTTTTCCTAATGTAATATAATAGTAAATGTTACAACTTATATCTCAATAAATGGGGCATGTAGGAACGATAGAGTACAAATCCGTTTTTGAAGTTATCTTTAACGAGATTCAAATTTAGTTGCCTATCCTCGGTGAAATAACTTTTAGGTTTCAAAACGTACGAAATCCAATCTAATTTCCGGTTCAAAGTTTGGATTGAGTTTCCCAGAAGGGAATTAATCCCTGCTTCTTAAAACAGCCCCTTGAAGACGCGGCGGTTAGAGTTACGCGAATGTTACCTATTAACAAAATTTGAAAATAGAATATCGTTAAAATATCATTTTACGCAATTTGATATCGTTTGCGTTTATCTTTTATTTGTTAAATGAGGTTGATCTTTTGATAGTCACTAGAGAATAAAAGTCTAACGACCGAATCTTATAATAGGAAAAAAAAAGAGAAAATCACCGACCAAATATTTATGTATAAAGTAAATAATTATGTAAACACATCATTTTTTTTTTTTTTTTAAAGGCTTAATGCACCGCGACCACCTTGGATCAATTGTGCGCTGTACACATCATTTACATATCAATTAATTTATCTGTAAAATTTTAAGGTTGCTTGATATGTTACAAAAAGCTGGAAATCATAATGACTCGATGATATTATGATAGCCTAAAACTTTTTGTGAACAAATAATTTTAAATTCCGAAATAGTACACTGCTTTATTACTATTAATATCATCTTGAGAAAAACAAAACAAAAAGATAACATTAAGGTTGATTTTGGTGCATTATTTAATTTTAAATTTTAACCTAAATGAATGAGGACACTATTAACCTGAGATGTTGTGTGTCCGCAAACATTAAAACCTTTAATATTTTTGCTGTTACCAAATCTTCAAATCTACCGGGTTTTCACGTTAAAATTCTGAAAAACTTCATTTTATTTTTTAACTTTTAATAATTTGCAGAATTTGATTCTCTATCAGCCTATCCTAAAAATAAAACACATAAGATAAAACTACAATCGCAATAATTGTTTTTACTTAAAAACCGCTGTCGTGGCTTGGGAAAACCCCGTTTAAGGTACAATGGATTAGTGATCGTCTTAAGGACCCAACAGGGTTATTGCCAGGACAATGATATTATTTTAAAAATAATAAAAAATGGAAAGATTTTGAAATAAATTGAATCATAATTTTGCATGGTGAATAATATAGGTGGAAATAAAAGAATGTGAAATTTAGTAAAACGAGAATTATTAAAACTATTCTATTTGTATTTAACGTACTTCGTTCTTGAGAAAGTAATTCATAAAATATTTTTGATTCATTTCTATACAGCAATAATTTAAGTATGATACCTTTATTTAGTCGCCTGCAGTGGTTCACCTATGAGGTGTACCGTTCGCTCACATTTAAAAATTCATTAGTCCAGCTGTAAGCGCCCCACAATGGTCGGACATAGCTTAAAATTAAATTTCAATTGCCCTTTTTATAAGGGATATGCCAAAAGTTCATAGACTGCTATATTACGAAAATTCCTCGCAGGCTACTTTTTAAATATCGAAAATATCATTTTTTATTTTCATTTTTTCAAAACATAGCAAAGGATCAACTTTAAAACCATTTTTTTCTTTGTTTCGTGTGTAGGCAACGTCTGGAGTATTTATGAAAAATTTCAAAGCAATATCTCTGAAAAAAAGGAAGCAGGGACGAAAGAAACAAGAATTTCCATTAAAATTTTTAAGTAAAAAAATTACCAATAATAATTTATTGCGATTTTAGATTTATCTTTTTTGTTTTATTTTTAGGATAGGCTGATAGACAATCAAATTCTGCACATTACAGAATTTTTTTCTCGAAAAGAATGGACGAAGTTGAAATTAGTGGCAACGTCGCACGGAGAAAGGAAAGAGCTACCTAGAGCGGCGCGTGTTAGAGAGAGACGGAACTCCCTAGGATAAACACATACTGTCATCTCGACATAGAATAGACTGTAGGATGGGTGACCGTCCTGAGGCACTCCTATATTAATTGGGTATTCTTATTAAAATTGCTAATTAAGGGAAAGGTAATCTCGATCATGAGCGTGATCTTGGTCCAATCAGCCAATTTTCCTAATGTAGACCTGGAAACAGTACTTGCTAACTTACACAAGGTGTCCCGAATTTAAACGGCAAAACTTCAGGAACTTGTAGGGGACCGAAAAACTAAGACAAAAAGTCCTTTAGAGATTTGCTCGTTTTTGCTTAGTTTTAGAGAAAATCGCAAAAAAAAGAAACAAAACAAGTTTTCATTTTTATACTTATTTATTTACATTTATATTTATGTTATGTTCTTTTTAATGTAAATATTGCTCAAAATGTTGTCCTCTTGCACCAATGCAAGCATTACATCTAGCACTTACTTGATAAATTGCAGCTAAACATTGTTCTGATGATATTTGGTGCACTGCATGTATGATTCGGTCTCTTAATTGCTCTCTCGAGTTGATTGACACCGAATAAACTTCCTACTTCAAGGTTCCCCATACGAAGAAATTCATGGGTGTCATATCAGGTGATCTGGGTGGCCAAGGTACTACTCCTCCACGTCCAATCCATAGGTGTGGATAATTTATATCCAGCCAAGCTCGAGCAGCTCTGCTATAATGAGCTGGACATCCATCGAGTTGGAACCACATTTCAATCCGCTGTTGTAAGAGAATGTCATCTAAATAATAAGAAAAGTCGTTCTCCAAAAAATATGTAAATGTGATTCCATTCAATCTTTCAGGTAAAAAATATGGTCTCACCTGTAATCCGTTCCAAATTCCAAGCCAAACGTTAATAGCAAATTCAGGCTGAAACCAATTCTCTCTAATAGCTCTGGTATTTTCAAGAGCCCATACATGATAATTTCTTTGACTAACAATTCCTCCTCTTGTAAAGGTAGCTTCATCGGTCCATATAATTTTTAATGGAAATAAATTATCATCGCGAATTTTTTCAAGAAACCAGTTACTAAAATTCAATCTCTTGACATAATCTTGAGGTAATAAATTCTGAACTTTTTGAAGATGGTATGGGTAGCGATTATCACCTTTCAAAGTTCGCCATATTGCTTGCCGCGATATTCCTAATGCAGCAGATGCTTTTCGGATGCTAGTCTCAGGATTGTTATCGAAGTGGCGTTAGACACAATTTCTTCTATAATCTGCTCTTATTGCTGCCTGGAATTGGTCGCCTTCATTACGTATTAAGAATGAACCAATCTCTTGTAGTCTATTAAAAGTTAACGAAAAGAATCGTCGATTAGGCACTCTTCTATTTGGAAATCGGCGCGCATACTCCCGCACGGCTTCAAAAGCATTACCGTTACAGAAACCATACACAAAAATCATATCAGCGTATTCAACATTAGAATATGTACGCGGCATTGTGGTTGATGCTATTCACACAAAAATATCTGAGTAACTGACTGAAGACTGATTTAGGAATTATAATCCTAGAAGGAAGCCAAAATATAAAAAAATAAAAGACTGTAAAGGATAACATTAAGTGTTTGCATATCTTGCTGCCTAGCCTGACGCACTTTGAAAGGTGATAATTGCTACCTATAACATTTTTGTTTTGTTTCTTTTTTTGCGATTTTCTCCAAAACTAAGGAAAAACGAGCAAATCTCTAAAGGATTTTTTGTCTTAGTTTTTCGATCCCATATAAGTTCCAGAAGTTTTGCAATTTAAATTCGGGACACCCTGAATAAGCCATCACCTTTCAATGGTTGTAGTGTTACACGTTAAACAATGATCTTATTTTAAAAACTACAGATCTAAAAATAGGTGGGTCATTGTGAGATTACAGACCATATTTTATATTTTTTAAGATGGCCAAAAACTTGCTGTAATTCATAGTGAACAACCTAAAAACAGTAATAAGTAAGAAAACCTGATTTGCGCTCTTTCAACTTATGACTGATGGAGATTTAAAGTTTATTTGGTTATCCAAAATCTCCAGTTTGGCCTTGTCTGCATCACCTTATCATTTCACTAAATATTACTCCCCAGCAGTAAAGCCAATCCGTTTTTTATTACGGGAAATTTATGAAATACTTGGACATGTATGATGCAATATATTCATTTTCATAAAAAAAAAAAAAAAATGATACGAGGAAAGTAGGCTTTACAGGATTTGATCTTTCTAGTTTAAATGTTAGTATAGGGAAAAACATTTTTTTTTTTTTTTTATATCTGCCTTTTGATGAAACTATTTTTATTTTTGATTAGGCAAAAGATACTAGAATAAAACCCAGTAATCCATATCGACAATAAACAACATCTGATTGAGGACTAATCACCTTGGATACTAAAGTGGACTGTAATCTTGGTATGGCCCAGGTACCTAATAGTTCCAAACTAAAATAAGATGAAAATGTATCAGTCATATGCCAATATGGATTTTGATATTTGCATATTACTGAAACATTTTCATCTGCGAAGGAATTTACTTCCGTTATGAATCTTTAATATTAATTTATTCCGTATAATAATATTTTTTCCTTAGTGTTTAGAATCCAAACCTGTCAATTATATAACTTGGAATGAAGAGATGAACGAAAGTGATGATTGTCAGGATCAATATCAGTATATCCCCGCTTCCGTTCTTTTGATCCAATTAATTATCTATCTATCTTTTTATAGAGAGAGAGGGAGAGGGAGAGAGTGAGAGAGTTTTGATTTTTGTTAAAAAACCAAAACTTTAGATCTAGGACAAAATGTTACATTTTCAGTTTTTACTCGTAATATATTGTTTTTTTTTTTTCATATTTTTTTATTTCATCAAACCGCAACTACTTTGGAAAGAAAATATAAATACCCCGAAATTTATGTAAAATTGAAATTAAAAATATGCTTATATAAAAAAAATGTGAAATTATATTCTTGAATTTGTTTTTTATCAGGTCATGAGCCAATACCTTGATCATTCATTTCATTTTTCATATTATATCTCCATAAATTTAAAAAATAAATATTTTAACTTCAGATGAAGAAGTACCTCTGGCTGCAAGAGCTGCAACCGTGCTCAGTGGAGCCGGGCATGGCGCACGTCAACGGATCCTTCAAGTACATGGGCCAAGGAGCTTTCTATGTCAACGTTCATGCTTACGCACCTTGGAAAATCGACCATCTATATGTGAATAATTCAAATAGCGTACATATATATATATATATATATATATATATATAAATAAAAATTATATAAAATACTCTTAAACTAAGATAGCTATTCAGAATATTTATTATCCCTTCGGAAATTATTATTCGACTGATACTTTTAATATATATATATATATATATATATATATATATATATATATATATATATATAAAATAAGGCGTATTGCACATGCGAAAGTTACGCGTTCTAGGTGCTTATTGGAACATATGTGGAATGCTTTTTGGAACATATCCATGGTCACTATATTGTTTCACAACAAATTCATAAATAGAGAAATAAAATTACACGTATTATGTTTTGCATTGTCACGTTGTCAAAGATAAAAATAAATACTATTTTATTAGTTCTTCAGTGAGTGAATGCATAAAAATGAATAAAAAGTAAATGCTCAAAATATTTAAAGCTGTTTTTTTTATTTTTTATTTGGTACAATATAATCCTTAATAGTTAAATTTTAGTTTAAAAACTTTAGTTCCAGAATAGATTTCTTAGGGGTTTTAGCAGGAACAATAATCTCATCTTTGTCGAATTCTTGAAAGACTTTAGAGACTAAAATTTGAAAAATTAGTTACAATTTTATAGGAACCGTAAATAACTTTTCTATCGAATCCTTCAATATTCACAAAAAAAAAAAAAAAAAAAAAGTTAGAAAAAAGAGTATTAATGGATTTAGGATTTTTTTCATTAAAAAAACAAATAATAATGAATCGAAAATGACTGAAGCATGAAAACGTTCAACACCTCATTCCCTACAACTTTATTCCCAATAAATAATGGAAAAAATCAATTTTCTAGGGAGTAAGATGAGCTTATAGAACTCTAGTTGAAAGGGTTAGTATTTACGCACCGTACATTTCACACAGGAAGGTTTGAAGGGCAATGTAAGGCAGGTCCACATCAATTTGGTGATGATTCTTCCTATTTTGTTTACCTAGTGCATCATTGTAGATTATTAAAACTTGTGTTCAATTATTATTAAGGGAGTAAATGACCGTTGTCCAAGAAAAGGTACTACTTTACATAGTACCTAACCCAAAACCCCCAAATTGGCTGTTGTAGTAAAGTTTTTTTTTTTACTTTCACTTACCTATATATAAATTATATAGTAAGGGAAAGTATTGCGATTGTGAAAAATTTCGACTTCCGGTTTTCAACGGAAATACACGTTTTGGGTCCCCTGAGTCCAAATAACAAAGTCCCGCGAAATGGTCTGTGTGTGTGTATGTGAACAGACTAGCTCAAAAACTATAAGCCGTGCGAACCTGAAATAGGGTATTTAGTGTATGTGTATGCCCGCGATGTGACAGCAAAAATTTCATCTCAATTGGTCAAAGGGAGGGGGTACTTTATATAATAACTTTTTACGTTTTTTTCGATTTTCTCAAAAACGGCTCTAACGATTTTGATTAAACTTAGTATTTGATGTATTAATATGCCCGAGAAATGAGCGTAAAAATTGATCAAACGGAGGGGGGACTTACTTAATAAATTTTGTATCATTTTCACTTGTTTTTTTTATTTACTCAAAAACGGCTTTAACGATTGTGATCAAACTGAGTATTTGGTGTATGTATGTGCCAAAGATTTGACAGTCAACATTTCATCAAAATTGGTGAAACGGAGGGGGTACTTTATTTAATAAACATTGTCTTAAGTTCACCTGTTTTTTTTTTATTTACTCAAAAACCGCTTTAATGATTTTGATCAAATTCGCCATGTTTAATGAAAATTAGGTGTTCTTTAATATCAGGTAAGCTTTTTCGTTATTAAAATGTTCTGAGGGGGCTTAAATGGGGAAGGGACCTTTTTTGTTTTCCTTATTTTGGTTTATATGGAAAAATTAACTGTCTCTCTTTACGCCTAAAAATAAGAAACGGCTAAATATGAAATATGAAAAAAATCAAGTAAACATTTAGAGGAGAAAAAAAGAAAAATATTCCGTCAACTCATAAAATACGTTGAGCACACGCATGCCTTTAATGGAGTACGCCTTTAATCGCAGACCATTGTTCATAATTATTAATAACCGTTCTGTTTATTTAATGGAATTATTTGTTTCATGGTAAATTAAGTTTTCAACTACTACATAGAGAATTATAAAATCAGACGACTTGGAGTATTATGCTTGCATTGCCGAATTACCACAAGTAAAAACTTTTATTTAATAATACAAAAATTAGTGTTTTTTATAGAGCAAGTAAAAACAAAAATAAGAAATGAATGTGGAAAAATGGGTCTTTGAGAAGTGGCAATTATCAAAACACATCAATTTCTAATTAAAGTAAGTTGGTAAGTGAAAGTTGTGCGTTGCGCGCACGCACCAGATTTTTTCTTTAATCTAAAGTCTAATTTATCATTATTTACAAGACATGCCTGTGTATTATAATACGGTTGGTCTCATCATGATTATCTTTCTTAATGATTCTCATATCGTTAAGTAATTAATATATATTTGAGTCTCTGAGGATTTGTTTTTAGATCTTACGGTAGTATAATATTGATATTTATAACATTTATATTTTCATATGACTAGTGAATTTCTTATTTAATTGCCTCTAAATGACTTCCTTTAACTGCCTCTAGCACAGATCTACTTGGACATGAAGAAGTGCCCAACGAAGCAGTACTCCAGTGACTGTGAAAACATGCTAGCGTTCCCGGGTGGAGACCAATGCAAGACAGAAGAAGCCTTCTTCGGCTATCTCTATGATAAGTTTGAACCTCCGATAATCTGCCCTCTAATGGTAAATTTTAGCTTTGCCTTTATATAAAAATAAATTCCTTATAAAAATTAATGCATCACTTCATTATTTATACAAGAATTCTCTTT
Source organism: Aelia acuminata (assembly GCA_911387785.2). Lineage (NCBI taxonomy): Eukaryota > Metazoa > Arthropoda > Insecta > Hemiptera > Pentatomidae > Aelia > Aelia acuminata. Next base: position 148,539,170 of record OU426979.1, on the reverse strand, counting down.
TACAAATCGATTTCATATACTGACCTTTATTTTATTTTAAAAATTTAATTAAAACTGGCCTTATTTAATTATTAATACTGACCTTTATTTTCATTCTTGGAAGACTGATTAGTCGGCAATCAATTATTAAAAGAAGCATTTACCTTCATTAGTACTAAAAAATTTTAATCTAAAAATAAAATTAAACTTTGATCAAAATTAAAATAAAATTTTAAAAACCCTTTCTAATTTTATGTATTCAATGTAACCTCGTTTGGTCTTGATTACTGCTTACAGAGGTCTCATCATGCTTTTCATGAGATCCGAAATAGTTTCTTAAGGAATATTTTCTCACTCTTATTTGGTAGGAGTCAGCTTGTGCTAGAGCAGGAGTGCTAGAATATCAGGTTGGTAGGAGATGGTAGCTAACTTCGATTTTTTTTTCTAACCTGATTAATTACTTTGAGGTTCGGAAATCGTATTGTTCATTCAATTCTTTCTATTGCTTCCACATTTGAGTGATGTTTTACCAATACCATATAACCCGGTGTGATCTTGCATAAGTAAAAACCATTCTTCACAGTGTCTAACAAAAGTCACTACACGGTTTTACAAGATTGTTTTACATACCGTGGTTCAATTAAAGATCTTCTTCGAACGATCATTTACTATATGCGAGCCTCCATCGTCTCAGACAGGAAGGATATCGGCACTGAAGGAAAGCCGAGGAATGGTATTGCCTTGAGCAAAGCCTTCACGTCTTCTTCCTCTTTGAACTCGATCATTAGGAGAAATTAGAGATATTTTGACCAAGTTAAAAACATAACTCTCCTCCAATCATCGAAATGGTTAACCGTCTGACACTTTTAATGATGTTCCTGAGTTCAGAACGTGTGCTCCTAACCTTTTCTGAGAGCATGTAGACGCAAGAATCAATCATCCTTATCAGTTGTAGGTATTTTCATGCCTATTAAATCAGTAAATCCATGCCTATCATAAGATGCCATTTTCAATGCCTAAACGCGTATTTACTAGTCTCTTTGAATACCTGGAGGGTTTCCTAAATATTTTGGTAGTTAATCCGAGTCTCCGGGCAACTCCACGTTGGAAGTATCCTTGTTCGATAAGTAGCAAATACTTCACATCCCCGTACTCGTTTAAATGTCTTTTGGGGACCATAAACAAAATTTTACATTAATTAAAATCTAAAACTTCAGAACTTAAATACGTGTAAATACGAGCGTTTCCTTGGAAGGAACTGCAATCAAACTGAAAAAGTCAAGGGTTCAAAAAACCAAATAAATCATTGATTTAGTAGATTCCATTTCTAATGGGATTAAATGCAATAATTGGTGTTTGTAAACAATCCTTGGAAATTCTGTATGACAAACAAAGAAATATACAATCAGGATTTAAAGCGGAATTTTAAGTTGGTGCGTTAATTTTAAAACTTTAGTACACTTCTTATATTTAAGTTTTCGTATTTAAATATTTTTTTAATCTAACCCAGGCATCGGGATATAATCGATACAAGATGCTCTCACAACCGAAAATGCTGACAAATTCACAGCTTCTTTCATTACCTGCTCCATAGTTTCATCAATAATAAATTCATGAATAAATCTTACCCGCATGAATAAAACTTATAACCTCTTACGCATGTTATCCGTTATTCTCTTGGAAAATTTCCACACTTCTAAGTGAATACTAAACTTTTCAAATCCATCATTCTGTCTACCTATAACACGTCTGGCTCTAATTTAAAAAATAATTCCTAAACAAAGTAAAACATAATTAAAAAAGGAGTGAAACCAATATAATGAATTTGATCATGTAGCACGAATTCGGCTTTCGATCACTACCATGGGACAGTTGACTCTGAATTTATTGCTTTTGATAAAGGAGATATTAATGCAATATTTTTTTATATAAAAAACGATACGATCTCACACAATGGAGTGTTATGGAAAATAATATCGCACTTTTAATGCTTGCATTCTAAATCTTAACCGTTTTTCATAAACATAATGTATCTGTGAAGATGCTGATTCGTCAGCTATTCCATCTTCCAATATCAGGAACAATTCCACTATGTAAGCATATATTTGACATTAGAAGTGGTTTCATAATTGGAAAATCAAAGTGAACTCGTGTAGGGAACAGTCCGATCCATCAGAAAAATCCTTAAAAAAGTTATTAAAAACACTTTATTTCCAGGTAACTTATAAAATAATGAAATAAAAAATGAATTATAAATAATGAAATCATCCACATTCCGTTATTTATATTAATATAAACTGAAGATCTGATCCTCCAATATACAGAATATACTAAAGCCCTAAAGAGAATTCTTTTCTATATGGATCCATGAAGATTTATATATGAAAAAAAAATAGTAATTTTTGTCAATTATCTAAATGCGGGACTGAAAGATTCCTCTATTATATTTTTAGGCGTTGATGACGGAAGAGTTTTTACGCCTATAAACAAAACAAATAAAAAAAAAAAAAAAAAAAAATAAGATTCCTCTATTTTCGAAATTACAGAAAACAAATGATAGATATCGGACGATTAAGAATGAAGTTAATGAATTATGGACATATTACGGTTTATTTAAAACGAATTATTCGCCCGAGCTAATTTATATTATTATTATTATTTATTATATTTGTTGGTTATTCAATGTCCATTTTTTCAGGGGAACTACCATGCAAAGGATGTTGTCTTTGAACCAGAAAATCAATCGATATTCTTCCGTGGATTGGCTGAAGAAGAATGGTTACATACTTATATACACGCCTACACAGACCAAAAAAGAACCAAAAAGGTGATCTGCTTGCTCCTTATAGCAACCATGAAGAAGATACTTGTTCAGGAAACGACCAACAGAAACAAAAACAGAAAGCATTGAGAAAGAATGATTTAGGATTTTTTATTTTTTTATGATATGCTTTTATTAAATTTTCATTTTTTTTCTTTTCGATTTTGTTTTGAAACTTATTTATTTTCTCAAATCCTTTAATTAATTGTATGATAAGTAAATATTCCGAAATGATAAGCTTTTTACAAATTGAATCCATATCGAATTTGAATTGGAATTCACTTTCGTAAAATAGCTGATAATTATTTTTTGGATAAGGGCATTGATAGGATAAAAACCTGTTTTTACAATTCGGAGCAAATGATTAGCTGCGTACATGTTTATGTGCTGAAGATGGATTTAGAAAATCATTTGAATGAACGGAATTGCTTCCCGTTTTTTAAGTTTCCAAATTGCTATGGAATTTAACACCATGTCCACGTTCGACCAAGAATGGTGGAGCATACAGTATGTCTCTTAACCAACACTTCTACCTTTCTTAAAGGTACTTGTGATAGCGGCCATTGAAAAAAACGTTTAGAGGAATAATAAAAGACAACGGAAGGACTGAACGGAACTCCCAAATATTTGTAAGTCCTTGTGTATCACAGTTCCATATTATACCAGTACAATGGTCTCACTTTTTGAGGATTTGTGGAGTATCAATACTTTTCGCTTTTCAGAATTTTATTATAATCATTTATGATTATCAGAAATTTCAGTGATGAAATGATTATCAGGATTTTCAGTTAAAACTTATTTAAGACTATCCATTTAAAATAAATGCAGATCCGAGGTTAATGTAAATAAATAATCATAGAGGTGAGAGATAGTCAAATGTTATTCTGTACAATATGTTAAATGATTATCAGGATTTTCAGTTAAAACATTTTTATTTTGGAAAGCCAACGTTTAATTCCAGCTTGTGGATCTTCATCAGAGCTAAAAGAAAACAAATATATGAGTATCTATACTAGAGGATGACAATAAATGAATACTTTAAAAAACTGATAATAATATAAAAGATGATAAGCATTATACATGAATATTTAAATAAGTCGCTAATAAGCAAGATAAAATAAAATCTGATATTTACGTTTTTATAATCAGATATAGAAAATATTAGATTTCATTTTATCTTGCTTATTAGCCACTTATTTAAATATTCATGTATAATGCTTATCATCTTTTATATTATTATCAGTTTTGTAAAGTATTCATTTATTGTCATCCTCTAGCATAGAGGATATTTGTTTTCTTTTAGCACTGATGAAGATCCATAAGTTGGATCCAAACGTTGACTTTCCAAAATAAAAAATGTTTTAACTGAAAATCCTGATAATCATTTAACCTATCGTATAGAATAACATTTGACTATCTCTCACCTCTATAATTATTTATTTACTTTAACCTCTGATCTGCATTTATTTTATATGGATTGTTATATCTGTATATATATATATATATATATATATTTTAAATATGAATAACTAATTATATAGACTAGAATATTTATTGGATTGGACTTGAGATGTTTTCGCCCAACATCCAAAAATCAGATAAATTCGTTTATTAATTTTAATTAGTTTCAATAAAATAAAGATTTACTTAAAAACTATATATAAATAAATAAATTATTTATTCATTTGTTCTGGGGCGTGTCCCTTAAGAACAAAATCAAATAAAATACAGAGAGGGCTTTAGAGCCTTGAAGTTTAAATAAACAAATTGAATTGATACAAATAATTACAGATAATTAGGAAACCCCAAAAGGGAACAGGTTACGGAGATGGTTCAGTTGCTTTAGGGTTGAAATAGTGCGACGGGAGATATTGGAGATATGGTTTTTCCAGGAAAGAGTTTGGTCGAAGGTTACACCAAGGTTTTTGACAGTTGGATAGAATTTGATGGGATTGTTATTTAGAAACAGGGGTGGGATGTTGGGGGCGGTTTTAAGGAGGTGATTGGAGCCTATTAAGATTGCCTTTGTTTTCTCAGCGTTCAGCTTCAACTTGTTGTTAGTCTCTGCCCAGAGACTGATTCGATTCAAATCTTCCTGAAGCTTTTTCGTCACTGGCAACAACTCGGAAGGTGAGAAAGACATGTAAATCTGGAAATTGTCAGCGTAGATATGGTATTGGGAGTGATGAATCAGAAGTGGAAGGTCGTTAATATAAATAGCAAACAGAGTGGGGGATAGAGAGGATCCTTGGAATCACATGAGAGGGGATATATATATATATATCCCCTCTATACACACACACACACACACATATATATATATATATATATATATATATATATATATATATGTGTGTGTGTGTGTGTTTATAGAGGTAAAAACGACGTGGTGGGATGGCCGAGTGGGCAAACGCGTTAGAAAATACGCGTTGCCCATGGCAACATATGATCGGGAACCTGAAAGTAGCAAGTTCAAAACCCGGAGCCAGGGGAAAACTTAATAATACTCGGCATCAATCCCCCACCCTCTCCCCTGGCCCGGGAAACCCCGTATAGCCTACAAGGCGAGGAAGGGGCGGACCAATAATAAAAATAAATAATTAAATAAATAAAAAATAAAAAAAAACTCATGATTACAATACCAACCTGGAGCCTGAGTAGTGAAACACTTTCTGTCCATCATTTTCCCTTCGTTATTTATAAGTCCATTTAATTTAGACGGAGGTTTTCAAAAAAGAGAAAAGAAACAAGAACAAGAATAATATAGGATAGTGACTTCTAGTGACTAATCATTTTTTTTAATTGAATAAGTATTATAATCTAAACTAGAGAATACATGTAAACTACTGATATAAAATTTTATTTGATATAATCTGTAATAATTTTGAACTATTGACTGTGCTAGAATGAAAATGGCCTTATTGAATCCAGAAGTATTTTCGTTTTCAAAAACAATGCATCACTTGACATACCTGCAGTAAAATTAATTTCCACCCAGCAACGTTTTGACCCACGTAAAAGTTTATTGCTCTCCTTTCATTTGGGCGGACACTGCAGATATCAAATATTACATGGTTATGAAAAAAGATTCATGAAGGTGCTAATTCTTTTCTATGCAGGCTCAATTTTGGTTTATTTTTCCTAAACTAAAATTTAGAATGTATGAATGGGTAATTCTAAAAGCATGGTAGTATTATTTATAACAATGTGATAAATTGAGAACGGCCTGAAAAAATTTTTATAGATTTTTTGCTATCAGTTAACCCATTGTTTGTGAACACTGCTATTTCATTTTTAAGCGCCTAAAGAAATTATAACATTAAATAAATTCAGTAACAATGCTCCTTTCGTCACTCCCTAGCCTGTCACGAAGCAGAGTTTGTGTACTTCAGGCATACTTTCAGGATTCGAAATAAAATTGAGCCGAAACATCAAAGGACTCTATATGTACATACATACTCGTATATGGGCCCTGGGTCTCCCCAAAACCCCTAAGGTGTAGGTGTATACCTAACTGGGTATTTAAAAAAACCAAGCTGGTTTTGTTTAAACCCACCAATCCCCTCAAAATGGAAATTTGATGCTAAAAACATTTGGGACAACCCTGTTATAAACCCGACACTACTTCGTGCCATATCATTTTTCTCCAGGTTACTTAAAGTTGCTTCCAGGACGTGGGTGAAGAAGTAAAGCTGTACTTTTATGGGGATTCACTCCCTTTATCTTATCAACAAGATGCCCGTAAACACTATATTTTTATTTTTATTACAGTTTTATAGAACTTTCGAATCTCTTCATAGCCATAACCTTCTTAAGGTTGCCTTGTCCTTGTTTTTTCCAAATTAATGATAAACGGCTGATTTTTTCCTCCATGGCCTGTTGATCCCTAGCTTGATGCTAATTTCGTTTTTAGTTAGGGAGTGGTCAGGGTGATACATGTAATTAAATTTGGAACTTGGTCATGTCCATAAATCACCACTATTAGTTCAGAAAAACGATGTGATTGCAAGAAAAACAATAAAAAAAAGAGTGAGTGCTCTCAAACACCTACAAAAAACTACGTGCTAATTTTTCATAACTAGTTTGCCATAAAATTGGCTTCGCTTTGCATTTCGAAACCTTATTGGATTCTGAAGCTTTCGGCATGAGATAGAGATAAAGTGCAGGCAGGGCAGAGTTGGGCCGTTTTGGGAAACACGTTTTAAAAGATCTGAATACATATGGTAATATTGCTACATTATTCCATTTTGTCTCATATAAAGAAAGAACATTGTTTGCCCTGAAAATCATTATCTTAAAAATTATGAATATAAGCGTGTGCATACCTCACATCATAGCATAGGAGCATGTGACCATCTCATTTACAACTGCAAATATATGGTAATATGACTTTCAAATTGCATAAAAGTTAAGAGCCAAATACCACCAACTTTTTAGGACCACAGAATCATATACATCCTTTGGACATACCTCATACTGACTATGTCGATATTTAAATTGATAGGTAAATTTCCTGGATTTCTTCATCATAGGCTAACTACATAGTTTTTACCCCTCGTCGGGTACTGTGGTTTTAGTCACACATATGCTACTGTTTGGTCGGATCCGATCTTACTTATTTTTGAGCTCTTTCTTCAGTAAAATCCGCATTGAAACAAAGAAAATGGGCACTAATTTCTATCTAGAGAAGAAAAAACAACAAAATAAATAGCATTTGAAACAAAAATAATTAATATTTATAAATAATTTTTTTTATAAAATTTCAATCAAATAAAATTTTTATTTCGAATGAAAAACGAATAATAAGTATATAAGGTAACCTCAGTTCAGGTTAAGTCTTAATATATCAATTGTAAATCAAAATGCTATTCCAAATACATAAATTAAAAATTAAATTAATAAACAATCCCAGGATATAAATCAAAATGCTATTCAAAAAACATAAATTAATTTAATAAACGGTTCCAGGATATCGGTTTTCCCTGCAGCTTCTCCTCTTGGTCCTGAGTTCCCTTTTATTACATTTGTAGGTGGAATTCAACTAACTATTTAGGTGGGCTTATTTTATGCTAAATTTAATGTTCTAAAACTTTTATCTTTAAATAATTTATTTTTTGAAGAGAAAAGATTTGGCTCCGCCGGGAGTCGAACCCGGGTCTCCTGCGTTACATGCGAGGATGCTAACCGCTACACCACAGAGCTCGGCTCAAGGCAGAGCAAATCCTTCCTCTTCACTGATACCTACTCCCCCTATCTCACAAGTTTTGCGAGTAGTAGCGGGAGGTGGACAAATTTTGTCCAATTTACGATATTTATTGACATAAGTCAATTTTTAAAATTATTTTAATTAATCCAATCTTAAATTGTGGCTGACCACCAATTTTAAATTATTTTTAAATAATTTATTTTTTGAAGAGAAAAGATTTGGCTCCGCCGGGAGTCGAACCCGGGTCTCCTGCGTTACATGCGAGGATGCTAACCGCTACACCACAGAGCTCGGCTCAAGGCAGAGCAAATCCTTCCTCTTCACTGATACCTACTCCCCCTATCTCACAAGTTTTGCGAGTAGTAGCGTAACATTTTTCATTTAGAGTACATATTGTCGAGTTATAGGCGTTGGAACGTGAGTTTCCATCAAAATGGTAAAAATTACCGATCTTTGATGTTCGAATTTGGCTAAATAACTAATCCGATTTCAACTTCAAATATTTCATTTTATTTGTATTAGTATACCCTTTTTTCCAAAAAAAAGAGAAAGTAAACTTTTTTATGTGTAGTTATATGCAAGAAGCCGAAAAAGGCCACAACTTCGTTGACTATAGACATTTGATGCATGAATACTTACATGTTTTAATTGGTTTTCCTTTCCAGTAGTGGTTTAGTTTTAAATTAATCATTATATATATATATATATATATACATCGTGTAACTGTTAATTCATTAATTGTTGTGAGCAATTAAAAATTGTTAGGTATATACTTCCTAAATTGTATTATGAATGATTTCTACATATCAACGAACAAACAGAACTTTTTATTTATCTTTTTTATTTTTATTGTTTTTAAATCTGTAAATAATCAATACTTTGCAAAAATGCAGAAGCCAGTGTCTGTAACCCAACTATTACTTATAATACATAATTATATTTAACAGATGATAATCATCCTTTATTTATCAGATTTATATATATATAAAAAAAAAAAAAAAATAAAAAAAAAAAAAATATAAAAAAAAAAAGGTCTGTCACTTAAAAACTTGCAGTTACATATTCTAACCCTCAGTAATTATATCGTGTACGAGAACTGAACGATGTGGCAGAGGACTGGATGCGCCTGAGTCACTGGCGCCTTTTCGCCGCTAAGGTCCGTTTTCTATAAAACTAGTTGATATATTTTGAAATTTGACCACTGATTGTTAAAGAAGAATAATTGCTCCAGATGTTTTATTTCAGGGCGTTTTTCGTTAACGATGGCCGTTTAATCACAAATTAACTTGGAATTTTAACTTTTACGCGAGTGACTTGAAAAAATTGACTTTAAAGTTGTCAAGACTAATTATTTTAGAACGCTTGTTTATTCTGAAACTAGAACTATCTAGCTTTAATAAAAGACCAGTTATGGCGAAATTAAGCATAATGGTGAATGTCAGTAATAAAAAAACTAACTAAAATCAAATTCGTCATTCCGCCATGTTTGAACGCCATTTTGGGTTAGTGCGGCCACTTTTTTTTCTGGGAACATTGGCTTTTTCTTAATGTTTTATCACAAGAAACACAACGATTTGCAATTTATAGGGATGTGGGGGGGGGGGGGGGGGCACGGTAGGGGGGTCTGGCCCACCGTTTACTAAGGTTGGGTCAGATCCGACCAAAGGCGGGATAAGTGCAAAACGGTACGTTCCTTTTAGTTGTAATAGGGTAAGCAGGTACCTAACAACTGAGGAGGAGGTACCCCTGAAGGATAGATTTCTGCACTCACTCCGTCAGAATTGGCGCGAAATAAAACTTTCACTCCAGTTGGATCCGACCCACCTTAGTCGATGAGGGTTACTTTTGTAGATATCCGGTAAAATTCTTCTGTGTTAGGGGTATATTGAGTAACGTTTCTGGTCCAGGGTTAATTCAAGTTATTAACTAATATTTGCGGTTTAGTACCACTGTTATCACCAACATAATTGAATCAGTCGACATGTCCAAAATAGTAGATTTATATTTTAATTTATTTTGGGGCTTCTTGCATAAATTCGTGTGAATCATGTATCTAATTCTAATTTTTGGTGAGGCATAATGTTAGTGCTAAACCGGAAAGTCTTTTTATTATTATTCAATTTGGTTTACCAAATGATCGGCTGAATTACTATTATACTCTCAAGAATCAAAGAATATATGCCGATTCCAACTATTACCAAACGTTAAAACTGGTGTTTTTTCCTCCTTCTTAAGGCAAAACAAGATCTTTCTATCATCACATCGTGACCCTACATTTGTTATATTTTTTATCAGCAGGTCATTCCCTTTATAAATAGTTCCTTACTGGTTTTAGTCCTGAACACCATAAACTCGAAGCATTGAGCGCCATCCCTCCTATACCGGGGGAAAAGCTATAGCTAGCTGCAAGGTGAGAGAATTAAACAAAACAATATTATCTTAAAGTGGCTTTATGTCGCGTCCAACCACGTGAGGGTCCAAACCCAGCCGTACAGGCTACTAAGAACAGTCATTTTGTAATATTTATAATGAAAAATGAAGTTGGGTGAACGATGATGTCTGACCCTTTATACAATAAATTTCATTACAAAACCGGCCGACATGGAGCTAACGGCTCAGGATTAGCTCTAACTTATTCTCGGTAAGCAATGAAAAGAAAAAAAAAAGATAGAAGCTTATCTTAACTAACTTATAAGCGACACTACTACTATCCTTTTCAATTTCGAGTCTTATATAGATGAGCCGAACAGTACTCGAGAAAGGATTTTCCTGGAGATGGTTCGACGCGGTGTAAAGCCACCTTTATACTGAAATGATCTCAAGATCCTCAAGAAGATTAAAAGGTATGATGATACTTTCAAAGGTAATAAAGATATATTAAATAACTTATTGCCTTGAGATATTTAAACCAGTGAGCATTCTTAAGCACAATTAATATTGAATAATTAGCCCTACGGCGCATTCCTTCTCCCTTAATATTTCCATGTCTATTTCATTTTCCCAGTTTGTTAGATCCCATTCGTCTAAGAGCTGAAAACGATCAGATCCCGATCTTGTCTTGAAATAAAATCTTATGACTTTGGTTTACTTTTTCAAATTAAAAACTATCCCTATCAACCATCTTTTTCTAAATAAATGAAAAGAGGAATTAATTAAAAAAAACTTGTTTTCAGGACGAAATATATAATTAATGTATATTTAAATAACCCTACTTCCGTCTGACGGGTAGGGTGTTTTGACCTTGATTGTGGAATTTTTCAGTTGTAATTTTATGTCCTCGCTAATCGGCACTATTTGCGTCTAATGTTATTGTTATTAAAATTAATTGTTAACTATGCCTGTTTAAATTAGCTATAGAATTAACCTGTGGTGTAGACGCTGCATAGCAGACTACAATACTAGAGATCGCGGGTACATATCCCACGGTGGCTCCAGGATTTTTTAAGGGCGTAAAAAATCCTTGGCTATGCCGTACCCCGGGTAGGACGTAAAATGTTCCTCTACGATGTCAGTTAAACTGTCGTTAAACTCATTATACCTGAATAGGCGAAATTGAGGACTCCGATCGTAGCATCGGAAAAAAAAAAAAATAATAGTGAATCTAATGGCTTGCCTCAGTCCATTATTTTTTACCTAAAATACGTCTAATTACCCACAGACATATAGTATTTCCAAGCCTATTTGAACCTTTTCCATGTCAATAGCATCCCTTTCCAAATGAAATGCCACCCTTTTTATTTAAATTGTAACCGTTTCTATTTCAATCGTCAACATTGAAGAAATCTTTCAAGTTATAGCTTTACCCATTCCAAAGAAACGTAAATTGTATTTATACATTTTATATATACAAGGTTACAATTGGAATAGAAAGGGTGACGAGTGAGTTGTAAGGGGACACATTTGCTTTGGAAAGGGTTATGTTTGAATTAAAAGGATTTCTGTGGCTTAAAAAGGTTTATAGTTGACTTGGAAAAGGTTCAAATAGACTTGGAAGGGCTATATATCATTTCCAATTATATTCGAATCTTCTCCAGGTAAACTGTAAGCTTCCAAATCAACTGTAACCCTTTCCAATTCCAAGGGTTTGCAGCTGACTCGGAAAAGATTTGAAAATGTGAAAAAAATGCAAGAATGAAAATGAAAAAAGTAATGAAGAAAATAAAACTTAATGGTAATAGATATAAAGGAAAAATGTCCTGATATAGGAAAAAAAATTATTATGATATTATAATCGATAGACAGTTATGATAAAATGTAGGTTGGCAATGTTTTTTTAATTATTGATTGGTACGCTGTGTTGTATAGCAACCCACTTTATTTGGGGAGCATTGCTTATTGTTAAAATAAAGCATTTCTCTCTCTTTACAATCTGTGTTCCTCATTTATTTTATCTGTCAGTCGAATGTGAGCGCTTGGTAAAGACTTTCGGTCCAAATACGAATGAGATTAAAACCGGTAGACGTGTTAAATTTAGAGGTATAGGTTATAAATAATATATAACTTCAATAGAATTTCAACACAATGCCTTTTATTATCAGGATAATGCATTGCATTTCCTGGTTAATTTATACGTTGTTGTGGGTTCTCCTGCAGTCTCCGAGGATGTTTCCGGTGATAACTATATTAATTTATATAAATACAATACAGATATGAATCAGAAGCGGTGTTGCGGAACGGATGAACCAGAATGTTCTTTATACGGTGAGCGGCGGCCTCTCAAGGATGATTTTTGGTCACACACACAGTTTGGTAACATTCTTTCTTATGTTTGCCAACCTCTTGGGGTCCTCGGTCGAAGCAAGGGCTAAGGTACGTACTATGTTTATATATATGTTTGGAATATTCTTTTGTAAATACGCAAACATTTCAAATCATCAAAATCACCAGTTTTATATTGAATTTTAATTTTTTTTCATAGAATCAAACATGTTGTACGATTCAAGGGTAAGTAAACGCAAAACTAATAACTGGTAATGTCTTCTTCAGTTCCTAACGCAATGTCGAGCGAAGAGCACTTGTGAAACTCCATTTTGGTTTATTTGGTTTTTTTAATATTTTTTTGCTTAAATTATTGCTATAATTTTTTTTCTTCAAATTTATAGTGTAAACTGTAGTCAATGTATACACTCTATTAAAATTTGCTAAATATCACTGATTACTGCAAATGGTCTGTTTGTGACTATAGTGTGATATAGTTTGAATGGTTATGAAAACGTAATCGTGAACAATTCCGATCGAATCTGGTTGATGGTGGTTTGGAGCAAAAGTATGCCTGTTGGCTATTTGTAAACGGTAGTGACATGGACACCTGTATCTCATTTTTTGCCCTCCTTCTAATCTGTTGTCAGTATAAAATATTATAATTATGATTGTATCCTTATAATGTTTAATAAGTATTAATTAAAAATAGATATGCGGACTTCAATTTGTGCCATCGATGTATATTGGATCTTCGTTTAGTTTATTGAGTAACTAATTACTCTAATAATCAAACACGTTTAATTAAACGTTCATTAAACTTGACATTTTTATTTTAAGGGGCTTCAAGCCATAAGTAGGCACATTGTCCTACATGCATGTAAAAAGACTGATTTAGGCAAATGTAATTTTTGTATAGAATAAGTAAGATATATTCAGTTGAAACTTAATTTTTCATATAAGCACAAATTATTCTTCCAATGGACAACCTTCAAATTATTATTATTTTATTATATACTGGATCATTCCATGTCAATTCAAGACAGGCTTGAGCCTCACCACCTCAGATTCTCTTGAAATTTGGTATATGTTTACGACTTGTATCTACTAGAACAATTGTCAAATATTACTGCGATATGTTTACCGGTACTTGAATTATTGGTTTCTAAAGCCATAATAAATAGGTCCAGAAACAGAAAAAATCATGATTAAAAATAGCTGTAGATAATTTCCAAATTTGACTTGGACTATAAGATTGGTGTCAGTCAACAGCGCATTCCATGCCGTTTCATATGATATACAACAATGAATAGGTTGGTACGAAAGAAATTTCATTAAAACCTAGCTTAAAATTTTAATTTAAATTTTCTCAAAAAGGGCATTTTTGAAAAACTTTATATTTTTTTGAAAAAGACAACATACGAAAAAATATAAAAGTGTGATGAAAAGTTCTTCATTACTAAAAAAATTGAAAACTAGTGATAAAATTCCATAAATCTAGCATTTTATGATTAAAAATAGCTGTAGATAATTTCCAAATTTGACTTGGACTATAAGATTGGTGTCAGTCAACAGCGGATTTCATGCCATTTCATATGATATACAAAAATGTATAGGTTGGTACTAAAGAAATGTTCTTAAAACCTTGTTTAAAATTTTAATTTTCTCAAAAAGGCCATTTTTTAATTATTTTTATTTATTTCTTTTAAAAAATAGTTCATACTGCCTATACCAATATATTTTTGTCTATCATATGAAACGGCATGGGATGCGCTGTTCAACAACACAAATCTCATAGACCTAGTCAATTTTGGAAAACAGCTACAGCTATTTTTAATCATAAAATGCTAGATTTATGGAATTTTATCAGTAGTGTTCAATTTTTTCATTCATTCAATTTCATTCAATTTTTTCAACGAATAAATTTTCATCCCACTTTTATATTTTGTTGTATGAATAGATATAACACCACCTATTTTTTAAAAATATATAAAAATTTTAAAAGATACCCTTTTCGAGAAAATTGAAATTAAGTTTTTAAACTAGATTTTAAGAACATTTCTTTAGTACCAACCTATACATTTTTGTATATAATATGAAAAGGCATGGGATGCGCTGTTAAAGGACACCAATCTCATAGTCCTAGTCAAATTTGGAAAACATCTACAGCTATTTTTAATCATTATTTTTTCTGTTTCTGGACCTATTTTTGAGAGCTTTAGAGACCAATAATTCAAAAACGGGTAGACATATTTTAGTAATATTTCACGATTGTTCTAGTAGGTAAAAGTAGTACACATATACTAAATTTCAAGAAAATCTGAGATGGTGAGGTTCAAAATGATATATTTTTGTGTTGATTTGAAGTGGAATGGCCCTACTACTTGTTTCCGTTCTTTTTATTGAAATCTCATTACATTTTGGTGTACAGATAAAATATTTTGCCCGTGTACCTGCTTATAAAGATAAGGAACTAAGAACTGACAAATCCAATTTAGTTTTTAGATAATTAATAAATCAATTACTTTATTTTTAATCATTTTAAATATTAATTAATAATCATTAATATTAATAATTAACTAAAGTAATTAAAATATTTGCGCACAGTAGACGCATTGCATGTAACATCGCATTACAGTAGAAAGAACCTCGTCAAACCTTCAAATCAATTACACTCCCTAAAAATTAGAAGAAAAAAAATATTTTAGGCATTTTTAAAATGGAGGGCATCCCCGATGAACAATTACATTGAAAACTGGTTTTCAAATTGTGAATTTGACGGAGGTTCTGTAGCGATCCGATTCCATATAATGATTGCATCATGCAGTGTTACAAAAATGAAAATTCACAATACAAGTGTGCGGAAAGAAAAAAAAATGTTTATTTTTCTTTTTCTTAATGTTTCGTTTTTGTTGATACATTTCATTTATTTTTATTTTTTCGCCATCTGCAACAATTTTACAATGTGCTCCATCCATGCTCGTTTGAGTTATTGTAAGAAGTCTCTTGGCTCCCGCCTGAAAAGTCGTTAGGGTGGAATGTGCGGAGTTGCGGAGGGTTTAAGAGTTTGTGCTAATGAGTTCATGTTGAAAGGCAGTCTTTGGTGGAAGTCTAGTAGTCTATGGAAGTCTATGGCTCAACTTAACACGGCTGAATTATTCAGGTACTTGTGAAGTAAGTTATTAGTTACATAGTGTGGTGAACCTACAACTTTCGATCGACAGGATTTGATTCTTTGTATATTTAAGGGGTTAGCAAATAACTATTTTTTTTTTTTAAATTATATTATTTTATTTTCGTTTTTCATATATTTATCATTTGTTCATTTCTTAACTTTCTTCGTTATTAACTGTAATTTACATGCTTTCCTGTGGCTTAGAAAAATATTGATTTTCAGGTTAGTAAATAAAATTATTCCGGTGAAGAGATCTTTACCGAGAAATCATCGTAATCTACATAGGATTACTTTATAATGGAAAAGGATGTAAAAAATGTTTATTAATACAGTAATTCTCTTTCTTCTATAAGAAGTTTCCTATTGGCAGGCTTCTTATTTATAGCAGTTTTTTAAATATTTAACTAACAAAAATTCTGGTATTACCGTTTCCTTATTTCAAGGCCATTATTTGTTGATGTTTACTAAAATATTTGTTGATTTATCATGGGATTACGTGTTTTATAGGGAAAAATATAATTTACAATAAGTTGAAACTTTTTTACAAGATATTCAGGTTATTCAAATACATGTATTTTAGCTAAAAATTGCAATTTTTTTTTTTACCAAACAAATACAAATATTACATAATATACTACATTAATATTTTGTATTTTGTTTTTTCCTTTTTCATTAATGAATCCTTATTTAAGGCATGTCATCGTTGTCACTTGTTTGCGTCATTCCCATAATTACCGCACCAAACCAGTTTTCGGTTATTTCCAATTTTCCAATTCGATTATTCCAAATCCAATCCAAACACTAGTGTGCAGGTTTATCCTTCGATTGCCGTAGTCATCGAAATACGATAAACTAGTAATCATCAATTTTAATAAGTTAATCCGACTTAGCAGAAATAACCCAAGGATCATTTATATCCAACCATGATATGGGACTTTATCTGCAACATACGCAGACAATTGTGAAACTTTTCAATAGATGTAAAGGCTGTTAGTTCTTTGGATGGAAGCTACGTGTGTTTCGTCCTGTTACCTGAGTTTTGGAGCTTATTATTGAATTTTAGTTTCTCCAAAGAGGTCACTTATCTTCTTTCTCAATTTGATCCTTCATTTATAAGGATAATATTATAAATATCAATATAATATAATTATTATATTTATGTAGATGAAGAAATACCTCTGGCTGCAAGAGCTTAGACCTTGCGAAACTGACCCAGGGCAGGCCCAAGTCAACGGTTCCTTCAGGTACACCGGACGTGGAAACTTCCAAGTCAACCTCCACGCTTACACTCCGAAGAAAATGGAACATCTTTACGTGAGTTAGTTATCATCTTTCTATTATATGAAACATTTTAGTGTAGCATAATTTAAATTATATAATTTTTATTTATTTATTTATATTTTTCGTCATTTGATTGTGTTGTTTGAATTTTGTTTATGTGTACCTGTTTAGCGGAACCCCAAAGTTCTGCTCCGTAGGTCCAAATGAGTTTTAGTATCGTGTTGTATATTAGTCTTTTGTTTCGTAAGTTCGTGCAGTCTAGGAGGTGTGACAGTTGTTTATATCATCTGGTCAGTTCTTGTCTTTTTAGTTTTGTATGTATGTTCCAAGTGAGTATTTTGTCCAAGTATAGTCCTAAGTAACGTACATAGTTTTTAGATGGCACTGATATATAATTTATATTTAAACCCTTCCTCAGTGAAAAACTTGTTTTTATTTGTTAGACTTAGTAGCATTTATTTTTATTTTCCACTTTTGGAACCAATTTTCGAGGTCGAATAGGTGGTTTTGGACGGTATTTGATGCTATTGTGGGATCTTTGTGGAAAGAAAGGATAGCTGTGTCGTCAGCGAAGGTAAAGATAGTGGTGCAAGGGTGTTCTGGAATGTCAGAGGTGAAAATGGAATAGAAAAGGGGGCTTAAAACGCTTCCTTGAGGTACGCCAGTAAGCTGAGGAAAGAATGAAGAAGTAGAAGCATCTACGGAAATACAGAATATCTCTGGAGCAAGAAAGATTGAAGGATGAGGAAGCAGGTAGAAGGTAAGTGCGCTTTTATTTTCCATAATAGACCCTTGTGCCAGACAATATCGAATGCTTTTTCGATATCGAGAAAGATCGCTGAGCAATATTCCTTTTTCTCAAAAGGTATCGATATTGCATATTAACCATCCCTACAGCACTGCTGCACACTTGAGTGATGTGCTCGAAAGCCAAACTGATGATTCGGTATCACTTCACTACTTTCCACTAAGGGCTTAATCCTGTTCAAGAATAGTTTTTCAAATATTTTCCCCATTATTGGTAGAAATGCGACTGGACGGTAAGATGAAGGATTAGCCATCAATTAAAATTATATATTACAAATAAAAATATTAGAACTTAATGCAGATTACATTAGTTAATGTAGTTTCATGATAAAGGTGGTGGAGAAATATTTGGTTTTTAAAAGAACTAAAGGATGAATTTTTACTGATGGAGACAGTTCAGGAATTCCAAAAGGAGGAGCCACGGATGAAAGCAGGCTGATTGTATTCCCAGCACTCTGTTTGAGCAAAACGTAGCCGCTAAAACTGGTTCTATAATTTTTTCATTGTGAACTGTATAAAAAATTGAATCTGATTTGATAATAAAATTAATCTATTAGATATGTATTGTTTGGTATAGTAAAGGGAGAAAAGAATTGAAAAAAAAAAAAAAAAAAAAAAAAAAACGGCTGGAACAATTATTGTTAGTAATATTAATATGATTTGGAAAATAAATAAAATTATACCAAACTTGATCAATGGTGAATTGGAGCTTTATGGGAAAACTTACTAAAGTGTAGGTAAATTGGTGGGTCATCAGTTGATCACGAAATTAAAGTAACCTACAGTTGAGAAGATATAATTTGATAATCGTGCTATGATGATTTTTTTTTTCATTCCTACAGCTCTTTGTGGACTTAAAAAAATGTCCAACGAAGCTGAAGACCGATGATTGTGAAGACATGATGACCTTCCCGGCGGGCGACCAATGCCAATCGAATGCCTACTTCACCTATATATTCAAGCAGTTCCAGCCTCCTTTGATATGTCCTTTACAGGTAATAAATAACTTCATTTTATGTTTTTTTTACAAAAAAATTATTATATTTTCTCACAAAAGCGATAAAATCGTGAACGATGAAAATATCCAAAATGTTTGTTTAATCGTGCTAAAAGGTTTTTTTTTCCGATTGATTGAAAAAAGCCATACAAATCGAATAAATTCAACTCCTTTTTGACATCGATTAAAAATGCAGGAAACTTTCATTTAACGATAAACTAATTCTATTAAAGAGGTGAGAGATAGTCGACTGTTAATCTGCGATAGGTTAAATGATGATCAGGATTTTCAGTTTGAAATTTTTCTTATTCACGAAAGCCAACGTTTCGATCCAACTTGTAAATCTTCATCAGGGCTAAAAGAAAAAAAATATATGAGTATCTATGCTATAGGATGACAATAAATGAATATTTTAGGAACTGACAATAATATAAAAGATGGTAAGCATTAACATGAATATTTAAATAAGTAGCTGGTTAGTAAGATAAAATAGAATCTGATATTTACCTTCTGAGTCAATCTATTCTATTCTATTTTATCTTGCTAACCAGCTACTTATTTAAATATTCATGTTAATGCTTACCATCTTTCATATTATTGTCAGTTCTGTAAAATATTCATTTATTGTCATCCTCTAGCATAGATACTCATATATTTGTTTTATTTTAGCCCTGATGAAGATCCACAAGTTGGATCGAAACGTTGGCTTTCGATAATAAATTTTTTTTTCAAACTGAATCAATTTGACCTAATTCTATTAAATATTCTTTCTACTTTCGTTCATAATATAGAGTTTAAATTTAGAAATAATTTTTGGCCTTATTATTGGTTACCATATGATTGGTGCCTTGCTCCTTTGTTCATTTAGGAATAAATCGTAAGGAATGAAGAGCGTTTATGATTCCAACCAACTAGAAATGTATCCCTATGAGCTTAGCAATTCAAATTAAGAGAAAGTGAGACTCAGTATGCACGTGGCGTATGTTGAAAACCTATTATAAGGTAAACAGTCAGATACGCCATATAATTTTAGTTCCAATATCTAATAATCGAAAATGCAGACAGATTTATATTTGGTAGGGATGAATACATTTATTCATTCTTATCTGAAGGAGCAAAGCACTAACAATAATATCTTCGATGGTCGACTAATACCCCTAAAATGAGGTGGGGCAGCCTTTTTGATATCAATAATTTTCCGGCTACTATTTTTTTTCTGTGGGGAAATTTCATAACTAGGTTGTATTTTTGAAAGATTGCATTATACGGAACTTAGTTCTTAATGCCCTCACTCTAACATTTATTATTATTTTTAATTTTTTTTTTCATTTGAGATATATTTCATATTTAGTGTCTTTCTTTTGTATGAACTTAATTTTGTAATTTTATTTCATTTTTTCTTTCCTTCTTCAAGGCTCTCATTTTAGTTTGTCTTTTTATTAATTTTTTTTTTAAATTATTTTATTTATGTGCATTGATATATAGTTAGTGTGTGAATGAGTCGTTAGAGTTCTAATAACACTGACCTTGACTGTGTCGGAATAGGTATTATTTCTTTGAATAAAAAACTTGGAACAAAAAAATGTGTTTTTCCAGCTTTTCAATATAATTCGCTGTTAAACACCTAGTAATTCTTGATGTATTTATACCACAAAAAATTCTTTTTACCGTATTAAAATTTGTTTTGTGACTAGCCGTTTGTGAGGCAAAGAACGTGGGTCACAAGGAGGAATTTAGAGCTGGTGAATGTATGGCAAAAGATTTATGGTGTGTGTGTGTGTGTGTGTGTGTGTGTGTGTGTGTGTGTGTGTGGACTGTATTTAATTTTAATATACATGATACTCCTGGTTTAGGCCGAATATATTACAATCGTGTTAGTGGGGTTATTTCTAATTTTGATGCTATGGTTTTACATTGTGGTTGGTCTTAAATTTGATTGCTTCATGGTAATTTGACTGCTGTATGTGGTTGCTTTTCAGTCCTCCCCATTCTCCCCCTGGTTCTAGGCCTAGAACTTCATTTCTTCTAGCTTAAATCCTTAACTTTCCTGTTTTATACTTGCCAATCTGAGCAAGGGGTTCTGCCACTGACCAACAGATGGCCCCACGGGAGTAACTGACATGCTTTTGAGTTCAGGGGGACTCCATGAACAAAATTTGTTAAATTTCCTTCATAGCGAAAGATAGTGAAAAGTTAGAAAACGACCAAAATATGAAATATCTCTGAAACCAAGAAATATAATTTTTTTTTTTTAAAAAAGAAAAAAATATATTTTAAGTAATTTTATTGTTTCTTTTGAATTGTACGATCGAGGCCCAGAGTTTGAAAATTATAAGCTGGGTCCCTTGTAATAAAAATTTTACAGTAATACAACTGCATTCAGCATTTTGTGACAAATAGAACAACCAATCCCCCAATCAGCTTCGAACTCCTTTCGCAGGGATTTAACGTTACTTGAAAATAGGAAATTTCTGGTCCATCAGGAGAATGAGGAAATATTTCATGTGATCAAGAAACAAAAAAAAAGCTTTCTAGATCTCCAGAAAGTCTGTTTTATGGCCATAGCAAAATAAATAGCGAATTTAAAATGATCTTAAACAGTTTTCAAGCATTTCTTTCTAATTCAATAAAAAAAGCGATGACTTTAAAAAAAAAAAAATTGATTTAACCCCTTCTCTGTTCTATTCTCCATTATGAACTGAATCATCATGAATCATGAATAGTTGACTTTTTTACTTTCAGGGACACTATAGAGCAAAGAATGCAATCGTGAATACGGATAATCACTTGTCATTCTTCCGTGGACTGAGTGATGAAGAATGGTTGCACGTCTACATAGGCGTCTATGAGGACGAAAAGAGACTTTCTAAGGATATCTGCTTAGTGATCATTGCAACCATGAGAAAGGTACGTGTTGAGGAGAAGAACGATCGGAAGAAGAATTGACGTACAAGAGTCATTCATTAGCTTCAGAAAACCATCAATTTTAATATTGATATAATAACATAACCCTATAATTATAAATAAATAAATGTTTCTGGAAAATCATAATTTTTTATACAATTCATTATATAATATTATATCATATAATAACAAGTTTATTTTCCTATATACCTTAAATAAACAGACAGAGAGTTTCGGATAAGTTAAGAAAAATAAATAACAGGAATTCCACAAAAAAAGTTCCTATACAAGCATGGTGTATTTCCGACTCTTTTCAAATAATGGTAGTTTTTGTGATTTTTCAACTTAGTTTTTCATTACGAATCTCTTACAGAGTTAAAATTAAATATATATTAGAAGTTTTGAATTTTACCTTTAATAATTTTAATTCAAAAGAGCTCTAAATTTTCATTGAAACCATCTTGTTTTAAAATAGGAAAAAATAAAATAAATTCCTGACGCCTAAAGGTCTGGCCACACATGTTCGCACCGGATCCGCACCACAGCAATAATATAGGTTATGTTCAGAATATTTTTAATTTAACTTACATATTACCTTTAGTTATGCCTAAAGTGGCCTGTGTCTGACCTGTGTGGCCTGAACTTTAGGCATAACTAAAGGTAATATGTAAGTTAAATTAAAGATATTCTGAACATAACCTATATTATTGCTGCGGTGCGGATCAGGTGCGGACATGCGTGGCCAGACCTTTATACTAACAGGCGTTATGCACTTTTTGTTACGAAAAAAAATGCCGTCAAGTGTATTCATGAAACATAAATTATTAATCAACATGTATTTTTTATTACAGTAAAGCTGGACGCATC
Organism: Aelia acuminata; assembly: GCA_911387785.2. Classification (NCBI taxonomy): domain Eukaryota; kingdom Metazoa; phylum Arthropoda; class Insecta; order Hemiptera; family Pentatomidae; genus Aelia; species Aelia acuminata. The sequence goes on along the minus strand of OU426979.1, from coordinate 148,516,435 downwards.
AGTAACCTTTAACACAGTGTAAAGTGTTGTTCCAATTTTTGATATTTTCACTGCATATAAAAACACTTAATATTTATTTTCGATAATTCCAATTGGGTGGATGTTTGACGTCGACGTCAAGATTTTTGCAGGTATTGTCATCTTAGGCTTTCGGAAACCCTTATTCGAAAGCGTTCTCGTAAAGCTGTAGAGCTCCTTTGCGTCCCCAACTCGCGCAGCATACTCAGCTCTTTTTGAATGATCGTTGATCCGTTGTCTGTGATCCCTCCGAAATTTTCTTTTCACCAGTCGGTTGGAAGCAATATATTCCTGTTGTGCGCTGGTCTTCTGCTGTCTGGTACTCCTTTCGTCGACCTTCTGCTAGAGTTGCTTTGTTCTGTATATCTCCCTCCAAGTCTTCTCGGACTTCCATTGGTTTTCCTGGGGATTTTCATAATCGAGAAAAGATTGGCTCACTTCCAAGATACCTGATTTGTTAGCCTCCCAGTGTTGATCGCATCAGCATCCTTCTGCAGCTCTTTTAATTTTTCTGAATTCTAATTTACCTCTGGGATTTTGAGTTTTCTCATGTCTAGCCGCTTCAAATTTACAAATTACTGGCTCAAAGCTGAGGCTATTTTTTGCGGAATATTGAGAGCATGAGGTGGTAGTCGTATCAGCCCCCCTGTCTTGTTCCTCACATCCAAAAGAGAACGTCTAAATCTCCTACTGATAGCAATGTGATCTATCTGGTTCTCGGTGCTGTTGTCTGGAGAAACCCACGATACCTTATTGCAATCCTTATATGGGGATGTCTTGCCTCCTATGACAAGATGATGCTCGGTGCAAAAGTTTTCCATTTTCAGCCCTCAATATCTGCTAGCATCAATAGCATTCATGTTTCCAATGACAACACATCGAGACATTGAAGAATGTCTTCCGCAATATCTCAAAAAGAGACCAATATCTTAAAAACAGACCGAGTATTTAATAATATTCGGCATTAATAACCCTCTCCCATGGCCTAGGAAATCCCCGTACAGCCTAAACGGTAAGGACGGGAAGGCAACAAAAGTAAAGACATTTAACTTCAAGAAAACTTTGTGTACGCTGACATTATTTTTCATTTTTTTTTTCTAATTTGTTAACGAAGCTTATTAAAAACAGCATGAACGTATAATTAACCCTTTAAAAGCAACCGGTGCTTTTCGTTCTAGCCCTTCTAGTAGTCTTTGTGTTGAAACTGGCGTACCTCCCCTTGATCTAAGACGACAAGAACTCGATCACAAATACTTCGTTAAAATCCTCTCCACCCACAATCATCCTTTGAATTATCTATTCCCCAATAAACAGTTCCTATCCCAACAACAAATTTCCTTAAAGAAGAGAACATCCTTTCCAGTCCGTATTGCGGTATCCTTATTTGACCTCGACCTTGATATACCCACATTCCGTGAGACTGTAACATCTCCTATCCATCCCTGGGGACTACATGCCCCAAAAATCATCCTTTCTCCCACAAGGCTACTTAAAAACAACACAGCACCACTAATTTGCAAAAACGAATTTCATAAACTTAAAGAAAAATTAGGTGACGTTGACTACATTTACACTGACGGCTCTAAGAGCTCTATAGGAGTAGGAGCCTCGATAATATGCAATGATAGGCAGCATCTTTTTCGTTATCTGCTACTTGTAGCAACTTTACTGCGGAGATCGTCGCTATAAAGTTTATATGTTATACAGGCCATAAAGAAAACCATAGTTATTTGCACTGACTCACTTTCCGCTCTAGGAGAGAGAGAAACACTTTATTTAAAATAGTGTTGCTGCCCAATTATATTGGGCTGCTAATACACAGCATACATAGAGACTATTTGTTAATACTAATAAGACTAATATATATACAAAAACTGTTTAAAAAATGTTTTCTCTTTAAATCCCATAGTTCAAAATATCCTCATTTCAATAAAGTCAAACAATAAAACTGTATTCTTCGTATTGGTTACAAGTCACTGCGGAATAATTGGTAATGAATTGGCGGATCAGGCCGCCAAAAAAGCAATAACAGATGGCATTCCTTATCAAGGGGTTCTAGCAGCGGACTTTTTATCCCTCATCAAGCAAAAAATGAAACAAAGTTGGGAAGTCAGGTGGTTGAACTTAGCCGAAAATAAACTAAAGGAAATTAAAAGAGAAGTGATCCCATGGAAATCCTCTAACAGGAATAAGCGCAGATAGGAAGAAATCTTGACGCGTCATCGCATAGGTCATACGCGCTTGACACATGGACACCTAATGGCTCGCGAAGACCCTACCGACTGTCAGGCTTGTGGATGTCCGCTGACAGTAAAGCATATTTTGACAGAATGCAGGGCCTCCGAAGAATACAGAACACTCTTACATACCAAATGACTTAGGTATACAGTATACTGCAAGACAACGTAACAGACAAACTGTACGACTTTCTAAAATTAACAGAATTATATCATAAGATATAAACCGAAATTTGGAATAAAGGGTGATGATGACCCAAGTGTTTGACGCCTTAAATAAAAAATATATATAACCCTTTAACCGGGCGGGACGTATATATGCGTCCTGAAATATTTGTTATTTTTCTTATTATTTATATATGTATATATAATTATTTATATATATATATATATATTCACGTAGATACATGTATCAATGACTAATACCTCTGTTGTACGAAAATATAAGTCCCACCAGTTCCAGGTTACAACATATATTTCAACGACGTATTCATACGTCTCGCCCGGTTAAAGGGTTAAAATTGTAATAAATTATAATATACCTACATAAATGCGTTAATATTTGTCAAGATGGTTTTAATGATATTTAATAAAGAGGAATCGCCAATCAAGAGAATGGTCAGTGTTGGATTACTTTGATGTATGGCCGCCAGAGAATATTTTTCCCAGTTGTGGAAGCTAACCCATCAATCTGCATTATTGTTCTCCCCCCCCTCTTCCCCCCTTCTTCCGCTATCCCAGCCAAATATAAATTTTGATGATTGGTGGTTCGAGGTCCGGTCATCTTTGAATTTATCCATATACAGCATTCTTCTTTAATGCTGAACCGCCCCAATTGACCTATCTTTTCCGATCCCTCATCTTTAATCTTAAACTCTTTCCATAGATATTTCCTTCATTTTTGGCGATGTGTTCAAATTCCTATGGGCAAGGAACCAATGACGAAAATAATAGAATTGTAGAAAAAAGTGCTAAATCTTCATAGATGTATATTCACATTTCCATTATACGTTGAAGTATAAAGGACTCGTAGACTAATGATCAAAAGACTAGCTTATAGATATTTATAAAAGGCAAGAAAATGAAGAAAGGAAAAAATAAAATACGGTGTAATATTTGTAAAAGGAGGAGGAAAATGATGACCAGAGCCAGTATTTTTATGCAGCAAAACACGTTTGAATGTGCAATAAAAACTATGAAATACCCAGCCAAAATTCTTTAAATAAGTTATACAAAAAAAAATAACAAAAAATTGTGTGAAATTTATTTCATAAGATGGAAATAAAATGAACCAATTCCGAAATGAAACCAAATTGATTTTAAAGTTTGAAGTTGAATCTAAAATAAACGTGCATCGGCGATAATACATATTATTACACATACAATACTAAAATATTAAAAGAATTATTACTAAATATTTGACAAGAAAAATGCAAAAAAAAAAAAAAAAAAAAAAAAAAAAACAGCATTAATACTAACATTAGATAAAATGTGAGTATCTCCAGCTACAGTCTTAAATTTCATTTATTTTTATTTTTAATTAGTAGTGAACGTTTCTGACAATGTGTCCATCTTCACCATCTCAATGTAGGTTATGTACTCACATTTTAATAATTTCTAGAAAGAAAACAGTCAACCAAGATAATATTATCACTAGTTATCCGAAAACAATTTTATATGTAGATAACATGTTCTGCATTCAAACTATTTATTAAATTTATTTCTAAATATTAAATGTGGTGAGCGGCCGCTAGTAAAATAGTGACTAACCTTTTTTGGAAAAAAACAGGAGCAGATTTCGAAATCTACAGATTTTTGTCTTGCAAATGAGGAACAGTGAATTTAGTCTTTGTCACTTGATTGACAAAATATGATACTTTACGAAATGCAATATGAAATTCAACTGATGCGATCGGAGCAAATTTTATGTTTTCCAAAAAAAAAAAAAAAAAAAATAACATTAGCTAATTAATTGGATTATAGTACCAATATTTTATTATAGTAACATTGAATGCACATGTGAACTAAATAAAGTCAGTAGAATGTTCCGTATTCGACGGAAGACGAAAAACTAGGATAGCGAAGCGTAATTCTGAACACCGTACTCATTTAGAGCGGAAAAGTCGGAATATTTCATTCATATATTCATTCAAGAAGGTCTGCATTGTTGTATCGAAACGTAGGCCACAGTGAATTAGTTTATTATTAACTGTAGATATATTAACCGCTACTCCGTACTAATTCATTCCTCGTTGAACATTCGGCCAATTATTTGTAAGATATGGCATACTTATAAATATATGGCATATTTCAATTACTTATTGAAGTAGGTATATGTTTTAAGAAATAAATACTGACAATTCTATATAGTTTATTTAATTGAAAATATTATATTAAATACAAAATAAACATGCTTTATATAATATACCTGTAGTATATTTCATAATTATTTAATAAAGAAAATTATTCAAACAGTAGCGATGTATAGTATTCAGCTGCATATAGACTCAATAGCTTGTTAGATTTATCTTCATACTCTGAAACTAATTCGACATGAGTGTCCTACAACAAGCAACAATAGCCACTAATTTGAGAGAAAATTACGACAATGATCAGAAAAGATTGCTATCCGTTATTTACGACACATCCCCTCCAATCTAGGAACATTATGTATCGTTAGGCTGGAAGCAGAACATGTGTCACCCAGGGTATAAAGCTCAGTTTTGTGTTATATATCTTTTACTCAGCACTTGCCTGGCTCAGTACAACAAAATAATGATGGTATATTGAAAATAACTATACTACTTTAAAATTGAACAATAATGATTTGATTATTTTTGTTTCATAAAATAATGGTTTTCAATTTTTTTATTTGTCATCTGCATAAAAATTCTGCAATATGATAATATGTGCTCATCCAGATTAATCACTCAGTTGTTACAAAGTCTCGTGTCCTAATTAGTTTTTCAAAGGGCTAATTAGTACTTCAAATATTGTAAGTCTGCTGGTTATGGATAATTGGAGCGTCAGTCAAGTAATTTTCATAATATTAAAAATGTTTGTTTTGGTTTTTCTTTTTTGTTCGACATCTGTTTTGCATGTCTGTCGTTTGGACAGACGTAGTCAGAAATATCGGATTTCTGGAAAAGTATTAATGGGAATATTATACAAATAGAATTCTTGGCATAATTGGAGATTCTCATACCTTTTTGGAATTAGCGGAATTATCGTCGAGGTGATTGCTCACATGTACTTCCTAGGTTTACACCATGAATAGTAGAAGAGCCAGTACTTGATCCCTGCGGTAATCACGCAAGGACTGAGCCAAGAAGCTTTCGAACCTTTCCATCTGAAAAAAAAAAAAACTGTTGAAAAGGAAGGATTGCAGAATAAGATATTCGCCGTGCGGTAGTATGACCTTAAGTTTCAAAAGAATACATACATAGTGCCTGACTTTGTCGAACGCCTGAGCAACATCCAAAAATACACCACTTACACATTTTTTGTTTGTTTGTTTAACGTCCATTTTTATGCTACTAAGGCTAATCGGACGATGCTACAGTGGGAGTCCTAAATTTTGCCTATCCAGGTTTACCTCCAGTTTACGTCCTATCCGAGGGACGGCATAGCTAAGGATTTTTTACTCCCATTTAAAAAATCCTAGGGCCACCGTGAGACGCGAACTCGCACCTTTAGTATTGTAGGTTGCCATGCTAACCACTACACCACAGGTGACCCAATTTTTTTCTCTTTTTTTTCGGCGCTCCATTAATAAAGTAAGTTACTCAGCCTAATTGAGGTGTCGTTGAATGTGATTTGCAAAATCCGAATTAATGTTTAGGTATTATATTTTTGTCTGGCACTTTGTCAAAGAGTATTTTGTATAGTAATTATCCAAATAATTTTTAACATATCGACAGCAGGATAATAGGTCTCCAAGAAGATGGTATTTTGTTTGTGGATCACGGAGTATTTCTATTGTAATGGAAGTTACGTTGTCCTTAATATGCAGTTGCAAATTGTTCTCACAAAGACTGTTCGATGTTTCAAGAACGATTTGATAAATTCCCAATTGCTTCCATTGTCATTCGGAAGGCATTATTTTATGAATATTTAATACCCTTATTATGTATATATGTATGTAATAATTATGAATATATGAGATTAATATATGAACTAAAAAGTCTCTCATTTAATTTTTGGTAAATTAAATTAAAAGTAAATATTCATATTTTTGTTCTCGGTCTGTCTAAGGGACGTTGACCTTGATTATGGTTGAATACTGTGCTGCTATCTGAAAATATTTGTTAAATACTTTGACAGTCGGAATTGATTTCAACACCCTCCTAACTTCCTCATACGTATAATAACTAAACCTAACTTCCGTAGCAATGTTCTAGATGTTTGAGGTTTTAAATGTGTCCTTGCAGAAGGCATGATGGTACTTTTGAAAGTTATACCATTTAAAAAGTTTGTATAAATAATCTGAAAAACAGAATAAATTTAATTGATAAATATTAAGAAATTCAAAACGGTTCTACACATCCTAATATTTTTATGGCTCTTGTACTTTATCGATCGTTTAACAATTTTCAGTGGTCGAATTCATATTTAACATTTCAAATTTTTCTGGTCTCTTTTTTCGCACGAACACAGGAATTGTTGTAAAAAGAACGGGACACACATCACCAAGTAGATTCCTTAAGACCATAAGAAAATAAAAATAAAATTGCGATATTCTTAGCTTCGAAAATTGAGTCTGGGATAACCTGTGTAGACTTTTGAAAGATTAATATTGCTGGCAAAAAAACATTAAAATAATAATTACATTTGCAAAAAAGTGCAGTTTAAAAGGCCTTCTTATGTTAAATAGCATAAAAGTAATCCGGTAAAAAAAAACATACTAGATCTATTGACAAGTAGATTAGAAAGCTATGTTTTTAAATCAGGACTCTGTAGATTCATTGCATCTGCTTAAAATGAGAAAATTTCCGTCCTGTTTTATTTCCTGATGGAAAAGTCGATGTAGATGGCTCGATGACACTGGACTTTAGATTCCTCTGATAACACAATGTCACGAAATCATCGCGGTATATTCATCCTGATAAGAATTTTACAACCTCTCGTACCTACAATGTACCCGAGATTTCGTTACAAACGATAGACCCTGATAGTGTAGAAATAAACAAATTAGATCATATACCTAAAAAATAAACTATTCTCTTTTAGAAGAAAGCGTTTTTTATATCAAATAATAGACTCGAAAAACTATTTCGGTCAGACTCCTCATTAGTAGTTTAAGGATCGCAGAATCTATGCTTTACTTTTAAAGTGGGATGTGATTCTGAATGTTGAATAAATAAAAATTGTTCCCATAGTAGTTTCCTTCGAAAATTAATCCACACGTATGGATCTATCTCTCATTACATAAGAATTTTTTTCCTCACTCATCAAATCGGAAATCAAGACTCGATGTAACCGGCAAGTCTCACATATGTCTGAAAAATGCACTCTTTCTTTTATCTTACACATAATAGAACATTCCTGCTTAAGGAAACATCCATTGTTTTTAAACAAATTCCAAAGATATGAAGCCTAACGTTTCTAAAAAAAACTAACCTTTTTTCGTTTCACCAGTCCCTTTATAGCAAGACAGGAAAACCCAAATCACACAAGCTCAAATATCTGACATAAACAGTTGGCTAATTTTCAAGACATTCAAAAACTTAATGGAGATAAGGAAGGCAACTATAACAGTAAATCTGGTGGACAAAGTCTGAGGTGATCCTATTTTTATTTATTAGTTTTTTGTTTGTTTGTTTAACGTCACTTTATGCCACTAAGGCTAATCGGACGATGCTACAGTGGGAGTCCTAAATTTTGTCTATCCAGGTATAATTGGGATAGGGATCTTAACGAGGACCTTACATCGTACAGGCTCGGGACCTCCATTTTACGTCCTATCCGAGGGACGGCATAGACAAGGTTTTTTACTCCCATTAAAAAAATCCTAAGGCACCTCGGTTCACGAACCCGCGACCTTTAGTATTGAAAGTTTATATGCTAACCACAACACCACAGGTTACCCCTATTAGTTCTTTATTAAAGAAGATGTAGAAGGCTAACAGAAAAACAGATACTGAACTAAATCAATATTTTGATTTTTATGTGCTGTAATTCCTTTAATAGAATAGAAAAGCCCTTTATTTAAAAATAAAGACAAAAATAAAAAACAAAAAGTATTTAAAAGGCTATATACATATCTAAGAACAAATTTTGACGTTGCTTAAGCCGTCTGCCAGGAGTCCTAAAAATAATAGTACATTCATAGAGAATAAAGAAAATATTTACAATCTCAAGAGAATTCAGATAACAATAATCTTGTGTATCTTAATGCTTCTTTAAAATTAAAATAAATGTCATTTAGATTATTTTTGTTGAACGATACTAATAACTCTTCTTTATTGATCAATATTTTTCCAAAATATTTCATCCTGATGTTATTAAAAAAATTTATTGCATATTTCAATAAAAGGCACCATGTCCTCTATTTCATTTTTGTTACAAATTTTACAACAATAACTTACTCCATCTACCCATGGTTTGTAATTTAGGTCTAACAGTTCTCCTTTTACTTTAAATATTATTTTTATTAAATCTAAACAGTTAACGTCATTTATGTACGATATTGTACTAGGTAATAAATCTTTATGGAGTATATGATATTCAGATAGCTGGGCTGCGGCTAAACAGTCACTTCTAAACTGCTCTAGAAAGAGACCGATGATTTTATTAGTTTGCTTCTGCCAGCTCTCAACTGAAATAAAACAGTGGTCTAAATCAGTACCAAGGCGATCAGCCAGTGCAATCCACTCAGCAAACCATGACCATTTACTTTTTACTATTTCGTTTGCAATTATTTTAGGGGATCTATAGTCCGGCAAACAAATTATTTTAAAATATATTTTAAATAATTTATTTTTGAAGAGAAAAGATTTGGCTCCGCCGGGAATCGAACCCGGGTCTTCTGCGTGACATGCGCGGTATGCTATCCATTACACCACGGAGTCGCTTCCAAACGGTGCCAAATCCTTCCTCTTCACTGAAGATAGCATACCGCACGACATAGCATACCGCGCATGTCACGCGGAAGACCCGGGTTCGATTCCCGGCGGAGCCAAATCTTTTCTCTTCAAAAATAAATTTGTTGCGTTCGGAGCTCAATTTTATTATTTATGATTGAAATCACCTTACGCTGTATTGCCGGTTCTATTTTGAGGTGACCTTATACTAGTAATGAATAAGTTAGTAAAGAAAAAAAAAAGATAATAATGATGGTAATAATTGCCATATAAGAATATATTTACACAATAATATTTACAAGTGAAAATAAATAGAAATATTTAAAATAAAGAAAAACAGCGATGATAACAATAAAAATAAAAATACCTGTGACTAAACATAAATGATAAACAATTGAACTAAATGTAAAATTAATAAAACAAAATTAAAATATTAACTCTGATAAGAAGAAGAAAAAAAATACAAAATAAAATAACAGGTAAAAAATAAGGAAGCATTAATCTTATTATTTAATAATTAATAATAAATGAAAATAATGAACTGAACTTAATGAATCTGAACGAGAGAGAGAGATAAAGAGATAAAAAATATTTTTCATGGATGAATAAGTATTTAAAGAAAGTCCAAAATAAAACCTGGTACCAGGGTTCTCCGAATTCGTCGAGGCAGGTGACAGACGCTGTTGTGGCCAGTCTTCTAATTTCATTCGATTCCCTGTTCACAAGATTTAGGAAATTATATGACGTCGTGGACAAACGAAACAGGCTAGGGTCACCATCAAGTGCCGTGAGTCGACTGGACGTATTATAATATAACGTAATATAAACAACGTCTCTCTCTCATATTATAAACAACCTCTCTCGTTAATCCATGCATATATTATAAATATTGCAAATATTTATATATTCTTATATTGTTCTAAAAATTAATTTAAAATTTTACTTTTTAATAGAAAATGTTTGATCGGCTCGAACATACCGCCCACCTAAAATCAATAAATTGATTTTATTCCTCTTGATTCAAGGGAGCCAAGGGTGCAAGCTTATGAACTGGTCGTTTTAATAAACCACCTGATGTCCGTACAGTTACTACGCGTACTATCCCATCAATGCCTGGGTGAAGATCTACTACTCTTCCAAGCTTCCAGCGGAGAGGTGGAGAATGAGGATCCTGCAGCAGTACTAAATCATTCACTCGGATTGGAGGTGTAATCTTAATCCATTTAGTTCGCATTTGAAGAGTATGGATATATTCTGTACTCCATCGTTTCCAAAAAGTCTGCGCTGTGTTTTGGACAAGCTGCCACCGGCTCAGTAAATCAATTTTCTCGGTAGAAATGTCTCTTTCAGGATGTGCTATGAGCGCCGCTCCTATGAGAAAGTGACCGGGAGTTAGGTAATCGTAATTATCTGGGTCAGAAGTTACCGCACACAGTGGTCTTGAATTCAGTACGGCCTCAATCCTGGTGAACATGGTGTTCAATTCTTCAAAATGGAATGGCCGATCTCCAAGCGCGTGTTTCATGTGTGCCTTAGCAGATTTTACTGCAGCCTCCCATAGTCCTCCGAAGTGAGGGGCACTTGGAGGGTTAAAATGCCATTGCACCCCAAGGTTAGCAGAATAATTTTGAATTGTGGTTTGATTGTTGTTATTTTCATGCCAAAAATATAGCTCCTTTAACTGCCGAGCGGCTCCGACAAAATTGGTACCACAGTCGGAATAGATATCTGAAGGTAGACCTCTTCTGGCGACGAACCTGTCGAATGCGGCCAAAAACGAATCCGTCGAGAGTGATGAAACAAGTTCCAAATGGACAGCCTTAACAGCCATGCATACGAACAAGCATAAATATGCCTTGCTGATAGGAGCGTTGCGTCTAGTGCCCTGTTTGATATTGAATGGGCCAGCATAATCCACACCTACAGATATAAACGGGCGACCTTGAGTTATTCGAGCTACAGGAAGATCTGCCATGAAAGGATTGTTTGGTTTGGCCTTCAATTTGAAGCATCTTAAACAGGTCCAAATCCTCTTTCTTACGAGACTTCTTACTCCAAAGATGTAATACCTTCTCAACAAGTATGATTGAAGAGCCTTACACCCTAGATGGAAGTATATCTGATGTGTATGGTCTACGATAAGAGAAGTGAGTTTAGCCTTAGGGCTAAGTAATATAGGATGTTTAGTATCATAAGGCAACGACGTATTGGACAATCTGCCGCCCACCCTGAGGATCTGAAATGAATCTTCAAAGATGGCTAACCTTTTGAAGCGGGATGACATGCTCTTGTGGGATTGAAAGTCATAATCTTCTTTAAAGTACTCTCGTTGGGTTTCTCGTATCAGATGGAGTGTGGCGTACTCTATTTCTTCCACAGACAATGGTCCATTTAATTTATTTCCCCTTTGGGAATTTTTTATAAAGCGAAAAACATAAGATAGAATCCTCACTAACTTCGAAAATTTTGAACATGATTCTATTAATGAAATGGCGAAACTTGTACCCTTATGCGTAGTGATTAAAGACTGGCCCAAAACCTTAAGCTCGGGTAAATCTTTAACAGCAAGTGGAGGGTCAGGTGACGTTACTGGGAGTTCACGGAGCCAATTGGGACCATGCCACCACAGAGCACAATCTGCGAGTTCATTCGGTAGAACACCTCTTGAAGCTAAGTCGGCAGGATTCTGACGAGATGGTACATGATGCCACTGATGAGGTTCCGTATATGTTAGAATATAACCTATTCTATTAGCTACAAATGTCTTAAGTTGTTGAGGAGCGATTCGTAACCAACCAAGGACAATAGTTGAGTCTGTAAACAGAATCATTTCTTTTATTGAGTTGGAGAGGCAAAAATCCTTTAATGAATTGATTAGTTTTGTAAGTAGATGTGCTGCACAGAGCTCTAATCGAGGAATTGATATAATCTTCTTTGGAGCTAGTCGTGTTTTGGCTGTCAGCAGATAGGTGCTGGTGCTTGCATGTGCATTGACGACATGTAAGTAGATTACAGCTGCATAGCCCTTTTCACTTGCGTCGCAGAATCCAAACAGTCTAAGTTGGCCCTCTGAAGTATGAACCCATCGTGGTATGTCAATCTCCATAACACTGGGTAATTGTTGCAGAAATCTATTCCACGTTTCCACAATGTCAGATGGTGGAGGATCATCCCAGTTTAATTTTAAGGACCAAAGTGATTGTATTAGATGTTTTGCTGGAAATATTACAGGAGCCAGAAAACCAAGTGGATCAAATAATTGAGCGATGGTCGATAGCATAGAGCGCTTTGTGGGCCTTGATGTATTAATGTTTACATTGTATCGAAAACAGTCAGTCTGAGCATTCCAGTGCATACCAAGCACCTTGGTGATTAAATCTTCATGGGGAATACATAAGTCAGTCTGACGATTTTCTTGTGGTATAGTTCTCATGAACTTCGCTGAATTGCTAGCCCATTTATGGATCGGAAAACATCCCTTGTCCAGTAATTGTGTGAGCTGAGTCTTTAAAGCAATCGCTTCCTCATATGTTTCCACGCCAGTTATAATATCGTCCACATAAACATCCGTTTCAAGTCTCTGGCTTGCTAATGGAAACTCCTTACCCTCATCTTCTCTTAGCTGAGCTAACACTCTAAGTGATAGGTACGGCGAAGAAGATTGACCGTAAGTCAAAGTACATAGTTCAAAAGTTTTGAGTGCTTCTTCCGGAGAATTACGCCATAGTATATGCTGATAGACTCTATGTTCAGGAATAATTAATATCTGGCGAAACATCTTGACAATGTCAGCACATATCACAATACGGTGTTTACGGAAGTTCATAAGAATTCTAGAGATATCTAGCTGTAATTTAGGACCCACAATAAGGTTATCATTGAGTGAGCCAGATGGTGTCCACATTGAGGCATCGAAAACGACTCTAATTTTTTGGTCACTGTCAGAGCCCTTAAATACCGCGTGGTGCGGGATGATATATTTGGAAGGCCTAGAAGCTTCCTTCATGTGATTGAGTTCCAAGTATTCATTCATGAAGGCGTTATACTTTTCTCTAAGAGCTGGTTGCCGACTAAGTTTCTTTTCTAGATTGAGAAATCTAGCCCTAGATAGCGATTTAGATTCAGGGTACTCCAAAGTTTGATCACGTAATGGTAATGCAACCATATACCTCCCATCTTGCTGACGTTGGACGTTGTCTTTAAAATACTTCTCACATTCAGCGTATTCAGGATGGGGATAAGAAGTGGAATGGATCTCTTCTAGTTCCCAAAAGCTTCTTAAAATGGAATCTGAAAGAGGGTTTTCCAAAATAGACAAGCACACCTCAGCCGATGGGAAAAATTCTGAGGGAGGAACTCCAATGACAACATGCCCAAAGATAGTTGGGAATGTTCCAAAATTGTCAGATAACTTGATACTTGGTTCCGAAGAAATTATTTGAAAAAATAGGTCTGATCCTAGTAGAAAATCTATTGGTTTAGATTCCCAAAAGGTTTCATCAGCTAATTCAATTGACCCAACATGAGAAAGTATAGATCGGTCTAACGAAACGCTAGGCAGATTTGAAGTTACTTGTGGCATAACTAATGCGTTGCATTTGATTTCTGTTGCGATTCCCTTTATAGGAGACAAAGTGCAGATAATTATGCCTTTTGATGCTGGAAGATGCGCTAAACCAACTCCGGACAAGAGTCGCCTCGAGGGTCTCCACGTGAGTCCAAGCCTTCTTGCACAAGATTCTGTTATGATGGAGAATTGTGAACCAGAATCAATCACCATTCTGATGGGGTGCACATGACCCTGCCAATCTCTAATATGGGCGACTGCTGTTCCTAACAATACCGTTTTTCCTCCAGCAGTTGTGCCTACTAATCCTGATGTGGATTCAGTTGAAGTTGTCTCATAGGGTTTAGAGTTCGATTCCCTTAGAGTAGAGGGATCATGCATCAGGGAATGATGTCTCTTGTTACATTGAAAGCAATTTAGCTTGGATGGGCAAGTGTTCGTTTGATGATCACTTTTCAGGCAATTCAGACACAACTTATTAGACTTGACAAATTCTACCTTCTTGTCATAAGGCATACGTCTGAATTCATAACATCTGTACAGTAAGTGATCCTTCTTGCATTTAGAACAATTACGGTTAGCAGGCGATTTTACCTCTATTTCTTTAGGTTTTTCAATTTTCTGACCGAAAGTTGTAAGGACCTTAGATTGTTTTATGTAGGTATTTGGAGAATTGTCATATTTTCGAACAGTTTTAATAGGTTCAGATAATTCTAGGACCTTGCAGCGTTGCTGTACGAATTCTATCAGTGAACTATAAGTGGGAAAATCGGTGGTCTGCTTCTCTTCGAATAGTTTCCGATTTTCAGTATCTAGACAGTCCAAGGCTAGTTGCAATTTGAAATAATCCGCTTCATTGGGAATTTTAAGATTAGACAGAGATGAGAAACTATCTGCCACAGATTTCAAAAAGGCTCGTAAATATGCTGGACTGGAAGAAGATTGATTTGAAGGCCTGAATTGCTTTATTTTGTGAAGGTAAGCAGCCGCTAGTATCCGTTTATTATCATAACGTTCCTCAAGAGCCTTCCAGGCATTATCATAATTATCGGCGGATAGTGAGAAGGATGAAACTATACGTAGAGGTTCGCCAGATAAGGACCCAACTAAATGATGAAATTTTTCAATGTCTGTTAATACTACTTCATTATGCACTATCGAAATAAATATATCCCTAAATCTGACCCACTCTAATAGGTCACCCTCGAATTTAGGTATAGAAATTTTAGGGAGCCTATGGCGCACAGAAGATGCCATGGTTAGATTTAGAGCCTGAGTTACGTTGGGATCGTTAATAGTAGACGAACCTGCCCCAGGATTTGAGAAAGTAGGTGTAGGAATTGGATTCATTACGTTTTCAAAAATTGTATTACATTCGTAGACGTACGATCGGGCAGCTTTCAAATATTTTTCTTCAATTGGAAATTCCTCTTCCTTTTCCATTAACACGTGAAGCTCCCATAAGGTATCCCAGTTGCTAATGTAACTTTTAAATAAATTTTCCAGTGCTCTAAATTTCCCCTTGAATATAGGGAATTTATTAATATCTTCTTCTGCAGCCTTAGCCGCTTCCCTGATCCCCTGAATTTCTTTAAAAATATTGGTTAATTTCTTTGCCACCAGCTTGGCCCTTTTGTCTGGTGATAGGTCTGCCATGTTTAATAAAATGTAATAGTTGAAAATTTATTAAAAGATTAAAATTAGAAAATAGATTAAAAAATTAAAAGAGAGAATTATTTAATGGTTTACCCAAAGAAATTAAATATTAATCAAATTAATAGTTTTTTAATTGATTATTAATTAGGAGAAATCACAATTGAATTAATAAAGAAAATTTAAATTCAAAACAATTTTGAAAATGCCCAAAAAATAGGTCCGGCCGGAGGACCAGATGTTGCGTTCGGAGCTCAATTTTATTATTTATGATTGAAATCACCTTACGCTGTATTGCCGGTTCTATTTTGAGGTGACCTTATACTAGTAATGAATAAGTTAGTAAAGAAAAAAAAAAGATAATAATGATGGTAATAATTGCCATATAAGAATATATTTACACAATAATATTTACAAGTGAAAATAAATAGAAATATTTAAAATAAAGAAAAACAGCGATGATAACAATAAAAATAAAAATACCTGTGACTAAACATAAATGATAAACAATTGAACTAAATGTAAAATTAATAAAACAAAATTAAAATATTAACTCTGATAAGAAGAAGAAAAAAAAATACAAAATAAAATAACAGGTAAAAAATAAGGAAGCATTAATCTTATTATTTAATAATTAATAATAAATGAAAATAATGAACTGAACTTAATGAATCTGAACGAGAGAGAGAGATAAAGAGATAAAAAATATTTTTCATGGATGAATAAGTATTTAAAGAAAGTCCAAAATAAAACCTGGTACCAGGGTTCTCCGAATTCGTCGAGGCAGGTGACAGACGCTGTTGTGGCCAGTCTTCTAATTTCATTCGATTCCCTGTTCACAAGATTTAGGAAATTATATGACGTCGTGGACAAACGAAACAGGCTAGGGTCACCATCAAGTGCCGTGAGTCGACTGGACGTATTATAATATAACGTAATATAAACAACGTCTCTCTCTCATATTATAAACAACCTCTCTCGTTAATCCATGCATATATTATAAATATTGCAAATATTTATATATTCTTATATTGTTCTAAAAATTAATTTAAAATTTTACTTTTTAATAGAAAATGTTTGATCGGCTCGAACAAAATTATTTAAAATAATTTAAAAAATAGGTGGTCACCCACAATGATGGTTAAATTAATATAAAATAATTTAAAAAATTGACGAACGTCAAGAAGATGCCCAAAAAATTGGACAAAAATTGTCCATCTCCCCTAAATACTCGCAAAACTTGCGAGATCGTGGGAGAGGTGTCAGTGAAGAGGAAGGATTTGGCACCGTTTGGAAGCGACTCCGTGGTGTAATGGATAGCATACAGCGCATGTCACGCGGAAGACCCGGGTTCGATTCCCGGCGGAGCCAAATCTTTTCTCTTCAAAAATAAATTATTTAAAATAATTTAAAAAATAGGTGGTCACCCACAATGATGGTTAAATTAATTTAAAATATATTTAAAATGCATTTTAAGAGTAGTGATCAAAATGGGGTCTAATTGGGTCTCTAAGTAAATTTGATAGTTTGGAGTATTGTTGGGAAGTGAAAATATTTCTTAAATAAAGAATTTTAACACCCTTTCAATTTCCTCAAACTTATACTAGCCCCCTATCTGACTTCCATAACAAAGGGAAGCCATTATAGTGGAGTTGAAAACCCTTAACTTTGTGGAGAGAGGGACACTAGGGTTTGTGAAAATGTCATGCCAAATACAATTTATTGCTTGTTTGCATTTTTTACTTCTTTCTTTATTATTCAAGGAGAATGTAAGAGAGGGAGAAAGTACTAGCCCTAGATAAGTATAATGTTTTACTACATCAACCCGCTGCCTATCAAAGGATCATTTCTCAGATTTCCGCAATCTACCACCCTTTTCTCTAAAAACCATAATTTTAGATTTTGACAAATTGAAGGTCAAGTTCCATTTCGCAGTATAATTTTCTAACTGGCTTATCATTCCCTTTAGTTCTTAGGCACTTTTAGAGATTAGCACAATGTCATCCGCGAATTTATACGAATATTCCAGATTCTTATTCCTCATTCCAAGTCATTTATATAAGCGGATAGTGCTAGACTCAATAAGCAACCATGTTTTACTCCCATAGTGTTAACAAAGTACTCGGAAATACCTTCCTTCAACTTTATCGCCATGTATGTGTTTTCATATAACATATTGATGTATTTCGTGGAAACTCCCATACTAAAAAGCTTACAAAATAGAGAATGTCTGTCGGCAGTGTCGAATGCTGCTCTAAAGTCAACAAATAGACAATAAACTTTACACTTATACTTCGTATGAAAAAAGTAGTCAATTTAATAAAATACTTTTTTCATACTTAGTCAATTTAATAAAATAAGTTACCTCTTAGTTTACTTAAAATAAGTTACTACTTAGTTTAAAGATATTACCTCTACGAAACCCAGCCTGACCTTCATATCCCATACTCCTTTAAGTACAATTTCGACTAGAAATTTTTAGGATTCCCCCTTTTTAGTTAGTTATCTCATTAGATGATATTTCAAATACTAGAAATTAATCATGTAGTTTTGGACAAAATAGGACTAGCGGTGAAAAGTATTGGAACAAAAAAAAGTATAATATTTTAAATTCTAGAGAGAACAATAAAACGAAAATATGTGAAATATGTGAATGTCTAATTGAAAGGAAGGACATATTTGGGAAACTTTATGGATAGCTGGTATTAGAGGTCTCACTGAAGCATGACTATCGCTTCAAACTCATTGAAATTTCAAATGTATAAAAAAAATTAACTAACAACAGAATATTTAATACCTGTAATTTTTTTAAAGCAAATCGAGAATCTCCGGTAGCATTTTAATGAAAAAAATTGATTGGGATTTGGTACAACAAGCCTCATATATACCTACTGTATAATACTTATATTAATATTTATATATATTAGTACTTAAACATGGGCTAACGTGAACAATATAAACGACTAACATGGCATGGTGTCCTGTTTACACTGCACTTCGCATACATAGTTCTCGCTAAATTATTATCGGAATGAACCACAAAGGCAACGACCCAACTGAGCGAACTCTAAATGAATGAAGCACTAGTTCCATCAAATGACACTGGCACACAGTTTGGCTTTAGTAATCCTATCATAATGACCTATATAATATGAAATAGGAGTTTTGATTAAACATTATGAAAACGAATAACATAAAACATGTTTGAACAAGCGGTATATCAGTTATCTGTCTCAAAGACACAATTTCAGTTTAGTCCGTTCTTCTTTTACGTTTCGAATACATCAGTTTATAATGAATTTTTAGTATGACAGGCGTCAACGGTGGTAAGTGATATGCATTTCTTCGTCATTACTTTAAAAAAAAATTGTCGTTAATGGCTATAAATATTTTTATCTTTATTTATTTTTTTATTAATATTGATAATTTTGTTTTAATAAACAACGTTAAATTATTATAACATATTTTTATTTCGATCAAAACATTTTTATATTTCCTCCTTTGAATGGTACAAGGTAGACAAAACAAAACCTGGGTTTAGTTAAAACTTAAGTTTAAATTTATGTCAAAGGAAAAATGATATTTAGATTACAGGAAGAACTGAACTTATCCCCAAATACATCATCCGAATGTAGTATCTCGTATATCAACGAGCTGCTATCCAATAAACATTTACTCAATAATGATTGTAAAGTAAAGAAAAATTATTTTAGTTATTAATTCTAACATAAAAAACTTACTTTTTTATTGAAAGTCGCTTGATATATATTTTTTTGTTATCAATTTTTTTTCTTACCAAAATCCCTAAGAACGACTTTTTTCCACTTCGAACGTACTCGCGCTTTATCGTGCGGTTCTCTCACTTACACAGCCTGATTACGTGGGGTTTCTCTCTAAGTTTGAAATAATATAAATGTTTTTTAAATACTTAAGTATATATAGACGATCCATATAAGAAGTTTTTTTTGACACTTCATGTGTATTGTCTATAAATGTAAACTCTGAACTTTTATGCTACTGATTAAATGAACACTGTTCATAGATATTGGAACTAGTCTAATGTTTTACTACTCCAAAGTTCATTTTTGTTTTGATTTCCTTACATTTTTGTATATCTTCTGCTTATCGTAGGGACCTTACGACCTCATCATTCGGCGTGTCGAGGAGTGTCCCGAAGTTGGACTAGGAATGATAAGGTTTAAGTTCAGACTGTTCCGAGTGGGCAGAGAACAGTTCGCCATTGACGCTAACGTCACCGTTTCTAGGAAGATTGATGACAGTGTTTCGGTAATAAGTGATATATATATAAATTTAATATAATTAATTATATTTATTATAATTATAATAAATTTATATACTTATAGCTCCTGTACGAAGGAGCAAGGTTTGGCAACGGTGGTTGGACTGAGAAGTACTTCGTAAAGGAATTTCCCCAGATCTGTACAATTACACAAATAGCACCAAAGTTCTTTAAAGACATGGCGGTTGCCGCCGGATATCCAAATAGTGATAAATGTCCTATACAACCGGTGAGTAATCTAAAAAACATTTGACCAATAACCTTTTTAATCATGAAATTCAAAAGAAGAATTTTATTTGTTTTATTTCCTAGTTCATGTGATAAGGTTTTATTTTAGATATTTTTGGGCATACCATTCAAACATTGGATATTAATATTGCATAAAAAATTGCTACAACATATTAACAAAAGTTAATTTTTAAAAATAACCTTATTCAAAAATTTGCTACTTTAATTTTAGGTCATTATTAATTTTAGGGCCTCCTGCAACCTACGCTGTTACTAGTGTAACTGACCCAATTACTTTCTTATCACTAGATTTTGTAAGAACTGCGAGTCGCGAGTTTCTTTTCCCATTCGCCTAATGAATGCTGTTCTTTTTTTTTTTTTGTTTATCATTATTTTTAATATAACAGTAATTTTACATTTTATTTTCATCTGACAATAATTTCTTTTTATATGAAAAAAGTTTGTAAGTGCTCTATTCCATAGCTTTTTGTCACATTAATTCCTTACGTCACACCTGATTGGCAGGTGTGAGTGGCCTTTGACAACTTCGCTTTTGGAGAGTGAAAATTCATTATTTTGTTAAAATTTCAGATACGAGAAATGAAGAAAAAATGTGTTAGGCCATAAGCTAATAACTATAAAAAATTTCTGGAAGTTTCACACACACACACACACACACACACACACACACCCTTTGGTTTACTAAAATCAAATTAACATATTTCATGATAATTCCTTATTACCTTGCGGAGAGGTTAGCAAAATATACTACAAGCACACTCTGCCCATTGGCTAATTTGGTATGGTCTGACGAAACCAAAATTAATAGATTTAGATCGGATGGCAAAGAATGAATGTGGAAAGGGCGAAATGAAAAATTACGGCCAAATTTAGTTGTTGTTCAATCAACAATTAAATTTGGGGGTGGGAGTATTATGGTATGTGGATGCGTCGTGTCAAAAGTGGTTGGCTTAGTCGAGAAAATAGAAGAGAGAATGACTGCAGTCGACTACGTGGGGTTTTTAAAATGTAGCTTGATAGGAAGCCTTACAAAGGTTAATAAATCTAAAAAGGACATTTTATTCCAGCAGGACAATGATCCTAAACACTAGAACATGGCAAGAAAATACCAGGTGTGTAAATATGAAACCGGAATTCGCCAATGATAGGAGTTAGCAGTCAATATAATCTTCTAACTGATCCGTCAGTGGTGTTATCTGCTTTTGCCTATATGTAATAAAGAGATCCAATTGATACCAACATTAGTTTCATTCTATAACCGTGTTTTTAGTGGCGTTGAACATGTTGACTTTTGTGCCAACAAATCAAGATTTGCGGACAGCATTTATTTTCCGTTTCCTTCTGCAAAAAGTTGGAGCATTATCACATAGGATGCCTGTTGAAGCTTACGGGGAGCATGCCCCAGGCAAATCTCAATGTTTCGATTGGTTCAAAAAATTTAAAGATGGATTTCGATAAAAGAAACAAAGTCCGTGGAAAACCACAAAAAAAACTTTGAAAACGCTGATTCGGAAGCGTTTGTTGAACAATTATTACATGTGACACCGTCTCCATTTGTTTGAAAGGCATGGAAAAGATCCAGAAGGTCGGAAAATGGGTACCTCACCAACTGAATGACAGGCAGCAGGAAGCTCGAAAAACCTCATGGCAAATGCTGCTCGCCAGGTACAGAAAAAAGTCATTTCTTCATCAAATTGTGACTGGTGATGAAAAGTGAATTTACTTCGAGAATCCTAAGCGTAAAAAATCCTGGGTAACTCCTGGTGAACCATCGGCATCGCTTGGGGAGGAAGAAAATGCTCTGTGTCTGGTGTGATCAGATGGGTGTTACCTACTATGAGCTGCTGAAACCTGGGGAAACTGTTAATACGGAACGCTACCTACAACAGATGATAAATTTGAATAAAGATTTGCGCCAAAAAGTCTCAAATATCAAGAAAGGACACACAAAGTGATCTTGCTCCATGACAATGCCCCATCACATTCGGCTAAACGGACCAAGGAAACGATCCAAGTGTTTGGTTGGTAAATTCTTCCGCAAGCGGCTTATTCACCAGATTTGGCCCCATCCGATCACCACCTGTTTGCATCGATGGGACACGCACTAGCTGAGCAGCGCTTCACTTTTTGTGAAAATGTACGAAATTGGTTAAGTGATTGGTTTGACTCAGAAGAGGAAGCATTATTTTGGCGGGGAATACACAAATTACCTGAATGATGGGAAAATGCATAGATAGCGAAGGACAGTACTTCGCGAAGGACAGTACATAAGAAAAAAGTATGTATCATTTTTACACAATGAACTCTTATTTGCTATTTGAAAAATTCCGGTTTCATATTTACACACCTGGTAATAGGTTTAATATAGTAAAATATAGCCGTTAAGGGTTCGTGGGCTTTTCCTGTCTTTTAGTTAAGTCTAATAATAGATATACAAAGTTAAAATTTATGTACAGTTTATTACTGAGATATATTCTATTATTTTAATGTATAACTAGTAAAATTAATCTGAGTGAATTTAATTTTGAATAACATGTGTTGAATTTTAGGACATCGGATATTTGTTTAGTGCATGATTTTTATATTATTCAATGGATATTTCGTTTAAAATTATTATTTTCACTGTGTAATATTTAAAGAGAATCGAGTTCAAACGATAATTATGTATAAGATTATCAATGACTAGCAATATATATTATAGTAAAATATTTTTATTTTTTTTTATGACTGTATTCCAGAAAAATTACACCGTAAGAAATTTGAAGCTCTCTTTAGATATACAACATGTGTTGCCCATGTTTATATATGGAAAATATCGTGGAGATTCAACAATTATCAAGAACAATAAGGTCTACGGATGCTTCAGGACGTTTACGGATATGGTTCCGAAACGAGTGATAGGCAAGGAGAAGAAGAAAGGGAAATGAATTTTGTAAAATCAATTGGTTATGTAGTTTGGATCTATGAACAAAAAAATGTTATAAAATAAATGACTTTAATAAAAGATTAATCAGATAATGACTTTTAGATATTTTAACATATTATGAAATCCTTCAAAGGACTCACATTAATGTTTTTTTTTTACTTTTGTTAATGCTCTAGGATGAATTCAAAGATTGATCGCCACTTCTCTATGAAATTCCCTTTGGTTTACTAAAATCAAATTAACATATTTCACGATAATTCGTTATTACCCTGCGGAGAGGTTAGCAAAATATACCGCAAGCACACTCTGCCCATTGCCAGAGCACCGCAGCGTCTGAGTAGAATTTAACAACTTACATAAATTGGAATTACTTTACAGGGAATGGAGTTGATAAAGTATTATAGGAATATTTATTCTCTGATCCCTTATCGCTCATGCAGAATGTTTGATGAAATGCACGTACAATATCTGCGCATATATACAGGTGCATATATGTGTTTATATATACATATATATAAAATGGACAAACACACACACATACAAACCGATATATCGGATATGTTCTCTTGACAGTTGATAATAAATATCCTTATTAAGTAGGTACTTATTCAGTAACTAAACCCAAAGTTGACTCAGAAGAATCTTGATGAGGGATCTCTCCCACCAGCTAACAAACTTATATAATAGGCAAAGTAAAATATTACGCTAACATGCCACAATATCATTTTTCTGATAAGAAATTTACTCTTGTATATAACACTGTGAAGATATGAAAAGAAAATAGTAAAAATAATTTCATTACGAGTATTGTTGGATATTTATTAAATGAGACATGGACTACAAGCTGTGTAGTGAAGTGCTAGAAGCGAGAAACGCAATAAGTAGAGAGGGGGCAATAGGATGGGATAAATGACGAAGTGGTGAGCAATAAGTGGACCACGGACCCCCCCCCACCAGATTGGATACGTGATATCTCTCAACAGAAGACCCTTTTTATCTGAGTCCAGCTTCTTTTCCTCTCACTCCCTCTTAGTCCTGAGGCGTAGATTGTTGATAGCTAATGCTAAAGTCTTGTAGAAGAGCCTTTTTCTAATGTAGTTATGAAGTTATGAAGGAGTTAAATTGAAAAGTTTAAAAGCGAATCAAGATAAGAAAAGTCAGAAGATAAGTATTTTAATTCAAGCTAATGTTAAAACTATAATAATTTAATTATATATATATATTTTTATGAACCAACTTTTAACCCGAGATTTTTAGAATGATAAAGAAAATTAAAAGAACAAAAAAAAAAATTTTTTTTTTCATTATTTAAAATTTTATTTACACAACCACAAGGTTTTAAACAAAATAGTTATACAAGTAAAAACCTAAAGCTTCAAAAAGTTCAAGAATACGAAAAAGTGGGGATGAAAATAGTGAATTTTACAAAAATCAATCTAAAGACTAAAGGGATGGGAAAATTAAAATTACCCAGTTGATCCTACAACCTGGTGACAAAATTAATCATATACCCCTAATTCTTTTGTTTTATTATCTATCATGTTTTGAAAAAGAAATCTTTATTATGAAACCTCTATTATAAGCTTAAAAACAAAATTATTTTTAGCTAAACGAATATTTTTAGTTGGTAAGAGAAGAAAATATAATAATAAAAAAAAAAAAAATATATATATACACGACAAAATTACACATAGGGCGGGGATTACTTGATAAGAAAGTTTAAATATTTTATTAGTTCCAGTAATCTTGTGCTACTAGTACAAGTACTAGATCTGAACGAAATCTTGAGGCGAATTATCTCAGGCAGTATTGATAGCGGTATTAAATTTGTGGGAAGGAAGGATGGCCGGAAAACCGGACACATGATTGGGAACCCGAAGAAGAGCCAGTTCAAAACCCAGAGCCAGGGGACATTCAAAAATACTCGGAATTAATCCCTCACCCTCCCCCCTGGCTCGGGAAACCCCGTATAGC
Organism: Aelia acuminata; assembly: GCA_911387785.2. Classification (NCBI taxonomy): domain Eukaryota; kingdom Metazoa; phylum Arthropoda; class Insecta; order Hemiptera; family Pentatomidae; genus Aelia; species Aelia acuminata. The sequence continues at coordinate 148,491,429 of OU426979.1, read as the reverse complement.
CCAAACGGTGAGTAAGGGCATTATATAACAAAGTTGGTATTAATTTTGTTGACAGAACTATGTTAGTAGGCAAAGAAAAGTTTAGACAGAGTCTTGACGACTTTTCAGACATTTTCGAATAATTTGAGGTCTGGGGACAGTCAACAAACAAGCCATTCATGTTTTTCAAATTTGTTAAATAACTGTGTATTTCCAAAATAGTAAAAAAAAAAAAAAAAAAAAAAGATCAATGTCCTGATGTTGGAATAATAGAATTCCTTCACAAAAATGATTAAAAAGTGTTATGATCCGATTTATTTTTTTATTTATTTATTTTTGTTTTTTTACTGAGACGAATAAATATTACCGCCGAATCATTAAAAAAAAAAACATCATTTTCTGAAATCATGAAAGTGATATGCGTGCCTTCTAGGCATCGTCATAACATTATGATAATATGATGTAATTGATTTTTTTTTTTTTTTTTTTTGTGACTTCATTTCAGAAAAATTATACGGTCAGAAATTTGAACCTCTGTTTATTTATGGCTAATATATTGGAGATTCATCAATTATCAGAAAATTAAGGTCTACTGAGCTTTAGGATTTTAGCGTTAGTTATTTATTATTGACTGAACCTCAAGAACCATATTATAACATATACATATATATACATAAAAAACCCGAAGGTTGTAAAAACATCCAGGTTTAGTGATAATAACAGCTATTGTTTGATATTAATCCCTCGAGAAGTGACGTTAGGGGCAGGGAAACGACATTGGGAGCCATTCCTAGTCTCGCGAAGATATTACGAGCCATGAGGGACCACTATGGTGCGATAAGGACACCTCTGAAAGAGGAAAAGTCTTCGGCAGCCCATCAGGAGTAGAGGGCCTAAGGATCTAGCGAAGCAGGAAAGTTGGACCGGTTATTGTCATGAATATTCGAGCGGAATTCTCCGGGCTATTAGCCTGCCTAGAGTTGAGATCATCTCCGTTATCCTTAATCCTGTTCTTGATGGACTACCAATTAACAGCTCAATCGCTCCAATATGATTTTCATATTCTCCGCAGTAATACTGTCTGATCGTAATTTATCTATAATATGTCAGCCAAATAGGATAATCTTATGCTTCTTTAATAATTATGTCATGTACATATATATTTCAGAGATCATGGATAACGAATTGAACTTTCGGGTTCCAAAAACCTTAATTTCCAATATTTGCTATTCACGATCCTTAACGCACTTCATTTTGCCTCAATTAAATTATTCACGTAGACCATATATCCACGATGTTTTAGGGTTAAATACAGAAGTAGAATCTAATAGGTCCTCATTGCCCCGCCACCGAAATCACAGAAAAAAATTATTGAAGTAAATTTATGCATCTACTTCTTATAAATTGTCTAGTATTTAAGTATTCAAGTACCTATAAGAACTTTATTAAGTTATCATACATTATGTAAATTAATCTTTGTCTACTTTTTTGCTTTCTTTGTTGTTTTTTATACCGAAACTCCCCCAATCCCATTGAATTGAAACTTTTTTCCGGAACCACCATGTAATATGAACTGTTAGATTTAAGAACAGAGATCTGCAAAATCTGCTATAGGGAAAAGAACATTATCACACTTATATGGTGGTTAAAGAGAAGATTATTTGTGCAATAGTAGATAGGATAGTTACATTGCAATATAGATAAGATAAGATGTAGCTTTGAGAGAGTATGTAATGTAATCAAATGACACCTTTCAAACGACGATACAGTTAATAGTTCGAAAGTTATTATAAATTTCAGATTAAAAAATAATGTTTAGATTAAAAAATGATCGTTCAGATTGCGTGTATCTAAGTATATACATAATCAGTAACAGGAGTAGATCGGATTTTTACGCTCAGTAATCTTTAAGGGAAAGGATGTCCATTTCTAATAAATATTTTAAATCTTATATAGGAAAATTAAAAACGTTTTTTTTACGCAGGATGCTAGAGAATCTGTTGAACCATGTCGAAGGCAACTTCTTACTTAATTGTGAATAATTATTTAATTAATGACTTCTCTCTATAAGTCTAAGTCTATAAATATTTTTTTTTTCTTTTTTTGGCATTCCATATTCAAAGGAAAATTAACTCTCATAGAAGAGCAAGTTTCTAACAAATTACTAGCTGAGGTAGGATGGTATGCAAACAGTGATGTAGAGATACTATTCCCAAGAGCTAATGTTACTAGCAACCATATTTACATGGAATTACTCACTTCACTTCAACCTTCCATGCCTTTCCTGTTTGACTTAGGTTGCTGTTTAAACTTACAACCATATCCAGTTAATAGTAACGTTCAGCAGTTATGAGGAAGGAAACATTTGTTCCCTTTTATTTTTCTAATTAAGGGCAAAATGTCCACTATAAACATATTGTAACACTTCTGTGGGCTTAGAAATATTTATTGAACGAAAACATAACAATATCAGTGCCAAAGAATTATAACAACATAAATATTCGAGCAGGTTACAAAAATTATCACTTTGTAACACAAATCAAATGGATTGAGCTTCACAGTGAATCTCAGAAACAGTTATATAGCTGAATAGCTCCTTAAAGTGAATTGCAGCTGTTTAAACTTCATCTTAGTCTTTCATGAATTCATTAATTTTGTTCAGTTTGGAAAAGCCGCCATGGAATAAACCAAAAAATTGAATATATGCATGCAATTGGCGGAGGTGAGGTCACATCTGTTGACGATGGCCCCTACAAGCTCCTAAGTTGGATTATGTTCAGATTCGGGTGCTATATTTTTCTTTTACAATTTATTTTATTGAGGTTGTTTGAATCTGTTGAGTTTGTTAACCAGTATTTATTTTTTTAAGAATTCCGGCTCTCTGTTTTTTTTTAATAACTTTAATTATAAGAGAAGAAGAAATAAAGATTTAAATCAAAGTTATTTAATTGTTTTTAAATTTAAAATTTGTAATTTTTCTCCAATTCCCTGGTCATACCAGGTATGTAATATATAGATATATGATATGTATATATACTTAGTCTTTGGTGAGAGATGTTAAGACATTGAGAAAGGTAGAGCTGGTGCCTGAAGAAGCAGATTCTGACGATAAGAGCTAAGGACGAGATAGAGACTGCCACCAGCTGCCAAACCCATTAAGGGACAGCAACTTGAACCTTTTTTTACCTCATTACATTTTTTTTTTTTTTTAAGTAACGCTAGCAATGTATAGCAAAAGGGGGTTCTTATGATATCGTTGTTTAAGTAATAACTCAAAGCACCTCGGTACGTAAATAAATTCTACCGATTGACCTCCACCAAAAAGTTGACTAACCAAGACCAACGTAAGTATCAACCATTTTTTTTTATCAATTTGAATGAAAAAAAACAAAACATTTTAACAGGATATATGGTTGACACACCATAGAATGCGAGAAAGATACCAGAAGTGTGCAAAATCTCTCTTAAATAAACACATAGTACTGTCCTTCTCCAAGCACAATATGTAATTACGTATTTACAGCTCATGTAGTGTTTATAAACATCTTATGGCAGGTCAATATTTACAGACGCTAAAAGCATTATTAATTTTAAATTTATTTCATTCAAATAATAACATGTTATTTGAAAGCAGATTTCATATTACATATATACATATATATATGTAAAGTTCCTCTCTACTTGTACACATAACTATTTATTACGAACCTTTAATTTAAACTATTTATGTTTGTTGAGCCCATCTGTTATAACCTACCTTTCTACTTTTCCATTGGGGAAAATATCTTGTAATTTAATTATTCTTTTCAGGTATGTTTATTGTTACTATTTATATGTAATGAAGAACTTTTTGGACTGTCTGAAGATAAAGAGCTCTGGTTTGTATTACCTGAAGAGTTCAGAAACATGGCGATACATAAGGTACTCTTGTCTAAATCAACTATTAAAGCAGCTCTCTCAGCTAACAAACCTATAGATGGCTACCGTAAGGTGGGAATAAAACTAGATGAAAATATTAAGCATGAATACTTCGATGAGGATGGTAATCTGAGTTTCAGGTCCATCCCCCTCGAAGAAAGCCAACCAATATCTGAGTCTAGCCATCAATTGAGAGAAAAAAATTTAATTGAAAAGATAAATTGGTTAGAAAATAAATTAAAAGGTAATGAATTAAAATTACATGAAATAGAAAAAAAAAAAAAATTCTCATCGATAAATTTGATAAAACATGTGATGCGAATGAATGGTTGAAAAAGAATGTGCAAGACACAGTATAAATTCCGTTGAAAAGAGGATCGAAATTCTTAGGATTTTTGTGACTGGATCATCGAAGGATTGGTATGAGGCGAACTTAAAGAAGATAGGTTTAAATGACTGGTTTTCTTGGCGTCTTTCCTTCCTAAATGTATTCCTTGATAAGGGTTGGTCAAAATTGAGAAAAGCTTACAGCTACAGATTTTTAGGAGGTTCCTTGGTTGACTACGCCCTGGTCAAGGAACGATTATGTTTAGAGGTCGAAAGTCAATCAACTGTTATATCTAGAACCAATATGATAGTTATGGGGCTTCCTGTTCAGGTACAAGATGAATTGGATAGGGAAAAAATAATTACAATCGCAAAACTCTATACAGAATTAAGGAAACTTGATGGAACATTCGGCAAAATTAAAAATAACAATGAAGATTTTCAAGTTAATAAAGCCTCTGAAAAAACGCGGGATAGAAATGACATAAGAATGAAAACGGCCGACCCAGAGAAGAAACCATGTTCCATGTGTGAAGCACTTGGATGGCCTAACCGATATCACCCTGTTAGCCACTGTAGGAATAAGAACTTGTACAAAACCAAAATAGAAGTAAATTTTAGTGAACCAATTACTATTTGTAAGGCAGTTGATGCTTCTGAGCCGTTGATTGAATTGAAGGATGAATGTTTAAACTAGAAAGCCCGGGGAAATTGACTCCGTTGATTAAAATACATGTTATTATTGATGATAAATAACGAGTGAAAGCCGTATACGATTGTGGATCAAACGTCAGCTTAATAAATCAGAGAATTGTGGAAATTTTGAGATCAAAATTAATAAATAATAGTACTGCATTTAATGGATTAAATTTCTCCACTGCCCGGGCATATATCATTCTGAAAATTGGTAACATTACAGAAAATCTGAGTACCTATGTAGTGAAGAACAACAACTTTTCTTACGATCTCCTACTAGGTCTTGCTGCTATAAAGAAATTTAGGTTAATTCAAGATGAAAATTTAAATATTTTTCAAAGGAATGGTGATGAAGTTGTAGACTTGAAAGAAATAGAGGAAAAGAATAAGATAATTAGAAGTAATGATAAAATGAATGAATTAAATTTAAATGAAACTTTAGATGTCACAAAAAAATAAAAATTGTAGATCATATACAAGATGAGAGTAAGAGGAACCAAATGTTAACACTATTAAACAAATTTGGCCATCTGTTCGCTAAAAATAAATAAGATGTGGGCAGGGTAAAATCAAGAGAAGCTGAAATAAGATTACTTAAGAATGAATGTTACTTCAAGGGCTTATAAATGTTCAATTTTAGATGAAAAAGAGATAAAAACACAAATTAAGAAACTGTTAGAAGCAAACCTAATTCAAGAATCAGACTCGCCATTCGCATCCCCGGTAACTCTTGCTTACAAAAAAGAAGATGGCCGCAAAACACGACTTTGCATCGATTTTAGAAATCTGAACAAGCTGGTTGTTCCAGAATATTATCCATTTCCGACTATAAATGATGTAATAGATAAGGTCGCAAATTGCAAATATTTTACAGTTATTGATATAAATTCTGCTTTCTGGTGTATACCTTTAAAGGAGCAAGATCGCGATAAAACGTCATATCACTAAATATCTACGGAGAACGAGTCCGGTTTCACGAAGCAACTTAGCCCTCAGAGCCTCGAACAAGGACGTGCTCTGCTGTTTCCGGGATACCGCAGATAGGGCACAGGAGGTCAACATCAATCCCATGGCTATGGAGCTTGGCTCGAAATGCCCTATGCCCTGTGAGAAATTGAGAGAGCCAGTAATCTGGGAGGACCCATCTGGCTTCCAAGCGAGACTGGACAGTGGGGAAGTACTTTCTTGAAGTAGATCCTTTCAGGCTTGTCACCCCCCCGTTGGTTACACTCCTCAGTTATATCCTCCCTTAATATGCTCCTCCATTTCCTTGGGTTCTCATCTATTCTCACCATAAGATTTCCTGGCATGCCTGCAGAACCTTCTCTCTTGTCAATGTGTTTCAAAAGGTCTTCTAGCAGGAGGAGGTAGCGCTCCTGCTAAAATCTGCCCCTCGTGAGACACACTCCGATACTCTCACGTAACTCGCAACAGCGCCGTTCGCCTATTCGATTGAGGCAGTTCAAAGTCAGAGCCACCCTGTTTCTCAAGCACTCCAAGTGAGGTGTCATGTTAAAGCCTCTGCTAAAGCTTATACCAAGGTAAGTGACCTCTTCACTTGGACGTATTCTTTCACCTTGGATGGTCATGTTAATAGGGTGTGCTCTATGAGTAGTTCCTCTTAGCAAGATGGCCTGGGATTTAGCTGCGGCCATTTTTAATCTCTTCCTTTCACACCATGAAGCTATTAGGTTGTCACGGCGTTCTGCTTCTTGCTTCAAGCCGGCTCTGCTGTTGGAGTATACTACTACAGCCAAATCATCCACGAAGGCAGTAACAGGGAAACTTTTTTCCTCTAATACTCCCACCAACACATCAAAAACTGATTTCCATAGAGCCGGGCCTAGGACGGATTCTTGCTGGCACCACCTCTCTATATATGCTTCCGTTTCAAAGGAATTACCTCTGAACTTGATTCGCCTATCCTGTTGGTAGCTCTGTAAAAGGGCGTATAAGTTGCTGGGAGTTTCAAACCTTTGCAGCTGCTGTAGCACGTTTGGCCACCAGATACTGTCAAATGCAGAGGATATATCGAAGAGCATCAACATAACATACCGCTCTACTCGTACCTCAACATCCAGACGTACTCATAGAGCAGCATCAGAGGTTCCCTTGCCTTTTGTAGAGCCAAATATCCGTGGATGTCTTGCCCTTGCAAGAACACTGGAAGACTGGTCATGATGAGGTTCTCCAGGACTTTGCTCATCACAGGGTGGAGGCATATAGGTCTGTATGATTTTGGGAGCTGCATATCCCGGCCTCCCCCCTTGTAGAGGAGTCTCAAGTCGGCACTCTTCCACCTTTTGGGATAGTATCCCTTAGCTAGGCAATCATTATAGACTCCTAAAAGCCTTTCCTCAATGTAAGAGATACTATTCCTCAACATTGCCGCATCAATAGAATCAAGCCCTAGAGCACGACCAGCCTTTTGCTTGTCCACGGCGATACGTAGGTCATGTATGTCCCATGGTGGGCACAAGTCCGTACCAGGAGGACGTACCGTGGTGCGTCTCACAAAACCTTGTTCCTCATTGGCTTGGGATGGATCATCTTTGGAATATGTTCCTTCAATGAAGAGGTTAGCAGCTTCTTCCAGAGTTCTGGCCTGGCTATCTGCATTTCTAAGATCTGCCAACACCTGATGGGGTGTCATCTTACCAAAAGCTACTCTATACGGGATACCCCAGTGATTTTTTCGGGATTCTTCGGCGATAAACTCATCCTAAAACTTCCGTTTCTGTGATCGCACCTCGTTTCGGTATGCCCTTGCTTTGGACTTATACACATCACGAAGTGCAGCGCGCCTCTTGTCGCAGCTGCAATTCTGATACGACCGCCGGGATTTGTAGAGGTCTCTTTTCATGGATGTTAATGGTTTAGTATAAACATGACAATAAACAAGTTCGGATCTCACATGTCATTAAAGCACTCCAAATATAAAAAACGCTATTTTCCGTTTAGCATATTGAAGTCTGTAAAGGACATCGATGCACGCAATTTACGAATAATCAATGTTGCCAACCCAATCACAGCTCATGACGCTGCTAATAAAGTGTATTGTGATACGCTAGCGGCTACTTACACTGATTTAAACAATTGACCTGGTAATTGGATTGATGGAAAAAGAAAAAGACTTGTCAACTTTGCACCACCTATAAATAAACAGGATGTTGTTACCAAATAATTTTTAAACAGCGTTGCTTTAACCTTGGTTGAAGGTATATATGACTCTCTTGATAAGAGAATAACAAACGTAGCTGAACCTGAAAAGGAATCTGATGTGGTCACACTTGGTTACCTAAACAAAGTACTTGATAATAGATTCATCAATAATTAAAAGAATTGTTGTAAATGAATTACATAAGCCAGCTCGCAAGAAATATCCTAGGAGAAAGACAGTTTTGAAAGGAATAAATGACTTGTGGTAGATAGATTTAGTAGAGATGATACCTTATTCTCGAGAAAATAAAGGGTACAAATATTTATTAACAGTTATAGACTGCTTTGCTAAATATGCATAGGCCATAACAATAAAGAAGAAATCTGCTGAAGATGTAACTAAGGCGATGGAGAGCGTGTTTCTTTTGAGTAGACAAATTCCAAAAAATATTCAAAGTGATCAGGGAAAGGAGTTTTACAATTCCAAGTTTAAATCTCTAATGAAAAAATATTGTATTAATCATTATTCCACCTTTTCTAATATGAAAGCTTCCATTATAGAAAGGTTTAATAGAACATTAAAAGGGAAAATGTGGAAAGCCTTCAGTATGCAAGGAAAATTACAAATTTTTAGATATCCTACCTCAGACTTTACAAGAATATAACTCATCATTTCATACAACAATTGGTATGAAACCAATTGATGCTTGTAATAAAAAATCGGAAAAATACTTGCGAAACAATGTGTATTCTACAGTTCGGACTAAAGTGAGAAAGCAGAAGTTTGAAGAGGACGATTTTGTGAGGATATCTAAACAAAAACAGCATTTTCTAAAGGATATTTATCAAATTGGTCAAGTGAAATTTTTAAGATAGTCAAGATTCAGAAGACATATCCTTACAATTATTTACTGGAAGATCTGAAAGGACAACCGATTAGTGGAGCATTTTATGAAGAAGAGCTACAAAAAGTTAAATATCCAGATGTACACCTTGTTGAAAAAGTTTTAAAAAGAAAAGGAAATAAATTGTATGTAAAGAGGCTGGGATTAGATGAACGCAGCTGGATTGACAAGAAGGATATTGCATAATGTATTAAAAGAAAAAAACACTTGCTGTTATAATATAAATTTATTAATTCTTTTTACAAAAACTGTATATTTTATATATTTTATTGTAACTCTACATTTATTTCTCACTATATGTATAGTGAGATATATATTTATTTATAGCAATATATAAAATATATTTATTTCTCACAATTTTTTTTTTTCTTAACCTAAAATATAATTTGTTCATAAAATAAACAGTACCAATATATTACTGCACATTTACCCGCGCTTCTACATTACTGCATACTTACCCGCGCCTTTCGGTGTTTGAGAGAGTTCTCAGCCGCATCCTGAATGGCATCGGTTAACCTTCCCACTCTGTTGTCTAAATCATCAGTGTTCGCCGCTTCCGCCTCGGCCCAATCTTCTTTGGTCATTTCCCACTCCATCAAACCTTCAAAAGCAGTCCAATCTTTTCTGTGAGTTATGTATCCTTTGTCAAAGTCGCGGGAACAAGTTGTATCTTTTAACAGAAAGACGACAGCCCTCTGTGGTCGGAACTCGTTTCAGATCTGAGGGTCCAATCGATAATACGCCGTTCTATCGTTGGCGAGGCCAGAGTGACATCGATCCAACTCTCCCCTCTTGCTCCAGAAAAGGTAGGAGCTGAAGAGGGATCGTTGAATATGAGGTTGAATATGAAGGTTACACCTAGCCTGGTTGTGAACTGGGTCAACCCGGTTAAATGTAAACAAACAAAACCCCCCTCGCCCTCACAAGGTCGGTCAATGACCCTCAAGGTCACATATTGCTCTGCTACAGCACGATGTAAACAAAGCAATGTTGCCACATCTCACGCATTCCATGCGACGTTGCCGGATTGTGCAATCAACCGTCCCCCCTTACCCTAGTTATACACCCCCCTCGCCCTGCCAGACGGCGTGACCTAGTTCACAATTGCACAATCCGTCGTTTCTACTACTCACTAAGGAAGAAACCTCGGCTGGAGGTCACGGGTGTCCCTCATGGATGGGATTCAGCTTAGCTAGTAAGGTTCCTATGGGGCAAAATTACTGAGAAGCCGGTATCTACTTCGCTTATCAAGGATGATCGTAGGCCCCTTTTTCACAAACGGGTAGAAATGGGTTCACGAAAAATTTGGTGATGGAGGTGCACCCCATCATGAAGTTCCAACTCCTGGAAATGGGAAGTTTAGATGGAGGATGGTGGTCTATGACTTTAAGGGATTACCTGGACGCCCCTCGCTGCACGGATTGCCAGGGTTATGGTCACACGAAGGCTACCTGTGAAGCTGAAGTCCTTGTGTGCATATGGTAAGGAGCTAGTGAGCACATTTTAAAAGAGTGCCCCAAGAAGAAGGTAATGGCCAGCCCGAACTGCATTAATTGTGAGTGAGCTAATGCTCCTTCAGGTCAAAGGAAGCACAAATCAGGTAGCCGAAAGTGCCCTGTGCACTTACAGTGGGCAAAAGAAGTAGCGAAATCCACCTTCTATGAGTAAAATCACCATCCTCCAGATTAACATGGGACGTCGGTGACTTGTGGCGGATAAGCTTAGAGCTCTCGCCCAACGATACGACATCCTGGTTGTCCAGAAACCGAGCTGTCTTTGGAACGTGGTCACGGGGTTTGGCCTCACGTCAAGAGTTATAGACCTGAGCAGTGGAGAGAGGAGGCCAAGGGCAGCTGTAGTGGTTAATAACCCTAACCTTGACGTGATGGATCTATGACTTTTAGGGATTACCTGGACGCCGCTCGCTGCACGAAGTGCCAGGGTTATGGTCACACGAAGGCTACCTGTGAAGCTGAAGTCCTTGTGTGCATATGGTACGGAGCTAGTGGGCACATTTTAAAAGAGTGCCCCAAGAAGAAGGTTATGGCCAGCCCGAACTGCATTTATTGTGAGTGAATGAACAAAGGGTCAATGAACCGCATGCACCTACACACCTAGTCGGGTTATGAACTGGGTCAACCCGGTTAAACGTAAACAAACAAAGCCCCCTCACCCTAGAACAACACCCCCCTCGCCCTCACAAGGTCGGTCAATGACCCTCAAGGGGGGCTCTGCTACAGCACGATGTAAACAAAGCGATGTTGCCACATCTCACACATTCCATGCGACGTTGCCGGATTGTGCAATTAACCGTCCCCCCTCACCCTAGTTACACACCCCCCTCGCCCTGCCAGACGGCGTGACCTAACTCACAATTGCACAATCCGTCGTTTCTACTACTTTAGTGCTAGCTTGGCTTGTAATCCTTTGGCACGGAGTTCCTGCCACCCAATGACTTTCGTGACATCAGAACTGTCTTCCAAACGGACTAAGACAGAACTACCCTTGGTCGCTCGAACGATTTTAGCTTTTACACCAATATCAGTCGGGGATGGCAGCTTGTTAATTATATCTACAGGGCTCTGTCCTTCCCCGCCAATCGTGACGTATGTAGGCTTAGAAGATTGACTAGGCTTCATTGGTAAAGATTTAACTATCTCTGCCATTTTTTTTTTGCTCAGGTGTTACTGGTAGCTTAGCCTTTGGCTCCTTTTCTTGTCCTTTGCTTTCAACAACATGATCTTTCTTTGCCTTCCTTCGGCTTCTTTTGCTTTTCACAACTGTGAAGGAAGCATTGGCCGGTATAGAATTACCTGGGGTAGTTACATCGTCTTACTCGCTCATATCGACGGAGGGTTCTACAGTGCGACTTTGATTAGATGTTAAACCCGCCGCTAAAAGACCCTCAATCAGTTTTGGCATAAATATTTTAACAACCTGTTCGGTTATCATATCTTGATAACTTTGGGAAGATAATGTATCTTCCACAGCGCGCTGTACAGTATAGATTCATACTTTTTTTAAATTTACCAGCCTCTTCATCCATCTCGACAAGTATCTCAACAATACTTTTAATCTTACTGATTATATGATCCATGGAATTTTTACTAACCTTTTTTCCAATTTCAAAATGTACTTTATCAGATCCTCCTGGATATTTTTTGCATTGCTGAGTAGGGAGTTAGTTTTACCCTCATCGCTTATGCCTAATATGTATGTATCACCCTGAGAACCCTTCCTTGCCCTTTTAAGAGAAAGCCTTGTTCCTCTCAGGTTTCCCTCTTCATTCTCTTCCCTCTATTTCGTTTTTACCTCAGGACAGTGACAGTTCTTAAGTGACCCGAACTTATCCTGATCAATAAATAATAACAGTAAGTAATAATTAACAATAATAATTATTATCAATGATAAGACAACCTTCTTAGCTGAAACAATTTAAAAACTTTAAAAGGTCTTTAGGTTTTCTGTAGTTGTAAAGTAAAATAGAATGTTCTTACCGTGATCACCACTGCCTGGAACACACAGTAATAGTCCTCTACGCCTGCAAACTACTTTGACAAATCTAACCCCACCTGTCCATTCACAACTATTTGCACTACATACAAATTAAAACATGTCCAACACACATAATAACTAGAAACAACAATATAACAACGTAATAAACCCAATATACAGTAAAAGAACACCAAAATATCTTTTCAAACAATCAGGAGCTCGAATGCGAATTATCACATCGAAGGATCACCTGTCTATGAAGGTCTGTTTATAAATTTCAATTGATAAAATTTAGTAGAAATTTTAAAAAAAAAATTATATGAAGAGAAAATATTAGCATGACCGGGATTCGGACCCCGAACATCACATCACCATTGGTTAGCCTACTGCAACGGTATTGTTATTACCCTGGTTCGAATCACCAGCCAATCTCTTTTCTTAAGCTAAAATTACTTAATAATTATTTTCTTAAATTTATGTAACATAGAGATTTTCGCAAGTCGTCTGCTCATCAATTCAATTGTGATCAAAAATCATTTTGACACGTAAATACAAATTAGTAACCCACAGCTGCGTTAAAATAAATCCTAATAATTAATGCATAGGACCTAATCAATTTTTTGAAAATAAAAATGTTTTTCAAGTATCTTTTTATTTTTTTTTTTATCATCCTTCTTATTTAGCAAAGATTGAAGAAAGTAACTTAACACTTAGTTGAATGACTGGGATGGTTTGATTGACTTATCGGTTGGTGACCCATTGGAACACCTCATATTGGATAACAGTTGAGAGCACCCCGGCCCTGATCGCAATTGTTTTAACATTAATCATGGCCTGAGCTCTCGGATTAAGGTAGTTTCTAACTTAATTACAAACCGAAACCAATTAATCCCCAATTGGGAACTGATCCCCATCACTAAAGATATAACGATTCTAATGCTATAATACCCAATAGCACGCTAATTAACAATTTAAAAAATAAAATAATTTTTATTTAGATGATTTCTCGGCCATGGTCAATCATTTATCTTTAAAAAAAAATTAATAAATAAAATAAGACAATTTTATTTCTAAAGATTACAAAATTTTATCAGAATCAATTTTATGTAAAAATGATAATATATAAATGGTATTTTTCATTTGATTCCTCGTGGTCCTATAATAAGGTGATAATTAAATAAATATGGTTATTTAATGGAGTCAAAAAGTTTTAAAAAATTCTGTTCCTCCGTTAATGTTCTTTACTTGAAATCGTTAAATAGTGCTTAGACGGGGCCGGGATGGCAAAGTGGAAAAAAATTATTGCAATAGGCAATGAAAGATAAGAAAAGTCGAGCTTTGTTAGTACTTGGATGGGGAACCGCTCTATGTAGGAGTCCGTCCATCAAAAAAAAAGAAGAAAAAAGCGAACAGCCCAAATCAACCCCCCGCGAGCAGTTAGGCCCGTCAGCCTACAAAGGCGACTCACACCTTCTAGGCGTAGGAGTGATTAACAGCCCTATGTACTTTATCGAGAATTGCGTTGTTATTTTCCAAAATGTCAGTAACAGTCTGGAAGTTCGGTCCATGGATGTTCTGCTTCTGGGTAAGAAATATAGGTCCTCGGAGCCTACTGACTCTGAGCAGCCTTAATATTATAGACCTAGAACACTTTTTAACTGTCTTTAAACAACAGGTTTGACATACTCTTTTATGTGAGAGGACCCACTTATAGCTAGAGAAAACTTTTTTGTTCTGGTCTATCAATCTGGAGCTAGACAATGTTTTAGTTCGTTGACGAACTCAATTTCTAGTCAAACTATTAATGCTAGTGGACAAAGAATAGCCATTTTACCTTGATTTACCAGTAATGAATAGGTACGGTATGATATTTGTATTAAGTGAGGCTATCGATAATGTAAGAAATACTGGGATCGTGATGGCCAAGCGAGCCAGAGTTTGAGCCGCTTTAGTATTCACGAGTGCTCGATGCTGACCTACAGAATATATCCAAATTTATTAGGGTTATTCCATTACATTACCACACTTGGTAAATAAAGGAAGCCGTGTCACCTTTGGTATAGTGGCTAGCATAGCAACCTACGATACTAGGGTTCGCGTCCCGAGGTTTTTTAAACGGGAGTAAGAAATCCTTACCTATGCCATCCCCCGGATAGGACGTAAAGTGGTGGTCCCGAGCTCTAATGATGTCAGGTACTCGTTAAAGATCCCTATCATAATTATTCATGGCTAGCCTAAGTGACGTTAATTAAACAACAAAGAAACAAGAAAGGGGGGACCGAACAGGAAAAAGAAGTAAGAAGTAAAAGTAATAATGTCTACGGCGTTATGTGAAACACTGCCAGCAGTACACCTCTGTGACGCGTGCTTCTGCTCTCTGTTGATGGTTAGGAATTAAGTGGTTATTTAGTTCTGACATTTCTAACATTGATCTAAAATATGTTTATGTATTAGTGTGACCACTTTACTTGCATGTTTTAGTGGAGTAAGATTGTGATTGACTATTATATATTTTAAGTTTCTATTTGACAAGAGCAATTAGCCTGTTTGATTTTATTAAGAACTAGCTGTTACTCCGGTTTCACCCGGGGAATTTCATTTTTCTAATGTAATGGTCGATTTCGTGAAGAACCAATGTAAAGCGAGATCATAAAGATAAGATTTTTATAACAATAAAGAATATAACTAGAGATCGGCTGAAGTTTTGTAATTTTAATATGGACAGGTGTTCGCACGTGGTATGAAAGAACCTCTGAGCGAATTTGGAGAATTCAGGACAAATTGTATGGATTTCTATAAAGAAAAAATAAACAAACAATTTAATTTTTATTTACTAATATAGATTTTATAGTCACAGGTGGGTATGGATATTTCTTGTTATTTAATTTTTTTTTAATTCGATGAATATTTTTGAAATTTTAGGAATTTTTGTTACTTTTATAATGGCGTAATTTGCAGAAACGTCGAAGAAATAATACAATATAAACTAGGCTCCGATAAAGCATCAAATAAGAGCTTAAATAAAATATTCAAATATATTTGTTATTTTTTTACTTTATCTTATTATTAATTTCATCTGGCATCAACTGCAGTTCAAAAGACTTCCATAGTTTATGAAATGTATTAATTAAGTCCTCATTTCTTAACTTACTATTATTATTAAAATTAATAATATTATTTTATTATAAAAATCAAGTTGATATTATATGAAATACCTAAAATACTGTCACTGAATGAAATTGCCAAGGCCGTAAGCTAAGAAAAATTAAATCATTCAAACGTAAAGGATAGTAAGAATAGATTCAGTTAAGCCTTCTGAACTAGCCTTCTTCTATGGATACATTTAACCACCTTACTTTCATATCATAAAATGTAGACTGACAGATTTCTGAAATATTATACCAGATTTATATTTATATTATACGAGTAGAGATAGATAGATAGGTAAATACGTTTATTTACAAAAATATTTACAATCTACTTATCATTGAATCTCGTATATAGACAATGAACTAGAGGAGTTCGTCTGTCGAGGTTATTTGTTATTCAATAATACAATCAATTACATACAACATTACTATACATAGACAAAGTTATACATAGTACACTTAATAATTGAATTCTTTAACTAATTCGTTTCTATATTCAATTGCTTTTTTTAGATATAAATATAATTTTCCATAATCAGGACCATTTAATAATTTCAGCGTTTCATCTAGATTTAGTGCATTTTTTTTCTAAGAAAATTAATCTAAATTGCGTCAGCACCGGGCAAATAGAAATAAAGTGCATCGTATCCACAGCAACATTTAAATTGCATAATGAACAATTATTTCTTTTATTAATCCACGGTTGGTAATTTAGGTTAATTAGCTCTCCCCTGGCTTTAAAAATAAGTCGGATATAATGTATATCCTCAGCCTCGAAATATGTTAATTCATAATTCAATTTTTTATAAAATGAATGGTGTTCGGCATTTCTGGCTCTTTCGGTAAACCTATCCCTCGCTAGTTGACTCAATTTAGATAATAGGTCAGTTTTATGCCTTTCCAGCTGATCTAGTAACCCTTCGGCTAAAAAATCTATGCCAACACTTCTGCCTAGTCTTTTTAATGCACTCATCCAACTTAAATTTTTTTCTATTATTTTGAGGGCAATTACTTTCGGTAAACGATTATATTATACGAGTATATCATCATATATTTATATTTATACGAGGTACTTATATTATACTTATATATCATCATACATTTATATGATATAAATTATCTGAGATAATTTCTTCTCCATTCCTCAATTGCTCCATATGATTCCTTTTTAATTTCTACACATGACATATACTTCAGACAGGTCATATTGCCTAAAGAAAAAAAGAAAAAAAAATTTGACCGAAAAAATGTTATGTACATAAGCTTTTTTAAAAATTATTATTTAACTTTTAGAGTTCATCAATGCTTTCTTCTATACGACAGAAAACATTTAATAAGATAAAACCAAATAGTGAAAAATGAAATGAACAAGCGAGACAACCTACAATACTAAAGGCTACCAGACGCTGTCAATAGCGGAGGATGAGTCAAGAACACCGGATTCACGAATTTGTCTTACAACAAAATAAAACACAGTGAAATATATTGGTTTAAAATGGGTGAATATAAATATTATGTACGCTTTGTTCTATTTTATATTATTTTATTTTTGAAGACAGATAAGCCTCTTAAAATAAAAGTATATTAATTAAAAAGTGATGGAAAATATCTTACATGTATTTTTATTTATTATTATCTTATTTAAAATAATATACATGAACAAAACCTTACTGTTCCTATCTCTCCATCCTAACCTCAAGTGATCCTAACCTTATAATAAACCTGTTAAAATATTTAATTTATATATATGATTATTTATAATGTATAAATAAATCATTACAATATTATTATCGTCAAAATTATAAATAATTTAAACTAACAATTGATAAATCGATTCGGACTAGGCTAACTCACTGTTCCTGTGAGTATTTGGTAACGAACAAAAATCTGTTAAAAAAAGGAAGAAAGAATACCATATCCTAGGAAAAAAATAAATAAAAAGCGCTAAAGGAAATATTGAAATTCAGATTTAATGTAAGCAGAGCCTATCGGAATTTGCAGCTTTCCCCCATCTATCATGCAAAAGATAGATCCTCCGAAAAAAATAAATCAGTTCCCACGAAACAAACCATTCGTCAAGTCATTTTTGCATTTCATCCATCATCGAAAAGGGTTGACTGGATCCAGCATAACAAATGGTAATCTAATGAACCGATTTCAATAGAATCGACTTATATATAGAGAGATAGATCGACTTATATAGAGATAGATTCGATAATTCCACTTATAGGATATTTAACGATCAATATTAATAAAATTAAAATTTGAATGTTTATCAAGCAGCCAAAAGTAAAAACCGAAACAATTTTTGAGGAGAAAATATGCTTTTTTCAGCATAAGGATTAGAAGAGCTTTTTTAAATACCTCCCGTTTGCCTCACTCCTATATGAGCCTTCATCTACATAAACAGAACAATGACCGCGATTCACGACGGCCATAAATACTATACCTACCATTTGTTCCTTCATATTTATTCCCAGAATTTGGTTGTGCTTAAATTGTTACATGGGCACATCCCGTAATTTATATTCCTCGGAAGTATTCGAGGCGTTGTCCAATGTAGATATTGTTTATAGTGTTTCGATAAATACATGCAATACTGTCTAAATATTGTAAAACAAAAACCTTTCGTGCTGGGGGAATCTTCTCTCAAAGACCACCATGGACTACGTATATTATAGAACTCACAGCAACAATAAAATTCGGGGTCATCTGTGTTGTAGTGGTTAGCATAGCAACCTACAATACTAAAAGTCACGGGTTCGCTTCCAACGGTGGCCCTAGGCTAATTATACCTGGATAGGTAACACTTAGGACTCCCACCGTAGCATCGTCCGATAAGCCTCAGTTGCATAAAAGGACGTCAACAAAACAAAAAACAAATAACAATAAAATTCAGGCTTTGAATTTAGCTTTATGCGAAACGGTAATCATCCAAAAAAAATCATCCAAAAAGCAGGTTTCAAAGCTTTCTATAATTTCATGAACTTTAGCGGAAGTTGGAAACGAAATCGGATTAAGTTAAATCTGCTTCCATCAATACTTCTTCAATAAAGAATTTTTTTCTGGATTTTCAAAGAATGGAATACCTATTTATTTACTTTTTCATAACTTAGACCTGGATTTTCACGTAAAAAAAAAAGCTAAATACGTGCATATTTATGTAGCTACGTACAGTGAAATACGCAAGGAGAAATATCTAATAACAAAAACCCTAAATTTTGATTATAAATACTTTATTATAATGAATTATAATTGTAATTGAATAAAAAACCATTAAAAATATATACAAACTACTACTATTTTAATTTGTGACCTCGGTATTTCGTAAAATAATATTTAAAATATGTACATATTCAGGTATTTGTATATTTTCGTGTATTAGCTTCATTATTAAGGCAGAATATAAGTTAGAAAAGTAAAATGTAGGTAAAATTATGAACATAAATATGAAAATATAGAAAATAATACTTATATTTAACCTAATGATTGCATACCGTTTTATATTCTCCTTAGTTCTTCCATCTAGTTTATGTTTTTTGTTATTTTTTTTAACCTTCATGAATAACTTAACCTTTAACAGGATCGAACCTTTAACAGTTTGGTAAAATAAATACCAATGCTTAAATTAAAAGGCATTAATCTTGGGTTTAATTTAATATCTAAAGAAGAAGAATCTAGATTTAATATCTAATACCACTATATCAATCAAAGGTCTTTATAAGTTGTTAAATATTTTTTTTCCTAAATTTTCTTTTATTTTAAATATCTAGAAATGGTGTGGTGAACGACGAACGAACAATGACAGATTTTCTTCCAAATTGTATGAAACGAAAAAGCAGCTGTCGACTAGGATTATACAGAATAAAGTATTCTCATATTTATAATTAAAGTATTTTTATGTAAAGTATAATTTTTATTTCAAAAAAATTAATGGGTCGTACCCATCCCCATATATGAAATCAATAAAATATTACTTTATGAAATAAATTAAGTATTCTTCAAATTGTTGAATCCGAGTTTAATATCCGAATACTAGTAATGAAGGTCTTCAGTTTAATATCAACATGGAGTACCGCTATTATGAATCTTTAAATCGTAATTTGAAATAGTCGATGGTTAATCGATTGATCGATTGCATCAAGCCGAAGTTACGTGTCAACCGATTGTAACTGACAGTATTGATAACCTGTCATCCCTAATGAGAACTGTCAAGAACACAGGGAAGTGGAAGAACTAAATCACGGGAGAATGCAACAGAGTGGACGGCCGCATAGTGTTTGAAAGGCGGAAAAAACCTATTTTTTTGAAGGTATCGGAATATTCTTTTTCTTTTCATTATTAATAAATAGTATAGTTACCTGACACATTCCTTCAATTTATTCGGAGATATTCCGATTTTTACACTTATTAAGGCCCTTTGAAAATCGTTCATTGAAAAAGTTTATTTTTCAACGAAAAATTTATAATTATTTTAAGCTATAATTATTTTTGCTACTCGCATTTTTGTTTCTTGTTGCGATTTTCCTTCTTAATCATGAAAAGCGATCTCACATATTACACGACCATAAAAATCATTTATTGTATGCTATTTTGTCTATGTTTTAACCCAGAAATAAAATCCTGAATAAATGCAATAAAAATAAGACATTTTTTTTTTTGGTAATCCATATTTTTCAAGCGGAGCCGAGCGCAGTTTTAAAATTCATTTTTTAAAGAAGAAGAGACATCTAAGGAAATATTAAAACATATTCTACCTGCATCTGTAAATGTGTGATTTTTTTTATTGAATCACCTAGGCTATTTCTGCAGTTTATTCGTTATGGAGCTTGTGCTTCGAATTAGGTTATTACTTAATGTTAAGTAAAACCTCATGCCTTATTTCCTAGCTCTGTAGCATCATTAATAAAGTGATTCTGAATCGTTATTAAGTCGATGATGAAAAAACTTTTTCACCTACCGTGGTTTTAGCATGTGTTAGAAAATTATTAATAAGTTTTTTAACATGACCTCGGAAATCAATCGATTTCGAAACTTTCTGAGGCACACTTTAACAGTAAGTGGCAGGAAGCTCATAGAAATAGAAACCAATTTATTAAAAAAATGAAGAATGGCTTGCACAGAACTAAACCGATGACTCGGTATCACTTCACTACTTTCAAGTAAAGGCTCAATTCGGTTCAAAAATTAAAAAAAAATTATATTAAAAAAAGTCCAGCTGTTATTTAGTATGAATTAGGGAACTGGGTCTTCACTGATAGAGTTGTAGTTATTAAACCTATATTGAACAGTCTGTCCCACTATCTCTTATCAAAATTATATTAAAGCTGGATAACCCCAATCTGATATTTTAATATGATAACACATTTAATAGTTAACAATAAAAGGTTAGTTAAAAATAAAAATATAACGAAAAAAATAATTGATTGCTACTATGTATGATATTTTTTCTTTATCTAAGTTGGGTGTTTTCATAAAATAAGATGATACTGTAAGTAATATCAAGGATGTTGATAGCATGAAACTGATATTGATATATATATATATATATATATATATATATATATATATATATATATATATATATATATATATATATATATATATATATATGTATATATATATATATATTTTATAAAAAATAAAAAATATAAATATATAATAAAATTTAATATATATATATATATATATATATATATATATATATATATATATATAAATATAAATTACTGTATAAATAAATATATATATATATATATATATATATATATATATATATATATATATATATATATATATGAATGAACAGTGAACACTAATTAGTTTTAAAATTAAAATTTATGTCAGCAACGATATAATTCTTACTGACTTTAACATCCCACCAATTGCAGTAATACCCAAAGAAAATTACATTAACTTTAACCAGTAAGATATAAGATTGACTTATAACATTAATCCCCTGACTGATATATTGAAACGTCCAAACAACCCCTACAGCCCACCCCGACGACTACGAAGACGGTAAGTTAACATTTTCTTACAGTTAAGATTTGGTGTATATACTAAATACAAATTTTAATAATGTTATATGTTTATTTGTCAATAAATAAAATAATATTTAGGAAGAAGAAATAAGATTTTAAAATATTAACAAGGCCAACTTAACATTTATGCGGCAATCTTACACCAAATGTTGGAAATGGAACAAGGAAACTTTAGTTAGTGTTTTTTCAAAGGTGTTGGTGAGAAGGATTTTATAGCATTACTGTTTTTGTAACAAAATTCCTTTATATTATTTAGTTCTCTTAAACTATTTTCAGCTTTAAAGACAAAAGATAAGTGATCCTTGTTGTTCTGATTTCATCTATTTCGTTTAATGTTCATTATTTGATAAATATTTTGTTAGTTATCACAAGAATATCATTTACATTATTATTAGAACGATTCGAACTTATTTTTTCTGTCCTCTATATAAAAATATAAACAAGACGGCTCTGTTTCAAAATTATACATTTGACATGAGAGATATAAATTACTTGGATAAACGACTTATATCGTTTTTCAGTACATAAGAAGACATCAGTGTATTGTGGGTTTTGGCAAGGAGTGAAGAAGAACAGGTAGAGAGGAGGTGGTCCTGTGATGAATCGGGTGGACTATGAGGTCTGACAGCGTGTCCTTTCTCCACGACCCTAGGACCTCCCACCTCTGGAGACGGATCGCCCTGGATCCTTCGCCTTATTGAATACCTCCCTACCTCCCTCCCACCTCCCATATTCCCAAGGCTCTAATAGTCCTTCCTTATCCTCGCATATGATGTTGTCCGACATTCCAAGGATCGATAATGTCCGAGGTGATAAAGATGTCTTATTTGTCTGGTGCGCTTCGGTGATGATGATGTGGTATATATTTTGTCGCAATAAATCGATTGAAAATGATATACGATCTCCATGTATATCTAGCAATTTAAGATGAAAAAGAACTAGAAGAGGCAGTGGAATATTTCACGACAAACATTCAAGAGGCTGCGCGGTTTTCATCGACACATAAACAAGCAGAGGCTGCAGAGGCAGAGGCACCTAAGCAAGCAGAGGCTGGAGATCAGGACAAAGAGCAGAGCGCGTACGATATGACCAAGTGAGAGACGCCTCTGAGACAGACATACAACCAGCTTGAGAATCAACTTGAATTTTTTATTTTTAAATAAGTTTGATTATAAGGGTGTAAATTACTCATCCTTCGAGGGCAAATAACCGAATTCGCTTTTTTTTTCCAATATATTGAAAAAAAAAAACCTTAAGGGTGTCAATAACTGCCCGCTTTCCCTTACTCTTTTTGTTCTCAGATTGCGAGAACGTTCCGATTTTCTGGTGAAGAAAGAAAGTGTTTATCAGTTGGAATATTAAATAAAATAATGGAATTTATTAAATAATGGAAATATTGGAATTTATTAAATAAAATAATTACTTGCTCGAGTGAATAACATAATAAAGATTGACAAAGAAAATTTGCCATATTAATGCGGTAACGTTATTTTGTTAAAGCATCTATCCCATGAGTGGATATCTCAAAACAAATTTTTCTAATAATTACAAAATAAGATTTTATGAAAAAAAAAAAAATGATAAAGCTAAACCATCAATTCTTTGGAAAAGAATCCATAATTCCCAAGAATCGATCGATCTATTGCAACAAACGACTATAAGTCGATAAGTTCTCTCTGAATTATTCTATATATCTACTTTTACCAAAATTTTGTCTAAAAATTTAGTTGAAACTAAGTTGTTGTTTTTTTTTTACTTTCACTTACCTAAATATGAAATATATAGTAAGTGGAAGTATTGCGATCGTGAAAAATTTCGAATTCCGGTTTTCAACGGAAATAAACGTTTTGGGGTCCCCTGAATTCAAATAACCAAGTCCCGCGAAATGGTCTGTGTGTATGTTTGTCTATGTGTGTGTGTGTGTGTGTGTGTGTGTGTGTGTGTGTGTGTGTGTGTGTTTGTGTGTGTGTGTGTGTGTGTGTGTGTGTGTGTGTGAACAGACTAGCTCAAAAACTATAAACCGTGCGAACCTGAAATTGAGTATTTAGTGTATGTATATGCCCACGATGTGATAGCAAAAATTTCATCAAAATTGTTGTACGGAGGGGGTACTTTATTTAATAAGTTTTTAAGTTTTTTCCAATTTTCTCAAAAACGGCTCTAACGATTTTGATTAAACTTAGTATTTCATGTATTAATGTGCCAGAGATATGACTGTAAAAATTGCATCAAAATTGATCAACCGGAGGGGGACTTTACTTAATAAATTTTGTATCATTTTCACGTTTTTTTTTATTTACTCAAAAACGGTTTTAACGATTTTGACCAAACTGGGTATTTGATGTATGTATAATCCAAAGATGTGATGACCAACATTTCACCAAAATTGATTAACCGGAGGGGGGACTTTACTTAATAAATTTTGTATCATTTTCACGTGTTTTTTTTATTTACTCAAAAAAGGCTTAAGCGATTTTGATCAAATTGGGTATTTGATGTATGTATATGCCAAAGATGTGATAGCCAAAATTGGTCAAACGGAGGGGGCACTTTATTTCATAATTTTTTTTCCAATTTTTACCTTTTTTTTCGATGATCTCAAAAACGGCTTTAACGATGTTATTAAATCCGTCATGTTTAATGAAAATTAGGTGTTCTTTAATATCAGGTAAGCTTTATCATTATTAAAATGTTCTGAGGGGGCTTAAATGAGATAGGGGCCTTTTTTGTTTGTATGTTTTTTTTTGTTTCCTATAAAGTACCTTTGTTTTTGTTTATATGGAGATATTAACTGTCTCTCCTATTTACGCCTAAAAATAAGAAATGGCTAAATATGAGATAAGATAAAAATAAAAAAAACATATAGAGGAGAAAAAAAGAAAAATATTCAGTCAACTCATAAAACTCGTTGAGCCCACGCATGCGGAGTACGCCTTTAATGACGACCATTGTTCATAATTAAAGCCTTTCTGTTCATTTGAGAAGTGGCAATCAACAAATCGCATTAATTTCTAATCTAAGTAAGATGGTAAGTGAAAGTTGTGTGTTGCGAGCATGCACCAGATTTTTTATTATTATTATTATTATTATTTTTAACACGAAACGGCCACTTTGAGGACCAAGCGATATCACTGAAGAATCTTCCTTCTCACTTCCCAGCGCAGTTTCATCATTCTCGACTGCTCCTCTATTCTCTCCT
Source organism: Aelia acuminata (assembly GCA_911387785.2). Lineage (NCBI taxonomy): Eukaryota > Metazoa > Arthropoda > Insecta > Hemiptera > Pentatomidae > Aelia > Aelia acuminata. Next base: position 148,466,558 of record OU426979.1, on the reverse strand, counting down.
TTTAACACCCAATACCCTTCACCCTCTTCTTAAATCTGACTTCATTGTTAATTATTTTCTTGAAAAGATCCCTGTCATGACAAAGTTCTTTTGATACCCCCAAAGTTTCCAATTCTTCTTTAATTTGCCTAGGTTATCCCCCTAAATTTTTGTACTTTAAAATTTTCCTGAAAATTTCTTGATATAGAATGCAAGGCCTCAAAGTCTCGTATTATTTCAATAATTCACTTAATCATGCAGATTACAAGCCAAATTTTGGCCTATTCAGGCATCTTCAGGGCTACAAGGGTTTCGCAAGCAAGCTAGAAACAGACTGATTCTGTTGAAGCAATAAAACTATGCTTGACAGTGCCAATATTAATAAAAATCTCAGAATTTTAAACAAAAGTAGTACGATGAGCATTATGAACAAGTTTATGGAATTATATAAAGACATTCCTAAAAACATTATTAACTTGCTCAGCCTTGATGAAGATGCCAATCTGTTTCCCATTACCATTAAAAAAGATATCTATAACATAATTGCTGAAAAAAAAAAAATCAGTCTGTTTCTAGCTTGCTTGCCCTTGTAGCCCTGAAGCCTGATTAGGCGAAATGCAGATTACATGATTAAGTGAATTATTGAAATAATACGAGACTTTGAGGCCTTGCATTCTATATCTATAGTTCAATAGTCTCTTCCTAAAAACTTCTTTACATAATCTTTTTTTCACTCATTCTCTCCATGTGCCCAAAGAACCTTAACCTCCTAATTCTCATATCAGTTTCTAAATAATTAATTTACATAAATTAAATTTACGTAAATTTCCTCATTAGACCTCCTCCTGATTCCTTCTGATGTTTCCTTTGGTCCATAAATATTCCTAAAAATTATCCTCTCTATTTTTTTCAACTTATCTAAACAGGAGAAACAAGCCGTTTCTAATCCATAAAGAATCACAGGTTTTACCACCTGTGAATTTGTTCTTTTTAATCAATCAATAAAATTAAAATTTCCCGATTTAATTGTATTAAAACTTCATCCTCTTCAATTTACTTTTAAAATATTTACTTTTGATACTGTGTGTTTTTCTAGTTGTAGAGCTTCAAGTAACCTGATTTGGACGATGAGCTTCTTCATCATGTATCCAGCAAACACAATCAAGGTGCGGGGGTTCAATAAATCATGTCTGTTAAACATCCTGAATTCTGCATATATTATTTGCACGACTTATACATTACGATTCATCAGTATTCCTCCAAAATCATGATGCACTAATAACCTAAAGAAGGTTTACCCCCGAACTTCTTTTCATGGGTATATTCTGCGACAATAGACTCATGGGTACTGAATGATATTTATTCTTGCTTACAATATTTAATTGTGCCTATATACTATTTTTTAACAATCAGCAAACGTGATTGTATTTTTTGTGGATTTTTTTCCCCAATATTACATATATATATAAGCTACAGCTCTGAACCTTTGAGAAGACAATTATGAAATCAACAGGACTACGATGTTTATCTACGATATAAAATTAATTTCAATACCTCACCTAAATTATGAGACCCACATATTCCCTAGGCTTGACTGTGCAATATCCAGAGCTGTCAGAGCAGCAGCGATATCAAGTGCGCTACCATTATTGTATTAAGGACTGTTTGACGACGCAGCCTGCAAAGACACGTTAATTGGTAGACGTCAGGAGCAGAACAACTTGCCGTAATTAACCTCCTTTTGTTAGTTAATTGCCCTCCTCGACATCCTTAAACTTCTTCAGGTCCTTGGCCTCCAGCCGATGACCGTCATTTCTAGTGTCCAACTTTCCTAACTAAAAGAGGACTCAATGACCGTGAAACAAGTTATCGCAACTAGTTGACTGGAGTCAGTTATTGAGTTGATGTCTTTAGGCAAGCAAAGCTTCTGTCGTCAACTACTATGTTAAATTAAAATACTTCCAATGTTCACCTAACGAAATTATATCAATGATCTTAGTAGCAAAAAAAAGAAGGTACGGATTGCTCGAAATTTCCTATAATAAATATGGACGTATAAACAAAATATTTTTTTACATAATATATAGGTGAAAATTAGGTAACAAGAATAGTTGTTTTTTGTTTTGGTCATAATGGTAACAGAAACTTATTATTAAGTCACAACCAGTTATTTATTAATTTAAGAAGGTAGTCTTAAATAATCATTAGCAAAAGGGAAAAAAACAAAATATTAACAACTATCGCCATACTAATAGGATGTTTAGTCTACACTATCCTTCCCATAAATTGGATGTGAATAGGGTGAAGGAGTCAGTTTTGACACATCTCAGTATAGAACACCTAAATTTAAAATTGTTATGGCATCCCTGAGTTCGGTATTAATCAGTTAAGAAAAAAATATTATAGCATATGATTTCTTGACTATTAAGATTGATTAGATATTAACTAGACTGTTAATATCAAGAACCTTAATATAACATATATATAAAATAATATTTATGGTTATGGAAATAAATATTTTAATAGAATATATGGAAATATTTATTATTATTGAACGCGCTTAAATGCGTGGTATTCCGGATAGATAAATTGCTAATTTAACTAACAAGGGGAGGCTACGGACGTGGGGTCACCGATTACAATGAAACTTTTTTTCGAGTTTCTATATCAAAAAATATTAGATACGTGTCCGAGGGTTCTTGCCAATGGGCCTTCTGAGCCGAGAAAAAAAATTTCTTAGGAACGAAAATAGCCAAAAATTGCATCAACAAAGTTGCCGCTGCTCAAAGCTCCTTCAACCAATTTCAATGAAATTTTCAGGCATGTCAGAGTATTGAAAAATATTAGACACGTGTATAGGGGATTTGCGAAATTAGCCTCTGGAAGCCCAGAATAAATCATTCAATTTTGTGTTATATTAGCGCTCTCGGTAACGTTAAAAATCAATTCCATTACTTTGTAAATTGAATAAACTACGTTTTTTCAGCTTCTTACTTCAAAAACTAAATATTTATATTTAAAAACAAATTATTTTGAGACGAAGTTTTTTTTTTCTCTCTTTTTTTTCTTTTTTTTATCTTCTAAATTTATATTTAAATATTATAAATATTTAACAGGAAATATTTTTCATAACAAAATTTCCTTGCTTGGAGGAGATTGTCACCAAAAAATTTTTTGTTGATTCCCCAAAAATATTTATGACCTCGTTTCACGATGTTCTTATCATAACAAAGATGACTAAAACAGTCGTCCAAATTTTGACCGTTCATATTTTTTAACAATGAAAAAAAGGAAGATTTAATTAGTGACAGAGAAATTTCGATTAATCAAAATCCAAAAAAGATGCTCAAGAGATGCCAAATAAATCAAAAGCTAGATAATCCAATTAATATGTTTAAGAACAAACTTTTCGCAGTAGATACGTACGGGACGAATGCCAATGGGAGAGTGAAGTTATTTTCCACAAACCTGAGAGAAGGAATTACCTACCTAATCAGTTTGTCATGTTTATTTACATTACATGTCGTTGACCCTGTTTTTTGTATTTAGAAGTTCATACTGTGTTTATAACTGCAATCCCTTAATTCAATAAAAACAGTTGTCGTCTTCCAAAGATTTATTATTCTTAATTTTTAACAAACGTTTTCAATCATAAAATAATTCCTTAATTCTTTGGGCAAGGGAAAACAACAATGGAAATACTTTCAGATTCAAAATTCAAACTTTCGAATTCAATTTCTCGCAAAATTATCTTAAATATTTTTTTAATTAACTATGAAATTGTGCTTTTTACATAAAAACTGGAACATATTTCAAATAGTAATTTTTTTTTTTTTTTTGAAAATTTTTGTTCAGTCTAAGCAAAAAATGCTTTTTCTTGAAAAATATTTCCTGTTAAATATTTAATAATATTTAAATACAAATATTTAGTTTTTGACGTAAAAAGCTGAAAAACGTAATTTATTCAATTTACAAAGTAATGGAATTGATTTTTAACGTTACCCAGAGCACGAATATACCACAATATTGAATGATTTATTCTGGGCTTCCAGAGGCTAATTTCGCCAATCCCCTATACACGTGTCTAATATTTTTCAATACTCTGACATGCCTGAAAATTTCATTGAAATTGGTTGAAGGAGCTTTGAGCAGCGGCAACTTTGTTGATGCAATTTTTGGCTATTTTCGTTCCTAAGAAATTTTTTTTCTCGGCTCAGAAGGCCCATTGGCAAGAACCCTCGGACACGTATCTAATATTTTTGGATATAGAAACTCGAAAAAAAGTTTCATTATAATCGGTGACCCCACGTCCGTAGCCTCCCCTTGTAAGTTAGCAAATCTCTCGGCCACCGCCTCAAAAGTCGCCGGGGTGGAATGAAGGGGATTATGTTAGATGTTAGTGCCTGTGCTAAGGATTGCATGTTGAAAGTTAGACTTTGGAAGTCCTTGTGCAGTAAGGATGGTGCGTCTATTATTTTCCTCAATACTTTAAACTCGAATGACAGACTGAATTCTTTGGTTGTTTGAAGGCTTTGAAGAACCCCATATTTACGAGGTAATTAAAATAACTCACATTCTTTTTGTAACATTGGTGAGTGAAAAGGCCGAAAAGCCGAATTTTCTTCAAATCATCAGCATTTAAAGGTTTGATGCTGCAGAGCAAATGTGGGAGATGAAATTGGTGGAGTCACGCTATCTTACAGTATAACTTATTTCTAACTAGTTATAAGTAATAAGTTATCTCTTACAGTATAACTTATCTGTAAATAGTAATCAGTCATATCTATAACTTATATCACCCATAATCAGGGTAATTGGCTGGCGATATTACTATAATATAATTGTCCGGGAGCTGAGGGCCAAAAAGATGCCTGATCTGAAGAAAATTTTTGATCATAGAGGCTGAAAGTACTCTTTTTATAGAAAAAAAATGTGAACGTCTGCCACCTCAAATAGGTTGCCATCAAATTTTATAGGCGAACAAAATCGGCATTTTCGACCTTTTTTCAATTTTTCGCTAATAATTCGAAAAAGGTTTATCGCAGAAGAAATTGTGTTCCTTTTAAAATAAAGGGCAAAAATTTCGCGTCGACTGAGGTCCTCGACTAATTTTAAAATTAATGAGATCGTTTCACACAAAATTCGATACTCTACAACTATTATACGTAACACTTTTTATTTGGAGTAACCCTCTTTAAATTGCTGGCTTTGGAACATGAGCGGAATTCAGTGGCGGAATAATTTGAAGTTACAATCGGTTTAGTGGTTTAGGTGGGTTCGGATGTAATGGGTGTTGGAACTAATTAAACAACCATCTTCCATGTGCTAAAATAAAAGATAAATTTTAAAAATAACTACTTAGACAGGTAGGTACTTAATTATAAAATAAAATTTAACTTTTTTTTAGCACATGGAAGATGGTTGATTAATTAGTACAAAATGGTAAATACTTCAGTAACCGAAGTCTTAGCAGGAAGTAAACACTATGAATTCTTCACGTTTTCATTAGTATTTCCACGCAGGGTTTAGCTAATGTTGTGTGTAAGAAGCTTGTTTCATGCTAAATTTGATGCTCTGGAACTTTTATCTAAAACATTTTTCATTTAAACTAGGTTTTTTTGAGTTAGAGGAGTTGGAACACGGTTTCCATCAAAATCGTTAAAATGCATATTTTTGTTGATCCAAACCCGCCTAAACCACTAACCCGATTGTAACTTCAAATATATCATTCTATTTGCAATATTTTAGCCTCTTATAGTATGAAGAAAGCAATACTACGTTCACGTTTTAATTACTTTGTCTTCACAGGAGTGGGCTAATTTTAAAATTAATGAGATCGTTTTACACAGAATTCGATATTCTACAACTATTATACGTAACATTTTTTATTTGGAGTAAGCCTCTATAAATTGCAGGCTTTGGAACATCAGCGTAATTCATTTTTCCGCTAAATAGGCTAAATTGACAATCGGTTTTGGCAAAAATACTTACCCGATTTTAACTGCGAGGACCTCAGTCGACGCGAAATTTAATGCACTTTCATTTTAAAATGAACACAATTTCTTCTGCGATGAACTGTTTTCGAGTTATTAGCGAAAAATTAAAAAGTTCGAAAATGTCGATTTTGTTCGCCTATAAAATTTGATGGCAACCAATCTGAGGCGGCAGACTTTCACATTTATTGTCTATGAAATGAGTACTTTCAGCCTATATGATCAAACATTTTCTTCAAATCAGGCACCTTTTTGGCCCTGGCTATAACACGGACTATAACTACTACATTGTACCGCACTAATTATTTTTCCTTAGATTCTGGCTAGCCTACTTAGCCCATATTTCTCTTCTCCCATCCTCATTATGTGGCCAAATCATTGCAATCTCCTCTTTTCAATCTGGTATGTTATAATTCACTCCTAACCCAATATGTAACATGGTTTTGTTAGGAATCAGCAGGAGCTTTGATATATCACCTTCTTGGATGGTGATGGACACATGGAGCATCTTGTAATTTAAACCTCTTGTTTTTTTTTTAACCACTTTAATACGTCCCCATATATTTTTTTTCTCCGATATATTATCATTGAGATATCATTATTCATGGTTTCTAAAACTAATCAAACATATATTATTCACAACACAGTGCTAAAAATAATAAACATTTTTACGGGCTAACGAGTGAAAAATGAGAGAATAAAATGTCAATACATTATTGTAAAAATGTCGATATTTAAATAAGTTGTCAATACGCATAACCAAAAAATTTGAAAAGAATTTAGATATATTAAAATTGGAACATATGAAATTTCAAAATTAATGGTCTTTAAAGTACTAAAAATATTACCTTATTTGTTAAAACTGTAGTTCATTCATGAAAATTTTCAGTACAGTAATAAAGTTTCTAAGTATCAAACATTATTTATTATTTTTTTTTTTTTTTTTAAGCTTTCAAAACTTGTTTAAATCTATTTAAGAGTTTTCCCTCAGCTGTTATTGTTAAGGAGCCAACGCTGCAAATATCACATTACAGCATAAGTTTGAGCAATATCTAGAATATATAGAAAGCCAATATTAAAAAAATCTTTTCGTTTTAATGGAATAAACTGGTTTTCACAGCTTTGAAAAAAAAAAAAAAAAAAAAACCTTTAACAATTTGGTAAATATACAACCGTGATAAAGTTTATGGGCTGTTAAGGGCCGACAAAGGGCTAGAACAATATTTAGCTGTTGGCAATATTGAGCAAAGTACAAATGGCCTCCCATTCTTTAGCTCCCTTCCTCTCCTAACTTTTTTGTTGATTTCTATTTCACAACTTTTAACAGCTATTTAAAATTCTTAAAAGACATTTATGTTGTTTTTAAAAAACGTTCATAATTAATTAATAATATTAATAATTGATATCGAGAAACTCAGGTTCATCCTTAAATAATAACAAGGGACTAATTAATAATAAATCTGTTCCAGTCTAGTTGAGTGGCAGCCTTTACCTAACTTGTCCTCTACTTCTGACCTATGAAACGTTCTTTTTGGGATAATGATTTTAAAATAGCATCTCCAAAGTTTACAAGAAGATTAAAATGTTTAATACTGCCGGTATAATTTAAATGCGCAGAGATGAATTATTAACTTACATATTATTGCGATGCTGCAGCCATCGAATTCGCTTATTGTCGCAGACCGCTGACAGGTGCGAATTAATGTTTGAAGATAAAAAAAAAAAAAAAATTCTTTAATTTTCTATTGTTGTTCGTACATATTGTAATACGCTTTATATGCACCGGACGGATGATGGAATTAATTTATACTAGAACTGAATCAGCATTATTCCGGGAAAGTAATTAAGAGCTTGATATGTTTATAAAGAATCCTCCGTACAATAATATTAACCCTTTGCATTCGGCACCGTTTCGGACTAATGAAAAACACTGCGAGCCACGACCGTCATTTATCACCAAAAGCGAAATATCCCATAAATAGTTTTTACGATTTGTTTATGTCCTTAATTATAATGTGTTATAATAATTACATATTTAACTTATGTAATTATAATATAATTACTTAGTTAAATTATGTATTTAACATAATTTAAATAATATAAATCTTATTTTATCTTATAATATATGTTAAATAATAATATCAGTAAATATGTTAAAAAAATGAAAATTATTTGCATTGTCTCCGTAGCGGAGCCCTCGAATTTGAAGACGAATTTTAAATGGCTCCGCACCGGAAACCTCGAGTGCAAAGGGTTAAATGATGTTCCGAACGCAGGTATAGCTGAACCAACCTACAGCTGGTCAAGTTTAGGGACTTACCTAGAAAGGCGGACAGCTGATGGAGTCATAACCCTGGATAAAGTTACCGAAGAAAATATATTTGAAGCGGCGATCCAAGTTTAGGAAAGTAATTTTTAATGGTTCAAGGGATGAGAGGAAAACTAAAGCGAATGGGGCCACAGTATTGGGATGGTTATTTTGGAAAAATAAAGGTATGAATTGTGAGAGAGTGCGAAGTGTGCCGTTCGAAGGAAGGCCTAAAGTGTTGTTAAGAGTTTTGGAGTGCGGGAGCCTGGAAAGCGGTGACCTAACAGCGGAAGTAGTAAAGGAAGAAAGTGGACAGAACTTAAGTCTCAGAGAGCCTACACCAGATTTGTACCACCCAAACGAGCTTCACCGAAGTCCTAGTTATGATTTCTATTCGTTAAATGCCTATTATAATGTTGAGTGGCCAATTAAAGTAGATACCTCGTCATGCCAGTCATATATATTAAATATGTCACCATGCCAGCCCGTAGCAACCCTTGATGTTAGAAATTATATTTCTAGTGTTTATGAAAAAAGGATATTTATCATTTAATACGTTATAATAATATTTGGTACTTCAGTATTCATGTTTGTTTGCTGTTGCCACTCTGCCAAAATTTCCCTAAGGTAAAATGTAATAAACACGACACCTTTGAACAGTATACAATGCAAATTATTATCCTTTATGTAGATAGATAGATAGAAATTTATGGAATCCGATAAAAATATAAAATAAAGCAAATATTTTTGATAGAATTACAGCGGTTTTCGGAACCCCACATGAAAAGTGGATAACCAGAAACGTCGAAAATATCGACATAGCCAAAGCATATTTTTATTTTTAGAGGAAAAAATAGAAATTATAAATTGTTTTTCTGTTATAAGTAAAAGTCTTTAAATATAGAGAGAGCGAGAGAGCGAGAGAGAGAGAGAGAGAGAGAGAGAGAGAGAGAGAGTGAGTGAGAGAGAGAGAGAGAGAGAGAGAGAGTGAGAGAGAGAGAGAGAGAGAGAGTGAGAGAGTGAGAGAGAGAGAGAGAGAGAGAGAGAGAGAGAGAGAGAGAGAGAGAGAGAGAGAGAGAGAGAGAGAGAGATTCCTTAATGTCTTAGGGCCATAGGCCCTTTCTTACAGACAAATATATGCAATTAACTATATTTGTACAAATAACTATATATATCAAAGTATACAGTGATTCATAATACATTTAATATGATCAAGTAAAATCTAGAGAGATCAGAAATTATTAACAAATTATAATCAAGAAATAATGATTGATCTCATTTTCACTCCCTTCTTCCTTCATCTTATTTTTTTTCTTTCCTTATATAGGGGAACAAAGTAAAACTACATTTCTAATTATATATATAAAAAATAAAAAAAATAAAAAATTGATAATGATATGTCAAAGTAAAAAATAAGATAAAAAAAATATATATAATAATAATAAGAAATAAATATAATAAAATAATAATGAATGTGATGATTGTCGATGGAGGTTGAATGTATCAGGAAAAGAGGTTAAAGGAAAGGGATTGGGTGATTGAAAATGGATGGGAAACGTTAAGGTACACTCGACCGGTCTGCGTCCAGGAATCGTCTAAGACAAGCCCTGCGGAAGAAAGACGCCGATCTCACCTCTATCGGAAGCTGGTTGAGCTCTCTCGCCGCCGCAACGTGGAAGGTGTTTCTCATTATCTCCCTCCTGCATGCTGGTATCCGGAATCTTCCCTCTAGTCTCTCGCTGTTTACTGCTTCAAAACGATTGTGCAGGTCTTCGGGAGTTCCAGTGTCTAGGATTCCTATATTCTGATATATATATATATATATATATATATATGAGCCTCCTATATTCCTTAGCTCGCAACCAGAATAACTCTTTTATGTACGGACTAATGTGTTCATCTATTTTAATACAAAAGATGAAACGTATACGTTGAGCGCTCTCTGTATTCTGGCATCTTCCGAGTTCGCAATATCTATGTAGACTGAGCCGCAGTACCAAGCAATAGGGAGAATGTCAAGGAGCAGTTCACCACCAATCCAAGATATTTAATGTTTTCAGTTCTCGGTAAGACCTGATCAGCAATCATCAGCGGAGGTAGCGAGGTATTCTTTTCAGCTTTAACAATAAGCTTAGGGCTACCAACAAGCATCCAATTGGATTTCCCTCAATTAAGGCGAAGTCTGTTTGTTAAGGCCGATATCTTCATTTATTCGCTCCATGGTTGCACCCATGGACTCGAAGTAGACCAGAAACCCAAATAACCACATCGTCTCCAAACATGTGGATCTTAGATTAATTGAGGGACTTAGCTATGTCACCGATATAACCTAGAAAAAGCAATGGCCCGAGAACAGATCCCGGAGGAACGCCTGTACCACCCTCCAACCATCCGGAATGACTGCTAGGAGTTCTTATCTGTTGCTTTCGTCCCAACAGATATGACCTAAGCCAATGAAGCACCTGCTCCCCAACAGATATGACCTAAGCCAATGAAGCACCTGCTCCCCAACAGATATGACCTAAGCCAATGAAGCACCTGCTCCCCAACAGATATGACCTAAGCCAATGAAGCACCTGCTCCCCAACAGATATGACCTAAGCCAATGAAGCACCTGCTCCCCAACAGATATGACCTAAGCCAATGTAGCACCTGCTCCCCAACAGATATGACCTAAGACAATGAAGCACCTGCTCCCCAACAAATATAACCTAAGCCAATGAAGCACCTGCTCCCCAACACCAAAGCGTCCGAATTTACTAAACAATAGCTCATGATCGACAGAGTCGAAAGCTCTTTCGAAATCAAGGGAAACAAATATTGTTAACATACGTTTATCCATAGCTTCTCGAACATCAGTTTAAACCGTGTGTAGTGCTGTGCATGTGCTTCGTCCTAGTCTAAAGCCTGATTGGTGTGGAGACAGAAGATCAATACTTTCAAGGAATCCTCTCAAAGCTCTCTCTACTATTCTCTCTAGAATTTTTGATAACACGGGTAGAAGGGCAATAGGCTGGTATTCAGAAAGGGCCCTGGTTTTTTTTTGTTTTTTTTGGGGGTCCTCCCCTTCCTCGCCGTTTAGGCTATTCGGGGTTTCCCGGGCCAGGGGAGAGGGTGGGGGATTAATGCCGAGTATTATTAAATTTCCCCTGGCTCCGGGTTTCGAACTTGAAATTTTTCTGGTTCTCAATGTTATGTCCGGTAGTCCGTGGCAACGCGTATTTTTTAACGCGTTTGCTCACTCGGCCATCCCGCCACCCTTAGGAATGGGCCTGATGATAGTGCGTTTCCACGCTTCAGGGAACCTACATTGTCGCAAGGACGCATTCAGGATGTCTACTAGGACATGGGTGGCTCCCAACCTCTCAATCATCGCCATAGTCAGTCCATCCTCCCCCGCCGCACCCGCCCTCACCCGTTTCAGACTCTAAACCACATCATCTTCACTGAACTCATCAAAGATAAGGTCATCAACCTCCTCGTTAGTCTGCGTTGGTTCGGTTATCGCTCTTCCAGGGCCCAGAGGATGAGAAACAAAAAAACGCTTTAGCTCGTCCAGGTTGCAAATGACATCAACGTCATTTCCACTCACGTCAATGACTCTATGGTTCCTCAGCTCCTTGTAAACCTCGCAGGTCGAGCATCTATCGAGGCTGCTAGTTATGCATTTTCTTTTGGCATCGCGTATAGCCGTCTTTACTTTATTTCTGCAAAGCCTATATTGTGTGGAATCCTCTTCAGATCCGCTTCTAATGGACATCCAGGAGAAAAAGTCTCTTTTAGTCATATGGGACCTGATACTTTCTGACATCCAAGGAGAGGGCCTTGATTTTCGCCGCCGATATGACCGCATAGGTGCATGCCTATCATAAAGTTCAGCCACCTTCTTGCTGAACAATTCAACTTTATCGTTGACGTCATCACTATCAAATACATCTGACCAGTCAATCACCTCAATATCAGTTTTAAAAACTTCCAGATCTATCTTCTTCAGGTTAGGTTAGGTTAGGTTTTATTGTTTACGGACACTCAACATCTTGGGTTATTAGTTTCCTCTTTTGTTTAGTTAGATACTCATTTTATAATGGCGTTTATATTTTATGAAATAAATTTTTATCTTTTAGAAATTTAATTAATTTGCCAGTATTTATAATATTATCATTTATAATATTATATCAATATTATTGTTAGTTTATATTTTATTAAATAAATTTTTATTTTTCAGAAATTTAATTAATTTGTCCATATTTGTAATATTATCCCCCAGAATCGTTTGGAGCTTACGTTCTATTCCTAAACATTGAAAATCTGTTGCATATCGAGGACAGTCTTCTATGAAGTGGCTGATTATCAGCATTACTCCGCACGTTGCACATTTTGGGGGGGGGGGGGCGTCTCTTTCGATAAGGTGTCCATGAGTAAGGCGTGTGTGCTCAATTCTCAATCTTGCTACAACCATCTCCTCTCTTCTGATGCTGCGGTAAGAGCTCCTCCAGGGTTTTATTTCGGATTTGATTTTTTTCAATTTATTTTGTTGATCCGTTCTGTCCCATAGTTGGACCCATGTCATCTGAGCTTGGCGTTTAAGATAATTCGATACGTCGGTTGGAGTGTAAATATTCCTTACTTCTAACGATGATGATACTGATTCCTTGGCTGATTGGTCCGCCGCTTCGTTTCCTTTTATTCCCACATGCGATGGTACCCAAACTAGCACTACATTTTTGTTCAGGTCATTTATTGTCAAGAAATAGGCAAGGGCTCTTTTAATTATCTGGTCGCTAGAATACATTTTGGTTAAAGCCATTATTGCGGATAGGGAATCTGTGAATATAGTAAAGTTTTGTCCGTGACTTAGGATTATATGATACAGGGCTGCACCGCACCGATTGCATAACATTCTGCGGTGAAATTACTAGTTGTGTATGGAAGCCTGTATTGGATAGTTTTAGAGTTAAAAATTATAGAACATCCAACGTTACTATTTATTTTTGACCCGTCTGTGTAAAGGTGTTCGCTGTTTCGATATTTATCTAAAATTTGTTGGTATTCTAAAACATAAATATACACTCAGTTACAAAAAAAGTGGCGCACCTAGAAAATATGGGTTTTTAGGTTTTTTAATGAACAACATTGACCAAATTTTGCTTGATAATATTAGAATAAGTCATTTTATTTTTTCAGGTGAGATAAAGACTATTTTAGTCCTTAAGGCTTATCAAGTTTTCTTCTTATCCCCTCAGAGGTATAAGTCTGGATAAGGTTGTCACAATGTTTAAGGTGTTAGTAATTACTGATTTGTTGGCTAGTGAGTGTCGTCCTGTAATTTCTAAACTTAAAGTATGCAAATTACCGCGTGTGAAGTCGCTCGGGCAGTGGCACTTGTCGATGACGGGCGTAGTGTGCGCTATGCTGCTCGAGCTATCGGAAAACCAGAAAGTACGGTTCGGAGAGCAATAAAAAGGTATAGAGAGACAAATTCATTCTCCAGACGCGTTGGTTCAGGACGACCGAGAACTACAGGACCTCGAGATGATCGGTTTTTGCTGCTCACCTGCCTCCGAGATCGTCATTCTACTGCAGTCCAGCTGGCTCAGCGTCTCAGAAGCGTTCGTGACAGAGCTGTAAATCCACAGACAGTGAGACGACGGTTAGTAGAGTTTGGATTAAAAGCAAGAAGACCAGTTCGGGTGCCGCAGCTAACAGCACGTCACCGAGAACTCCGTTTACAGTTTGCAAGAACTCACGAGTATTGGAATGAAGGCGACTGGAGGAGGGTCTTATTTTCAGATAAGTCCAGATTTTGTCTTCGCTCACCAGACGGACGCCAGAGAGTCTGGAGGAGGACCGGTGAGAGGTTTGCTCATTGCACGGCCACAGAACAAAGAAATTTTTGGGGTGGCTCAGTTATGGTATGGGCTGGCATTTCATTAGAAGCAAAAACTGAGCTATACATTTTAGAGAGGTGATCTCTGACAGCCCATGTTTACACAACAGAGGTCCTCCAGGACTGTGTTGTTCCATTTGCACCTTTTATTGGGGATAATTTCATTTTTATGCATGACAATGCAAGACCTCATGTGGCAAGATGTGTTTCTGAATATCTCCAGGAGGTCGGAATCTAAATTATGGACTGGCCCCCATGGAGCCCTCACATGAATCCCATAGAACATGCATGGGACGAACTTGGGAGACGAGTTAGGTCCAGAGATCCTCCCCCTGAAACCCTAAATGACCTCAAGATCGCCTTAAGAAAAGAATGGGAGAATATGGGAGATGACGTCATCCGAAACTTAATAATGAGTATGCCCAGGCGTATACGAGCTTTATTGGCTGCCAGAGGAGGAAACACACGCTTCTGACCATCTGGACGTTAAAAAAAGTTAAGAAATTTGGTTGAGTTATTTGGTCAAATTATTTATTGTTGTCATTTTTGTTGATTTGTTAATACTTTTGTTGTTAAAAATTTTCTAATAAATGTTGTTTACTTCTAAAATTAACATAATTGGTATAAAAGATACAAATATAGTTTGTTTTATTTATTTAAGTACCTAAAAATCCAAATTTTCTAGGTGCGCCACTTTTTTTGTAACTGAGTGTATATTCCGGGGTAACGTTTTTCTTATATTTATTGCGCGATAAGTCTATTGGTGGTATTTTTACAGTCCATGGTGGGCAATGATATTCATCGTTGCTTATTTGAAAATTCTTGATTTCTTCGATATATCTTCTTGCTCTTATTCCTAGTGGAGCCTGCAGTCTTTGATTTTCAGTATATTTTCTAATATTGGGTTGAAATACATGTTTCCATGCTGGGTTATTATCATTGAATTTCAGTCATCCGATATATCCGCAGGCAAGTTGATGCCTCCTGACAGCTAGTGGAGCTATTCCTGCTTCTACACATAGACTGTTTACAGGGCTAGTTCTGAAGGCGACAGTTGCAAGACAGATACCCGCATGATGGACTGAATCTAGCGTGGAAAGTAATTTAAGGTTAGCTGAGGAATAAACAAAACAGTCGTAATCTAATTTTGATCTTACTAGACAGGTATACACTTTCAACATGCTGGATCTGTCTGCTACCCACGAGCATCCAGGTAAAACTTTTAAAATATTTAATCTCTTCATGGATTCTTCTTTTAGCCATTTAATGTGGTCTCTCCAGTCCAGTTTACAGTTGATTATCAAGCCTAAGAATTTAATTTTTGATTCGAATTTCAGTTGAATACCTCTATATTACCTGTCAACTCTGGAGGAGAAGTTGGTGACCAGCGTTTTGAGAAAATAATGCATTTTGTTTTTTCTGTTGAAAATCCTAAGCCAGAATGCGTGGACCAAGATTCAAAACTTGAAAGGCAATTTTGTAACATTTTTTTCATCCAATGTTCATTTCTGAAAGGGAGAAGCAGGGCTATGTTGATAGGGATAGAATAAAGGACACAGCTCAAGACGCTTCCCTGAGGTATTCCGTTGGTCATGGCTTTTACGGAGGATAGATGATTACCTACTCTAACTTGGAAGGTGCGTTCTCGTAAGAAGTTTTCAATAAATATAGGAAGGCGCCCCCTAAATCCCCATGCATTTAGTTGTTGTAGCACGAGAGTTGGATTTAAGTTATCGTAGGCCTTCTCTATGTCAAAAAAATGCCTATGCACTCTTTTTTTTTCTCAGAAAAGAAGTCCAGTATTTCATTCTCGAGCGTTACCAGATGATCTAAGGTAGAGCGCCCTCTTCTGAACCCACTCTGGGCTTGTGATATTAGGTTATTCTCCTCTAATACCCATGTTAACCGTTTAAAAACCATTTTTTATTTTAGTTTACACATGCAGCTTGTGAGTTATATCGGTCGGTAGCTAGAGGGAAATAGTTTATTTTTACCCGGTTTCAGAATAGGGATAATAAACGCTTTCCTCCAGATGCTTGGGAAATCTCCTGTACACCAAATGTGATTGTAAAGAGCAAGAAGGGCCCCCGAAGCTTGACTTGGTAGATTTTTCAACATGTCATTGTAGATCTCGTCCAGTCCTGGGGCGGAAGGTTTCAGTTCCTTTATGCAGGTTAGAAGTTCGGCTTTAGTGAAAGGAAGGTTGTAAGCTAGATGTGATTGAGCATAGTTCGGTGTTTTCTTCCGACAAGTGTGTTGGGGGGAGGAAATATTAGAATAGAATTCCGCGAAATGTTCCTCTAACAGTTTCTGATCGGTTTATACATATTCGTTAATTAGAAGCGTTGGTTGGTAGTCTTCATAGTTCCCTGTTATACTCTGGATCTTTATCTAGAACAGCCTAGGCGAGGGACACCTCCAGAAGCGCTATTACTATTTTCAAAATCGTTTCTATAAATATTGCGTTGCTTCATGTTAAATATTTTGTTTGGGAGTAACTTAGTTTCTTGGATGCAGACGGCTATTGGCTGATATTTGTTAATTATTAGTTTCAATTCTTCTTGTTTGTTAATTATTCCATTACAGCTCCATTGGATAAAGTTATTTAAGAAGGTCATATTAAGAGGTGAGAGTAAGATATAAAAGTATAAATCAATAAGAAAAGTAAAATTAATAAAGAAGAATAGATTACTTAATTTAAATATTGATAAAAGTTATATAAAATATTGGAAATTTAAAATAGTAATAATATTAATTATTTAGTAAAGCTTGATAAACATAATTTTTATTTATTTATTTATTTAGTTACATTTTAGGTGCCATATACAACATCATAGGCTAGAGGCACCAGATTCTATTGATTTATAAATACATAAGGACTATGGTAATTTTAGAGAGATTTATAAATATTGATTTCTTTTAGAAATTTAAATAAGTTCTTTGAACATTCTGGTTTCAGTGCTTCGGCATATCCTTTGATGTGGTGCGTATTTCTCGCTGCTTCCAGTCCTGGGCAGTCTTCTAATATGTGTTCCACAGTTAAATTTAAATTGCATCTTGGGCATGTTGGTGGAGGTTTATCTTGGAAGAGATGCCCGTGGGTTAACCTGGTGTGACCAATTCTCAGGCGAGTTACTATCGTCTGCTCTCGCCGACTTCCGTATATTTCTGGGAGAGGGCGGCTATCTCTAAACAGCTTCTTCATCTTATTATTAGCCGGAACCGATGTCCAAAACTGGCCCCAGGCTTCTTTATATTGATTGAAGATAGCTGTGTGGAAGTCGTAGAGCGCAATTTTAACGTTGGGAACTGGAAATAAGTTGCAGGCTTCCTTCGCAGCTGTGTCAGCCAGTTCATTTCCTTTTATTCCGACATGAATGGGGACCCAAAGAAATTTTGTAATTTTGTTTGTTCCTGAAATTGTATGTAATATAGACGTTATTATGGGGTTATCCTGGAACTGGAAATTTTTTATGGATTTTAGAGCTGAATAAGAATCGCTGATAATTAGAAAATTGTTGCTGTTGAAGTCATTACTTGTAATTAAGACTAGGGATAGGTGTATAGCAAAGATTTCGGATGAGAATACAGAAAAGGTGGATGGAAGACTGTATCGAATTGTCTCCGTAGGAAGGACTACGGAACAACCAACATTGCCCAATTGTTTTGACCCGTCTGTGTGAATAGGGAAGGAATCGTTATATTTGGTCAAGATGTTTAGAAAATTCTGTTTATGCACTTCAGGGGGGTAGGATGATTTCATTATTTTCTTTAGAGAGAAATCAAAAATTGCATTACTGACCGTCCAAGGAGGAAATGGGTTCGGCGACCATCTGTATAAATTTAGTAACGAATGGGATATTTGTGGTGAGAGACAGAGGCGTATAGGCAATTTAAACCGTGCAAAATCAAAAAAATCCGGAGAGGTTTTTAGACGACCTATGAACTTTAGCAAGAGGTAGTTCCTGCGTAGTTCTAGTGACCACTCCCCGGCCTCCCAGAGCAGGCTGCTGATGGGGCTGGTCCTAAACGCTCCAGTTGCCCTGCGGATCATTGCATTATGAACTGGGTCTAACCTGCTCAGAGTTTTCTTGGAGGCATCCCCATATACCTCGCAGCCATAGTCCATCACCGGCCTTATCAGACATCTGTACAACCTCAACAGGCAAGTTCTATCGCAACCGAAAGTAGAACCGGAAAGAATCTTCAGAATATTAACTTTTTTTGATAGTTTAGACAACAGACTATCGATGTGTAATTTCCAGGATAATCTTGAGTCCAATGTAATTCCCAGGTACCGAATTGAATCGAGTTTAATTAAGTTCCGATTCCCTAGATGCACAGAAAACATTTGTGGGCACTTTCGAAGTCGGCAAAAGTGGACTGCAGTTGATATGGAAAGGCTAAACTTAAAACCGCAACTGTTTGCCCATTTTTCAAGGCTATCAAGTGTATTTTGTATCACAAATTGTCCAAAATTTACATCGGTAGAGCTATAATAAATCAAAACATCATCCGCGTATAATGCGACATTAACTGGTTTTGGGATGTATTTTCTTATATCATTGATAGCAATATTAAAAAGTGTTGGGCGTAGGACAGATCCTTGCGGAACACCATTTAATAACTCAAAAGTATCTGATAATATTGACCCAGCACGAACTTTAAAATTCCGATTTCTAAGAAAGTTTTGTAAAAAAAATAGAATGTTCCCCGAAAACCCCCATGATTGTAAAGATACTAGAATTTTATTTCTCCAACACGAGTCAAATGCGCTTTCCAGATCAAGAAAAACTGCAAAAACGTGTTGGTTTCTAGCAAAAGATAATTTTAAAAACGAATTAAATTTAAAAAGAAGGTGCATTGTAGATTGACTTGAGGGAGCGAGGAAGTGGAAGGGAGATGTAGGGTGGGGTGGAGCGGGGTGGGGAGCTCCCGAATGTTACTCGCATCGGGACGTCCGATAGGTAAAGGTTTATTGATAGGTACTGGCACTAACGGTTTTTTAAAAACAAAATTATCATTGCTCAAATCATCTGTTTGACAACTAACTGGTTTTCTATTTTTCAAAATATTTGAGAAACTCACTTGCATCGGTGTCGGGTGGAGTGATTCGTATTTTTTCTTTGCGGCTAAATATGTAATTTTTTCTCCGTCTTGAATAGCTTTGATTTCTTTTTCCTTTCCTTTAGCAGGGCAAGTTTTAGAAAAGGTGTCATGCTGGCCCTGGCAGTTAACACACTTTACCGGACTATTACATTCCGCTCCTTCGTGTTTATTTTTACCGCAGAATCTACATAGTGGTTCTTTCATACAAACTGTTTTAGTATGACCGAATTTAAGACACACATAACAGCGTATTGGGTTTGAGATAAATTGTTTAACTGAAATATTATTAAAACCTATTTTTATTTCGGTGGGGATAGTGGGATTGTTGAAGGTTATGAGGTAATTGCGACTATTGTGTTTTTCGTTATTTTTGAAATATGTTAATCTCTTCACGTCATCTACATTTTGTGATTTCAATTCATTTTTTATTTCCTCAATAGAGCAAAAATTTAGATCAGGGCACCATATAATTCCTTTGCTTTGATTCAGCCTACCATGCGCTTCTACCTTAACGGGGAGGTTATTAAGAAAATTTTCACATTTCAGAAGCCTCTCACATTGATTTTCTGAATTTACTTCAAATAACAGTGTCCTGTCTCTTAGTTTTTTAACTACTTTCACCTCACCAATCAAACTGTTTATACTTTTGTATATAAAAAAGGGAGAAATCTTTTTGAAATCGAGGGGATTTCCATCATCATCGCTTCCTATTCTTCTTATAATTAAGAACCTAACACAATTTTTTGGTTTAGATTCAATGGTATGCGGGATTGTTCCTTTAAATGTTGCTTTTTTTCGTTTTACGGGCGGAGATTCCGCCATGGTTATTTATTTCTTAATTTTATTGAAAAAATAAATTTAACAATGAAAAAAGTAAACTAAAAGAGAAAAAAAATAGAATAATAATATAAATAGTAATAAAAGAATAAATTAAACGAAAGGAAAATGTGACTTATCGGTTGTTGTCTAGCAGATAGTTAATCCTCAGGAGCTCATTAAACTACACGTCCGCACTCAACCAAGTATCAACAAAAACTCTATCTTCTTCAGGTTTCTACTCTGTCCAGGAGAAATACTGGGTAATGAATTATAAAGTACAAAGATGAAATCGTGGGTCGAGATTCCCGGAACATGACTTGTCCATGACGCCTAACCTTTGAAGGATCCGACACAATAATATGATCAATCCAGGTTTCGGAATCTACCGTCGCAGAAAAGAAAGGGAGAGAGAGGGGAGAGAGAGAGAGAGAGAGAGAGTGAGAGAGAGAGAGAGATAGATAGATAGATAGAGAGAGAGAGAGAGAGAGAGAGAGAGAGAGAGAGAGAGAGAGAATATGTTAATGATATAAGATTTACAAAATAAACGATGTTTTAGTACATTATTTCAGATTATTCATCCTTCCAATTTACATGACTTTTTTGTGGCACAATAATATTAATTTAATAATAATTATTTGTTTGTGGACAGTAGGAAAAATTAAAAACCTAACATAAAAAAAATTAAAATAGAAATGGAATTGATGAATAAAATGCAGCTATGAAAAAGAAAATGTTGACCACAAGAAAATATCAAAATTACGAGAAACCGAAAGAAAATTCTGAAAGAAAGTTAGATATCGGATTAATTTCGTTCTAGTGAAAAATAATACTCAGTTACCTGCCCATTGATTTTTTGTCATTAAAGTTTTTATTAATATTTTGTATATATCATTTAGGCGTTTTTTCCGATGATTATTCTTGTATCCTTATTAACAATCAGTTGATAAGTAAATAAATTTGATTATATGTTGGTTTTAATAATCGTAACAATCCCTCTACAATCTTAGTGTTGAATAAACTTTATAAAGGTAAAAAGTTTGAATCTGCAGGAGTGGATTGAAATATTTTCCAATGAATTCCGACCTACGCTCAATAGCTGGAATAGGGGTTGGCCACAAGTGACCAAACGCATCCCTCCCTCCAACCAGATGTCGGGAGGTGATGAACGAAAAAAGAACTTATTTGAGAGAACCACGATTTCCACTTTCAGGCTTGCATTATTTAGGAAGGAATCATTTTTTTTTTTTTTTTTTTCCTATTTTTTTCTTTTCTATCGATCTCTAGAATTGAAAGGTGAAATTGTGAAATTGGCCGATTTTACGCAATCAAAAATCATGATATGAGTGTGTTGATAGATGAAAGGATCTGATTCTTAAAATGATAATTAAGTCACTTTTTGATCGTTACTATTTCTGTTTTGTTTTTCAAGGACCTTCTATCCTTGCAACAAAAGGCAAAATTGGCCGATCTTACGCAATCAAAAAATCTTAAAAATCATGATGTGAGCGCGTTGAGGTATGAAAGGATCTGACACTTAAAATCATAATTAAGTCACTTTTTGGTCGTAAATTTCTGTTAAAAATTAAAAAATAATGTTTTATCTTTAATTTATTCACGCCACATTTCATGCAACATTATATTAAAAAAAGAGTCATGAATGAATTACAATGAATGACATTGTAGTGGAGATTTAGATTTTATAACAAGCATTCAATAAAGAATATACAGATATATAAGAAAATAAGTACAGCGAACTGAAAAATTATCAAAAAGTTAAATTAATTTCAATTGTCAGAATATAGAGTTGTAACAAAGAATAATATTAGGGGTCTTAGTACCTAAATTTCAGGATAATAAAATGGTATGCATCAAAAATGCAAAAACGAGTATAAATTTCTATAGTAATCTTATCAGAATGAATTATAATAGATTAACTAAAAATATCTTTTACTACTTCCTTAAACATATCCAACATATCCCAACTGCTTTATAGAATCAAAAAAAGAAGAGAAGTTAATAATTAAAAACTTATGTATATGGTTCGGAAAAATCTGCTCGAAAAGCCAAACTCAGCATCTCAGAAGGAAATATATCATACATAATGAAGGACTATGGAACTTCAAACAAAAGAAAATAAAAAAATCAATGAAAATCAACAAAAGAAAAAATATTAACTCTCAATTACTAACTTCTAGCTCCATAAATTTTCATTGCTTTAGTGATAGAAACTGAGACTAACTTTTTTCCAAGACTTTAAAACATTCTAGAAAGTGAGGCACTGGCTCCGAATTTGTCTCCTATTCAGACGATTCGCGTAGAGAGAAAAGTTTTTTTTCTGAATAGTTCTCTTTGACTTGTCGGGTATTGGATTTTATAATTAGAGCCGAGCTAACTTCCTCCAATTTGCAATAATGAACAACAGCTTCTCTAGCTTTTTATTAGTTTCTCCGCCCGCTGGGTTTTCTCCATAGTGGATAAATTAAATTTGCGCCACAGTATTTCTTCGCGAGGGGAAAAACTTTTCTTCTGTTGATGGCGGAGATTCTATATTGTAAAAATGAACCGAATGACCCACGTATTTAAATTTAATATGTATAGTGAGAGAGAGAAACACTTTATTCATCATAAAAGCGATGCTGCCTAACTACATTGGGTTGCTAATACACAACATACTATACATCTTATCTTAGACTATTTTTAACATCTTATTTAATCAATATATATTATAAAGCAAAGTGTACAATGTGCGTGCCGAAAAGGCTCAGAAACGACTACACATACGATTAAGAGATTTATATCAGCGTGTAACTGTATGTCCCCTAACGGAGAAGAAGGTTTTCGTTTTTCTCTTGAGGGTGTGAAATTGAAGAGAAAAGGACTGGAATTTTAAGCCTCTCGCAACATTTAATTAGCCTACCTGAGAATGACATACGAGTTTATGAATGAAAAATTTAGTTCGAGCTGCAGACCACCAGGAAGCGCTAGGGTGTGTTTCACTCAATGTTTATTGTTCATTCATTCCGTTATATTTGTAAAGGTTATGTATTTGTTCAGCTGTTCTTTTTAAATTACTAAAAAATCAAGCGAAAATAATTAGTTTCACCTTTTCTTTTAAAATAAATTAATGATTTTACATATCTGCTATCAATTGGAAAACCGACTGGATACTTTACAAAATTAATTTTCTCATAAGATGGTTGATTGATTAACACTTTACATTTAATCAATATCTAACATATACTTAAGTAACTTTAATGCAATATGAGTGAGCGAATAAAAACAGACATAAAACAAAAAAGAAGAGCTGAATAGACTGATTATAAACCGAAAATAACAAGTTTGAAGTGTTCTTACTGTATGTAGTTGTGAAAAATGGTTTTATTACTATGTATGATGAGCATTCCAGTTGACAAAATGATGAATTGACTCCAATAATATAATTTTTTCAATAAGATTTTATCACCGCTCATAGTTCAGGATAAAAAGAAATATGATGAAAAAATTGTGCCATCATGATATTTTGGTTTTCACTTAGTAACAATAGTAAGATTGGAGAAGTGCAGAGTTCGGCCAAATTAGGGTGGGGGGGGGGGTATATATTAAGGGAGGTTGAACTGGAAGAAAGGTCTTACAAAAATGTTTCTATGAATCTTCGGTATTTTCTAAACTTCTGGATCTAATGGGACCATCACAGTAGTCGGCGCTTAAGTTGTACTCCAAATATAGTTTTTTAACTAATAATCTAATAACTTATTATCTGCTGACTGCTTGGAATGGGCTTACAGGATTCATAATCACAGAAACCATCAAAAACGATGCTCGACAAAGTTGCAGCAAAATTAATTGTTCATTCAACACCCTATAAAGTATATAGGGTTCCTTATTTGGGCAGACACTGCAGATCTCGAATCTTAATATTGATACAATGTTAAAATTTTCAAGAAAGTGCTAATTTTGTTCTATATTTCCTTTAATTTTAAAGTTTTTCTGTCATTGAAACTGCCATACAACTACCGGAGCGAAGCCGGGCACCCTAGCTAGTAATATAAAATAATAATAACATCCATGTTTATATATATATTTATACCTACATGGTTATATTTTTCTTTATATAATTTTTTTTTTATAATGGTTTTTTTCATTTTAATTTTTTCTCTCTTTTACTCAAACCCTTGAGTGCTCTCTTGAATACGAAAAATATACATATAACAATTAGAAACTTCGAATAAAATATATATATCATGTAACAATAGAAATAAAAATCAAATCAAATCGACACACTATCAGACATATTAAATCGGCAATAAAAAAGATTACAATTTATTAAATCATTACATAACTAAATATAATAATTATAATAAACAAATACACATATAAATAAATAAATAAATATACATATAAATAAATAAATAACTTACATACATACATGTCCCCTCAGCTGTCTTGAATTCAGCCACCACCATAAATGTGGTGATGTATTATACCCAGGTAGTCCAGCACTATACTCTCCGCCAAGCTTGCTACGTCCTTTATCTCCACATCTAGATCCTGCATGAAGCTCCTGGTTAACCTAGGTATGGTTCTGCGGGCTCCGAACCAAAGGAACTCTCTCTCGCCGAAGCTCTCGCGGAACCTCTCTTTGAGAAAAGGGATACACTTTCCATATGTTTTTATTTTTCCTCGTCAAATTTACTTGCCTGATCGAGGTCATTAGACTCGTACCTCACGGTGATATCCAGAATGACAGCCGACTTTCCGGTCTTCGGGAATGCCACTATATCGGCATATCTTTGGATCCATCCGTATCCACACAATACACTTCCTCGAAGCAGGCGAAGTCTCTTTCCTTCAGGAGCCTCATCAATGCATGTTTGACCCTGTGGTGACGGCGAGTTTTCAGGAGTGAGTTGTTGGGGCATTTCCCCAGCACGTGTGCTGGTGTTTCAGGCACTCTGTTACATTTGCGACAGAGGGACCCAACTTCTCTCACCTGTCAGCTGAAACCTGGGACTCCGCGCAGGGGTGCATAATTGATGGACCATTCAGACCCCGAAAGTATCTGCTTCTCGTACATGTATCTGTTAGCTTCCGGGGTGTCTTTAAAATGTCGTACTCCAATGCCCTGCCACCTGCAGTTGGTCCATTCCTCAAACGAGTTGGGTCTTATGCGGAATTTGGGCGCCAGTGATAACAGTTACGTTACAATCACTTGCTGAGGCTAACTACTGTCACATTTTCATATCACATGTTATCCTCGGCATTTTGACTATAACCTACAACGTAGTAATAACCGATAATTTGCACAGCTATTATTGCTATTATTGTTTCATTTAACTTATATTATTATCAAATTAAGCAATTCTAACAGTAAAAAAAGATATATTTACAAAATTTAAATTGGAGGCATAAAATCAACAATCTCTAACTTTTTTTTTTTTTTTTTTTTTTTTTTTTTTTTTTTTTTTTTTTTTTTTTTTTTAACGTCCGCTTATGCCACGAGGGCTAATCGGGACGGGTTACCTACGGGTAACCAACCTCTTCTAATCCATGGCAAGCCGCTGAGTCTGTTCAGTGAGGCCGTCACCGAACAGAACCGAGCGGGCTTGGGCGGGATTCGAACCCGCACCGCCAGCGTGGGAGTCGGAGACGCTATCCCCTCGGCCACGCCGCGGCCCAACAATCTCTATCCATATTTTTTCGAAATAGGCCTCCTTCTTATTACGTTGTTTCCACATAAACTCACATAAATAGGAGTCGAGGTGACTCCTACTGGTACCACACTGGATTTTATTTCTTCTTTTAACAACAGGTATAAAACCATGTTCCTTGTCAGGAATATCCTTAATAAGTTGTAAAATTCCCATAATTATAAAAACTCCTAATATATCACTTGTTTAATGTGAGAAGGTTATCATTAATCTTATCATATGTTTATTAAGTAAATATTGAAAGCATGAAGAAATAACTGTTACACTTGTGATTATAACGTAACTGTTATCACTGGCGCCAAGATTGCGCATAAGACCCAACGAGTTTTCTCGTAGCGACTACCGTATAGCTCTCATATTCCGGTGCCCCTGTTCAACTCCCAATCTCTCAGCACACTCTGCTATCTCCGCCGAGTAATCAAATGTAGATTGGAACAGGGCATCCGGTACATTGGACAGTCGCTGAGCAATGAACCAGTGTTGAAGAGCAGCTTCCCATTGGCAGCGGATCAAACCCAATCCTCGGTACCTCCTAGGAGAGTACAACATCGCCGTGGAAATGTTAGCTGGAAGACCAATTATGGCCTTCCCGCTCCTACGGATCATGGCTTCGATTCTTTCCAACTCTTCCGGACGTAGCTGTGGCGCAGTTTGAAGAGGGTAAGTGAGACCCGGGAACAGATATTGGTTGACAATGTTGAGCTTTTGTTCGGACTTCAACAAGCAAGAGGTAACCAGCTTATCAAGGTTTTTATTTAATTTTATCACCGAATCCCCTGCAAACAGTAGCTCTCCCGAGAAGGTGCATCCTAAATACTTAATGATTTCTCCTTGTTTTAATGTCTGGATGCCGTCTACATACTCGAGGGAGAGCACCGTTGCCTCCAGCTCTCCCTTATTTAAGACTATATTCACACTCTTTAGAGGATTTATCGCCAAACCAATCTCCGCGAGGTTCCTCTGTATGCTGCCAATCACTCTAACTGCCGCCCTTTGTCCCCCGCCGACACAGCCTGATCATCTGCGAAACCTGTGAGGACCACAAAATCCTGGTCCCTTTTTAGTTTGTGGCCGAACTTTTTGGAGAAATCTTCGTCTCACAGGTCGCGGTATAGATGATCAATAGCTAAATTGAAGAGCGACGATGACAAAGGGCCGCCTTGGAGCACTCCTCGCAGCACTTTGATTTGGCTAGTCGTGTGGGCACCGATATTAATCCTAATTCTATTTGTGCTAAGGAGAGCCGAAATCACATTCCTGAGATCCGGTGACACACCCCTTGCTTCTAACGAGTTAATTATGTGTGAATGTTTATGCATAATATGTATAATGTATAATTATGTCGAGGAAAATTATTGTGGGGATACGGATGGATCCACGAGATATGCCGATATAGTATTATTTCCCGAAGACCGGAAAGTCGGCTATCATTTTGGATATCACCGTGAGGCATGAGTCTAATGACCTCGATCAGGCGAGTGTAGTATACAAGGAGAAAAAAAATATATATGAAAAGTGTATCCCTTTTCTCAAAGAGAGGTTCCGCGAGAGCTTCGGTGAGAGAGAGGCCTTTGGTTCGGAGCTCGTGGAACTGTACCCAGGTCAACCAGGAGTTTCATGGAGGATCTTGGTGTGGAGATAAAGCAAGTAGCAAGCTTGACGGAGAGTAAAGTCCTGGACTCCCAAGGAATAATACATCAACACATATATGGTGGTGGCTGAATTCGAGCCTGGTGAGGGACATGTATGTATATAAGTTATTTATTTAGTTTGTGCATTAATTAGTTATGTAATGATTTTTTAAATTTTAATACGGTTTTTATTTCTGATTTAATATGCCTGGTAGTGTGTTGATTGGGTTTTGTTCTTATTTTTATTGTTGCATGATAGATATATTTTATTCAAAATATAACGCAATTGTTGATCATTTTTATATGTCTATTTTTCGTTAATCAAGAGAGCACTCAAGTAAATTGAAGGATTGAGTAAAAGACAGAAAGAATAAAAATGAAAAAAAAAAAATATATATACAAAAAGTATAGCCCTGTAGGTATACATTTACAGATATGCATGGATGTCATTATTATTATATATTATTAAATAAGGGGTTAAAAATAGTCTAATATAAGATGTATAGTATGCTGTGTATTAGCAACCCAATGGAGTTGGGCAGCATTTTTTTTATGATGAATAAAGTGTTTCTCTCTCTCTACGCATGAATTTTAATGGTTTCTCAATCCCATACGAACTGAATAAAAAAAAATCTGGTGCGATCGCGCAACACACAACATTCACTTACGAACTTACTTAGATTAGAAATCAAAGTATTTCGATGATGATGATGATGTATCTTTAATGAAAAATTGAAAGTCCTCAGAACTTTCCGATTCATTATTGTTTATTTCTTTTTTTAAGGGACCTAATTTCATCAACAAGTTTTTTCTTTTTCAAGTTTTTTTTTTTTTACTGCTTGTTTTTTTTACAGCGATTTGCTATTTATTGTAACGTGGTTGTAATATTGTAAAGGTGAATCGATAGGAGGTGTATTTACGACTCGTATAGTAAAGTCCTTCTCTTATGCCTGTCTAGAAATCGAGAAGGATTACTGTTCCTCTAAAATCACTTTATATTCCTTTCAGAAATTTATTTTGGAACTAAAGTTTCTAAACTAAAATATAATTAATGATTATCTTGTACCATATTTTATCACTCTTTGAATGCTTTAAATAATTTGACCATCACGTATTTACTCTCTAAAGTAAAATCAATTTTTTTATTGTTAAATAAAAGTTTTTATTTATATCCGGGATAATACGGGATTTGATATTTCGGCTGTCACATCGCGGTCAAGTATACACATCAAATACCCAGTTTGACCAAAATTCTCATTAAACATGACGAGTTTGATCAAAATCATTAAAGCCGTTTTCGAGAAAATCAAAAAACACGTGAAAATGTGACAAAATTTATTAAATAAAGTGCCCCTCCGTTTGACCAATTTTGATGACATTTTGGCTGTCACATCGCGGGTATATACATACACCAAATACCTAATTTTAGTTTTGTACGTTTTGTAGATTTTGAGCTAGTCTGTTCACACACACACACACACCAATTCGCTGGGCTTGGTTATTTGGACTCAGGGGACCCCGAAACATGTATTTCCGTTGAAAACCGGAAGTCGAAATTTTTCACGATCGCAATACTTTTCTTTATTATACCTATCTTTTATATATAGGTAAGTGAAAGTAAAAATGTTATGGGTTTATTAGGATTAACTACAATATTGCAACCTTTTGATAGAAATTTTTAATTGTTACTATAGCCCAAAGATCTGGTATTCTATGCCCTAAAAATATGTGGTATTTAATTTTGTTTTAAACTATATTACTAATATTTGTGATTATTAATAATATCGTTTGTTAATTATTCGGCCTGATCTTAGATTTCTTTTCAATTAAGGACTCATTTCCCATTCTAGGTCGGTCATCAATGTTGGATAATTGTTTTAGTGTTAGCTGGTTTTAAATGATGAATAAGTAACAACTCAGAGGTTAGTTCGTGACCAGTGACATATTCACTGTCTGAAGTTACCTTTACCACCATTACTTACAGTTATTCAGCACTAGTTGATGTGTATCTGTAACCATATATACTCGTACAATATATACATATATACAAATGTTAAAACTTCCAGTTATATAATTATTTAACTCACTCGATGCCACTATCAATAATCGGACGATGTTACAGTGGGATTAATAAATTTCATTTTGCCATAAATTTCGTTTCATATGAAAAATGTATTTTCCGTCTATTTAAGCGTTGACAGTATAATTCGGTAAGCGCCAAACTAGACAAAAAATATTTTTTTTAATGAAAAGATGATACCAATAGCGTTGAAAGTGAGGAAAGTTCCTATCACCTTTCGTTTAGTTCTGAGCGATGCCACTAGAGTCCGCTGGTGGTAACAGAATGACAGTTTGCTTTGTAACTGAGACCTGTGCCGTAGCCTTAGTGATAGTTCAACTCTTTAACCTTCCCACAATAACCTTCGTCTCTCGCTTCCGGTGCGGTTATTAACGTCCGTTTTGTCGATATAGATTTATTATCAATACCAGGATAACAGATGATGTAAACAATTCAAAACGAATAAAAGACTTTAAAGAAGGGTAAGTGTAGCAGTTTCATAACTGTTGATGGGTTTAAGGTTGAATACGTGATTAACAATTTACTTATACGTTTTGATTTCATGGATGCAAAATACCAAACATTTGATAAAAATAGTTAATCTTTAAATAATTTGTATATTTTATAATCTGACAATAATTACATGTGCCAGGATAATGAATATAATTTCTTCTCATGGAAAATTTCAGTTTTGGCAACTTCCTCCTTTTCTTTATCAATTATAAATAGCTTTTAAACTACTGACTGCATCGTCACGGTTATAGTTCAAATTAGTTCAGAAACTAACTACGTATTTATTGTCTTACATTCCTCTTACTTTTTTGGAACAAAAAAATACGTTGATTTACAGAACACGGAAAAAGAAATACCCCCGATATTCATTACACATCGATAATTTATTCTGTAATCGTATTTCTAGGAATTATCAGTCCGACGTAATTTTAAATGTATCTTAAAATAAAAGGATAGGAACTTGAATGAAGGCGATGAAGTTAAATTTTATTAAATTTAAATCAATAGTTTGGCTACAAAAAATAATTTTAATTTATTATTTTCCTAATTTCCTTGTTACTGGGTGTAGAGATTCGTAAATCCTTTAACATCTTATTCATTACCAACTCTAACCTGACAACTCTAGTTGGAGTGATTCGCTTGCCAAAGCAATCGACGAAAGACGTATCGAACGGAAGTCGGAGGAAGTTGTGAGACGGAACCAGAACTGACGTAATTGGGTTTACATCGGCCACAATCAGGAGATAACCGGGTTTGTCTCGTTAACCCTTCCGGTTGGGGGGAGGGGAGTGGAAGGGGTAAACACCCACTTCCGTTCCTCATCCCAATCACACCCATCTTTATTCAACCCATATACCCGAAGAGTCCAGCTGCGAAATCTTGCTTTAGTTTTTTTTTTTTTTTTAATTATAGATGTGATTTAAAATGATTTAATATTCAATATTTTACCAGCTTACGTAGCGTATAATTATTCGAAGTTTGAAATATACAAATTAAATATGTTGTTATTTAGGGGATATTTAAATTGTAAATTGAGGCAATAGCTTAACATACGAGTGTATGTGGAATAATAGATTATATTTGAAGACTACAACCTACTTTTTGACGAAAATACTAGAATCTTGATTTTTTTAGGGTCTGGCCACACATGTCCGCATCGGATCCGCACCGCAGCATTAATATAGGTTATGTTCAGAATATTTTTAATTTAATTTACATATTACCTTTAGTTATGCCTAAAGGTCAGGCCACACATGTCAGACACAGGCCACTTTAGGCATAAGTAAAGGTAATATGTAAGTTAAATTAAAAATATTCTGAGCATAACCTATATTAATGCTGCGGTGCGGATCCGGTGCGGATATGTGTGGCCAGACCCTAATAAGACGTTTTTGGAAGAATGTGATGAAGAAATCCGAACTGCGGAAAAACTATTCTAAGTGGGCAAAATACGCAGTTTAATAAATCTTTACAAGCGAAAAATTAGTTGTTTCTAGTAGTGCTTGTAAAGAATTAGTTAAGCATCAAGAAAAAATTAATATATGCCTACATAATCCACACTATCCACTTGTCGATTTCCTTCTTTTTTTTTTTTTTTTTCTTCTTCTGTAGGTAAAGGCATGATTGGCTTTTATCATTTCGTAATAATATATTTCTTTGAAATATTCTTGTTATTTTATTATATTTTTTTTTATTTCAGGTGATTAAACATCCAACCAAATTATTTATTTATTATTCTATGCGCAACGTTTCGGATATTTGTCGATTACGTTAAAGTTTTAAAGATTGTACATTCTATGAACAGTCCACAGGAAGCCAGTGGATGATATAATATTGGACGCACAATGTAAAAATACATTTTATAAAATTTTCAATCAACGAAGTTTTAAGGAAGAGAATTAACACCAACTTATGCAGTCCTCCTGATTTTTTTTGTTCGGTACCACTAACCTGGCCATGTGTGGCATACTCTAGAGGTGTAAGAAACCTAATCTAACCATTGTGGGACGGTCAAGATTTATTCCGTGGGGCCTCCACGAAATAAAAGTCAACCATTTCAGGGCGGATTCGAACCGCCACCGTTCGGCTCGAGCAGTCCTCCTGATTTTGCACAAAAAAAAAAAAAAAAAAAAAAAAAAAAAATATCAGAAAAATAATTATTTAATTTTAATGGAAGACTATTTTTGATGTTTTTGGTAAATTGGCTTGTATATAGTAAGTGTTTAATTTTATATGTAGCAACACATAATCCATAACATTAGCACACAACAACTTATTTATTACTGACAATAAAACATATGATTTAGCCAAGGCTAATTAACTAATATAAATTAATCTAAACATTTCCTCCCCGAGATGGTCCTTCTTC
This sequence comes from Aelia acuminata, assembly GCA_911387785.2. Lineage (NCBI taxonomy): Eukaryota > Metazoa > Arthropoda > Insecta > Hemiptera > Pentatomidae > Aelia > Aelia acuminata. The sequence continues at coordinate 148,434,184 of OU426979.1, read as the reverse complement.
ATCCTCCCTTTTCGGAACTGTCGTAGGCTCTTCTTTAAACTTCCTTATGTGTATGGAGTTTCTCCTGACTGATCTTCTTCCCGGGATCTCTATCAGGTAAGACCTAGGCTCATGTAGCTTCTGCTGAATCACCCCCCGAACCCATTCTTTATTTCTCATATCTTGAATTAAAACCTTTTCCCCTACTTTAAAATCTTGCGGTGTCCTTCTCGCAGTTTTATCATAATTAGTTTTACCAATATTTTGGTTTTTCTTAAACTGATCAATTACATCATTGGAAACCGATAGCGGTTTTAATTTTTCCAGTGAAACCGGAAGCTTTGTCTTCAGCATTCGGCTATTCAAAAGTTGAGATGGTGAATAATTTAAATTTGCAACAGGCGAATTTCGGTAATTCAACAAATATAACTCAAAATCATTGTTGCTATTTAATGATTTTTTTAGCATATTTTTTATGATACCCACCGCTTTCTCCACAAGTCCATTACTTCTGGGATAATGAGGGCTGCTTGTTATAATTTCAAAATTCCACTCTTTGGAAAATTGTTTGAATTCAAAACTTTGAAACGGCATATTATCAGCTATAATAGTCTGAGGAATACCAAATCTTCCAAACATTTCTTTTAGTTTGGGTATTATTGCCGAACATGTTTTGTTTGTAAGCTTGAAAGCTTCGATCCAACGGGAGTAGTAATCGACTGCTACTAGATAACTTTTTCCAGCAAATTCAGCTATGTCAACTCCAATTTTATAAAAAGGTACATCAGGAATTTCATGAGGTAGTAATTGATCTTTAATTTTCGATCGCTGAAACTTTTGGCAAATCTGACAAGAAGACACTGTGTTTCGGATGTCAGAATGCATTGCTGGCCAATAGTAATGCTTTTTAGCAAATTTCAGTGTTTTATTCACGCCGAGATGAGTTTCATGTAATAATGATAACATAAATCGTCTCAGACCTGTTGGTATAATCAATCTATCGTCAAGATAAACCAAATCTTCTTCTATTGTCATATCATTCTTTAATTTCTGAAAATGGTTTAAATCACCACAAAGTTGTTTTGGCCATCCCACTTTTAAATATTCCATCACTTTACTTAAAACTTCATCGTTTCTTGTTTTATCTTGAAATATTTTCAACCTTGCGTCACTAAATTTCAATCTACTGGACCCTAAGCAATGAACTACATCTTTTAATATATGTTCTGGGAAAGTGTCAGTGTTCTTCGTAAATCTGGATAAAAAATCTGCTATATACATATTTTTCCCAGGTAAGTGTTTTAGTTTAAATTGGTAGTTGAATAACTTCATTCTTAATCGACGGATTCTATTGTTTTTTATTTTGCAGAGTGGTTTATTCATGATTGAAACCAAGGGAAGATGATCTGTGTTTATAATAACATCAGAGTGGCCGTAAATGAAATAGTGATATTTGTCACAAGCAAAACAAACTGCTAAAAGTTCTTTTTCAATTTGAGCATACTCAGTTTCTGCTGAGCTTAGGTTCCTTGAGAAGAAACTTATTGGTTTCCCTTCCTGAAGCATACAACATCCAATTGCATCTTTAGAAGCATCGCATTGAATTTCGATTGGAATAGACGGGTCAAACGATGTTAAAACAATGTCACTGTTTAAAATTGTTTTTATTTTGGTAACAGCTGATGAATGCGTTTCTGACCAGTTCCATGCAACATCCTTTTTTAATAAACCCCTTAACGGAGAAATTATTTGTGCTAGATTTGGAATAAAGTTTCTCAAATAATTAACCATACCCAATAAGCATTGTAACTCTTTTACATTTTGAGGTTCCTTGAAGTTTTGGATGGAGTCTAATTTTGAGGGATCTGGCATCATACCCTTTTCACTGAAAATAAATCCTAGATATTTAACTTCTGTTAGGCAATATTGAAATTTGGAGAAATTGAATTTTATATTAAATTTATTTGCACGTTCAATTACCTTCTTTATTATTTCATCATTTTCCTGAATTGTATTTGTAGCTATACAAAGATCATCAAAATAAATAGATACACCAGGAATATCTCCAAAATATTTGGAAACCAATCTTTGAAAAATCTCTGGCATACAGCTCAGACCAAATGGCGCCCTCAGAAATTTGTAAGTTCCATGCACAGTACTTATGGAACATAACTTGGTTGATTCCTCGTCCAACTTTATGTGGTAGAAACCATCTTTAATGTCTAATACAGAATAATATTTTTTATGGGCCAGACCCGGAGCTAATTCCTTTACTGTTGGAATGGTATACATTTCCCGAACTATATATTTATTTAAATGAGTTAAATAAAAACTAATATAAATTAATCTAAACAGTAAGTATGGGTACACTGAACTAATCCTTTCAGGAATAATAGGAAGGAGATAAGGCTGATCCATTCTGGATGGTCAGGATGATCCATTCTCTGGCATATCATCTCAATTTAAGAATCTTGGTTTTTGTGCATTTTAACTATAGGGATAATACATCATGCTAAGAAACCACGCAGCATTATGGACCTAGGTAAATTAAACGTTGAAAAAAAAAATGTATTTCCTTTTTTTTTTCTTACTTTATAAATTATTTGATACATTTTTTCATTAAAAAGGTATCCGTTTACGAGTGAATGTAGTTTAAAAACCAGAACAAAACATTGCCAAAGAACCTGTAACGAGATTGATCTCACACTGGTCTTGATAAAAGAAAAAATATATTTACCCGAACAGAGGAAGGGGATGAGACATTTCCGGAATAAAAAACATATCAAGAGGGCACAATGAGGGGGAGGATAGATAGCCACAGAGGATATAATTCTTTAGCATTATCCTCCCTCCGATCAGGGTAGCACTGCCCGCAACTTATCAAGAGGGCTGTGGCATTGTTATCTTCCTCCCTCCTATTGTCATGCAGATGTGGAACCATGCTAGGGCCTATTAGTCAGTTCGCCCTTCAAAAACTCCAAGCATGGGACAATGCCAGCCGATTGATAGATGTCTTGTGGAAATTTATTGACAAATTATCAAACCCGGTACCTAAAACAAGACAGGAACAAAAAACAATAAAACTTTACCTTTATAACCCATGTAGAGTTGAATAAAAATTTGTTGGCACAAATTGAATAATAACTGTGAGCAGAAGCAATTCAAATTTTGCGGTAGCCTTAGAGTTAGTTGTGGCTTTAGAGCTTCGTATTCTTGTGAATTTCTTCTAATATATAGATTATATTCTTCAAATTTAAAAATGTGTGAAACCTTTCCATCCTGACGAAATTAGTAATCTTATCAATAGCTTACCTAACAGAAAGTCACCCGGATATGATCTCATTACCAATCGTATTTTAAAAAACTTACCTAAAAAAGCAATAATATATATGACAAACATATACAACTCAATCTTAAAAACCACACACTTCCCAATCTTAGGGAAATACTCGGTTATTATAATGATTCACAAACCCAACAAGCCCGTATATTGTGTAGATTCTTACCGTCCAATCAGTCTTCTACCTTCTTTATCTAAATTATTCGAAAAAATTCTTTTGCGGCGTCTAAAGTCTCTTAATCTATTCGACGTTATTCCAAATGTTCAATACGGGTTTAAACAAAATCATTCTACAATTCAACAATGTTATCGTTTAGACGATTATATTTCTTTCTCCTTAGAATCTAAATTTTATTGCCCGGGTGTCTTCTTAGACATGAGCCAAGCTTTCGACAGAATTTGGCATGACGGATTACTTAGTAAATTGAAATCATTTATACAATCAACCTACTTTCTAATACTGCAATCGTATCTAAAAGATAGATTTTTCCGCGTAAAAATCGATAATGAATTTTCTAAAATAAAAAGAATACGAGCTGGAGTGTCTCAGTGTAGTGTCTTGGGCCCGACATTATTTAATATATACTGCTCAGACATTCCCCAACATCCGGAAACCCTATTGGCTACATTCACTGATGACTCAGCTATCTTGACATCAAACAAAGATGCCACTAAAGCCTCACAAGTGCTCCAAGAACACCTAGACGAGGTAGCATGTTGGGCTCGAAGATGGAGGCTAAAAATGAATGAAGCCAAGAGCCAATGTGTCTCGTTTTCACTTAAGCACGACTCTTGCCCTCAGGTACTTTTTAACAACATTCCGATACCCACCTCTGATTCAGTACGCTATCTCGGCCTTTACATGGACAAACGACTGACTTGGAAAGACCATGTTAAACGCAAAAGAAAATAACTGAACCAGCGGTACGGACTTCTTTCAAGGCTACTTGACAGACGATCAAAATTATCTGTGACAAATAAATTAACCGTTTACAAAGTACTTCTTAAACCACTTTGGACTTACAGTATTGAGCTATGGGGAACAGCCAAAAAATCTAATATACGACTCATACAGTCATTCCAATCTAAAATACTAAGAAAGATCGTAGATGCCCCTTTTTATGTCACCAATGAGACCTTACACACTGACCTTGACATTCCTTACGTCGAAGAAACAGCCATAGAGCGCTACCGTAACTTTTATGACAGACTTATTCTAAATTCCAACCCACTAACACAAGCTCTACAGACTCCCAAAAACCCTAATAATCCGCCAAGAAGATTGTTGAGGCGTTGGCCAAGAGATTTTCTGCATTAAACAGATATCTTACAGTTTTCTCTTACATTTGTCAACTTATTCGATTTTGATTTATTCTTGTATTTCATTTGTTAGTTAATTTCTTTCTTTTGTGAGTGTTTTTTTTTTTTTTGTGTTTAGTGTTTTTCATTCTTTCATATTATAACTCATGTCAGTATATTTGCTTATTACGCAAGTAGATGGCAAATGTAATAAAAATGTCTCAAGCTAACATATGTAAATAAATAAATAAATAAAAATGTGTGTTTGTGTTTGGGAGAAAAAAGGAAAGTAATATTTTTAAAGAGAAGGAAAAATACAGTAACTCAACCAGGTTTCTTTTTCGGAATTATGCATTAGAGTGTAGAAAGGTAACCAACAGTAGTGCTTGGCCCACATGCTTCTAGAGTGACTAAAACAAGCGAGGTCAGGGGTACTGCAGGGTGCCATCATTCCCGAAGACTGATATGTCATTATTTGATCAAATCTTTCTTGTCTGTTCTTATCCAGAACACCCTGTTTTGCGGTTCACCAATTTCCTATAGTTTTTAATCATTTTTAATATTTTAGTTTGAAGATAATTTGATTTGTAAGGCCCTGGACTCTAACCCGACACCTCCGCGTAACATGTGCAGGCTTGGATGGCGTAGTTTCTGCTTACCGCGCCTGTTATCGGGAGACCCAAATCCGACTGATAGGCATTTGTTTCTCTTTAAAATAATATATATATATATATATATACATATATACATACATATATATATATATATATATATATATATATATATATATACTTGTTCATTTTTTTAAATAATATCCTTATAATTACACTTTACTAATAGTACGGGAGCCAGATGCTAAAAATCTCACTCTTAGAACATACACCTACAAATTTCAGCATAGTTAGAAACAATAGAGCTAAGTGCAAAACCGTCAGTCTGGCAGCGATAAAATTCTTACTAATTCCTTAAAAATTAATTTGAATAATTATTTTTTTACAAAAATTCGCCCATAAAACATACGGCTGGAATATGGCTTAATCGTTTGGTTTTTATTTCTATAGAAAGGGAAAATCGTCTGGTAGCGATAAAACTCTTACAAGTGCCTGCCAGACGCGCGCGAGCGGTGCGCGAGAATCACAATAACTTACCCATAAAACATACAATTCATTCTTGTGCTGATCGATTCAAAAAGGTTCCTAAATACGAATTTCAGTCGTAAGTTTAAGAATTTATTTTTTGTTTATTCACCTTTTTTATGTAGAATTTTTGTTTAAAGTGTTTAGTATGTTCTATGTGTGAGATTTTTTGCATCTGGCTGCTGCACTATAAGTATGTTCCGAGTCAGGGGATGTATAAAGAAAACTATTTCCAAGATCAACAGTTTTGCCTTAAAGGATTAGCTTCGGGAGGGTCTCCTGATTCTAGGATCAGTGAGGGGCACAGTAGAAAAGGACGCTGCCATAGCTAGGCTAGAGCATAAAGCTTTGAGCATAGCAGTTCCGAGATTTTCTCACTAACTTACCATGCTGTAATATATACCTACTGATTTTTGTGATTTTATTTTTTTTTGTTTTGCTCTATTATAATTATTTACAGTTAACAGCTTCAAAAATACAAATCATCACTAATTCTTTTTTTTTTTTTTTTTTTTTGGACTTCAAGGCTTCTACTGAAGCCCTATACTGCCCATACTAACACCCATGGCACTGGGTGATACTTCTCCTACGAAAGAAAAGCACCACCCAGGGCGGGACTCGAACCCGCAGCTCCGGCATGGGAGTACGGCACTTTACCGCACGGCCACACCGGGCCCCAAACACAAATTCTTATGATTATTTACTTCATATTGGCTTTGAATAAGCCAAAACTTCATACATTAGCTTCATACGAAGTTGCGGCTATTTATACCAGACATCAAGTAAGTAATGAATAGCACGATAGAGGAGATTACTGTTTGAGTACTTCTCTTTGAGGTTTTACTATCTACAAGTTGAGTATACACTGGTGGGAGTTTATTGAGGAGTACACTGCATCTACTGACGATATTATACCAAGCTGGAAACATTGATGCTTGAACAGTTATGTGTACATTATCGTTGAATAAATAGCGTTTCACTTCATACGAGTTGCTAATAATTAACAACATCATATCTATTTATGCTATATAGAATATACTAACAGATCCTTATTTTCCGGCTTTGGGAGACGATGGGTTTCTACAAATTAGGTACCAGAATAAAAAGAAGGAAAACCTGACAATTCGATTCTAAAATTTCAAATTTAACTTTGAAGGTCTTTCAAAACAGTTAGGAGTATTTAGTTAAGTTAGCCTTTTAGTGCTATTAAATAGCAATTGCTCAAATGCTAACACAATTGAATTGAATAAAAAATATTTTTAATTATTTGACACAACAATGTTTCACAGTGATTCTTCAGAAATTAATGAACCTAAGACCCTTTAGAGTTTGGAGTTCAATAGGTAATAGATTGGTAGAGCTGTTCCTTATAATTAAATGTTTTTTTTTTTTTTATTATCAAACTAGAAATTAACACAGGAAGACCTCAGATATTTTTTTTTCCTCATTTTAGGGGCTTTTGAAGTCCCATATTTTTACTTTCATTTACTTTTATGTGAAATATATAGTAAGTGGAAGTATTGCGATCGTGAAAATTTTTTTTCACACAAACACGTTTTGGGGTCCCCTGAGTCCAAATAACCAAGTCCCGCGAAATGGTCTGTGTGTGTGTCTGTGTCTATGTGAACAGGCTAGCTAAAAAACTATGAACCTTGTGAACCTGGAATTGGGTATTAAGTGTATGTATATGCCCGCGATGTGACAGCAATAATTTCATCAAAATTGATCAACCGGAGGGGGTAATTTACTTAATAAATTTTGACTCACTTTCACGTGTTTTTTTTATTGACTCAAAACCGGATTTAACGATTTTAATCAAATTTGGTATTTGGTGTATGTATGTGCCCGCGGTTGGTCAAAATTGGTCAAACGAAGGGGCACTTTGTTTCATATATTTTTTTTTCTCCAATTTTTACCTTTTTTTTATAACCTCAAAAAGTGCTTTAATGATTTTGATCAAATTCGTGCTTGTTTAATGAAAATTATGTGTTCTTTAATATCAGGTAAGCTTTATCATTAGTAAAATGTTCTGAGGGGGCTTAAATGGGAAGGTGCCTTTTTCGTTTTCCTATAAAGTACCTTTGTTTTTGTTTATATGGAGAAGTTAACTGTCTCTCGTTAGGCCTAAAAATAAGAAATGGCTTAATATGAAATTAGAAAAAAATCACGTAAACATATAGAGGAAAAAAAAAGAAAAATATTCGGTCAACTCATAAAACACGCTGAGCCCACGCATGCAGAGTAAGCATTTAATGAAAGACCATTGTTCATAATTAAAGCAGTTCTGTTCATTTAATGGAAATTATTTGTTTCATGGTAACTAAATGAAGTTTTCAACAACTTTATAAAGAATTATAAAATCAGACGACTTGGAGTATTATGCTTGCATTGCCGAAGTTTCACAAGTAAATTCTTGTATTTAATAATAAAAAAAATTGGTGTTTTCATAGAGCAAATAAAAACAAAAATAAGAAATGAATGTGGAAAAATGTGTGACTTTGTGAAATGGCAATTAACAAAACACGTCAATTTCTAATCTAAGTAAGTTGGTAAATGAAAGTTATGTGTTGCGCGCACGCACCAGATTTTTTTATTAGACTTACTGAAAATTCTACTAAAGTAGAATCCGAAAAATCCTAATTATAGAAAATAATGTACGAGATGGTCCTACAGAAATATTTGTATTAATAATTATATGATAAACGTTATAATACCTAAGATAACATTTAAATAATTCTATTTATTGGGCAAAAAATGTAAAATTTAAATAACGAATTACTCCCTTATCATATAATTTTTAACGATTTTCTTCTTAATACATGAAAATTACTCCTTTCTGTAATCTGTATTTAGAAGAGATGGACACCGCAATTAAAGCCAGGCCCAAAACGGAAGCTGTCTAACATCAATCACTTCCGGTCGAGTGATATCTGGCCAGGCAATCAGTGGCTCTAAACCACGCTGATTGGCTGATAGTGGCCGTGTCCTCATCCGTCCCTGGCCTATCACATAGCTCGTTGGATACCGACTATAGCCTACGCTCCACGCTCCTCTCCTGCTCCACCTGACTGGAAAATCAGAGTCCCCATCAACGTGTCTTCATTTACCTACTACATACTATACTCAAGTAAACCTTAGTAAAATAGACATCAGGAACGCCGAACGTGGTGATTGAGTGTGGTCTCGGCCAAATCACGTTATTACTCAATCATTTATCAACATACAGTACTTGCTTAGGAAGTACTGAAATCATATCTAAATTATTTTCGATACTTCTCTTTTACTTGCATACAATTTTTTGTCAGAAACATTTTTTATTACTTTCACTTACCTATATTTTATTTTTATTTTATTTTATTTCTCACTCTACCGTACCTTGAAGGTAGTACGAGTGTTAGCAACAGTGGTACGATAAGCATGACTGCATAACCCACCACTGCTGCTAGTAGATCACATTACCTCACAGTCGGTGCTCAGTGTCTAACATTTTGCAGATCAGCCACTGCCCTCTTCTTCGCCTGCTCTGTTCTGCGGCCTCACTGGAGATGCATGTCTTCTACCCAAGGTGAAGTGGGTTGGGCCCACAGCTTCCTTCCACCCGGACACGAAATTTATGAAGTGCTGGTAGTTGTCTTTAGACACCAGCTGAGGAAGGTCGCTCTCCGACAGTGTGTAGAGCCCAGTTTCTCTCAGCAGCTTTGCCCTTAGTGGCTCATAGGCAGTGCAAGCAATAACGATGTGCTCAGCGGTTTCTGGGACCCCGCAACTGGGACATAGAGGATCAATGTTTATTCTGTGCTTGTGAAGTTTCGCTCGAAAACCTCCATGTCCCGTTAGAATCTGAGAAGTCCAGTAGTCCGGGAGGACCCACGTCTTCTCTACCCGCGATTCGACGGTGAGGAAGTATTTCCTTAGCGTAGCCCCGTTCGGGGTCGTCACCCACCGCCGATTCCATTCTGCCAAAGTGTTCTCCCGGAGGTTCTTCTTCCATTTGGTGGGGTCTGCACAGATTCTTCCACGTAAGTTTGCTGGGATGGATCTGCCAAGCCGTCTCGTTTAATTTTATACCGAAGTAGGTCTTCTTTTAGGAGTTCTTTTCACTTACCTATATATGACATATATAGTAAGCGGAAGTATTGCGATCGTGAAAAATTTCGACTTCCGGTTTTCAACGGAAATACACGTTTTGGGGTCCCCTGAGTCCAAATAACCATGTTCCGCGAAATGGTCTGTGTGTGTGTGTCTGTGTGTATGTAAACAGACTAGATCAAAAACTATAAACCTTGTGAACCTGGAATTGGGTATTTAGTGTATGTACATGCCCGCGATATGACAGCAAAAATTTCATCAAAATTGGTCAAACGGATGGGGTACTTTATTTAAAAACTTTTTACGTTTTTTTCGATTTTCTCAAAAACGGCTATAACGATTTTGATTAAACTGAGTATTTGATGTATTAATATACCCGAGATATGACTAAAAATTTCATCAAAATTCATCACCCGGAGGGGAGACTTTACTCAATAAATTTAAAGGGGCCTTTTTTTGTTTTCCTATAAAGTACCCTTGTTTTTGTTTATATGGAAAAATTAACTGTCTCTCATTACGCCTAAAAATAATAAATGGCTAAATATGAAATATGAAAAAAATCAAGTAAACATAAAGAGGTGAAAAAAAGAAAAATATTCCGTCAACTCATAAAATACGTTGAGCACAGGCATGCGGAGTACGCCTTCATAATTAAAGCCGTTCTGTTCATTTAATGGAAATTATTTGTTTCATGGTAAATGAAGTTTTCAACAACTACATAGAGAATTATAAAATCAGATGACTTGGAGTATTATGCTTGCATTTCCGAATTACCACAAGTAAAAACTTTTATTTAATAATAAAAAAAATAGTGTTTTTTATAGAGCAAATAAAAACAAAAATAAGAAATGAATGTGGGAAAATGTGTCTTTGAGAAGTGGCAATTAACAAAACACATCAATTTCTAATTTAAGTAAGTTGGTAAGTGAAAGTTGTGTGTTGCGCGCACGCACCAGATTTTTTACTTAAAACTTGTTGATTGCAATTATTATTTTTGTTTGGTATGATAATGAACTATTTTATGAATCAGAAACATTTTTAATCAATAAAAAGCACTCCTGACTCAATGTTATAGATTACAAGTTACAAACATATTTATTGATAAAAACACTTTTTCACTAAGCATCTTAGGCTTGTTATGTTTTACTCATAATAGTTCTTGGATTGTTCAATGTACAATTTTATTAACTGTATACTTTCATTACTGTTTTACCTTCATAATATTAATTGTATATTTATTCGTTTCCTATTTGATCCTAATAATATTGAGGTTAAATATTTTACATAAGATGTCGTCTCTTTACAATAGAAGAAAAAAAAAAAAATTGGAAAGATCCGAAATCGCTGACCTGAATAAGGAGAAAGGATAAATACAATCCATCAACAAATGATAAAAAAACAAATACAATAATAATAATATATCGCATACTTGAAATATGTGTGTAAAGGGGGAATCGCGATAGTGAAGTTTACTTTTGCCCTGATTTCACATTTCTATCCTGATTGGAAACTGTTATTGAACTAAGGAGGGAATCGTGCATTTAATCCGACGATGGTAAATATACCGTCAGGATAACAACGATAAATATTCTTGGATTTATCTTCGTCCTTGGCCTCCCTCGGCAAATATTCTCTTGAGATGGAACTGAAAACAAAGAATAAAAATAAAGGAATGAGGGGGACCCGATAAGGGTTTGGTCGAGATCCAAGGACCATGTATCCCGCCGCCCTCTGCCTCGTCGGGAATTGAATTTGAGGGTTCCCCGTTGGTGAAAAATTGATGCCACAAGGAGCCTGTCCAGGGGGCGCGCCACCGTGGAAGAGTATGCAGAAGGAAAATTGAGTTCTAGGGGTCTTTTTCAGTGGTTACCGGATACCTCAGTTGTGAAACATTAAACAATTCATATATTTATAATAATATATAAATAATATATGTTATACTGTTAATATTAACCACTTTTTAATTTTAAAGTTTTTCCGCATTTCACCGACGTTGCTTCATTTAGTTACATATTCAAGCTTTTTCGGTACACTATCATCTCTCTAATTGCGATCTAATGATTATGCTAGCGGTATCCTTTTAGAAGGTAATTGTTACATCTTCAGACGCCAACTTCACAGAAGTTTCTAACAGTGAGTGCGATTAAATGAAAAGATTGAGGATAAATTGACATGGCTGGATTAAGACCTTTGTAAGGTTTGTGCATTCAAAAAAAGATTCAGAGTCCTGGCCGTATAAAATGTTTTCTCATTAAAAAAGAATAATTAACACTGTTATCGTAGAACAGTTTTTGAGGCTATTATCATTAGCCCTAATGAAAACATCTTTTATTCTTGCGGTTTTCATATGAAACCCGTATTCTAGACATATTCTAGACATCCTCTGAAATAGATTAGTGATAAGCACCAGGTATTCCTGTTATTAGGAGTCTTCCAGAGCCGTGACCCATCGCCATCTGATTAAACAGGAAGAGGCTTAATGACACAGGGGCAGCTCGCTCAACCATGTTCTTTTTAATTGCGCCAGGAATTAGCAGCCGTGCTCGGTCAGCTGTTTCTCTTTTGGCGGGATTGTAAATAGGCTGAATCATTAAAATATGACACATTTGGTAAGGTGAGGTTAGCAAACCGTAATTTATTAGAAGGGTGAACTGTACTCATTCAAGATACACTTCGTTTTATAACCTGTAAGCTGAACTACCAGAAATCTACACTATATATAGTTTATTTCATATATTCAGTTCGACTTACAGTTTTTAAAAATACATACAAATATATAGTATATGTATAAATTTGTGCATAATACACGCGTGAATAGATATGGGACTCTCCAGTACACTTCCATGCTGAATAGAGAACCTAACACCCTTCATAGGTTTAAACTTTACATTTATTAGTGATTCCATTTTTTTTTCTCGTTTTCTATTCGTTATATTTTACAATACCGTTTAAAGTCCGGAATAATATGGTTTAAATAATAGTATAGGAGGAATTTACCAACATTGACCAAGCATAGAACATAATTTTTATATTCATGAAACTATTATTTAACATTGATTATGTTATTCTCCCCTAGCTAGCCCTAACAGCACATAAATATACATGTTATACATGTAAATAATGGGGATTTATTAGTATTTACTTATAACACTGTACCATGCCTTTCAGTTAACATTTTATTTTATTTTTTTCTAGCAGTTGATGACTTACCATGACTCATTCTCAACTATGTCGAATGAGATTTGCTATTTTTTTTTATTTAGAAATTAGAATATTCCTATTTTTAGACCATATTCGATCTATAATTACAGAACTGAATTTTTACAACATTGATCAAGTTAAAGCGATTTGTAGTTCTTCTACAAGTCTTTTTCTGCAATTACTTTATTTAAATTTCCAGTCATCACGTCCTTGCACAACCTAGACTAATAAACGATGTTTTCTATTAAGTTTTTATTTTCTTTCTAATAAAAAAATTAAATGTTCTAGGTCATTGAAACTTTTTCTAGACACTTTGAACTAAATGATGGAGCAGAGTAATCTTAAATAAACGACCCTTGAAAGTAATTGACACAGCCAGTGCTGAAATGTCACCCATGGCTAATGAATTCAGCTCCACCGTGGAAGCGTCCTTCTAGTCAAAAGATAAGTAGGTCCTTTTTAAGGATTCTCTGAAGTCAGGTCTTTCGCAGGAATATTTCTTTTTAGTCTGTGAGAAGGTGCTTGAGACTTAGTAGAGGTACCTTTTAATAAGTTCAAAATATATATTTTTTTTAATAATTAAAGCGAATTAATTTTTATTAATAGTAAATATATTTAATCAAGTGCTGCCTCAGGTATGGATATCTGGTTGTTATTTATATTATTTATATACATATTAATTAATTAGGATTATGCAATGAATATATAATAAGTTTATGTATTTATGATACAAGCAATGAATAAACACACAAAAATACACGATCGCGATAAAGTGCAATAAATAATATGTAAGAGTAAAAATAACTGCGTCATCACATCCTTGCTCGTTGTTATTTAACCTGGAAATAGTTTACAAGGATAATCGGATTTAGATTATTCCAGCTTACCTTCTTATCTTATTTATATATTCACTTAGGTTAGTGCTGACATTCAAGAAATTCCAAATAGAACAATATTGGTTCACGGAGTGAACAAGAGGCATACCATCGAGCGTAACCTGAATTCTAATTAAGATCCTGTGAATCCTTGCATAGAACAGCATCGGGGTATTAGCTGTTAAAGCTGATAAGGGTATGACTGAGAACATGGTTGTTAAGCAAAATTGTTTATAGAAATAGTATAAAATTAATATATAAAAAGAAGCTGTTTTTTATAGCGTGCCGTCGTACCAGGATAAGAATCAAGCCAAGTGTTGTTTTTGTTCGGGTTTAATAGCGTTATACTATCCTTGTCATCAACGCAAACTTAACCTTTTACTTGCTTTTTCTTATAATTCCTTTATTTGTGATTTGCAGATGTACGATGTCAAATTTCTAAATAAGTACCTATGTATAGTTTGATTTTAAAAATTTAAAATGAGCATCTGTTATCATAATATTGTATCCAAAGATTGTGGTTGTTTCGGTATTTGAACCCTCTAAATTTTAATTTATTTTAAAAATGGAAATTTCAAGGAAAATGTTAATAATCCTGACAGCTATATTACAATCTTTACATTTCGATGATGCTATTTTTCTTTTTCTTTTTGTCACCCGTCTTTTTTATTTACTCTCCCATTTTTTCCATTTCATTAGTTTTGCTTGTCATTCTCTCTTCAATTTAACAATACCAACATTGACATTCTGAATGCAATAACTAAATAAACCGAGTCAGTCCTACATTCTAAGGTAAAGCAAAAACAAGAGCACAAATATTATGATATGATTTTAAATGAAGTCATACGAGTAGACTAAAATAAGATTTAAAAAATGAAAATTAAAAAGAAAGATTTTAAATTACGATTTTATTTATTTTCAATACTTGAGTTGCTTTAACCTTCAGTGCCGTTTACACTATAGCTATAACAAATTAGCTATGAAATAGCTACTATATTTTTCAATGTAAGTTTATATTTTTGGAGAAAATATGAGTTTTCTGATTGTTTCTATGTCCTTTCATAATGTTTCATAGATTTCTGAGGAAAATTGGGGTTTTTTTCGTTTAATCCCCGCATCTCTAATTGATTGTTCAAAATATAAACATGTGATTACAATAACCATTCTATTAATAACATATTTTGTATTTGAATTTTGAATTATAGCTTTATCAGAAAAGTTCAGTAAGAAAAGTGATTGCTGAGAAAAGTCAGTGGGCGTAATAGTCAGATAACATAGCAGCTCCCAAACCTTCGTCAGTATTTGATCCGTCCGTCGAATTGAATGTCAAATCGTGAAGGGCGGATTTGAACCCTTCATATTGCTTCTATCAGCGGAAAATGTGGCTTAGATAGTTATTCGTAACCGCCGGTACGGATTACAGCCATCTTTTTTCCTTTCAGAGAGTTCCCCTAAGCATATTTAGAAGAAGGAGTGGACTTAAAGTCTTCCAATGTAATATTTGGAAAGGCCTGACTTACAAAAAAAATATATATAGAGGGTTAGATTCACTTTGTGTAACTTTGACAATTATGTAAGATTTATATCACAAGGTCAGATAAAATTAAACATAAACTTTATATGTAATGATAAAGTATAATTTTAATATGCAAACGGGATGTTAACAAATACTGACAAAAATTTACCAGTAATAGCTCATTAATTTCTTACCAAAATATTATTCCGACTACAAAATTTAACTGAAAGATTCCTGCCCTATTTCGGAAGATAATATAAATGAAGACATCTGAGGTAAAATGTGAGGCCAGAGAAAAAGCGATGAATGACATGAAAGGATTTGAAACGTCTATAGCATTTGACGGAACTATTCAACATTTAAAAGGCTAATTTCGGAGATAAACTCTGACTCTGCATGTTTAATTTCGATTTCGAATGCACAAAGTGAAGACTTTTGTTATATTTAAATGCTTTACTTCAGTGGTTGTTACTTTAAACGAAAATGGTTTACTACGATAAAGGTAAACTGATCTTATTTTATTCCTTCGGTCAACCACGGGTATATTTTTCAATTTTCATTTTTTTTTTTTCATTATTATGATTAAATTAACCCAAAAAATAAATTTAATCAAAATTGGGTTTAACACACGTATTAATATTAGCATTTTGTAACATTAAATAAATTAGGAAATAATTAAATAAATAAATAAAAACAGAAGACAAAAAGGTATGGTTTAGAACAGTGGTCACCAATTAAGTTTCATGAAGGTCCGTTTCAAAGTCTTGCCGAGCTTCCGCGGTCCATTCAGGGGAAACCACCGGTGGTACTCCGGAAAATTTTTGAAAAATTAACAGTTTAACTAGGTACATTAATTTTAATCATTATTGAAATATTTGGGATAGTTATTACTCTGATTCTATTTTGTATTTGGTGTATTTTTGTTTTAGGATTTATTTCAAGTTTTTTTTTTCGTTGTTCGGCGTGTCATTGCGGTCCGCACAAAACATGCCGCTATTCGGTGATAACCGGTTAAGAATGTTTCATACTTATTGATGGGATGAACTAACAGTTGACACAAACTTTCTTAGCACGTGTTTGTGATTACGATGTTCGAGTACCATCCACGCCGGTTCAGGAGGTTATAGATTTCTCTTCTTACTGCTATTTATAAGGAGTGATGAACTGGAGAGGTAGTCCTGTTCTGAAGCGCAAGTCATATTATTATTTCAGTGTTACGAAGTGATAATTTTTGTAATCTGTCTAATTATTTTTGTTATCATAATTTGTGTGGCATGGAAAATTGTTATTTTTCTTTGAATAATTACCACATAAGTGTTACAATATTGTGTGTATACGCTTTGATCACGAATTCAGGCTCTCATCAGTGCTAAACATTAAACAAGATAATCAATGAAAATATATCAAGAAATATGAAAAGAAAATTCAAATAATTAAACTTCAAAAGAATATCAATAATGTTTAAATATTAGTAAATATGAATGATAAATGAATAAAAAATAGTCCGAAATATTATATTTAGTCCGAAATGGAATATTGGCAATATTGGTTTCGCTTACAATATTGAAGAATAGTTATTTTTAAATATCATCTTATACATTGCATTACAAAGGGTATTGGCTCAACACACAGAAATATGTAATTCAATGTATTAATTAGTCTCTGTTATTAATAACAAAACCAGATTCCCTTGATGTCTTATTTCTCTTCTAAACTTTTCCAGCTTCCCACATATGGAAAGATTAATGCTTTTGTAGTTCTCAAGCGGAAATCCCGACGAACGAAAAGATTCTTTCCGTTACAGTGAATAAGTGTAAATACGATATACCAGTCTAAAGAGGACTCAACAATAATATAACGGAGAATCTAACTTGAATCTGAAAAGTATATATGTTAATGTGACATTTTAATGAATCTTTTCCCTCTAAAATTAGTTATATTGTTAAAATTAAGGAATAGTTACTAAATGCAATCATGCTGAAGTTGTATATGAATTTATAAATTTCAGTAGTTATTTTTACCAACTGTTGACAAGTTGTTGTTTTTAGCATTTGATAGGTTCTGTTTTTATTTTTATAGTCCAGGCCTTTGTAAATTGAAGTCTATAGTTATCCATTATTTGCTTATTTTGGGGTTCCTAATTTATTTAAGAAGTTATCGGGAAAAACATGAAAATAATTATTTGATTATCGCTCAAATTGTTTACTTATTGGAAAAACATATAACATAAGGTATGCTCCAACAAGCTATTAAAACTAATTGATAACTAACAAATCCCAATATTGTATTACTGCTGGATGAATCAAATGGGAAAACCAACCAATCAAATTCAGAATCAAAAGAGTGGGGGGGGGGGAGAACATGAGCAGTCTGTTAGTTATCGATGTGTTTTACGTGCTTGTTGGCAACAAACCTATACATAACCTCAACTTATTTTTCAACATTAGATTTAAATGAATATATAAATATCAGCAGAATATAATATCGCTGTCGTTTTCTGTAGCGATATTAGCATAAATATTAGATAGATATATATTCACCGATAATAGTAAACCTTCTTAATTTAGATCTAATCGACTGTTGGACACCCTAATCATAAGACAACAAAATTCGTGGGATTCCAAGAAAGACTGAGTAATCGTTTCAAAGCAGAATTTAAGACTTCTTCAAGTTCCCGAAGGATCGTTTAAATTTAAAATCGTAGCTATTATTGATTTAAATTAGATTTTGATTTTTTCCTATCTTTTATTGACTATGCACATTAAAAAAGAATACAATAATTCCTGGAAAAGCTCATTTTAAGTTGACTTAACAAAGGATTCAGACACCTCTGTCTTCTTCCGGATACACTCGGTCACTGTTGAATATCTTGCCGGAGGTCTTGTGCCGAACCTTTATGGGCGACACTTCTGTTATGTTATCCGGATTACTATTATCGGTTTTTAAATTTGTTTCTACAACTATCGAGGCTTTTTCTGGTGTTCATCCATCAATAAAAACTACAAAATAAAACTTGATAACTACCCGAAAACAACCTAATTGTATGAAAGTCCCCTCAGCAAAAATATGGCAGTCATGGAAATGATTGTTAAAAATGATGATAAATAATACGCCACTAGAATTGAAGCAATAGTGTTTAGCAATTTATTTTCTGAATAATCTTTCATTACGAAGGATATAATTCATTGTACTTCGGTAATAAATTTAGTCAAAAATTCATCGAAAGGAATTACGAACATAATTGACTCAACCTTTGGAATTAAGTCAGTAGTCTAATACGGAGAATAATATCCTTCGTAATAATAAATTAACCATATGTGAGTCCCAAACCCTGTTGCTTCTATCCTAGCGGGGCAGTCTTTTTGATATCGATTAATTTTATGGTTGCCCCTTTTTTGCTGGGACTTCTATCCAATGATGTTTAATCTACTTTTACAACGATCGATTTAAATAAAGCAATATTAACGGTCCCTACCGGAGTCGTGTATAAAATCGCAATAGTTTTCAGAAGGATATTCAAGCAATCAAAATTTAAAAATTACTTTCAAATTTACTATAGGTCATATTACCAACCTCATCGATTCTCCATTAACGATAGCTTGTCTAAAACCGGCCAAAATCTCGACTGTTCAGTGACGTATCTACTTCATCTTGGAATGGCCGGATTTATGTATTTTTGTACATTTAACTCAACACATCTCGGAACACTGATACTGTACGTAAATGACAAGTACTGACGACATTTAGCAAAGGAAAAATATTGTCATTGTGGAAAAACATTTTATGTGTTCCCTTCCCAATTGAACATTGATCTTTTTTAAAAAAAAAATCCATTTATAATTATAAAACGTAGTGTGTTGAAAGTTGTACAATACACGCACCGCTTTCCCACTTTTCTGGGTGTATTCATAAAATTGAAAAGGTGACTGTTTATACAATTATTGTATAATAAAAAGGCCTGGGAAAGACAAACCTGGTAGAGCGTAAAAAGATTTCGAAATTTTTAAACCAACGTTTATTTTACCAACGAAATTTTTAAACCAACGTACGGTTTTCTACATTTGTTATCTTCTCCAACTAAAAATTGTGAAATAAAAAACATTTTATAAAAAAATATTAAACCGACTTCGAAACCTAGGAACCAGTAAAAATAAATTCACTGAAAAATATGAAATAATTACCTTCTGATTTTTATGAATACACAGCAAAATTGAAAATGGTATAAAAAGTGGAAAAATGCAATAAGACGAATAATTTTATTTTGATTTGTACAAATACACACTAGTTATTAACAAAAATTATTAAATTTAAATATTAAATACTATGTTCAATACAACACAATCTTTTCGGAGGCGGCGCAAAATTTAAAATTTTTTACAGTAGACGTTGTGAATATCTTCTAAATGGATCTTCTCTTCCCATCTATTGATTTCAATGCCTACTAATGGAATTGTATCAGTAACATGTCATTTCTATTTTGCGCCGCCTCCGAAAAGATTGTGTTGTATTGAACATAGTATTTAATATTTAAATTTAATAACTTTAATAACAATTAGTGTGTATTTGTACAATGCATTTTTCCACTTTTTATACCATTTTCAATTTTACTGTGTATTCATAAAAATCAGAAGAAATTATTATTAGTCATTTTTTACTTTTACCTGCAGCTGCACTTGTTCATTTTAATTTTTACATTAGTAAAAGCGTTTTTATCAATATGTAGGTAATTAGCCATTCACATTATTAATGATGTTTTTTTCTTTATATTTAAGTTTTATTTATTGGATGAATCTACCAGAATCCCTTACAATACTATAAAAAAGTCTCACTGAAACTAAAGGTTTATGATGTGACCATCAATCGCTGCTGACCAGAGCCCGGATTTTTATGCAGTAAAAAGCGTCAAAGTATGCCATATAATATGCAGTAAAAAACTATAGAATATGCAGCAAAATATGTAGTATAGAAACTAAAAATATGCTAATAAATAACTGTAATATTTAAAGATACTAATGTGTATAAAATTTATTAGTTAACAAACTTATTAGTTAACAAGAAGAATGCACGAATGACGTTTTTAATTGAAATTAACTATCGATTAAAAATATTAAAAAACAAGTAAAATAATCAATAAAATGAATTATTAAATACATATCTAAATTTGGGGACTCTTATACTAAATTTGGGTATTCCTTTACCAAACTTTTTTCTATTCTGAATTTCTAAATGTACTCTTAGTTTTTAGGGTATGTACTACTTAGAAAAATTTAAGGGAAAAAGCAGATGGTTGAACGTGATCACGGTCAAATCGCCTCCTTGCACTCACTGTCAAATCAATGACCAAGATACAGTACCTACTTCCTTACACATTACTGCACCAAGACCCTTCATAGATTGTAATGGTACAGGTTTTTTTTTTTTTTTGTTTCTAATTTTATTTCTGTGGGTCCGAACCTTCTATCGTTTGAAATATTTTTATAATTCGAAAATGATCTTTAGACATGAACTGATGTTATTGGATCAAATATACAAGACCTCAAATTATTGGGTCATTGTCCAAATCGCTGT
Organism: Aelia acuminata; assembly: GCA_911387785.2. Taxonomy (NCBI): domain Eukaryota; kingdom Metazoa; phylum Arthropoda; class Insecta; order Hemiptera; family Pentatomidae; genus Aelia; species Aelia acuminata. Next base: position 148,413,181 of record OU426979.1, on the reverse strand, counting down.
AAACAATTGAAAAATATCCGTCTAAGCCCTGAATTTTTCATATAACGTCTACCGTATTTTATTTACTAAAATCGTAGGTGGAAAGTCGGGAATCCCAGTAATTATTATTTCAATGAAGAAGAAGACTTATTTACGGCGAATAACCCCGATCGAAATTGGGAATCATAGCTCCCACGTAGGATAATACTTTTATATTTGTTAATATATTGTTTACTTTATTAGATACAGGGTGAAAATGACCCAGGTGGTCGTTTAGTCAGAAAATTTTACATTAATAAATTAATACTTTATTAGATCATCAAAATATGCAAATATATGCAGTTATAATCAAATATGCAGAAATATGCAAAATAAAACTTGACCAATTAGATCTGCGTACTCTAATTCGTAATCATATCTGGTCTGCTATTTTAAAGAAGCACGCAAACAAAATATGCAATTGCATAACAATCCGGGCCCTGCTGATGACGCACCAACTGGTAATATCACATAATATAATATTATATATTATAATATAACATCCATTCTCCTCCCTGTCCAAGCCTTCCCAAATTGTATTCACCGCAGTAATAAATCAGCGATGCTGCATAAACTCTGGTAGGTCCAAAACCACACACACACATATATATATAAGTTGTTTGTACGTAACTTGAAGTTATTCGACACTTTTTTGACGAGGCCTTGATGAATAAATTTAACCATTCTGGTCAGTGCCAACCGTGTTACTGAATAAACCTTTTCGAAAAAAGTTGTTCGTTTTCAATCACATTTTTCTGAAATATAAGTTTTAGAGTAATCACACTTTACGCTGCAAGTACAGGAATAATAATAATTATCTGTAAAAAAAAGGGGTTAAGTTCACAAAATTCAGTATTTATTATGTAGCCATCTGAATTATCCGTCTTCTGTCCAAATACTCTACATTGTTATTTCAATCTTTATCCGGTAGCCATCTCGTAATGTTTGCAGCCATGTTTCCCTCTGTTTCAGAACATGGTATCTTAATTAATCATGAATCACCATTTTAGCAGTGAAATGGTGTATTTGTCATGAGTTTATGATTTTACATCTGAATATCCATGTCTTTGTGTATTGCGTTATTAGAAATATACCAATGGGTGCTTACAATTTTTGTAAGAATTTTTGACTGTATGGTGTTCTATTATTTTGATCTTCTGTTCAGTTCTTGTCTTTTTAGTGTTGTATGTATGTTCCAAGTATAATCCTAGGTAGTATATGCTTACTACGTAGTTCTTAGAAGGCAATGAAGAGTTATTAATTTTTATTAGTTTATTAGTTTTATTAGACTTTCCCAGAGAGAAATATGGTTTGTTGTATGGTTCGACTTGATGGCGACCTGGATATGGATACAATTTATAATTAGAGAATAAATCATCATGTTATAAAGAAAAGAGAGAACCGGTATCTTTTTACAAGTTTTTTTCTCTCCGTTCACTTTGAAAAAAGAAGATATTTTTAATGCTATGACGGTAGGCTGTTAGGGCGCTCCCTCTCGAAATTTGATTACCGCCCGCTGTAGTGCAGATTTAGCGAAGGCACTCCTCTCCTTCTGCACCAGTAACAAGATGGGTCTTAAAATTAAATGGATTTCGGCCCTAAATAACGAAAATATAATTCAGAGTAAACTGATTTCAGCAAGATTTGTTACTCTACGGAAATAAAGATCACTATGGATATTTATTGGATTGGGATCCTTCTGTTAAAAGCTACCCCTGTACAATACGGGTATATCCCTACCTACCTTTGATTGATGGAATTAGATGTTTAATAAAAGAAAAAGAAACGAAATTTCATAGGGAACGAATTCTTACTAAGCAAGAATTCCAGAATATAAATTTTATAAAGTAAACGAATTAACTTCCTCTGGAGTACCAAGTGAATGTGCATGATAACCTGTCCGAATAAATTGAATGCCATATCTCAAATTCATACCAAGCATTCTATCTCTTTTTTTTCTCGTTTAACATCTTCCTATTAAATAAAATCTTGATCCAGCTTGTGGACGCTTAAGACCATGGACAATATGTCTAACAGGAACTTGTAATTCAAGAGAGAAAAATACTTCGTTGCATTTTCGGTTGTATCCTACATCATCGGTGATGAGTGACGTTTGGGAACAAATGCAGAGTAAACTATTTCAGGAATCAGTGTTTCAGGAAGACTGCATTTACTTGGATAGGATGGAAGACTGAACAATTTCCCTAAAATCCATCTCTGGAGTCAGAGAAAGAAGGTGACGTTGAGGACAACGAAGATTTAGTATGATGGCACTAACACATGGCGCATTCGTATTTCATAGAATCAGGAACTGGAGGGTTGGCAATGAATCAGTACCCATAACGAAGACTGATCCGGGAGGCTTAGATTAAGAAATGGGTTTTCAGGATGTTGAATGATGATGAGAAATGAATCACGATATCGATCAGTACTATTTCAATCTAAAAAAAAAAATGATCCTTTTCTTTCAACAATGTTATATCTAAAAAAAAAATATGATAAATGATATAAAAAATGAAGTACGATTAAATAATTCAGAATATATATTCCGTATGAGCTTCCGACTGGACTTTTTACTGTATAGCTTTAGATTATAAGTTTTTTTTTTTTTTTTTTTTTAAGAAGAATAAATAAGAATTTTTTTTTAATTCTAAAAGTTCCTTTTTGTTTTTGATGTTATTAATGATTTTATACATGATATTTAGATTGAGTTATAAATTTCACAATCACATCATTGCAAGAACATAACAGCGAATCCACAAAACACTCAGTATATTCTTGAAATCAGACGTTTTCGAAAGGAAAGGGTTAATTGTATAAATAGGCTCTTTCTATGAGCTTGTTTTCGTATCGTATATAAATATCCAAGCATCACAAAATTATCATTTGTCAATAATCAGTCTTTATAAAACTACCAAATGGATGTTCTATTCAATACTCCAGACTCAGTCCAGTGGCTCAGAAGAACTCGACATGACATAAATTTTTGTCAGATAATTAACTTATTATTGGATCAATGAACGGTGTAAGGAAAACTGTGGTGGTATGATCTGCCTAAACTCTCCGACTATATCGGTCAAATTTTTTCCCATAAGTGGCTAAATTAAGGTACTTTTAACCACGTTAATTATTTAAAAATTAGTAAGTTCTTTTATCTACAATAGTGTGAATTTCAAATTAGGTGATATTTTTAATCCTAAATGAACGAAATGAATTCCATAGTTCACCTAGGATAGAATCTCTGGAAACATTTGTTATATGCAAATTACTTATAATATTTTCATTTTTTTTTTTTTTTTTTTTTTTTTTTTTTTTTTTTTTTTTGAGAGAGAAAACACTCTACAATGTATTTGATGATAAATGAACGCATACATATTATTATTGATACATAAGTATCAATAGGTAATATTAAAAAAAAAAAATCCTTTCTTCCTATTCAAAGAGTCACTCATTCCGATTGAATGAGCTTTAGACATATTGCATGTTTTTTCATCTGTAGTGATACCAGAATAGTTTTAATTTAATTTAGTTACAATCACCGACTGTCTGTACTAGAAGTTGAATACATAGCTAAATTGAGGCCTGTTTCGTTTAACCCCGTTAACTATGTTTTCTTTTTTTTTTTAATTAAAATCCTCTCAGAAATGCCTTCTACCTATGCCTAAAACTATTAGTTAAAAAAAAAACACAGCTTAAAAAGGTAATAGGTACTCTTTTCCTCTTTTCATTTATATTTAGACATTTAAAATCGGCCATGAGTTTCAAGCGATCGTTGTAAAGCAATAAGACCTTTAATATCTGCTCATACAATCCATTCATCAATAATATAGTTGCCCAGAAATTTCATTGTTTTTCATTAAAAATTTACATTTTCCGGTTATTTTCTCTCCTTTATAATTTCAAAATTGAACTTAATCCGGGTTTGGCATAACAGGCCTCTATTGTAAATTTCTTTTAAAGGTACCTCTGGAATATATACCTACAATTTTCTAATCGTTTAGAAAAGTAAATAAATGAGACAAGAAAATATGAACCTCTGGCCAATATCGAACAGATCAAGGGGTCACCTGTGGTGTAGTAGTTAGCATAGCAACATAGAATACCAAAGATCGCGGGTTAGCGTCCTGTGTTGGCCTAAGGATTTTTTAAAGGGAGTACAAAATCCTTAGCTATGCCGTCTCTCGGATAGGGCGTAAATGGAAGACAGGAGCATGTAAAATGTCAGGTACTTGTTAAAAATCCCTATCCTAATTATACAGGGATAGGCAAAATTTAGGACTCCCACTGTAGCATCGTCCGGTTAGCTTTAGTAGACTAAAGGGACGTTAAACAAACAGATCACTAATATCACAGTTAAACGCACTCACAGGGGATTTAGGAATGGACTGAAACGTAAAGAGAAGACTTTCGGTAACCAACTTTTTTATTCGCTAGGCCTTTCGTGTATTTGTCAAACATCTGCTAAAAGTTTTTAGTTTATCTACGTAGTTTGTTAATTATTTATTACGTTAAAATTAAGTAAAATTTTAATAAACAGTATAAAATTATACAGATGTTTAATATAGGGGTAAGCTGCACTAAGAGGTGAGACAGCAACTCATTACAGTTATTTTAATAAAGATGGTTGAGCGAATTCGCGTTATGAATTCCTTAGCAAATACATTGCTCCAATGAATTTGTTTTTAATTAAACTCAAATGGAATCGCTTAATTAAATATATCATTCAGGAGTAAAATTAGTTAGTAATTTAAAACATTATCGTTATATCATTTATTTTGTTATCGGTACATTTTCATTTCATAATTAACTTAATTCTTTTTTCATTATGCATGCATACAAATATTCACATTTTATGAGCGTGTACATTTATTTGTATTGTTCGAGATGTTTTATCATCCCAAAAAGAAATCGTTTGAATGTTAGATATGGGCAAAATTATGATCAAATTAATATTATATTATTCCGGTTTGTAAAAGGTATTGCCGATTGCTTGCGATATTCGACCTTACTCAATGGATACAATGAGAGCGTTAGTACAGAAACAAAGAGTAGGAAACATTGCATTGTGGTGTGGAAGGCAACGCGACAATGTCCGCTGCTTTAAAAGACAAGTGCGACGCGATCAAACATACATGTTTTCATCGACGCGGATCGATTTGTCAATAATTGATGTTCAACTGCTTATTACCGAAGTAAAAATCATTTTATTGTTATTAAACAGCGTAATTGATAAATAAAATCGAAAATTATTATTAATAAGCTGTACCATCGTTAAAAAAAAAATCTGGTGCGTGCGCGCAACACACAACTTTCACTTACCAACTTATTTAGATTAGAAATTCCACATTTATTTCTTATTTTTGCCTTTTATGAGTAAATAAAAATATCACGTGAAAATGAGGCAACATTTATTCAGTAAAGTGCCCCCTCCAATTGATCAATTTTGATGAAATTTTTACTGTCACATCGCGGGCACATACATATACTAAATACCAAGTTTGATCAAAATCGTTAAAGCCGTTTTTGGGTAAATGAAAAAAAAAACACGTAAAAGTGGGACACAATTTATTAAGTAAATTACCCCCTCCGGTTGATCAATTTTGATGAAATTTTTTCAGTCCGATTTTGGGCATATTAATGCATCAAATACTCAGTTTTATCAAAATCGTTAGAGCCGTTTTCGAGAAAATCGATAAAAACGTAAAAAGTTATTAAATAAAGTACCCCCTCCATTTGACCAATTTTGATGAAATTTTTGCTGTCACATCGCGGGCATATACTTACACTAAATATCCAATTTCAGATTCGAACGGCTTATAGTTTTTGAGCTAGTCTGTTCACACACACACACACACACACACACAATACTCCAAGTCGTCTGATTTTATAAATCTGTATGTAGTTGTTGAAAACTTCATATAGCTACAATGAAACTAATAATTTCCATTAAATGAACACATATATTAACTTATAAACAATCGTCTGTCATTAAAGGCGTACTACGCGTGCGAGGGCTCAACGTGTTTTATGAGTTGACGGAAAAATTTTCTTTTTTTCTCCTGTATATGTTTACTTGATTTTTTTCATACTTCATATTTAGCCATTACTTATTTTTAGGCAAAACGGGAGACATATAATTTCTCCATTTAAACCAAAACAAAGGTACTTCTTTGAAAAACAAAAATCCCCAATTAAGCCCCCTCAGAATATTTCAATAATGATAAAGCTTACCTGATATTAAAGAATATTTGATTCTCATTAAACATGACGTGTTTAATCAAAATCGTTCAACCTATTTTTGAGAAAATCGAAAAAAACGCAAAAATGGGAAAAAAAGCATGAAATGAAGTGCCCCCTCCGTTTGATCAATTTGATGAAATTTTTGATGTCATATCGCGTGGATGCATATAAATCAAATATCCAAATATCAAAATGGTTAGAGCCGTTTTTGAAAAAATCGAATAAAAACATGAAAAGTTACGAAATAAACTCCCCCCTCTGTTTGAGGTAAGCAAAAAATTTTTGCTGTCTCATTGCGGGCATATACTTATACAAAATACACAATTTCAGGTTCGTACGGTTTATAGTTTTTGAGCTAGTCTGTTCACATACACTCACATACCAACGCACACAGACCATTTCCCGGGACTTGGTTATTAGGACTCAGGGGATCCCAAAACGTGTATTTCCGTTGAAAACCGGAAGTCGATTTTTTCACAATCGCAATATTTTCCGTTACTATATAATTTATATATCGGTAACTGAACGGAGAAAAATAAGTTTAAATATGTCAAGATTCAAACACGAAGGTGCAAAATGTTATATGGTTCTATAAAAAAGATGTTAATAATAGGGGGAAGTTACATTATAAGGAATGTAAAATATTAAAGTAAGGTAAGTGACATTGCTATATTAAATCAAATTCAAAAGAATGTTACAATATACAATACTTTTGATAGGATATTCTACAAAGACATCACTTAACATATAAAAAATATTGTATAGCCCTGACATGTTTAAACTAAGACTCCACTGAAGTCTTTCACTTAAAGTTACGCTAAACTTCAGTATGTCATTGTTAAGAAAGTAGTAGAGGGCATTAGTGTCGTATGATCCAACGAGTGGCCCAATCAGGGCTGATTGCTACCTCTTAACGGCAAAAACGGTCCCTATTAGTGTTACTTTTTGTCTGCTATTGGACTCCAGTCTCAGTTCAGCACACGTGCCCTTCCATCTACAACAAAAAGCCACCGCAACAGATCACACAAAACACGAAGCGGCGACTTATGTCCTTTGGCACACACAAAAGGGAGTTATGGCTCTCATTAGAATCGGAAAAACAGGAATCGGCGGATCGACTTTGAAGTATTTTTTCGGTCCCTTAATCAAAGCCGGGATTACCCCAGTATCGGGTTTCTCTTTGTCCGGAGCCTTCTGTCTCATCTTCCGCTCTCCCGTGTCCGGCCTTTAGTTTCCACTTTTTCTAATATCGATAAACATCTACACCCACAAAATGTATTACTTCCACTTGTCCTACTCCACCTCGAATCGAAAAAAGAAAAACAGGATATTTCATATAAATTTGATTTGAAATAAACTTTATGGTTTGTTTAAAATTGGTACCTCAAATAAAACAGAATTATAATTTTAAAGGGATACAATAAATTTGTACTAAGATATAAAATATCGTAATTTAATTTCTTTTAATTGTACGAAAAGGCATTTAGCTAGCTTACTATTAGGTGGCTTTTGAATTTTAAAAATTCGTTATTGTTGTTTTTCCAAAAACTAATATAGGTAATCGAAGGCATAACATTTTGCCACCTTTTAAACAATACTCTGGACTGTTAAATTATGACGTTTTTAGTAAAAGTGACACATGTTATTTTGCCATCTGAGCACAGAAATTCGAATTTCACTGTTCTGTATTGAGCTAAGAAGTCTTTTAGATACGCGTTTAATAGATTCTATTTAGTAACATCAGTAACTGCATTACGCCATTAATGTAGATTCATAGTATGATCGGATGATAATTTTACTGGTATTATTTTTTAATTAGAAGGGCTTAACAAATATATTTAAATACGTATACTTTTTTTTTTTCAGTTGGCTTTCCTGACTAAGCCTTCTTCGAGTCTGGCTATCTTGGGTTACCATTTACGAGTTTTCAAGCTGCGTGCAGTTCAGTGATCTTCAGTGAATACAATCTTCGTGGATTCTTGAGATCTATCGAGGTCTCTTACCTACTATTGCGAAATTCATTGTCATACAAAGGTTTCTGATGCATATCCTTCCTAACTTAACCTCCTTTCCGTCTTATCGTGGAATATGAAGCTCTCTGTTGGCACTTCGCCTTCTCCATTTATTACTCTGATCTCAGATCAATCCTCTCATTGTTCGGTAACCATTTCTCTTGAATGTAACTATAAATGTTTTTGTTCAATTTTCTTCCAATATTTACAAAGTTACTCCGATGCTCTTATTACAGATGTTTAGAAGCCTAGAACACCTGAGATTACAATTTATAATTCCTCTTTTTTCATTATTTTACTCTGTAATTATTTTCAGAAAATTATTGACTCGAATTTTTATAAGAATTATAAGAGATGTTCAGAAGTAAAAGAACCTAGAGGGAAAATAATCTGTCTTAGAACTGAGTTAGTGATAGAGGAAGCGAAACTAACTGCTATAGGGACAGAACAAGGAACCCTCTACGTGACGAGAATAAGTCCATGTTCTTCTCTTGCCCAGCGCAATCCTTATACACTGATTCCTTAGTCTTCTTATATTGGTAAAATTCCTGCTTTAGCGTAGCGCGAATCGAAGAAAACAAATATTTGTATATAATATAAGTAAATAATTTTTAATATTTTTTACTCATAACTAAGTTCCTTCATTCTTTAAAATATGTTTGGACCTATTTCTAACCCAATATTTCTGCCTTAAGGTCATTGATTAATAACTTTAGGCGTAGAAAACAAAGCTAACTAAATATTATAATGCATTACTTAATAATATTTTCCCCCTGAAGCATCGTCCGGTTAGCCTTAGTGGCATAAAGTTACGTTAAAACTAACAAAAAAACAAACAAACTTAATTATATCATCACATAGATATTTCCTTCATGATCCCATAAATGCTAATTATATGTGTGCCACAAAAACAGTTAATCACATACTGGTATATGTAATCAGACCGGACTGAATAGAAGAGAAATAAAGATATGTTTAGCAATTCGGAAATTCATTATATTCTAGGACAGAGGACAAGACAAGAAAATTAAATGTTCCAAAATCCGCAAAATTCGATAATAAATACTTAAATAAATAATATCAATCTTTCCAAACTACTTGTGTCAACACTGATCATATTTTCTACTACGTGAATTATATATTATGACAGTAAGCATTGATATATTAACTAATAAATTTCAACATGATTAAAATTGTCTAAAACATGAAAAATATTAAAAAGCATAGTTAGTACTTGGATGGGTGACCGCTCGCCGATGAAGTCTCCAGCCGATCCTAAAGGACTCATGAACCAAGTACAGTGGATATCGTTTATTACGACATTGAAGGGACCGTCATAACTTCGTCGTTATAGGCGATCGTCCTTACATCTGACATATCGCTACTAACGACGCCGGTCGTTATATCAGGTCTAGGCCATTTTTAACAGCTGATTGTAATGATAGCCTTCTTACAAAAATGATCTTTGTGTTAGGGATGGTGGGTCGTTTTATGCCGAAAAAACTAATTATTGTTTTATTTTTAGTCTTGAAAGATTCACCGCGTTCAACGAGTCCCCGAATGCTGTCCCTATTTTTCCATATCGTTGAAATAGTTGAATGACATTACATTCGATTTCTTCCGCAAGAATTCTGTTCGACTCCCCATTTTCCAGCCGACAGCAAATGTGTAATTTTTCTAACGAAAATGCCCCCACCCCTTCTCTTTGACATGGTATCACCACGCACAAGTGTATGGAGAACAAAACCACAACTAACAACCAAACAAACAATCAGATATCACCACGCACAAGTGTCTTATTCGAGAACTAGGCCGCATCTGATTCGAATTTGTTTGAAGGAATAAAAACACAAACAATCAGGGGAGGGAGTTTCCTAGAAAAGGTGACAAATGTGTCTTCCTGTCCCCGGAAGAAATATCCCGCAAGCCAGATAGAAGACTTCTTACCCGGACGTTATAACCGATATTTCTGTTCCCCGGGGGACTCAAAATGGGTCGCTAAAGCCGATCGGTCGTAATAGCCGGGTAAAAAATCAATAAAATATGACCCTAGGGACCTGGGACTTAAGATTTCCGTTGCTATAAGCGGTACGTCGTTATAACCGATGTCGTTCCGCTGTATGTGTCTAATCGAGCATCGCGATGTGTTTTTTCAGAACGTAGTAGATGTCCAGAGTTTTGGTCCATAAATAGTCAGCTTCCGGGAAACAAGTATATGCAATTGTGCACCAGCTGACTCGTTGTTTTGAATTAATAAAGAACCCTTTCCTAATTATGCCTGGATAGGCAAAATTTAGGATTTCCACCGTATGATCGTCCGATTAGCCTTAGTAGTATAAAGTGGCGTTAAATAAACAAGCAATGCTGACCTAGAGCAATTTTCGCCGTCCATGAAACCGTGAGAGCTGACGCTATGCGGCTGCATCATAAAACGTTTGCAACAACGTGAAACTAGGCTATTCTCTCTAGCAATATTAGGTCTGTAAGGACACGGCATCGACACGGCATCAGTAGATCTAAAAATAGTGCTAACAAATATCACGTTCGGGGGAAATATATATATATATATATATATATATATATATATATATATATATATATATATATATATATATATATACATATACATAAAGAAAAAAGGTTTCTTGTGAATATGGAAGAAAACTACTTTCACAACTTATATAATTTATTACGCAAGCATAATTTGGAAGGATAGATTATATCCCAGAATTAGCTCGATCTTCCCTTCATTTTATGGTAATGGTACAGTTTACAAGCGTAACGAACTGAAGGGGGTTAATGAAAACTGAACAATTCTGAAAGATGCTAATACAGGCCTTGTCTTGATTAAACTCATCCGCGTCTTGACCTAAGTGGTACTTAGGATTATCACTCCCAGGGGCTTAAGGAATTAGGATTTTTTTCTTGGTGCGCTCTTATTTATGGAAGAAATTTATGGAAAATTGAGTTAAGTAAAATATTTAATAACTAAAACTATACACCAATTATAATTAAAACTATAAACTCAAAAATTTCGAAATCTCTCTAATTCATTCTTATTGAGCATACACTATTTACATGGAAAACATTTTACAAACATACAACAAACACAACTCGAATGAAGAATATAATATTATTAAGATTGTCCATTTGCCATAAGGAATTCGTTAAGCAATGAACATAATCACTATAAAAATCAGTTACATGTACGAATAAACGAATGGACTTTGCTTTCATTGTAGATTTATTTTTGTGTGACTTTTAATACTGTATTTTGAAATAAATTATCATTTTAAAATTTATCAATTAAATGTACAAATATCTTAAATAAATCTATGTCATCTGCTTATTGTCGCAGGCTGAGCGACAGGTGTGGATTAAAAAAATAAAAGTTAAAAAAAATGTGCAAATTAACCATTAAGTGCAGTGTATTTTTTTTTAAATTTAACTAGATCAAGAGATTAACAATAAAGTGAGAATTTTAACTTAAAATTTAACTTTAGAAAGTCAGCTAAGTTTAGCTGCAAAACAACACAAAAAAGAAATTAATAAATAAATAAAAAGGACAGCATGCTCTTTTCGTGTAGGCATAGTTCGTCAGCCTTCAAGAGGTTCCCTGTATGACTTATTTGTAAATAAATATATACCAGGCGATTATTCCTAAATGTTTTTATAAATTTATGTTTATTTATTTTACATTGTTTAAAGAATTTTCCATGTTTGAAGAATTTTAATTATATTTAAGTTGTCAACTATGTTAATACTTATGACTAAAGGCCGGATTTCGTGCAGTAAAAATTTTAAAAACGTGCAATGAAAATTAGCCAAACGTGCAAAAACGTGCAATAAAAAAAAAAAAACACTGACAAGCGTGCAATAAAAATAAAAAACACTGACAAACGTGCAATTCAACCTTCTGCTGTGTGAAGAGGCGGTGTATAATTAAAAAATCAAATATTAATTTAACATATTTATATAATTATTGTTATATACATATGTGCTTACAAAACCAACAAAAAAAATGTTTGCTAGGAATCATAATTAAACAAAACTAATTTTCGTAATTTTCTACTGACTATATTAATTTATCAAATAGAAATTTCTAAAATTTTATCGTATTAAATTTACAATAATGTACATTTCCATATTATGCTTCGTAAATTCATCTCCAACTTTCTCGATAATATTAATCTGTGATCTCAACTTTAAGGTTTGCTCTTCAAGCTTTTTTATTTGCGTAGAACCGATAAATGGGATCTTATAAATGCTAGATCTGATGCAACAGATGTAAAATTTAAAAGAAGATTTTACTTTTTGCACAGATACTGCATCATCTTCAAGAGTAGAAACAAACTCTTTAAAATGATCTGAATAAAATAGGGCTGCTTCGATCCATGTTCCCCATCTAGTTATCACAGGTTCTGGGGGAAGGGAGCAGTCCATACTATTTCTATAAGCTGTAACGCTGTGAGGAGCTTTTAAATATATTTTTTCCCATTATTAACAAGTGTGTTCATATTTCGGCAAATTTCCCTAACTTTTTCAGCAACACGGTTTAAATCATGCGCTACACAAGTTACATGTACCATATTTGAATAAAAAACTTTTAATGCTTCTCCAGCTTTTACCATATACGGAGCGGCATCGCTAAAAAATAAAAGGATTTTATCTTGGTAGGATGTTTGACAGAAAAAATTTGCTAACCTGTCATTTTTGGAAGCTGCTTACATGAAATGAAGTATGGTTTGGGTTCAATCTCCAGGTGTAGGATTCCAACAATTATACTGCAAATATTAAGTCCCCGTGAGTCTGTTGTTTCATCTACCATGATGTAAATATAATTATTTTCAACTATTTTTCGTATTTCTTCAACAGAATGTTTAAAACAGTTTTTGAGGTAATTTTTTTCTTAGGGTGTTCTCGTCAGGAATGTTTTGTTTTGTGTATTTTTGCCAAAAACACTTAAAGGGCTTGGATTGCAGTTTATTGAATGGAATATTGGAAGCGACCATGGTGTAACATAAATCGGTAAAAACTGTTTGTTATTGTCTAACGACAAGCAGCTTTGTTTGTTGTAATAGTTGAATTGGAATTCGCTTGGATTTTTGTGCTGCAGTTAACTGCGTGTTTTACCGTCTTCTTTCAATTCTGGGTATGGTTTTATCCATTTGATTTTGGAAGATTGGCTGGCTGTCACTTTAGGCCATAGGTCAATTGTGAAAATTTTTGTACTTGTTTACCGAACTAAACTCAACTTCAGAATGATATGGAAATAAAGGAGTAGGTGGGAAGGTTGAGTCAAATCCAGTTAGAACTTCTAAGAAGGTTAATACAAAGGAACGTTGTTCGACATAATACCATTTCCGTAACGAGTTCGAAGAAATATTTTGAAATCGTGAATATTTTTTTCTTTCTTAGAAAATTAGGTAGAAAAATAAATTATAAATACATACATATATCGGTATTATTGTTGGTGATTTTAAAATAAATCATAACTATTCTCTATAATAAAAATTTAAAAAAATCAATATTTTTAATGAAATATCAAAAAATGCACTTTCGTGCACTGAAACCTAAAATGTGCAAATTTGTGCAGTAACCCTCTAAATGTGCAATTTCGTGCAAAATAAAACTTACATATGTTAATCAGGAAGCCTTAATTCGTGTAAATAACTTGTCCCCGATCGATTTCAAGCAACCGAAAAAAAAGTGCAATTGCACGAGAATCCGGTCTCTACTTATGACATATTTCAAGAGAGCATTCATGTTATTCCAGTTGAGGTTTATTATTTGGTTTTTCTATGCTTTTTCCTTACTGTTGTAAGATCTGGTGTATAATGGAATCAGGAACATATTGAGAAGTCCGCAATTCAAAATTACTTTCTTATAAATTAAGGGAAAAACTTCATTTTTAAACTATCTTTTCCAGGCTCTCATCCATTTATAATTTCCCAGAATCGTGACTCTAGTTAAAAAATGAATTGACATAGCTTTTGGCTCTTAGTGAAAAAAGAAAAGAAGAAGACGAAAAGCTAGGAAAAAAGAATTAAATGTATTCAAAGAATTTTAATGAATTAAATCATATTGTAACGTTAAACGAAAAAATATGGTTTAAAGGTCCCAGGCCTTTTGTTGGAACAAACTAACGGAGTGAACTGTCATAGCACGTGTTTGTGACATCGGTGTTCGAGAACCATCCACGCTATTCCACGAGGTTCTAGACCATATCCTTACGACTATCTATAAGGAGCGATTGACTGGACAGTCTTGGTCTTGTTTGTGAAGCTCAAGCCATGTGATTATTTGTGTTACCAAGTGATAATTTTTGTAACCTGCTCTGATAATTGTGTATTTATAATTCGTGTGGCATTGAAAATTGTTATTCTTCTTTGAATAAATATTGTTTTACCCACAGAAGTGCTACAATATTGAGTTATTTTACAATTTCTAGCAATCCAATATTTAAATCATTGGATGTAACATGCCGAAATTGAATATGTTAAACTTGTATACCTTTCAGCTACAAAGTTAGCTATTTATATCGAAGTAGCCTGTAAGCTGCTACCATTTTTTTATTTTACTTTTATTTACCTTTACATGAAATATATAGTATCTGTGGGAAAGATTGTGAAAAATTTCCATTTCGGGTTTTTCGGAATATACTAGATTAGATTAATGTTCGAAAAATGGCTTCTGTGTGTGTGTGCGTGCGTGTGTGTGTGTGTGTGTGTGTGTGTGTGTGTGTGTGTGTGTGTGTGTGTGTGTGTGTGTGTGTGTGTGTGTGTGTGTGTGTGTGTGTGTGTGTGTGTGTGTGTGTGTTTGTGTGTGTGTGTTTGTGTGTGTGTGTGTGTGTGTGTGTGTGCGCGTGCGCGCGCGTTTGTGTGTGTATGTGTTTAATTGTATTAAAGAAAAAAAAAGTGTTTCTTTAGTGAGAGAAGGCGAGATGGCTACCGGATAAAGATTGAAAAAACAATGTAGAGTATTTGGACAGAAGAAGGATAATTCAGATGGCTACATAATAGCTACTGATTTTTGTGAACTTAACCCCTTTTTTTTACAGATAATTATTCCTGTACTTGCAGCGTAAAGTGTGATTACTCTAAAACTTATATTTCAGAAAAATGTGATTGAAAACGAAGAACTTTTTTCGAAAAGGTTTATTTAGTAACACGGTCGGCAATGACCAGAATGGTTAAATTTATTCATCAAGGCCTTGTCAAAAAAGTGTTGAATAACTTCAAGTTACGTACAAACAAATTATATATATATATATATGTGTGTGTGTGTGTGTGTGTGTGTGTGTGTGTGTGTGTGTGTGTGTGTGTGTGTGTGTGTGTGTGTGTGTGTGTGTGTGTGTGTGTGTGTGTGTGTGTGTGTGTGTGTGTGTGTGTTTGTGTGTGTGTTTGTGTGTGTGTGTGTGTGTTTGTGTGTGTGTGTGTGCGTGCGCGTGTGTGTGCGCGCGCGTTTGTGTGTGTATGTGTTTAATTGTATTAAAGAAAAAAAAAAAGTGTTTCTTTAGTGAGAGAAGGCGTAAAACATATCTGAAACGTGATGCCCAAAGCATATTTAAAGCAGTTTGTATGGGGGTGGGTGAAATGATATTTACATTTCAATCTTCAATAATTATATTTTACTAAAACTGGAAATTGTTAATAAATTTACATATTTAGGAGTCCCATTCTCCTATTCTGCAAACTTTCACCTAGCAAGTGAACACTTTATTAAAAAATGTTCTATTGCAAATCAAGCTGTCATGAAGACTCTGTCGGCCTGCAAGTCAGACTCATAGGAGACTAAAATAAAACTTTTTGAAGCTACAGCAGAAAGTAATCTCCTTCCACCTTTCAGAAATTTGGGGGCCATCGTACATAGAGAGTGTATGACGGCAATATTGAAAGAGGGCAACTAATGTTCTTCAAGCGGCTTCTACACCCCCCTGTCAATACACCAGATAGCTGTGTAAGATTGGAAACCGGACAGACTCATATCATACTCATATATTAGAGTATTAAAACGAATGCTCACCTGGTGGCAACGCGTCCTTAACATGCCTAATACTTCATTAGCGAAACTGTGCTACTTAAAACTACAAGCACTGTCAGTAAATTACGTATTACCTATCAACTGGGCAATTAAGCTTCAAGAGTCACTTCAAATACTTGTACAAAGGGAAAGTTGGAGCAAACCTCAACTAACCACACCAGAATTAAACTGCCTTGTGGAAAAACTTATAAATCACCTAAATAGCAAGGACATAGAATCTGTCTTAAATAGTTCTTTCAACCCACTCTACATACACATCAGCTCCTTAGGAACTACAGAACCATATTTACTAACTAGGACCCACATCAACAACTTGAGAATAATAGCTCAACTCCGTATGACCGGCATCCACAATAGCAGAGTTTACAGCCACAGATATGTAACAATATTTAACTAAAATAAGGAATGTCCGCTTTGCAAAACAGACGAAGACACTATTGCACACATGCCTCAATCATCTCCGAAGAAAATCTCTCCATCTCTGAAAACCTAGCGAACTCTCTTACAATAGCAGACGGAATTAAGGAAGAAAAAATCAAAAGATTATCTCCTCGTATTTACTGCACACAGCCTAAGGATGAGGAAAATTCGATTAAACTTATGAACCCAATCTCGTCACAAATTTTTAAAAGAAAAACAAATTATGGTTTTTAACATTTATAAAATGAAAAAAAAATATTATTTGTATATTCTTCATTACTGTTGTTATATGATTTTATAAATAAAATAATATAACAACAGTATATAACCATGTAGTAGTAATCTGTAATTATTATTATTTTTATCACTATTTTACCACTTTCTAGTGCATTATTTGTAAATAATTACTTTGTAAATATCTAATATGTGACATGTAAATATTGGCCAACTTCTTGCTATAATAATTCTTAAAAGTAATAAAGATATTCATTCATAATCATATTTTACTTCACGAACTTCAGTTCAGTTTTCATGAATAAAATATAGGGGGCTCTACTAGGACAGTAGTCGTATTTTGGAAAAGCTATGAAAACGAAAATTCAAAAACGTAATTAAAAACGACCCTTACTAAGGGTCGTTAATACGCCTTTTATCGATTCTCGTTTTCAATATATCGACAGTTTTAAAAATAGTCGACTGTTGATGGCCATATTTTTAGGCTCATTAATGAAAAATAAATTAAAGATGGCGAAGCAGAGGGAGACCTGGCGGACTTAAAGCTTAATTAGGGGACCTAGAACACTTGATTGATATAATTGATAACTTGATATCAATTCATCAAATAAATGACTAATAGACTATCCAGGCAGTAATGGTTGTAATATTGAGTGGCAATACAATTAGCAAATTAGAATTGAATAGGTCCCGAGTATCATTTAGAAGGTCCACTTGTGTTATTAAAATATATTTATAATGAATAGTAAATTTATTTATTATAATTACTATTTATTTATTATTATATTAATATTTATTACACAGTGAAGTTACTAAATAGCGGTTATTCATTGAACGAAATACGCCGATAACTTATCTAAGTAGGTTGTTAGTGAAAGTTGTGGGTTGCGCGCATCGTACCAAATTGTTTTAAAATATATTCATCGCTTCTTATTTTTAATCTGTTCTCCGTTGATTATTTATGCATTATAATTATTTTCAATCTAGCTCTTCATTTCTAGCTTGTCTGTAATTTGTTGCATCGAGTCATGGTGATGAGAGCTCTTTTTTTGGGGTGAAAAAACGTAACTATTGTAAATATCTTCTGATGTAGAAATCTTCTGATTTACAGATGATCCATGATGGTAAAATATCATTAATAATGTTTTTTATAACTGAATTTTTTTTTATTTCAGTTCATCAAAATTCTGCTCGAATTGATTAATTTTTATTCAAACACTAGATTTGAAATACAACACTTCAATTTAATTTATCTGTCGAAAATCTTTATCTTTTATTTACTATAAACAATTTTTTTTAACTTCCAGACTAAAATCTACAATAGCTTGTATTCCCAGAATTACTTTTTTGAAGCAGTATCAGCGGAACGGATTTATAAAATGTCCGTGATTAAAGTAAGCTTTAGATGTTAATCCTATCATTGCACTCTCGCTCAAATGATACCGGGTATTACCCACCTTGTATTAGTCCCAATCCTCGCACCGTAATCCCCTAAAATCGAATACAATATCGAAATATTCCAACATAAATGGTGAATATCGATGGAAGAGAGAGATAGAGCCATTCAACCGATGTTTATTAGACAGCTCTTGCATTTTTTTTCTCATAAATGTTGTTTTATTGAGCCTTAATTTTTCTGGATAAAGGGAAAAATATAAGTTGAATTCAGATGAAGAAAAACTTTAAATCAGGCTTATTGGAACAATAAGTATAAAAATATTAGTTAAAACCTTAGTATGGTCTCCATGATTTATCATTAAGGTAGGGTCCGCTTCTTTTTTCTCAGGCACCCCACGTCTGAAGCCTTGTTTGAAAAATAAAAGGCAATAAAATGCTGGTTATAAACAGGCAGTTACTTCTAATATATGCATTTTCTTTTTAATATAATAAATAATGTTTTTTTCTTTTTCTCTTGCATTGTAACCCTATGCAAAAGGAGTTTATTAATAACATTTGCTTATTCCATGCCATAAGGCATATTATACGCTTTAATATACATAAGAAAATAAGCTGTGTTATTGGAATAAAAAGAAGTAGTATGAAAGTAAATACACAAAATAATTTTAAAATACCCTAGGATTATAGTAAACAAAATTTTAAAAGCTCTTGTAAAGTCGAAAGGTACCATTTAAAATAAGTGGACGATGGTTTTATACATACAATGTTTAAATAAAATTACAAAATTTGAGAATTAATAAATTAAAATATTAATGTTTAATACAATGCTAATATTTGTAACCTAGAATAACCTGTTTAATAAAGGAAAGTATATAATAAAATACAAAATAAAATATATTCAATATAATAGAAGAATAGTATTAAATACAACGCAAAAGAATGTATAATAAAATTAAATAAGTTAGATAAATAAAATTACGTTATAATAAAATATAGTAGGTATTTAAGAGGAAGTAATGTAAGTAGAGAAAATATACTTAGTATATACGCTAAAAACAACAATAAAAAATATGAAAGTAATGTATGTAATTTATGTACATATATACATTTAATAGACATATTAAACAAATAGCTTCATATTTGGCGATTCCTGTTTTGATTTATATGATTCCTTTGAAAGTCTGTCAAGGATATGAAATGGGGCAGTCCTTTTTTATATTTACTTAATAGTTCGTCCTCTGAAAGTGACCATGTTACTTGTTGCAGTAAAACAATTTTTATTAGTCTTGTGTGTTCGTACAACTTACAATTAAAATGGATGTGATTGAAAGTTTGTGGAGTCTCTCCGTCGCAGTCATTGTGTCTGTATTTATCAGATGGAATCTTTTAAAGTACTGTTGGGATGGTCCGTGTTGTGTCAGAAATTGAGTGTGTAAGTTGTACTTTTAATTTTGTTATTTATTGTTATCTCTACCTTTCGTCGAGGTTTGCCAGTGTCTGTCCCAGTCTCGAATCAAGTCTGTTCTAACTGATTTCTTAACAAAGGAAAGAGGCACTAAGCTGTAGTCGGTCGGCAGGTCTTTGTCATTAGCGACTGATTTGGCCAAAGAGTCGGCTCTTTCGTTACCGGAGACCCCGCTGTGTCCTCTTACCCAATGTAAAGGGATTTTCGTTTTTCTATCTAGAATCTTGATAAAATTATGCCTGATTCGTTCAGTCAAAAGATCGCAAATTTTAGGATTTTTTCTTCTTCTTCTTCTTCCCACAATACTTGGTGGGTCTTGGCCTCCTCAAATTTCATTTTGTGCTGCCGCCCTCCAGTTTCTGATCCTGAAAAGGCTTCGTGCGTCAGCTGCCACTCCGTCAACCCATCTAAGCCTTGGCCTACTAGTTAGACGAGTGCTGTGAAGGGCGATGCCCACTTCTTTCCTGGGGATATCGTCTTCTTCCATTCGTGCAACGTGGCCGGCCCAACTTAGTCTCCCTAGCTTGATGAACCTGACCACATCTATGCCCCCGTAAAGGTCATAAAGCTCTCTGTTCCTCCTAATCTCCATCCATCTCCATCTCTCACTGGACCAACTATCCGTCGTAAATTTTTCCTTTCGAAAATGTGTAGGTCATTTTCATTGGTTTTCGACATGGTCCAGGTTTGGGATGCATATGTAAGAACAGGATGTATTAGAGTTTTGTATAAGAGCAATTTCGTTCCCCTAGTAGTGCATCTGCTGCGTAAAATTTTAAGCAGAGCGAAATATGCCCTATTTGCCGCCACTAGTCTCTTTCTTATCTCAGCAGAGACATCAATTGCTTGGGTTACTTGGGATCCTAGATAAGTAAATTCATTGACCCTCTCAAATCTGCAAGGACCAAAAACCAGTTCCTCTTCACTGCCGTTTCCGGTAAACATATATTTAGTTTTCTCTTGGTTTATGGTCAGCCCCAAGGCTGAGGCAGCGTCCATTAGTTTCCCAAAGGCTTCCAATAATGCCGACCGGGATCTCGCCACAATATCTAGATCATCAGCAAATCCTAATAACTGCACAGAGCGCGTGAAGATAGTGTGGCTTGTCTGGATCCCGGAATTCCGAACAACCTTCTCCAGTGCAAGGTTGAGGAGGAGACAAGCCATTACGTCCCCCTGTCTTGTCCTTTTTCAGAGGGAAATTCATCGGAGCAGTCAGATTGGATCCGCACCTGACACCTAACGTTCTTCATCGTCAGCTTCACAAGACGTATCAGTTTGCTTGGAATGCTCATTTCTCTCAAAGCCTCATACAACATAGGACGATTGATACTGTCATATGCGCTTTTAAAGTCGACGGAAAGGTGATGCGTCGAGATCTTGTACTCGTGGCCCCGCTCCAGAAATGTCCTGAGGGAGAAAACTTGGTCTATAGTGGATCTGCCTTTCCAAAAACCAGCTTGATATTTCAAAAAGGATATTAGACAGGATCTTATAGACACAAGACAATAGGGATATGCCACGGTAATTCGTGCAATCTACTTTATCTCCTTTCTTATGGAGAGAGCATATTATGACATTAGCCCATTGTCGTGGCACTCATTCCTGATCCCAGATTGATAACACTAAATCGTGCAGTGCCCCATGCAACTCATCTCCAACATACTTAAAAAATTCAGCTGACAATCCATCTGGTCCTGGCGCCTTGTTGTTGTTCTTCAGGCGAAAGATTGCACCCATTACTTCCTCTAAGTCCGGGGGTTCAATATCTCCAATATCGTTCGCCACAGCCTCTCCAGCAATGGCATCCTCTTCCTCTAGATCTTCAAAAGGCGGTTCCTCATTTAAGAGCGATTGGAAGTGTCGGGCCGATCGATCTGAAATGTCCGGCTTATTGGAAAGCAGCGTCCCATCTTCTTTCTTAAATGCTTGCGTCTTAGGCCTGAATGCTGTACGTCCACTATTTACTTTCTGAAAGAATCTTCGATATTCGTTTCAATTCCTAAGAGCTTCTATATCTTTCAGCTCTCCTGCCTTCTTTTATCTCTATATTCCTCCATGAAGCGTTTGATGACTATTAGGATTTTTTAGAGCGTTAATTAGTGCTTTGTTGTCCCTGTAGATTGTATAACTATTGGGGGTCTGTCTATCTGAGGATGAAGTCAGCCTTGATAACTGCTAATTTTTCGGCTTGATTGTTTGAACAGTCAGGGCTAAGCCGGTACTTTTCGTCATGGTATGTTTGGTTGTGTTGGTATGAAAATGCGCATTCTATGCTTTGTTCATGTTTACTCTGTGTAAATGTCGATAGTTAGTTCGTTGGAATTGTCTACATCATCAATGTATTGTATAAGTTTCGCGTGTAATAAGGGTGCATCCATAGTTTTGATGATACTTCTGATTCAATTTTGTTCTGTTCAATGTCTTTGTAGTTTACGTTTTGTTTTTTAATTTTGTAAATTGTAGACATTTCTTTAATTTTGTATTTAACTGGTAGTATTCCCGCAAGGACAAAGGCGGCATCGTAAGAGATGGTGTGGTAACCCCTACTGGTTTTGATTCCTATTAATCTTTGAATCCTTTCTAGTTTCCTAAGGTTTGATTGTTTGGTGATATATACAATATATATATATATATATATATATATATATATATATATATATATATATATATACATATATGTACATAAAATGATCGTTAATGTAGCAGAGCATAGGAGACTGATAAAGGGGGATGTATCTCTTACAACACGTGTACCACTTCAATATGAATAACTCTTGATTTTAGAACGAGTTAAAAAACGTTTTTTTTACAAAGAATTGTAGAACCTTAAGAGATACCTAAATGTTTATCACTAAACACATCCAATTTTTTTTTCTCATCCAAAATCATTGGGACAACAGTTAATGCCGACACAATCTAGTACTTTTGCTTACTCCTGAAAGACAATGATGGAACCTTCGTACTGGACTTGGAGCTTAGTTAGAGATATAGCCAATTAAATAAATGCTAACGGAACGATTCAATTTTCATCTAATAGTAGGTTACAAAAGCAATTTTACAAACTCTTTGTCTTTTAATTTCCTTCAATTTTAAAAACATCATTTTCAGAACCTAATTCACTACAGGCTTATGTAAAAAATATATAAAATTATACATAAATATACTAATTATAATTATCTTCAATAAAAATTAAAAACAACGTGATAAAAGAAGAAACAAAACATAAAACCATAATTCAATAACAACTTTAAATGAATACACTATGGGATTAATTATATTCCAATCTTATCCCTATGTAACTTTTGTATATGAGAAAAATCTAATTCTACTTCATGTTCTGTGCATCTGAAATGTAAGTCATTTTATTAACTGGTGGAGAAGAGGTCATATGTGGCAAACGAAAATCGTCTGGCACTCTGCTACAATGCCGACTTGATCTGAGATTCTATTTGTTAAATGTATAAATACTATCCATGCGATTTCAATAATAATTTTATTAAATAAATTTCGCAGCGTTGGGTAACAGAATGCTTTATTCTTAAGTAGAATATTAAAATTCAAATATTAGAATACATTTTATATTAAAATACTGCCTTTTAGAAAAAAAAAACTATAAAAGATGTCATCAGAAATAATTATACCCTAGTAAGCCTTCTTCGACGTTTGCTCCTAATCATCTTTTCCTTCAGTTATTAATTACAACATTGTGAAGTCAGTTGAAGTTTTCATAATTACTGTCAAATTAAACTTCGTTATTTTTTTTTTTTTTTTTTTTTTTTTTTGCCTTTACGCTTCTTAAGATGGAACACGAAGCTAAAATCATTAACCTAAGCTCATTTAAAATATTTTAGGAGTTTCAAGTAAGTGAGCACGAGGCCCTACAAAGATTTTAATATTTCTTTTTATTAAACAGTTCCTAATTAATACTTCTTTTAAAAATATAAAGCAGTATAAATTTAAGTATTTTCTTATTCTGAAAACGAAACTTAAGTGTATACTGGACTTAAAATTATTTATTCAATAAAACTAATGAGGAGAATCGTATGAAAAAGAATTATTTCTTTTAGAAAACTTCATAATGAGATGTGACATGAGGCTCAGCCTATGTGACTACTTTTATGATGATGCAATATCTTCGATTTTTTACGATTAACGGGTTACTCATTAGTGCATCGACAAGAGGATGAAAGACTGTTCTAAATCACATCCAGTTTCTATAAAGTGGAGTAGGTCCAGGGATAATGTACATGGAAAAAGTGGATACTATACGAAAGGTCGGGTGAAAGAGTCTGATTTTCTTAACTTGCATATAAAAGAGCAGCATGGAAAAATCAGGAAATCAACCTTCAGGAAAAGTTTCTGTGACTCAAAAAGCGCAAAACATTTTTAACATATTTTAATTTATTTTTCATTTTAACGCAAAATTCATGCATCATTCAGATAATCTATTGTTTCAAAAATAAAAATGACAAGAAGATGAAGTATAAAATGGCATACTTGAAGTTAAAATAGGTTAAGCCATTTAGTCAAAATCTATCTTCAAATGTTTACTATTTTTGTAGAAATATGGATGACACTCATGTTCCAAAGTCTGTTACTCCGATAAATAAAAATCGCTACAAATAAAACTTTAAGAGCATAAAAATGCGTGCCGAATGCATTCTTTTAAGTTCAAATCGGTTCAGTCCTTTATCGCAGCTCAACAAGTTTTACCATTTCAATAGGAAAATGAATTGTGCTTCCAGTGATACGAAAACAGCAACTCCAACTGAAAAATGTTACGATTGAAACTTGTAGAACATCAAATTATTTATAATCAAGTCTTTTGATTATAAAAAATGAAAAAAGTTTGCGATTATCTTTTTTTCCAATAATAAACCCATAAATTACGTAATATACGCAAAGATTGCACCATACAAAACAAGTTTAGATGCTTTGGGGGCTCAGATTGATAATCGTGATTATCATAAGATATCATAGGACATGTTAGGGGAAAACTAGGCTTTTCCATGCAGGCCAAAGTTAAAAAAAAATCACCCATTTGCAAGCTAACCCTTTTTCCCCCTGCACTGCAAGAGGCCAAACAAAATTATTGAAATTCATATTTGCGAAAATAAATTTAGTTTTCATATTTTCAAAAATTGATTTTGGCAAAACCTCTCAACCAGATTTAACTTCTAGTGAATCATTATATTTTATCATTTCATTTTACTATAGTTAACTTCTAGTGAATCGTATGATTTTTTTCCAAAGAAAATTTGATTTTCCTTCCGTTGAATCTTGGTCGAGTTTGAAGTAAAAAATGACAAAAAAAAATATTTGTTTCCCCCTACTCTCAAAACCCTACTTCATTACCTTACAACGAAACCTGAAGAGGGATTCCTTTTTAACAGTTATTACAGGAAGGGTAATGAATAATTTATTACAAGTGTCAGTTTTTGATTTAAAATACCAATGTCACAGAATATAAATTAAATTATCTAAAACCCCAATGTTTTATTAATTAGTAGAGTTGGTTTCTTTTTTTTCCATCCAAAAAAAGAAGTATTTTATTCATTTGTCACAGAAATATCAGACACAAAACAAAAAAACGACTTTCAGACCATTTTATCGCTAGTATGTCAGGAGTTTACTAGTTCTTAGTTACTTAAATATTTTATTTGGAACTTGGTTATTTCGGTAACGGGGATTAAGTTAGTTTCGGCTTTGTTTGAAAGTAGATTTAACTCATCAGGCGACCCTGTTACTCACAGATGGTATATTGTTAAATTTAAGATTCTGCAGTTTGGGTTGAGTATAGTTTTCTTAATACTTCCGTTAAGCAGATAATTATTATTTGAAATATAATAAGAAGTAAAAATAATGTAAATAATTTAGTCGTTTATAATGTTTACCAATAATTATCATCCCATTTGAGCATTGGAATTCGAACTTAGCAATGAGAAAGAGACCAGAAACTTTTAAAAATTTATTGAAATCCCCTTCTGATGTGTGCATTTATCGCAAGATTGTCAACTGTGGGTAAATTAAAAGTGTCTCCTGGAAAAATTCTTATACCCGGGAGTAATAGTAAGATAGAGAAAGGTACCACCTGCTCAGCCATATATCAGCGACCCAGCAACTGATATTGGGAATAAATACGTCCTTCTCATTGGGGAATACGTTTAGCAATAAGCTCAGATATGAACTAATCCTCTGGAAAAAACATTAAAAGGGTTCTATTTTGTGTACAGAGATGAGGTTACCACGCGATCTTTTTTTTTTTGTTGCGAACTCCGTATGGATGTACCTGGATAAGGTTATTTGTCTGAACTCCAGGATAGAATAGAACATACTCGCAAAATAGTTCGCATAAGCCATCGCCTCATAAGCGACCGCATGAAGGGACGTTACGATAGAACTGCTCTTCGTGGCATCTACAATCCACGAAGAAAGCGAGGACCATACTTAAAGCTACAGAAGAACTGGGACGGAAAGAAGCTGATCAACTATGTTCTTTGCAGGATATCCAAGTATCCATTTATCATTAGGATTTCACGTTAAGTTTATCCTGATTGGATGTGTTGGCTGTCGTTGAGACTGATATGAAATGATTTCATGACTTAGGGGCACATAGTACCTCCAATATCCAAGTATCCCTAAGGAAAATAAATACAGTCGTCCATAATCACCAACATGTGCCGTAAAAAGGAGTAAAGAGAGGAGGTGCATGAATCCAAGAAGAGGCACTCCCTAGCAAGAGACCCAGCCCGTGGGGAACAAAAGTCATCTAGGTGGATTGCAGTACGAAGAAAAAACCAAAACACATTTTTTATTATTATTATTTTTTTTATTATTCTTATCAAGCACTATCTAGAACGGATCGAGAATTTTCCATTGCCACCAAAATAAAAATGAAGCCATAGACTACATAATTAAAGTATCTTACCAATCATTGTTAGTTTAAGTTTCATGTTTGCGGACACATATTCGATTATTGATGCCCGTGTATGTTTCGTATTATAGTTTGTTAAAGATTTTTTTTTTACATTTAATAAATGTAATTTATTCTTTCTTATCTATAATAATTCTACGATATTATTTCCTTCGACGCCCAAACTTTGAAAATATGTTTCATGGTGGGGGCAGTCGTATAAGATATGGCTGTACTCCGCATGGAGCACATCTTGGGGAATTACCCCTTTCAATAAGGTGTCCATGCATAAGATGCTTAGGGCCAATTCCCAACCTTGTTATTACCACCTCCTCTCTTCTGATGTTTCGGTAAGAGCTCCCAGTCATTGTTAGATTTAACCGTTCCTTCACGTTGATATTATTTTGTGGTCTTTTTGTTTTCTTGATAATTTTTACGTAAATAAAAATTCTTCAAAACGCCGTCAGTGTATATGGCTATGGCTCTTACTACGACGGCTCATATTATCGATAGTATATCAATTCTGATATTATAATAGTTATACATAATAACTAAAAAATAATAATATTGTGGGATTATCGATGAATGCAACGTAATAAAGTAATAAAATTAAAATTTAAAGTAATAAAAAAATTATTGATTATTTATTATAATATTATTATTACTATTGATTTTATTTTGTTAATTGAGCAGAAAATTTAGTTATAAGAGACCATTATCAAAGACTGTTCCGCTGAGGGCTATGCCCTTGCTAAGATAGCTCTATATCAATTCTGATATAATATTCTCAGATAGTCAGAGTTCGAAGTGAACGCTGGTGATCGTTGGTTCTTTACAATCCTTTTTTCTTAATTTATTTAACCCTTATTCAATAAATTTTGTTGACATCTATAAATGTCAACATATAATTTTTTTTTTTTTCATGGAGTAGTAACTAGTAACTATTCTCGAAGGATCTAAACTTTTAAGTATAAATTTGTAAATTGGGCAATTATTCAGTAAGTGTACCGAATAACATTGAAAAATTATCTATCAAAAAATAGAGAAAATATGGTCAAAATGTTTTCATATAACTGAGGGAAAACTTCGTGAGTTGGTTTTCTGAAATTTTACTGGATGAAATTTAAGACAGTCTATGATAACTGGCATTTCTATCGGAGGTATCTTATAAAACTGACCACAAGAAATACTCAAAGAATCTGATTCCCAAAAAAAAGAGTTAATGACAAAAATACTTAGTAGGCAGTACATTCAAATTATGGAAAAAAATTAGGCTAAACAATTGAAATAATTAGGGGAAGGATTAAGTTTGTCATACCTGGATATATTCAAGGAAACTGAAGACCCTATATACGAACGAAAAACGATATTAAAATTCTATGATCATAAGGTAGGAATGGATCTATGAAGTGATAGAAAAACATATTTTAGAATAATGCTCAGCTTAGAAAAGGAGGATATCTAAAGAAAATAAAACTAGAAATATAAAGAGATAAGATACCTGATGAAGACTAGTCAAAGATGGGTTTCAAGAATTGAAGGTACATATAATGAAAAAGTATAGGAGATGAGGGGAAAAGGGAATGTATATCTAAAAATAAAAAATAAAAATAAAATAATAAAAAAATAAAATAAAAATTCTTCTAAAAAAATTCTAATCCTAAAATTTGAAAGTTTATTAGACTAATAAAAGTTGCAAACTTATTTTATATAGTTCTATAACTTAATTAACTGAATTAAATAATTCATTACCTATTCATCTGAAACAATTCGAAATTGTGTATTATAATAATTAGAACTGATAACAGTTCAAAGAAAATTTGTTACAAGTGTGAATGTATAATAATATGGTAGGTATATATTAGGTTAGAAAAGGAAAATTATCAGTTAAATTATATTATGCACCAGAAACCGAAATTTTTCTGGTAGTTGGAACATGTAGATTATATAGGAATTTCTGTATATTCTTCTACATATATCCATTATTTCAATAGGTATTTATTTTATAAATCTTTTTTTTTTTTTTTTTTTTTTTTTGTCTTCAAATCTTGATTTGCGCCTGTCAACAACTTCGACAATCAGCAAATTTGAGAGCTACGCTAATTAAATCTTTAAACTAAGAATTTATTCTCTCCTACACTTGCCAATGCACTTCTAGTGTTGCAAATGTTAGCAATTACCTTGTCACTTCTGGTCATCAGCTATCTTTCTCATCTACATGGTTCTCCTTCTCATTTACCAGCTTTGTCCTGCCAATTAGTGTAAAACTCGCTTTTCCTCGGCCCACTTATTTTATTTATCTTGGTCCATATCCACACGTTTTATCTAGGTCAATGAATTTCCTTGATCCCGTCCCAGCTTTTCAATTTATCCACAACATGGGAACAGTGGCCTGCCAACTGGTCGGCTTCCTTCTGGCTTCAACTCCAGTTATCATTTTACTTTCCTCTCCTCAGGCATTCCACATATGTACCCGAATCAATTAAGTTGACGCTCCTCAACCCTTATATTGATGGATGGTACCCTCAGATCAATCAGATGATTTCATTACGAAAAAAAACCTTGTTTTTAAACTACTCGCCTAACGAATCTCGCTTCAGCATTAGGGAGTCTATTTATTTGCTTATTATAGGCAATCCAGTGCTCTGCTCCATGAATTAGGATTGGTAGGAATATCGTGATAAATATAATTATTTGCTTTCCTAACTGCGATTTCTCTCCCAGCCTACGAAAGTGCCAAGGAATTGGTACGTATCCACTCATTCTTGGAAATATCTTTTCAGATAATGTGTAACTCATTTTCCGTCATAACCACCTGAATTATGTTACTTTTGGCATTATTAGCAATTTCCATGACTTTTCTATACAGTTCTCTCTTGTCCACAAAAGGTTTTATGGAGTTCTCCTCGGAATCGGCTAATTATAAAATAACGTGGAAAAATATGAAGAATTGAGCTAATACTGGAAAACAAGATTCAATATCCCACAACTGTTCTATCGCTCGTTTCGTCCAAACATCCAGGAAAAGAAGTGACCGTGCGCTATACCTTTCTTAAGTAAGAATAGCTTTATTCCCTCTTATTCAATCGAATTACTCATATAGGCTTCTGATGTACTGGTTGTATCACTGTCAGAGTTTACTCGGTATTTTATATTTTTTAAAGAGACGTTCATATTGTCTCTCTCGGAACGGAATAAAAGCTTCTTTAAAATCCGGAAAGGCCAAGTAAATACTCTTCTCTCCGCAGTAAGAACCTCCTCAGTCTAGACTTATTCATAACTTTACTTATCTTCATGGTTCAAATATCTTTAATTTATTTTTTATTACTACGTTTTTCCTAATTTGTACGAATCGCCAAATAGTGACGTCGACATCTTCGTATACAAAATAACAATAAAATACTCAAAGTATCCAGGAGAAATGTTGACCAGCAGCTTCTTCTTCAATGACTTTGTTCATGAGAGGACTCTCATCCAGCTCCTTTTCTTGATGGCTTCTAAATTTCATATCGTTTATTGACCGTTGAGATTTTAATGAAAACGAAAGAAATAAATACTTATGTTGCCATAATGCGTAGAAATATTTCTTTATTTTATTTTTTTTTTTTTAGGTACCAGGTAACTGCAGTTTTGGATTGAAAATGTTGTATTATTATAACCCGAGAAAGGTAGCGCTAATCGAAGGGTTGATTTAGGTAGCGCTTCGTCGATGAGGCGAAGTGACCATATTATCGTTTCAGCGATGCCTAATAATCATGTTTATGCAGTATTTGTAATACTTTAAAACAGACCTTATTTACATTTACACTTTTTATGCCTTTTGGCAATAAGAAACTAAGAACAGTGTCATTTACTAACTAAAAGTTAAGGTTCAATATACGCAAAACACTTTTTGATTTTTGAAGTTTGATTTATTGGAAAGAATAATTATTTCATACAAAAAAAAATAAAAAAAAACAAAGAATATGTCACAATAGTAAAATTTCCAAAGAAAGAATGAAGCAGTAAAAAGAATAAATAAACTACGAAAGCATATCAATAGAAACTCACTACACTACCAACTAAACCGGAACAATGAGTTATAAACAATAGGAAAATTTACATTCTACTTATAGTTAATAAATTTTCACATTAAATATTGATAATATATAAGTCACAGCCTGGTTTTACAATCTGGACATAACTTGACCGTATGCTCTCCACAAATGCACTTTCCTCAAATACGATAAGATTTTGACATTCTTCTCTTCTGCCAAGGCCAAAATTGACACATTTCTCGAGGTCCAAATAGTCCATAAATATTCCACCTACAGATAGAATCAGCTTTCAAGACGAATATTAGCCAGCAATTCGTTTCCTTGCTGCTGTAACGCTGACACAAAGTTACATATGAGATATGGCTTCGACACTCCGACGTCGTTACTTCAGAAAAATAAATTAAAGATTGACTTACCTAAATCGACCGACTCCAGCATCTGTTCTATTACTAAGTGGAGATAGAACTCCCGGAAGGTGGACCAGCTAGGATTGGGCTTTCATCTGTGATTAACAGATGAAATGTGCGGTCTCTTCTTCGCTAAGGCGAACGCTACCTTTCCCGGGATAAGCACGTATCTTTTAGTGCGTCTGTTATATCTGTAAGAATTTATGCCGAAATTGGCTTAAGCATATAGGCATATTTGTATTCAGACTGTCTCATTTTCAATATTTTGTGAACCTTATTAAATTTGACAAACGTATCTTTTTCAAAGGAAGCCTCTGTCATTGTAATTTAATCGATAATTTGTATTATAACAAACAATATAAAATTATAAACTATAAGTGGCAAACCAAAAAGGATTGGGTGGGGGTGGAGGAGTGGGGGAGGAGTATATAAGAGAGGATAGCGGGGTGGGGCGGCAGTCGTGTCAGAGATGTGGCCGATATTGGTCGTGCTCGCGTCAGCCGCGGTGAGCGCTGCCGTCTACACGAACCAGTTCGCCGTCAGGGTCCCTTCGGGAGATCCGGCCGCTCTGGCTGCCAAGCACGGCTTCCTCTTTTTAGGCCAGGTATGTCGATTGTCGGATTATCTTAATCCGGCAATAAAAAATGGAGAAAAAAAATAAACGAAATTCATTATTAAAAAAATAAACTAAAAAAAATTCCACGTTTTAATATTTAGAAAATTGTAAAAGAAAAGACATCATTGACAACCCAGCATCAATACATATTTTTTCATGCCCAATGTATTCTTATATTCGTTTGAAAAAAAATAAATAATATTATATTTTTACTAAACTAATTTATTTTTTGCTTTACAAGAATAAAACATATTCTCTGTACGAGAGTGGATATCTACATCCCAATAAAAGAAAGGTTCGATGTAATATATTGGGATTACAAAATGCGACGAACTCTTTAAGAAAAAATGTGCATTCCTCTTTAGGAACCTTACAAAATTCAAAACAGGCTCTGCTGGATTAATGTCACAGGTTTATAAAATATTTTAGAAATTTTTATCATGCTAATTCGTCAAATTATATAAATTTTTAAAGCTAATTGAAGAAAAAATAAAAATAAAAAAAAATATTTTTATTGGGTCTATGTTTTTAATACTTATTACAAGAAAAATAATATACATCACTTCTAATTCGCCTAGGAAATTTATGTATGTTTGATCCGCAAAAAAATTGTATACGATTTATTTACGACTTCGCCATATATTACCGATTATCGAGATTTAGAGCCTTCAGAAGGCTTCAAGTTCTAAAAATATTTTTTAGAGTCTTCATTTGAAATAAATATTATACCCATCTATAAAAGATATAAAATTATAATTCGATCACATTGGTTACTACATAGCGTATAAAACTCATCTTTGAAATACCTAGCTATTTTCCAAAAAAAGAAAAAAGAAAAAAGAATGAAATACGTATTTATTTTAAAAGTACAACCAATTTAAAATCCATAAAAACAAAACATAAATTAACCTACCTATCCAACACCTGATTATGATTGAAAAATTTAAAATAAAATATAGCTAAACCATTTTGTGATACATAACGCGGTTTCACATTGAACTCGAAGAAATATTATTCATTTTTCAAATTTATTCTGTGGTGCTAGGAATTCTTTTCAAGAAAATATAAACTATTATTTATAATATTTACTTGAAGCTGAAGTAATTAATAATATGGAAATATGGGAATAATAATTAATAAATATGGAAAGTTAATGATAGAGTTGGTTAAAAGTTTAAGGCTACATAAAGGCTAAGAAAAAAAAAATTATTACAAAACCGAAAATATAAGCCTATGAGGAGCCTATGAATAGAACATCCCATACGGAGCTATATTCATTTATAAATGAAGGGCAGATTAACACTTTGCATGTCATATTGCATTAATTATTTATTACAATGTATGATGTGATAAAAAAAATGCGTAAGTATAATATTACGAAGAATTATGTACATATGTGGCACTACCTAGTATATTAATATTTAGTAAGCAAGTTTCTCATCATTTTAGAGTCATTCGTTATTCGTAATTGTGTAGTAGGTGGCGAAAGATCAAACCTATTTTTAGTAAGTCAAAATACACCTTATAGCAAGCTAGTAACATTAAATTAAAAAATATATATATCGCTAATTATTAATAATGCAAGACTGATCTACCTCAAACTCTAATTTCTTATTATTATTATTTTTTTTTTTTTTTTTTTTTTGAAGAAGTCGATTTTAATTTATCTCTACTATTTCTGAGCAACACCTCTTGATACCGTTATATAATAGATTAGAGAAATCTTTTAACAATCAGTCAAAGTGTCGACGGATACCACGAGAAGGGGAAAAAATAAACTGTAATTAGCTAGCTAATCTGAAAAAAAAAAATCGCTATTATTGAGTTAGATATTGCATTAGACCAGCGATACGTCATTTTTCCACCTGAATACAAATTTAATTCCATAAAAACAGATACATTGGAAAACTGAATCATATTGTTTAATTTTTTTTTTTTATCGTAGAAATATCTATGAGAATTCTGATAAAACATGTCAAGCAATAATAAATGAAATGGGTGTGCCCTGCGTCGAGAAAATAACACAATTATCGAATAGGCAATGATAGACTTGCACGGTCTATTTTTAATTTATATACATGTATAGATTATAAATACAGATTATATAAATTTGCATGTTTACAGAAAAAAATAACCCCAAAAAACAAAACAAAAAAAAACGATATGTCGAATAATCGTGGTTTAGTCATTTTTAATCTAGCAGCAGCTGTTTCATCCAAAATCTCTCACCGAGTTTAAATTAAGAGAGATAAAACACTTTAGTTTTTACCATTCAAAAGAGTACTAAATTTTCATCAAGTATGGTTATCTAGATCTTTTAAAAAGGTACATTAAGTACCGAATAATATTGTGTGTTTCGCGTTTTTCTAGACAAAATAAATCAACCAAATTTTCATGGGGTTATAATTTTCAACATCAAGCTTTTACCGTTGAAAAAACTGAAAAAAAAAAATTTAATTTCTGAAAGTTTCATGGAATGGCGAATAAAGAACTAATGAGGGTGGGGTAAGGTGCAGATTTAAAAATTAAAAACATTAAAAAAAATTGAATTACTGGATATTCCAAAAATGCAATATATGAACCTCTCAGATGACAGAATGACTAACTCCAATTTCTACATTTTTCATGGCAGTGCTTTAAAAAAAAAATAAAGGTACCATTTGTCTACAGAAAAAAATTAATGGAAGTCCAAGAAATTGGAGGTAGTCAATCTGTCAACTGAAAGGCTCATATCAATGATTACAATTCCAAAAAACTAACAGTTTTAAAAATAATAATAAAAATAAATTATAGGTGAAATAAAAAGAAACGATAAGGTCTATTTATAAATTTTAATTTAATCATTTTTTATTCTCATTATTTTTTTTATTATTTATCTCATTATTTCCGATAGCTAATGTTATATAAACTTTAATGTATATGTTTAAAATAAATGGTTTATTTTTTTTTGTTTATAATAATATGTGGGAACCTTGGCGAACCACCTCTTTCGGTCTCTCCCAGGTGCAGTATATTACGCTCATCCAACGAAATAAACGAGCTTCTGGACTCCAGGAAATCACATCGCTTCCCCGATCCTCCTATAGAGGTAGACACTGTCTATAAACTCTGGAGCTATACGGAAGCTACGAGAGTTATAACTAACGAGAAATATTATCTACGGTGAAACTTTGCAGTGAATTTAACAAGACAAGATGGGAAGGATAACGTTCAGTTAGGTTTTAGTTTAGGTTTAGAGTTATGGGGAAGTAGATTTTAGAACAACTTTCTATAGTGGATCCATCTTAGGTTCAATTGATCCTTGTCTTTTTCTTCTAAATTATTATCCGTTTTTTAGATAAATTTTATAAAATAAATACTTTAAATTATTAATAAAGAAAAGGAAAATATATTTATATATATATATATATATATATATATATATATATATATATATATATATATATATATATATGTATATATTTATATATTTTTTTTTTGTTTAATCAAAAGAAATGTTTTTTCTAAATTGAAAAATGTAGGTTTTAATGTTTTTTTAACCATATTATATTAGTTATGATATAACCACGTGGTTGATCAAAATAAAAAGCATAGAGTGATGAAATGATGAAACTTGTTCCGGCTTTCTAGTTCTATTTTTTTTTTTTTTTTTTTTTTTTTTTTAAAACCCAAAAACAATTTTTATAGATTCCGTTTTTTTGTTTTGTTTTGTTTTTATTTTTTTACAAATTTACATCTCAAAAACTGTCCATTTCGGATGATTTTTTTCACATCCCATGCATGCAATAAAATATCCAAAAACAATATAAATCCAAAAACCTACAGTTTCAGACCCCTTGTTTATTTCATATGAAGTAACGCTAAGGTAATTTGATAAAGATTTTAAAAATTCTAAGCTTCATATAGATTTAAAAATTATTCGCCCTGAACATATAAATATTTACACTGCAAATTTAACATCCCTTCAATAATGCTTTAAATTAAAATCAAATAGTATAAGTTTAGCGTTCACTCCACCATTCCGCGGAGGAGATGCTAGATTAAGAGAGAAAAATCTGGTGCGTGCTCTCAACACACAACTTTCACTTACCAACTTACTTAGATTAGAAATTTATTGCGTTTTGTTAATTGCCACTTCTCAAATGAACAGAACGGCTTTAATTATGAACAATGGTCTGTCATTAAAGGCGTACTCCGCAAGCGTGGGCTCAACGAGTTTTATGAGTTGACTGGATATTTTTCTTTTTTTCTCCTCTTTATGTTTTCTTTATTTTTATCATATCTCATATTTAGCCATTTCTTATTTTTAGGCGTAACGAGAGACAGTTAATTTCTCCATATAAACAAAAACAAAGGTACTTTATAAGAAACAAACAAACAAACAAAAAAGGCCCCCCCCCCCAAAAAAAACCCTCAGAACATTTTAATAATGATATGATACTATGATCATCCCTGAGGTGTGGTCAAGACCATGATGGTCTTGCCTGCACTAAGTCAAGTGAAACCACAGCTGTGTTCCAAATGTGCTGGGTCACATCCAGATAGCTACAAAGGATGCATTACTCTAAAGCAATTGGAACCCAAGAAGACAACCGTATAATTATCAAACGGGGAAAATCCCACCTCATCTGCAACCTCATTTAGTTCTTTCGGAACGGGAATCGCTAGGGAACACAAGAGTTCGCAGCTTGAGGTCCTAGGGACTACACGAGTACCAGCACCTCAACATCAAGATTCTTCGAAATAAAGAAGGACAGTACCCAGCCAGTGCCTTCCACTGAAACTCCTCTATCAACTTAATTATTTAACTTAGTGGCTTGAATGACCTTAACAAGCCTATTTTCAGTCTCCTTTAACTACTATCAAAGGTTACCCGAGTATTATGTCCACATGTCGGACAATACCAGAAGATTGAAAAAGAGCTGGCTTAATAGCGACAGGAAGAGGTGCCGCTGAGCACTCTTCACATTGCCTATAATATATTATTTCTTTCTAAAATATCCCATTTTTTCTATCTTGAAATTCTCTGATTTTCTTACAGATCAGAGAGGTATGAATTTAGAATTAGAGAAAATAATTGCATATAAGACGAAAATAACAGATTAGATATATATTTTTTAAATATCACTAGGACATTGATATATCAGCTATGACAATAGACAGAATAGCCCGCGACGTCGTTTGATGAATAATTGTAAATAAGTTCTAGAAATTATTATTTATCATTATTATCACCAATTTCCTTCGAATTTCGGGGAAAAGCTTATTTAATATATTATATATTTGAGTAACAGAATTGACACATAAGGAATATTTATATGTTTATAATAAATGTCCTCTGGCAAAAATACCACAAAAAAACATTAAGGTTGCCAGAGCTGGGATATCCCCCTCATTAATTCATATATGCAAATTCAAGAGGCTAGGATTCCGATCCGGGCCCTGTTCTTCATCTCCTAAGCGATAACCGCGTCTCGGTAAAGCTATTTTATAAGTTTAGATCGTGCGAAGTAATAATTTTATAAGTATTAAAAATAAATTTCATACAGAATAAAATATAAAGATAAATGAAAAATTTAATGTACCGACAAAAATTACAGTATGTCAACAATAGAATAATGTATTTTTTCTTCATTGTAACATTAAATAAATATTCATAATATTTATTATGCATACAAAATGCAATGCCATTGTTCAGCCAGTCGCTTGATACTATGCAAGTACCACAGTTTGTTAAGTTTATCAAATTATTCCTGAAAGGTGGTATTAACAAGGGATTAAAAAGAAAATTTGTAAGACATCACCATTTGTTTTTTCAAAAAAAAAATCAAAGAACGCTTTATTTAGCCTTCCGGTTGCTATTGATCGATTGTTATAAAGTTAGTTGGTCGATACTTAAGCTTAGATTACAGCTCTAAAGAGAAGTCACATTATTTATAACCAACAAACAGAATGAAAGTGTTCATCATTCTCGGGATTCTTACATAATATACATGGATATTGATGACATAAAACGCCTTTAATTTACCTTATATAATTGAAGTTTTACTTTCACTTATCTATTTATAAAATATACATTAAGGGAAAGTATTGTGATCGTAAAAATATTCGATTTACGGTTTTCCATGGAAATACGCGTTTTGGTGTCCCCAGAGTCCAAATAACCAAGTCCCACGAAGTGATGTGTTTGTGTGTGAACAAACCAGGTCAAAAACAATAAAGCCTATATGTTTCATCATCATTGAAATGTTCCGATGGGGCTTAAATGGCGAAGAAAAAATTTCTTCCTTTAAATTCCCTTAGATTTTATTTATGCGGAGAACTGACTCTCATTACGCCTAGTAATAAGAAACGGCGAAATATGAAAGAATTTAATAAACATAAAAGGAGAAATAAGGAAAAGTGTTTTCACAAGATGAAACTTTAATTTCTGTTAATGAGTACAGTAACATTTTAGTCTAGAACATTAGTTCCGTAATAGATTTCTGAATAAAGTATCAGGTGGTTTTTGCAGGAACAATCATCGATAATCATCTTCGTCGGTTTCTGGAAAGGCATTAGAGACTAAAATTCGAAAACTATGTTCCAATTTTCTACAAACCGTAAATACCCCTTTTATGGATATCCATTCAGGATATACTTATTTACAAATAACCTTGAAAAAATCGACTATTGATGAAATTAAGATATTTTCCTCTAAAAAAAAGAAATAAATAATAAAGGATCGAAAATTACTGTAGAATATCCAGTTTAGGAATAATAAATATAATATTATTAAGGAAAATATGAAGAAGTGTATGTATATTAATTTGATTTTTAATGTTTACATATTTTTACTTTCACTTACCTATATATGAAATATATAGTAAGTGGAAGTATTGCGATCGTGAAAAATTTCGACTTCCGGTTTTCAACGGAAATACTCGTTTTGGGACCCCCTGAGTCGAAATAACCAAGTCCCGCGAAATGGTCTGTGTGTGTGTGTGTGTGTCTGTGTGTGTGTGTGTGTGTGTGTGTGTGTGTGTGTGTGAACAGACTAGCTCAAAAACTATAAACCGTGGGAACCTGAAATTGGGTATTTAGTGTAGGTATATGTCCGCGATGTGACAGCAAAAATTTCATCAAAATTGCTAAAAGGGAGGGGGTACTTTATTTAATAACTTTTTACGTTTTTTTCGATTTTCTCAAAAACGGCTCTAACGATTTTGATCAAACTGTGTATATGATGTATGTATAGGCCCGAGATACGACTGTAAAAATTTCATCAAAATTGATCAACCGGAGGGGTGACTTTACTTAATAAATTTTGTATCATTTTCACGGTTTTTTTTTATTTACTCAAAAACGGTTTTAACGATTTTGATC
This sequence comes from Aelia acuminata, assembly GCA_911387785.2. NCBI lineage: Eukaryota > Metazoa > Arthropoda > Insecta > Hemiptera > Pentatomidae > Aelia > Aelia acuminata. The sequence goes on along the minus strand of OU426979.1, from coordinate 148,374,010 downwards.
AAACTGGGTATTTCATGTATGTATATGCCAAAGATGTGATTGCCAACATTTCATCAAAATTGATCAACCGGAGGGGGGACTTTATTTCATGACTTTTTTTCCAATTTTTACCTTTTTTTCGATTATCTCAAAAACGGCTTTAACGATTTTTATCAAATTCGTCATGTTTAATGAAAATTAGGTTTTCTTTAATATCAGGTAAGCTTTATCATTATTAAAATGTTCTGAGGGGGTTTTTTTTTGGGGGGGGGGCTTTTTTGTTTGTTTCTTTCTTTCATATAAAGTACTATTGTTTTTGTTTACATGGAGAAATTTACTGTCTCTCACTACGCCTAAAAATAAGAAATGGCTAAAAATGAGATATGATAAAAATAAAGAAAAATATTCAGTCAACTTATACCACCTATAGATATAAAAAACGTGTATTTCCGTTGAAAACCGGAAGTCGAAAATTTTCACGATCGCAATACTTCCACTTACTATATATTTCATATATAGGTAAGTGAAAGTAAAAATAATAGATAGATACACCTATAATAGATAGATTACCTATTAATTATAGACCATTGTTCATAATTAAAGCCGTTCTTTTCATTTGAGAAGTGGCAATTAACAAAACGCATTAATTTTTAATCTAAGTAAGTTGGTAAGTGAAAGTTGTGTGTTGCGAGCACGCACCAGATTTTTTTTAATCATTTCAACTCATCTTTCGCTCAGGCAAATCGTGTGTATACAATTTATTTAACGCGGTTTATTTAAATCAAGCTCAAAAGAGGAAACGCGACGTATTAAAGCAAAAATAAAACCTTTAAAAGGAATGGGCTTGATTGGATATTTCGACGACCGCTTCCAAAAATTAAAAATGAAAACAAACAGAATTTCATCTTTATTTACATAGATTATAGCTGTATATTCCGGTTTCACTCGGGAATTTCATTTTTCTAATGAAATGGCCGATTTCGTAAAAAAACATGGTAAAGCGAGATCATTACGATTTTTATAACAATAAAGAATATCAGCTGAAGATCGGCTGAAGTTATGCAACATATTATTTCTTTTAATTTGGACAGGTGTTCGCACCTGGTATGAAAGAACCACTGAGCGAAATTTGGACAAACGGTATGGATTTCTTTAAAGAACAAACAAACAAACAAACAAATAAACAGAATTTTATCTTTATTTATATAGATAATAAAGTTTTAAAGATTACGAGAACAGGAAGATTCGATGCTATGATCACCAATTGCTGCTTAACAACCAACGACCCCTTCGAACTCATATCCGACAGATTAGTGGAATCTTCCCACCTTCATCTTGGCCTGCCCCTCGGATGTTTAACGCACAGCGCTTAACAACCTTTAGGTATTTTGTCATTATTAAGCTGAACCATAGCGTATGCCCGTTATAAAGACATTTATAACAACACTTTGTTATTAGAATAATGCACTATATAGTTACCAAGCGTTTTCCTTCTGAATTTTCCTGGTTGTCTCGTAACTCTTATGTCGTAAAATTCTACGCAATTTCCTTTATTCGAAAATCACAGAATCTTTTCAAGACGAAGAAAAAGTTTATTCATCTCTTCTTTATCAGCCGATTTTATGCAACTCCGTAGTTGTGTAGTACACAACATCCCTCGCCTTATCGATTGTCGCGTTATCGTATGCAGTCTGCTATCGATATGGTAATTCAGTTCCGCATACTGATAACGTCCACGTGACCGTGGTATATCTCATCCTTGTGATAAGGGCCTTCAACTATAAAAATAAAAAAAATAAAAATTTAAATATACACTGATATAACGGAGTGTATATGTTTAATAAGGGGAAAAATTTGCCTGTCTACTTGTTTTTGCTATTTCAAGCGTTTCTAAAAGGTTAAAAAAATTTAATGTTTAAATAAATTTTAGTCTCTTTTCAAATTTGAAATATGTACAAAATTAAACTAGTACTTAGTTTTTATTTTATTATAGTTGCGTATTACGTAGCTTGTTTATGTTTTATTCTTTCAAACCTAAAGCGATTCATACGATTCATGAAAGTTTATTCTGTTTAGTTTATAATAAAATCACAATGTGAAACTAAATATTTTTATATCATACAAGTGTTCCTACTTCATGAAAACGAATTAGGGAAAAATTGTATCTCAAATAGATTATGTTAATCTTTGAAATGTTAACCCTTTGCACTCGGCACCGGCAACTCGACGCAACTTATTCGCGAAAACTTACACCCTTAAAACGTAATATTATGCAGTAAAATTTTAGAAACAAGTAAGGAATTGTAATGAAATTTAGGTTATATATATTTGTGAAGCTTCAAGAACAAATAGTCACAAAAAAAAATTAATTTTTTTTAATTATATATTTCTTTTATAATTTCATATTAATTTCAAAATTATTTAGTTTTAATTTTATATATTTTTTTATAATTTAATTATTATCATAATCTATTTAAATAAAGATGAAATTCTGTTTATTTGTTTGTATGTTTATTTGTTCTTTATAGAAATCCAAACCGTGTGTCCTAAATTCTCCAAATTTCGCTCAGTGGTTCTTTGATACCTGGTGCGAACACCTGTCCATATTAAAATTGCATAACTTCAGCCGATCTTCAGCTGATATTCTTTGTTGTTATAAAAATCGTAATGATCTCGCTTTACAATGGTTCTTTACGAAATCGACCGTTTCATTAGAGAAATGAAATTCCACGGGCAAAACCGGGATATGCAGATATAATCTATATAAATAAAGATGAAATTCGGTTTGTTTTTTATAGAAATCCATACCAGCTGCAAACACCTGTCCATATTAAAATTGCATACACTCAGCCGATCTTCAGCTGATATTCTTTATTGTTATAAAAATCGTAATGCTCTCGCTTTAAATTGGTTTTTTACATTAGAAAAATGAAATTCCCCGGGTGAAACCGGGAAATAAAGATGAAATTCTGTTTGTTCTTTATAAAAATCCCTACCGTTCGTCCGAAATTCTGCATATTTCGCTCAGTGGTTCTTTGATACTAGTTGCGAACACCTGTCCATATTAAAATTGCAACTTAAATTGGTTAACTTTACATTGGTTTTTACGAAATTGACCATTTGAGTCGATAAAAGTCTCACTTTATAGATTTTATAGATTTAAAAAATGAAATTCTCCGGCGGAAACCGGTATATACATAAAATATAAAAGCATAAAAAATCTAATTGGAGAAGTAATTAAAAAACAGTTAAAAAATTACGAGATGGGACACTTTTAGTTGAAGTTTTCTCATATATCCAATCAGAAAAGCTCCTAAAATATGAAAATCTACTTAATTACTTTCCGGTTAAAGTAGAAGCACATGGGAGACTAAATCAAAGTTCTGGGATTATTTGGTGCCCCGAACTAAATTATTGTACAATTAAGGAAATAAAAGATGAATTAAAACCACAAAATATAGCCGATTTTAAAAGATTAACGTACTATAAAAATAATGAAGAATACCGCGAGCCGCAACCTTCATTTATCACCAAAAGTGAAATATCCAAAAAATAGTTTTTACGATTTTTTATGTCGTTATATGTTAAAAACTGAAAATTATTTGCATTGTCTCCGTAGCTGACCGTAGCCGTTCTACTGAGCCCTCGAGTTTGAAGATAAATTTTAAATGGCTCCGCTCCGGAGACCTCGAGTGCAAAGGGTTAAATTTCTAAAACTCGTCGATATCAGCAATTCGCTCTTCTTATGGCACCTGAAAATAATAAGTAGGTGAAGTATGTAAACTGAATCTTATAACGGACATATATATTTTTTTATGCTAATAGATCTCGTATTAAATTTTATTAATTGACATTAATACCTACCTATATGCAGTGTCTAAATAATAATTTTAATACTTGTCTATTTCAATGAGAGGCGTAAATGGAAGTATTTTTTCTGAATGAAGTAATGTGATTTAAATGCTAATTACAATTTATTGTACAACGATTCGTGGAATGAGAGAGGTAAATAATAAATTACATAAACCATCAACTAGCCCCCGGTTGTTAATGCACACGCTGTAACACTCATCAACTCATGACATCTGGTCGCCAACTCAGTTTGCTAGAGTTATTAACATAGTCCGGAGTGAGTTGTGATAAACTTTTGTAACAACACTCTCTGTTTTCTTTACCGTCCATTAGATCGTAGTTCTGTACTGGAATGATTGCACTGCGTTGATTTACAAACATGATTCTTGCGTTGATTCAAAAACAAGATTAAGAAAAATAAACCAAAAAAAAGAAAAAATTAATCATGAAGCACCATGGCGGGTGAACGATAAAACCATACTTGTGAAGGGCAGGCATGCTCGTAAAAACTTACAAATAAAGATCCTTCTTAAAGGTTATCAGAGAAATAGCCACAGCTGACATACTCTTAAATACGAGTCAGAAATTAAAAAGACACTTCACGAGAGATCCTCCTTTCTCAGCTAACTAGAACAACTGAAAACAGCCAGAGAAGAGGTACAGCTGGGTGCCATCTTCCCTTATGCTTCACATCATAATATTAATTTTTATGCCACGGAATTTGCTTATTGCTGGAATTTAGTTAAGAGATGTATATTCAAGAAGAATAAATTTTGAAAATGAAAAGCATAATAAAAAAGCTACAGTAAAAGCAATAACTAAGATACAACACCACATGTTAAAGAGTGAATTTTAACGTGATACAAAGTTTTATCATGAGTTCAAAAATGTTTCCTAACAAGTACATAACATGTGACCTGTTCTGAGTGTGTTCCGTTGGGATTGGTTTTTAGCTATGTTCTATCTGTCAGTTTAAAAGTTCATTTGAAATACTAAGTAAGTACCTATATCACTTTTTTTATAACTGATAATAATATCATCAGCAAATTATAATTAATTTAAATATCATTATCAGTAAAAATTATTTTAGAAATAGAAATGGCATTCCGTAATAAGCTCCTCTAATCTAAGTGTATTTTGCACACAAAGATTTATTGAATAAGAAAAAGCGACAAGCTCTTGTGCAATATAAGATGTTCAGTCGACCGAGTTTTTGAGGAACAATGGATAAAGGAAAAGCCTCAAGTTCGGTCTTAAAAAGAAATTTTTAATATTTGAACGGCACCTAAATTGAAAATGATATATTATTGAAGTTGCTTAGTGCCTTGGGCAAACTTATCGTTAAACCTTTTTCTTCCATATACACTCCATATGCTCACATGACCAACAGCACCGATACAATACAACACTGGATGAGGGATTTCCCCGCACAATCGCATAATCACAAAAGAAGCAGCTGGTAATTATGATTCACCATAAAATCACTAATCGTCTTTCATGTGAGAGAGATGTAAATCGAAAGTAATAATAATAATCTGCCCATCCCCCCCCCAATAATGGCTATTTTTGAATTGAGCAATAAGCATCCTTTACTATCTTAAAGGTCCTTAATTTGTACGGTTTCGAATGACATCAGGCAACGTTATTCAGCGAATAATCAATTATTATCCGTCTGTATTTTTATCTTTTTTTTATTTCATATTTTTTTCAAAATCAGATACTCTTAATGACATTGTTACTCACTTTAAAACTTCCAAAAAAACAATTGTCTCAGAAAATAGAAAAAGATATAATTTTATTAAAATTCATCGAGGAACCAGGCTATGCTCCTAATTCGAACTTTCTTGTTAGGGTGTCGATGTACGAGCAGCTTGGTATTTGTTTTTGTTTTTACTTTTTAATTTATAACATGAGGATTTGATTTGATAACGAACGAAATTCGTTCATTGCGAGTAATTTTTGTTGTCAAGTAACTGTATATATACTACAGTAATACAACTAAGTTAACTTGAATTTATATAAAATGGAGATAGAAAATATCGACAAAATTGAGTAGTTGATAGCGTGAAAAAAATTTAATTAAGTATAATAAAACCTCAAATAAAAATAATAAAACTCTTCTATTTGTGATTTTCTTTTCCCAAGCAATTAAATGGGGCCGTTAAGAGTAAAGAGTATAATCAGAAAATAAGACCTTTTAACTCAGGGCCTTAATTGGTAAATAAAATCACCCATTTAAAACCCAGATAAAGGAAATATATATTTTTTTTTTAATAATAATCTGTAATAATGACCTATGGGTTTTTAAAAATAACGTAACAACGTAAAATATTTGGACGGAGAGGGACGAATAAATCGCAGAATTTAGACGTTCACACATTGCCGAACTAAGTAAACTTTATCCGGTAAGTGTAACAGAGTTGATTGCTGCGCGGCGAATAAAATGGGCATGTAAAATTGCAAAATTCGGTTGTGAACAAATTTCTAAAAGATTAATTAGTAAGTACTGTGCCGACTGGGAAACGTCCAAGGGGCAGGCCGAGACGGAGGCGGGCGGATTGCGTGAACGCAGATCTGGCGAAGCTAGGTCTGGACGGCGGTCGGTGGATTGAGGTGTGTAGGGTGCGAGTTTTGGTGTCGGCATCGAATCTTTGGGTCGCTAAGCCTTTTTTATAATCATATTATTATTATTATTAATGTGCATTATCCTTCCTCGAAAATACATGTTGGAGCTTTTTATTTGTATGTTTTTCATTCGTTCATTCATTCAGGGGCCAGCAATGTTTACTTTTTATAAATAAATAAATATTATGTTTATATAAATAAATATTATATTCAAATAAATAAAATTTGAATAAACTCTTTAAAAAAAAAAACCTTCAATAATCATCGTAGAATGTAAAATTGTAGTTATGTAACTTAGTTTAAATAAACTGAATTAACATATAACTTATTTAAAGTAAAAGTTGAATTTTAATAGGACATGGTCGACTCTCAAACCTTAATTCCTTCTTAAGTGTCTCAAATCTTAATTACTTGTTTTCGTTCTAGTTTATTTTTGGAAAGATTATAGTTAAGTAAACTAAAATATCTAAAAAACTAAAATTTAAATGGTAAATTAAACCATAGTACAAATCCCTCTTTCTACTTCTAATCCACACAGCGTATAGAGTATTAAAATAAATAAATAAAAATAGGATCAGCAGTGTGTTTAGTTTATTTTTCTTTCATTTTGGGCTCAAATTTCCTTATGTACTAATTAATTTGACAGATCCCGAGTAGTATTTTAAAGGAGAACTTTTAAATCAATGATTCAATTGGAACATAAACAGTCTTAATTAGTATATTCTTTTTTTAACAATTTTTTGTTTCCACGAATAGTCAAAAGTAGTTGAATTGGAATAATATATTGAAATGCTAATAGTGAACTAGATTACTTTATTTCCAAAACACCACAGCTTTAGAAAAAAATCTATTGGGAACTTTTTGAAGGTAACTTTTATTAAGTATTTTTAATATTACAATAATATAAAAGTATTTCAAGAAGCGTGATTAATTTCCAAGTTCATTCAACCTTCAGCCGATTATTTAAACTGGAGCGAAGGCATTCTCCCCCTACGCTCTATATAGCAGTGACTTTACTTTAACTTAATGCCGTCAAGGGAATACCTTCCCCTTCATATATATATATAATATAGCTAGGGTGCCCGGCTTCGCTCCGGTAGTTGTGTGGTAGTTTTAATAACAGAAAAACTTTAAAATTAAAGGAAATATAGAACAAAATTAGCCCTTTCTTGAAACTTTTAACATGGTATCAATATTCAGATTCGATATCTGCAGAGTCCGCCCAAATAAGGAACCTATATATGTACTTTAAGGGGGGTTTAAAATGGTGAATGAAAAATTAATTTTGCTGCAACTTTGTCGAGTCATGCATCGGTTTTGATGGTTTCTGTGATTCTGAATTCTATAAGCCCATTCCAAGCAGTCAGCAGATAATAAGTTATTAGATTATGGTTGAAAAATCTATTAGTTAAAAAACTATATTTCGATTACAACTTAAGCGCCGACTACTGTGATGGTCCTATTAGATCCAGAAGTTTAGAAACTACCGAAGATTCATAGAAACTTTTTTTTTAAGACCTTTCTTCCAGTTCAATCTCCCTTAAGATATATAGTATATATAGCAACACGCCGACATAACTTCCTTAATCCCATGTGGAGTCGTTTTTGAGCCTTTTCGGCACGCACATTGTACACTTTGCTTTATAATATATATTGATGATTACTTAGCATAGCGTACATAAGATATTCGAATATGGTGTAGTAGTATAAACTGTTTCATAATAATAAAGTAACCTTTAATATTCTTAAAATGTTTTTAGTGTATACGAACAGTAATTTCTATGAGGATTTTATATTCAAAAAATCTTTCTCTAACTAGCATGTCCGTGAGTTTTATGTACCTATACGATTAAATTGGAAAAATATTTTAAGTAACTATTGCACTTATTAATAGTGAAAGGAAAACAAATTACAATGCTTTCTTTTAATTTCAAACGAACATGATTGATTTAAAGGCATAGAATAGATGCGTAGTTGCCTATTTTTTAAGTAATAGCAAAACGATCAATTTTTCATCGATCCAATAAAAAGTTGTGAAGAATTTTTTTTCTAAAATCGAACCCTTATTCACAAACATGTATCCTATCGTACATAAAACTATCTGTAAGTACATAAAAAACTAAGTCTTGTGTGTTAGACCATTTCTATGGCTAGACCAATATATATGATTTTCCATTTGTTGGATTCGTCTCTACCCCGATCAGCATGATAAGTATAAAATAAGAAAACAATGTTTTTAATAAAAATTCGTTAGCAATCAGACCATGTGGGATCGGATAGACCGATTTGGCTACTTCTTTTTTTAAACTGTAGGTAATCCGGTTAAGGGGAAGAAAGATTAGGAAAAAAAAAATCTTGGATGACTTTCCTAAATAATGTTTCTTAAAATGCAATTGGATAGAATATTTCCCCCATTCGCCTTGGAGCGATTTTCGCGCACAACTCAAGAGCTATCCATTTTTAGCTTAGTTACCGATCAGAGCTATATTTTACACACACACACACACACACACACACACACACACACACACACACACACACACACACACACACACACACACACAATATATATCTATATATTTTAAGAGCTAAATATTTTCTAATATCCCCACAAGGGATCCCAAAATGTAATATATGCCTTCTGATGGGCTTAATATTAAGGATGATTAAGATTTAATAACTCCTACTCTATGGCTGTTTCCTGTTTCCATTCCTGTTCCATTCCTGTTTCCATGCTCTATGGATGTTTCCACCATAGTGACTATGATATTTTTAACAATGATAATCTTGCCAGAGCAACGCAGTCCTTCACCTCTCTAAAGTGAATCACCAAGGGATAGGCATGGACCTCGGTGATTTTAGGGCGCTATCTAAGCAAGGAAACCAGAACAGAGGGGCAACCAATGTTACAGGCCCTGGGAGGACAACCCCCAGGATGCTATAGGTAGGATGAAGTTGGGGTGAGGAAGGAGAAAATAAATAAAACAAGGCAACTAGGTCTAAACTTCCCAGAGATACCAGGAGCTATCGGACAGGGAAGGAAGGGAGGAGAGAAAGAGTGTCTATGACCGCCAAGGTCAAAGACCAGATGAAGACTAATTAATTTTTCTTTTTTTTTTTTCCTCCAAACCCCTAATTAATTGATTTGGTGCGGGGTCAAAGTGGAAAATTAAAATCTATTTCGGCTAAAGTGTGTTACGGCTTTGTACTGGAACTGGGTTCCATTTTAAAGCAGGTCTGTGCTGTCAGGGTGTTATTGTATATTTGCATATATGTACATGCAAATTAAATGATTTCAAATGGTGTTGGGGCACACCAATTTTCTGAATATAATTAATGTTGAGCAAAAGTGCTCTATTTATACCTCAGGGGACAAACAATTGACCAATCACAGCCCTGCACTGTTATAGTTGAATTGATAGGACCTTGTATCTTTAGGCTTTATTTTATTGTTTTTATGTTTTTACAAGCTATTATTTTTAGAAAGAAGACAAAATAAAAAAAAAAAAAAAAAAAATTCTCTTGTAAATTAAATAAGTTCGTAATGTTCTGGAATCGTAGTTGCCGGATCGGCCACAGATGGCGCATGTGTATGTTTTATACACACGGAGGCATTGGCTCCTATTTGTTTACATTAGATTACATTTTCTTTCACATCTGTTTTTCGAATCTCAATGTCATTATTTTACTTTCCTGTACAGCATTATAAGTAGAATTAAACAAAATAAAAATAATACTTAACTATCTGCAGTGAATAAACAACTTAGTAATAAAAACTGAAGAACAAGTAGGTTATGTTATTGATAGAAATATTATATCTAACATTTAAATGAAAAAAAGTATTAGTTACTTTCCTTTATTATTAAACGTTATTAAATGACATTACCTTATCTTAATTAAACATTTAAAGAAATAAATAAAAGTAATAAGCTCCTAAAATTAACAAAAACGAGCATTATTTCAATAAAGAGGTTAACCTAACAGAATAATTATTCAAACTAAACAAGGTATTTACAACAATAGCACTTATAAGAACTATAAATTATTAAAAAAAATTTGTTAACATTTAAAATTAAAATTAAAAAAAACTACTTTGTTAGAATCAAACCTATACAAGGAATATTTACAGTTTTATTTAAAAAAAAAAACTCTGAGGGCCCCTGAATATATTACAATATATATATATATATATATATATATATATATATATATATATATATATATATATTGATACGTGAAACAAATATGGCCTAATTAAAATTTATTAATAGCTAAATTAGGAGATATTCTTAATAATAAATAATTGAAGATCTGATGACTCAAGATTCAAAAAGGGAAGACAAAGGGAATTTGTAGAAATCCGGTATAGACACCTTCCAGGAAGTAACGTCCTATACTCAAGCAGATATGTCGAAGAGAGATGGAGTTATATTGAAGGTAGAAAGGGATATAATTGCAGGGTTTGGCCTCAAGATATCGCCACAATAAGGAGAAAAAAGTTGAGAGTGGGAGTAGAAACAAAGGACATTCGATCAAGCACAGCCGACTAGTCAACATTGCATTTTCTCCATCCTACTTAGTTAACAGCCTTGACTATGATCTTCAGATCAGAAGAACACAAGAGGAGTCCAGGATATTGAGTACATCATCCATAAATTCAGCATCAGCTATAGCAAGTATCCTGAATATTATGAAGAATAATTTATTAATAACGAGCTCAGTTAATTAATTCAATTATAAATTAGATTCAAGTAATTCAAAAGCGCTTATAGTTATTATTAAATGTATTTAATTAGAATTGTGTTAAGGTTTAATTTGTCTTATAAATTTACATAGTTTTCGTTGTCAATAATAAAAATCAATAACCATAATTCAATGCCATCGTGTTATTCATATATCAATATTTTAATGAATAAATTATTTCATATTGTATTAAATTTTATTTCTATTCCATGGTTCATTCCTGTTATTGAAAGATTATTTTATTTCATATCAATATTCATATTAATACGAGCCTTACCTCTCATATTTTAGAATTCTAATTTAAAAAGAAAATAAGTGTATTCCAAGAGGGACTATTACCTAGACAAGCAGCCAAGCTATAAAAGATTATTATTTGTAGGGTAAGATATTTGAGGGAGAGGAAAGGAAATCTTATTAATATATATATATATATATTATATATATATATATATATATATATATATATATATATATATATATATATATTTATGTATGTCTCCTACATTTATGGGTTTAAACAAAGTCGTGTTATTGAGATCCTTTGTCTAATTAACTACACATGTTTCTTATTTTAAAGTATCTTTGTATAATCTGCGTTTATTGTAAAAAAATAAAAATACCTTTTGTTTATTTCAGCATATTCGATTAACACTTTAAATATAACTCTATAACGATTAACACTATAAATTAACTCAAGTTGATTACTGAAAAAAAAAAACAAGAAATGTCCGCCACTTCGTATTAATAAGAATAATCGTACTATTATTATTATTTTGAGCAGACGTGACAAATGAATACTAATTGTTCTTCCATATTATTTTATCTTGAATTCATCAATAAATAGCCCACCCGGCGATATTCGGACCGCCTTAGCTACTTATGTGTAAAGAAAAAAATTAATAGTTTAATAAACACATATTTGTTCTACATGGGTGATTATCATATTATTTGACCATTTGATGTCCCTGGGTTTTATTATCGTTTTTCGCATATTTTTTTTTTGGGTCCAAAAAAATGTTTTAGCTTTAGTTTTGGAGACTTTTCTTAGAGGAATACGATAGTAACAGTAAAATTATCATGGCACATCCTACGAAATAAATATTTCGATATGAAGCTGGAACATGTCACGAGTGTTAGTTTCCCAGCTAATAATGCTTAGTCCATCGCATCTTAAAATGGAACACTGAGTATTGATTAAATTGAGCATTTGATATTTCATTGTTATTTAATGCGATTTCAAGGTATGAATGTTTTTTATCTCCACTGACTATAAATGAGGAAAATATATTTGTCCCTAAGGTTAGTGAAAAAATTCATCTTAATTGTTACCGTTTGTGTAGGGCAATACTGCTCTTTTAAAATATTCAAAAGAGGCTTAATAAACTTTGTTTGTGATCCAGGCTTTCAATTTAAATGCAAACTTGGATAAAAAAAAAATCTAATACGAAGCTATCTGATATTGCATGCAAAAAATGGTAAGTCACAAAAATTATTCATCACGAGTGTTACATTGATTATTCTTACCACTGTTTAATTAAAAATGTGGATGATAACTGAAAAAGAAGTAGGTTAGGGACATGTATTTTAGGTTAAACTGTCTTAAATATCCAAAACTTGATCAAGCTAGGAATGGTAATTTTGTGTAAAAATGTAACACTCGTGACGGAGCAATAACATTCGTGATTAACTTTAATATTTTAATACCGAGATTGCAGAATTTTATCGATTTACTTTGTCTAGGCATTGTCAGTAGCAGAATTTCAGAGGCGCTATAGAGAAAAAAGAAAATTAAACCAACAACGCGAGGCAAAATTTAAAATAAGTCAAAAAGAAAGAAATATAGAGAAACAAAATAAATGAAATGAAATCTCATTGAGCTGAAAAGGAAAAGTTACAATCTAAGAAAATATCTAGGGCTTATAGGGATTGTTCGCTGCAGCTCAATCATATTTAAATGTACCTCAAGTGCTGCCATCTCTGGAGGGCTCTGATAAGTTGTGGACCCTGAACCCTACAGGAAAAAATTCATGTTCATCCCTGTGTACTGTGAGGGATCCCTCTGTTTTAAGCATGAACTGGTTTCTCAAATAATTATGGAGGAGTAAAAGAAGCCCAACAGGGGAGAAGAGGTTAGGGAGATTGAGATGGCCAGCAACAACAGAAGCACCAGCAATAGAACAGGGGAAATTTCTAAAACAAGAAACTGTGAGTCAACTTAATTCATTCGACCAATCATGTCAATCATAACACTCATCAAGCATCATTTCTCTTTTGTTCAGTTATTATGATAATTTTCTTAATGTCTAAGATATTTACCAACAACCACTAACCATGAATATTCCTCATTATGATGTACATTTACGTCAATACACTGCAATATTATTCAATTTAGTTTTATTTTATACAGTCCACAATTGAACAATTGAACCAGCTTTAAAGTAAAGTACCTCGGGCTCTGACAGTCTGCTGGGAGCCCGAGATACAACTGGGATCGAAAAAGAAAAATATGTGTCCTTAATCCTATCTCCGTAACTCCTCCTGTTCCACCGCATGAACAAATTATTCTTCCACCGATTTTACTGATAAAGCTGACAAACAGCACTCGTCTTTAATATCAAGGATACCAGTCTTTATAATCAGACCAAATTTAAAATCAAAAAGTTCATTTTTTTTCTCACTCGATTATCAAGATAAAGAAATTTGGAATGGTCAAATAAAATGAGAATGACCCATATATTGATTTAAAAAAAAAAAAAAAAAAAAAAAAGAAAAAAAGACAACCGCAATTGTGTTTTAATGAACAGACTTTCCAATAATGTTTTTTAAAATAGTACCAAAAATGGGTAGTTGTTGGGTTATGCACGAAAAACCATCCCAGGCGCATGAGATATATTCTGTCCACTCACAGTCTATGAACATGGTGGGCAACGTTTAGATCGTTTCTGCCCGTAAGAATAGTGAAAAAAAAAACTGTGATAAAAAAAAGGAAATAACTACGCTAATAATTGTCCTATCGTCGTGATTTTTTTATTTTGTAATTGAAAAAAAAGGTATAATACTGTGTAGCAATAATAGACAAAAACCGAGGAAAATATATTTTTCTATCCTATGAAAAAAAAAAATTATTATTAGTATTGAAATAAAATGTAAATACTGATAATTGTCTTCATTAACGGAAATTACACTATAAACTTTTAATATTAAGTCTGAATATTGAGCAAAAAGCCCTATCACAATCCGATGAACGGTATGGTCGCGCATAAAATCAGATCAAACAAGCATTGATTTTTATATATTACATATGGTTCTTAATATATTCATATTTTATTTTTTTGGTAAGTTCATTCGTAGCTGGCGACTGCTGATTTTTTTACAAAGATGTAAAGATAATCGGAGAAATAAACAAAATTCAAATTACTCTGAATACAGAAAGTTTTCAATAATGAAATTTCTTAGATGAACAAAAGCTTTACCAGCAGAAACAGCATGCAATCATTATTTAACGAACTAGAATACCTGTTAAGAAAAGAAAAAGTCAATACTTGTTAAAAATAAACTTTATGTTTGCATTATTTATAAACTTACTTCATCCTTTCATGTCAACACGTTCATACTTTATTGAGTGAATTTTTTTTTACAATTTCCAAGATTGTTTCCATGGATAAAGTATATTTATTTACTTATTCACTATAATTATTGAAATATTTTCTTGCCTTTCAGAATTTTTATCTAAGAGACCAATAAGGGTGTTACTATTATTTTTAGCAGTATATTTTTCAAAAATAGTAGATAGTAGCACTTTACCAGATGTCTTTACAAGAGGTTGATGTATCGCATGTTAAATGTAAAAAATTATTTGCGGCACAAATGTACGGTTTCAGTACTTCGTAAGATAGTACTTTTCCTTGGTAAATATTTTTGTAATAAAGTGATTATACTGAGATCACGCTCTACCGACTTTCCTAAATTAATAATTTAATTAAGAGTACCCGCTTTAAGGAGGCTGGGTGTGCACCAAGAAGGCTCCCCCACCCCTTGTACAGATTGGAATGTTCATAGCCTATTTCAAAAGCGGAGCCTGGGTCCGCACCGAATGTGTTAAGCATAGTACTTCTATGCCTTACCTCTAAGCTATTCCATTTTCATTATTTATTTTTTTATATGTATATAAAAAGAGGTTATTAAGATTATTTAATATCAATATTTAGACATTTAATATTTATTAGTGGCCATATTGCATTTTTATTTTTAAGTCTGTTATGATGTTAAAAAAAAAAAAAAAAATGCCAATGTAAATTATATTAAGTAAAGAATTTGAAACTTATATTTCATACATTGTTAGCAATTAGTAGCCCGGAATTGAATAGAATAATTTATATTAGTCTCAATTTTGCCAAAAATTAAATAATTATTTTAAATTTAATTATCAGAAAGCATCCTAAATAAAAAATAATGTAAGATGATAATGGCAGATATGTGGTTATATTATAGAGGAAGGCTATATAGATATTAGATATTCATTCTATATATTTATAATAATAAATTATATATTTATTTTAAGATCAACAATGTAATATTAACTATCTTAACTTAAAAATAATAGGTACTCTAATTATTATTAATAAATATTAATATTAATAATATTAATTAATTTATATGTATAAACATATAAAAAAAGTATTTATGAATTGTATCATAGATTAAGACAAGGAATCCTGCCTCCGCAGGATTTCGTATATGCGGGCAGGCTGGGAAAATTGTTTAGCGGGGGGGAGAGGCTGCTAAACTTCTTAAGTTCTGAGGAGGTATAATTAAGGTAGAATTGTTGGTTCAAAGAAAAGCTATTGACATTTGAAAATTACAATGTATTTTTATTTATTACTTAAAGCATAAAGTAAATGAATAATAATTGATTTAATTTGTAGTTTTTGTTTCTCATATTTTCTGCTTCACCCTGCGGGCGGCCATATATTAAGAATCGATAAATAAATTGGAAAATTTTCTATCACATTTATATAGTTTAACAACATTTCCGAGTGCCTTACTAATTTTTTTTTTTTTAAATTCCGACAAATATAAGTTTTTTTTTGTTTTTTTTTGGTTCCTCCCCTTCCTCGCCTTGTAGGCTAGGAAGTTATTGTACATTATTTTATGACTGGAAATGCATGCCGATTAATATTATAACTGATAAATAAATAATTATTATTTTATATTTGTCTAAAAGAAGGCAACAGGAACTGTTGTACGCACAATATTCTTTGAAAAGTATTAGTGTAGTTAAGCATTTTAAATAATTAACAACAAGTGTATATATTTTAAATATATAACAATAAAACATGTGAATCTCAGATTTACCATGTTTAAATCTGAAATATGTTCTTTTTTTTTAAATTATAATCTAGAAATATACCTAATAATCGATAAAATAGAAAAAATGATCAAGCTTAATTAATACAAATTATTTACCTAATTTTCTGTAATCAATGCTTAGAAGTAAACCAGCGAAAAAACCGTTTGAGACGCTCAGTAGGAGACTGAATGATTTTAAAATATTCTAGAATATTCCAAATGTTTTTGAAACAGTATGTAGAATCCAGAAGGCTGCCACGGTTAGCCAATGAGGTAGCAGTATTGGATATAACTTAATTATCTAGGTCTTCCTGTATCGCCATAACATTCACTTGCTTCTTTCTGTTCTTATAACGTGACGATTCGGTTGTGTTAGTTCTTCAGTTTTTAGTCGCTTTTAAAAAGAATAAAACTAAACAATGTTTGTTTATTTCAGTTATAATTGAGTTAATAGTAGTTTTAATTAGTTTTTTAATAACAAGTGCCGTTTCGATATTAATAAGTTTTTTAAAAACTAAGTGGTTCGTCCAGTTACTGAAAATCGACGCCATTGCAGTAAGTGTTGAAATTTTGATGTTTGTTAATAACCATTGTTTTACGATTTTTAATGAATTTTCAGCAAGATTTTATTCTGAAAAGGATTCATGGATTGTGTCATAATGAATATTGAAATATCAATAACTTTCCAAAATTATAAAATTTTACTACTTTTAATTTTGTTGTGTATCAATATTTATGTCAAAAGTTTTTAATAGTTATTATCGATCTTGTATAGGTGTAATTTTATGGATTTGGAGGGATCTAGTTTAAATAGATTTGTCACTTGTTTTTTAATGAAATTCAGCATACTCATTATTAAAATTCTCACAACATTAATTTATTATATATTATTATTATTTAAATGATGGCTGAATTTTCGAGTTTTCCTACTCCTCCATCATATTCCTGCTGGTTCAGTTGTGTATTTTTTAATTTTTTTTTCTTTTTATTCTGTTTTTTACACTGAATTTATATTCACCTTTGTTAATACTGTGTTTATTTAGGTGTTTTAAATCAATTCTATGACCTTTTGAAATAGTACCATTCGAAATAGTAAATGGCAATTTTTAATTTGTCAGTATTTCAAGAATATTACATAACAATATTGGCTTATCTAGTGGCTCACAGTCAAAATGTGCAAAAAAATATTTATATTTCAACTGCTACTTACTTCCTATTTGTTAAAATATAAAAACCAATGCACTTGAGGACATACCTAATGATTCACTGTCATACATTACATTTATATAAGCAAATCAACTCAACAGCATTTATAGAAATATAAAAAAAATTCTTCGTAAAAAATCATAGTGACTGAAAGTCACAGTGAAAAAGATGCAATGTTATTTCTGTTTAGGAAAAATTGAAAGTAACAAGAAGTAAATCTTCACTTCATTGAAGAACAATGGATAAACATTTATATTGTTACAACCAGAAAAAAAAAATGAAAGTAAGTGCCATCGCGCTTGGACAAATAAATAATTTGGCTTTTTTTAGTGATAAGGTTCCCAAGCATTCTTCTTATGTTGCAAGAGAATGGTTTTTATATATTTGCCCCAAAACTATAAAAACACTTCCCAATTACCAGACCTAAAGGTCATAGAGAATTCATGGAGTAAATTAGAAACAGATCTGTGGAAACATGAGATATCAAACAGAGAAGATCTCAAAAAGGCACTTCAAGAAGAATGGGATAAGATAAGCCAACCTTACAAATAAAAGCTTGTCCAATTCATGCCCAATCATTTGAAAGAGGTAATAAAAAATAAATTTTTTGATTTTTTTGATGTTTTTAATATTGCATCCTTTTAATTGTTACCTTAGAAGTGTATATTTATCCATGGGGTTTTAGCTCAATTCTAGCCTAATTTTTTTATTTTATTTTTGTAAACAAAGATTATTGAAAAAAAGTGTTGGCTTGGTATAAAATATTTTTTTTCATTCTAAATTCCTTGCATCATTTGACTGTGAGCCATTGTATATGTATTTCAAGTTGTTTTTCGGAAGATCAACACTATTGCATTTAAAAAATAAGGAGGATTTGATATCTCACCACTCGATTATTTGAATGTTACATTTGATATTATATCAATTATTTTATTATATAATTAATATAAAATATAATTTTTTTACAAAATTTGTTTAATGTCATCACATCCTACTTCCTTATTACATTACGGCGTAGTTGTAAAATATTGTTTAACCCTTAACTACTCACCCAAATCAATATGACTACTCACCTCGGGTCAATATGACCCAGAACAAACAAAAATATTTAAATAACCTTAGGGTGTAAGATATTAGTTTTAATCAACATGAAAAGGCTTGAAAATATATATTTATGTATGTATACAATAAATGAAAGTTTTAAAATATGAATAACATGTTGAATTATAGGTCTGAAGTGAAGTACTAACATAAAGAAACTCCTAATTACTATTATTAACATAATTTCTTTTGATTTAAAATTCAAAAATTTCTACAAACAACCTTTTCAATTATAACAAATAAGATGAGTGGTTTTTACAAATTTAATCCCCGCATCGGACACAAAACAAGGACCTTCACAACTACTCACCTCGGGTCAAAATATCGATTTAGATGAAATAATCACCTCCCTTATTTTCCAAACAATGGCAAGAAGTAACTAGAGCCAAAACAAAGGATATGTCAAAGTTTAGTTATCATTCAATGTCAAAAAGGTATAAATAAAATGAAATGAAACTTGGTAGGGGTCAATATGACCCGACGTAAGTAGTTAAGGGTTAATAACATTATTTCCGACTTATTTTTTCATACATGCAAATTAAGATTTCCATTAGGAAATGGAATGACATATTTGTGTTTTGATTGATATAAAAATATCAGTAACTGGTTTTATCTAAAATTTGAATACTTAACACACCACAAAATTAGTTTTTCGAGAAACAACATTTAAATTACAACTTAATTTATCTACAATTTCTGTTACTTATTCAGTAATTCAAATGCTATAATTAGAAAGTGCTTGTCAGTTTTTTCTTTCTTATTTTACAATCTAACGTGCACTGCATACAATAAATAAACTTTATTTAATTACATGTTTTAAAAAGTATATCATATGGTCAGTAATTTAAAAAGTAGATTATTAATTTACATAAAATATAGTGGTTTGTTAACTAATAAGAATCTCTTCCATTGCTGCAATCGTTGATATATCTTTCTTTTTTTAATTTTAAAAAATAATAATTTTTTTTTTTTTTTTTTTTATTTGCCTTTCATTCAAGAATGCTATGCAAAATATATATTTGGGCTACACTTAATCTGAAACCGATTTCTAAAATTCAATTTTAAGATAACTACAACTAAATTAATACTGATGCATTGCTTAAATTTATTTTTGTAACTTTTAAAACTCCCAAATTAATTTTTAACTACATGCTGACTAAACAACCGTTTGTGCTTGTTGAAAAAAAAAAACTCCAAAAATATTTATTAACAGTACATAAGATGTTCACTTTAAAAACTTATTTTTTAGAAAATTAATTTTAATGGATGATTATTTAATGAAACATTAGCATCACCCAAAAAATTATTTAATTTTGCAATCCGATAAATAAAACTAGATATATATAAATATATATAGATAATTAGTTAATGGCTTATTCTTTATTCTGTATTAAATTCATTAAAAAAAAAAAAGGCCTATTAGATTAATGAGGAAATGTTACTGACTTGACTACATATACATAATTTTATTAAACCAACATTCTTTAGTTGACAAAGGTTGCAAACTATGTGTTTTGTCAATCACAGATATATATATTAAAAATAACAAAAATATGTTACCATATATTGCTTTAGTATTTAACTATATCAAGAATATGCATTTTATTTTTGGCATAAAAGTTAATTTTTTTCAGATTTACAAGTTATCTTTGAATAATATATGGGTTGGGGAATAAGAAAACTACAAAAAAAAAAAAAAAAAAAATAAATAAAGATCTAAGGAAATTAAGATTTTCTTTTTATAAGGTTCTAAAAGCTTAAAAGCAGTATAAATATTATTTTTATTGACTTTTATTTTATTCCGTCTAGTCATTATATTTTAATTGTTGTTGACGTTTCACTTGTTATTGTAAGAATTATAAAAACCGAAAATAACAGATCATCACAAACAAACTTAACATTATTAGAAAACTATTAAAAATTTATTGAAAAAGGGTTCATTTATATGTCAAGGCAAGGAACATATCCTCATGTATTAGCATGATTTCAACTATTTCTGTTAAATAAATTAACCCCTTTTCAATCATTTTTAACAGTTTTCTAATAATTTTAGATTTGTTTTTGATGATTTCTTATTTTCGGTTTTGATAATGCGAAACGTGAAAAAGAACAAAAATATAATGGCTTGACTGAATAAAAGACAATAAAAAGAATATTGAGACTGCTTTTTAGCTTTTTAAACCTTATTCTTCTATGGTGTTATATAGACTTCTTATTTGTTGAAGGTTACAATAGATTTTTCTTTAGTTATATTTAAGCCTTCCTATAAATAAAAAAAAAAAAAAAAAAAAAAAAAAAAAAAAAAAAAAAAAAAAAAAAAAAAAAAAAAAAAAAATCCTGCATTACTACAACCCATGAAATTCACTTGCGGACTAATCACTAGGAAGTGATTAGTCCGAGATCGCGCTCAACCATATTTTTTTCTTTAATTAATATTAGTAATAAACAAAAAAATAATGAAAATGTTTGTTACGAATCTTTGAATATCTTTCCCATTAACTGTATTTCTAATAACCGGGAGTAAGGTTCGTTGAACCCAATTAAGACGAGACTAAACTGCCAAGGAAGCAAGATATAAGGAACATGATCGAGCTCATAAAAATCATTTCCAAGACGGTTAGGAATTCCCTGCCTCTTCGGCGAGAATGAAGGGAAGGCGGACGGAGTTCATTTCGCCCCCGACGACGGACGACACGTTGTATTAAAAGCTTTTCGAGATTGCCCCGGAGGGACTTTAATTTAACCAACTTCTCATTAAGCAGCCTTCCTCGTCAAGTTCAAAAGGCAATTTCGGCGCTATAAGTGACATCTATCCAGGCGGCCCTAAGAAGAAAATGGAAGCGCGACCTTGAGTCACGTGCAATCTGAGAAGGCTTTTGATCCCGCCTGTTAGCTATCGACTGGCAGCTGTTAGCAACTTCAGGAAAAGAGGAAAGTTGTTTGATTCCTTAATTTATTTTTCCTTCACAAAAATTTAAACGTTACATGGTCATTGGCTACAAACTATTGAATTAATAAAATAAAAATGTTATTAACGTCATATAAAAAATTATTTTGTACGGAAAAACAAAATAAAACAGTAACACTAAAGCTATGTCACTTCTAGGGGTAGTCTATTTGGAAACGGTGCCGGATCTCAAGTGAAGTGTATGCGTCAGGGGTTAGTTTATCCCTTTTGAGTGGAAAAAACGAGTTGAAGTCAAAAAATTCTATCTAATGCTGCCAATCAAGAACATTTTAAACTGAAAAGAACGCGATGGGATCCCGCAATATCACGGTCGAAATAGGCCACGCAAAGAAGTGACAGCAGTAGTGCTACCAAAGTAGTATATATAAATAATATTAAATTTTTAGTAAGGTTCATTTAAAAAGAAAGAAATCATAAATATCTTAGCAATCTTTATATCATTTTTCATAATTTTTAATGCTAAAAATTAAGTTTCAACTTTTTCTGTTTCACCTTAGTACAGTTATAGAGCTTGCCTGTTACAATAATTGCAATATTATTTATTATTTTATACACCTATAATCAATTTAATGTTTCTGAATATATATATTTAGTATTATTGTTCACATAAATTCATAATTTTGTATTGACGATTTCCTGAAGGCTGTTCCTGATAATTTGGTACTTGTTCATCTAAAAAGGTACTAATATATTTAGAAAATGTTCTTGTTGGAAGAACTCGATTTATGCGGTGTTAGTGTATGTTTGTATATATATATATATATATATATATATATATATATATATATATATATATATACATATTTTTTTTTTTTATTCCAGCCTCTGGGAATCTTAAGTGTACTTTTTATGTCTTGAGGTCATTTTTTTTTTTTTTGTTCCGTCTCCTTCAAAAGGTGAAACATTTCTTTTCAATACTTTTCCTTTGAAGCCATCTTCGCTCTGCATCCCAGCTAACAAGGTAAATTAGGTTGTAGTTGATGCACCACCTACTTCCCTTTTGCTTTTTTAGTTTTCTTGATGTTGGGATAACTGACTTCAATTCTTTGTAGCACAAGAAAAAAAATACAGGCTAGGTACTGTATTGAGTTATGATCAACATTTTTTATTCAACTAATTCAGTGATAAATCAAATACTAAACATGTATATTTTTATTTTAACAATTAGTTTTAATATCTAGTTTACTTATTATTCCTGCATAATGGCTATGTAGTTTTTGTGTATTTGTTTTATAATTAACTGTTTTATCAATGTTTTTTATGTAATATGTATGGTATCTATAGTTTTTCTATTTTTACTATTTTTTTTTTCTACCTATTATTTTTATATCATCAAATTTAAAGTTATATTTTCTTTAAAAAATATGTTGAGCTAATGCTGAAGTGTTTATGTTTTTTTTTTTTTTTTTTTTCATATTTTTACAATTAGTTTCATTTTGGTTTTTTCTTGTTATTATTTATTTTTATTTTTTTTTATGTCCCCCATATATAAATTTTATAACTCCACAATCTTAGCATTCAATTTTATAAATAACATTCTTTTCATCTAGGAATTTTATATTGACTTTTTATTCTATTTAGCTCAAATAATTTATTTAATTTATAAAGGTGGTAAATTTATTTATTATTAATACTCATTCTTTTATAAAATACTCCAGACCTCAACAAACCAACATGTTACAGGCATTGCTTTTTCTTTTATTCCTGACATTCACCGATGTCGTAGAAAAGATAGTTTTTCCTCTAGCTTATACATGCTTTTATTCTTGTTTACTGTGAATATTTTACTAGTTTTATTTATTTATTTAATGACTGTATTAAATATTTCTAAAAAATCTTAAACCCTTAAAAACACTAGAGTTCTCCGAAAGCATCTGAACATTTGCGGTTCCGACATTATCCTTATTTGTCCCTCTGCTGGAAGTCAAGTAGGTTTTCCAGGATCCTTTTCCTTCTGTTTTCCAACTTCAAGAGGGCCTATCTCCTCCCCTCTTCCTTCGCCCACAGCAATTTTTGCTCATGGTGACTTTTAGGCTCGTCTGATATTACATACGTAAATTGCATTAGGTCAGTCCCTGTTTTGTTTTTTTATCTCTAACATGCACAAAAAATGTTCACGGTAAAAAATGACAAAATAATAAATGGAGACACCCAGGCTCCATATTCTGGCTAAAAATCCTTAATTGAGCATGCTGGAGGAGAATTATTACCAAAAGGATCTTCAAATAAAGTAAAAAAGGGATAACCATTTGATGGAGGGATCATTTTCTTCAGGCATTCTATCCGAGCAAAGGAGTCTGTAACTAAACGATGCGAAATTTTAACATTCCGTTATGTAATGTAGAGCCGTTGCTGATGCTACATTAATCTAATAATTAATCGGATCTATTTGGTTTAGAGGGAGGAGGAATTTGAGTGAACTGCTTGACGGTCCTCTATTTTCTTTTTAGGGAAAAAAATGTAATATTGAAACAAAAAGAAAAACAGTAATTAAATTAAACTTGGATAAACATCGTGCTAAGACCTAACTCCAATAAACCTGGCAGATCTTACTTAATCAGCAAAGAAACAATCTTTATCGCATATATCGCTAACTTCTTTCATAAGCACTAATATATAAATAAAAAAAGGCAAATGAAATAAAAACTGAACTTTTTTTGTTTTAATTTTTTTTTTTATAAGGCATCAACCACGAGGGTCATTATTGCCTTTTATTCCAGTGTGGAAATTATAACACTGCGACTTAGTAACTTTAATTATAATTTATCGTGCAGATTGATGTGTCTGATGAAATCTAAGACATTATCGACTGTTATTGGGTTATTCTATAAAATGGTGTGAAGATGTTCTGGGATGTTGTACAGTAGTCTTGAAGAATCATATGTACTGCATTCAGTCAGTATGTGTTTGACCGTAAGGAGAGTTCCGCAGGACCGGCATTCTGGCGGTGAATCGTAAGAAGACTTTATTTTAATTATAAGTGTTACTTACAGCTGTGGTGATTTTTCCTTAAAATGGAGTGTAAAAAAAAAAAAAAAAAAAAAAAATTAAAACGTTAAAGAACGGAAGACAAACCCAATAAATAACTAGTACGAAAAAAAAAATAATGATTTTCGTAGATAATTTAAACTAAGCAATTATGTAACGGAATGAATTTATTTGATACTCCTGAATTTCCGTTAATAACAATAACACATTTCCTACAAAAACAAAATTATGTTTACTCAAGAATCGTCAAATTATTAGAGCATCCGGTGATTCGATAAGATAATTCTACTTCCTTTCCAACTCGCTAAACTACATCCTTCTTGTGATTCCACCTTTCCAACTATATTCAAAATATAATTACAGAAACTTGTTGTTCAAATAAGTATGTGCGTGTATACAAATTCACTTATTAAGATGGATTATGTCAATCGTTTATTTGGTTTCCCTACAAAAATAGGACAACCTTGATAGTAAATAATTAATGTTAAATGATATATGTATATGTATATTTGTTTATATATATATATATATATATATATATATATATATATATATATATATATATTAATGTTACAGTGAAACAAATCATTTGTTTAAATATTATTCTCCTAAAATAATACAACGTGAAATTAATAAGTTTAAAAGAATTATTAAAAGAATGATAACCATAGAAAAATTGGTTGTAGGTTCGCGCCCAGCGATGGCCCTAGGATTTTTTAATGGGAGTAAAAAATCCTTAGCCATGCCGTGCCTCGGATAGGACGTAAAATGGAGGTCCCGAGCCTTTACGATGTCAGGTTAAAGATCCCCTATCCTAATTGTACCTGGATAGGCAAAATTTAGGACTCCCACTGTAGCATCGTCCGATTAGCCTTAGTGGCATAAACTGACGTTAAACAAACAAACAAAGAATAATAATTCAGGCGTCTTAAATTTCAACACTTGATAATTAAATTTAATATTCTCAGATTATTTCTTTCTATTCCTTTACAGTTCTATACTTACTTATATGCAATTAGTATGTAAAGGCATCAGATTAATATAGTTGGTTAGTCCTCAATACATCTACAGTGGCTCACAGACAAATTGATACACCTAGATATTAATAGAAGTCTTTTAATAAATAAATGTTCAACTTATATTATGTAGAAAACTATAATTTATTGTTATTCATTTAAATCATCGTAATATGTTCTATGCGTATAAACAGATAAAAATAAACGAGGATTTAATCAGAAGAATAAACATGTTTGTTCACGATTTATTAATTTCCCAGTAAAAATGGTAAATCTTGGTTTTTACCAATATCTGTTTACATTTAACTACTTTCTTTTAGTTAAAATCCTGTGTCGAAAGTGTTTGATTATTTTCAAAGCTATTTAAACAAATATCAGCCATATAATTGAACTTTTGAAATAATGGGACTGAAGACAACTTTCAAAAAACGTGGGCTGGTCATTCAAAATTTGAATGATGGGAAATATCTAAATCAAATAAAAAAGAAAGAAAGACGTTTAACTGATCAGCCGTTAGCGTCATTTAATCTGTCAGCGTTTAGCTGACACAATGATATATATATATATA
The DNA here is from genome assembly GCA_911387785.2 of Aelia acuminata. Classification (NCBI taxonomy): domain Eukaryota; kingdom Metazoa; phylum Arthropoda; class Insecta; order Hemiptera; family Pentatomidae; genus Aelia; species Aelia acuminata. The sequence goes on along the minus strand of OU426979.1, from coordinate 148,347,615 downwards.
TATATATATATATATATATATATATATATATATATATATATATATATATATATATATATATATTGTGGAGGAAAACCGTATTGCCAGAAAAAAATCTAAAAGTCATTGGGATGGGACGTGGATCGTCAGTGAAATAAAGCAAAATCTATGGTTGAGTGCACCCAAAATAGCCGTGGAACTGTCCAAGCGCCAAGGTAAGTGATGAAACATTTCGACGTGTGCTTAGAAAAAATAAATTTTATCTTTTCGACTGCGAGGTGAAATTATTTATTCAAATCTTTTTGTTGATTTTTTTAAAATAATAAAGTTGAATATTTTAAATTGATTGATTTAATACATTTTTAAATTGAGATTTTACATGAATCTGTTGGAAAGTTCATGATTTTTTTTTTTTTTTTTTTTTTTTGCTGTATAAATCCAAGTGTTTTTATTTTCTTTTTTTATTTGGAGTATCGATTTCACTGTGAGCCACTTTACTTCTATATATTTTGCACATAAAAGTTTGTTTAAACCCCATTATAAAATAGTGAATATATTCATCGAGTTTGTATGTGGGTTAAATAATATAATGTAACACTTATGTGGGTTAAACAATTTTTATTGAACGAATATAACAATTTTCAATGCCACACAAACTATGAAACTCAAATATTTAAACAGGTTACAGAAATTATCAGTTTGTAACACAGAAATAAACATATGACTTGAGCTTCAGAACCAAGACTAACCATCCAGTCTAAGAAGAGCCTCGAACCTTCTGGGCCGGCGTAGATGATACTCAAACATTGTACATGTGCTATGACAGTTAGTTCCAGCTGTTTTGTTCCAACAAGTCCAGAACCATTCTAAATCATATGTTTTGTGTTTTTGTTTAATGTTACACTATCCTAACATTTTTCCCGCTTAGTTACTGTGTCATTCCACGTCAATTCAACACAGGCTTGAGCCTCACCATCTACGATTTTCTTGAAATTTGGTATATGTGTACTACTTGTATCTACTAGAACAATTGGGAAAAATTCCTGAGATGTGTATAGCCGTTTTTGAATTATTGGTCTCTAAAGCCCTCAGTTAAATATGGAAAACATCTACAGCTATTTTTAATCATGATTTTTTCTGTTTTTGAACCTATTTTTAAGGGCTTCAGAGACCAATAATTCAAAAACGGGTAGACATATCTTAGGAATATTTCACAATTGTTCTAGTAGATACAAGCATATACCAAATTTCAAGAAAATCGTAGATGGTGAGGCTCAAGCCTTTTTTTTTTTTTTTTTTTTGTTTAAGGTCAGTAGGATTGATATTGAGGTGCTGAGATTTGGGCTGTAATGATCGGTAAAATCATCCTATACTATAGAATAGTTTAATTTAGGAGTCCTCTTATGGTTACTAGGTATTTAACGTTGAATAAATATATTTATTCAAATGGTTCTCAGTATTAGAAATGTTAGTATCGCAGCGAGTGAAACTAACATTAGTATTTACTTTAGGCCTTGTTGGTGTTTGACGTGAAAAGTAAACAAAGTTGAGGTTGGCGGGAAACGCGGCTAGATGCTGGTAGCGATATGCAAATGCAGCTGGACCATGTCGGTGTAAATATACCTTCACTATCGATCTTTCGCACCCCTAATGTTACACTCGATTTGCGACCCCGGTTCACCAATTGCCATGCGAACAGTTTTGTAAACAGCTCTTAGGTGTGAAAAGTGCAAACTTTTATCCCTCCGCATAGCTAAAACTGCAGTATCTATCCTATCTATAATTCCAAACTAACTGAGAAGATTCGCCAGGGATGTAGTCATTCCTACTATATTTGCCAGATGGTGGAGGAGTGATTACACCTATCATCCCAGTGATTAAGTCAAATTCCTTCTTTTCCAGGGCAATCCTTTTTTCCTTTTCTTCTTTATTGTCCCTTTGTTCCTCTCCTAGAAGGCGTTCTAGGCTAAACGGAGTTTCCCGGGCCATGGTAAAGGGTGGGGGATTGATGCCGTGTATTATTAAATGTCTCCTGACTCCGTGTTTTTTAACTAGCTATTTTCGGCTTCCCAATCATATGTTACCCTGAGCAACATGTATTTCCTAACGCGTTTGCCCACTCGGCCCCTGAGCCATTCCTTTATTATAGGGTTTTCATAATCAGCCCTATTTTCTTAACAATGTTGGTTTTTTCTTTTAATGTTATTACTAAAATGCATTAAAAAAAAAAAAAAATAATATTTGAAGATGATTGGTTCTTGTATCATAGTCATTTAATATTCTAACAACCTTTTTATATCATCCAATCAAATATGTAAAATTAATTAATATCAGTGCGGTTATAATTTTTAATGAAATGCTAGCATTGTATTATTATTCTTTTATTCCTTTGTTTTTCTACAATTTTATTTTGTTGACGTTTTGGGGTTATCCCCATTCACAAAACATTTACTTTTGAATCATATGATTGAAGGTCATGTTATGTTTGTTTGTTTTACGTCATTTTATGTCACTAAGGCTAATTAAGATAGGGATCTTCAACGAGTACCTGACATCGTACAGGCTCGGGACCTCCATTTTACGTACTATCTGAGGGACGGCATGGCTAAGGATTTTATTCCCCTTAGAAAATCCTAGGGCCACCGCTGGGCGCGAACCTGCGACCTTTAATATTGTAGGTTGCCATGCTAACCACTATACCACAGGTGACCCCCGGTTGTTGGGACCCCTGATTGTTTACCAAGACTCCTGGTATGTTATTAAATCACTAGTGTTTGGTCAAAAGGTTTTTATTTTTTAATTACTTAATTTGCCCAAACATGAATGAAATAATATAATAAAATTACAACTATGTCACATTTTCAAAATTCACTGTCATACATTTTGACAAATTAACTGATAACTGTCCTGTTATGAACTCAGTTAATAATAGAATAGGACAAGTATGAGATAATATGAAAGAATGTATGTCAGTGAATATATGAATGTTTTGAGAATGGGGACAAAACCCCGTAAACCCTAACCGTCACCATTTCTGCAGCTAATACTTTGTCCTATCCCTACTCATTTCGGGACACAGAACTTAACCGGCTATCATAAACAGCTGATTTATATAGTTTCAAGAAGAAAAAAACAAAAACTTTTTTAACTCCTTTACATTCAATGAAGCAACTTTAAAATAGCCTTGTTCTTAGATTACATTGCATCTATAAAGTAAGATATAAGCAGCGATATGAACCCATTTCCCGTGTCTTGAAGAAACAATATATAAGCAATATTGTAAGCTGGGGTCAACATATACACTATGTCGCATTCTTCTCTAGTAATATACTTTACTTTCGTTGATATGTTGTTTAGGACAAAGGTTGTATCTTTCTTATTATTTTCTATACTTTAAAGTTAACATATAGTTTATTAGTGTCATATATCGTCGGTACACAGAGCTCTTAAGCGATTCTTCTCGAAAAATATTTATTGGATTACGAGTAAATAAAGTAACATAGACCGTATAGATTAAGCGGGGCAGCGTGCCACAAAAATAGAAAAAAAATCTGGTGCGTTCGCGCAATACACACCTTTCACTTACCAACTTACTTAGATTAGAAAATAATGTGTTTTGTTAATTGTCACTCCTCAAAGTTCCACATTCATTTCTTATTTTTGTTTTCATTTGCTCTATAAAAAACACTAATTTATTTTATTATTAAAGAAAAGTTTTTACATGTGATGATTTGGCAATGAAAATATAATACTCCAAGTTGTCTGATTTTATAATTCTCTCCTAGGTACTTGTTGAATATTTCATTTAGTTACCATGAAACAAATAATTTCCATTAAATGAACAAAGTGGCTTTAATTATGAACAATGGCTTGTCATTAAAGGCGTACCCATGCAAGCCCGGGCTCAACGTGTTTAGCCATTTCTTATTTTTAGGCGTAACGAGAGACAGTTAATTTCTCCATAAAAACAAAAACAAAGGTACTTTATAGGAAACAAAATAACAATAAAAAAAGGCCCCTTCCCCATTTAAGCCCCATAAGAATATTTTAATAATGATAAAGCATACATGATGTTAAAGAACACCTAATTTTCATTAAACGTGACGAATTTGATGAAAATTGTTAAAGGCGTTTTTGAGATAATCGAAAAAAAGGTAAAAATTGGAAAAAAAGTTATGAAATAAAGTGCCCCCTCCGTTTGACCAATTTTGATGAAATGTTGGCTATCGTATCTTTGGCATATACATACATCATATACGCAGTTTGATCAAAATCGTTAAAGCCGTTTTCGAATTAAAAAAAACAAAAAAAACACGTGAAAATGATAGAACATTTATTAAGTAAAGTCCCCCCTCCGGTTGATCAATTCTGATTAAATTTTTACAGTCATATTTCGGGCATATTAATACATCAAATACTCAGTTTAATCAAAATCGTTAGAGCCGTTTTTGAGAAAATCGAAAAAAACTTAAAAAGTTATTAAATAAAGTACACCCTCCCTTTGAGCAATTTTGATGAAATTTTTGCTGTCACATCGCGGGCATATACATACACTAAATACCCAATTTCAGGTTCGCGCGGTTTATAGTTTTTGAGCTACTCTGTTCACACCCACACACACTCACACACACACACACACACACACTCACACACACACACACACACACACACACACACACACACACACACACACACACACACACACACACACACACACACAGACAGACCATTTCGCGGGACTTGGTTATTTGGACTCAGGGGACCCCAAAACGTGTATTTACGTTGAAAACCGGAAGTCAAAATTATTCACGATCGCAATACTTCCACTTACTATATATTTCATATATAGGTAAGTGAAAGTAAAAAAACATTGAAGATATACACATATACTATTTATATTATTTCTCCTCCTTCAGGCTATTAAAATAACTTCGGAAGATTACCTATTTTATTTAGTTTTAGATTATAGATTTGGGATTCTTCAAAGATGTGTGGAAGTGTTGCTGTAGCAATGCTACATCATACCTCAGTATATCCAATCCTCCTCTCGGCGAACGCTGCGACTAAAGGATCTCTCCAAGTTGTTTTAATATATTTTAGTTTGCTTGGGCACTCTTTTCCCACACGTCAAGCCATATCCGGTGTGTTTTTCGTTTAGAGAATGAGCAAGCTCAGATGTTTTTAGTAAGGTTCTACCTCGAACTGGGAGATATAGTGCCTCTTTAGAGCTTTATCGTCCATTTCAATCCCTTTGATGTCGACATATTCTGGGGTAATATTCTCAGCTTTCCAACGACACATTATATGGACATTGTAGAATATTATATTTGTTCTATCAACAAAAAGGAATGTGCCCCTTGCACGTTAAAGTTTATTTTTTTGCTAAACGCCAATATATCAATTTTTTTTAAATTTAACTTTTTTAAGATAATTATAACTAATTAGATATCGATAAAGATAATACTGGATAATGAGAGACGTTGCGTGAGTTAGGTGAGTGTATATTTTACAGCTTCGTTCAATATTGAAGCAGAGATTTCATTACGGAAGGCTAAGCGGGGTCTATTAGTATCAGTCCCTAATTTCTTCACAGATTTTCCCTTACAAATGTTGACCTATATAAGGAGCCATTTCTCAGGGAAAGCGTTTCAGGTCCCGAACAAATTGGACTATTCCCTCCCTACCTGATTAAAATCTTTCGAATATTTTCACTCAGCAGTGAATCTTTTCATTTCAACAAATTTCAGGATTTTTATTTTTTACTATAAAGTGATAACAAAAAAGTATAACACAATCTAGTTTTGGCTTGAAATATAGTTTTAATAATGATTAATTAATTATTTGAGCAGGTTATGGAAAAATCAAATAAATCATGGCACATTTCACTTAATTTTGGTAAAATTAATTTACACCTAATTTATATAAAAATATTTTAAAGTTCTCAAGCTATATTCCGCCACATTAAAAAGACATGAAATACCATTGACAAACGACACGACCTATTTTACTCATATTTTTTCTATTTTTTTATTCCTCAGAATTAGAACTTATACAGAAGTTAAATTCATATTCTTACTTTTACACAGAAAAAACAAAACAAACACTGATGAACATAATGTATTCCTGACTCCGTGTTTTAAACTTGCTATTTTCGGCTTCCCAATCATATGTTGCCATGAGCAAGGTGTATTTCTTAACGCGTTTGCCCACTCGGCCCCAGGGCCAATCCCTTATTATTAGGTTTTCATAATCAGCCCGTTTTCTTAGCAATGTTAACAATGTTATTACTAAAATGCATAAAAAAAAAAATATATTCCGACACATTAAAAAGACACGAAAAACCATTGACATACGACATGGCCTATTTTACTCATATTTTTTCTATTTTTTTATTCCTCAGAACTAGAACTTATGCAGAAATTAAATTCATATTCTTACTTTTACACAGAAATAAAAAACAAACACTGATGAACATAATGTACTCCCCCTTTTTTCTTTTTTTCTTAGTTATAAATTATTAAATTTGAATAAGATTAAAATATGGTCATTTATACGAAACAAGAAGGTTGAAATATACACTATAATATGCGGTAAAATGTAAAAAATTGAATCAGATTGTGACAAATGTAAAAAATACTGAAATATTGGGGCATAACTAGAAATTAAAAAAAATAATTTAATTTCTCAAGTAATTAATATGCACATTTAAAATTTTAGATTATTTAAAAATTAGTAAAAATAAATCAATAATTATATTCAGATATATACTTTTAACATATACTAATTTATCTACATTCTGAATGGGCATTTTCAATTTTATTTTAAACGGCATGTTACAGAATACACAATTTGCTATTTAATATATTACTAATTCTTAAATCAATGTGGTTAGTTATAACTAAGCAAAGGCGGTTATAACTAATGACCACCCTCAGCATATTTTTAAAATAATATGATATTAGATATTTAACACTTCTAACATAAAACACATTGTTATTATGTGCTACATAGTAATATTAGCTTATTGCTCAACAAATCAATACTGCCATAGCTAAATTTATAGAAACAATAAGCAATTAAAACAAAGACAATATTTCAGTGTTGTTCTCCTATTGTTAAGGCATTTTCTGTGAATTAGTTCTATGACAACCCCATATCAACCATAAAAGCAGTTCCTTGTAGGTACTTCCAATCCTACCCTTGTGATTGGGAAATTAATTTTTTTTTTTTTTTTTTTTTTTTTTTTTTTGTGAATGAAAAAGAACGTTACCGTACCTGAAAAAAATAAAAATATTATTTTCATAATTATAAAATTAATTGATCTACAAATTAACATTAATTGAAATGAATCATTAATTTTCTATAGAAGCCCATATATTCAATAAATCACATTTCCCAGCTAAATAAGCAACAAACACTTCATAAATTAAAACACAATATTTGCAAATGCTTGTAGCGCAATTCAAATGAAGCATGATCTCAGATCTGATAAAGCATATAATTATGCAATAATTTATTATCTATCTTTATTATAAATTATTATACAAAATTTTTTAAATTAAAATATAATGTGTTATAATATAATATAAATAAAATAAAATAATTTTAACATATAATAAAATAAATTTACATGATTTATTCTATATTGCTTATAAATTATAACTTATTTTTTTATTATGTTTGCTTACATTTTTTAACTAAACAAAGCAATCTTATTTGATAAAATATACTCCTTTGGAAAACCAAAGTCCCTGCCAAAAGCTTCTACCACTTACAGCGTTATTCTCCGACGCCTGATCCCGTAAGCCTTCTAATCCTTTTTCCACATCATCTACCCGACCGCCTCAAATTTACTCTTGGTCTTCTTCAAGGCTTGCTCTAGATTAATCTATTGTAAAAAATATTTCTGCTGGTTTAATTTTATTCTATACTTATCCGAGATTTTTTTAGTTTTAAGGATTTAAAGTAAGTAACAAAACCTCAGTGGGAACAAACTAGGTGATTATATAAAAAGAAAACCCTTTTTTTTCTTATAGAATATATCAGTATGTGTATGTAAAGATATATATAAAGGATTGAGCTGTAACCATCCTTCTAGTCATAGAAATAAAATAAAATAAACTTAGCCGAACAAAAGGGCCTCTTCCACAACTTCGAAATTTAAACAGAAATTGAACAGTTAAACTCACCTAATACAAGCTCGTTTTATTGAGATATGAAATAAATTATAAAACTTTTATGATTGATTTCATATGATATATATTTTCATTGAAGGGTTTTAATAGCAATTGTTATTTGGTTAATTAAAAAAAAACACAGATTTTTAGTCACCTATCTTACTTGTACGTGTTCAGTGTTTATTAAAAGTTATTAGGTAATGAAGTTACTCTGTTTTCTAATTTTTCGATTAAATTCAACACATTTCGACCTGTGTTTCAAAAAAGACTCTAAAACAAAATAGAACCTTTTCAATCAAAATCAATCAGGACTGAAAAGTCCAAACAACAGAAGCAGACAGGAACTCATTTTTAACTATGTATCTTACAGACTGCAAGAGTGAGCAACGATCACCTGTTCTCTGCACAACAAAGAATGCTTCGATACTTGGCAAGAGACCTCGTTAAATACCATTAAGTATGTGGCAGAATAGAATTAACAAAGATGCTGCAACCACACTATAGCGATAGCCCTACTTACAAGGAAAAGTGGCCAAAGTATTTACTAGGATATTAACCAGTCCAAAAAATAATATATTATTTATTTACATATAGTTTATAAAATATCATAAATACTTAAATAATTTTATATCAATGACTTTTTAAATAATAGGATGACGTCTTAATAGAGCTAGTTTTCATTAAATATTTATTTCGTCCAGCTTTAAATTGCTTAAATTTATTATGGAAATAAACAGTTCTCCTCATAAATTTACTCGGCGGTCCTAAGAAGGGTAATTTAAGAGACTTTAAGTGCACATTAAACAAGTAATTTTGTTCGGCTAAACTATTCTTAACTTTATTAGTTTTTTATGTCCTGCAATTTTATTTCTATTTCCTTGTTTGAATTTTATGGCTATCAATTTGGTATATATTCTCATAAATATTTCATTAGGAAATGGAAAGTTTAAGGACACACATGAATATAACTGCTGTTATAAATAAATACTCTACTCATTCCATATTCATTTTGACTATCATTTTATGCCCAGGATCGGGTATTTTGTTTTCTTCGTTCATTTCAGTGCCCAAAAGTACTAGGCTTAACATTTTCTTATTTACCGAATAGTCTGAATTTCTGTTTCGGATATAATGACAGTTTTTCATAGTCGACAAGGGTTCAATTACGTTGGTCTATTTATTTTCTTTTAGGGGCCTAGTGATGAAAAAAAACTATTGTTTCAATGTTTTCAAAAAAAGTTAAAAAAGAAAACTCGTTGCTGGTTGCGAGCCTGTATGATTTCAGTTACTCGTTAAAAATCCCTACCCTAATTATACCTACCTGGTGGGCAAAATTTAGGCCTTCCTCTGTATCAACGTCCGATAAGGCTTGTTAGCATCATGGGACGTTGAACAAAAAAACCATGATTACCAATATGAAGTAAACTCCGTCAAAAAAATCCATTTTTTACTAATCATTCCAAACGCACTATTTCAAACTACATATAATGAACTGTTATTAGTAATACATTAAAAATTAACACCATACGTCAGCCAACAACACTCAAGTAGTAGATTGCCTGTATCAATTAAAATAAATAATATGATGTTATTTTTCAACAAGATGGTGGAGTGATTTCGATGAAATAAATTAAACCTAGGAATTCCACGGATAATACTGTAAAAAAATGGTATTATAATTAATCAAAGTATAATGTTATTATAAACTGTTTTATAATAATAATAATAATATATATATATATATATATATATATATATATATATATAGTTATTACTAACTAGTTAAATGATTTCATCAACCAACCTCATATAGTTGATTAGTTTGAAGTCATAGCCTAATTGCAGGTTTTGATAGAACAAAGACAGGTCCATTACCGAATGACTGATTCATTCAGTAACCAATTTGGTAGAAAGCTTATTCCGATAGGAAATTCATCGTTCAAGCCTAAGCTTTTCACACGTGTCACATGGACTGCCTAAGTTCTACAGATGTCCTATAAATAGCCTTGTTAACATAACTTTATTGTTAGGAACAGTTATACTTTATAAACGTTCAAGGTTCGGGTAATAAGATGTATTTGAAATAGTTTCAGGAACATGAATGAAAATTGAAATTTTATCGTTCTGAAATGCTACAAAATCTATAATGAATGACAATATGGAGAAGTCAGAAAGAAAATTATAGTTTTATCTTGAAATAATGAAGACCGTAATAATTCTTATTACAAATATTTAACTATTTATACAATTATTATTATTAATACAAATAATTAAACTAATTTCACAATCAGTGAATATAGTCACAACTTATATGTAGATTTTTCCGTATTTACCATTTATTTGTGAATTTATTCACATATTTAATTGCTTATATTCCCATTTTTTGTGAAAACATACGATCTTTCTAATAAATTTATTTGTATTTACAGGTTTATCCGAGAATAAGAATGTGTCAATATTCACACATTTGAATAAGAATTTATTTATTTATTTATTTATTTATTTATTTATTTATTATAAATATCAAATAAATAGAATTTATTTGTATTCTTATTTATGGTACAAATAATACAGTATGACTAAATTTGTTTGTCTATTCACACAAAAATTAAGATATGAATAATTTTGTATTCCTGTTTATAAATGAAAAAAAATCCAACTCTGCCTTTTATTTATTACATATAATTACAGAAGAGTCATGTGGAAAAATGTCTTGAAAAATATTTTGGTCTAGGGGAACAAAAGAGAGAGAAATTAATGTATGAAGAAAATTATTAATCCAAAAACATATAAACTTCTCTGAGATTCACAGTCTAATGTTATTTGCGGCCACACCAATAATGGGATTTAATTTTAATAAGCATTATATTGTTTGCATTGTTACTTTAGCCGATGTCCTTGTCTTATGGAATTCATAAAGGATGAAACTACGCGTAGTTAGCTATGTGACGAATAATTCTTGCTAATCAAAAATCTGGTGCGATAAGCGCAACACACAACTTTCACGTACCACCTTACTTAGATTAGAAATTGTTTTGTTAAATGCCATTTCTCAAAGCCACACATTTTTCTACATCCATTTACTTATTTTTGTTTGTATTTGCTCTCTAAAGTACTCTAAATTTTTTTATAATTCGGCAATGCAAGCATATTACTCCAAGTTGCCTGATTTTATAATTCTCTATGAAGTTGTTGAAAACTTCATAAAGTTACCATGAAACAAATAATTTCCATTAAATGAACAGAACATCTTTAATTATACTTAAACATCACCTGTCATTAAAGGTGTACTTCACATTCGTGGGCTCAACGTGTTTTATGAGTTGACAGAATATTTTTCCATTTTTCTCCTGTATATGTCTACTTGATTTTTTTACATATTTCATATTTAGCCATTTTTTATTTTTAGGCGAAACGAGAGACAGATAATCTCTCCACATAAACAAAAGAAAAGAAAAAAGGCTAATAATGATAAAGGTCTCCTGATATTAAATAATATGAGCCTGTCACATCTTTGGCATATTCATCGAATAACCACTTTGATCAACATCGTTACAACCTTTTTTGAGAAAAAAAAAAAAAAAAAACACCTAAAAATGAGACAAAATTTACTAAATAAAGTGCCCCCTTCGTTTGACCAATTTTGATGAAATTTCGGCTGTCTTATCGCAGGCATATACATACATCAAATATCCAGTTTGATCAAAATCGTTGGAGCCATTTATGAGAAAATCGAAAAAAAAAAAAAAAACGTAAAAATTAGACAAAATTCATTAAATAAAGGATCCTCCGTTTGACCAATTTTGAAGAACTTTTCGCTGAAGCCTACACCTAATGCCTAATTTCAGGTTCGTACGGTTGATAGTTTTTGGGCTAGTCTGTTCACACACACACTCGGACACACACAGACAGACACACCGACACACGAGAAAACACACAGACCATTTCGCGGGACTTGGTTATTTGGACTCAGGGGACCCCAAAACGTGTATTTCCGTTGAAAACTGGAAGTCGAGATTTTTCACGATCGCAATACTTTCCTTTACTGTATATTTCATATATGGGACATTCTTTTACAAACCGAACAGATTTGGACAAAAATTGACCGACACATTTTAGATTTAACTGAAACTTTTTTTACGGGTTCTATATCGAATAAAAAGAGTTTTAGTGTAAGAGGATTTTTTTTTATTTTCGATATTTTGAAAAATAAACCAGATCGAAAATTCGTGAATTTGATGATTTATCGGTAATAGCCTATTTTTCAAAAATTCATAACTCCGGTTCTGTTTAAGCTAAAAAATCTAATTTTTTTTTTATTTTGAAGCTAAAAAGACAAGCTTTGAGAAAAAAATACTTTCAAAACAAATTGTCGAGAAATTCAAATTGTTATTAACAATTTCAATGTTTAAATCGGTTTTTAACAGTGGCGCCACCCATGAATCAACTTTTTACTATTTTTATCGTATTCCGCGTCAAATTTTCTATCGAAAACGCTTTTAAAAACGATGGAGAAGTTATTTTTACTGTAAGAAAAAAATTAATTAATTTAGCATATGAATACAAATTAGAAGAAAAACAATTGTCCGGACGTTTCCAAAAAGCTTTAACAATAAAAGGAACTTAAAAATGTATTAATCCGATTTCTTTACAGCAATTGGAAGCAAAACGGTTTTCATCATGCGAAAAAAAAAGGATATTGTAAAAATGTTTAAACAAAAAATGTAAACATTGTCTTATTTTTAAATATTGTATTTATTATTATATTCCAAATATTGTTCTTATTAAATAATTCATTATCGAAATCTTAATAAAAAATTTACATTTTTAACAATGTTTATTATTTATTTTTATTTATGTATTTTTTCTATTTTTTCCCATCTTCTTGGCTAATAAAATATGTTTTTTAATTAAAAAAAAATGAAACAATTATTTGTATTTAAGAGATAAACGGTGTAAAACAAGAATATGAGCCGTAAAATGTGACCCACGTGTCGATGTGACGTACCGCGCTAAATTAATTAATTTTTTTCTTACAGTAAAAATAACTTCTCCATCGTTTTTAAAAGCGTTTTCGATAGAAAATTTGACGCAGAATACGATAAAAATAGTAAAAAGTTGATTCATGGGTGGCGCCACTGTTAAAAACCGATTTAAACATTGAAATTGTTAATAACAAATTGAATTTCTCGACAATTTGTTTTTAAAATATTTTTTTCTCAAAGCTTGTCTTTTTAGCTTCAAAAAAAAAAAAAATTAGATTTTTTAGCTTAAACAGAACCGGAGTTATGAATTTTTGAAAAATAGGCTATTATCGATAAATCATCAAATTCACGAATTTTCGATCTTGTTTATTTTTCAAAATATCGAAAATAAAAAAAAATCCTCTTACACGTATCTCTTTTTATTCGATATAGAACCCGTAAAAAAAGTTTCAGTTAAATATAAAATGTGTCGGTCAGAAAGGTGTTCGGTTTGTAAAAGAACGTCCCATATAGGGAAGTAAAAGTAACAAAGCACAAGTACTTGTTAGTTATTTATTAATCTATTCATACAATAAACGTCACAGACAATTTTGAAATTTCATGACGGAGTTGGTTGGTGTGGTAGGCACTAAGTACCTTCAAATGTGGTCGGTAGCCCGGAGAGGGCTATTATTTATCGAGAGCGATGTCAAGTTAAGCACTTCCTGCTGAAGTTGCAACAAGTTTTTGTAGACTTTGAAAAAGTAGCTCCTGTCGGTGTGAGCAATATCTCATCCACCTGGCAGTATTTATACAATTTAATTAACCCTAGATGTTCCTAAATCGATTAATGCGCTAAATTTAACAAATGGCTTAGTATTGGCTTATACCTCCTTAATATTACGTTCTGCATAATGTCCGACGCCTGCGCAATGCAATAGTTGGTAATGTTATCGCTATGTGATTTCAGGGCGTGGCCAATTTCAGAAGTTCATGTGACAGTAATCAACTTACTCCAATCGTGCTTTTTTCAGTTAGAAATATTTTTAAACCCCAGCATTTGATTCGCCTCGCACGCTCTAGCGCCGAAAGGGGACCTTTTCAGTTGATATCGACACTAAACAGCTCTACATTACCAACGTTCTGAAGTTACATAGCGATGCTAATACCCAATTTTCCGTCCCAAAAAAGTTTTGTTTATTTGACATAAGAAATTTGTTTACTGATAACTTCTCTGTCTTTGGCTTCTAATTATTGCCGGCTAATCATAATTAACATTTAGTTACAAACACTTGTTGCTCATGGGTTACATAGGAGTCTTATTAGATCAATTAATTAAAGAATTTTCGTGCTCTGATAATAGAAGATTATAAGATTAATTCCTCATAAATGTTAATGATAATTGATGGGGAGAGTAGTTATTGACTTAACGATAAGTTTCATCCGATTTCAAACAAATTTGACATATTTTTCGTTCATAGGTCAAATAAAAGTATAAAGTCTCATAAATATTACAACGAATCGATTATATGGAGGATGCAGATATTAATTTTTTACCGGTTTATCCGATATTAACTAATACTGAAACATTAGTTATTATACGTCATATAAAAGTAAAACAAAGTTAATTGCGCATACATTTTATTTTATTATGGGAGTGGGGGGGGGATAAATTATTAATTTTTTGCGCATCAGTCATCGACTAAATGATCACAGATCAAATGGAATCAAAAGAATATTAATTTCTTATTAATGTTTTTAAGGGTAGGTTTTTTTGTGGCAGGAGATTTAAATTTATTATACTATATATTATATAAGTATTTGACTTATGCTTATAAATAAAAATATCGATGGATTTAGAGTTAAATGGTTGTTTTTTTTTTGTTTGTTTTTTAAATATAAAATGGTACATATAATTAGCCGACATTAAACTAATTAAAAAGGACATTGCTCGTTGGCTAAAGGAAGTGCCCAACAATGTGGGCTGATTACAAAGGACAGTACAGCCGTCTAAATCGACTGTGGTCCGGTACACACAGAGTTCCGCCAATTAGAAGGCTCCTTTCATATCTCACGCTCTCTTTTGGTCACTTCCCTTTCTCCTTTCTTCATGATTAACTGGCTGTACATATAGGATATTTTTAAACGTTTCAATTAATTTATAATTTCATTTAGTCAGCTAAATAGTATAAGTTAACCTTAAAAGACGAGGGATTGAAGTGACGTTTTCCCCATTTTTATTTAAAGTTTTAAAAAACATTTTTACTGTAATATGAAACCGATTAAAAGTTTTTCCATCCTAAAATCTCAATCAAATTTTACTTTTTTAATATGACTGGCTAGGGTGCCCGGCTTCGCTCCGGTAGTTGTGTGGTAGTTTCAATAACAGAAAGACTTTACAATTAAAGGAAATATAGAACAAAATTAGCAGTTTCTTGAAACTTTTAACATATTATCAATATTAAAATTCGAGATCTGCAGAGTCCGCCCAAATAAGGAACCCTATATACTTTAAAGGGGGTTGAAAATGGCGAATAAACAATTAATTTTGCTGCAACTTTGTCGAGTCATGCATCGTTTTTGATGGTTTCTGTGATTCTGAATCCTATATTTCTATATTTCCTATATTTCTTTTTATCCTGAACTATGAGGGGTGATAAAATCTTATTGAAAAAATGATGTAATTGAAGTCATTGTAGTCATTTTATCAACTGGGATGCTCATCATACATAGTAATAAAACCATTTTTCATAATTGCATACAATAAGAACACTTCAAACTTTTTATTTTCGATTTATAATCAGTTAATTCAGCTCTTCTTTTTTGCTTTATGTCTGTTTATTTCGCTCACTGTACTACTAAAAAATGTTCAGTCATATTGCATTAAATTTACTTAAGTAGATGTTATATATTGATTAAATATAATGTGTAAATCAATTAACCTTCTTATGAGAAATTAATTTTGTAAGGTATCCAGTCGGTTTTCTAATTGATTGCAGATATGTAAAATCATTATTTTATTTAGAAAGAAATGGTGAAACAATTTTAAAAGTAATTTAAAAAGAACAGCTGAAAAAATATTTAACCTTTACAAACTGAACGGAATGAATGAACAATAAACATTGAGTGAAACGCACCCTAGCGCTTCCTGGTAGCCTGGAGCTCGAACTACATTTTTCATTCATAACCTTGTATCTCAATCTCAGATAGGCTAATAATGGTGCGAGAGTCTTAAAATTCCAGTCCTTTTCTCTTCAATTTTACACCCTTAAGAGAAAAACAGAAACCTTCTTCTCCGTTATGGGTTTTACAGCAACACGCTGACATAACTCTCTTAAACGTGCGTTGAGTCGTTTTTGAGCCTTTTCGGCACGCACATTGTACACTTTGCTTTATAATATATATTGATTAGTTTTACGAATTTTATAATCAATTTTATCTATATATATATATATATATATATATATATATATATATATATATATATATATATATATATATATATATATATAAGTCGGGTTAGTTGCACCATTTATAAATCAAGCACGGCTATAGCGAGAAATATCTTTGATTTTTTGGATTAGAACGCGAAATAAGTATTAAAACTTTGGAATATGAATAGAGGAGGCTTAATTATTAACTTTTGATAAATAATTATTAACTTTTTGATAAGTTTTAAACAAAGGTGTTTCTCGGCTATCATAATAGTATGATAATAAAAATTTCCCCATAAATGTAATGATGATAGGTTTTAGGTTAGGTTAGAGGGACTATTATTGATTTTTTAACGGATTATCTGATTTAAACCAATTTCGGCTCTCTGGTTTTACTTATGTATGTCATTAAATTAATTTGATCATTTTAAAAATCAAAGTATTGGCATTATATCTTACTTGAATTTTTCAATTTTTTCATTTAGACTCTTGTAGAAAATTGAACCTTTAAAGGAAAGTAGGCATGAATTATAACCTGTATGAGGGGGCAAAATAGTGCCAAGCAGCATTTTGAACAAAAATAGACTGTAGTTGCCAACTGCTGTATATTATCTAGGACTATATGTCTATGATGCAATGCCTCCTAAATATGACTATAGAGTGCTCTATATGCTACTTAACGGTTGTTTCCCTAGCCTTTTCAACTAAAGAGTTGGGTTAAGAAAGTGCCAAGCAACACAGTTGTTCATTGAGTATGATGGCGCGCAAGAGAATACTTAGGTTTTCAAGTGATTCTTGGGAATTTGGAGAATGTCGACATAACTGTGATGGAGATCTAGAGTATATACAACCAATATATGATCAAATACTTTCTGAAAGCAAATTTGAAGTGGGTGTATCTTGTCACTATTTCAACCACAATAAATAATTGTTCTAATTACAGTTAGGTTGTGTTTTAATTTTATGTGTTGAATATTAATTGTGCAGGCATCTTTTATTCTTATTAAAGGTTTACCATTCTATACAATTAAAAAATAAAATCTGTAGTTCAGTCCAATTATAATCCAAAAAATATATCTGTGGCTTGACACTATATTTTTCCTATTTTGTAACCATTGTTGCTTGGCATATTTTTTTCCCAATAGATAATAGATTTAATGGAATTTTTCGCTCAAGTAAAAAAAAAAATATATTAGTAGTACAGAATTTAATTTTACTAATATAATCTCCTGCAAATTAAAAAAAAAAAATCCATGGATTATTAAAATAAAAAAGGTAAGTGAACGAGGATTTTGATGTAGTTAGTACCAGGAAGAGAGGTAACACTGCAGCGGTCGCTCTCAACAAATAAAAGGAAAATCCACAAGAACAAAACTTCAGATGTAATGAAACTTGCAGATGTACTATACACCTAAAATACATCATCAGTTTTATCTTAATCTTGTGCCTGATTCTGTATAAAAAATATATAAAAAAATTCTTAGACACTATTTTTAATAATTTTTTTTGTAATTACTTTTTGAAATATTTTCAAAAACTGTATTCTAATTATTTCATATTTATTTTTTATATTATTCATATTTACAAATTATTAATGCTATCACAAAGTAATAAAATATTTTCCTTACAAATGTGTTAATTTTAACTTTGAATTTAACAAATTTTATATTTTGCTGAGTTAAAAAAGTGCCAATCAATAAACTTTTGAAAAGATAGTTCTTAAAAAATTATTTATGGGGAAACTTCATATATATCAAAGTAAAATACAAAGGTAACTCATTGCTGATTGACTAAAGTAACAGTTACTATAGAAACATTGTTAATATTCACTGCAGTAATATTTCAAGATTTGATTGAATTTTAAAATTTCCATTACTCAAAACAAGGAAAATGTTGCCTGGCACTATTTTGCCCCGACCCCTTCAATTTATAAAGTAAATTAGGCCAAAGATACCAATGTGAATTAAGAAAAGTGGATTGTTTTAGCTATGGTGATTGTCGGCCGAAACATATGCATATTTGGATAAACCATGTGAGACTAAAAATAACTTGATAAGTCCCCACAGTATTTTTACTTTCACTTACCTATTTATGAAATATATAGAAAGTGGAAGTATTGCGATCGTGAAAAATTTCGACTTCCGGTTTTCAACGGAAATACACGTTTTGGGACCCCCTGAGTCGAAATAACCAAGTCCCGTGTGTGTGTGTGTGTGTGTGTGTGTGTGTGAACAGACTAGCTCAAAAACAATAAACCGTGGGAACCTGAAATTGGGTATTTAGTGTAGGTATATGCCCGCAATGTGACAGCAAAAATTTCATCAAAATTGCTCAAAGGGAGGGGGTACTTTATTTAATAACGTTTTGCGTTTTTTTCGATTTTCTCAAAAACGGCCCTAACGATTTTGATTAAACTAAGTATTTGATCTACTTATATGCCCGAGACATGACTGTAAAAATTTCATCAAAATTGATTAACCGGAGGGGGGACTTTACTCAATAAATTTTGTATCATTTTCACGTGTTTTTTTTATTTACTCAAAAACGGCTCAAACGATTTTGATCAAACTGGGTATATGATGTATGTATAGGCCCGAGACATGACTGTAAAAATTTCATCAAAATTGATCTACCGGAGGGGGGACTTTACTTAATTAATTTTGTACCAATTTCACGTGTACATATTTTTTATTTACTCAAAAACGGCTTTAACGATTTTGAAGAAACTGGATATTTGATGTATGTATATACCAAATATGTAAAAGCCAACATTTCATCAAAATTGGTCCAACTGAGGGGGCACTTTATTTCATGACTTTTTTTCCAATTTTTACCTTTTTTTCGATTATCTCAAAAACGGCTTTAAAGATTTTTATCAAATTCGTCATGTTTAATGAAAATTAGGTTTTCTTTAATATCAGGTAAGCTTGATCATTATTAAAATGTTCTGAGGGGGCTTTTTTTGGGGGGGGGTCTTTTTTGTTTGTTTGTTTCTTTCTTATAAAGTACCTTTGTTTTTGTTTACATGGAGAAATTAACTGTCTCTCGTTACGCCTAAAAATAAGAAATGGCTAAATATGAGATATGATAAAAATAAAGAAAACACAAAGAGGAGAAAAAAAGAAAAATATTCAGTCAACTCATAAAACTCGTTGAGCCCACGCTTGCGGAGTACGCCTTTAATGTCAGACCATTGTTCATAATTAAAGCCGTTCTGTTCATTTGAGAAGTGACAATTAACAAAACGCAATAAATTTCTAATCTAAGTAAGTTGGTAAGTGAAAGTTGTGTGTTGCGAGCACGCACCAGATTTTTAAATGTTCGTATAAAAATTCGTTTTTCCCTTCTCTGTATCCTCGCCAATTTCATCACCATTATGTTTCATGTTCATCATCCATTCATGTTTTCAGTCATTAGACGATTTCAACGACATACGCCTCGTTGACATGGGTCATTAATGCTAGCTGGGAACCGGATCTGTCCTTCTGATGCAACCTTATAAATAATAAAACAGAACATTTATCCTCAGACCGAAACACGTGTAATTAACTAACCAAAGGCCTTTGACGTTGAATAATCTAGCTTACGTGAGGCATTGAGATGGTTATATTAATAATTTTATACACACACACATGGTCGTTCCTCCTTCTAAGCCCACAGGTCTGGAGCTAGTGGGAATTTTAAATAAACAATTTCATTAAATAATAAAGCAAAAACCTACTCGACCTCTGGTCGAAATCGGACGTCTCTATTGACTTCAGATTAATGTTTTATTTATATAGAAGTTTCAAGATTTTCGACCGCATGGGTCATTTTCACCCAATATAACAATATTTAGTAATCATTTTTTTAGTTATTATACATATTATTAGTTATTAAATAATTAAACTAATTGATAAAATAACTACCCCATATAACATTTTTTTTTCAAAGTTGCAGAGAGAATATTGATGGAATAATGATCTATTAAAAGTAATATAGAGTTACAAAAAAGATTACTAATTAGATTTGAATAATTGCATTTTCACAATTACATACTAAAAATTAGGTGTTTTCTTTTTACTTCATCTTCTTATTCATTAACTTTACGATCCGTTTAAAACCAGAGCCTCCTCCACTATATCGATGGCTTTGGTTCGCCATCGTCGTATATAGAGAGCTGTTTGAGATCATCCAGTCACCTTTCCTTTTTTTAGATCCAGCTAATAATATAATTATGATTAAGATCGAAATAAACAAAGTTAAAGCCAACAAATTAACATTGACTAATTACAAAATACTAATGAATAATTATAATTAATAAGGTTTTGATAAACTATCGATTACTAACTAAACTAAACACGCTTCATCATTGCATCCTCATTACCTAAGCGACCTTCATTTATCTGTTATATGGTCGAAATGTTTATTCAATTGATAAACGAGGCACCAGAAAAAAGGTTTCTTTTTTTGATAGAAAATTGAATCTTTCTCAAGTGAATATTTCTCTCAAACATTTCATTTTTTTTTTTTTTAAATAGAGGTTACATTGCGTTTCCTTATTTGCAATTGAGTCAAATATGCTATAAATTAATCGCTATATTTGTGTGGGCTTATTCGAATCAATACCCGTATATATATATATATATATATATATATATATATATATATATATATATATATATATATATATATATATATATATGAATACCTACATGTTTATGTATTATGTATCAATATTACCGCCAAACCCGAGACCCTCTTTCCCGCTCGGTTTCCCCGGGGTGTACTTACTGTCAGACGGAGTCCCGGGGGTGTCTTCAGATCCTTTTAATCTTTTAAATTTAATCCAACTCTGAAGAATTACATGGATCAGTGATTTATTGCTTTTAATAGCTAAATCGTATAATAATTATTCATCCCTTAAAAAAATATGTTGTATGAAATCAATATATATATTTTCATTTTATTGTATGTATGCTCTTTTCTATCACGTGTATGCAGCCTTACAAATGCCACTAAGGCTAATAGGACGAAGCTAAAGTGGTAGTTCTAAATTTTGCCTATCCAGCTATAATTAGGATAGGGATATCTTTAACGGGTACCTGACATCATTCAGGCTCGGCACCCCCATTTTACGTCCTATCCGAGGGACCTTATAAGAATGTATAACCGGAATATCGATCCGTAACGTTTCCGTGAAATTCTCTTATTTTGATATCTCATTCCTTTAAAACCCATTATACACAAGAGATATGAACTAGCGTATTATATGAAACTATACTGATTATATAATGAGAAACATCAACTGATTAATGAGACATATTCATTTATTTTGTTATTTATAAAATAACTGAAATGTATGTTTCTAAAAGACGTTTCTTCTTCAATTCGGTTTAATTTGTATCAATACTATTCATGGCTCAAAATATAATTGCTTGTTTTATAGTCACCGGTCACTTTTGTATTTTATAAATAATACCCATATCATCAAAGAACTAAATAAATGGTGACTAACTAATCAAAGAACTAAATAAATGGAGGTATTCTAAAGATAATAAAAAGCGAAAAATAATGAATAAGAAGTTCTTTGCTTCATTACACTGTTCAAAATTCTACCAAAATATAAAATGGAAAAATATTCGTCATAAAACTACTAAAATTATCTTCTTAAATCTAATAATGTCCATTAATTGACAAAATAAAACCTTAAAAATGGACTCAAATTAAGCAAGATTTAATATGATACAAAATTTCAAAAAGACTTATCTGATACAATAATTCGGAAAACATGGAACGTTGCTCTCAGAAGACTTCATTTTCATTTTATTTACAGCGAAATTGAAAATTCTCTCCGAGGAGAATATTCTTAGGATTGAATTTTAGGAAGGCACCCGTCATACAAAATATACCTTTTAAATCCAAATTCCAAAATTAATTGCAATGGAGAAGAACTGGAGAAGTTTTCGGAGACCAAAATACCAAGAAAGATAAGTCATATTAACAAGTTTCGTCACTTAATTATCTATAGTTCCTACAGGTATGGTCCATGCACGACAGGGCACCCCAACGTACCAGTAGGGCGATGAAACCTACGTCACACGTACGAGGGGCCGCTCTCATTGTTGGTCAGCAAGTCCTACGGACTTAGCCGGGAGGAACTCCCTAGGAATTTCCAACGACCATCCACACATCCGCCACCCGTGGGACGCTCCCCATACGCGGTAATGAGACCCGTGCGAGGTTAACTCACTAAATAGTTGATAAAACGTTAAAATGGAAAAAGAGGGTGGGGAAGGAGTGGCCCTTAAAGACCGACGATCCTCAGCTAAAAAACCACGGAACAGATGCTGAAGAAGAACAAGAAGAATCCAATAAATTTATGAATAAATCCTAAAATTTCATAAGAAAGTAAACATCCTTCACAAGATATAGGATAGTAGATGGGTAATGTTTCCTTATCAGGAGACCAAATCCTCTTCAGTCTAAGCGGGATTATAGAGAGCACCAGCCTATAGATACATATATATAATCCTCTCTTGTGACATACATTTTTTATTCGCTACCTGTGAACATCCGTAAATCTTACTTTTACAAATTTAGGAGTTATTAATAACTACTTTCTAGCTTATTTTTTCTCTTCGGATTACATTACATCAAAGGTATTTGTTTGACTCAAACATAATGAATTGTCAACAAGTTATTATTGTTTCTCCCTCATTCTTGAGTTTTTTTAGTTGAATTTAAGGTGCGGATTGAAAGTTGACCATTTCTTTAGTCTCAACAGATAGTATTTATTTTATATCAGCATACGTTCCAGCCATTCGCCCATCCTCAGTGCCAAGTATATCCCTGCACATTAGGTATCTATACCCAAGATTCTACTGGGCTCTGAGGATGGCCGAAAGGCCGAAACCTATGCTGATATAAAATAATGTAATATCTGTCGGGATTATATAAATGTTCACCTCGTTAAAGTAATGAATTATGTTATTTATTCTTACCATTTATGAGTTTATAACATAATTTAGCATTTTTTTAATCTTATGAGAGTGTTAGGTATGATAAATAAAAAACGGAATATGGTATTATGTATAATAAAAAACATTATTTATTCATCATAACTTATTCTTTAATTGAGAAACAGAAGAGGTATGCTTTGAAACAAAGTTATCAAATGGAATCTTTTGAAATGCGAACATGATTACTGTTCTACTACACAATTCACAGACAAAGTAAGTAAAATTAAAATATAAAAATATAAGAATATAAGAAATCTAAAATATAAGAAATCGATAATAATTAAAGAATCACTTACTTGCTGGGACTTAAATGGACGCTTGTATAAGTTTCAGTATTTAAAAACTTTTCGCTTACTGAGATGCGTCAAAATTACAGCACTTGTGTACGTGTCAATACACGCAATTCTTACTGCCACGCTTTTGCAAAAAAATGAATAAAACTTTAGAAGAGATAACTTGATATATTTAGCAAAACTACTAGTGGTTTCAAAGAAGCATATTTTGACCTTTGTGGAAAATCCTATAACAGTAAAAATTACGGTTGTCACAAGTAGAGGGTTAAACTAATTTATTGCAAAACAGGTAGTTAGAATTGGTATATAAGATAATATACGATTGATATTAGAACGATTAGAGGCCCCTCATGCAGATGAAGCCCATTAAATCGAAACTTTTGTTGTTTTCAGTTTTCTTTTTTTTTCTTTTACGTAACTCAAAAAAAAAAAAACCTCCTTACAGAACATTTTATTTTATTTAAAATAAAAGAGCATACAATCATGGTACCAACTATCTACTACGTTTCGGCAAAAATCGATCATCAAAATGGGGCATTTTTTACTCTCTTAGCGTAAAAATTAATTACGCTGATATTCCAACTCATGCAACTAAAAAAGTAAACCCCGAAAAAAAATAGGTACTTGTGTGAATGGAGTCCTCCCCGATTGGCCCCTTTTAAATTTAATTACGTTTACAGCTTGGTACAGTTATTGCACTTTTATTATTTCTAGTAAAGAATGAGAACATTTTGATAACAAAAAATAACACGATTAATTATTTATTGGATTTTCCATTAATGAAAATGATAATTTTCAGCCGTTTTCCGCTGAAAAAGCACGTTAGTGTGGTCCCGAGCTCTACTACAAAAGACCCTTTGCGGGTTTGTTATCAATTCTGAACGAGCGCAACGATTGGGAGTCAAAAGCTGAGATCTAATAAAGCTGATAAGCTCTTGTTAACTAAAAAGGATGCAATGGGGGAAAACGATGCGAACTCCCATCGTTAATTGATGCGACTTCCGCCAAAGTCGATCAAAAGGGATAAAAACCTTCAAAAGACCCATTTCAATGGAAATCGGGACCATGATTACTGTTCCTTTTTTGTAAAAACAGCTCTAATTTCTATTCTCATAAATAAAAATGCAGTAAATAAATTATAGTTTTGTTTTTATAAAGAAAAACCCCTAGCTTATTTTGCAATACAAACTAAAAGCTCTGGTATGTGTAGTGTCATGTTATAAAAATACCCACCGGTACTGACATTTAAGCATGTACCGAAAAATCTTAAAAATAAAACTTGTATCAAATTTAGTTTAAATCAGCTAATTTTCCTTAATTTTAAAATTAGCTCAATGCTGTTTAGAGAATCTAATTGCAACGAGAAATCATTCTTAGCGCTTAGTGTTGCAATGTACAACAATTATTTTGACTTTTATCTGGTTCTACAAATAACTCGAAAAGTACGGGTCACGTATTGCCTTTTCTTTTCTTATCCATAAAAGCTTATATTATTTAAAATAGATTGATATTTGAAAGTTAAGATCGGTTAAGTGGTGTTTGAACGTCAGTAATTCGAATTCATCTTTTCGAAATTAAACGGATAGAGTTATAGAGCATCAAAGTTTGAATAAAGTAAGTAAAGTTATAAAATTGTCAAACTCCTTTCGAGAGATACACATAAAAATGTGATGGCACTCGTATCGCCTAGCATAGATTATTTTAGGGTATGTGAAAATATTTTAATTTGATATTTAATATAGAACTGACTATTTGGAAAGATGGCCAAATTCACTTTTATTTAAATTAGAACAAATGAAAAAAGGGTTATGAATACGATCCCAAAAATGCCCCTATTAATAGCTCTCAAACCCGATACCAATGCAATCAAACCATTTACGTTATACAATAAATCTAACATACGGTACATAATTTCATATAAGAATTTATTTTCAAGAACATTAAGGCGTATTGTTTCTTGAATTCATTCTCAACCAGAAACAATATATATTATTGTCACAACAAGGCTATTGTTGTATTGCCATTGCGGTATTGCTATTGCATATTATAACTACAAAAGGAAATAAAATATGGCTTAATATTATTCAATAAAATATAATATATGACGAGTTATAATGAAACTTTATTAAAACCATTCTAGGTATTCGCTACCAAGAAATTCAAAATGGTAGTATTGATAACAAAGAATACATAGTGGCTTTTACACACGGTTGTCAGCCAATATTCAATCTAAGTTTAAAAGATCCTTACTCTTAAGTTTACCCGGGCTATTTTTATCCTTCACCACGATTCAGGGGTAGAATCATCCCCTCAACTTACAGGTTCCTTACAAACAATAATGGTAAATATCAGATAGAAACATGAAGAATATTTCTTCTCCTACATATGCTAGACGCTTTATTAGACCAGAGCAGAAGGGAATGGTTGGTTTAATCGAATCGAAAGATCTAAGAGACATCTGGTGGGATAATGGAACCATCTGTATGTATGGCTGCTTTCGATGGTCCAATGGCCGTATTGCATTGTCTTCAATATCCTCCTCCATTCGATCTACATATGATGGAGGATAGAAACAGTGCGGGACTGGTCAGTTAATAGTTTCCTATTGATACCTAAACAGTATCTTTGACAAGTGAATAGCGCTTTCATAAGGTTAATTTAAATATTTATTTTTAAACTCAAATAGATTAAAAAATGGATTATCTTCCCAGACGTGATTAGGGAACTTGCGAGTGACTGAATGTCTTCTTCCTTAGGCCTAGCCTAAGTTGAGACGCAGCTCCGTTTCGTGAGGTGAGGTGATGCCTCCTTTCTTGCAATAGTCCAGGTTATTTTTTACTCTCCACATTTTCATAGTGAGCTGGTGTAATTGGATTCAGATCCTCTTTCCTTGTATAGCATTCCAAATTTCACTAGCTAAGCTATCTATTTCGAATGCTTTTCGCCTCTTTATTATATCTATTGTCTTCTGTACATCCAGTAGATCCGTTTATTATTGAGTTATATTACGTTAGGTAGAAAACAAATCAAACGTTGGATATTTCGATATTTCAAAATAAAGTATTAGTTTACTTATTAATGCCATGAATTATAACAAGGTTTGGGCCAACGTTTCATAAAGGATGAAATTTAAAAGCAGGAGAAGAGGCTGCCCCAGATAGGGTAGCCGGGAAGAAGTTGAATTGGTCTTGTCAACGGGTGTTCCCTTCCGGATATTTATGACATTCCTCAATTCCAACAAAGAAATCTTTCTCTGTCACAACTTTTCATCATTTCCCAATTGACCGGAATTTATTTTCTTCTAATGCATACCTTAAAGGTGAATTTTTAAAAAAAGAAAAGAAAGGTTATTTTATAAAAATAAATTAAAAAAAGCAGTTTTGGTAGTAAAATGGGTAGCGAATATCGTTAAACAATAAATTTTGATGACATACTGTAGGTAGTGCGAAGCAAAGCAGAAGAGAGTAAACAGTGAAAAGTAATCAAAGCAGAAAGCTGAAATTTTTTATTTATTTTATGCATTTATGGATTGACTGGTGTGCTTTAAACTATTTTTATCTCTGTTATTTTGTAATTTAAGTTTTTATACATTTTTTGTTTGTTTCAGGTATGTCATTTAGGGCTGTAGGCGATTATTTAAGCTAAGGTAATGTGACTGTTTTATTTGGCAATGTAAGTTTTTCCATTTTTATGTATTACTAGCTTATATACCGGTTTCACGCGGAGAATTTCATTTTTTAAATATATAAAGTGAGACTTTTATCAACTCAAACTGTCGATTTCGTAAAAACCAATGTAAAGCGAAATCAAAACGATTTATATAACAATAATGAATATACCCAGAGATTGGCTGAAGTTATGCAATTCTGATATGGACAGGTTTTCGCACCTGGTATCAAAGAACTACTGAGCGAAATTTGGAGAATATAGGACAAACAGTATAAAAAAAAAAAAATAACATAATTAAATTAATTTGCACAGACTTTAAAATTTTCGTATGTCTATTTAAATTAACATAATTTTAAATAGTTTAAAGCTTAATGCACAGATTTTTAGAGTTATTCATCGCTGCCCTATAATTAAAAGTTCAGGTATTACTAATCACTTGAATGTTAAATGTTGGTTAGAAAGCAGGTCGAACATTTTGGTACCCAAATTTCCCAACTTTGTGACGATGTAATCTGAACTAATCTACATAAAATTTTATAAGGCCGAGAGGGTTGACAGTAGTTTTAAAATATCGGGATTTTTAAAGATTAACTGACATCGCACAGGCTCGGGGCCTCCATATTACGTTCTATCCTAAGGATTTTTACTCCCATTAAAAATCCTAGGGCCACCGCGAGGCGTGAACCCGCGACCTTTTTAGTATTGTAGGTTGCCATGCTAACCTGTACACCATAGGTGACCCCCTTTCTTTTGTTGTAATGTTTCAAATTTTAACTGTAGCTCATTTTGTTGCTAATTTTAATAACAAGTTAAATTTAATAATTTATTTTTTAATTTTAATCTATTTCGAATTGAATAACCTTAACTTCACCCTAATCGTGAAATCTCGTGAGTGAAATTAAACAAAAAAGTGTTTTAGTTTAAAAAATGTATTTATTTATTTTCTTATAATTATAATTCCATTCACACCTGTCAGCGAATTGCGGCAATCAGCGAATGTGATGGGTAGGACGAATTAATATAGCAGGCATTTTGGGCATGAGTAAACGAAAGTGCCCAGCTTTTCTGATTTGATACTTCAAGGAGAGGAGACCTCTCCGGCCGCATTTATCACTTAATATCGTATTTCGTCCCTTTTCCATTTTTTACGATTCCATTAGACCAATAGAGATATTTTCTTTATTTTTTTCGCAAATAACAATTTTTTAAAACATATGCTTGGGAGTCGTCACATATATACCGACGATATGACATCGAGTATTACGCCTGTTCTTAAAAATATATTTTTATAGGAAGAAAAGATGAGAAATATTCGCGTACGTATTTTTTTTTTCTGAATGTAATTTTTATACCAGTTATTGTTTTTTTCACCTTTATCAGATTTCAAAATTTCTGACATTTTTCTCAAAAGATTCTATAGGAGAATTTTTTTTTTTCATAATAATACTTTCTTAATGTACACCTGAAGCTTACAAATACAGTACAATGTTATAAGACCTTGTCAAGCCATGTGATATTCCAATGAAAATGAAATCTTTTTAAAAACTATGAAAAATGTGAGAAATTAGTTCACTTAGCTTGGGTTGGATATCAATTCACACCTTAAAGAAAAAAGTGAGTTTTCAAAAGTAGAAGATGAACTTTTTGATCGTTTTATTCATTAAAAATTCTTCTATAGCAGAATATTTTATAAATTTTTCTATATTAACTTGCCTTCTATATTTAATTTAGAGACGGTTTACGAGGTCCGCTCATACCATTATTATGTTGATTAAAATATTTTCTTAATGACTTGACATTGATTGATATTGTCTGTACATAGTTATTTCCATAAATTATTTGAATGCTTATACAGGTAATTAATTATATGAAGTATTTTCCTTAGTCCAATGTGGGGCCGATTTGTTGGATTCTACTATATCAAAATACTCAAAAAGTAATGTCTACAATATGTGATATCATGTCGCAAAATACATTAGTAGTAATAAAATATGACTTTAGCGTAATTCAAATTTACAAAGACTAGCTAATATAACAGCCTCTTTTTCTCCCTTTTTTTTCATTTTTTTTTCTTTTCTGGTGATGATGAATGCGCCAGTAAATAACAACGGACGAGAACACTGCGATAAGGGGAGGGTTGTGGGAGCGGGGGGAGGCAGTATATAACACCAGCTATTTTTCCATTTCTACGTTCCCTTAAGAGATAAATATTTAAATTATTTTATTTGTAGTCATGGGGCCACTATTTTATTATTCATCCCCCGTTTGCCCTTTATTTTATATCTACGAGGGTGTTCGCCGGAGGAATTTAGGAATAAAGGCTACAACCAATTTTTTATTTATTGCGTATTTTATTACCTTTTTCTTTTTTTTTTTTTAGATGAAGGACGGGATATTAATTAAAAAACGAAATTGACAGGACAAGGGAGAGGAACTGACAAGCGGGTATAGACAGTTTCATTAAAATATCCCCTCTGGGTTGGAAGATCGCTTGTCGTGTAATCTGACTGTACCTTCTTTCACAGCAGGTCCCGTTTATATCAAAATATACGAAAATATATTTTTATATAAAATAAAGAATTGGTTAGAAAAAAAAGATGGTCACGAACAAACTTAATAAAAACACATTGGGGCTCAAAAAATGTAGTGCCTGCTTCAGGGAAAGATATGGGAAGAAACGTATAGGTCCTGTTTTACACTGTGAAGCCAGGAGTTAAGGTGCTATTGTAAAATAATCTAGTACTAGTTTAATCCACTTTTGTCTACATATCTAGATTGATAAACGGAATATTCTTAAACTTTCCAAAAACATTTGTCAATTCTTTAAATTTATCACTTTGTTTCAATAAAAATATTGAGGAAACTAAAGCAATCTTGCTCGGCTCAGAATATTTTTTTTCTTTCACTTACCTATATATGAAATATATAGTAAGGAAAGTATTGCGATCGTGAAAAATTTCGACTTCCGGTTTTCGACGGAAATAGACGTTTTGGGGTCCCCTGAGTCCAAATAACCAAGTCCCGCGAAATGGTCTGTGTGTGTGTATGTGTGAACAGACTAGCTCAAAAACTATAGGCCGTACAAAACTGAAATTGGGTATTTGGTGTAAGTGTATGCCCGCGATGTGACAACAAAAATTTTATCAAAATTGGTCAAACGGAGGGGGTACTTTATTTAAAGAATTTTGCCTATTTTTTATGTTTTTCTCGATTTTCTCAAAAACGGCTCTAACGATTTTGATTAAACTCGGTATTTGGTGTATGTATATGCCCGCGATGCGACAGTCAATGAATTTCACCAAAATTCATTAATTGGAAGGGGCACTTTACTTAATAAATGTTGTCCCATTTTCACGAGTTTTTTTTATTTACTCAAAGACGGCTATAACGATTTTGACCAAACTCGGTATTTGGTGTATGTATATGCCCGCGATGTGGCAGTCAAAATTTCATCAAAATTGATCAATTGTCGGGGGCACTTAACTTATTAAATTTTGTCCCATTTTTACGTTTTTTTTAACTCAAAAACGGCTTTAACGATTTTGATCAAACTTGGTATTTGATGTATATATATGTGACAGCCAAAATTTTATTAACCGAATTATGAAAATAAAAAATTTTATTTATTAATAAAAAGATCAATTTTACTTAAGAGAGTAAATACGTGATGCTCAAATTTTTGAAGCATCGCAGGTGTGTAAAAATATGGTATAAGATAGTAGTATATACTTAATATAGTACTTAATATAGTAGTAAATTTTCATATTTTAGTCTAGAAACTTTTGTTCCATAATAAATTTTTGAAAACATATAAAGCGATTTTAGAGGAACATTAATCATTCTTGATTACCAAAAAGGCATAAGAGACGTAAATACACCTATCGATTCACCTTCAGGATGTATTTGCAAAAAGCAACCCGTAGTAAAAAACAAGCAAGCAGTAAAAAAAACTCGACTGTTGATGAAATTAGTCCCTTCATAAATAAATTAGCAATAATGAATCGAAAAATGCTGAGAACTACCAAATTTTGCTATACAGATAATCTATAACTTATGGAGATTTACAAATATAAGTATATACTTAAATGTGGAAAAATGTGTGAAGTTGAGGATTGGCGTTTACATATTATCGAAACACGTCGATTTCTAATCTAAGTAAGTGAAAGTTGTGTGTTGCGCGTATCGCACCAGATTTTTTTTTACCTCTGGTGGAAAAAAGTGGAAATATTACTGCTAAGCATAAAGCTGTAAGAATAGCAGTGTTTGCATACACCAACCAATGTGATTGAACAAAGAAAATGTAGAAATAAAAAAGGTGTTAGTTTCCGTACGTTACTTCTGGGCAAAGCCAACATAACGCCGTTTAGTGTAACCGTTTAGTGTAAAGAAGTCGAAAGCTAGGATCTGACTAAGCTGATAAAGGCCTTTTAATTGAAAAGGCCGCAATGAGGATGTCCTTAAATCATGGTAACATGGTAGGCTATGAAACAGCCCCGCACAGAAGTAATACAGGAAAATTATCAAAACAATACTTTTTTAACGTTAAACTTAAAATCAATCTTACTCTACTGCAGTGAAACATGGAATGTGGCTGAAACTGTTACCTGACCTCTTCACCACGTCATCAATCGCTGCTTTCGAACCTAGGGGATAAAGTGGCTTAAAAGGATCTCTAAGAAGAACTTTGCTGTACCAATAAAAGCACCCGATTCATTTGTAAACAAGGAAAACGAAGTTGAAAGCGATCGGGCCTACTTTAAATAAGGAGACTAGATAAGCCTTCTCCAATTGACTAAAAGGAAGAAGAGGATTAAGAGAGACACGGAGGGTATCAGAACAAAAGAAACCTGAGCCCGGATGGCACGTCTCATCCGAAAACGAAAATGATTGCAGCAAAAAGAACGGAATGGAGCGAAATCGTAGATACCCTCTGCTATAATATGCCTTATATCTGTATGTCATTTAAAACTAACTGTATTTAGTTTATATTGTATATAAACATTATATTCAGGGCTCGAATTAAAGTAAAATGATGACATTTTTTTTGGTTTTGGGATATTGTGCAGTTATACTAGCTGGTAGTGTTCATATATTACTCAGTTCAAATATACGTCCGCTGACATTTTAGGTTGATTACTAAATGTATAGAATTTCATTGAAAGTAAAATAATTAGATAACTTAGTTTTAACAATGTAAAATGAAATAATTAGAAAACTTAGCTTTAACAATATACAATATTATCCTAATTTTGTCACGTACTTTGCATTACCAAGTTGGGGGACAAGTTCAACATTTTTCAGAAACCGATCATTTTCAAATATTGTTTGTAAATGTTCTTGTTATTTTTGCAGTGTCCAAGAAAACCGCTGGTCAAACCTCCCCAAGCACCAAATGCTCTTGGTTGCCAAGGCCTAAATATTGTTGCCGAAAATAAAATTCGCGAAACTGCCCTGATTTCGAAATAGTTGGTTCAATGATTTCAATCAGTCGCAACAATAATATAGCTGTAGATGCAGGTGAGCCTCCTCTTGACATACGAAGGCAACAACTCGATCTCATTTACTCTGCCAAAATCATTGCGAAGGACAACCACCCTTTGACAGTTCTGTTCCCAAATAGACGACCTATTCCTCAATAACAAATTACGGTAAGGAGACAATCTTTTGGGATAAGGGTGTCTACTTTGATCCACGTCTTGCGTATTGAGATACCGGCTTTAAAGGGAAAACAATTTCACCGATCTGCCCTTGGGAACTTTCCACACCCAGATTGTACCTCTCTCTCACGGCGCTACACAAAAAAGGTACTTCAAATACATACAAAATTTCTTTAAATTAAAACAGGAAATAGGGGACGCCGACTTTGTATTCACTGATGGATCGAAGAATTCTTTAGGTGTAGGGGCATCGGTAGTCTGCAATGAGCGACAGCACTTGTTTTCCTTGTCCACATTATGCAGTAACTTCACGGCGGAGATGGTTGCTATAGAAGATGTTTAAATGTGATTTTTCTGTCCTGAAAAGGAGCGATGTTACTGTGATTTTTATATAAGTCCCCGGCATTGTGGAATAGAAGGAAATGAGGTGTCTCCCAAAAGAGTGATCAGTGAGGGCATACCATATCGGAGGGTACCCGTGAATGATTTTATTTCCTTAATTCGGAATAAAGTAAAATTAAATTGGAACGAAAAGTGGCTGATTGTTAGAGAAAATAAATTAAGAGAAGTTAAACATGACGTTTCTCCCTGGGCCTCTTCGTTTCGTGATAGAAGAAGAGATGGGGTAATTCTTACACGGCTCCGTATAGGACACACCCGACTGACCCACGGATATCTAATGTCTCGCGATTCACCGCCTGAATGCCGGTCCTGCGGAACTCCCCTTACGGTCAAACACATACTAGCTGAAAGCAGTACATACGATTCTTCAAGACTACTGTACAACATCCCAGAACATCTTCACACCACTTTGCAGAATAACCCAATAACAGTCGATAATGTCTTAGATTTCATAAGACACATCCATCTGCACGATAAATTATAATTAAAGTTACTAAGTCGCATTGCTATAATTTACACACTGTAATATAAGGCAATAATGTTCCTCGTGGTTGAGAAAAAAATAAAATAAAAAAAGATATCGAACTCCCGCAAACAAATATCAGCATATGACTTTTATAATTCTTGCCAATAATTTTGATGTTGGACAAACAATGAAAGAATACCATCATTTTTTGAAGCTTTTCTATTCTTCTGAAACTAAATATTATTAGGAACTTAATAATGCTACTTAACAAAAATTGGAAATATTATAAATTGTAGCTGCAAACATTTATTTCATCATTGGAATTTTATTAAATGTATAAACAAGGAGGCTATATAAAATTTATAATTTTAAATTAGAATATGAAATTCTATCTTTGTGTAAAATTTTCATTAAGTTATGCGTATGTTAATAGTACATTTGCGCATACATATTAATTTTTGCTCGTTCCTAAATATACTAGGCACGAAGTAATTTTTAATCTAGAATTAAATTGCAGCATAATTAAACGTAAATACATTAAATTTGATTGAATCACTTATGAGAAAGAAATTGAAGGCTAACGTGTATTAATAAGACTAATGATGTACTCCAGTTGATTTGAGAAGAATCATGGGGAGAAAGTGTGTTGGCGATTTTATTCAGTCATGCCTGGAATCGCAAAAAGTTCATTTGCATTATAAATTTTAATTTAATTTTTAATGCTATTTGCACTTTAAATATTAAATTAAATCCACGGAATAACTCTCGACCCTCCCACCATGGTTAGAATAGGCTGGTTACACCTCTAGAGTAACTCCCTGTATGTCACACATGTACTGAAATTTTTTAGCTATTTCATGACGAAATTTCTCGATTTAACTTCTAACAAATATTTTAAGCACTTTTAAGCTTTTAGTTTGATCAATTTTCAAAATGAACTATAATATTTAATTAAAAAATCTGGTGCGTGCGCACAACACACAACTTTCACTTACCAACTTACTTAGATTAGAAATTATGTTAATGCCGCTTCTCAAATTTACTCATTTTTCCACATTCATTCTTTATTTTTGTTTTCATTTGCTTTATAACAAACACTAATTTCTTTTATTATTAAATAAAAGGTTTTACTAGAGATTATTCGGCAATGCAAGCATAATATTCCAAGTCCTCTGATTTTATAATTCGGTATGTACTTGTTGAAAATTTCATTTAGTTACAGTCATAATGAAATTTTTACAGTCATATCTCGGACATATTACATCAAATACCCAGTTTGATCAAAATTGTTAAAGCCTTTTTTGAGTAAATAAAAAAAACACGTGAAAATGAGACAAAATTTATTAAGTAAAGTGCCCCCTCCGGTTGATCAATTTTGATGAAATGTTGGCTATCACATCTTTGGCATATACATACATCAAATACCCAGTTTGATCAAAATCGTTTCTGAGTAAATAAAAAAACATGTGAAAATGAGACAAAATTTATTAAGCAAAGTCCTCCCTCTGGTTGATCAATTTTTGATGAAATGTTGACTGTCACATCGCAGGCATATACATACACCAAATACCGAGTTTGGTCAAAATCGTTAAAGCCGTTTTTGAGTAAATAAAAAAACACTTGATAATGAGACAACATAAATAAAAAAAAAAAAAACTCGTGAAAATGGGACAACATTTGTTAAGTAAAGTGCCCCCTCCAATTAATGAATTTTGATGAAATTTTGACTGTCGCATTGCGGGAATATACATACACCAAATACCGAGTTTAATCAAAATCGTTAGAGCCGTTTTTGAGAAAATCGAGAAAAACGTAAAAAATAGACAAAATTCTTCAAATAAAGTACCCCCTCCGTTTGACCAATTTTGATGAAATTTTTGCTGTCACATCGCGGGCATATACACACACCTAATACCCAATTTCAATATTGTACGACCTATAGTTTTTGAGCTGGTCTGTTCACACACACACAGACACGCAGACCATTTCGCGGGACTTGGTTATTTGGACTCAGGGGACCCCAAAACGTGTATTTCCGTTGAAAACCGAAAGTCGAAATTTTTCACGATCGCAATACTTTCCTTACTTTATATTTCATATATAGGTAAGTGAAAGTAAAAAAGGTGTTCCATGTAATGAATAATCGATAGATCTTGTGCTGAAGATAGACTTTGAATAAAATAAATGTTTGCTACTCTACATATTTTCTTTATCATAACTAATTAAATTATCAGTTTAAATCAATGTCTATTAAACTGAAATACGCTTTACTTTTAGAAACGAGTAACAAACGAAGATTTTAGAAATATTTTACTGATACTGCCATAACTACCATATACCATATACCCTGGGCACATGTTTTTTAATTGTTTTCCATAATAAATAAATGCAATTCCTATTTATTAAACAGTCTAATCAATTAAGGAAAATCTTCTTTTAAAAGATCATTGACGCCATTTTCTTTTCGGACACGTTGGGAGAGTTGGGAAGCTTGGTATAACTTAAGTGACTTGTGAGATTATGGTAGCAGAGTACAAATCTATAGCTTCAGTACAAAATGCCTTCTCTTCTTAAATAGTAAAAGAGTGCATTGATATCTCATTGCCCCATAAAAATTTGTTTCTCCTTTATTGATACATGAAAAAAAAAAAAAGTAAAATAACAGACAGGAACTTTTATCGGAGGGATGAAATATACATGACTACAGAGACCATTTTGCGGACTGGGAAGTAAAGACATTTTCCGCGCACGTAGCGACCGCCATTTTTCCAGACGGTCACACAAGAGCCTCTTACATTATTCGCCAGGTCCTGTTCCTCAGGGGGGAGCACTCAGACCTCTCACGTACTCCTCGTTAAACGGAGAACAGGGGGTTGCGCAGGGAGAAACTCTCTGTACAATAAAGTGCTACAACAACTACGCTTTGCGGCCGATAAGGTTTTACAACTTGTGGCTCCTAGAGGGAGCTTTATTGCTAGGACTCGAAATAGTCGGCGTTTCAGTAAATGGGCGATAAATATTATACTATACCACCAGAGAACAATAATTCATTCGACATTAATAGTTTTATAAAAGTTGTAAAATGAAACATCAAAATTAAATTACGATAAACTGAAAGTAGATGTATACTTCTATCAATTTTCTACACAAAATTTTTTTTTTATAACTTTTAATCTTTATTCACACCTGTTAATTAATATAATAGTAACAACCAGTGAATTTGCTGACAATAAATTTATAATAATGGCATGAGAGGCATGAGGGGGAGCAATACCCAGCGGCATCTCCTCCTGGCTTGAATGTTACTAGGTTTGATCACTAGACGAGGAGGTCCCTCATCCAGCTCCTCTTTAGCCTTCTACGGGCGGTACCTGCCATCACTGCTGTGGCCATGTCATTAATGAGTGAGTTGGGGTGTCCTTGTAATTTGTCATGGAATCTTTTGTAGTGGGTTCGTATGTGTTCGTTGACAGTCGGTATGTGTAGGTCGGTGTGTAAAGTTATGTTGCTAACATACCATGGTGCTTTAGTGATTGTTCTGAATGTTTTTGCCTGAAAGATTTTTAGTTTGTTAATATGTGTCTTTTTTGCCGTCCCATATATTTGTGATGCACAGGTCCAAATAGGTTTCAGTAAGTAAGTGTAGGTGTTTAATTTCTGTCTTAGTTTTAGTTTTCAATGCTTTGAAAGAAGTGAGTAAAGAAGTTTTAATCTTTGGTTTAGAGTTTTTCTTTTTTTCTTAATATGTGGACCCCATGTCATCCTTCGATCAAATGTCAAACCAAGGTAGTGTACTGTGTCTGTCTGTGGTATCTGTGTATTGTCAAGGAAAACAGGAGGACACGTTTCACGTCGAAGAGTAAAGGTTATGTGCTGTGATTTGTCGTGATTTAGTCGGATTTTCCAAAGTTTAAACCAGTCATATAATTTTGTCAAATAATGTTGAAGGTGATTTGATGCATGGGTTGGATTTTCGTGCCTTGTTAGGATTGCTGTGTCGTCAGCGTATGTTGCTGTTAAAATTTCAGGGCTGCAAGGAATGTCGTGTATGTACGTAATGTAGAGTAATGGGGCGAGCACGGAACCTTGAGGTACTCCTGCTGCGATTGACCGTATAGAAGACGTCTCTGAACCCTGTCTAACGGAGAAAAATCTGTCGGTAAGGAAGACCAACAGCTGTTTTTTTTTTTCTACACAAATAACGACTGTTTTTTTTTTCACTTTACAGATATAAGTATGAAAGACGAACCCATTTAAAAAATCTTAAGTCTAAACTTTTAAGATTAGAACAAATGTGTCTTGTCTTGTAAATAACAAAACATGAAAAAGCCGACTTAACTGCAAATAACTATTGACTAGCGAATAAGATTTTTAAATTTTATTTTATTTATTATTCGGTTTCTAGATTACATTCCAAAATAATTAATAGTTTAATAAAAGTTGTACAACGGTATTTAGTCAACAACGGGATGTAGTCTTTTTTTAAATTTTTATTTAATTGAATTCTAACTCTTCGTTCAGATTTTCATGACATGCTTCACAGACATAGCTAGAAATAAAACGCGTATCAGAAAACGACAATAAAGTAGCTACTGAATCGAAGGTACTAAATCATTCAAAGAAGGACGCTTCTGAGTACTATATTTCTTCATGCCTGAGAATCACTGACATTTGCTGATCTTAGCTATATTTTATCATTAAAAATTACTGAATATTTCATTTTATTTTATTTCAATCTATACAGGCAATCCACTGCTAGGTTGATGTTTGCCGGCGTATGATGTTAATCTTTGAATGTATTACTAATAGCAGTTCAGCATAGTTTGAAATGGTGAGTTTGGAATAATTTAAAAATGGTATTTAAAAATATTAGAGAGAAAAAGGGAAATAGATAAAAATAATAATACAAAAATAAAATAAATATAAGATAAAATAAAAAAGTAAGTCAATGCGTGGATTACAATGAAATAAAAATTGTGTAAAGTAGAGTGTGTTTAGATCTGCTCCTACACTTTTATTTGTTTTAAGTAATTGAATATCTCAGAAATATGCGTGGTTTCATCATTTAGTATAATCACTAAAGGGTCAGGAAGATTGGTGCTCAGTGACTTTCTGCAGTCAATCAGTAAGTGTTTAACTGTCAAAGGCATGTTGCACTGTGTACAGGTTGGCCTGGTTTTCTAGCAAATGATAATGCGTGAGTAGAGTATGTCCAATTCGTAACCTTGTTAATATAATTTCTTCTCGTCTGTTGTTCCGAATTGATGATTTTCATGGTCGTCTTGAGTGTTTGATTTCTCTTAGTTTATTTTCCCTAGTCTTAGTCCAATTCAATGGCCATATACGAGTATATGTTATTTTTATGGTATTATTGGGTATATGTCACTATGGGGATCCTCAAGACAGTCAGACGGTGGAATCAAAGATGCAACTTTTGCCGCTTAATCGGCTCTATATTGCCAGGTATGGGATCCATACGACAAAACGTTCCGTTTTATAATATTTAACTTGTAAAGCGTTTTTTTCAATATTTAAAAATTCCAATAACATGGTTTTTAGACAGTGATATTTTACAAATATAACGCTGGAACCTATGGTGGGTAGGTTGGTATGCAATGGCCTGGAAAAAAGGTGAAACTCCTCCGTCCCTCCTTACCGCTCTTTACATCCCCTCCCCCAAACGATTATATTATTTCCGCCTCTATTTGTTATACATATTTCCTTGATACCCATGTTCGCCAATAAAATAATTCTTCCAGTTACTATTTGCTTTCTACTTACGATTTTAAACATTCCATCATTCATGTTCAAAATTAAATTATAACAAGTTGGTTTTCAAAAGATGAAACAAACGATTTATTTTCTGAACAAAAATAATTAGAAATATATATATATGTATATATATATATATATATATATATATATTTATTTAAATGTGATTTAGAATATCTTGTACTATATTGTGTTAAATATGACTGACTTTATACCTATCAAGCAGAATCTCTTGCCTTGTCACATAAACTCACTCCGCGAAATCAATTGGCCAGCATGCATGACACTTGGTCGCCTAAAATATTCTTTAACATTTTAACTTAGTTTTTGGTTTTTATCTAAGAAATCTGGAATTCCAGCTTCCTAGCGTCTCTCTATTATTTATATTGATCCCATCTACTTCTCAGCCTCACCCTTTTCTTTTTCTACGTTAGTAAACTTCAATTTTCTTCTGCACCCTTTCATCCCCTATTCTGATTACGTGTCCCGCTCATCTCAGGCTCATACTCTAGAAATGTTATTGTTCTCTAATATATTCTCGATTTTCACATCAAATTAACTTCTTCTGATTATTTTTGTTTTAATTAATCTCAGTGAACCGCAATCCTTTCCGTTCAATCGTTGAAAAGATGTTTCAAGCTTAAAAAAACCCCAGGATCTCGCAGTTATTTGCTTTATACCAAACTTTCCTGCGATAGAAATCTTCCATACTTTGTTTTAATTTCTTCGAAACCAAAGGCCAAAAATCTTGCCAATAACACAGTAGTAACATTGTTAATGCAAAGCACGAATGGTGTGGTGGTGGGCAGACCCCAGTGCAATATTTAC
Source organism: Aelia acuminata (assembly GCA_911387785.2). Lineage (NCBI taxonomy): Eukaryota > Metazoa > Arthropoda > Insecta > Hemiptera > Pentatomidae > Aelia > Aelia acuminata. The sequence continues at coordinate 148,306,973 of OU426979.1, read as the reverse complement.
AACAAACTGCTGCGACGAGTGCCTCATAGCTGTCAGCCATTGATCTTCGGCGACCTCTGTTTGAGAGAGAATAAATAATTTACGGAGCCACCATTGGCTTTAATCTTTGCTTCGACTCCTGGGGGCACTATCCCCATCAATAACATATTAGGGTATTAGTGACAAATCGTTGTTTGCCCAAATATGTTTGACTTTTCCTCGTAATCCATCATCAACTGTTCATGTGTTCCTTTGTACCCTCTCTAAATTGTACTAAATTATAGCCCTGCTTCCCGCCACGATCAGCGGATGATAGCCTTTGAGTAAGGCAGTGCCATCTGAAGTAGTTTCATATTTATCGCTTTGTCTTAGAATTCTCCTTTCGATTATTAAAGATATAGTTTTTCTCTTTTTTAACTATTTCACGACTATTCAACAAATGATAGTCTTATATTCCAAAACTAAAAAAGAAAAAGAAAAATGGGATACCAATTATAAGAGTTCTGAGGACGGAAACATGAAACTTAAACTATTCATGTAATAACTAATTCAATTATTAAAATGGAGGTTCTTTGGCTGAAATTTAAGAAAAAGAAATCTGACCCTCCACATAAAAATCAAATAAAAAGGAAAATTTTGTATCTATTCAAAAATGAGTAAGCACTGTATTCAGCCAGTACCTCCAACTGTAAATGATCCAACAGTTGAACTCTCCACTTGGTTAGTGGGTTGAATAATCTTATTCAGTTTATACCCCTGCAACAACTGTCACAGGTTATCCAATCATCATGTCCTGGCATGTCAACATGCCCCATAGCACCAATAAATTAATAAACTGGTGATCTCATTGCCTAAGTAAAAATCACGACTTGAAGAGGTGCCGCAGGGCATTCACCCTTTTTTACAGCTATCAAGCCATGTTCAGTCATCGGACTCGCTGATTGCCTTTTTCTTTTAAGAGAGGTGTGAATGTAAAAATGATTTCAAGAATAAAATATTTATTTCTAATAACGCTCAGTAGTAATAAAAATTCGAAACCTAATATTCTCAAGGAAAGGAAATTGAAAGTAATAATGTCTATTTAGATTAAAATAATCTCTATATTTTCAGTTAATCGACCATTAGCGTTGAATATCGTAGGCCTAAGTAAACGTTTCAGGAAAATCAAAGGTTATTGAAGCAATCACCACCTTCTAATATTATCAAATAACCTATTTTATTTATTTTAAAGATGGGCTAAATGGTTTTATTTGGTACATTAATATTTCAAAAAAAGACCCAAAATTGGATTGAACACAAGAAATAGTCGAAAAACGGTCTAATAATTATTTCGTACACTTTCTAGAAACTAATAATTATTGTAATCGTTATAAAAATGTGTGATAATAGTACACGTAATTGACACGAACATATGGTATGAAAGGTCCTAATATAATTTTTGAGTATTTGAAACTTTATTCTATTTCCTGTAGTTGTTATATTTATTAATAGTTATTATTATTATTTATATTTTACTCAAGTTCTTTATCCACCTGACATTATTTTTCAGGGAATTTTTTTTTGTACTCGAGAGCAAAATTATTCTTAGTATAGGAAAAATAGAACAAATTGATAATGTAAAAACTTATTAGAAGATTAACAATTATAACATATTTAAGGTGGCGGATGTAAATTTGTAAAATAATTTCAATAATGCTTGTATTTTTAATATATTTATAATATTATAAAAAAGTATAAAAAAATTGAAACGATACTGGCTCTATGTACATTAAAAAAAAAAAATTCTGCAAAATATGTTTTTCCATGTAGTCTGTTATTGTAACTACTAATTGCATCGTCACAGGAATGGTCTCGTTCGATTTAACGACGTAAGAGTGTCAAAAACTTAAAATTTTACCTGCAATACCATAAGGTTTAAGCAACAAAAAAAAAAAATAATAATAATGCCATTAAAGATTATTATATAAATCGCCGACAGAATACCACAGGTTAACCATTTCGGAAAGATATTTTAATTCTACATTCGGCTTTATTTATTAACTCAAATATGGACATACATATATATTTACGAAGTTTATAAAACATATATTCAGCTTTCGCCTTAATCATTTTTTTTGTTAATTTTCTGTTAAGTTTTGCAATTATTTATTAATTATAATTAATTATTAAATTAATTATTAAGTATTTCTGATCTGTTGACAAAAAATACTTACATACCAACGTATAAAATTGACCCTTGTTTAACATCCGATCTCCTCTCATTGCTTTATATATATATATATATATATATATATATATATATATATACTTAGAAATTAATTATGTAATCTGAGACATCATATACAGTATAATACTATCTGTATTATTCCACATATATTATTTCACAAAGCCTAAAAATCGGTTTTTCATGAATTGTAAGGTCCTGTCGTGCTCAAATGTCATGAATGTAGTATCGTTGGATTCAGAATTTCAAGGAGCTTTTGCCAATCGCATTCTCATTGTTCATTTTTCGGTCTAAAATAAAATATCGACCTAAATGTAGTTATTCAACGGATCGAAACGGATCAAATTGAGTTTTATAAATTGCGGTACAAAAATTAAGACCCAGTTTAGTTCTTACAGAACATAACTGTAAGAACTAAACTGGGGTTTGTGTTTTGAAGCCCTAAAACCTACCAGTTTTGAGATAACGCCTGGGTTAGGCCCCTCCGCAGCACGTGGTCTACTACTTACTGTGTTACGTTACAGCAAGTGTAAGTCCTGTCGTGCTTAGGTTCTATAAATGTGGTTTTGTCTGATTTAGAATTAATTGTAGCGTTAGAAAATAGCACTCTCACATTTAGCAAGTACAGTATACTCCCGCTTAACCGGCTCCCGTTTAACCGACTCTCCGGATAAACAGAAGGAAGCTGTGAAAGAAAAAATATTAATTTTAAGGTCCTTTAAAGCATTTATAGCTTTGTCATATTATCAATCGCTGGTCAAAAATTTTGTTAAAATTTGTATTATGTTGCGGTTTGATAGATCTTAATTAAATTGAAACGTATACAAAAAGTCTTTTGGTTTTTATTTGTTGACCGAACTCCAGTAAAACAAGTCTCTTCGAAGTAAAATTGATCTTGAAACAAAATCCTTATCCTCCACCCATTTCATAAAAAAATTAAAAAAGAAATTGAGATAACTTCGTATATTTAGACAATACCGACGAGATGACATTAAGGTGCGCATAAACGAAAAAAAAAAAAAACATTTTGTGAGAACTGAATAGATTGATTGTGTAAATTTTCGTAAATCGTTAAATTAAATTAGCCAAAAAAAGTTTTCTTTAATTAATATTTATATAACCTTTGTAAATTAGGCTGTTTTTTTTTTTTTTTTTTTGTTTTATCGCAATATAGAAGTTATAATAATATATTTTTTTAGCTTTTCTATACACTTTTCCGGAGTGACCGGCTCTCTCGCTTAAACGGCAATGAGCCGGTTCCGACGAGGACGGATAAGCTGGAGTCTACTGTAGTCAGAAATGTGTATGAAATAAATAAAATCTATTTATAGTGATTCATAGTGGCATAGTGATGCGTTAGGTGGATTTTACCAATTCCCGCGTGACACGGGGTTGACTCCCGGCAGCGCCAAATCTTTTCAAAAAATAAATTATTTAAAAATAATTTAAAAAGGTAGTCACCCACAGATTAAGATTAGATTAATATAAAATAATTTAAAATTGACGTACGTCAATAAATACCATAAATTGGACAAACTTTGTCCACCTCCTGTTACTCGCAAAATTTGCGTGATCGGGTAGTAGGTATCAGTAAAGAGGAAAGATTGGCTCTACTTGGAGCCGAGCTGTGTGGTGTAGTGGTTAGCATCCGCGCATGTCACGCGGGAGACCCGGGTTCGACTCCCGGTGGAGCCAAATCATTTCTCTTCAAAAAATAAATTATGTACATATATTATTTCACAAAAATAAAAATCAATGAGAAAAAAAAAGTGTTCTCTTAAATGTAAGCTTCGGTTATGCTTAAATGTGGTGTAATTTAATTAAAGAAGTGTGGTGTAGTTGGATTCAGACTTCAAATAGCGTAGGTAGTAATTGGGTTATAATTATTACCACAATCATTCTTTTTATTTTGTCAAATATTATGAAAATCGATGTCTAGGCAGGAAAAAATGGATTTTGCTAGTTAAGACCCACTCAAAAGATATTTTAAAAGAGCAGATCAGTGATTTCATTCAAACATGAATGATTATCATTCCAATAAATGTTTATTTAAATAGATGTAGGTACTACAATTTGAAGTAAATTATATTTTATTACATTAAAAAGTCTCTTTGGAAATAAAAAAAATTAATTTAAAGCAAATGGTTTGATAATAGTTATACCTTGATCTAATTGTAACAAAGGTATGTAACGTCAGCGTAAAAATATTATTTCTGTTTCTATTAAATTAATATATTAAATTAAATAAAAATTCAATTTTAATATTTGGAAAAGATTAATCCAAAAGATATTTTAAGCAAACAATATGTGATTTTATAGAATAATGTTTTCCTATAATTTTGATATTTATGGCTTAAATATTATATTAACTATTGTTTTTACAAAGTTAAAATTAACTCCTTTAAAGAACATAACAAGTTTATAAAACATTAAAGTTAACAATGTTTACAAAAGAATATTTTCATGCCAATAATTTTATATTTATAGATGTTATATTATTTGAAGTATATTGAAAAAATACTATATTCATATTTACGCTTAGTACAATACCTACACTGCCAGCAAAGCTGCTTTTTTTTTTTTTAATTATATGAAATCTGAATTGCAACACTAGACAGTATCTGTGACAAAAAAAAAAAAAAAATCTTACGTATACTATTCCAAATAGCTAAAAAAATGTAGTTTTCGCCAAATGCACTGTCCTATCGTGCTCAAATGCCATAAATTTAGTATTGTCTGATTCAGACTTTTACGGAGTGTATGCGAATTGCAGGCTCATTTTTTTTCTTCCTATCAAAGCTAATAAAATCGTTTTTATAGCAGGAATTTTAGTAAATTAAAGGATCGAAATGAGAAAAATGCATTTCAATGGTTTCTTCGCGGGCTTTATGCATACACGTTCCACATATACGTGCCAGACGTTTTAATTCTCTGAAACTTATGGTTTTAAAGAAAAGCCGTGGATTGCGCCCCTCAGCTTTACGAGGCTTCTTATGGTTTTGTTGCCTTTCCATGGATAGAAAATTATTTCATGTCGTTGTTGCCACTTTAAAAAATACCTCCCCCTTCATTGTCAGAAAGATAACCGTGAAAAACACCTGATGAACTGGTTTTCAAAAAAAACTTAATAAGGTTAATAAATTGGGCACTTAATTGGTATAGATGCTATGATTTTTATTTATGACTTATTAGGTTTTATATTTTTCCACTAATAAGAGAGAGTCTGTTGTGCCTTCTTGCACACAAAGAAACTAATTTATTTGCTTTATTGAAATTTAACTTTTTTTCGTTAATACTTCAATTATTTAAATAATTTGAGCCAGGGGGAAGGATAGGTAAATTCAGAATGTAGAAAGATTAATTTTTAGGGACTATGCAATATTCATAGTGATTTCATATTTACCAGGAAGATTACAGGAAATAGTTTTGAAGAGAAGAAGGTCAGAAAATGGAGTCCTTCCTTAACTATTAAACGCTGCTATAGAAAAATAATTTCTCCTTAAGGCCTGGGTGGTTGGGGGGGGGGGATGGTGAAGAGGCAACAAAAAAAGTTAATTATGCTTATAGTTATGTTAAATCTGAAAGTAAAATTTGATACAAATCTAAGTGCGAAATGCTTCGCGCGGGTCCAGCTAGTATTTTAATAATGCTAGAGAAAATGTTTGGCGTTGAGGTCTAAATTAATTACAGTAATTCTGAAGAGATTTTTTACTAGGATGCCGAAGTTTCTAATCACGCTTCAGGTTTTCATAGGAGCTTAATAAAAAACAAGACAACAACCTATCAAAAGAAGCATATCACTTTTTTAATCTTACAAGACTTACATATTACATGATTGAATATAATAAAAATAAAAATTCCAAATATACTGATAATAATGAAATTCTTTAAGTTGCGATATTTCATATTGATTACTATTTCAAGCTACATCTATAAATCTTTCTAGATCTATTGGGAAAAAAAAAACTTTTTCGAGAAAAGGAAGAAAAGAATAATATATATTATAGGGGATATATATACTAGCGCGCTCTATAGGAGTGTATATATATTCAGGGTGGCAGCGGCATTGTGATATATAGTCAGAGTGGAGAGGGGAATAAATAAAATGGCCGCCGGAAACTATAAATCGACGCAGGTCGCTACGATTGCCAAATTAATTCGATTTCCGATCTAGGAGGCAGTGGCTGTGTTGTTTAATCAGGCCGTGGATGCTTTGTTTATTCCTTTCGTTTCCCCTACCCGTTCCCCTTCCCCGCTCAATCCCTCCATGTCCGATTGTAATACCCTCATCGCCGAATATATTCCACGGATTACCGCTCGTCCCTATCTCGCGCGGTGAAAATATTAATTTCGACAAATGGTCCTCTGTTCATATCGAATTCTACTGGACTTGGATACTAAAATTGAGCTGGTCGATATAGTCTGCTGAGTTCCCTATTTATCTATATATTTACTGACCTGATATACTACTACTGAAAATCTCAAATTTAAAACTTATAAAATAATTTTATAACGTGTAATCACCATCCGAAACCTGTTCTTTGTTTGATATCCAAAAGACTAAATTCTGCCTTATAGTATCGAAACATAAGACAAATAAGGGGGAAATATTTTTATTTTAAATAAAGTATGAAAACATCAAGAAGGGAGGTCATCTGTGGTGTTGTAGTTACAATTACAATTACAATACGAGAGGTTCACATCTCGTGGTGGCCCTTGGATTTTTTAATGGGAGTAAAAAATCCTTGGTTATGACGTCCCTCGGATAGGACGTAAAATGGAGGTCCTGAGCCTGTACGATGTCAGGTATTCGTTAAAGATCCCTATCCTAATTACACCTGGATATTACGGTATTAATTCTGAAATGTTAAATATGATTCAATGAGAAATGAAAATTATGTTTATCTCCGGTGTAAAGAATTTAAATCTTAGGATTTAAATTTCCTGACAAACACTTAGTTAAACTTTTTCTATGGCGTTTATATAGACACCTTAATGAACTTTTTCCATGTTATTATTAAAGTTGATAAGTAATTCGAAATATTATTTATCTTAACTTTTATATTCATCGTTTACAATGCCTTAGAGAATTATTCCTTGTTGACATTTATGTACCTCCAGAAATAATTTTTATACTTTAATAATTCTGTCGCTTTACTCAATCTTCCAAGGGTGTGGTTGTGTTTCTAGAGCCGGCTTGTCCTTTAAATATTCCAGCTCCAGGAAGCGGGAGAGATAAAGCGTTATTTAAATTATCTCCAGTCATAGGGTCCTCCTTATCGGGTCTATATAGAGGCTAATGGCCGACTTTAAATGTCTAAAAGTGCCGGCAGATGGAGGCAATGTAGCGTCTAGTCCACTTAGTGCTGCAGAGATAACGCGTCTTGTGTGGTCGTATAGCAGTCAGAGCGCTCTTGTGAGTGCTTCCTGAAGATCCTAGTTATCTACTCTTCAATGTCATATTTTATGATATTTTCATCTATATTCCATGCTGTTTAGCTTTGAAGTACACAAAATATAATAAAATTTAAAGGTCCTGAGCTGTCATCCATTTATAATATCCTTAAACGCCGTTTATAAATACAACACAGTTCTACCGACCCGCATTAATTTTCTTCGAAATAGAAAGTTTTTAGATTTTTCTTGTTTCCTAGTTTGTTCATCTAACGTCACTTTATGCTACTCTGATGAATGGGACGATGCTACAGTGGGAGACCTAAATTTTGCCTATCCACTTTTAATTAGAAAGAAAAAGTAGAGAGGATAATTTTTTGAATGTACGTGGATTTACCTTTCAAGAAAAATCTGTTGAGTAATAGGTAATATTAAAACTATTAGGTGAAAGACACAAGTATCTGAAATAATTTCAATAGTAAATTTTAAAAAAAAGTTAAAGATAACAGTTTTCGATTAACATATTTACGTCTCGTTCCGCCTGGATCAGCCAACAACAACGTTTAAGGGTCTGGCCACACATGTCCGCACCGGATCCGCACCGTAGCATTAATACAGGTTATGTTCAGAATATTTTTAATTTAACTTACATATTACTTTTAGTTATGCCTTAAGTGGCCTTTGTCTGACATGTGTGGCCTGAACTTTATGCATAACTAAAGGTAATATGTAAGTTAAATTAAAAATATTCTGAACATAACCTATATTAATGCTACGGTGCGGATCCGGTGCGGACATGTGTGGCCAGACCTTAAAACGATTCGATACAATTTAAAATTATGAAATATCTTTATTCCAACAGTAGAACCATTTTAAGGATAAACTAGTAAAAATATTTCGCTTTTACAAGCCGAGAAAAGTACCAATCATACTAAATTGATTGTTAGCAGTGAATGGCAAGGCTGCATTTCCTCCCTTCTTTGGTCTATAAATAATTTTATTTTCATATATGTATAAGTACATTTTTTTTTACAATTCTAATCTCGGTAATATTCCAGACAAAACTGACATTATTGCAACAGTTAACAATGGAATTCTCACCATAAAATTATATAAAATAATACATAAATATCGCATAAAAAATAAGAATCGAAAATGACAAAAAACTATTTTTTGGCTCTCCTGTAATCTTGAGATTTTCCTAGCTACCCGTGCACCCAAGCAATTGCTTACCCAATCAATTGTAATCATTTTATTTATTTTTATATTTATCTAAAAAAAAAAAAAAACTCGTCGCTCCGGATTGAAATTGGATCAAAGTCTAAAAGAGTTGGTAGAAGGAGGTTTTGTCAGTAGACTAAGTTGGGGACGTTTATTACTCTGAGGAACCCTAACTCGTTCCCTGTGCAACTCCCTTGAGTCAATCTCGGAAAGACTAACTCTCTCAGTCCTATTCAGGAAGGTCCCTCCGTCTTCGGCAACTTCTCCTTTGGTATCGTCTGTCGGTCGGTGTTAATATCCGTTCGGAAAAACCTGCTACAACAAGACGGGAAAACTTTCTTCCTCTCCTTGCTTGAATACAAATAAATCTGTCATTTCCTTTCGTATAAGTCTTTCATGTCTATCTGATTTTTAGAAAAAATAACAACAAGAATTATAAATAAAAAAGAACTGTGATCTAGGAATACAGAATATCATTCAAATTTTTAAAATAGTGATTTCAACGGATTCCGAAGGGATATTGACGGGGAACTATCCCTTAGTATACAAGTCGGGAAAACCATCCTTCCCTGTCACTTGGTAGCCTTTTTAATTTTTATATGTTGTTATAGTTGACAAAGAATAATAATAAGAGCGAAACTTGGAAATATTAAAATAATTTCAAAGACTTCAAAATGAGTATTTCTGGTTATTTTTAAAAAATAACTACAGCCTAAGTCTGTAGTTGTTAAAAAAGCCTGAGTAAATCAAAACTTTAAATAAACAGATAATTATATTTTACATGGAAAAACATTAATAAACTTAATTGTGTCAATATTGGACCATTGGGCATAAATAAGTGTTAGGACCGTTTGGGAATTAAGGAATGTTGGTTTTATATCTCTCTCTTCTAATTACCTCAAAGAAAGTAATGAATTTGCTAATATTCCTGATTGAATCAAACATGAGAAGTATCAACATATTCAAAATCAGAGTTGGGCAAAAAGTAGTTCAACTACAAATTACAGAACTATATATACAGTAGTTGGAAAATAGTAGCAACTACTACTTTTGTAATGTGTAGTTGGCTGACCACAACTACAACTACTGTAGTTTGAAAAAAGTAGTTCCATTTTTACAACTACAACTAGTAGTTGTATTTGTAATTATAGACCTACAACTACAACTACTTTTATTGGTAATGGAGTTTTAATCGATATCAAATATAAATCGATGTCAAGTATTTCAAGTGCAATTCAGCTAATATATAAAACACGAGGATAGATTAAGAACCAAAGAACAAAGAAGAATAAAAAAGTAATTGACTGCATAAGAATCATGAAAAAAAAAATTGTATTACTTACTATTTAAAAACATATTATCATTCAAAATGAAACAAATTCCCATTTAAAATATAAAATAAACTTTTACTTTTAAATAAAACACATGGCGAACGCAGAATTATATTTTTCCTGACAGGTTATCACACCGAACACAAATTTTATGATATCACTGTTATAGAGGATCACACCGACTGTAGACTTCCAAACACTTACCATAACTTTGTACGAGTGCAAGTTTGGCTTTAGAAAATATTTTGGTTGTTTATCTTTGTCCAGCTTTTGACTACAACGCCTTTTGTTGCGCACAACAGCATAATGCGATTGAGAAATTGGTTGTTTTTATTAATTGTCAAAAGCATGGAACAGAGTTCATAGCGGCGATTTTTTTGGTATTCGTTTAATTGATGAGACTCAGTCACTTTGCCAACATGGGTTTTTATCCAGTATTGGACCTCAGCTGGTCGGGGTTAACAATAGAATAGCCGCCACGGCCTTCCTTGTCGCGAAACTTCAGGAACCCCCGCCGCAAAATGTATTCATTGATAGCCCCTAACCCTACAATTCATTAAGTAAGGAGCATGACAACGAGAAGGACTAGGTTGCAATACATAGACGGTTTCGCCTATGGAAATGATGACGTCTTTCCCTATCAAATAAACGAGGGTCTGAACCTTTAGATCTTTGATTTTAATAATTTGTGGGTTATTTGTGTCATTCATCAAGTTAAGGAAAAATAAGAAATTTTAGATTTTTCGTAAGTACTGTTTCTGAAAAACAAAGTTTTGAAGAATTAAAACAAAGAAAAAGTGCGTTTTTAAAACAGATTTTGGGTTATATTCCAAAATCAATTTGAGCAAGAAAGCTGAAACAGGTGTCATAGTTTTTATTATTCTCAGGTCCGTAAGGATGTTATAATGAGTATTTAAGACATGGTTTTTCTTTTAGTTTCGAGAAGTAAAAGTTTTGTCTGATTTCTTAGGCAAAAGTATCACAGAGGTTCTGCGTATAAATAATACACTATTTCGAGCATCCTATATATATGCTTTTGAATAAACGAAAAGTAACGAACTAAAGTATTCGTACTAGGTTTGTATCACAAACCTGCTGACCTTTTTATTCTATTTTTGATTGCAAAGCTTGTCACAAATAAAACAAATTCTGTTGGAATCATTTATAAAAGATTTTTTCGACACAAGGCAAAAATAACAACGTACTTATAATACGATTGGAAAGAGAGTGATTTAACTACTACGTGAATAGAAGAAAATGTATCAGAGTATTGATACAACTTCGGAGAGAATGTTAATTTTTTTTCCGATGACTGTTTACATATCGTTTAGGTACCTCAAGAACCAGAGTGAATAAAAAAAAAAAAATAGATACATTTGTCGAACATGAGTGTTTATTAAAACAATTGACTAAATTAATGCTTCGGAAATGTTTTTTTTTTTGTACCGTAACGTTATAATTGGTAATTTATTTTCCTTGTTTGGCATAATAACAAGTAGTTATATTACAAAATATTTAAAGTTATGTATTTCATTGATATCATTGAAATAATCCTAAACACAAAATAAATGTTCGTAAAAACATGTGTTCAAATTAGACGTTGCTTAGCAAAAGTAGTTGCAGGTCTAAATTACAATTACAACGACTAGTTGTAGTTTTAAAAATTAAACTTCTTTTTTCCTACTACTGTAATTACCAGTAATGTAGTTGTAGTTTCTAACTACAACTACATTACTGGTAATTGCAAAATAGTAGTTGGGCGCTGGCAACTACAAACTACAAGTAGTTGTCTGGCTAGTTAATTACAAATGTAGTTAACTACTGCCCAACTCTGTTCAAAATGTTCATTCCTGGTGTTCCAAAAAAAAAAAAATAATAATAATAATAATAAATCTATATTTTTACTTTCACTTACCTATATATAAAATATATAGTAAGTGGAAGTATTGCGATCGTGAAAAATTTCGACTTCCGGTTTTCAACGGAAAAACAAGTTTTGGGACCCCCTGAGTCGAAATGACCAAGCCCCGCGAAATGGTCTGTGTGTGTGTCTGTGTGTCTGTTTGTGTAAACAGACTAGCTCAAAAACTATAAACCGTGCGATCCTGAAATTGGGTATTTGGTGTAGGTATATGCCCGCAATGTGACAGCATAAATTTCATCAAAATTACTTAAAGGGAGGGGGTACTTTACTTAATAACTTTTTAGGTTTTTTTCGATTTTCTCAAAAACGGCTCTAACGATTTTGATTAAACTGAGTATTTAATGTATTAATATGACCGAGATATGACTGTAAAAATTTCATCAAAATTGATTAACCGGAGGGGGGACTTTACTCAATAAATTTTGTATCATTTTCATGTGTTTTTTTTATTTACTCAAAAACGGCTTTTACGATTTTGATCAAATTAGGTATTTGATGTATGTATATTACCGAGATATGACTGTAAAAATTTCATCAAAATTGATTAACCGGAGGGGGGACTTTACTTAATAAATTTTGTATCATTTTCACGTGTTTTTTTATTTACTCAAAAACAGCTTTAACGATTAACAAAAATAAGATATAAATGTAGAAAAATGTGTGACTTTGGGAAATGATATTTAGCAAAACACGTCAATTTCTAATCTAAGTAAGTTGGTAAGCGAAAGTTGTGTGTTGCGCGCACGCACCAGATTTTTTTAAATAACAACAATCTAAAAAAAACTCGTGACGTGCACCATGTGGTAAAATTTTATTTTAAAATACAACATTTTATTTTTCGTCTTTTTTAAGTTAGTTAATACCCACCAACCATTAGTTCTAACAAATGTTATTTTATTATTTTGGAAAAAAAAAAAATAAATTACTTCATACCTAGTAGCAAAATTTATAAAATTTGTGTTTAAATGGCATAAAAAATCAATTTTACATATGGACCCATAATTATTAATCATACCTTACCTGGAAATGAATCTGTCCAATAATTTTTTCCTGAGATGAAGAATTGAACTCATTATCTGTTGTACTCCAATATTATTAATCACATTTTAATTATGCTTAAGTACAATAAAAGAGGAGTCATTGTCTTCGAAAAGGTATTGTAAGCACAATAATATAATGGAAGAAATTTAATTATACCTAGTTTCCTCACCATGAAACCCGGTTTCAGTATCATGAATGCAAAATGAGATTGAGAACAATTTTCGTTGCATTGTTCTGGGTTCCCGAGCAGCCGAGGGCTGACACATTTTAATTGCGATTTTAAGTCAGTCATTTATTAACGGGAAGAGAGCTCCCACGTAGCTCACAAAGAACCAAATTCAATTACACAAATATAACCAGATGTAGAGCCAGCAATAACACCCGCTTCCAATTATAAACCCAGATTCTATTCAACTGTATAAATTGCTCTCCACGCCTGTCATACATTTCAACGCATTTGTCCTAATTTGCGTTTTCCCAATTCATCTCTATTCAGAAGAGCACTTATCTCTTAGTTCGGTCTCGATTGTGTGTGTGATTGTCGTTGAGAGCTTTTGATATTTTACATATACAGATTAAACTGTTTTCATTCCGCTTGCCCATTCAATTTCCCAGTAGTGTCAGTACAGCTTCCGCATTAAACAGGTTAGAAATATAAATTTGAAGTGTTAATTATTTCGTTCTAGATCAGAATATTCAGAAAATGAGTGGATAACGAACTTGAGCCTTTGGTTAAAGCTTTTTTTATTTTTTATTTGAACATGTTATCCTGAGCCCCATGTCATCCTTCTGTTGAATGTGAGTCCATAATAGTTTTCTGTGTTCGTCTGTGAAATTTGGTTGTCAATATAAATTGGGGGAATCAGTTGTATAAGTGTGTTTTTAAAGTTAATACAAAATGTTTTACGTGCTGATAATTCTTTATTATCAGTGTGAGTTAATGGCACATTGTTGACAGGTATTTCTTTTATAGTGTACATGATATAGAGTCGAGGAAAAGTGAACTGAGTGCAAGCGAATTTACAGGAAATAAATTTGATCTTATTATAAAAATCTCCATTCCTTTATTTCACATTATTATCGACGTTTCGGTCCTCTTTTTGCCCATTATAAAATCAATCTTTATTTCAGTTAGCACTTTGATGATGAGCTTCCTCATTCTTTATGTGCTCAATCACATTTTGGATTCTAAATCTCAGGGTTCATACTCACTCTTCCAAAGAAAGACTGTCTTACTCAAAATCGCATATTTTAAATTAAAAAAATAATTAAATATTTAATTAAAAAAATAATTAAATAAAAAATTAATTAAATTTCTTTTCACTAAGTCTCTTCCGATTCTCTTCTACTACCTGTGAAGACCGCTTAGAGAACGTCATAGTGATGATCCGTTACAATTTGTAACAATCGGATAAAGCAGTCTACGCATATCTAAGGAAGGGCAAAGAAAAAACTTTGACTACTATCATGAATGAAGATAGTTTTATCTCTGTCGAATAACATAATATAAAATAATTAAGTAGGCTTGATGAAATTACATTGCTGTTCTTTGATCTCGGAGGAATGCTAGGCTAATGTCAGTTTTGTCCCACATAAGCATGAAAAGTTCAACGTGATTTAATATTTTTGTCTACGGCTATAGAATTCACTGATCAATGGGCACGATTAGATCTGAAGCAATTAACCAACTTGGACTACAACATAAATTGCCAGACGGTATTAAACTGGTTTGTCGACTTTTATGTTCTTATGTCTCGTTTTTTATTGGCGCCCGTGTAACTTTTCAAACTAAATCGAAGTTATCTTGGTACTGATAGGCTGCCATTTATCTAATGAGTTATTGTCTGCTGCTTGGTCCTGGACGGTTATCCATATAAACAAACACACATATCTAATTAATCAAAAATTGGTTGGTGAATTTGTTAATAGTTTTGAAAAAAAATTGTAGCATTTTTCTAATAAGTAAATTAATTCAGATAATTCGAATAGTTTAAATATATAATAGTTTATATAAATAGTTTAAATATATGCGACAGTCATCTTTCATGGTAAAACTATCCGAGGACGGTTTTAAACGCTGCCATCTTTCATTTTTATTTAGTTTTAATTAGTTTAATCGCCTGCCTATTGAGGACCAAAATCGAATCCTCCTTAGCCTTGATTGGCTCCCGCAATTCCCTAATGAGTTCCATCGATATCTGCCTGTTGTTTGTTGCTCCTTTGGAAACGATTAATCATTCAAACCAGCACAAGAAATACCTCGCCGACACTTTCCACTTCATTAATGAAAACAGCGGAAGTCACCGGTTGGTTGCTTGGTCCTCCATTAGGGGCGCTGTCTTAGTAATTGTTTGCCCAGCTGCCAGGAAGAGGATTTGGCAGGTGTCTTTTTTTTTTTTTTTTTTTTTTTTTTTAACTCGAGAGGGCTTATTCTGTTTCAATTAATCGATTCCGCAAGTCATTTATATTCGAGAGTTCATTTATCAAACCATTATCTCATAATGTAATGAAATATTCATTATAAGAATAATACAATTGGCTTCTTCATAATGCTAAATTTTTTGCATTCAATAATTCCCGCAATCAACATATAAAAGAGTTTGGCTTTTTATATTTAATTGATTACCATACGCCCTCAATTTCATCTCACCATTCTCTTCTATATAAAACGTATCCTTTCGCAGTCCTTTGACAGACATTCACTCCTTCTATTATGTTCATCTGATATATTTTATAGTTGTTTTCGTTTGCCTTCCTATTCCCTACCAATTTTTTTTATTTATACATTAAAAAATCTGGTGCGATGCGCTCAACACACAACTTTCACTTACGAACTTACTTAGATTAGAAATCGAAATATTTCCATAATTTGTAAACGCCACACTTTTTCACATTTATATGCTAATATTTGTATATCTCCATAAGTTATAATATATCTGTAATGCAAAACTTTAAAGTTTTCAGTACTTTTCGATTCATTATTGCTTATTTCTTTTTTCAAGGGACCTAATTTAATCCACAGTCGAGGTTTTTGATGAAATTTTGGCTGTCACACCTTTGACATATTCATGAGTCAAATATACAGTTTGATCAAAATCGGTAGAGCCATTTTTAAGTAAATAAAAAAAAAAAACGAGAAAATGTGACAAAATGTACTAAATAAAGTGCCCTTTCCTTGTGACACATTTTGATGAAATTTTGGCTGCCACATCTTTAGAATATACATACATAAAATACCCAGTTTGATCAAAATCGTTGCAGCCTTTTTTGAGTAAATAAAAAAAAAACACGTGAAAATGAGACAAAATTTATTAAGTAAAGTGCCACCTTTAATTGATCGATTTTGATGAAATTTTGTATGTCACATCGCGGGCATATACGTAGATTAAATACCGAGTTTAATCAAAATCGCTGGAGCCGTTTTTGAGAAAATCGGAATAAACGTAAAAATTAGGCAAACCTCTTTAATTAAAGTACCCCCTCCGTTTGACCAATTTTGATGAATTTTTTTCTGTCACATCGCGGGCTCATACATACACCAAATACCCAATTTCAGGTTCGCATGGTTTATAGCTTTTGAGCCAGTCTGTTCACACACACGCAGACCATTTCGTGGGACTTGGTTATTTTGGACTCCGGGAACCCCAAAACGTGTATTTCTATTGAAAACCGGAAGTCAAAATTTTTCACGATCGCAATACTTCCCCTTACTATATATTTCATATATAGGTAAGTGAAAGTAAATAAGTATTGTATGCATATATTCCTTAAAGTTGATTAAGATTTTTTTGCTCCAGAATTAGGGAGAATAAAACATCTCTAGTGAAATGATGGATAAGTCGATTACAATTTAAATTAAATTTTTTAACGGAATAATTATGAATATTATGAATATCTCTAAAGATAAGATATAAAATCAGCAAGAAGCTACATTTCTCACGAGGAAAAAAATATGGCATTAGAGACCAGGTGTTCGCCCAAAATATTCTCCAAATCAACTTAAAGTAGGTCGGACCCATTACTAGACAAAAATGAAAGATACTTTTATAAATAATTCTTCAGAAAATGACATTATATTTGTATACATCTACATAAGATCATTTTCTGTGCTGTTTCAAATAAATTTTTAAAATTTATTATATTTATTTTATTCTTTCATTTGACTGACCCCCAGATTATCAGAGGAAAATATTCTTTACAATTGAAAGAACTGTAAATAGCAGTCAATCTTACTCAATAAATAATGTTTTTCAGCCCAACTAATTGAACGTTCCTCTACCGGACTGACTTTTAAAAGGAATCATTCACTAAAAACATTTATATCAATTACCAATTCATATTTAACAGCCTAAAGGCTTTCAAGGCAATGCCAGTCAAAGAGCTTTATAATAATAAGTTTTATTATTATAATTTTTTTTAAATAATAGAATTTTATTGCTTATACATTTATATGGTTGGTTTTATTGTTTTATGATTTGAAGATTAAAATTAAAGACACCTAATTTGCATAATCTCTATAAACTATTACTCGGATTGGTTCTTTGTGAGCTAGATCTTTTGTAATAATAAATGAGTTCAGGCGATGGGGACTGAACCAAGGTTTAAAAAAAAAAAAAGAAAAGCTAATTATAAATAAGTGCTCAAAATATATACTGAAATATTTATTAATATAGCAGCCACTGCTTATTAGTGGAGAATTCTGGTGGATAGATATGTATAATATATATAATAATACTATGATTATATATCTATAATATACTCTTACGTATAACTAAGCAGACGCAAGACACTAAGAGATCTTATCATTGTAATTATTGTAGCAGAAATAATTCGAGGAACACACACACACTGAGTACGCATACTCTAATCCCACGAGTTGGTGTTTCTTCAACCGTTCCCTTACCGAATCGCAGAAGCATGAAGGAGGAATATTTTCTGCTAGAAGGAATTTTCATGGTGAACTTGTTCCAACTCAACTTCAAGGAGCTACAATATTATATTAATTATTTCATCCAATCTTATGATTATGGGCTACAAGATGAGTACTTATTAACTCAGAGAGGAAATCGGAAAATTAAATAATTCATTCATATTTGGTTTTCGCATGTAATTTTCTTTCCAAACTCTCAAGTATTCTTAATAATATATATATATTTTATTGTAGAGAAATAATACAAACTGCCACACTCTTGGGCATTTAGTATTAGTGATATAAGAATACATTCATACAAAAAAACTTCATTGGGTGATAAGGATGTGTATATTTATGTAGATGGTGTTAAAATTATAACGTCTATATTTGGCTAATCATGGTAAAGTTTTAGGAGTAACAGAAACAGCTTCTTTGAATCTATTTGATTTCCTTGTCTTATATAAATCTAACATTTAGTCAGGTTTACTGATAAAATATAAAAACAGTCCTCATTAAAAGATTAAAAGGCGCAGCGATTATACTAGATTAAGCTGTTCTCGTGAGGTGGAGAGTATTTCATGGAACGTTAGCATGATAGATTAAATAAAGAATCATAATTATTATAATTGAATGAATTTAATGTATCAACTTAATTATTTAATTTGAGAACATAAAAAGAAATGTATCTTAATTTTTTGTTTAACTGATCTAAAAATACATTAAAAAATGTTCCCTTTCAATTAAAAAAAAAATTAACTATATATGTAATGATGTTTAAAGGCCGTAAAAATGTATAATGTTTGAAAAACATATGTTCTTATTCGTTAGACTAAATGTTAATTTAGAGGGTTATATTTAAATTTGCGTGAATATTGTATATATGACTACAAGACCGACTTTTATAGATTTTCGGACTTACGGATACATTTCACTTAAATGTATTATCTTAAATTTGTTTTATTTAAAAATTTTTATTTGTATTGTAATTTATGTAAAATAATTTACTTAAACCTTGTGGCAACTAATTCATATATTTTCATTAATAGGGCATACAGTTAGCTTTTCAGGGCTGTTTCACATCAAAAGTTCTTAAAATTCTCAATCACATGTTTTTACGTCCTTCATTTGTTTATATGATAATAAACTTTATTTTATTATTATTATTATTTATTTATTAATAAACTTAAGTTTATTATTATTATGATTTATATAATAATAAACTTTATTTATTTATATAATAATAAACTTTATTTATTTATATATTAATAAACTTTATTTATTTATATAATAATAAACTTTATTTATTTATATAATAATAAACAATGATTTTCCTTTTATCTTTCTTTGATAATCATATATTAGCTCCACTTGTAATTTTTCATTTTTCTGTCTCAACATACTATCGAGGAACTTATTACTTACATTACTTATTAAGGATGGATGAATAGGCTATTTTGCGATTTACTTCGTATGATCTGTCTTTGATTTTGGACTGCCATATTCAATCAAAAGCCAGATATTTTAAATCCGATTCATTCATCCTCGTTAAATTTTTATTTGAATTCCTGTTATACACGATGAGTAAATAATCTGGCTCATCTAAATCCCTGAATGACATCAAAGATTTGTTTAGAAAACAAATGGACCCATTACGTATAGAGAAAACGTCACCAGATGACTGTATGATGATTATTTAGCGACAGGGAAAAACGAAAAAATGAATTTTGTTTTAGCGAAAAGTCTGAGATTTCCGTTAAATAACTGATAAAATCATGGAATTTTCAAATAAATGTTAGCCAACATTTCATAAAGGTTTCTTTATAGAAAGTGAAAAGGTTCCCAATTAATTTTTTTGGTTAATTTCGTTTTCTCTGGATTTCATTATTTATGCAAAAGAATGACAGGGATTTGACAACCTAATAATCTGTTCTCAGAATTCGGTAATGGTTTTTCTCTACTCACTTTTATCTTCTTCTCACTTTCTATAAAGTGCAATGCTTATCATCGTTGCATAGGGTTTTTATTATAAATAGTACTCAAAAGTAGGCGGAATTTTTGTTTTGTTTTTGTTTTTACTTTTGATTAATAATCATGTTAATAAATATTTCTGTGACAGTGATTTCTTTTCTCACTTTTCTCTTTTTTTAACCTTTTTTTTTTGGTGAGGGGTCTTTCAACGGAACACGGCGGATCTAGACTGGGAGGTCGATAAACATCCCTGGTGTGAGGCAGCGGTAGCACCAGTACTGGCATGGAGCCGAAGACGGTAGGAGTTGGTTGGGTCCATGACTAGACATCACCAGGCTGAGCTGGAGTCCAGCAGAAAGGCTGGTGAACTGCGAGGGGTAGATGGGAATCGTCAGCCGTAGTGAAGGCAACCTATCTAGGGGAATCGGATCCTCATACAAGCCAGAAACCCGTTGTCCTGGGCAAGGGGCCTCCATTTACTGGGCCAATCACGCGTATGGAGTATAGACGATTCAAAGGAACTCATGCAGCCTCGGATTCGGACAGTCAAACGGTTACAGACAAGGCAGGTACAAGGAAATACGATTAGCCACCTGGAATATAAGAACGCTCGCAGGAAAGGAAAAGGAACTGGTGGAGGAAATAAAGATGCATAAAGTTGACATTGTGGGGTTGAGTGAGGTGAGGAAAAGAGAGAGTGGACACCAGACATTACCCGATGGATATAATATATTGTACTCTGGGGTAAATGAGAAGGACAGAGCAAAGGAAGGGGTCGCTTTTGTTATGGGTGACGACCTTTACAGGAGAGTGGAGTTTTGGCAACCAATTTCATCAAGGATTATTGAAGTTGATATGGAGTTATCAGTCAGTAAAGTTACTGCTATATAGGTATACGCCCCAGTTGGGGATGCGGCAGTCTTTGACAAGACACAGTTCTATGAAGATCTACAAAGAACAGTAGATTGTGCAAGAAAAAGAGGCAGAATGGTAATGATCTGCGGAGACCTCAACGCAACAACTGGAAATGAAAGAGACAATGCTCATGGAGTAATGGGCCCCTGGGGAGGAGAAAGTGTGCAAAACAGTAACGGACTGAGACTCATAGAATTCTATATAGAAAATAATATGCTCATAGGCAACTCCTGGTTCAAGCACAAGACCACATTTGAGAGTGCAGGAAGGCTTGGAATAAGGCGGAGTGTCATCGACTATTTTATAATCGATCGGGACCTCAGAAGGTTCTTCACAGATATCAAAGTTATAAGAGGGGCATAACTAAGCACAGACCATAAGTTACTAATTGCCGATACGAAAATCATCAAGCCTAGAAAGAAATTCAGCAAATTATACAATAGGATTGATGTTAGCAAGCTTAAAAGGGAAAACAAACAAGAAGAGTATCGGTCTTTGCCTGAAAGTCGCCTCCAAGATGTAAATGGCGATAGAGAGCTAGATCCCCTTTGGAGTGAAATTAAGAACTGCATACTCAAAACTGCTAACGAAGTATGTGGTACTCAGAAAATAAGGCCCTCTACTAAGAAAACAAAATGGTGGAATGATGAGGTCAAAAGAGTTGTAAAGCTGAAGAAGTTGGCCTGGAAGACATACAGTAGAACCAAACTGCCTATTCACTGGGATGAGTATGCTTTGAGAAGAAATGAAGCTAAAGGAGTGGTCAGAGCGGCTAAGACAAAGACCTGGGAAGAGTTCGGTCAAGAGCTGGAAAGAAATTATAGAGAAAATGTAAAGAAGTTCTGGCATATTGCTAAAGCGTTAAAAGGTAAAAGAGCAAAGCCAGTCAGGAACATAAAAGACGCGAATGGAAAGTTAGTGACCGAAGAAAAGGAAGTCCTGGAGGTATGGAGGAAGTTCTTCCAAGAAAAAATTAACATGGAAGAACGTCGACAATATAACCACAGGGATTGCAGAAGGAGAGGAAAAGCAGTTGAGGCCTATCCTGAAGACATAGATGACGCAATCGGAGAGGATGAAGTGGTATTGGCGGTCGAAAGAATCCAGTTGGGAAAGGCTCCAGGACCTGACAACATAGCTCCGGGATACATTAGATATGGTGGGCATGAAATGATTAAATGCCCGCAAATGCTCTTCCAAAAGATCTGGGATCTCAAGATGCTGCCACAAGAATGGGAAAACAACATCATAATCCCCATACACAAGAAAGGCAGCCAAAGTGAATGTGGAAACTATAGACCAATATGCCTCTCATCGGTCGTGTACAAGTTATACCCAAGAATTTTAGAGCAACGACTGCGGGCTGTAGTAGAGCAGGATATTGAAGAGGAGCAAGCAGCTTTTAGACCGGGAAGACAGACCCAGGGACCATATCTTCTCCCTGAGGATGATCATCGAAAAAGCATGGGATCACGGAAAGGCAGTCAACCTGGGATTTCTTGACTTGAGAGCAGCATTTGACCCAGTACCAAGGCATGAGAATTGGTATGCACTGATTAGAAGAAAAGTACCAGCAAACCTCGTGAGCGCAATCAAATCCGCATACCAAGATCCAAAAGGGATAGTAAGACTTAATGGTCAAATTTCACACCCTTTCCATTTTTATAAAGGAGTAAAGCAGGGAGGTAGTCTTAGCCCTCTGCTTTTCATCCTACTCATGGACGAAATATGGAAGGTGTGCAAAAGAAGAACACCGAGAGCAGTCGTGGGATACTGGAATCTAACCCCAGTACTAGCTCAGGCCATGATTTACGCAGATGATGTAGTGCTGATAGCTGACTCGCAGCATGCTCTCCAGTCATCTATAGAGGAATGGAATGAAGAATTAAAGCTGAGAGGGTTACAGATAAACCCAACTAAGAGCAAAATCATGTGCGTTAGAAAAGAAAATGAGGATATAAGGATTCTATGTAACGGCGAACCTCTAGAACTGGCGAATACTTACAATTACCTCGGGACCACTATTAGTAAAGATGGTAAAATAGACCAGGAGGTACTAAACCGTGTGATGAAGGCCAATGGACTATATTACCAAATTTCTAAAACCATCACAGGCAAGCGGGAAGTAAGTAGAGAAGCCAAATTGAGGATATTTAAATCGGTGTTCCTTCCAGTGCTCATGTACGGATCTGAAAGCTGGACAATCCTGAAAAAGCACATAAGCAGGATAACATCCGCTGAGATGAGATTCCTCCGAAGAATAGCGGGAAAGACCAAAAGAGATTGCATCAGAAATGAAAGAATTCGAGAAGAGTTGGGAGTACGAGCTGTGCCGGAAACCATGGAAGAGAGGCAACTAAAGTGGTATGGTCATGTATGCAGAATGGACGACACCAGAAAGGCCAGGTGGTACTTGGAAGCCAGGCCGGAAGGAAGACGACCACGTGGCAGACCCAGGAGCACATACATTGACTACATTGGGAAACTGGGGACTGCAAGAGGAAGCACCATACCGGAGATGCGAAGACTAGCTAGGGACAGAGACCAGTGGACTAGATGGACTGGAACTCCACGCTTGACGGCACAAAGGAGTTAGAGGAAGAAGAAGAAGGTGAGGGGGGTATGGAATTAAAATAAAGTCAGGGAATTTATTTTCCAGATGTTTTTAGACCCCACGTGTATATTAACAAAATTCTTCAACGAACTTTAGCATGAACGTATTTTTTATATTTTATTTTTGTTGTTAGTTTTCTTCGTTAGAATATAAGGTTTATTTTAATTTAATTTTAGGGTTTGGTGATCTATGTTAGTGGATTTAATAAGTTTTCCTGAATGTAATTCATTTAGAATATTTCAATAAACACATAATAGTTATTTATTATACAAGTGACGAAAGTAGATCATTTTACAACTCGAGTGAAACGTTTAATTACGTTTACGTAATTTCACGAGAATTGTAAATACTACTTTTTTCACGAGTGTAATATTAAATTTTTTCTGTAATCGTGTAATACATGATCAGATCTAACCATAATATGAACAAAATTAGGATGTTGTGAAGATTATGGTATGTTGTTGGTAGGTTATAAGCATGGTTGTGAAAGGTTATATGCATAGTTATAAAACAACTAGTATTAATTTATTTTAACATTTTATTTATTATATATATTTATAGTTACATTACATTTTTTACCTATTTTTATGTTGGGAGCGTTTGAATTATTTTGGTCATTAATTAAAATGATTGTGAAGTAGTGCAGTTATAAACAAGTGCAGGTTATAAACAAGGAAGGTAATTATTATATTTAAATTTTAAAATATATTGATTATTTCCACCAATAATTATTGGTGGAAATAATCAATATATTTTAATGAATTATAATTCATTCACATTTCAATTTATTTTGTTAAAATAAATTCTTACAATGTTAAGAAACATTTAAAAGCATTTAATTTCCAACTTCAAAATATTTTTTAATTTATACTTATTATTAATTAAGAAGGCAATTCACTTTCTTCACTTGTGAAGAAAGTAATCACTTTCTTCACTCTATTGCAAAATGTTTCACTTTCTTCACTCATTTCAGTTAAGTAATGTTACCATTATTCAACGATTACAGAAAAAAAAATTTACATAATCAAATTTCATCACAAAACAAATATAATTTTTTTTCTTCCTTTATAAAGAATTGAGATAATATTGCTTATTGCCTGTCGCTTAAGTCGTATAATTCAAGTGCTACCTATAATTTAAGTATCAAAAAACAAAAATAAGATAAAAAGGGAGTAAGATACAACCCCCAAGCCCCACATAACATTCTGGTTATGCGAAATAGTATAAACCCTCGCCGGCTACTAGTACTTCAAGATGATCTGCTAATGATACAAATTCATACATATCATGAATGAATACCAATATTAAAGTACTAAATACTGAGGTTGTTTCCGGAAACTTTTTTCATCATAGGAACAAGTTCTTCGCAGGCTAATTATTTTTCATATTTACCAATGTTTAATCATATCAAACATATCAATTTTTTCAATGATAAAAATGCAACCCTATTTTGTGTTTATCACTTTTTTCGAAAAACACATTTTATAAAAAGAGCTAAAATTTAAATATAAAGTTTAAAAATTAATATTTACTTTTCTATTTATATTTTAGTTTTATACCATTAAAAATTAAATATATTTAAGCATATATATTTATTATATTTATTTATTATAAGTATATATATTAAATATATTTAAGTATATTAACGTACATTAAAATTTAAAATTTAAAAATGGTGGTCAGCCACAATTAAGATTAGATTAATTAAAATAATTTAAAAAAATTGACTTAACTCAATAAAATATCATAAATTGGACAAAAATTGTCCACCTCCCGCTACTACTCGCAAAACTTGTGAGATAGGGGGAGTAGGTATCAGTGAAGAGGAAGGATTTGCTCTGCCTTGAGCCGAGCTCTGTGGTGTAGCGGTTAGCATCCTCGCATGTAACGCAGGAGACCCGGGTTCGACTCCCGGCGGAGCCAAATCTTTTCTCTTCAAAAAATAAATTATTTAAAAATACTTTTTAGTTATGATTACTTTGTAAGCACAGACACATGGAAACACCCGCCTTGCAATAAAGCCCTTGTGGAATATTTTTTTCAATAACAGCATTTCACCTAGAGGCGATTGCCCAATTACAGGCATTCAATAGGGGAAAAACATCTCTTTAACTAAATATTGACAAATTTATTAAAAACGAATCAAATTAATGTTGTATAGGTAAAATTATATTTTTTATTTGTGATTTGACATCAGCAAAAGATTTTTAAGCAATAAGCATAGTTGTTATAGCTAAGGTGACAGGCCGTATGTATATCAGTCGAAAATCCCAATTTTTCAGAAGACCAAGTTGAAGGACACTCTCTTCCCCTCTCTCTCTCTCTCTCTCTCTCTCTCTCACTCTCTCTCTTTGTTTTATTTAATTTATTATGTTTCATTCATTTCTGTAGCCATATGCATATATTTGTCTGTAAGAAAGGGCCCGAGGCCCTAAGACAATTAAGAATCTCTCTCTCTCTCTCTCTCTCTCTCTCTCTCTCTCTCTCTCTCTCTCTCTCTCTCTCTCTCCCTCTCCCTCACTCCCCCCCCCCCCTCTCTCTCTCTCTCTCACTCTCTCTCACTCTCTCTCTCTTTCTGCCTCTCTCTCTCTCTCACTCTCACTCTCTCTCTCTCTCTCATACACACACACACACACACACACACACACACACACACACACACACACACACACACATGTAGCTGTCACAAAGTCATTACCTTGTTATGTCTAGTTCAACTCGTTTCCAACACTTTGGCCCACTCATATATATACTCGTAATGTTCCAATGAATGAAAATATCTTGTTTTAACTTTAATGTTTTCCAGCCAAGGTTTTCCTCTCGGACTTCGGATGACGTCCTCTTACTTCTAGCAACAAGTATAAAGGATGTCCTGAAGATCGTACGCGGCGGGCATACCTGAGAGTACCCTCCCAGAAGAGGAGTACCTAATGGGAAAGCCTTGTAGTCCCGATAGATCTAATTCCGGGTCCCTCCTTACGTCTCCCCTCGGGCCGCTAACTTATACTTTGATATCCCCGGGAGTACGTCCCCAACTTCCCGGAAGGCTCAGTTTTCCTGAAAACTGTCATATTGTATTTCCAAAGTTCACTCTTCGGCTATTAACGATTAATAATTATATTAGTACAGCAGGCAAGACAATATGTTTATATTTTTCTTGAATACGATTGGCAATAAAAATTAAGAATAAGAGTGAACAGCAGTAACCAATGAAGGCTCACGTTCAATACTTTTTAGGGTGTTGAGGGTTTTAGGTCAACTTTTCAACAGTTTGTGATGTGACTGAGATATCTTCTTGCCATCGGGTTCCTTTGTACCTTTATGAGAAAGAGATGTAAAAATTTTGATTTATTGATAATTCTTTCTTCTTAAGATCTTAAGATTCGTTCAAGAAATCCAAATGGTACTTGAAGCATTGTAAGCCGTGGAGATCGCTTTTATTTTATCGAGTCTCTCATCGGTTTTATCAAGTATACATAAGGGTTATGTTGATGTTTTGCAATAGTATATCAATATCTCCAGGTTCATTATATAAAATCATCAGCCTCTTGCCTAGTATTTAGAAAAAGAAAGAAATGGAACTGATATTGTTTAATATTATGATCATATTTATTATAAGTTATAGAAATGAAGTTTTATTATTATATATAATTATGTAAATATTTAAATACGCTTGCACATTGTGCGTGTCTGTAACTCTTGTTTGCAGAATGCCCAATTGAGGTTCTATCATTCTTGAGATCTGTTAGATCAAGATTATTCTCTATTTTTCTAAACGAGTTGCTCGTTTGGATTTTGTATCCCTTAGAAGTGCTCCATTATCCCACCGTTTTGGCCCTGACAAAAAATAATTTTTTCATTTATTCTAAAAACTTGTTCAAACAAAATATTATAAAACTATTTATTGATTTCCACGAACTGAATGTGGAATTAACAGGATTGTAGTAGACCAAGTCACTTTTTTTTTAAGTTTGTCAATTGTTTTTAATATTTTAATACTAATTGTTATGTACTAAGATGATATAGTGAATGGCATATAATTTATTATTGAAACTATTAAAGTATTTTTACTTTCACTTACCTATATATGAAATATATAGTAGGGGAAAGTATTGCGATCGTGAAAAATTTCGACTTCCAATTTTCAACGGAATTCACGTTTTGGGGTCCCCTGATTCCAAATAACCAAGTCCCGCGAAATGGTCTATGTGTGTGTGTGTGTGTGTGTGTGTGTGTGTGTGTGTGTGTGTGTGTGTGTGTGTGTGTGTGTGTGTGTGTGTGTGTGTGTGTGTGTGTGTGTGTGTGAACAGACTACCTCAAAAACTATAAACCGTGCGTTTATGTTTTTTTCGATTTTCTCAAAAACGGCTCTAACGATTTTGATTAAACTGAGTATTTGATATATTAATATGCCCGAGATATGACTGTAAAAATTCCATCAAAATTGATCAACCGGAGGGGGGACTTTACTTAATAAATTTTCTATCATTTTCACGTGTTTTTTTTTATTTACTCAAAAACGGCTTTAACGATTTTGATCAAACTAGGTATTTGATGTATGTATATGCCAAAGATATGATAGCTAACATTTCATCAAAATTGATCAACCGGAGGGGAGACTTTACTTAATACATTTTGTATCATTTTCAGGTTTTTTTTTTTATTTATTCAAAACGGCTGTAACGATTTTGATCAAACTGGGTATTTGATGTTTGCATATGCCAAAGATGTGATAGCCAACATTTCATCAAAATTCAAATTTATTTCATAGCTTTTTTTTCCAATTTTTAACTTTTTTTCGATTATCTCAAAAACGGCTTTAACGATTTTTATCAAATTCGTCATGTTTAATGAAAATTAGGTGTTATTTAACATCAGGTAAGCTTTATCATTATTAAAATGTTCTGATGGGGCTTAAATGGGGAAGGGGCCTTTTTTGTTTGTTTTTTTGTTTCCTCTAAAGTACCTTTGTTTTTATTTGTTTGGAGAAATTAACTGACTCTCGTTACGCCTAAAAATAAGAAATGGCTAAATATGAGAAATGATAAAAATCAAGTCAACATATATAGGACAAAAAAAGAAAAGTATTCAGTCGACTCATAAAACACGTTGAGCCCGGGCATGCGTGGGTACGCCTCTTATGACACGCCATTGTTCATAATTAAAGCCGCCCTGTTCATTTTATGGAAATTATTTGTTTAATGGTAACTAAATGTAATTTTCAACAAGTACCTACATAGAGAATTATAAAATCAGACGGCTTGGAGTATTATGTTTGCATTGCCGAATTATCACATGTAAAAACTTTTATTTAATAATAAAAGAAATTAGTATTTTTTATAGAGCAAATGAAAACAAAAATAAGAAATGAATGTGGAAAAATGTTTAACTTTGAGAAGTGGCGATTAACAAAACACATGAATTTCTAATCTAAGTAAGTTGGTAAGTGAAAGTTGTGTGATGCGAGCACGCACCAGATTTTTTATGATGTATTCGTTGTCGGACCTGTTTTCCTTATACGTCCTCTGGAATACCAAAACATCATTAGCATGGACTTTTCCCTATAAGAGCATGTTAGAGAGATATGACATGGGAATACGGCCATGTCGAATTTATATCACAGGTTTGGTCAATGTTATCTTTCTTTGCTTTATATCATGAATATTACCTAGAACATTTTTTTAATTTTTAATGAGCGTACCATGGATAATCCTTTACAGAGAACAATTCTACGATCTTGGATATAAAAAATAAAATAAGTAATACAGGAAGATATTTTGGTTTAGCACGAACTAAACCATTTCTATGATAGTTAAATTATTTTCTAGTTTTATTTTTCATTAATAATTTATACTTACGTCAAACAATACTTTGCGTGGAAATGCGAGCTGTTGGTCGCTCTATTTTGTGCTAGCGCTAGTGCAGCTGTTATTTACTTGAGTTTTGGCGGTTATTAGAAATTATATATTATAAATATAGCAATGTGTAATTGCTAATTTTAGAATTTTCCTGAGTCAGTCATGTTCTTATGTGAGAGTAGGTAGTAAACAATGTTTTCGGGACATTATGCGACGTAGGAGAAGGCGGATTAAGAGCTCAAGCTTTTGCAACTTTACCTGTCCTCCATGACTGGACTAAAGAGCTTATTTTTTATGATAAATTCTTCAATGTCTGATCTCTTATCACGAGGTCTATTAATTGTCTATTTCGCTTTCAAAGATATGAAGCATGAGCATTCCGTGAATTGTCATTTACAACATCTTACCTCATATTAAATTTTATTAACATAAACTTAAAAAAGAAATATAAAACGCTGAAACATAACCAACTGTTAATACTTATTAGTTTTTTTTTATCTGCTACAAAATGAAAAATAAATCATAATATAGGACCATTATAAACAGTTTTACGGTTTATTTTTTTTTTTTTTTTAGTTACTCTCTTATGCTAAAATGCCATTCATTTACTAATCTGTGAAAATTAATTTTTCAGCAGAGCAAATAATAACTACAAATATTAAATACTTTAAATCAAACAACCGGTTAAGCAAGTTTACATCGCTATTTATACATTAACAGGTCAAGATACAGACTCACAAGTTTACCACAGTACATCATAGGCTCTAAGTGTAAGATAAGACATAAAAACAAATTTTCGCAAAGAAAAAAAAAAAAAAAATCAGATTCAGTCGATATTTACTTGAACTTTTGACAGTAAATGGATGGCATTTTAGCATAAGAGAGTAACTCTTATATACAAAAATTAAAAAAAAATTGCAAACATTTTGTGGTCCTTCCCTATTCTACAACAATTTAATTCGGCTGTTTATTGTATGTTCCTTTCCTACGGGATAATATTCCACTAATTATAAGCCATAAAAAAGCGTGGCCTGGGTTAGCTAGTATAATATATTAAAAATGTATCTCTTATATCGCTTTTAAGCCTATTTAAATGCAAGAGTACACTATTAAATTTGAATTCCCCTCAGAAAATCTTTCTTATTGAAACTTATAACATATATTTCCTATAACACAATATTGCAGGATATAATGAGCGGACCGAGTGATGTAGACGACTGAAGACCATTTCTGGGTCAGCCTGAGGGAGAATTATTACCGGGACATGCTACCACAACGCCGAGCAGCCCATTGCTAATTCGCGTGACTGCTTCCCTCCGATATGGAATCGTATTTAACAATTACGTTTGGTTCCGGATCCAATGCCTGCGTGCTAGTATAGTAAATGATAACAAAAATAAAAGATATGAGTTCTGATATTTATATATTTAATTTAGGTCGCTATATTTGTAATCGCGCGATATATCCACTTTCATGCTAAACAAATCGTTCAACTTCACTAGAGAAGTTCCACTTCTTTTGCTACTATGACTAGTGAGACTCTGAATAGTCCAACAAATCTAATTTAAATGCTACTTTCTTCTTTTTTCCCTCTTGTTATTTTAAAGTTATTGGGCGTGAGTTCATTATACCCTTCTGTAGATCTAGATTCTGTAGATGTAGATATTTTCCTACATTTCTTATTATTTAGAGCTATTTAAACATGAAAAAATTCTTGTAGCTAGAAGTCACCTTGTTTTTTTAAGAGTCGTTCGTAAGGGACTTCGTTCACATTTTTTTTCCTATTCAATTCTGCATAATTTGAATTTAGAAACTATAATATGCAGTTTTTTTAATATATGTTTTTCTTTTAAAGTTTGTAAATAAATATTAAATATCACTTTTTAAATGAAATATTCCTTTTCGCATATTTACTTATAAGCCATTTAAAGTAAAGCAAAAAGAGAAAAGTACAGTATAATCTCGCGTGATAGCTACCTTAGAATAATCGCGGTAGTTGAGAAGGAGCGGTCATTAAGAGCCGTATTGTTTGCTCAATCCTTTGTGTACACTTTGCGGTTTTTTGGAAGGGAGTAGCGAGGGGGTGAAGGTGGGGGAGTCCAGGTAATTAGGAGTCCAGGTAGGCACCTCGGCCTGGCAATCGCTCAAGGCGCCATCACTGAGCGGTCAGCCAATTAGAACGCCCCTAACAACTGTATAAATCTCCCCCCCCCCCTCCGCAACTAATTACCAATCGCTGCTCTACTAGCAATATTCAGGGCTGCGTTGTACTCCATGGATGAAGCTGTTGTTTACATTGATAAAGCCAATATAATCGGAAATCGGACAGGCAGATCTAGATTGATATCAGAATCAACAATACAAAATAGATTTTGTCTGGCTTTTTGACACCATTTCTTAAGATAAAAGCAAAAACTAATGGTGAATTTATACACTCGTCAAACATTATTGAAAAACCGTGTTCAAAATCGATTCTGCCAATTTTTCGTAAGTTGGTCCAAGTGTTTTGTACCAGTGCCAGTGTCACATTCATTTGAATTTAGTTTGACTTAAGTTGTGGTCTTTGAGATTTATTTCTTTGGAGAAGAAAACCATATGGTTTGAAAAGTGAAATTGAAAAGTTTAAAGAAAAGCCAACCTTACTAACCTTTCACCTACACCATCCTGAAGTAACAACTATAGTGCAATGATATTAATTTCAATTGTAGCAATCATCGTACGTCAGATTTCTTGTATAATTATAGATATTATAATTATTTCTTAAATTTCATTATTTATAATATTGAATTAGTCAGAAGAACGTACTTAAATTCAGATAAATACTTTGATTGGGAACAGATAGTTATGTTGCGACCATACTTTTGATATCTGTTTTTTTCATTCTTTCCTTTATATGCTTAAAATAAATGATCTTGTTTCAATAGCTTCTCTACAAAAATATAACCATCAATTACTTATCCTGTTACTGCTATATACCTCTATAGCATGGTAATATGTAATATTGTTGCGATAGCGATTTAATAAACTCAATAAATCTTTAATTGAATCCCATCGTTCATTTCTATATATACTGAGAAATATGCTCCAACGATCCAAATCATTTTAAATTACAGATGGGGCATGATTCTGGCGTATTTATTATGTAATTAATTCCACCAAAATAGAAATAAATAAGATCGATTGAGGTAATCTGTGGTGTATTGTTTACCTACTAAAGGTTTACCTACGATACTAAAGGTCGCCGATTCGCGTCCCGCGTTTTTTGAGAGGGATTTAGGATTTTTTAAAGGGATTAAAAAACGGTATAGCCAAACCTTTGGACTTAAATTGTAAAGATCCTATTCTAATTAAACCTGGATAGGTGGATTAGGACTCCCACTGTAGCACCATGCGATTAGCCTTAGTAGCAAAAAGTGATGTTAAACAAGCAAACCAACAAAGATTAACCTCGATAGAAGACAAACTCAATTACATTATAATCCCCTGCTTATTGATATTACCGTAATTCATTATTAAAACTGATTTTTGATTCATCAATATATTAAAACATTTGCCAAATTATAATTCTGTTTTATAGTTATTCTTTTGGACCGTCTAACTAGATTAGCGAGGTATTCAACCAGAACATTTCCATTAAAGCTGGAATACAAGTTGGCAACAATTGCTGAAATAGAAATCGCTTTAAGGCCGCAGGGCACAAGTTAAGTTCTCTGTGAGTGGTTTCGGTCCGGACCGCACTGTCCACTAACACTCCTATTTTCAGCCCGCCAGCTTTCTCTGTCAACACCGCATAAAACTATTTGCAATGCATCTTGAATATGATTATTTTTACATATGCTTAAATAAAATGAATTATGTATTAAGGTATTATATCATCAACTAGAAATCCAGCCTAAAGAAAGGAACATGCCAGTACTTAGACCCATGTTGCTGAATGAAAATTTTTTTTTTCCCCTCATTGATTATTATCATTCTAATTATTTATCCTAAGTAGTATAATTTTTGTATTAAGATTATTAGTATTATCTAATTATTTATATTTGAAACGTATAATTATTCCGTAATTAAATATAACCTTTGTAAGTCTAATTTTATGAAACATTATTCCTTTTTTTTTTCAACTGTTACATGTTAAATTGCCAAAAAAAATCTTGCAAGGGTAACCAAATCGAAAGAAATGTACAAAGATAAAAAGGAAATCTGTTGATTAAATATAAATATATATGCACTGCGATACTTATGGAGATACTTTAAGTATCTATATATCATGGAGATACTTTAATGCAATGATCTCTTAGAAACATATTACAACTACAGTGATTTGTGTAATGATTCCAAGAGTGTCATTGACAATCTCAGTTAATTACTATCGATATTTTTAATAACTATTAAATATTTTTAATAACTCTCTGCGATTCAATTCAGCAGCAAATGTTGTTTTTATCTTCTGTAAAAATTACATATGTTACTCAATTTATATCGATATCAAAATTTTTTTATATACCCTCATTGTTCGATTTGCGAGCAACCGAACTCGAGCACTGATATTTGTTAAGTATTTTTTATCCCGCATCTTCAGATGTGAAGAAAGATGATATTCAGTTACACATCTTCTCGGTCTTGTTGGGTAGAGATAGAGTTAATAAGTTTTATTATAAGTGTTTTAAAAAAAATGTCTCGTTTTTGGCAATGATTGATACAATGCTTAGTTAAAATATGTAAATCTTAATTTCTGCCTTAACACAGAAAAAAATACAAGAAGAATTTGAAAATTGAAGGAGCTGGGCGCAGAATGTTCTAATCTCAGATAATGCGATTTTTAGCTTCAGAAAAAATCATAAATCACTCTCATATTATTGGCGATTAACTTCTTCGCCTCTATTGTAAATTTTTAGCCCGGAAACAGACCTAAAATATTTTTTTGATCTCAGGAAAGACACTAATAATTGACGGCTAGCAATATAATGCTAGGTTTAGGATATGTTAGGAGAGGAGATTTTATTTATCTCTAATTTTTGAGGATTTTTTACAAATTTCCTTAGTTAGTTAATTTTTTAGAAACCAGTAAGCTCTTAAAAAGTTAACATTTCCCACTTCATCCCAAAATGAAGCTTGTTTGTTTGTGGACTAGCATTTGATTACATTTTGAAAAATTAAAAAGAATTGACCTTCAAAAGGCTTTTCTTTATATAAATCCTTCCATTGATCTGTTTGAAACTCTTTATGTTTCGTGTGGTTCTTTTAAATTTTTGCAAAATAGCAGTTCATAGATGGATGTTAGATGTGACCTGATGACAAAAAGTAATTTTAAAATCTTCCAGCAATTTTAAATAGTTGTTTGCCTCTTTAATCTACAATATTAAAACGTACCTATTCATACATTTTTCAATACATGTGGTGATATCAGGCAAACCAAGGTCGTCATTTGTTAAAAGATAATTAGCATCGACATCCTTAATATTTTTGTGATCCCTGACAAGCAATTTTCTCTAGCTCATATTTAAACGTGCACTGCAGGTTGATTTATTTATTTGTTTGAAACAAGACAATGACTGCTGCAACCTTAGCACTGTCTTTAAAACAAACTGAGACTCTGACTGTAAGTACAGTTCTCGATTGCTAACAATTATTGAAAAAATCTTAAATTTTTACTTTTGTGGGTTAGAATTAGTTGTGTCTGACCACTTCAATTAGTAAATAATTTAAATTACTAAATGATGTGTTGCTGAATATCACATATGTTTTTTCTTTACTTTAATCATGTCTTACTTGCTGTTAAATTTATTTTCTTTATTTATGTTATCTAATTGCCTCCATTTCAATTACTAAGGTAAAAAAAAAAAAAAAAAAAAAACACGAGAAAAAAGCATCCCTACTAATTATTCAAGTAGCCCATATAACGAAGGAGAGAAAGGGGTAGAAAAAATTAAGGACAAGTTCCTTGAAAATGAGATTAGTCATTTTCAGAAAAATACAAATTTTATTATTTTTCCTTTTTTTTTTTTTAATTTCATTTGCTTCATGTTTAATGAACTAAGTTGCTCTCTCATTAATACTGCAATTAACTCGGGGCACTCTTTCTACTGAATCGATTTCAATTTTCGGGCTCTAGATTTCATTTCCACGTTGTTCGCCGGAGTAGAAAATTATTATTTTTTCAAAGAAAACTCATTTAATGAAGATGATGGACAGGGGGAAAAAAAACTTATATAAGGCCTATGGCAATTCCATTATGATTCTAGGCAAATTAAAAATTCATAAATTGATAATTCTCTATTAAAATTGATTGCAAAATTTTAGTTTAAGAATTTTAAATTTGGTTAAATTAATAATTAAAATTTATTAAAAAATAAATAAATAAATGACACGATCTTCACAATATGCAGTTATATTTATCAGCCCGTAGAAAATAACCTTATTAAAATTAACAAATTAAAGAATAGTAATCTAAACATAACTTGCTTTTATATAGTCAGGAACTTTTAAAGGAATTTATTCTGTCAACATCCAAATCAGCATCTTAATTTATTTATTCCATTAGTCCACTGGCATTAGGCGTAGATAGGCATTCGAACAACACTATGCTTTTACTTATATTTATGAATCATTAGGCCTTAACTGTAAACAAATTCAAAGGGAATCTTGACATGTTTTATGCAAATGACGAGCTAAACCTTTCATCACATCTACTAAATCAAAGTTATTGTCAAATCCTTACTAATTTAAATTTTTTTTTTGTTTCATCCATCTTCATCCAGATCTTTTACAATCTCCTTCTAATTTGTACGACAGCAGTGGCCTTGTCGATACTAAATTTTCCGTGCAATTTACAAATAAACTTAAAGAATAAAGATAAACTTGGTCAATTGTGTTATTGTGAATCGGAATATTTAGTTTTGCTATGTACATTCCGAGGTTCTTTTAGTTTTCGGAAATACGTTTTTTTTTTTTTTTTTTACTCAGCCAGGAGGCTTATTTCCCCAGAATTCAATAATTATTTTCTTGAATTTAGCTTTTGCCAATTTTTAAAAAAAAAATTTTTACAGTAAATGCATCAAATTAGTTTTAAAAGGTCGTTTTAGGTCTTCTTTTCCATTTCGATTTGTGCAGTCGAATAATCATAATTTATTTTTTTAAATAATTATTTTTAAAATGTTTGCCTGATATTCTGTTTTTTTTTCTTTTTCATTTCATTTTATGAAAAAGAACATTAGTAATACCTATAAACGCTCGATATTTATTTGTATGTTTTATTTGATCCTTCGAGGTATTTTTCCTTGTTCTATAATATTATCTCACCGAAAGATTCGACCGTTTCAATTTCTGTATTATTGCCTTAACGGCTTTCGTTTTCGCCAGGAAAGAGGCAATAAAGTGGTCGCAAGTAGGTGCTATTGGGGGCCCACCCACAACCTCATTGGCTGGTGGGTGGGGTCAGCAATAGCCAATGGGATTAGAAAACACATTGCCTGGGCCATTATTGGCCAAGGCGGAATGTAAATTAAAGAGTGAGCGTGATCACTTGTTGCCCCTAGTAAGTTAGTAACCTACTTACCTTCAACCTATCCAAACCCAATTCGCTATCAAAGTTAACTCCCCAACACTCATGGCCTACTGAATTATTATATTTGCAACGTCGAATTAAATTAATTCAATAAAAGCATTTTGCTATGATAAAATTGCCAAAAAGTACCATATTATGAAATATCATAAAACCTAAGTGATTATAGGTGAAGAATAAGGCAAAAAGCTTTTTTTAAAAAAAAAAGTGGTACTTTTTGGCAATTTTATCATAGCAAAATGCTTTTATTGAATTAACTTAATTCGACGTTGCAAATATAATAATTCAGTAGGCCATGAGTGTTGGGGAGTTAACTTTGATAGCGAATTGGGTTTGGATAGGTTGAAGGTAAGTAGGTTACTAACTTACTAGGGGCAACAAGTGATCACGCTCACTCTTTAATTTACATTCCGCCTTGGCCAATAATGGCCCAGGCAATGTGTTTTCTAATCCCATTGGCTATTGCTGACCCCACCCACCAGCGACCTTATTTACCAGCGATTCAAAAATACAAGAAAAATAAAATTGGAGTACATCGAAAAATTCAAACGCTCCTGAAGACCAATAATATTATCTCTTATTTTTTTTAATAATGCATTTAAATCAGACACTACGAATTTACATATAGATAAATTCTCAGAGAAACACCCACCCACTGTTCCTATTAGTCCTCCATTAATTTACTTAGAAGCTAAATCGGCACATTAGCAGCCTCTAAGTTTAGCTACTACGAAAGCAGCAGTAATGCACTGAAAATAATCCATTAGCTCAACTATTAAACTTGGTTAGTGGATTGAATAATGTATCCTTCAACATCTGTCACTGGTTCTCCAAGCATTATGCCCTGGAATTACCAGGTGCCCGAGATCAGCAGAAGACTGAAAGGGAACTAATGATAGATCTCACATAAGTCTGAAATCATGACGGGTGAGGGCTGG
Organism: Aelia acuminata; assembly: GCA_911387785.2. Taxonomy (NCBI): domain Eukaryota; kingdom Metazoa; phylum Arthropoda; class Insecta; order Hemiptera; family Pentatomidae; genus Aelia; species Aelia acuminata. The sequence continues at coordinate 148,269,093 of OU426979.1, read as the reverse complement.
ACCATTCCTCCTTATTTCTATCATGATCAGCCATTAGGTTATATAATTTTCTTTTGCTTTATATATTTTAAAATATATAAACAAAATGTATTAAAGTTGGGCACTTTTTTCACATACAATAGCATTTATTGTTACTTCTTGTTAACTATTATCAAGAATTCTTGTTAACTATGGATAATAGTTAACAAGAAGTAACAATAAATGCTATTGTATGTGAAAAAAGTGCCCAACTTTAATACATTTTGTTTATATATTTTAAAATATCTAAAGCAAAAGAAAATTATATAACCTAATGGCTGATCATGATAGAAATAAGGAGGAATGGTCCAGCCCTCACCCGTCATGATTTCAGACTTATGTGAGATCTATCATTAGTTCCCTTTCAGTCTTCTGCTGATCTCGGGCACCTGGTAATTCCAGGGCATAATGCTTGGAGAACCAGTGACAGATGTTGAAGGATACATTATTCAATCCACTAACCAAGTTTAATAGTTGAGCTAATGGATTATTTTCAGTGCATTACTGCTGCTTTCGTAGTAGCTAAACTTAGAGGCTGCTAATGTGCCGATTTAGCTTCTAAGTAAATTAATGGAGGCCTAATAGGAACAGTGGGTGGGTGTTTCTCTGAGAATTTATCTATATGTAAATTCGTAGTGTCTGATTTAAATGCATTATTAAAAAAAATAAGAGATAATATTATTGGTCTTCAGGAGCGTTTGAATTTTTCGATGTACTCCAATTTTATTTTTCTTGTATTTTTTTTCTAAGCTTTAACGGGAAGTTTATTCGATTGATGAATCTAGCCAGACTTCCAACCTTAAATCTTTGTTTGGAGTTTGATATAAGTTACCTATTTCTCCCTTCCTCGCAATCCGCGCTGTAATTTAATGAAAGATTGAGTGAAGAAGCACGTGATGCTCAAAGTAATTAAAGCTGGCTTATAGGTTAAAAATGTTACATGATAAGCTGCAATAATTACACTTTAATTAGCGAACATTAGTACTAAAATAGATTTTGATAATCAAACAATAACTGATCCTACTTCAGCAGTAACTTAAAAACCTTAACAGTGGCAAATTTGAAAATTAGATTACTTAGACAACTTACGATAGGCCGTAAATACGTCTTCTGCAGTTTGAAACAGTAGTAAACAGCGGTATGAAACTATTAATTATGGTGCAAAAGGCGTGGGTCAAACTGTATTTTTATTTGAATTCCCTTCAAAAATAAAATAGCAAATGGATGGGCTTCGAGTAGTCAATCGAAATTAACACAGATCTGATGACTATCATAACTTTTAACAAATAACATACAACAAGAAGTTATACCTATGAAAACATTTATTTCCTGTAAGGTTCCTAAACTGATCTAGCAAATTTCAAATTTCTACTCTTGGCATAAGCAGCTTGGTGGGTATCGAACCAATTTTTTCCCCTATTAATCAGTTCCCGCTTTATTACTATAACATTTTCAACATATTTGTCATTACAATATCGGCAGTTGTGTTAAAACTATTAACTACCCGTTACAACTACCCGACTAATCTCTTCGGACCCGAATATGCAATAAAGAGGTCGCTTCTCCAGTCAAGATGGAGCACGACCAAGGTAAGTTATTTAAAAGTTGATTCCCATAATGTTCAAAACCGTTTATATATATATATTTTTGAGGCATCAGTGTTTACGACATCAAAACGTTTATATTCCTCCTGTAAGCAAGTTAAGTGTTTTTTTTTTTTAATACTGTCCCCCAATTTAATCCCAAATTCAACCGGTTAATAAGGGATCTACATTTTTATCCTACTAAGACTGGTAAAAACGTAAACGTGAAAAAAGGTCCGTTTGGTACAATGCAATCACCCCTGAAGGTCAAAAGCTAAGCTACATTTTTTATAAAACTTGATCCCAAAAAATTAACCTTGGTAACAGGTTACGAGCTGATTTTTATCAATGCTATTTTTCTAAGTAAGACGTTTTACGAGTCCGATTCGGCGAAATGGAAGATATAAAATACTTTCTATACTTCTAGATGTAGTTTCATGGCATCTTCGAATAAATAGAATCGTTATGGAACCTAACCAAAGACAGCCACATACTTAGTAAGTGAAGCCCCAGACGTCGAGTAGTCAAGTAGTCCACAAAGTTTCGGTAAGTCCTCCCACTAACTGACGGCTCCTGAGAACTTGAGGGGATTTGGAGCGACACCTTAACTTCTTCAGCCTGAGGTGTTGAGGAGGTGTTAGCGCCGTTTATGAATTCAATTCTGTTTGTCAGCCATTATTTCCCTTAATATATTAGTTTTAAAAATTATGTAATAGTTTATTACATTTGGGACTATTTTGGGAAATGAAAAAAAATACTTCAGATTTATAAAGCTTAGAATATATTCATAGATACCTTTGAAGTTATGATGGATGCTCCGTATTATCATAAACTAAATATTATCATTCTAATACAATTCTAAAATATTTCAGTATAAGGAGTGTCTTGAAATTTGCCTAATTTCTGTGATATGAATATTCCACATCTGTGGTTTTCTTAATTGGAGGGGGGTGCGAAGACATTGTAGACGAGGTGGGTTATTTATTGACAATTTATTTTAAATTGTATTATTATAATTTATATTAAAATTATATTACAATAAATGATATTTATTGACAATTTATATTAAACTAGAATGCAATCAATTTTATTTTAAAATTTATTAAATAAATAATTCACTTAAGGTTATTTTAATTAATAAACAACAGCCTGGCCCACACTAAATCAATAATAAGTGAAGTAATTAATACGTTCTGGTAACTTAAAATTAGGTCAAAAACCTTAATAGTAGTCTGGACTTGTTTCACTGCGGGATAGTAGGAAACGAATGAGTAGAACAGGCTGCAAATTTGGCTATAAAAGGTATTAGTTACAAACACAACTGAAATACGAGGGTTGGATTTACCTTTAGAAATATAATTTGTTAAAAAGTTAAAAAAGAAATTGGAGGAGCAAACCTTCAAAACTTGCAGAAGTTAATCTGGAGTGCAGCAAACGGGTAACATGCAATAGGAAAAAAACGAGATGGGATGAAATTGTATTGAGTATAATTCGGATATTTTGATACTTTTTGTAACATTGTTAATTATTTTATAGTTTTTATTGCTTACCTGACATTGTGAATTATTATTTTCGTCTAATAAAAATTATTTAAACCCACGATATTGTTACAATATGAAAAGGAAAAATTAATGCCACTGACCCTTGCGGTTTGAGCCTAAACAATAAATAATAACAATTAAATATATTATAAATTGCTTATATTATTCATCACATGCCGATAAAGTTAATTGGGTTGAAGGTGGTGGGCGTGGGAGGCTTTCATATCAACAGGAGGATATGAAGAAAAATGGATTTTTTTAACAAATATATTTTGCTATGTCATAATTTAAATGAATACGTTTTTTTTTTTTTTCATTAAATTAGTTGCAATCCATTTTTAGTTACCTGCATTGTTCGCTAAAAGATAATATCTTTTCCTTGCTATATTTTTCTTGTCCTTGCTATAATTTTTTCCTTTTGGTTTATAACTTTACTTTTCTTAATAGGTAAACTTCATGTCAATAATAACGGTTTCTGTTTTAGTCAACTTGTAAGAAACAAACATTTATATTAGTAATGCTTCCATAAACGAAATACTGAAATGTGTATAAAGTTCTATATATTTGTAATTAGACTATGAAGTTTAAAGAACTTAGAATAAGAACATAAGAGTTTTTAAAAATTATTACTCTGTGAGCGGTTCCGTTCCTCCCTCCTTTCCTTTGTGTAGATGTATGAACGTGTTGATGTATGCATGACCTTTTTTATCGAATTGGGTATAATGCCAATTGAAGCATTCTTTATTAAGGGGGAACAGTCTAATTTACCGTTGGGGCAAGCCTTTTTATATATGTATATATATATATATATATTCCGATTATAGGGAAAAAAAACAAGGGTGAATATAAAATCTTTTTTATTTCCTAGAATAACGATATTGCTGAAGAACATAACCGGACGTAAGAGAATTTCAGCCTAGCAAGAGCGGTTCGCGATATCAGCATTTTCCAGGCCATTTTCTTCCATAGGGTCAGTTAGATATTCAGCACCTTACTGCCACCACCCCTCGAATCCTGAAAGCACTCCAGCGAAAAGATACTTGGGAACCCCTCCTTTGGCGGTTCCGTTTGTAATTTGGGAAATGATTCAGAATACAAAGCAGCATATGCTTGTAGTCTCTTTATATTTTAGGTTGTACGCTCTTTTTTGTCGAAAAATATTATTGGTTAGTGATACGAACTTATAATACTTAAGTCGACTTATCCTATTTGGCTATCTATATATTGGTGAATAGTGGAAATGATGATTGGGCAGTAGTGATGTATATGTATCGATAGCACTATCGATCCTATCGAGAGTTTTAAACCATCGAGACTATCGATAGTCGATTAAACTATCGATATTACTATCGAAAATAAAGTTTTTAAAGGATATAGTGATAGCCTCTGCTTCTTAGCACCCATCTCCTATATAATTCATGGAAATGAAACACAAACAAAATGAAGCAGTGTAATTTTATTTATACCTATTTCTAACAAAAAATGCTTATCTACTCTCCAAAAAAAAATATTAACTTCATGCAAAAAAGTAAGACTGGAGTAATATACAAACGAAAAAACTGATTGCCTGCCTGTCACTTGGCTTGAAAATTGCTTGTTTAATGGCATAAAATCAAAATCACAGTTTTTATAACAAAATATTTTCTACCTCTATAAAACAACTACCTGAGACCATTTTTTAAAAAATATTTACGGTCCAAAGTTTGGCTAGACAAATGTAATAACAACGTCTTTTTGCCTTCAAAAGCTTCGACACATTCCAGGATTGCTTACCAAATGTTATCATGTCAAATCAATTACTTCGACAACTAGGAATCCTGGTGGTCCTTGAATGGTTCTTTGATATGGTTCTTTGAAGAGGGTTGGTATAGCTTTCCTCTGAATACAGTTTTTTGACCTTTAGATAAACTTTTTATTCTTTGAGTTACGACTAAGCTTGAAACTGATAAATATTATTTTAAGGTATAATGAAAACCTTCCTCATGAAACATTTACAGAAATGTTTATCTTATTCCCTAATAAAAAAGTAAAGAAAAAAGTGCTCATATCATTGCAAATGAAAAATTCTACTATGCTACCCCTCCCCCCACCCCACGGCCCTCAGTCTTCACCTCAGACTATCGATAGTATCGATAGTTTTATGTCCGATACTATCGAAAATATCGATAGCGGAGACTATAGATAGTTTTACATCACTATTGCGCAACGTGGTGTTGGAAGGAAAGAATCCAGCAGTGCACTGTTCATGGCTTTATTCAAGCACCTAGTTTAATTGAGAAGATCTCAGATTCAACACTTTATGTAATCTCCTCTCTCTATTATGGAGTGAGCAAGCTATATCAATTATTATTCTTTTTGTATGTTGGTTCAAAAAAAAAAAAAAAAAAAATTGCTTTTAAAGATCTTCATTTTCATTAAATTAAATATGTGTTGAATTCTTTTACTCACATACCAGTGGTGGTTGCAAAAAACTCTGAGAGAGATTTTTTTCAATTTTAATTTTCTAACGGTTGCCGCTTATTCCGTTACAGTCGGATCAGGATGAATCTCGGCGGATAACCCGAAAAAAAGGATCAAACGAAAAATGAGGATTTGGAAGGTAAATCTTTAAATGAACGTTCTCTTATTTTTGGAACATATTTAATTCTTAATAAGTAGATATCGGGCTGGATACAATGAATACATATATTCATACCGTAGATCGGAAATTGTTGAAACCGGAAATCAGTGCAGAATCTTTGTTTATAATTTTCGGTAATTTATCTATCTTCCGCGACACTGACCTATCCTCTCTTTTACTGCAGGACATGACGAACTTTACACAAGAAACTACAATTAGCCAACTACTGATGTGGAGTAAAGAATAAACAACTTTCCTTAACCTAGCAATTTAATAAATTTCCACGAATATCATCCTAAAAAAATGAAAAACGATGGGATTGCCACATAGTTGATTAAATGTATAAATGGATTATTCCTTCTATTGTATTACTAGATCGAACAAATGCTGGATTCCAGAAAGTGAGAAAAAACCAGTCGGTAGCTACACATTCTCATTGCATTTACCGGAAAAAATCTTCACAAGCAAAGGATTAACCGGAAGACAACAACGGATTATCCGATAAAAACGTATTGTAAAGGACCATTTTCGTTCATCCTATGATTTTTTTTACGGTATATCTGAACAAATGGATTATCCGAGGACGGATTAAGCGCTGACCACTGTACTTCAAACCCACAATGGACAATTATTAATAGAAGAGATATTTATTCTGCGCATATCTGTGGATTTACTTTATAGTAAAGCTGATTATACCAATAAATGTATGGACATATCGTAGGGTGTACTGTAAAATAACAAATCTCAAAATAACATGTAAAATTCCCACGATTCCCCTTTATTCCTTTATACAAAAATGAAAAAAGTCTTCGGATCATTTGGAATGATTTTCGGAATAAGCTAGGGAAGAGGCTTACATGCCATTTTTTCTTAGACAAATACCTGCACATTAGTTGATTCCTGAATATTTTTAAGAGGCTCAAATGAAAATATGTTGCGAAAATATTCGAATAAATATATATATTTTTTAAACTGGTATCTTGACAATATTCCAGACGATTCAAAACTCGAACTCTATTAAGAGCATGCCCCTCCAAAAAATCATTTTAAGTAATATCCTATAATCAAATAGGCAAATAGATTTTTTAATGGTTCAAGAGGAGCAATGATATAAAATATATTCATTGATTTGAAATAGAATTAAAATTACAATACCGTAGGGTTCGATTGAAGCTATAAAAGTTTTATCTACTCTATAAACTATTCAATTTCTGGATTATATTTTTAAGATATATATCAAGCAGTTCTATTGACTGATTTTGTTGATACCGACTTTACGACCTACGGTGGAAGGCTATTTATTGATGTCATGGAAATTTCTGGGTTTATTTCCTATACCGCATTGAGGTACTTTTAGATGAAATATGATTAGCCTAAAGTGGTTTCATCGATGTCCGATCTTATCTCAATAATAAACTTCGGAAACTAGCGATAAAGAAGTTTTTTGTATTTTATTTTTAAAAAATAAGGTTTCACTTCAGATTTGTATCCATTTCTCAAAGACTAAGTTCTAGATAGATAGATAAACAAGTTCATTTGAACCAAAAAAAAAAAGGAAACGATTGTAAAAAAATATGATTACAGCATGAGATCATCGTCCGTCTATTGGTGAGGCGGCTAACAAAAATATTTAATGTAATATAATGTTATTTATATATAAAATTCAAAATATAACTGAGACTTATAATAATAACTGAGTCTATGTTTCTACTCAGACCTATACATATACTCGTATACATATGCCAATCAACATCTACATTAATTCTCTTCTACAACAGTTATTATCATTCTATGTGTTATATTCTTTTATTAATTGTCTCCGATAGTTCCCAGCCGTACATATGTATAAATAAAGATGTTCCTATTATTTACTATTTAGTAAATTTAAGAATTCATTATAAGACTAAACTATTTTCCCAAAGCATCTTACACTGAACTCATTTAAAATCGGGCATACACCTACAAAATGTCTTCGACCAAATTCAAATTACACATTGAACATGTTAGTTGATCTTCTGCTTAATCAATCCCATAACTTAAACCCAGCATCTCCCCCCCCCCTAGCTATTTTAAGTAGTCCTATATAGTGGCAGATCTTAATTATTGGTTTAAATTCTTGTTAATTATATAGAAATTTGAATTTTAGGCTTTATTTTTATATAGGTTTAGATAGCGGACATTTCAAGTAGCTAAGCATTTCTTTATTTGTTTATTGGAATAGTTAAAATCTGCAGTGTTGTAATTTGTACTGTTCAACGTTTGGATATTGTCTTTCAACCAGAATACATATTTTATATTACATGTTCAGCGAGAATTTTCGGGTAACGTCCATTTTCAAGGATATTTAATTTACTTAAATACTGTAAGCGTATTTACACATAAACGTTTAATGTGTACTTAAAAAGAGGTAGGTTATTAGCATTTAGGTATAAAATGTAATCCGGATAGTTTTTCGGTAGACTGAAAATGATTAAAAAATAATTTTTTTGAGTTTTTCGACATTATGGTATGGATTATAACCCCACGTTTGACACGCGTATTTTAAAATGGCTTTAGCAAACGAGTTAAAAATATTATATTTAGTTGACAGTGGTACCTCATTATTTTTCATGACTTTAATGAGCTCGAAGTTCTATATGGCTATATAAGTTATAATGAAATAAAATTTATGCTAAATTTAATCGAAGGATACTTTGAAATACAGCTCATGATAAATAGGGGATCATAAACGAACCCTTCACGAATTTAAGAGACAGCCTAAAGCCGAACGGGCAGGCAATTAAACTCTGGCAATTGTATTTTAAATTGTAGTTATTAATTCGGCGTTAACTACGAAAGGGAAAGATAAAGTGGAAGTTTTAATCAAGTTTTGTATGATTAACTCTCGACTGGAGTAGAACCGGTAACAACACAGTTCCTAACCCCTAGCTGGGCGAGCTAACCTAATTAGATGGAATTAGTTAGGCCCTTATAGTGTCTTTAAATCAAAACTTTGTTTTATCAACTAATTTATTCACATCTACTTCTCTTTTAGCTTCCAATCCATTCTTTCCCTATGCCTCGTTTCGGAATATGCTTCCTTTCGGAAAGCAATTTACGGCTTTATTCACTTCCAAACTGGACTATATCCCAATTATTTTGTATTTTTTATAGAATATTAAATATCTGAATGATTAAATGAATATCTTTATTGTCTTTGATCCATTCCTCACTGAAATATTTTAAAATATAGCCAATTATCATTTCATAAAAAAAAATTTAAATATTACAAACCTAGATTCCACAAAGAAAATTCTTTATATATTTGGCTAAGCTCAATATTAACAATTATACCTCCGTAATAGCTGTCTATATTTTTTTAAACCACGATTAATATAATCGTACTTTACATCTAACCGCCTAACCTGATTTGCAAAGACCGATAAAGTGCTCAAAGCATTAATAAACGGGTTAAACGGCCCCAAACAAATAAAAGAAAAAAGTATGGACTTTAAACCTTATTCACAGAGAAGTCCTTTAATTTAATACGGGGAGGTAGTATTGGAGCGCAATGCTTAAAAAAAATTTCACTTTGAAGAGAATTAAAATGAAACCCAAACAATTCTCTATTACCAACTCAATTCATTAACGAACTCTCAACCCTATAAAAGTATTTCATTGAAGATACTTCTTCCTAATATCTTTTTTAGTAAAATTATATCTTTAGATTAGGATTTGAAATTAATTCTTATTTTCTCGAATATAAAATAAAAGTCAATCCGGACTTTTTATTTCTAATAAATAAATAAAAATTACATCTAGACTTTTATATTTCGGACCAGCAAATAAAAGTCCTGATAATATCTTGTATAACAGTCTGAGCTCGATTTTTGTCAATTTTTAAATATAAATATATGCGCTGTTTTCAGATTTCTCCATATTAGTATACATTATTGGGTTAACCGTCTTTATGGAAACCTTTTATGGTACAATAAACTAGCTTATATCGCTATTAACGTAGATCTATCTATATAGCTTATCAAGAATGTTGAAAAATAATATCGATTTAAAATCTCAGGCTCACTCATGTGTAAATCTTTATATTACAACATATCCGAAATAAACAATATTGATGTCGACATCTAGATTAATTAGGGTGCTGATTATGAAAATGATATAAATTGTTCGATTAAGCGCTCAGGTTTCGATTTATTACAAGTTACAGGATATAAAAGATATTATAGTCGGCTCATAGGTTAATTGAGGTGCTGAATTTCGAAATGGTATCGATTCTTGGTTTACGAACTTGGTTACCAATCTATTATAACTTTTCTAATATAAGTAATATTAGAGTGTATTATTCGGTCGTCACTAATTATAAAAATAATATGGATTTTAAGGTTACCAAATTGGTATAAATCAACACTCTTGTATTATTATAATAAATCAATACCCGAGCTTGTGAAAAACCAACAGGTTAACTAGGGTGCTGATTATGAAAATTATTTCGATTTTACTATTACGCGATAAGGTATCGATTTATTATAATTTACACGATACAAATTATAGTGGTATCGGATCATAGGTTAATTAAGGTGCTGAATTTGGAAACATTTGTTGATTGTAGAGTAGAAGGAAATAGAACTGGTCCTCTGGACTTCCTAAACTGGTTGAGAGGTATTGTTAAAGAGGCCAAAACCCATGGTGGTAAAAAAGTAGGATTTGAACAATTTTTTTGGCATTAAAAAATAATACAGTTATCATTTATGTAATTAAAAAAATAAATAGACCATCCGTCACTGGTTTCAAGAGGATCCACGTTTTCCCCTCTAGATTCGCTACTTATGCATTTAACCAAAACTCCCAGCAGTTTAAATTACACCACATTTAAGCTTTAACCCATAGATCCGGCATTGTTTAGTAAGTAGAGAACATTGCCGCGGAAATACAACTTTACTGCGATGCGTATAACTCTGGAAGTGAGAGCCGTTGGTGTTGTGGTCTGTGGCCGCACTTTGGAATCAAGCTACATGGCTCTATATAATTTCAAACTGTTCCAAACATGTACCGAAAACTAACACATATCAATTTTAACTAAATATATTCTTCTGGGTAATTAAAAAAAAATAATAATTACAGATTTTTTGTTTATAGGAGTTTCTTATAAAAAAATGTAATAACAGCAGAAGTTCGTCCTTACGAAGTTAGAATTCTGCCCCTTAAATCCGTTAAAAGATACACACATTTATCTTTCCGCCCGCTCCTAGCCCTTACGATGACCTAGGACATATGTCAAAATGTTTGCCATTAATAAATAAATCAATTTATTTATTTATGTCGACTTTTTTTTTTTTTTTTTTTTTTTTTTTTTAACGGCACCTTGGTTCTCTTCAGCTGAAAGTACTGGTCAATCATTAAAATATTAAAACGTGGTTTTAGGTCAGTATCTTCATATGACCACTATGTGAATATACCCGAATATACCCGGAACAACTGGAAATAATTTATAAAATAAACGGAAATGTTAATAGCTCCCGAACTTCCGTCTATGGATGGCTACCTGCTAAACTCTGTAGAGCTTAAGAAGAAAAAAATCCAGTGCTGAAGACAATATAACACTGCAAAACTTAGTAAGTATTTCAGCCTGTCCAATATTACCCTGCAGAAACCACAAATCTCGATGTACGGCGAAAAGGGGCAATCGGTCTTAGAAGGGAAGATGAGGATTTCTCTACCTCCATACGAGCAGCATTTACAATTCAAAACTCTATACCAATACACCAATACTGTACAGTATGTAAAAAACATAGTCAAAATTACAATAACTTACTAACTTATAACAATAACAATAACAATAACTTACAATATACTAAAAGTGTAATAGATCTTCATGAATGCATTGTTCAAATAAAATGAAATAACCACATTCCAAAAGACTGAAATTACTAATTAATGTTTTATTTGTTGTTTAAGGCTTCCATGGTCCGAATCCATTGTCTGCATTTCTTCTTCTGGGTTTGACCATGTCATAGGTTTTCCAGCTACCAAGCTTTCACCCATCTTGCTGTGGGCTTCTTCAGGGCCAATACAAGAATGATATACTACCAATACTCATTCTTGTATTGGCCCTGTAGAAGCCCACAGCAAGATGGGTGAAAGCTTGGTCGCTGGAAAACCTATGACTTGGTCAAACCCTGAAGAAGAAATGCAGATAATGTTTTATTTGTTTACTTATATAAATCCGAAAAGGATTAAACACAAGAGACCCCGCATACCCGGCGTTTCCAATATATAGACCGTTAACCTATATTAAAAATCTCTCGGAAACCATAAAAAATCTCTGTATGACTACGATATTAATGAAATAAAAATAGCAGATAAACCTACAAATAAGCTAAATCGCCACATATTCACTCCGCTTAAAGATAAAATAGATAGGTCTTTGGATTCTATTCGATCTAGTATATAAACATAATTGCTTATTATGTCGGAAAGCGTATATAGGAATGACGACCCAAAATATAAAAAACAGGATGTATCAACATAAAATCTCTTGTACGGAATATAAGGACAAGAAAAAGGGCAAAAAAGAACCTAAGACTGCTTTAGCAAAACACTGTTTTGAATTGAAGCATGATTCTGATTTTGAAAACCCCCAAATTCTGCACAAAGATGGGTCGGAACAAAAATTAAAATTATTAGAAGCCCTCTATATATCCGAGAAACTACAAAATGCGGTCAATTTTAAAACGGACTCGAAGGACCTAAATAGTTATTACTCTGAAACTATCAATATCCTCTGTAAATAAGTTATAATAAATCATTTATTTCTATTTTTTATTTTAATTCGTGGTCACTTACAAAAGAAGTTTTTGAATAGAATAATACTTTAACTCATCATGAAGGCTTTTGGCTGCTCTCCAACTCGAAAGAGGTTTGAGACTGGTTATCCATGTGACTGTTAAAGTGATGGAACTCCCCTCTGGTATATAGATTTTGTTTTATTGCGTTTTCTAGTACTCTCTATGTTTTTGGATTTAATGGTCTTAAATTTGTTATGTTAAACGTGTTTTATTTTTTGATAAATCTCCTATAATTATTCTTTCAGGTGCTCTACCATAAGTAAATAATTTTATCCTGATGATGCCTGAACAGGCGAAAATTTGATATGTATAAATAAATTTTTATACAAGATTAATGAGACTATTACTGACCTTCCTCCTTTAAAATTTATCTTTAGTCTCCACTGATTCAATTAGTGAATATTTGTTACTGATTAATTTTTTATTTTTTTATTTACATAAACGCATTTCACAAATCATATTTTATTTGTGAGTTCGATCAGTAATCTATTGTAGAATGACTTTATGATTGTTTAGATGTATATAAAAACCGTCATTTGAAATAATTGTACAAAGACCCATTTAGAAGGTTAGAATGTTGGTTTTGTTACAGCGCTATTTAAGCGTTGATTACAATGAACCAATAGATCCGTTTACACGGTTAAGTTTTGTGATCTTTGGATGAAAATGATGTTTTTTACTTATTAAACGGTTAAAATAATTAATTATGTTTATAAAATTTAACCAGTTCACTTATTAACTCCTTAAAAAATGAACTACATTTTCATCCTAAACTTGATTAAAAAAATCGTACCGTATAAACAGATATGTATGGTCAATTGTAATCGCCCTTGGCGTTCAAATTCCAAACAATACTTCTTTTCAAAAACATTACCGTGTAAGCATTACTCAGGATGCAATTAGGATATTTATATAATTTAATAAATATAAGCTGTTTATCTTTTTTTTTTTTGATGATTCATATAGCTTATGTAAATAACAGAAAAGACGCCGGGGCCGGGATAGCCGAGCGTGTAGGAGCGCGACCCGTTGTTGCACGCTCGAGCCGAACGGCGGCGGTTCGAATCCGTCCTGGGAGGGTTGACTTTTATTTCGTGGAGGCCCCACGAAATAAATCTCGACCCTTCCACCATGGTTAGGATAGGTTGGTTACACCTGTAGAGTAACCCCCCGTATGCCACACATGGCCAGGTAGGGATACCGAACAAAAAAAAAAAAAAAAAAAAAAAAAAAAAAACAGAAAAGACGCCTCCCCACATGATGTGACAGCTCTTGCAAGGATATATTTGTACATAAAATCGCGTTAAAACCCGGGCCCTACTTTTGGTTTCATGATACTGTATTAGAGATACGAATGGAATAGGTTCCAAATCGCGGCTCAGACGAAAGGGTGAAGGCGTCACCGTTGACAAACGAGGGGGTGGTGCGAATCCTAGCCCGCTCCCCCCGGTTGTAAATTCAAAGGGTCGATAGCCCAATAAGGATTAATTAATTTCTGAACGACAGGGGCTAATTTTGTAACAATTTTTAAACAATTTGTAAAATTTAAACAACCCCAGTTTAATTCCCCTAATGGACTAAAGAGCGGGCTTTTGTGTCCACGTCTTCTCCTAGTTCAGATTGGTATGTGGCTTGCTCTCTGACCATTGTCTGACAATGTTTTATTGTCTATGATTTAAGTAATTTTAATCGCACCTAACGTAAAAATTCAAATTCCTCTCTTGCCACCAGGCATATATCCCATTCAAGTCAATCCTTTCTCTTCACTGACCTCTTTCCTGATACACCGATCTCACAATTTTTGCGAATTTCCCTGGTGAGTGGACTAATTTGTCAATTTGGTGAGGTCTATTGATCATTGTCTATTTTATTTTTCAAGTGTTAATTCAATTATTTTTCATGATGATATGAAAAATATTTAAAAATTATACTAGAATTTTCATGTCATCATAACAAGAAAAATAATTTTATATATATACCGTTGTTGGGGACCCAGAGCCCAACATAAATTTTATGTCAAACCCCCCCTCACTTGTACGGGTGTGCGGGGCCAAACTGCCGTGGCAACACTGCGGGCTTGAACTTTACCCAGAGCAAGAAAAGTCCGGTACAAGTGCGACAGGGGTGAGAAGAAAGAAAGGTAGAAGAAAATCGTCGCTGATATGCAGGAGTAGAAGAGAGAAGGCGGCGACGGAGCCCCTCAAAACTCCGGACGGACGAAGGCACTCAAAATGCAGGAAGACACAACCCCCCCTTTTTTTTTTGCCAGGAACTCATCTCTAGTGAGTTAACAAATGATAAAATTGTAATAAATATGCTCATTAAACTAATTTACTTTCATTTTATAAACCATATACAGTCCACTCATATTTCATTTATCATATAAAAAAGTATGGTCTCCAGGGACCTACACCATCATTTTAAAGGTGGGGCTGGAGACCAAACATAATGGTCTTAACCGGGCCGGATAATAGCAGTGTAATTTCATTTAAATTTGCTTTATCATAACCACATGCTTTTGTGTTTTGCTTGATTTGTAGAGAATTTTCAAAATTTCATTTTGCACACTCATATGTAACCTTACCTTGCCAAAACTTAATTATTTAAATGTTTGCTTCAATCATTGCTCCATTCCTAAATATTTTATCAACTTTATTATAATGTATTTTATTTTCTTGCTTACCTGCTTGTATCATTTACCAATAATCTCAAAATTGACATTTTCTGATGGTTAAACCTTAATTTTGAAGGTTGTGAAAAGCTTAGCTTTATTGTATTTATTGGCGGCCTATTAATTAACAAGTTAATTGAACACGAATAAATTATAATTATTAAGTATAAATGAGGCTAGCCAATATTTTCCTTATTATTTGAGATGTACTATGGCTGTAATGTAATACATGTGTCTGCATAGATCTTAATTACTAATTTCTAGCTTCAAATTGCCATTGATGGTGTGTCTTTACAATAAAGTAATGAGCATAAAGAAGTCATAAGTTAAGCGAACCTTGTATAATCAAATTTCTAAAGTGGCATTTTTTGATCATTGAAACTACTTTGAAGTTAATTAAAATTGTCATAGCATAGCTTTGGTATTTATTGGCAGCCTATTATTTAGTTGATCATGAATCAGTGGTAATTATTAACTTTGAATGATTCTAACCAAAATGTTCCTAATCATCTATTTAAATGTTTCATAGCTATTAGGTTATATGTATATGCATGAATCTTAATTACCAATTTTTAGCTTTCAATTGTCATAAATAGCTTGCCCTTACAATTAAGCGATGACCATAAAGAAATCAGGATGGTTTTACTCAAGTTTAAGTAGTGAACAGATTGATGTGTGGCATCCGCTGAGTCATTTCACTACTAAATGATTTGTACTACTATTGTTCAGTCATGTAAGGTATGTACAAAATCATCACGTTTAATTTAAATAAATTGCAGGTCATTCGTAAGGCAATTAAATTATTATAAAGGTTAAATCATAAGCCATTCACTTACTCATGTAAAACAGTTACAGTTAATGCAAAGCAAGTGTGCATTCTATTCAAAGAAACCAACTGTCTTTTATTGTGAAAGCCTATACCAGTTGCATTTATCGTTTTATTGTGATTTCTCAAATAAAATTAGTAAATTCTAAGCGATTATAAATTATGTTAAAAAAGAGGTACTGTTTGACAATGTGAAATGATATGTAACTTCCATTCCTTTTGATTTTTTTTTTTTATTCCTACAGTGAACCAGAATCTAAAATAATTGATCACAGTTGATAAAGAACTTGTAAATGAAATATTGTTTGCCACTTACATGCTTTGCTGTGTTAGTGTATAAGGTTAAGGTTATATCAGTTGATTTTAGGTTCATCATTGTTTGTGTGCAAAGAAATAAACTTTACTCCTTGTTTTTAGTTAATGTTAAACTTAGAATAATTACATAAACTATTAACATACATTAAACTACCTTTAATAGTATTGAACAATTTAAACTTGTATTAAATCTGAATTATTTCTCTGCACATTTTTCACTTTTCATATTTTCAGGGTGAAAACTATTAATTACAGATACCATAATTATATCTATTGATTATTGTAGTACATTTCAGGTCAAATCTCATTAAATTGTAAACAATGTATCACGTTGCTTGCCATTCAAGTACTGTGGAGATGTGGTCTTGCTAGGCTATCGATACTTTCCATGGAGGTAGGCGCTCCCTATAGTGCTAGATAACCTAACGTGAGCGTTCTAATTGTGAGCTCCGTTTTACGGACATTCTCTCCTTGGCTCTTGTATTCCTAAGACTCAGGAGATGTGGTTTTGCTAGGCTATCGTTACTTTCCGTGGAAGTAGGCGCTCCCTATAGTGCTAGATAACCTAACGTCAGCGCTCTAATTGTGAGCTCCGTTTTACGGACATTCTCTCCTCAGCTCTCTTATTGATGAAGATTTTTTTTTTGGGTTTAATTTTCAGCACTTCTATCATAGTGTTGTTTCTTTCCAGGACGGCATTGTAACCTTTCATTCATTCATTTATTAAGATGCCCCTTTGATTTTTTCTTGAGATATCATCGTTTAGTATTTTCTCATGTGTGTTCATGGATTTTCAAGATAGTTGTTCATAACATTTGGAGTTGCATAGTTATGCTGTCATTATTCATGGAATTTTGGGGTTAAACAATTACACAATTGTTGAGGTTTGTGTCACCTTGCCTTAAGCACGTCCTCGTCCGGATCCTTTGGCCTCTGTCGGCCTTCATTAAGTGCATAATGAGTGAATCATTTGAAATAACTTCACTTCCTACTGAAAACACCGCTGTTCGCACTGCGAAACGGAACTTGAATACACGGGCCAGAACTATAAGGAAAGCTTCACAAGCTAGCCAGCAGGTCCACGAATCGCCAGATAAAACGGAATTCTTCCGTGTTTTGTTTGAGGATGCCCAAGCGGCATGGGAGAGATTCAGGGAGCTTTGGGAGTCCATTGAGGAAATATATATTAAGGCCAAGGAAGATGACAAGTTCCCTAGAAAGGAAGATGAAGAATTCTACGAACAAGTCGAAAGGGAAATGTTGGCCGCAAGAATAGCGTTTAACCGTCTTGAAAAGCGGGAAGCGCCCCCACCTCTTGACGCTTCAATTCTCAATTCCAGCTCCTTTCAACGCTCCTCTCACCTGCCGAGAATAAGGATCCCTCAATTTGATGGCGACCTACTGAAGTGGTCGAACTTCCGCGACACCTTCGTCTCTCTCGTCCACGAAGAGCAATCCATCTCAAATGTGGAAAAATTTAATTACCTAAGAGAGGCTTTAAAAGGGGAGGCAGCCACGCTTATATCAAAAATGTCAGTTACTGCCGATTCGTACGATCTGGCCTGGAATGCAGTCATTAAACATTATGATAATCCAAGGGTGTTGGCGTCTCATTACATTCATCAGGCTCTCGACTTCAAGCCAAGGAGTGCCAAGCCGTCATTTGACGCATATAGAGACTTTCTGACCGGAGTGGCGGATAACATTGAAGCCTTCAAGAGTCTCCATCTGAGGGAATCGACTGATTTCCTCCTTGCCTTAATTGCATTGCGAGGACTAGACCCTACCACTCGTCAGGAGTTTGAGCTGGCTCATCTCGAGTTAAAATTCCCAAGTACTGCGAACATATTCGATTACATAAGAAACCGCATCACCGCACTTCGATTATGTTCAGATGAAAAGGCCATCGGGAAATCTGATTTTGTTGAAAAGAAACAAGTCAGTAGGGGTGTTCCACGACCTAGCTCCTCAAAGTACAACATCTCACTAAGCACATCACAGAGTCGACCCCCCTCATTGAAAACCAGGAATTCTACCGATGAAAGGGACCAATGCCCCTTTTGCAAGGAACACCATGCGCTGCATAGATGCTTGAGGTTCAACGACTGCTCAAGAAAAGAACGGATTGAGTTTGTACAGCGCTGGAAAGGTTGCATGAATTGCCTCAAAGTCGGTCATTGGGCCAAATCTTGCCCCTCAAAGTACTCTTGCAAATTCTGTGGCAAAAGACATCATAGCCTGCTTCATGACGACACTTTATCCGTTATACCTGTAGTGTCCACATGCATTGTAGCTTCAGAAGGAGAAGGTTCAACTTATCACACTAGCGGAAATGGACAGGCAAGAACGTCATCTAGTGTCATTTTGGGTACTGCAAGGATCAAGATTAAGTCTCCGAGCGGAAAACCAGTTGAATGCCGTGCGCTTCTGGACTCAGCAAGTGATTTTTCCTTTGTTACTTCGAGATTGGCTCGAAAGATCGGAGGTAATGTCAAGCGGGCGTCCGTCACAGTTTCAGGACATGGAGGAGCCGTGCTAGACCGACCATCGGGAATCTTAACGTGTTCTATATCGGGTCATGACAAGGAGTTCGCGACTGACGCATTAATCGTTGTTCGCATTGCGCAGGCCCCCGCAGTGCCAGTGCGTCAGAACATAATTGAGGAGCTTTCCAGTGAGAAACTTGCAGACCCATCATTCGGAAATCCTGGCGCGGTTGATGTTCTCATCGGTGGAGACCTCTTCCCTGCTTTCATCACTGGCGTCCCTCATCAGACACAGTGTAAAGGAATTTATCTGCTTTCCACTGATTTTGGGCATGTCGTAATGGGAAAGGTACCAGATGAGAGCCCTGTTTGCTTATCTGTTTTCAGCTCCAACGCACCATCGGAATTGGATCAACTTGGCGAGCGCTTTTGTGGAGTGGAGGAGCCAGATGTTCATTTCGAAAATCCCAATGACCCCCATGGCAAGCGGAGCATCATATCTAAAGCGGATCATCGAAGGAATGTGAATGGAAGTTATGTTGTCAGGCTTCCGTATCACCTCGAGGCAAAATCCATCGGAGAAAACAGAGCAGTAGGGGTCCGAAGACTCATGAGCCTCGACCAAAGTTCTCCAAATCACAGAAAATCCTCTGAGCCGTATCGGAAGTCCACAGGCACTGTCCTTAAAAGATCAGAATCCGGGCTAGCGCTTTTGTTTCCTCCAGATTCTTCATCATATTTTGGTTAGTATTCTGTTTTTTTTTTCTTTTCATATAACCTGTACTTTAGGTCATGTATCCTTTTTCTTAATTTCAATCTTAAGCTTTATAATATTTTTTTCTTTATATAAACATTTGCGTTATCTTCGGTTTTTCCAGCAGGTTTCACTTTTGTTAGTTTTTTTTTAAGAATGTTGTTTATTTTTTGTTTTGCTTTTTAGAATGTTGTTTATTTTTGTGAATTTTGTCCAACCATATTGAGGCCAAGGTTCTATAATTTCGTTCTATAACCTTTTCATAATTTGAATCTTAATTATTTTATTTTGATTTAAACTTGTTGATTGATCTCTTTAGCGTGCTACATTGTTTATCTCTGATCAGTTGGAATCTAATATAATGTAGTATCCAAGAGATATTGTAAATGTTTCCCTTAGCCAGGGAAAATTTAGGTGGGGGGCATGTTGGGGACCCAGAGCCCAACATAAATTTTATGTCAAACCCCCCCTCACTTGTACGGGTGTGCGGGGCCAAACTGCCGTGGCAACACTGCGGGCTTGAACTTTAACCAGAGCAAGAAAAGTCCGGTACAAGTGCGACAGGGGTGAGAAGAAAGAAAGGTAGAAGAAAATCGTCGCTGATATGCAGGAGTAGAAGAGAGAAGGCGGCGACGGAGGCCCCTCAAAACTCCGGACGGACGGAGGCACTCAAAATGCAGGAAGACACAACCCCCCCTTTTTTTTTTTGCCAGGAACTCATCTCTAGTGAGTTAACAAATGATAAAATTGTAATAAATATGCTCATTAAACTAATTTACTTTCATTTTATAAACCATATACAGTCCACTCATATTTCATTTATCATATAAAAAAGTATGGTCTCCAGGGACCTACACCATCATTTTAAAGGTGAGGCTGGAGACCAAACAACCGTAAAATGAGGTGACTTAGTGACTAATGGGGTGACTTTGTGACAAGCCTATTTTTCTATAGTTTTTGAAGTTCCCTCCTTAAAAAGAATCAGGTTAGGCAATTCAGTGTACTTGTCAGTTGGTCAGTAATGTGCTGCAACCTACTGGCCACATATAACTTCTTTCATTCCATTTACCATGGTGCTTTATTTCAAAGTTTCTACTAAATGAAAACAATCAAACATATATGAAATATAAAAACTAGATCTATGTACATATAAACGTTTAATAGTCATATTCTGGTATTATATTTATTAGCTTCTGTGAGATTGGAGGTTCCGATTTTGAGTTATGTGATTCTTTTGAAAGTCTGTCAAGGATATGAAATGGGACAGTTCTTTTTTGTATTTATTGAACAGTTTATCCTCTGGAAGTGACCATGTTAGTCCTTGCAGTAAAACGATTTTTATTAGTTCGTGTCTTGCGTGTTCGTACATCTTACGATAAAAAATAATGTGAATGAAGGTTTGTGGTGTTTCTCCGTCGCAGTCACATGAGTCTGTGTTTGTCAAATGGAATCTTTTGAAGTAATGTTTGGAAGGTCCGTGTTCTGTCAGAAATTGAGTAAGTTTGTAATTAGTACTTTTAATTTTGTTATAGTTTTGAGGTGTTATTTGGGGAATATATTTAGAAAGAGGTCGTCCTTTCGTCGAGGTTTGCCAGTGTCTGTCCCAGTCTCGAATCAGGTCTATTCTAATAGATTTCTTAATAAAGGAAAGAGGCACTAAGCTGTAGTCGGTCGGTAGGTCTTTGTCATTAGCAGCCGATTTAGCTAAAGAGTCGGCTCTTTCGTTACCGGAGACCCCGCTGTGTCCTTTTACCCAATGTATAGAGATTTTCGTCTTTTTATTCATAATCTTAATAAGATTATCCTAATATATTATCCTAATATATATATATATATATATATATATATATATATATATATATATATATATATATATATATATACACACATTATGTGAAGAGAAAATATTTTTGCATGCTTGGGATTTGTACCCGCATTTTTGTATCAATAGTAAGGCACTCTTTGGCGAAATAGGATTTGATAACAAAACTTGGTGCCAAAAAAAAAAGGCACTCTTGCTCCATTCTCTTTACTGACCTCCCACCATTCCCACAATCTTAATACGGGGAAATATAGAGTTCCAAATCCTGTGGTAAGGCCAACTTTTCTCTTCTTTATAAAAAAAATATATGTATATTTAAAAATTATAAATCTACTTCTAAGCAGGAAATAAGAGAACGCTTTGCTTCTCGGAGGCATACTAATGGCCCGGAAAGTGAAGCTGGGAAAGCTCTCGGAAAAATTCCTTTTTTAATTTTGCTGAGTGGTCAAGAATAATGGAAAAGTTTTGCAAGAGCTCAAAGGATCAGCTCTTCTTATTCCTTCCGGCGGAGCAAGATGTGATGGAACTAAAGGAACAGTCCCTAACACCATCCTTTCTTGAAAAGTACCTACCTAAATGGTATTAAACGCGTTTCCAACAAAGATACTTGATTATGGTATGTACACACCTCCGGAGCGAGAGTGAGAGAAAGGGACGATAATGCTCTATAATAAAGAGAACGAAGAAAATTGATTTATAAAATGAAATACAAATTCCGTTTATAATTTAATGGACTGTGGTGCTTCTAAAATAAAGTTCTAATTTAATACTGAGATTGGTTTCCAACAACAAATATAATTTTCCAATTATAGGGTAAAAGCCAGTGCATGCAAATATTCCAATATTCTCATATTCACCCCTATCGAATGCAAGTGGAAAAATATACTTATATAATCATGGAAGAGTTAAATTATATTAAGTACAAAACATTACCTTTTTCT
Source organism: Aelia acuminata (assembly GCA_911387785.2). Taxonomy (NCBI): domain Eukaryota; kingdom Metazoa; phylum Arthropoda; class Insecta; order Hemiptera; family Pentatomidae; genus Aelia; species Aelia acuminata. The sequence continues at coordinate 148,246,674 of OU426979.1, read as the reverse complement.
TAAATAAAAATAAATAATATTTTCTTTAATTTCTAATTGCAATTAATTATAATAATTGAAAATTAGTTAAAAAAAAAAAAATATATATATATATATATATACATATATATGGTTAAGAACAGTTCAAGACCTTTTGTTGGCACGAAAAAACTGTAACAGTACACGTTTGCGACTACAATGGTCAAGTACAATCGGCGTTGGCCCAGAAGGTTCGAGGCTGGTTTAATTACGTCTAAATATAAGGAGCGATGGACTGGAGTGTTGCTCTCTTCTTAAGGTTAAGTCATATGGTTATTTCTGTGTTACAAAGAGAGAATTTTTAAATATTTGTGTTTTCATAATTTGTGTGGCTTTGAAAATTGTAGTTCGTCTTTCTGTAAAAATTGCTTAAACCAAGTAAGTGTTACAATATATTTTTAGATACTGGGTGTCCAAGACCTAGTGTAAAAAAAAAATTGTGTAATACTGCATGTTAAGAGGGTTGGAATGGCGAGTTTTCTATCTCAATCTGATGAGGAGATATTATTATTATTTTTTTTTTTTTAAATCTTACTTTTTTCTGAAAAATTACAGTTTTCTCTACTTTTGTTTAGCGTAGAAACAAAAACGATGATATTTTCTTAATCAGCATTAAATTTTCTAAAAGATGAGATGGGTCTAGTTATTTTACTTAATTTAAAATTATTTTAAATCCACTTTGAGTGGGACTTTTAACGCGCTAAACACAAAACATTTATTAAAACTTAAATTTTTAATAGTTTTTGAAAATTCCTCACTCCCCACTGGAGCACCCTAGAAGCTGTCAAATTTCCTAAAAACTGCGGAATTCAGGAAGCTTTTTAGTGGTGTAACCCATGATACAATTGCACTTCACCTTTTAAGTCTAAAAGAAGTTTTTCTGATGAAGAACACGCTAGAGATGTCACTGCTGGGGCAATGAGGAAGCGCGCTAGAGCCTGCATCCAAAGTAATGGATGCCGAACTTCCCATGAGTTAGAGTTAGTTTTACTTTTTTAAGACTAGAAAGAACAATGTTGAATTCTAAATAGTATAAAAAGGGTAATAATAAAAAAAAAATTAAAAAAAAAAATCTTTAGTTGAAATTTAAAAATACTTCCTTTAAAATAAATTAAACTTTTTTCTTCTCTTCTACTAAAATTTGAAAAATCCTACATAAAAGTTGTTGAAGATAATCCTGCATCCAAAGTAGTGGAGGACATTTTGAACACGCGCTGCAATAATCTGTTTTAATATGGTTCTACAATAATATTCTTTTTTAACTTCAACATTTTTTTTTAATTTTAGATTATTATTACCCTTTTTATACTATTTAGAATTCATACATTGTTCTTTCTAGTCTTAAAAAAGTAAAACTAACTCTAACTCATGGGAAGTTCGGCATCCATTACTTTGGATGCAGGCTCTAGCGCGTTTCCTCATTGCCCCAGCAGTGACATCTCTAGCGTGTTCTTCATCAGAAAAACTTCTTTTATACTTAAAAGGTGAAGTGCAATTGTATCATGGGTTACACCACTAAAAAGCTAACTGAATTCCGCAGTTTTTAGGAAATTTGACAGCTTCTAGGGTGCTCCAGTGGGGAGTGAGGAATTTTCAAAAACTATTAAAAATTTAAGTTTTAATAAATGTTTTGTGTTTAGCGCGTTAAAAGTCCCACTCAAAGTGGATTTAAAATAATTTTAAATTAAGTAAAATAACTAGACCCATCTCATCTTTTAGAAAATTTAATGCTGATTAAGAAAATATCATCGTTTTTGTTTCTACGCTAAACAAAAGTAGAGAAAACTGTAATTTTTCAGAAAAAAGTAAGATTAAAAAAAAAAAATAATAATAATATCTCCTCAACAGATTGAGATAGAAAACTCGCCATTCCACCCCTCTTAACATGCAGTATTACACATTTTTTTTTTTACACTAGGTCTTGGACACCCAGTATCTAAAAATATATTGTAACACTTACTTGGTTTAAGCAATTTTTACAGAAAGACGAACTACAATTTTCAAAGCCACACAAATTATGAAAACACAAATATTTAAAAATTCTCTCTTTGTAACACAGAAATAACCATATGACTTAACCTTAAGAAGAGAGCAACACTCCAGTCCATCGCTCCTTATATTTAGACGTAATTAAACCAGCCTCGAACCTTCTGGGCCAACGCCGATTGTACTTGACCATTGTAGTCGCAAACGTGTACTGTTACAGTTTTTTCGTGCCAACAAAAGGTCTTGAACTATTCTTAACCATGTATATATATATATATATTTTTTTTTTTTAAACTAATTTTCAATTATTATAATTAATTGCAATTAGTAATTAAAGAAAATATTATTTATTTTTATTTAAGAAAAAGGTAATGTTTTGTACTTAATATAATTTAACTCTTCCATGATTATATAAGTATATTTTTCCACTTGCATTCAATAGGGGTGAATATGAGAATATTGGAATATTTGCATGCACTGGCTTTTACCCTATAATTGGAAAATTATATTTGTTGTTGGAAACCAATCTCAGTATTAAATTAGAACTTTATTTTAGAAGCACCACAGTCCATTAAATTATAAACGGAATTTGTATTTCATTTTATAAATCAATTTTCTTCGTTCTCTTTATTATAGAGCATTATCGTCCCTTTCTCTCACTCTCGCTCCGGAGGTAATATCTCCTCAACAGATTGAGATAGAAAACTCGCCATTCCACCCCTTTTAACATGCCCCTTTTAACAGTATTACCCAATTTTTTTTTTACACTAATTCTGGGACAACCAGTATTACATTAATACAATTATACATTAATACAAAAAGTATTACAGAAAAATGAGTGAAAGATAAGGTATGAGAATAACTAAAGCACATTTGTTTTTCTGCTTTTTGATATTTTGGACTTTTTGGTTATTACTTTGAAATTCATACTTCACCAGGCTTAATTTTATGTATATATATTATATATATATATATATATATATATATATATATATATATATATATATATATTAGGTATATATATTTTTAACTTTAAATTCTCAACTTATAGTCAGGAGCTGATCAGTAGATTCGAAAGAGAGAGAGGTTATCTCGGATTATAATCGGATAAAGATAATTTGTCATGTTAATTATTGATAACCTACTAATGGTGGTGTTAAACACGTAAGTACCTGTAAGTTTAACCCTCTGCTTGCGGACGGACCCTATAAGTCAAATCTTCAGTATTCTCCTGATTGAGGGAAATGAAGTCAAGGTCAAGGTAAGTGTATTTCAGTTATCCGCGCCTTCCGTTACCAAAAATAGTTTATTTATTTGTTCTTTATCATAGACAGATAAGCTGCTAACTTCTTATCACTAGTGACTAATTTACCCGTTTTAGTTATCTAAACCTACCTCTTATACTTATGTACCAATCTTGCAACTCGTAATTCAGTACCTATTATAGTCGTGTGCATCTTAATTTTCCTAGTGCCTCTTATACAGTTTCTGACCTTCATATTGTTGACAAAATGTACCTATTTCTTTGTTTTATTGTTTGAAATTAGTGCTGTCAAAATTTAATTACCGTTTCATATTTGTTTAGTAATTATATTCATTAAGCATTTTATTTTTTATATACTTATATGAATCTCTTTGTCATTCTAATAGTAATATATTCTTTGTGATTTATTTTTTATCTAAATGCTGAAAAGTTGTGATATAAGCAATTGTAACGAAGAAAAGTAAATAAAATTCGTGAAACAAAAAGGCAAAGTGGAGGGGAAAGTGGGATTAGGAAGAAGCTAATTCTAATTATGGGTGTACAATTTTTTATGGATAGATATTTTGAAGAATCCAATCGGACGACAAAAGAAACATATCTGAAAAATGTAATACAATTTATAAATGCAACCTAAAAATGTGGCCCTAGGATTAGAATCGTCCGATTAGACTTAGTAGCATAAAAGGACGTTAAACTATAATTATAAATATAAATATAAATATAAATAATTATAAGATAAAAGTAAAAACTTGTCGTATGGCCGTGTTTTCTTCAGAAAAAAATATTTTAAAATTGTTTAGTAAATATTTTAAAATATACATTATTAATATTGTAACGCTTCTGTGGGTTAACGAATATTTATTGAACGAAAATATAATAATATCAATGCCAACTAATTATAACAACATAAATATTCGAGCAGGTTACAAAAATTACATCTTTATAGCACACAAATCGTATGGCTTGAGCTTCACTGTCAAGACAAACACTCGCTCCTTATAGCCGTAAAAGGAATGGTCGAGACCCCCGTGGAATCATCCAGGCCTTAAACTAGTCCTCTGATGGTCCGCTCCAACCGGTAGTTCGGTCCAACAAAAGGTCTGGGATTTTAAACCATATGTTTTTTTAGTTTTTATTTTATTTATCGATTTAACGTTACAATATTAATATAATTATTATTAATATTAAACTTATAATGCTTATATATTTGGGAAACATTAATCTATAGTCATGGATAATAACAAAGATAATCTTGCAAGCAAATAATTATAATTATAAAAGAAAATTAACTTGTTTTGAACTCCAAGAAGGAAAGGAGCAATCTATAATACTAGAGTATTGTAGATGACAAAAGTTATATTGCCTTTTATTAGACTGTTTGCAGAGGGAATGGTGCAGGACTGAATCCTCCACCGCTACGGCTGAGTAAAAATTAACGAAGGGACAAATTGTGGAGTAGCGTTAGGCGATATTTTATGGATACATTTGCATATTCCGCGGTGGGCAGCTATCGGGGTAATTCTCTTAAGTGCAGCACACTCCGACCGGGCTACATTACGGTCTAATCTACCTTGTCATTATTCATCGCCGCAATGTTTGCTTTATCCCGATAGTGGTGCAGAGCAAGGGATCTAGGGTGCTTGACCACTCTAGTAAATAGGGGTATCGGCACTTCATTCGATGATAGAACAAATATTTAAAGCGATTTTGTATACGAGTATTACGGCAGGTATAGGAGGTGCGTTGTGGTGGAGGTGACCGAATCAATCAACGCTATTGCAATTGCTAAACGCATTTCCTCGAGTTCTGGGTGTTGAAACTGGGTGTTATAATTTGAAAATTACGAGCCGGTTTTCAAAACTCGGTATTAATCTCCATCCTCATCTCTAGCCAAGGGAAAACTTCGAATAGTCGAAAATGCGTGAGAAGGTAGAAAACAAAATTACGAAAGGCAAAAATTTACTGAAATCGTACCACGTTCGCTTTGACATATGTTGAGATTTTATTCTTGAATTAAAAAAATGCCAGGGGTCTTACGGAATGATGAATAGTTATGAATAAAATAAAGTTATTTTATCTCAATTGAATTTGACAACTGTACCTACGTTTCGATTTTTAAAAAATAGTTATTTCAAAATAGCTTATTTTTTCTGAACCTATCTGTAAAAAAAAAGTAAATATTTCAACACAAATAAATCAACATGACTCTCACATAATTTCTAGATTTATCTTCGGTAATAAAAAGCTTTGTTGGGAATATACTTCTTGTCTCTTTTTCCCATGCCCAGATCAAACATGAAGGAAACATTTTTCTATTGAGGATATCCCAATGAAGAAAACATAAAAAAGGAAAGAGAAAAAGAATGAGAACGCAAAGGAGTCGATAAAGTATGGAGGAAGAAAGGTGAATTTTGATAAACGGTTTGACATGAAATATGTCTTCTGCCGGGATAACTTTTGCCTTATCACTTCCAGGCTGAATTTAATCTCGTTTCGCAAGGATAGTAAAATTTATTTTTTCCTGTATAAATGTGATAAAATTATACTTATGCATAATTTGTTGAGTGCAGTATAAATTTTAGGGTAATAAGAAGTCATATTTTATCTTTATTTAGTTCTGCCCTAGTTTTAGGTTTTTTATCAAGACTAAATAAAAATAAATACAAGAAATAATTAATAAGAAAAATAATATGTCTACACGTTAAAAACATATAAAACGTATGAAACTTCTAATGATAAATAAAATATTTATGAAAAAAAAAAATACTAACTCTTAACAAAAGACTAAAACAACTTTATTCATTTTTATCCAAAGCTTTTAAAACGAATCTTAGATAGAAACTAAAGTCATATGAATTTCTCAAAGATCAATGCTATAAAAAAAATTATCCACATACTGAAACATGAATGTTCCAATCGGAATTATTATTTTAAAATACTTTCCTTTACGAACCAACAGTTGAACATCCCATTTGACACTGTTAATTAGATTTAATTAATAATTTTACTAATTTAAACGAATATAAAATTTAAGAGATGTTTATTATTGAATTATTACCATATAATAATACAAATTATTGAATACCAATAGTATACTAAGAAGGCGCTTGAGTGAAGATTTCTTCACTTATGTAACAATGGTGATTGGATCAAATAAAAAAAATTAAAATTGCTATGTATTTTCCATCTCATTTTTACCGACACTAAAAAGCACATTTACTACTTTATTTTAAGAATGATTGAAAGGAAAAAAAAATACTACAGATCTATATAGTACGCTTATACTCTGTTCGATAATGGGGGCCTGACACATGCCATATGGCCAGGAGCCCTTTTCTCGATAATTTAAGTTCTTTAATTTTGGTGAGGGTTCTATTGAGTATTAATAAAACTATAATTATTGCTATTTATAAACTCCCTTTTATTGACAGTTTAAGATCCCTGAAGGGGCATTATTGTTAATAATTATATTTACGGATCTCGGGGGGGTCCTGTTCTCCTTATTCCGCCCTGCTCTGGCTCTCCTAGCGATGGGCTGGTTCGAGTCTCCGTGTGTTCGCGTCGCTGGCGGTAGCCGTGGTGTGCGACTGGAGGTTCTCTTAGGCGGATGCCGTGATAGGCCGTGAAAAGATAGGCCGTGTCTTTCTCCCTTGCTGGCAGCAGTCAGAGTCCCATCTCGTCGTCGTGGGGACGGTTAAGGTCCACGCTGAAGGAGAGGGGGTGGCCACGCATGGGCCTGCTTGGGCGTTGACGGGGCCATCCGTAGGGGGGGTATTCGTAGTAAAGGGGCCCCCTCCGATAATCAATATACTTTTTGTATATTATAAAACTTGGATTTATTTGTGTAAATCCAACATACCGCCCACCTAAATTTGGCTCAGCCAGATTTACGAAATAAGAGCGGATGAGATGGGGGTACGTATTCAGGAATCAAACAAATTTCCAGCATTTAAATTTACATAAAACAGCAGATGCCAACAATCTATGAACAATTCTTAATGCGAGGCATGCATAATGAGGGCAATAATGATTTCTACCAATTACAACGATCTTCAACATGTAACTAATAAATACTGTACAATAAGTAATTACAAACAACAGGGCGCTAACATATTTAAATACTAAATCTAACTATAGATATAGGCAGATAGGATAAATGAATAAATAATATATATGAATCAATACAAATATTGCAAAATAAACAAATAGGAATTATAAATGGCGCGAGAATATGATAGAATCGTAATGGAAATCTTAGCCGGTTGAGGTATCCTGTTCGTTCTAAGACTCCGAACTCAAGATCAAGCTTCCTACTCTGGAAACAGCGGTACCAGTAGCGGCCTCGAAGCAATGACAGGACCAAGGTCGGACCAGCGTGGAAGTTTCGAGCATGCAGATCATCCACGATAAGACGCGTCCAAATGGGATTAGGGAAGAAGAAGAGGGTGCTTCTGGTCGTCACTCGCATCAGAATGACGGATCCTGCCGCCCACCATGATCAACCCAACCTGATCGACGAAGGGATTCAGCTGCCGATACTCCCTGGGCGCGGAAGCGGCGTAAATATTGGAAGGCAATGAGGTATGCTGCACAATTCGAACACACGTTAGGAGAGCCTGGGAGTATTCCTGATAGCCCGATGGAACGAGATCGGGCGTGTCGGGCAAGACGAAGATGTCGGCAAGATCTTGCTTGAGCTTTGGGCCAGACATGAGAATGTCGTTGAGGCTCTTTGCTCCCGAGCTTTTCGATGCGTCAAACACGACCCGGAGTTTAGTTTCTTGGGGTTTAATCTGCCGAATTCCATGGTGAGGTATCACGTAGCGGGCAGGGAAGCGGGCGACGGACATGTGGCCAAGCCGCTCATACCATACTCCGTCATAAATTCAGTGTACTTGGCCTGAAGTCGTGGATCCTTGCTAAACTTGCGTTCGAGAGCATACAGGCGTCGCAAGGCTATCTGGCGGTTGGGATCGGGTTAGCCGTTGCATCTCTTTTTGGCAATCTAACAACATACCTGCCGTCAGTAGTGCGAGCGTGCGTTTTCACGAACAAATCCTCGCAAAAGACGTCCTCGGGGTGCCTACGGTCGGCGGAACCGGGCTCTTCTATTTCCCAGAAGGCCCGAAGCTGCTCTGCTATGGTGGCATCGTCCTGTAAAAGCAGGGAGATGCCAGTGGGAGGACCCGTACCAAAGTAACTACCCATGATGACGTTACCCAGGACCGTGGGGAGAAGGTATAGGTGATCGTCACCCGAAGCCTTGGAGGGAGCACCGCTGATTAGGCGTGGGTAAAGATCAACACCGACTAGCATGTCGATGGGCCCTGGGACCCCAAACGTCGGGTCAGCCAAGACTTGATGCGCTATCCTTTGATGCAATTCATTGGGTACGGGATGCCTAGGTGTGTCTGAGGTTATCTTGTCAACAACCAGCGCACAAACCTTAAAGTTTGTTTGGTCCCCGAGCGTAGAGAGTACCCGGAAAGTGATCCAGCCTTTTACGCTTCCTACAGACGCGCCTCCTAAACCCGAGATTTTGCCGTAAAATGGCTGTATGGAGCTCCTGCCAATACGGGACGCCACTTCTGAGGTGACAAATGTGTATTGGCTCCCTGAGTCGAGAAGAAGTCGCGCTGATACGGATTGTCGTGGTCCTTGCAATATGGCGCAGGCGGTGCCCATTATCATCTCACAGGGGGAGCCACTCGGCGATACCGTTTCGCGAGTATGACCGACAAAATCGGACGTCTCCCCGGTACCTTTCAAGCCTTTTATATTGGACTGTTCATCGGTGTGTAACAAACTGTGGTGGCCTTTCTTGCAGATAATGCACGTGAGTGTGCAGTTGCACTGAGATGCGCAATGACCTGCTCTAAGGCAGTTTAGGCATAGCTTGGCCAACCTAACAAAATCTTGGCGCTCCTGGGGGCCCAATGCAAGAAATTTGTAACACCGAAACAGGCGGTGACTGCCCTCGCAGTGGGGACAGTGCTCCTTGTTTGGTGACAGGGAATTCCTACGCGGGGTTTCGTTCGGTTGGCAACTTTCTAAACGCCTCTTAGATACCTTGGGGGAATGGCCACGCTTAGGTGGAGAGTTTGATGAGCCGGGGGCAGCTCTATGATTTTGCTCTACGGTAATCAGGGAGATCCCTGATTTCTTCCTATCAGAAGACTTGCCGCGCGGTGTATCACTAGGTGCGAACGTTTGGAGTTCGTTAGACATTTTGCAAGCCATCATCTTTTGTCTGACAAATGCCACAACCTCGTCTGCCGAGGGGAAGTTAGTTCGCGCATGCGCGTGCTCGAATTGGCGTCTTGTGCTCGGGTCCATCGCTCGAAGGGCTAGGATTGACAACATGGCGTCAGCCTCATTTTCTAGAGCCAAAACTCGGAATGTTTCTATGCTTTCTCCTACTTCGGCGATGTATGTTGCGTGCTTAGCGTATTCCCCACCTGAATTAGGGCACTTGTGGTTTATTATTTTTTGGAGGCATCGCGATGCGAGAACGCGCGGGTTGTCGTATTCGCGCATCAGACTGTCCCATGCCAGCTGATAAGAACTTGAATCGAACGTGAGGCCCGATATTAGTGAGAGAGGTTCGCCTGCAAGCGCATTCTTTAGGTAGTGCATTTTGCTAACCGAAGATATATCAGAGTTGTTGTGGACCAACGAGATGAATGTGTCTCGAAAATGCGTCCAGGTAGATAGATCCCCTTTAAATGTCGGAATCTCAATGTTCGGGAGCTGATAATGGAATGAATGGGCAGACGAAGTACATTGGGTACCACGAGCGGCTGAACCGCGGCGCGACTTTAGTTTGCGGTAGTTGTATTGTTATTAATAAAATTATGATTGCTATTATCGCTAATAGTTGTGGTCTTGATAGAAATAAATGATTATTTAAATCTAACTTTTAAAGCTCGTATCAATTATTAAATTATTAAGTTATCAAAACTTTAAACAATCAAATTATAATTAATAATTATATAGAATCATAAATTATATAAATTATCATGCAATAAATTTTATTTAAGAACATGCACAAACAAACCATATATATTCAAATCTATAAATAAAATAATAGAAATATTTAAATGCTGGATAGAGTTATTGAAATTGAAAGTTATTTCGCGATGTTTATCGTTGCAAGTGGGATTAAGTGTCTGCTTTACCAGACGTCTTAGATCCTTCAAATAAATAAATACCTAATAATGAATATTTAACGCAACTAATTAGGGAGTTTTAATTTAATTTAAGCAAATTGATTAAATGAATAAAACTTAAATTCTTTACTTAAATAATTAAAACATATTAAATAATATGAAAATTAAACCCGGTGGGCGCTATGTTTTACATATTTACTGAACATAAAATAATAATGTAGAACCTTTCACCAAAAATTCCTCACCCGGGGCACCATTTTGTTCGATAATGGGGGCCTGACACATGCCATATGGCCAGGAGCCCTTTTCTCGATAATTTAAGTTCTTTAATTTTGGTGAGGGTTCTATTGAGTATTAATAAAACTATAATTATTGCTATTTATAAACTCCCTTTTATTGACAGTTTAAGATCCCTGAAGGGGCATTATTGTTAATAATTATATTTACGGATCTCGGGGGGGTCCTGTTCTCCTTATTCCGCCCTGCTCTGGCTCTCCTAGCGATGGGCTGGTTCGAGTCTCCGTGTGTTCGCGTCGCTGGCGGTAGCCGTGGTGTGCGACTGGAGGTTCTCTTAGGCGGATGCCGTGATAGGCCGTGAAAAGATAGGCCGTGTCTTTCTCCCTTGCTGGCAGCAGTCAGAGTCCCATCTCGTCGTCGTGGGGACGGTTAAGGTCCACGCTGAAGGAGAGGGGGTGGCCACGCATGGGCCTGCTTGGGCGTTGACGGGGCCATCCGTAGGGGGGGTATTCGTAGTAAAGGGGCCCCCTCCGATGATCAATATACTTTTTGTATATTATAAAACTTGGATTTATTTGTGTAAATCCAACATACTCTAAGGTGCAAAATAAAATTATAATAATATACAGAACAGATATAAAATACATTCAACATAGAACATTTGAATTTTGAATCACTACTTACTACTCGATTATAATCCTGTGACTTCACTGAGGGTTCAATAAGTTAATAAAATACAAAGTAAATAATTCATTTTACAGCTAGTATTGTTTTAATAAAATTCCCACTCTCTACTAAATTTGTTTAAATGACCTACTGTGAACATACAGAATTGATTAATATCTCTAATTGCTATTGGTGTCCTTTCTGTAATTATAAAGCTGTTGAAATGCAACTTTTTAAGATTGTACATATCTATACAATTTTACTCTATTTATCCAAAATATCAGTAGCAGCACCCTGAGAGGTGAGGACACCAATCAACTATTACGGGTTCTTTAGAAAAAGGGCTTCTTTAGTAATGTTTTTAACTCCTTGAATGAAACATGGATTGTATTTAAACATTTTATAGGAAATTACTCCGTAACTACGCACTAATATTTTAAATTAGGTCCAGCATGATAAATAAAAATTTAAAAAATAAACAAGTGTACCCCACTCAGAAGATTTCTGGATCCGCTACTGCAAAATATTTATACAATATTAAAACAACTAAACTGAAAAATAAATAGATAGTAGAAATTCTGAGCCTATTTGAAAGAAATATAAATAATGTTGATTTATTTTAACTAACACTAATAAATTCAAATATCTTAGCAAAAAATACACCAAAGGCCCCGAAGTTAATAATGGCAGTCATAAAAATGATTGGTATAAAAAAGGCTGTCCCCCGCGAACTAATGTTTTATGACCATATGAAGGATGTTATTCTTGGTACTTCGCTTTTAGGTTTCTTCAAGAATACATCAAGAATTTATATCATTAATGACTCTAACATGAGATATGTGGAGTAAACCTCATACTTATTGTATTGTTATTATACAGTAGTAAATTTCAATAATTTAAGTACTTACAATTTATAAATTATTACTAGATACTATTTTATTTATATGGATCTATTATAAATTATTATTACACAAAAGGAAATAGTAGAGGTACAAAGGAATACTAATTTGTTGCAGATCGGTAGCCTGAAGGACTACTACCTGTTCGAGCACCCTCGTGTTCACAAGAGGTCTCTCCATCCCCATCCTCAGCAGAGCTCAAACCTCAAAGCAGAACCTCAGGTAAGTTCTCCATCTGTATTGTGCACAAGTTTCCAGATGCATACCATGTTATGCATGACTAGTTGTCTCAGTATTGCGTTAATAGGTTGATTGAGCTCGTAACTTGAGACCTTATTTGACGCTTAAAGAAAAAATAAAGTTTAATAACCACCACATTAATATTTAATACGAATTAAATAGTACAAAATGTGTCCTTCTTAAAAGAAAATATATTTTTTAATGATATTTAGAGCGTTTCCCAACCACGGAGTATAGAATTCCTTTCGTATGCATGGGTGGTGGTACGTATAAAAATATTTATTCAAATAGTTCACAGAAAATCATTTTCTGCCCTGCCAAAGACAAAAGCAGCACTCAAACATTGTAGATTAATGTTGCGTGAAGGTTGCGTGTTCAAATCACGTCAGGGTCATCACTTTAAAGTACGGGATAAAAATAACAAAAAAGGTTTGGTAAAATAAAAAAAATAATAACAAAACGAAAAATGAACTTCTGTTAAATGAATAAATAAAGTAACTGAAAATATAATATTAAAGTCTTGATAATGCTGTTCTTAAAAAATCGCCAAGAATCCGACAACACGTAATTAACACACTCTGAGGGAGTTTATATATCTGGTTACCCTCAGTGTTGCCAGGTATGTTCGCAACTTTATGGCAACCCTGACTCCTCGGGTCAGGTTTCAATTAGAAGTAGGAGCTGCTACAGTATCATTGGTTTCTTTGTAAAATATGGGGTGTTCCAACACGACGTTTACGTTTTGCAAACTGTCAGACGCATGCGCAATGCAACTTTTCCGTTCCAAAACGTATTTTTTATTTAAGGTTGGAAATGTCTAAATAAACTTCTCTATTTGTTTAGATTCTATTTTATTAGCGCTTTATCCTATTTGAAGCTCCATAGAAAAGCAGTACATAAACAGATTTTCTGAAAATATTAAACCCTTTCCTTATATTTATTATATTGAACGCAGTAGCAGACTTAGTGGTAAGCTATAAGCTCTCCCCTTTGAACGAAATTAAAAAAAATGTGTTCTTTAAAGCAAGCACAAAGCAACAAGATTTCATTATGTTTATCGTAATAAAATATTTGGTTATATTATAGAAAATATATTATTTAAAAAAAAATAGTTTTTGAATTATAATTCAAGAAAATTCTAATATTATGTAAATCTTTGAAAAAGCACATACGTACATATATAGATATACTTGAGAGTAAGTTTATTATCCGGCGTATACTAAGGCGTGTGTTAATGTAATTAATCTAGTTATGTAATGTAAACCCATGGTCATTTAAAATTTATAAAGCAAATAAAATAACTTACTCCTAATAACAAGTTTTACAAAATAAAATCAGTTTTAAAAACGTTACAATTTATACTGATCTACTACAAAAAGAAAAAAAAATTACGTGTGATTCCGCCTCTACACTAAGGTGTCAGTGTTATATGGGTCATTCTTCCAATACATACAAATTTATGTCCTAATGAGATTATATTATTTGTATGAAATTGCTAATAATTCAATTCCATCCATTGGATAAGAGAAAACCTCAGCTTGTTGTTCAAGAATTTTTATCTCATTAACAATTTGTTTATAGGCCTAAATTTAAACTTAAAATGTCAATATCTATCTGCCTCACCTGTCCCAAGTTTTTTTTTCCATACTTGTTAGAAGGTCATAATTAATTGGTTTTACGGTATATTGATATTTTCGTATTATAGAAAAAAAGTTATGATCCATAATCTTCCTGTCCCATAGATGCAACCTATCTCCCTCACATTGTTTTGAAATCGGACCTCAAAACTTTGGAAACCTTTATTTCATCATAATTCATTACTGACAACATTGTAACAGATTCCCGTCTCAACAAGGATAACCTTTTCTACAGAGGTTCTGCTCTAGTTTCCTTGTGAGGATGTTTTATTGGTTAAAACAGTGAGTGTCGTTACATCTCCTATCTCCCTCACCCACTGATATTTCCTAAAAGGTGAGTGTGATTCACGTTATATTACAGTTAATTTGTAGGTCTACAAAGGATTTCAATAACCCATAAATGTTCATAAGAGACTGGCATGGAATGGTCTACTTTAATATAACCTCAAAAACCTATCTCCCTCACTCGTGTTGAATGAGGGAGATAGACTTTGTGTGAGGGAAATAGGAACCAGGTGATGTTTGAGTTTAGTAGCACCTGAACTCTAAACTTATTTAAATATTTAAGTGTAATTGATTTTCAGGTCTGTTTTGAGCACTTTTAAATAATATTTAGAGATTACAAAGACTTAATTAGTTGACACGTATTTGTTTTGTTTGTTTGTTTAACGCCCCTTTATGCAACTAAGGCTAACCGAACGATGCTACAATGGGAGTCCTAAATTTTGCACATCCAGGTATAATTAGGATATGGATCTTTAACAAGTACCGGACATCTTACAGGCTCGTGCCCTCTATTTTACGTCCTATCCGAGCCACGATTTTCGCTTACAACTCGCAAACGAAGGGATTAATCGAAAATATTTCTATGACCGAAAATGTTCTCCTTGAAAGCCTGAAAAGATTGACACTATTTAGAAACCTCTACAACTATTTTTCTCGCAAAAACTGCGGTTTTGCACTTATAACTCGCAATCGAAGGCGATATGAGTGTATATTTTTCCGGTGTAGCGGTCAAGGAAAGCTTTAAAATGATGCCTTATTCTTGAAATTTGATAAGTTATTAAGGAAGTTATGGCGTACCGATAAAAAAAAAGGCCTTGAGAAATAATATATATTTTTTTCTATGAAGGCATTTTTTGTAAACACCATTTGAAGCCTACCTTATAACAATTTGTGGAAAAAAATCATTGGAAAATGTATTTTTTTCGCATTGAAATTAGAACAATGAAATTTGAAAGAAATGTGAGAATGGCCCATATTGGAGTATTTATGCTCTGTTAAGATGTGATATCCTTTTTAGGAATTTAAACAGAGCAACGTGTTATAAAGTTCAGGTTTTCAAAAATAAAATTAGAAATATTGTAATATCAACATCTTTGATGTTTCACATTTTCCAAGTTTTTTATTTTTTTCTGTAAGACTTATCGGATTAGTTTAGACAAAATCCTGTGAAACAGTACCCTGCACAGTTAAGGCGAACATTAAGCCAAGCTATGGTAGATCCAAAGATGTAAAATAACCTGCAGCTTAGCCTAGGTGCTAGTCAGTAAGTCAGTGATGTTGACTACTATTACAGTTCACTTAATTCCAGGTCGCTGCTCTGATCCCAGAACTCAAGTACTGCCTCCTAACCAACCAACCCACTTCATTTATCGCCTCCTAATTAGCTAGATCTATCTAACTGGAGTGGAGCTATTTTCTTGGACCTATTGATTATTTGTACTATTTAATATTCTTTAGTTCCCAATTTTTTTTTTAATGTAAATAAAGTTAAAAACACTGACAGGAAAATTTACAGGCAGCAACAGGAATTCATACACTTCTTTTTTGATAGCAAAAATTAGGCGTACACATGGTTTTTTTAAATGAATTCATGGATTACTTTACATCTTGCTATTGATCCTACAGAGAAAATCTAATGATCATTCAGAAAACTATAATGACAAATTTATTTCTGAGTTTCATTTGAAATGGTTAAAAAAAAAACATGTAGCCCATGTAAACGAAATACACAACATACTGATAATTAAGTAGGAGAGAAGCAAACGAAGAAAAGTCGTCAAGCGAAGAAAAATAATGCTTCTAAAGGTTTTATTGTCTTAATAACTTCATTAGTATCCCAATATGACGATCTTAAGTTTTTCTCTCCGCCGCAGTTGTGCCAAGGTGGCGGAAAGGTTAAATGTACCGACCCAAAGGTTCAATGTACCGTACCCCAGTTGTACGGTAATATCTTGTACCCACAATATAGAAAACATACCCGTATTAAGATATATAAGGCAATAAATTTTGCATTGAATAAAACCAAACAAATATTTCTTGACCACCTTTTCCCATTTTAGAATAGGACCAAAAATATAGATAAATAGCCATAATTGTTTAAAAAAAAAAAGGTTTTATTGGCTCCTTCATTTATATCCGTATATGGCTGCTCTAGATTCTCCCACCCCCGGTGCCAATTTAGGTGGAAATAGTTAACATTAACTAAATGAAAAAAATCATATCGGTCTCATGAAACCAACAATATAGCTAGGTAATTTCCAAATTATTAATTGCTTGAAGCAAATATTAGAAGAATAATGGGGGGTTGAACACAGTAGTTTTCTCAAAATGCTTAGTCGATTTATTTCCAAATTACATTGCAATATAAATAATATCGAAGAGTGTTTTGTGTTTTTTTGAAAAATATATACTATACTAGGCAATAGAAGACGATTCAGAAATTAAGTTTATGTAAATGTAGTTTATTTAAATGTAGATATCGTACAAAGTTCCCTCCTTTATTTCAATTGTTGGTAAGCTTTTTTTTCTTATTATAAAAAATGGAATTACTAAAAGTCTACACCGATCTGCTCCCAGATATTTTAACAGAATATAGTCCACACCATATAGAAATAAACTATACATTATGAATTGCTAATACTTGCTAATAAAGGTGTACGGTTTTTTTACTTTCACTTACCTATATATGAAATATATAGTAAGTGGAAGTAGGTATTGCGATCGTGAAAAATTTCGACTTCCGGTTTTCAACGGAAATACACGTTTTGGGGTCCCCTGAGTGCAAATAACCAAATCCCGTGAAATGGTCCGTGTGTGTGTGTCTGTGTGTGTGTGTGTGTGTGTGTGTGAAGAGACTAGCTCAAAAACTATAAACCGTGTGAACCTGAAATTGGGTATTTAGTGTAGTGACAGCAAAAATTTCATCAAAATTTCTCAAAGGGAGGGGGTACTTTAATTAATAACTTTTTAAGTTTTTTTCGATTTTCTCAATAACGGCTCTAACGATTTTGATTAAACTGAGTATTTAATGTATTGATATGCCCGAGATATGACTGTGAAAATTTCATTAAAATTGATCAACCAGAGGGGGGACTTTACTTAATAAATTTTGTACCAATTTCACGTGTTTTTATTATTTACTCAAAAACGGCTTTAACGATTTTGATCAAACTGGGTATTTGATGTATGTATATGCCCGAGATATGACTTTAAAAATGTCATCAAAATTGATCAACCGGAAGGGGGACTTTACTTAATAAATTTTGTACCGATTTCACATGTATTTTTTATTTACTCAAAAACGGCTTTAAAGATTTTGATGAAACTGGGTATTTGATGTATGTATATACCAAATATGTGAAAGCCAACATTTCATCAAAATTGGTCTAACGGAGGGGGCACTTTATTTTCTAACTTTTTTTCCAATTTTTACCTTGTTTTCGATTATCTCAAAAACGGCTTTAACGATTTTTATCAAATCGTCATGTTTAATGAAAACTAGGTTTTCTTTAATATCAGGTAAGAATCATTATAATCATTATAAAAATGTTCTGAGGGGGCTTAAATGGGGTAGGGGCCTTTTTTGTTTATTTGTTTTTTTGTTTCCTATAAAGTACCTTTGTTTTTATTTATATGGAGAAATTAACTGTCTCTCGTTACGCCTGAAAATAAAAAATGGCTAAATATGAGATATGATAAAAATAATAAAAACATAGAGAGGAGAAAAAAAGAAAAATATTCAGTCAACTCATAAAACTCGTTGATCCCAAGCATGCGGAGTTCGCCTTTAATGATAGACCATTGTTCATAATTAAAGCCGTTCTGTTCATTTGAGAAGTGGCATTAACAAAACGCATTAATTTCTAATCTAAGTAAGTTGGTAAGTGAAAGTTGTGTGATGCGAGCACGCACCAGATTTTTAAAGGTGTAAATCTCTCATTGTGAGCGCCGGTAATTTTTTTTATTTGGAGGGATTTCTGAGGTGCAAATGAAATTTATAATAATATAGTGATGCAGTTTCATTTTAATACATAACACAAATCTCCAAAGGTATAGTAAAACGAGATTCGTCGGCCATGAGTACAAGCAAATGACAATTTGTTTTCCGAAAGAGGTTTCTTTTATTTTTAGGAACAAAGAATAGATGAAAAATCATGCCGGTATCATGAAATCATCAGTGTTCCTGAGACATTTATAAAAACGTAAATTCCGTGAAACAAATGCCAAAAAAAAAATAAAATAAGGTTTAACACCGAAAATCCGTCACGATGTTGTCAGTTAAATTTCACATCTTATTACAAGTGTGCGAAAATAGAAGTTTATTTTGTTTTGTTTTGGAAACTACTTTATACCAGGCTACGAAAGGCGATTCGGCAAGGAAGTTAATATCTGTGTTTAGCTTTGAAAATGAGAAGTACACTCATTTATTTCCAGTAGTCGGTAAGCTACTTATTTTATTATTTAAAAAAACGGGGTTACCTACCAAAAATCTATTCTGACCTACACCCAGATATATTCATAGAGTATAATAAACACTAAATAAAAGATTAAATGTTTCTTTACGAAGTGCTATAACCTGTTTATGTGGGTGTGCGGTTTATTTCAGGAGTAAATCTGTCATAGTGAGTGCCTTTTACACGAGAGTTAGGGAACAATACAAATTTAGCCTGGTTCAACCATGTAACTTTAGTTATTTTATTTTCAAAAGGGACTGCCGGTGTTACCTTAATGATTTGTGAAGAAGAATGTAACCGGGATTAAGATATTTCAGATTTTAATGAATGAGAACAATGAAATATTAGGTTATTTGTTTTTTAGAATATGATATTACAATTTAAGACATATTTAATTTTTACATTTATTTTGTTATTTCATTTTAATTTATAATTTCGGAATATTACAACATTTAAAAATAATTATTCCATTATTTGAAATTTACTTAAATAGTTACATTTCATTTTTTCTATTTTAATTATACGTTTAATTTTATTTTTACAAATCCTTAGTCAGAAACATTGTGTTGACTATTATTTATTGATTCATGCTTAAATTTAATCGTTTAGAAAAATTAAAATGAAATAAGTCGCTTCCAGAATTATTTCCACCTAGATTAGCGATTCGTCCCACTGTGCGGCGGAGTTGTTCTAAGGTTAGGAATTATCGGTCATTAAATGAGATCAGACATATGTTTTTCGGAACATCCTTCCTCATCAAAATGAGAGAATTTTTTACATATTTATAAAAAAGTTTCATTCTCCTTTACCTTTGGTGCCATTCCTGTTTCATTGATATTGGACTAGTTCAGCTCATGGCATATTGAGTTATCTGGGCATTGCACTCTCTCAACATACATCCAGCATTAGCTCCCTTATTTGACATAGTCCAATCAGACCCATTTCGATGTGATTAATTGAAGATATATTAGTAAAAATTGTATGTTAAAAGGAGGCATGTATTTTTAATTAAAAATAAAAGACCTATTCTGAGCCTTTCAGCTGACAAAATTACAGACATTCTTTAATTTCCATATTTTTCAAGAAAACATTTTTAATAATTCTCTTTAAAAATTCCTATCTTGTTTTTTTTTAATATTATAAACGAAATACCAAAACGTAACAATTTACTAAAGTAATGCTGTTCGTAATTCCAGAGAGAAATATTATTGCAAAATGTTAAAATTGAAGTGAGTCGTTCTGTCAACTGGACAGCACATTTAAAAATTTGATAATATTTTAATTAGGTGAGAATTCGTTTCGTAAAACTGGTATTTTTGGATTTAGCTTAATTATCCAAACGTTATTATTCCCTACTGAAAGGATTAAAGCCGCTAATGGCAGTTGGGTTGAGGATTACTGGTGACAGGGTATCATGTGTCTGAATTAAATTATACAGATGATTTATAAACCCAAATTCCCTTAATTTATGTGCATTCCATTATATATTTTGGGAGACTTAATTAAAATCACATATTTAAACTTAACATTTACATAATTAAAGCATTTGTTATCCATGAAAACATCATACTTTTATAAATACAGCCCCCATTTACATGGTAAAAGATTCAATCATAATTAATTTCAGTAGTAGAAAATTTCTATCCAATCAATAATAATCTGTAGACTGTTAATGAAACAAGAATGTGTGTTTAAATGTTCAGTGAGTAATATACTAAATGAGTACTGAGTCCAACTTTAAACAAATGTAAATAAAAAAAAATTGTAGTTCAGCAAAGTAAATTTGATTGATAATATAAATTATAATTATAATTTATAGCTTCTATAAATCATAATCATAGTCCCAATGATCATAGAAATATATCTGATAGGCCTTAAATGGCGAATGAAAATATAATGTACCATCGCTTTTCTCTTTATGGAGTAATTAACACTCTCTCATTTTGCCTGGTTATAAGATATGGATTAATATAAAATATAGATAAATTGATAAGCTTATAATATAAAAAAATGTTACCCCTAAAACAAATTTAATTGCAGTAATGTTTTTGCATAATATATTGTTGGAAAGCTAATATTTTCAGAAAGAATGATATTTGGCATATAATGTCGTAAAAAGTATATAAGCACTGAAAAATAACACATCTGTTGTACTAAAACTGAAACTATAACAGGATCTATAAATTAGGGTAAACGATATTTTACGAAAAAATTAAATATTATTTCCACATAAACTCCCAAGTAACACAAAAGTAATTGATTCAGTTTCAGGCGCAATTTCCAAAAAAGTTAATCCCTTTGGACCTCACGGTAGTATAGTAATAGAAAGTGGATGGATATTTATTGATTGAAGTGTATACATATATATAATATATATTTGTATTCTTATCATAATATATACATAATACATAGTCTGATCGATTCTTTCTGGTGGAAGTTTTTTTAGGAAAAGGTATAAGGATTATTTTGAAAGAATTTTACTCTGTAAAAAAGATTCCATGCCTTTATAATTTTGAGGTATATTTTATTAGCACATATTTTTACTTAGGCAAACTTGCCAAGGAATCTATTATACAGGAATCCTACACCTATTGTGCAACAATTTATTACTCTCATAACTATAATGATTATTTTGGCATATTTTAATTCTTTATCTGAAATGCTGCATAACTTATTCCCATCAAACGCCGAGAAGAAGAATAAAAACGTTAAAATGATAATATAATAGAAAATATTTTAGTCTCTGAAATAATCCAGCTGGTAACTAATGAATTCTAAAAATGTCGATAATTTTAACTAAAAAAAGGGAGATTTAAGAAAATGGACTTATCCGGAATTGGATTGACGTAATGCCGTTAAGGGAGTGACGGGCCCGAAAAGGATTTAAAAGAGAACTAAATTATCGACGGACTTTTTCCTATCAGATACAAATCGCTTATAATTTCCGATCATACATTCTTTATACTAATTTACTACTGATAGATTTATTTTTTTTTACTGTATTATTATTATTATTGTTTATTGTTTAGAATATGTAGCGCAATTATGTTGGATATACTGGTGATTTAATAGATATGGTTGGGAATTTGACTATTCATTCATAAAGCAAAGGGGTTATTCCTTTTTATTCAGAAAAAAATATGCTTAAATATCTTAATGAATGTTAATGGCAGCACAAAAAACTTACTCAAATTAATGTAGACTTAAAATAATTAAAAATAAAAGTAATATAGAAACAAGGAAAAAATTAAACAAACCCAATTATTAATATATGAAGGTCTTACATTAATGCTAGTCTTTAGACTGTGTGATAAAATAGGTTTTCTGTGTTGAAAGCAACGGCTATGCTTGAAATGGTGAATCGATTTCACTGTGAAGATGGCTATTTTTTACGAAGGGGTATCAATTGGGAGATGCAGAATTTTATTTTCGAAGGTTTGTAAAGTTTTCCGTTGCACCGCACACTTCACAACCTTATTATCAGTTTATCAGTTACATACAACATATAGTTGTATAAATTATCAAAGCTTATCCGTTTTTAAATTGATTTATTTTCCATATTTGGACATTTGTAGCTTTATAGTCCTGTGTTAGTTTGATAACAAGTCATCGATTAGCCGATTTCAAGTATGGCGAAGATCCAAATCAAAAATTGAGGTATTTAATTCCATCTATAGACAAATTCCAAGTATTGTTCTAACCAAATTAATTGCGCTTGAAGTTTTCCTGGCTATCATTATGTCATCATTCTGTGAAAAAAAACTGTTCTGTTGTCAGTGAGCATGGCTATGGTAGCTTGAGATTGTTTAATGTCATAGACATAAAATCTTTGAAATGAGATAAAGAAGCATGTTGAGTATTTATTTTAAACAGATGGTTGAGCTTGAGTTATTTATTTTTACTTTAAATGTTCCATTGGTTAGAAAAATATATGTAGTAGGATCCAAGATTGAATATTGTTCTCTCAAATAGCATACTTTGACTATTGAAGTAAAAAAAAAAAAAAAGAAAGAGTATCAAATGGACATGATAAATTTCTTTTCGAAGCTTTTAGTTTCATAAAATAGTTGTCAGACAAGCGATATTGCTTCTGGGCGCACGTGGATATTAAAAACTGCTATGACTTTTTCTACTCGAAGGGTCCTGGAGCATCAAAAGGTTTTACGACCAAATGCGCTCGAGGGCAAAGATGGGATTTTACACAAGAAATAAGTGACTCTTTAAATCTATTGAGTTGGGAAATGCCTTCAAAGTGGAACGCAGTGTATGAAGTGGGTCGAAGATGCTTCACTTGAGCTATGAGTATTAGGTTTTCTTGTCAAAGCAGATAAATACTGTTAACGTTTTTTTCTTTTTTTGTTTAAATTTAAAAAAATATACTTATCCTTGAAGTGACGATCGTTATGTTTTCCAAAGACGAGTCAATGCTATTGCCTCAGTTAACTTTTACAAACATATTTCTTTACTGAAACCTTATCCCTTTGAATGGCCATTGATAGGTGAATAATGGACATTTTACGGATCTGACTTAAAATATATATCAGGGTTATACAGCTTTACACCGATTATTAGGAGTTTGAGCAAAATCTAAACATTTTAATATTTGTAAAAATTTTCGCAACAATATCAACAGTTAAAAAAGTGATTTCTTATTTTAGCTAGACCCGAAAATATTTTCGGAAGATTATTAGAAAAATGCTATAATGATTCTCAAAGTTTTATTTTATTCTTTAATGAGTGATCAGGATGTTTACCAGACATTGGATCTTTTATTCTATTTTAAGTATAATCTCCAAAATAGAAGAATTATGAATTATATTTTAAAAGAACTTTGTTTAAATTCGTTTTTAACATATTACTATGTGTTTTTTTATTATTTCAGGTTATTTATACATCCAACATCTATTCAACTGTCCTTTTTATTTTTCATTTATATGTACATAGAATAAAAACATTTTATTCTTTTTAAAAAAAAAATACAGTATGTAAAATTACATTATACTTAAAAACAACATAAAAACATACAAACAACTTTTTAATTTCAAATTTAATCTTTAATCTTCTTTTTAAACAAAAATAAAAACATGATAGTAATTAAATCAAATAAAACAAAGGTACTGGTAATAATGGAAAAAAATGAATATAAAAATAAAATGTTAAATTTATTGGAAGATATAGAAATATATAAGAAGGTCAGAATAAATCCAGGAATAGAATTGGCCAAAAAAATTAACAAATATGTAGATAATTTACAAAAACTAAAGTACAACGACAGATACACAAAACATAAAATAGCAACAAACCATTACACTGACCCCAGAATTCACGGTTTAATAAAATAACACAAGCCACTAAAAAATTTGAAACCCATCATCAATAATATAAATGGCCCAACCGACAAATTATCGCTTTTTTTTAAACCAGCTCTGGATGCAATAAATGATAACTATAAATTCTACACAAAAATGCCCAGGATGTAAAAACAATGTTAGAAAAAATAAATTTACAAGAAAAAAAAAATTATGAAATAAACAGTTTTGACGTAGAAAATTCATTTACAAACATTCCAATCCCAGAAAGCATAAAAATAATAGGAGAAAACTGGGACATGATAAAAAGTAACAAACAATTAAAAACAAAAAAATATTCATGGAAGGAATAAAATTATGCATAACATACAATTATTTCAACTATGGAGAAATTTACTATAGACAAGTGGGAGGGTTACCGATGGGAAGCAGATAGGCAGTAATAATAAGTGGTTTATATTTAAATAAAAGAATAAAATTCACAATAGAAAAACCAAATAACAAAATAATAAGATGTTTATACATAGAGATAGTGTTTGACAATAAAAAAAAAATGGCAAAATGGACTCAAAAAGAATTGCAGTGATGTAATATTAAATTATTATTCCAATAACCCTAAATATCAAATAGAAAACAAAGCTAAGAACACAAAAAAAATAGTAGAAATAAATAATCCAATAAAAGTTAATACAGTTAGTAACAAAAAAGTAACAAAAATTAATAATGCAACTAAAGAAAAAACAAAATAACAGATTTTTTCGAAATTACTAATACAGAAAAAAAAAAAAAAAATGAAGAGTTAAGTGAAAAAAATTACAACAAAAACAAAACAATTACAACTATCAAAAATTAAAATATATTCCAAGGCTAACAAATAATATAAAACAGATTTTTAAAATTTACGAACATGATAATCTTAAATTAGGCCTATACAATAATACCAAAATAGAAAAATATTAAACTAATACTAAGGAGTAAAACATTAGGGTTTCCTCGTCTATCCCCGTCCGAGTAAAACATTAGGGTTTGCCGACTTTGAAGTCGGCAAACTATCCCCTACCACTACCTCTTACCTTATTTTACCTTCAGTCTTTGTATCTACTTTGACTCAGAAGGTAAATATCAGATTCTATTTTATCTTGCTAATATGCTACTTATTTATATATTCATGTATAATGCTTACCATCTTTTATTTTATTGTCAGTTCTGTAAAATATTCATGTATTGTCATCCTCTAGCATAGATACTCATATATTTGTTTTCTTTTAGCCCTGATGAAGATCCACAAGTTGGATCGAAACCTTGGCTTTCGATAATAAAAAAAAAAAAAATCCAACTTAAAATCCTGATTATCATTTAACCTATCGTAAAGATTAACAGTTGACTATCTCTCAGCTCTAAATAAATAAAAATAAAATATTCAATTTATCCAAAGTTAGTTATTATAATTATATAATTGCTAGCATTATTGACTTAATGTTGATCTTAATAGCCAATATACTTCCCAGTGTACAGTACTCCAGGAGGATGGGATGTTCGCGGTGGGGCTGGGAGAACACCTCGCCCTGGAGATTTGACCCTCATCACGGACCGCAGAGCTGCTCGGGACAATCTAAATAATTGGGACATAGACCGCGTTGATTAGCTCACTCTATGATTAATTTCCTTTGCGGTATTATCGTCTATATTCCTCTTTAAGGTAGATCCTTGTTGGCGAATTTGCCTGCGCTGCTTAAACCCTCAGCCACTGTCATGTAAATAGGCTGAAAAAACAAAAGAAATTAATCTGAGACTTAGTCATATAATATGTGTATATATTCAGTATAAAATATGAGCAGTTTATTTTGAAAGTGGCCTAACTCCAATTTTCAATACTTTCCGGTTGTCATGGTTACAATCACAACTTTATGTTATTTATCAGTGAAGCATTTCAGGTTGATTATAATTCGAGCAAATACGATAATTCATAACAAATAAGTTATCGTCTGTTAAGAATTCTTTATGGATTCTTTTAAAATAAGTGAAGTGTGCTTAAAACGAGTATTAAACTCTCACTGTAGGCCAATGTCCCACGTGATTTACGTGGGATGATGGTTGGACCGTCAAGAAAACTATCTGAGGAAGGGAAAAAGCACGTTCATAACCATATTAAATCGGGTGAATATTCGTCCGAAAAGCAGGATTTATTGTCATTTGGCTATTTTTCGAACATGTGCGATCTCCGAAATACTTAGTAATGAGCAAATTTTGTTTACTCCGAGTGGGCTCTATGGTTTCCTCGTTCATTTTAAATGTTCTTTCAGTGAGTTTCTATGGTAAGTAGGTAAGACTTGTAATTTTCTTAGGCTGTTGTTGAAGTTGTTCGATTGTCTAAGTACTTATCTATTAAATCGCTTGTTATTAATTAATAAAATTAAAATACTATGATGAAAAACTGCATATTGTAAGGAAAAAAATAATAGAAACAAACTTCATTGACTCTATTGCATCTGGAAAATATGTACACTTATAGAAAGCAAATCTTGAGTTCAGGTGATCCCGTGCCACTTATATCTACGAATGATCTACTTTTACTTTTCGTTCGCTAATTAATTTTATATGTTCACATTGATGATCTTATTTAGTCATTTCTCAGCATTTTCTTTTTCTTTGACCTGCCCCCCCCCACCTAAAAAATATGAGAAATCATCAACTATACTTATTAAAGTGTGAATGTGCTCAATCAGCAATATTAACATTGTAAAAAAACTACACATATTAAGTAATATATGTGCAAATATTTTAATTTTCAAACAGGAATAAGTTTTATGAAAAATTAAATGAGTCTTATAAATTAAATAGTCCGACTATCTCATCTAAAACAATACAATTTTTGCCTGTTTGCCCCCCCCCCCCCCCCCAGCCGAAAATATTACCAGGCTGCTCCTCTACACGAAATCCTGCGGACGCCTTTATTTCTTTCATTTTAATTTTTATCATATAAATATGATGGTTTATGCAATAATAATAAATTTCCAGGCTGGTGTGGAGAGGGTTTCCTTTTCATTAATTGGTATAAATTACTCGAGTAAATTTATAATCCAAAAATGTCGAGGATGTAAAGAAAACTGATTCCAGAGCGGGCCATTAGATACAGTTAGGATATATTCAATTATTCGGGGAGGGGGGGGGGAGATGTAATTTGCTCAAGACTTTTCTCCCTGCCCGATCTGATCCCAAACTAAAGGGCTGTAAAAAGCAATTAAAACTTTTAAGCAATGCAATTTCCAGGCAGGTTTAGAATTAAACCCGTTAAGTAAAAAGTCTCGTTGGACTGAGGTGAGGGGGGTGGGTAGAAGTGACCGAATGGATTTTAAATTATCTGAGGCCACGAGAATAAGGGGGAATAATAAAGGTGACCAGGATCATGAATTAAAACGCGAAGTTTCTGTCACAAAGAATAAGTAATTAATGTCCTTAAACTTGACAGGCCAAGCAGAAAATGACTGTATACATAATTTATCAAATGAACAAAAAGAAAAAGAATCAAATGGAAACCTAAACTATTAAAAAGCACTCTGTAAATTTGAAATTAGGAGAGCACCTTATCATTGAATTATACACGATTGCATCATTAAGGGCAGTTTGTAAGTGAAGCCTTCTGTGATCACCTATTCCACCTAACTTTGCTTAAAAAAGTCTAATGGCGTTTTCCATTTATCTTCGAATACGGATTATGTAACTAAATAATTGATTGGGGTTGAATATCTCTCTATCTGTATTATACACACAAACCCCTTCCATAAATTATGAATTAGACGGTAGCTCAATCGGAAGCCACTGAGACTAATTTTCCTTCCGCGGATTGTTCTTCAGATTTGTGGACCCTCTTTGGGTCTTTGTGCTGCAGCGTGATCTCGGTCGAATCGCCTCCCTGTACAAATATGCTTGCGAAGAAATGAACCCTAAACCCTCTATCGCTTGTAGTTCTGTGTTTTTTCTAAATAATTTCGTTCAAAAATAATATTAGAATAACAATATAATTTTATAAATATTATATTAATAAGAAATACTTAATGAACATAAAGACTCTTGCAGTCTTGTCGAGGAACGACCCTTTAATAGCATATATGCATTAATTTGCAGGAATTTGCTAATTTATGTATTAGAAGAATCCCAGAATTTATTTCAGTTGTTCTTTGCTTAGATGGCCAATAACCCAAACTTTAGCGTAATATGTTATACTCAATGAAGTTGCGATGCACAGTGGTCCAACCAAGGAAAAATCAAAGTGGCCCAAACCTAATTTTTTCTTAGTTTTCGAATACGTAGATACTTGTCGAACAATGTTAAGAATACATTTTTTTAACTAGTTTAAAATTAAAATGTGTGGGTACCAGTAAAATTGAACTTTTTAATGATTGAAAAAATCGTACTTTTCTACCAACATAAAGAAAAAAATTTTCTCTGTATAAAATTAACAGTAAAATATTACCCAATACTTCAGGAGTGTGTCATCTATATCTGCATTGTTATGGACTAAACGTGTTTAAAAAGTATCAAACATTAGAGAAGAAATTAATTTTTGAAAACGTTGCTGAAATAAGTATGATTTTTTGGTTTGTAAAAAGCTTGCGTTACGGTGCGTTATGGTCGCAATGGTTTAATACGTAAGTATAGGTAGTACAGGAACTGTGGTAAAATTTTCAACGCCAACTTCGGCCAACTTTGGGATTTATAAGGACTTAAACCTTTTGCTACGGTGCGAGTGGAGAGGGCGGATGGCCTGGGGGAGGAACTATTAGTTATGAAAAATCCTCCTATAGATTTCTATGGGAGGGGAACTGACGAGGGAATTACCGACGGGAAAGAAGGAAACGTAAACAAAGGATTAGTTCAAACATGATTTTATTATACTCAGACCTGGGCATTATTAAAAATTAAAGTATTTTTAATTATTTAACATAAAAATTAAAATACTAAAATAAAAAAGTATTTTGTTTTGTATGTTAAATAATCAAATAAACTTATTTTTAACTTGTGAAAATCCTTCATTAACCGCGCAAATTATAGTAAAAATGAAGAATTAATTGTCAGATTAAAAACAGTACTAGATGTGATTTTCTCTCTGTATCCAATTGATACTGCAGCATTTCGGAAGTGTGCAGCGGAAACGGCTGAGATGGCAGTGACTCAGTACCCCTGATACTATCTCCCATCGACCTTCCACAAAATTCATTTCCATGGAGCAGACATTATTGAGCATGCTGCTGTTTGTATCGGTCCCCTCTCAGAAGAGGCTCGTGTAGAGTAGGAACAAAAAATATAAGCAGTACAGGGAACAGGAAGATATCTAGAGTCGCAACAAATGAAGATATTTTCCACCAATCATTTGTTACAAGCGACTCCTACATTACGGATTTCAGACCAGTATACAAGTATAAAAAGAAAAAAGAGTTAACCGAGGAAGCATACAATTTACTTAAACAAGATTAAAATACTATATACTATTTGTATTATTGTACATAAAAATGTTAAATTAAAAAAAAGATTATCTATGCAATTTTTTTTTCCACTTCAATTTTAACTTGATCTGGTGGTCCCATTGCATTGATTTTGATTTCATTAGATTCGGCACCCTAAAAAATCTATACATGGGTGATTCCATGCAGCTAACAAAGTAATTATAGTAGGTATTAGGTTTTTTCCCATTTTCAGCTTTTTTGGAACACTGTGCGATGTCCCTTGTTTATTTAAATTAATTGATAATGGTGGTTAATAAAAAAGATCCGTGAATCTTAGTAATATCAGAAAATGGGACAAGCAAAAACACAGAATTTTGCAGTGGAAGTAATTATAATTGGTGAATAATATATACATATATGCATATAATGAATATAACTAATAATATAAAAATGCAGGCCTGACAAGGAGTGGACTTTGGCCGGAGCTAGGGCAACAAATATATCTACATCGAGATTCTCCTAGAGGCTCTTCAAGCCTGATATAAGAATGGTGCCTTTTGGAGTGGGACGATAAGGAGGGCTTAGGGTACAAAGTTTGGCCATATGTTATTACTTAGCATTTTATATAAACTCAATGATTTCTTTGGGCCCCTAATTAACAATAATATATAATCACTCTCATTAATATCTACATACAGAATATTTATAATGAAAATTAATATACATCATAGCCCTACATATACATACATCCCTGGGTCTTACATATCAGTCCCATAGTAGATATGTAAATAAATAATGATTTTCGTAAACCTTTTACTTAGAATAGCCCTTTTTATTTAGAATTAAATAAATAACAAAATTTAAAAAGAATACATATTGTTATTGAATAAAGAAAACCTAAATATCCTGAAATAAATCTGAGCCGTTTATCGGGACCTATGAGATCCTTTATAGCAAAAAAAAACGCAATTCTTTGGACTATGTGAAAGGCAAAGTGGAGATGAATTGCCCCAGGGTACGAATAATATAAGAAAATTCACAAACATTTTAGTAAAAACTACAAAGATCGTGCCTGCTTGGTACGAAATATATATTATTATCAGTAAATAGTTCTTTTTTTCTTACAGTAAAGTTGTTTAGATGAAAAAAAAAAAACACATAAAAATTATAAGATTGGGTTGAATATTATAATTTTATTAATAAATAAGTAAGGAAGTATGAAAATGAAGAGAGATATATTTCAGGTTCACTAGAGCTATGGCCGGAGGGAGTTGGGAACGGGGTGGGAGAAGCCATGTCACGGAACGGAGCAGAGGCACAAGCGCCTAGACAACACAATCGACAAGGAAGCCTTTGTTGATGCCTACAATGCCGGGCCATTGTAACCTTCCGCACTCCGTTCTCGGGCCAGCACTCTGTAGTCGGGATAGCTTCGCGTTGTAGGTGGAGAAGTCAAAAGAAGACGGAGAAGATATTTATAGTATTCTAGTTAAAAAAAAAAAATAAATTAAATAAATGACAATATCGCATTAGCTCAGTGAATAAGACATTGGATATGCAACAAAAACAACTTTACTGTAAGAAAAAAAGAACTATTTACTGATAATAATATATATTTCGTACCAAGCAGGCACGATCTTTGTAGTTTTTACTAAATATGCGCAAAGTTCATGTGGTGTAATGTGATCTCGGTTAAATCACCATCTTTTATTACCTTTGACCATAAGAAGGTAATTCCTAGAAGTACTGAGTAAATAACCTGTGGTTCTGTGTTTTTTTACTTTCACTTACCTATATATGAAGTATTGCTATATATTGAAGTAAGTGGAAGTATTGCGATTGTGAAAATTTTCGACTTCCGGTTTTCAACGGAAATACACGTTTTGGGGTCCCCTGAGTCGAAATAACCAAGTCCCGCGAAATGGTCTGTATGTGTGTGTGTGTGTGTGTGTGTGTGTGTGTGTGTGTGTGTGTGTGTGTGTGTGTTTGTGTGTCTGTGTGTGTGTGTGTGTGTGTGTGTGTGTGTTTGTGAACAGACTAGCTCAAAAACTATTATCCGTGCGAACCTGAAATTGGGTATTTAGTGTATGTATATGCCCGCGATGTGACAGCAAAAATTTCATCAAAATTGGTCAAAGGGAGGGTGTACTTTATTTAATAAATTTTTACGTTTTTTTCGATTTTCTCAAAAACGGCTATAACGATTTTGATTAAACTAAATATTTGATGTATTAATATGCCCAAGATATGACTGTAAACATTTCATCAAAATTGATCGACCGGAGGGGAGACTTTACTTAATAAATTTTGTATCATTTTCACGTGTTTTTTTATTTACCCAAAAACGGCTTTAAAGATTTTGATCAAACTGGGTATTTGACATATGTATATGCCAAAGATGTGACGGTCAACGTTGTATCAAAATTGGTCAAACGGAGGGGGCACTTTATTTCATAACTTTTTTTCCAATATTTACGTTTTTTTCGATTATCTCAAAAACGGCTTTAATGATTTTGATCAAATTTGTCATGTTTAATGAAAATTAGGTGTTCAATAATATCAGGTAAGTTTTATCAGTATTCAAATTTTCGGAGAGGGCTTAAATGGGGAAGGGGCTTTTTTTGTTTTCCTATAAAGTACCTTTGTTTTAGTTTATATTGAGAAATTAACTGTCCCTCATCACGCCTAAAAATAGGAAATGGCTAAATATGATGAAAATGAAATGAAATATGAAATGAAAAAAATCAAGTAAACAAATGCAGGAGAAAAAAAGAAAAATATTCCGTCAACTCGTAAAACACCTTGAGCTCGCGCATGCACCATACGCCTTTAATGACAAACCAATGTGTTATAATTAAGATGTTCTGTTCATTTAATGAGAATTATTTGTTTCATGGGAACTAAATGAAATATTCAACAAGTACATAGAGAATTATAAAATCAGACGACTTGGAGTATTATGCTTGCATTGCCGAATTATCACAAGTAAAAACTTTTATTTAATAATAAAGGAAATTAGTGTTTTTTTTTTTTTTTTTTTGAGCAAATGAAAACAAAAAAAAGAAATGAATGTGGAAAAATGAATAACTTTGAGAAGTGGCAATTAATAAAACACATTAATTTCTAATCTAACTTGGTAAGTGAAAGTTGTGTGTTGCGAGCACGCACCAGATTTTTTTTTATTTGAAATTAAATTAAATTTAGGGGTCACCTGTTGTGTAGTGGTTAGTATAGAAACTTACAATACTAAAGGTCGCGGGTTCGCGTCCCGATGTAGATTTTTTAATTGGAGTAAAAAATCCTCATCTATGCCTTCCCTCGGATAGAACGTAAAATGGAGGTCCCGAGCCTGTGCGATTTCAGGTACTCGTTAAAGATCCCTATCCTAATTATACCGAGATAGGCAAAATTTAGGTCTCCCACTGTAGCATCCTCCGATTAGCCTTAGTGGCATGAAGTGACGTTAAAACAAAAAGCAAAGCAAAGCAAATTAAATTTAGGTTTGCTACTTGGTCCTAGATGGAGATTTGCAGAGAATGCAATATACTTCTTAAATAATAATATAGAGATATTGCAATACATCAAACACCTAGCTTTGTTCAAGCACTTGATAAGGTTAGTGTGATAGTAGGAATAAAAGGTTATCTTACTGATCAGGATATGTGTTTGGTGAAGCAAGTGAAAACGGGCCGTACAAGTGACAAGGAAATCCGAGGTTCGAATCCCAACCAAAGCTTGTCTTTTCTATTATTCTTATAACATTTAAAAATATTTTCATGTGGTCAGCAATAGAAAAAAAATTAATACAAATTTTAAAAAAAATTATGATGGTGAAGAGACCTTAGTGTGAAATTATCACACTAACCTTATCAAGTGCTTGAACAAAGCTAGGTGTTTGATGTATTGCAAATCTGACTAATTGGGCGAACAGTTCTCTATCTCGCAAAATTTACGGGATCGGTGGAAAAGGAGGTCAGTGAAGAGGATGGTTTATCTTGGCCAAAATATGTGCTTGGTGGCAGCACACCATAATATTGAGATGGAAATCTGGGTTTAGGTCCATGCGATGGCCAGATTATTTTTGAAGAGGTAAGATTGGCCATAGCCAGTGCTAGAACCCGGGTCTACACTACCTTAAAAATGATGCTATTTTTTCTATGTTTTAAACTAGAAATAAAATTAGATTAAAGTTAGGTTTAAGTATTAGAATTTAAGGTTTAATAGAGAAAGAGGTGAGCCCTATCACCGGTAACCTAGAAAAACACTTAGTCCAGAAAAATAACATTTTTTCAATACTCCTTAAAATGCACATAACTGCAGTAAATGGTTTATTATTCAAGGAAGAAATCAATTCATTAAATAAATTTTGTAATCATAAGGGGCTATGAAAAAAAACTCGTAGATTAATTTGAGGATTATTTTATTAGCGCTGGTACAAGTAGCGGATTCCGAAGGGAGTAATTTCTGCTGAGAGCTTTTAGATTTCCAGCTCTTAACATCGGAATTTATCCGGAGGATTCCTCAAGCCGGTCTCTGTCTCCCCTTACCCACTCTTTCTCTCTCTCAGTGGTATTTTGTTGCGAGTTGGCATTTGTTACCGGATTTAATATAATTTTATTAAGTGATCTCTCACTGAAAGTGTATATCGCTGGCCAAAGGAATAAGCCATAAATATTACATCCTCAACGCGTTCTAAATTCATATTAATTAATCATTAAATTTTATAAACGTCCTAATATTATTCAATTATATTCTTTCATATGGGGCTCCCTAGTAATTAAATAATGAACACCCACCATTTTAATTATACTCCTTCCCCTCCCGAAGGAACGTATTTAGAAAAAATTCCTTACCTACTTTATGTTTGAACTGAATTTCATTCAATCTGTTTTATATAAATAAATTACTGCAGGAAGTAATACTCGAAATAGTGAAAGGTTTTTGTAATTGGATAAGAATTCAAGAATCTTTACATTTGAGCTCATTTTGCTGCTGCGGAAGTCTAATGACACAATTGTAAGTATTGAATTTCTATTAAAAGTAAAAGAAAAATACCTTCAACGCTCTTCAGAAAATTGGTCTTATATTCAGGGGTGAATTTTAGAAGTACACAGTTTACATTTGCCTATTAACAAACACCAATCAAATGCATTTTTGAGTCCACTAACATATTAAATTATTAAAATAAATTAAACATAATTTTTAGGTAAAAAATTAATTATTGGAAATGTGTCATTTTACTTGCGGGCCGATATGTTCATACTGAGAGATATGAAACAATGTTTATTATTTTTTGTTTAAATTTATTTACAACTATGTGTTTATTAGGAATCAATGTCGTCAGTTATTTTAAATTAGTTAATTTCATTCTCGTGTTGATTATTCCTTTAGATTTATTTATTATGTTTTATTTTGCTATTAATATTTTTATTATTATGTTTAATTGATATTTCAAGTTATTATGTTGAGTCTTAGAAAGTATGTTTAGAGCACAATGTAATATTTCACCTTACCAATAAACGTAAAATCTAAACTCTTTCTTAAGTATCTGTTAAATAATTTGAAAATTACTGAAAAAAAAGGCACCATACATAAAACCTTAACCCCTCTTAACTTATGAATCTAAGTGCGTGGTGGTTAAAAGGACTGATTCCGCTGCTGATTCCGAAAACATATATATTAAGAATGATTTATGGCCAAGACCCACAGAATAAAAACAAAAAAAGATGCGATAATGAATAGTATAGAATATTTCACGATTTTGCCATAATTCGATCTGTTAAAATAAGTTGGTTACCTTACCGTAGTAAATTCCTGAAATGCACAGTTATAAATAAAGTAATGAATTGCAAGCCGGTGGCAGAGGGAAAGGGCCGACAATTTTAGGGATGAAATGGAATTAGTTACACTGTAAAGATGGGTTAAAGATATAATTAATGTTATCTATTATCCAATCAGTGCAATAGATTATTATGTTAATATTTTTATTTTGTTCCTGGAACAAGATTTTAACGACATGAAACTGCTCTAGGTTCCCGGCTGCTTCAGCACTTAACAAATTAACGCTCAAAAATCCGAGTTAATATTAAAGAAGATTTCAGTTTGGGTGATGAAATTAAATTTTAGAGACCGCCATTAAATTATCCCCAACATAAAATGAAATACACCATAACCACTTGTTTCCAACCATGCATTCTGACCATTTACACTTGAAATACTATTAGAGTTCTATTTACTAAGTAGTTTGTCTACAAATCTCTTCAATCCATTATTTTTCATGTTTATTTAAATTTCATATATACTAGATGGTTCATGATGTGATTCCATGTAAATAAATGTTTATATTTATTTATTTTTATATAAACTTTAAATGATCTTCTTTGCTTATGTATGTTGCATATTTATTAAGCAGACTATGTATAGTGGTTGTATAATCTTGCAATAGCTGACCCGACGGCTAAGACTACTAATTCATCAGACTAACAAAGGTCCAGACTATAACTAATCCTAACTGGCTCCAAAACTACATCAGGTCAACCGCGAACTCCTCCACAACTGTAATCCTCCAGGAATGGTGGATGTGATGAACACAAGGACTGAAGGATAACTAGCTCTGCTACAGTTGATAGGATGTTGGCAACTCTTAACAGCCTCCAGTTAGCTGGAGATACTGGCCAAGGATGGAAGTTAGTTCACCTCTAGTTAATTTAACAAGGAGTGTCTTAATTATGATTCATACCCATATATACTTAAATCACAAAGAAATTTTATAAGTCATAAATTAAGGTTGTACAATGCAATGATAAATCCAGCTCGACCTGGACGGTAAACAGCTTCCTTAAAATAAAAAAATCCTTCGAAAGATAACCGTAGATCCAATGTAGGGATCAGGGTAGTAATAAATGGAGCAGGAGGAACAATAAGAAAAACTGTTAATTGAAACTACAGACACTGTGGGGCTGTTGCTAGAAGAAATCCCATAGGAAGCCTCTATAGCTACATGGGCCTAAATAGTAGAAACAAACATTCTGCAGAGTTGCAAGAAGCAAATTGCTATGCATTGTTTCAAGACAGGCAGAGGTGGAAAAGATTAGATCAGGCGACTAACGATTAAAAACGTTTACAAGGTCAACAGGAAAAAATATACATACATAGGTGTGTGTGTAACCACGTGTGACCATTCTACATAAAATTTTCTTTAAAAAACTTTCGATTATTAGCGGTTTTAGTAAGTTTACTGTATGAAGTTTACAAGTATGTTGAATGTTTTGGCCATTGTTTGAGTTTTCTATATATCTCTTTCAACTCAGTCAGATTCTGCACCTGAATTCCATTAGTAATTCCATGAATAAATTTGTGAAAGCCGAAAGGCCCAATCAAGTTTTATTTTTTAAATTATGTTATTTTTCAATCCTAATGGATTTATCATATAAATACATAAGCCCATTTAATTTTCCTTTATTAGAAGTGCATTTAATACTTTAGAATACATCTAATTTTCAGCAAATTAGGAAGAAAAATATGATCCAGAAAAATTGTCGTTATATTAAGAAAATATTGTGGGATTGAGGTGAACGAACCTTAAAAGTATTAAATAGTTCAAAACGTGAGGAAGTTACCTGAATTATCCAAACCCCTCAGACCTCAGCAACATTTTATCAGAATTTTAATTCTACATCTCAGTAGTCTTTTATTTATTCCAAAGAGGTTTCTCTCGCGTAGTTTAAGGATTCAAACCGAGGAGACACGTCAGGGCACCGAGGTAACCGTTGTGTTTGCTCTAATTTTATCGAAGAATATTTAAACTGCTCCTTTACGAATTAATATTTCTCTGGCAAGGGTTCAAGGGCGGTCTGAATGTCAATTAGGCGAGGTGCGTGCCCTGTGGAGGTCTTATCTCGAAACACGATTACTCGCGGTTTTTACCTACTTTCCATTCCGGGTCTATTTCTTGTAGCGAGAGAGCCAATCTGTGGGTGGATGAAGAAGTTGTTGTTGGATTCCAGTTGGCTACTCTCTCCCTTCTATAGTTATCTGTTTCCAAAACTTGGTGAATAATTGGCGGCTCAGGCTGTAAAATCACGCAGATTTATTCGCACAAAAATCTAGTTACTTTTAAATACATGAAAATCTGTTGTGTTTTTCGATAACTACCAGTTCACTGCCTATACTATCCATTCAATATTACTTTTGCTTTTGTAACTGCTCCTGGGAGTAACGGCTATGAAACAGATTGTTTCTGGAAGCGGATTGGTGAATCGAATTGGGAACCGTAACAAAGCTGAGCCAGGATATTCAATTGATGTTTAAGCAATTTGTCTCATTCAATATATAATTGAAACGAATTGTCCTATACATTTAATAATTTTTAATAATTATATATCTTACAAATATTATATTATATATCTTATAATTTTTAAGTGCGAATGAATTAAAGCATTTTCGGCAGTTTTAATATTACGCAAGAAATAAGTTGGTATTTTTGTCGATTACAAAGTTTATAACAATCAGCAAGCTTTACAAAAAAAATACGTCCAGGTATAAAAAATCTGTACCATTACAAACCATTGAGGGGAGAGTGAAAGAGTTAGTTTGACCGGAACTTATGTCAATGTTTGTTCCAACAAGCAGTTCATATACGTCAACGACTCTTTCACATCAGCAGCAAGCCTTGCCTAACAGCCCAGTGTTTCAAAAATAGCCAAAACACTTTTCGAACTAGAAAACCTACCAGTTCAAAGAGTTGAGAATGGACATGCGCAGTAGTCGAACTATTGTATTATGACAGTTATCCTAGGACTTCTTGAGGGGAACAAACCTTTATATTGTTCGGTCTTCGGAGCCTGCCGCCGTACATCTGTAAAGAAGCTACCCAAGGAGAGTCTTCACGTGACAGGACGAATTCGACCTTTTGGATTGATTGTTGGTGCTGTATGAGCATTTGATATTTTCTGTTATTGAAGATTATACTTTAAATTAATCGGTAAAGATTATAGAAATGTGATTCAGCGGTCCATTTTATTTTTTATCATAAACTGGTGTGTTCAAATATTTATTACAACACTTTCGACTGAAAGGAATGAATTCTTCTTTAGTAAAAAGAGTAGAATGATCAAATTTAGAGACTTCATCACACGCATTCCTTAAAATTCATCACAGAAATTCCAAAGAGATACCGTATTGTATTTAAGATAGGCAGTAGAAAATTTAGAAGCACTTTTTGAATATTAGTGTCCTAGTTGATTCATTAATCTGATTCAGTTCATAAACACTTTTCTTAAATAATTGAATTCTTTTTTATCCTTTTTTTTCAATCTCTTTGTAGGATGATATTAAACACAAATTATTTTCGGCTGTCGATATTCCGCAGGAGTGGAAGTAAATTATATCAAAAAGGGGCGGTTGAAAAACGATTTTCTTATAATAGTTTAGGGCAGCAGTGGGTTGGAAAATGATCTAGGCGGTCTGTTTGGAGGCTTGTGCTATATTTCTATCGCTTTGGTGAAAGAGGGGCTACATTAGTGAGGGTTCATTTAGTTTTATTGCTTCCCTTCTTCCTTGGGCCTCCTTCGCCTTGGGGCTGCACCAAGGATATGCCTTCTCCTCCCCCTCCATCCTCCAGGATATGCCCTTCCCCTCCCCCTCCGTCCTACAGGATGGGATCCTTTGCCGCAGGATTTGGCTTTCCCTATCCTTAAAGCTCCTGCCTTAATGGAGGCCAGTTGTAATTAAGCTGTTATAAAGCCCAGCCAGACTTCTAAGTAGCTATCGTAAAGATTTGGAGCAGAGGGTGCCGTAGGTTGTTTCTTCAACGCCTAACAAAAATAAATGGGTCCGCATATTCAGTAGGTGGCATAGTTGCATCGAAAATTAGTTTGGATGGGTTTTAACTGACATTTTCAACTACTCAGATACTATGCAGATACTCGGTGTCCCCTAATCTTATTCAAGATTACATTTATTTATTAAAGTTCAACAAGATGTTACTTAAATCATACCGTTAAAAATTTTCATTTCTAATAAATAATATATTTTGTCGTTGATTTTAACCCTGCGTTAGTCGCGTCCCTTTCCCTGACTCCAATAGTCGCTATGCACCTGTGAAGTGAAATCCATTATTCACCTCTAAAAATGATTGATACCAAATGATATTTATTTAGATTAAAGGTTATGGGCAGAAACAACAAATTTGACATTAACAATGAACTTTATTATAAAAAATAACAAAGAAGAAACACTAAAATAAACAAGCAGAAATACTTAACATATAAATATAAAGGGGCGTAGGAACAAATATTTCAGTCATATTTATTAATACAACAGGGTAATAAAAAGACATAGACTTAACAGGAAAAAAAATTAATATAATGAATATAATTATGAATAAATAAACTTCTGATTCTGACTTCTTCTGATTGGCTGGCTCAGACTTCTTCTGATTGGCTGGCTCCAGACTTCGTTTCATTGTTTGGCCATCCTAAAATTCCCATCCCTCTCTACATTTCTTCAGCGGTAGCTTTGCCGGTAAAAACCGGGGTTTATGGCCCAAAATTTCTCCAACAATCTTCCCCTGGTATTTCCTTGGGTGTTTGTCGGCAGCACTGTTCGTCTTCGGTTTTACTTATTTTGAATTTCTCACAGCAGGTTTATGGCCCCAATTACTTACAATGCGGGATTTCTAGGACCTTGCCGCCTTCAGGTAAAACTGACCACCTGGTTGAGCATAAACAGTACTTTACATATTTTGTAATATGTAATGACACTGATAGTCGCGCAGCACCTCAGAGGTGAATGTTGCCGCCCATGACAGGAGTGCAATCTTTGGTGATCACCGGGGTACTGACTGGTCGGAATACTAAAGAGGGTAGCATATCTAGGAGACTATACTGTGGCGCCTTATTAGAAATTGGCGCCAAAAAATTAAAAATCATGCACCTTCAGGTGTACGCGACTAACGGAGTGTTAAAAGAAAATAATAACCTTTCCAGCCAATTTGGAGATATCTTGGATATATCCAGAAAAAAATGCCATTAAATTTAGAAATAACCTAAAAAATACTATAATCACATTCAAAAAGTTATACATATATATTTTTTGGATTATT
This sequence comes from Aelia acuminata, assembly GCA_911387785.2. Lineage (NCBI taxonomy): Eukaryota > Metazoa > Arthropoda > Insecta > Hemiptera > Pentatomidae > Aelia > Aelia acuminata. Next base: position 148,205,962 of record OU426979.1, on the reverse strand, counting down.
TGCAATCCGAATAATCTAAATTTTTCATGAGAAAAAAAAAACACAACACCAATACACAATAATTAATTTTTTTTTATAATATAGACTCCCTATTAGAATTCAAAATTGATATATTTTTAAAAAACACCATCCTCTATTACATAATATTAGAACCCCTTATGGAAGATATCCAAAAAGTTTATCGATTTCAACATGATAGTGCGCCCCATTCAAAAATTCAAATGGTTAGTTTTAAAAAATACGTCCTCTATAACATATTATTAGTTAGACCCCTATGCAAAAGAAATCCGAAAATGTAAATTTTCATAGTGCACTACCCCCCCCCCCCCCACACCACTAAAATACAAAATTATTAATTTTTTAAGAAATACAATATTTACCTTTAACAATATTAAGCGCCCCCTCACTAAAATGCAAATGGTAATTTTTTAAAAACCACTGTCTCCAACAACACAATATTAGCCACCAAAATGAAAGATAATCCAAAATTCTATTTTTTTCATAGTGGACCTCCCCCCGATAATTTGATCAGTCGTTTAACTAAAATTGAGATGTATGCGACAGTTCACACTAGAAGGATACGATATCAGCCGATGATAAAGTTCGAAGAGTCCCCAATTACCTTCCCAGGAAAATTAAGTTATTCATTCTAAAAAACTCCGCCATCAATTGCGAACATTCTGTTGTAAATAATATTCAGGACCCTACGACTATGCAAGTAATCATAAAAAAAAAAAAAAAAAAAATATTATAGGCAATTATTCTTATTGTGGAGAGTTCATTGTAGTAGTGAAGAAAAGGGTCTGCAAACTTTTTACATTTAACGTCTTATTTAACAGGCACAAAGGGTGCTCGAAATTAATTTCAAATTAGTTCCGAACTTTTTTTACCAAGTTTGTTATGTAATGGAAAAATGGAATTAAATGGTCGAAGAAATAAAAGATCAGATCTATTCATTGAATTACAATAATTATCAGTACAAGTATATATAAAAATAGGTTGAAATGTGCTATATTGTCAAACCAAATAAAATCGTGATAGGAATTTTATTCCTATTTTAACAATAAAGAATTGACTATGGTCACCGATCATAAATAACAATTAATAAGGGCGTTTGTGTGTATGCATTTATTTTCCTTATTTTAGTTTAATATTTATGCGCCGCCGGGTAGCACTTCTAGAAGAGGTCTCACCCCTTTGAAGTATTAAGGTGAAGTTTGATGAAGTAGCAGTATATAAGTTCGAGAGGTAAGTACGTATCAAGTCTTTCTGCCGCCGGTATTTGCCTAAAATAAATATTTTTATAAGAGATATTACATACGAAAAATTCATCATTCTTGCTTTTCTACCCAACAGGAGCAATACACCTTATTTCCTCCTTCTAATCTTAATTTAGCAGCCTTTCAGTTACAATAAAAAACCAAATACTGGGCATATGGTATTGTATAAGTAATATTTTAAAACGTTTTTTACTGAACCTTTGAGTAATGTGGCGGGTAAATATTTTTTTAGAGAGGAAAAAGTTCGCACCTCGAAAAATCCCTAAATATGATTTTTCACGTGGCTGACAGCTCGACCGTTACGAAATCGAAATTTAGGACTTAGTAAACTAGACGAAATGACTTAAACCCTATCTCTCCGAAAACTAATTTGAAGAAGAGATGTGAAATAAAAACTTTGTGAAGTTTTTCATTTATTCCTGTATTCAATATTATGATAATTATTTTAAACTTTTTTAGTATTTTTTGGAAGATTCGCAGATCTGCGATCTAGATTTTTTCACGCTAAAAACTTATTTATTGACTTATGATAGCCTCGCGATCCTTTTAGATCAAAGAAAGCAAAAAATAATTTTGAAAATTGATTAAATTATTTTAAAAAATTGTTACGGCTCTTAGGACGCATTTTTGACCTATTATAAGGGAAAAATGTATAGTTGAAATCGGCGTTTACATATCCGAAGCCTCCCCTTGATATTATGATGAACATTATAAAGTAAATATTCGTTTTAAATTGTAAATTAATTATTTTTTCCAGTTTCATAAACAGTAAAATTATTTCGCTCATTTAGATTTCAAAAAGTAATTTTTATTTATTATCGCCATAGTAATATAAAAAATCATTATATTTAATTTAAATTATCGCTATATTTGTTTTCATAGGTGGATATAAATTAAAAAAAAAAACAAACAAACAAACAAAAAAACAAAAATATTAAATTTTTAGGAAGTCGCTAATTGGCCGTTCCCTTAAACAAATCTGTAAGTCCTACCTGTAAGGCCTATTTGTATAGCCAAAGCCGTCCACCTTGCTTTGGCTGATCCACAACGAGCCCCATTTGTTCATAGAACTCCGAAGCAATATCACTTTTTCTTTTTTTTATTTCTTCTTTAGCATTCTCACCTCTTGCTTGCTACTGCTGCAATTCTAATTGATATGCTATATGTAATAAATCAAAGCATCTAAGATGTGCATGTAATACAGAAATCCCATATTTGAAGGTTTCATCATCGAAAACTCTGTTCCTTAGTTTTTCTAGATCGTTTAAATCTTTTGGAATAGCCTTATAGACATTACACGCTTGTGTACTTGAGGTATCAGTCAAAATGTTGACAGTCTTTCCATCCAGCATTGTACATATGGGAATATTTTAAACTTTATTTCTTTGCCCCCCAGAACGATCGTTGTCAGGTCTAGTTGCAATATTTGTGTTTGTATATTGTTGAACTCTATTTTCACATTTTGGATATTTTCTTTTTTTATCTTAAATCCAGTTGGGCGGCAGTATCTTGTTGATGATGGTGTTTTATTCTTCCAATATGCTCTTTTGGTACTACCACTTGATTGACACATTTCTATTGGTACGATCGTTATTAAAATTATGTTGGAATCAGCATATTCTAGATTATTTGCAAAATTTTGTTTATATACGCTTTGCCCACCGCCCCCATCTAATCCCCATTTATAAAAGACTTCTATGGTATCACAGTCATCGCTCAAGTTCTGTAGTATTACATCAGCCTGTACATGTGCCAGACGATGTACGGTATGCACAAGAAGATCCATCAAGGGCACCACTGCCTCATTTTCAGTGAGCTTAATATTTTCAGGATAGTACTTACATTTTGCCTCCGCTATGACATGATATGAGGGATAAATATTAGCTCCTCTTCCTTTTGCTACAAGTCGCAATGTTAAGTAATCTTCTTTTGTCAGACCATGATCTACTATAACACCTAATGCTTCCTCAGGCATTTATGGTGTTATAGTAGCATAGAACGAAGGATTATGAACCTACTTAATTTTTTTTAATTTTCTAGGCGTAGAATCAATGACTAATTTAACAACTTGAGAATCAGCTCTCCTGCCTGATTTCACCAAGCTTGATTCCGCAGCCAAGCAAAGTTTTTCTGAACTGCGATCTTCTACGAGTGGTTTTACACTTCTTTGTTTATTCCGATTAGAACTCTCTTCGAATAATTTTCTTGGCCTACCTCGCCGGCTTTGCTCGGGATGTTGTGGCACTGAATGTAGGTTTAGCTCAGGAAGCTTCAGGTCTTTATCAAGCCACTTCACATTCTTCATGCTAAAGCGATCAAGCATGTAATTATGCTCCCTCTAAACCTTAGTGACAAATTTTTTGACTAAAAGTTTTATTTGTTCTGTTACCTGTTCGGAAACATTATCATCATCTGGGAAACAGGGGGACGAGTAACATACCTTTTCATATTCGTCATAAGGTATGTTTTCAAATTAATAAATAGAAGGCGGTGTACTCTGTGGAACTTTTTTTATAGGCCTAGCTGAAGTTAGCATTTAAATATTTTTTAATAGAAAAATAACATTTCATAAAACATTTATTATACCTACACTATGTAAAATAATTATGTTAACGATGATTGTATATTAAAGTACGTACCTGGCACTTGAATATCCATATCGAAATAAGTGAAATTTTAAATTTAGGAAAATAATACTGGGGTAGTTAATCCGTCAACAATCCAAGAGCAACTGGCCTGTATTAACGTGTGAATGATAACACAACTTTAGACCTATGCCCTGGGTTAATCCTGTCGTCAACTAAGCAAATATTTATGTTATGTTGTAGACTATTTAATAAAGATTGTATTGAAGGTATTTTTAACTGGTCTGAATAAAATATTTTTTTCGATTTTTGTCGTCGTAATTTTGACATTCGTCCTTGTGTGAGCCGTATTATTTCCTCATAGCTATACCCGATGCACATGCATATCAATTAGGCATCAATTTACCTCTGATAGTTAATGTTAAAATTCTATAAAGACGATATATATTTTGAAATCATCGATTCCATAATATTTTTCTTTCTTAGGTATCCGACAAAAATAATGGGAGAGCTATAAATTAAGGCACTGCGTGACAGCTTTTTTATTTTTTGTCACATTTACCTTACTTTTTAAACTTTTATTTTCTAAGAACTGAATTTAGTACACAATACAACGTCTTAGTTACTAATTAATAAGAATAATAATTAGTAACAAAATGAAAGAAGGTAATTTGTTTTTTATTTTTATTTTCTTCACTTTAAATAAAATGGAGAAACAAAGAAAAGATGAATTAAGAGATATAAGAAAAGGTCGAGAAATAAGTACAGGCATTTTATTTTATTTTTTAAACATATTAATTAGGTATTGTATTAAACAATAAAAATTTTTTTGACATGATAACAGTAAGAAATTAAAAAAAAAAAAATGATATTTTCATGAAAATATACGTATATTTTCTATATTACGATTCAAACCGCACCCAGAAGTCAAATGTCAAGCAATATAATCAAATGTCACAGGGTCGAAATGTCCTGACGGCTCCTAGGTCTCTTTGGATGGCAATAAGAAAAAAAAAGATAAAAAAAAAAGAGAAGCCATTATTCTCGGATGGTGGAGATTTATACACGCAATCAGGGCTTCCCTCTCCCAGAGCATTCTCCTCAGCAAGATATTAAATCTTTAAGAAACGCTTCGTTAACTCCCATAAATCCTCCGACTACAATAACAAATTTAGCATCTCATTTATTATTTTCCCCTGTGTTTACACAGTTTTATTATCCAAGCTCCGTCTTGAAGATTCATAATCAACTTCAAAAATATTTTTTCGACAAAGCTCATGATGATTTTTTTCTTCTAAGATTACCTAAAAATATGAATATGAAACTATAGTATTATTTATAGTCCCTGCTTGTTGGAGATCTAAAAAGTGGATCATTTTATTTTTCTCACTATCGAAGTTTCTTGATCATATAATCGGGTCATACAATATACTACACAGTTTAATTCATTATTTTACTAAACCATTTGCCAAAACGGATAAAGAAATTTTATGATTATTTTTTTTAAAACTTCATTCATTGGAATTCACAACTCTAATTTATGGTTGACCAGATAGTTTTATTTTTTTTTAAGTAAGCCTTTTATTGAAAAATGTTTGCGAAACGAAAGGAAGATATAAATTATGCTAAAAAAATTGGTTCTTTTTTTATTTAGGATGATTATTGTCGGGTTTTTTTATTTTTATTTTGAAAGAACTAGCGATTGGAGCGAACCGTCAGAGCACGTGTTTGGGACTAGACTGTTCGTGATCATGGCCTGGATGATATCATGCGTAACTCCCCACTACTGCTATACCCGTATTGCCTGTGAGGCATGGAAGGGAATAAATAAATAAATATGGATTTATATTTAATTATATATAACTAATTAATTTATATGCGATCTTTAATGAATCAGAATACGTTCGTAAACAGGATTTTAGTAAACAGTTACATGAAGAGATTCGACAGAATACTGTAGACAGACGTTAAATGAAGCAGGCACTAATAGTATTCTCAGCTTATTGGGATTAGAATGCTAAGCCCTATCATTGTCACCTAATAGACTCAACAGCTTAGTACTAACGCAACCTCGTACAGGTCTAACTTCATTTTAGTCATTTATAATTAATATTAATATTATATAGGTTAATTATTTATATTTTTATATAAATAATATATTTATTATAGTTACACTGGAAGAAGGGAGTTTACTTTTTCGCAATTGCCATATAAAAAAGATTAATGTTCGTAACATGCTTTTTATATTGGAAAACTTTTGGCATTGATATTAATAAAATATACATATAATTACATATTATATATTTTCTATATTAAATATTTCAAAATTGTGAGCAATTTTAACGCCACCATATTTGCTACATCATACTTCTACTCATCTGAGTAATTGGTGATCTGATTTTTGTATTACTTTTCCATGTAACATTACCTGTAACACTACCCTTCTATCTAAAACCCGATTAATCTGCTTTAAACTCTTGAAGAATTGAAACTAAAAAGGGATTAAAATAGTGTGAATCAGTTTTAATTAATCGTGAATAAAACCAAGTGGCACAGCTAGTGCTAAATAAATCATAAATATGCTAAAAATATATAATTAATAATTAACCTGTTTTATGTATACCCAAGTTGTTGTTAAGTATCTTCAATGAATGAACATTATCGATATTTGTTTTGCTATCTGTTGGCTGTTCTAACACTTGATATATCAAATGCTCGATATACATAATTTGCTTTAATTATTAGATATGTACATATTTAATTAACGGAAATAATTACTTCTCAATAGCATTGATAAGTACATAGTATTTTAGTGGTTAATTACAGACGACTTACTGAAATCCGGATAATTTAACGATAATTACACAATACGATAATATTTAGATTCCATTTAAAGGCAAATGCTGTGCCTGTTGATACAATTGGTAATGTCTGCCAGAGTGTGTCCATTGTATTCCTTGTTATTTCAGCTAACTGTGGACAAGTATATCGTAGACAAAGGGAACATTATTTAATATTAAATGGGATCAAACGGTGAGGACTATATTACCATCGACATGTTGCTTCATTATTTTCACGAAATTTAATTTATTATGGTTCTTTGCAATTTTTCATTTATAATAATGAGTGATTCTCAAACGGGCGTTAAAATTACTTTTAAAGGGTTATTAAAAAATTGAATAATTAAAATGTAACAAAAATTAAGTGATTATATGAATATAATGGGTTAAGAAAACGCTTCGTTTCTTAAATCAATCACAATCTTTAGCACCAAATACAGAAACTTTTAAATATTCCATCCATGTTGATTACAGAGTTTGCCATAGTATAACACATTTTATGGTGGTTCCTAATTTAGATGGATTGTTATTCCTATTTTAATTCATTATACTTGTTCACTTCTAGATCAAAGAACACCTAAAACCATGAGCTCCCTGTTGAATGTAAAAAAATACATTTGAAGTTCTGAAAATGTGATTTAGTACTGCCATGGTAATCATAATTTTATTCTTAATTAGCAAACTTATTTATAAACTTTGAAAAAGCGTACGATTCCAATGGAACTACCACGTCTCCCCAAAATCATTTTTACCTTGCGAGCCAACGACATCACTAGCGTCCATATTTTGAAATCTTCCAGTTTTTTCAGTCCTTTTTACAAGAATTCACGATTTGAAATTACGAAGGTTTACTCTTCTTGTTATTTTTTTTTTATCGGTCAAAATAATAATCCGTTCTTGAGAGCTTAACACGATTTTTAGTTATTTAGTTTTAATCAATTAATTTTAGGAAAACAAATGGTATATTAATTTTTCTCTTCTTTATTGAATATAACAACACTAGAAGTATACACTTCATTTTATCTCCGACGTCGCCTACTTTTACCATTATGAAAACCTTTTAAATTTTTTTTAATGTGACATTTAAGACAATTATGATATATAAAGTTTTGTAATTTTAACCTTATCCCTTCTACTTCGTAAACTAAATATTGTTACATTATCTAACTCTATGTCTTTCTATCACTCTACGATGTTATACTCTAACGAAATATGTGAAGAATTGTGTGCGTATAGGGCTATAAACGTCAATAAATAAATGAAATATTGATGAGTATTCCGCAGACCCAAGAAAAGATAAAATTTTATTATTGTAGTATTTCTTTAATGAAGGAGCTCTTCCGTATTTAATAATTATTTATTTATTATTATTTGCTTCCCAACGTTTCGAGCTTGTGGCTCATCTTCTGGGGTTATCTTATCTTAGTTGTTACATTTCATTCAAGCCATTTGTCAAAACTTCTCTTTTTTTAAACAGTATAAAAATACTTTTGTCTTTTTTTTTTATTTTGTCATACATTTTATGGCCTGTTACACTGTCTTATATTTCCATTGTCACATTATAGTTATTGGCTGTGTGCCAATAACTATAATGTGACAATGGAAATATAAGACAGTGTAACAGGCCATAAAATGTATGACAAAATAAAAAAAAAAAAAGACAAAAGTATTTTTATACTGTTTAAAAAAAGAGAAGTTTTGACAAATGGCTTGAATGAAATGTAACAACTAAGATAAGATAACCCCAGAAGATGAGCCACAAGCTCGAAACGTTGGGAAGCAAATAATAATAAATAAATAATTATTAAATACGGAAGAGCTCCTTCATTAAAGAAATACTACAATTTACAGCACTCTTCCCCTCTAAGTGAGGAAAAAGATCCTTAGCAGACATTTTATTATTGTATATTTTTATACAAATTTTAGTAGACTTGTGTAATGTGTAATTTGTTTGGATAATTTCCATTGAGTTTATAAAACTTTATTTCCCAATAAAGTTCATATGTAAAGGCGTAAATATTGTATATACTCATATGAAATAAAAGAATAAGCACGTGGAGAGGCATGGGATCCGGATTCCGAACACGTACGGGTTTTATTGCTGACAAAGGAAATTATTGCCTTCCAATAAATAGAACCAACATCGTAAAGTAAGGCCATCAAAATTGAAGCCGAGACGGATGTCGAAAGGGCTTTGTATCGTGCTGAAGCCAGATCGAAAAGTGTTTCTAAGTCCTAAGAGTATGTGTAATGTATTCACCGCGGGGCTGGCGGATTCAATAAACACCGAAATAACTACCTTCTGTGTGTGGAATCCCTCTCGAGTGATTTCAACTGCGAAACAGCTTATTTCCACTCCATTAAAATGGTTTTAGCTCCAGAATACGTATGCTAATTTTACATTGAAGGATCGGAGAATAATCCATCAGTAGAAATAACAATTAAAAAAATAAATATGAATTTAATTAAAGTTAGGCGTATATAGCTCACCGAAAATCTCACCTATTTACTATTATTACCTAAAGTCTTCATTGTCAACGTTTCGGCCTCATATTTTCATTCTCAAGATTTCCTGTTTTATTACACTTTTTTTTGTTTCATTTATACAGTTTTTAAAAACATTTAATTTTATTAGAAAGTATCTACCATGCACCATAGTTTCAATGCTTATATGATAACATAAGATAATAGAAACTCGTCACTTTATTTATTAATTACATTTCAATGAATTATTGAAAAAGTGATTGTGTATATTCGTATATGATTATTATTTAAAAAAAAAAAAATTAATTAGTTTTTATTTTATTCCTATCCAGCTCAGATGTCTCTTGAATACCAACATAATGGCGACTCACCAAATTAGATTAAGCAGGAGTGTGATTTATTCCGGAAGTTTATATAAATACTATAGAGATAAATAATTAATAATATTAGTAAAGAAACAAATTTTGATTTAAAAAATTCCATCGTATTGCATGAAGAAATATTTTGAATAAATGAAAAAATAATTTAGGCTATTAACATAACAAAAACTATTCGAAATTCGGATAATCACAAACAGACACTACCAGTATACTTGGAAATAATATATAAAAAATATTAATATTGATATAAGTGTATGATATATAAGGTGATGTGTGAATGCATGTAGGATTGAAAAAAAAATATTAAACCAGAATTAAAACTTCTGGAATTTGTCCCACTCCTGCCAGAGTAGGTTAAACTTCATTAGTTAAGGATACCAAAAAGATACGTGAGCCATGTAGGAATGTAATAAAAAAATAATAATTAATAGTTATATCTAGACCTACGGAATACGGACCTACGGCAGTTACTAAAAGGGACGAATTTCTGTTAACTAACGGTGTAGAAATAATTAAACATTGAAACTATGGTGCATGTTTACCCCATTATGTCTGTATTGCTTCTTGTAAACTTGTAATTTTCAATATATAATAATAACAAAAAATATACCAGTTGGCCTCTGACTTTCATTGAGTGCAGTTGTATAGTATTGTGAAGAGTGAAGCGATTGTTATAATTTTTTTTTTGAGTACTTTAATTGGTTTTTATTTATTATCAATTTTATTTAATGAAAGAAGGAGATGTAGTTAATTCGCCAGGTGCATCTAACCCACTCCAACCCACTTCTGCTATTAATGAAAATACGTCCACGGAAGGAGATAAAAATTAAAAAAAGCGGTATTACGAGGGTTCTCCTCAAAATCAATCTCCAGTTAAAAAGATGGGGAAATATTACGATTTCGGTAAGTTACAGATTACAATAAAAAATAAAATAAACTCACCTGGTAAAAATGAGACAGACACTAAAAAACCAGCAGCTAGGAAATTCTCGCCGAATCTCACATTTGCCTCTGCCGCTAATCTAGCTCAATCAACTCAACATCAAACAGACCCATTTGAATCAAACGATGACATTTTATCAACTATTACAAACATAATTTTAAAAGCAATTAAACCGTATTTACCGCAAATTACGTCACATTTTAGCTCACTAGTTACATCGTGCTTCACAACTGGGTCTTATAGTAAACAATAACCTATCTACTGTTATTAATCCTTTCATAACTAGCTACATAGTATTCAACTATTTTTATTTGATATACGTTTATAACAAACCTTTTTTAATATCTTATGGTTTGTGAACTAAGGAAATTCAAACTATTAAATTGGAATGCGTATGGCATATCCTCCCAAAGAAAAGAATTTCAAATTTTCCTCGAATCGAATTCTATTGATATAGCCTGCATAACAGAGACACATCTATCACAAAACTCGAGGTTATAGAATCTTAAGTAATGATAGAGATAGTTCGACTGCTTCAGGAGGTGTTGCCTTGATAATTAAGAATAATATTAGTTTCACCGAAAATATTACTTCAAATATTTCTAACATCGAAACTATATCAATCCGTTTAAACTCGTCTCCCAGTATAATCATCACTGCGGCTTATAGGCCACCAAAAAAAAAACATCAAGAAGAAAAAATTTTAAATCTTTTACCACCAGACGACCATACATTAGATTTAGGAGACATAAACTGTAAAAATATATATTGGGGTTGCCGTAAATCAAATTCTTCAGGAAATGATTTGTTAGATATGTGTACAATGCACAATATACAAATTCACGCACCTCCCGAACCTACTTTTTATAGACCAGGATGTTCACCCGATATATTAGATATTATTTTAGCGAAAGATATTAGACTTTCTTTAGCATCCCAGATAATCTCCACTCTGAACTCGGACCACGTCCCAGTATTAATCAAGTTTTCAACCGAAATTCATGAAATGTCCCGGCGGAAAACCCTAATTAATGGAGTGATTGACTGGGAAACTTACAAAGCAACAGTTGATAATAACATTGTTTTAAAAAAAGATTATCCCAACGCTCTAGAAATAGATAATTGTATAAAGAATTTTAATGAAACCATCTCAACTATCTTATTTGAAGCAACTATAAGACCATTCAACTCAAGAAAAAAAATATTTTCAAATAGTTGCCCAAAAGCAATGTTACTAAAAATTAAAGAGAAAAACCTTGCCAGGAGACCGTGGTTGCGCAGCAGAGACCCTTTTTACTAAAAGAAATGGAACTCTTAAAGTAAATTACTGGAATGCAGTAAAAAGAGAGCTTGACGAATTGGCGATTACAAATTATCAGAAGTATGTAGAAGACTTTGATCCAAGGTACCAACCTGTCTGGAAGGCTACTAGGCGACTTTTAAAAAAAACTGACCCAGTCCCTAGCCTAACTGAGAAAGATGTCGTCATCACTAGAGACGAAGACCAAGCAGAGGCATTTGCTGCTGACTACTTCGAATCGACATTCTCCAACCCTTCGTGTGGGAGCAGTCAGTCGAATGTCGATGTTGAAGAATATTTGACGACTCCAAAATATAGTGTACAACTCCCATTGGAATATACAAGTCCTAAGGAAATTGAGGAGATAATTAATAGGCTAAAAACAAAAAAATTTCCAGGGCATGATCTGATTCCATCTATTGCTATTAAAAATTGCCTAGGAAAGCTAAAATTATTTTAACCTCAATTTATAACAGTTGCCTGCGTATAGGATATTTTCCTGAATTTTGAAAAAAAACCGACCTAGTTGTCATCCATAAACCAGGTAAAAACGCCAAATAAATCAACAGCTACAGACCCATTAGTCTCTTACCAATTCTTGGGAAAGTTCTTGAAACGGTGATAAAAAGGCGGCTGTCATCTTTCTTTGAATCCAATAACGTCATTCCAGACTTTCAGTTTGGATATCAATCCTTTCATTCAACTTCTCACCAATTATTGAGGCTTTCCGAGTAAGTGATCAACGGGTTCGAAATGAAAAAAACCACACTGGTTGCATTATTGGATTTTCAGCAAGCCGTCGATAAGGTTTGGCATACTGGTCTTTTATATAAACTGAAAAAAGTAGATGCCCCAAAATATCTTTTTAATATCATAGCTTCATTTCTTCAAGATCGGACATTTACAGTTAAAATAAATAATATCAATTCATCCGTAAGACAGATTGAGGCCGGTACTCCACAAGGATCAGTTCTCTCTCCCCTGCTGTTTACATTCTACGTCCACGACATAGTCCAATCCACCTCAGCTTCCATAGCCATGTTTGCCGATGCCACTGCTATTCTCTCTAAACACCAAGACATCATCATAGCCCGGAATGAATTACAGAAAAGCATTTCAACTTTATAAAACTACTTTAAGAAATGGAAAATTAATATCAATGCTCAAAAATGCGTAGCTATGATCTTCACCGTTAGACGACCTAACGACCCTCCAGAATTAAATATCAACGAAAATAAGATTCCATGGAATCCCGCAGGTGAAGCAGTAAAATATTTAGGCATACTACTGGACCGGAGGCTCACATGGAAACAAAATATCAATAACAAGCTTACGCAAGCGTATGCAAGGCTAGCAATGCTGTATCCTATTATAAATAGAAAATCAAAACTGAAGCCACAAGTGACTATACTCTTGTACAAAACTATCTTACGTCCACTATTGATGTATGGTTGCGAAGTATGGGGTGCTGCATCATGTTCAAAACAAAAAAAGCTGCAAACATTCCAAAACAAGATGTTAGGAATCGCAGTAGATGCCCCATGGTTTATCAGAAATGAACAACTCCACCGAGAACTTCAGGTAGAACACATAGATGAGTTTATAAAAAATCGATTCATAAAGTTTCACTCCCAGCTGCCGTCTGTTAAGAGAGCTGTTGCCTTTAACCTTGGGAAACCAACAACGTCCCGTAGGCTAAAACCAAGACTTTAGCAAGACATTCTTTTATAGCATGTGCATATTTACTTTTTTATTATAATTATTTATTTATTTTTTCTTTCTAATATACATTTATTTCATAGTTATAGTGTGTTTAATGTTGAGTTTTACTTCTATTTCTTATTGATGTATTATAAATTAGCTCAGTTAAGGGTGTCTCGTGCGTGAGACCATTCCCTCACATATCCAATTGTTAAACTTTGTATATAATTGTTATATAAACCCATGTATGGCTTTAAGAAGCCGAGCTGGAACAAATAAAGATTAATAAAAAAAATAAATATTATTTCAATATTGTATTTTATTCGTCATTCCAACACCCTCCATACCTTCAAATCCCGTCAGTACAATCACTTCCTATCAATCCAGTTTCCCGAAAAATTGTAAATAGAAACTTCCGATTCGGAATCCAAATTTTTTAATTTTAATTATTTTTCAATTTAAGCTCTGTTCATTTTATTTATAGTTATGTATATACTTGCAAATTTAAGTAGTTTTCTTTATAATTTATGTTTATATTATTCTTCCAATTCGTTTTATTTTAAACTTGATCTAAGGCTCTTAAGCCCATAAAATGTATAATATAATTTTGTTCCGAAGGGACTTGTCCCGGAACAATCAAATAAAGAATTTATTTATTTATTTTTTTATAGGTTAATTAAATGTTTTGATGCAATATGTTTTTTATAATTTTATAAATGACAGGGAATGAGTATTAATTACAGGAAATCTTGAAAATGGCACAATGGAGCCGAACATTGACATTATAGACATTTTAAAAAATAAGAGAAATATTTTGTGGAATACGGCCTATGAATAGCTTTATGGAGCTAAGAAATATAAAAGTTCGATTTAAAAAGGGAAGGGCTATTATTCTTTCTTCTAAGATAGAAGAAAGAATATATTTATTATTATTATATATTTACAAGGCTGAAATATACGAGAGATTTTTTAAGTAATTTAATCACATCATTAATGTGACTTTAATTAGAAACAATACTGTATTACTCTTAATACTACAGGCTAGGGTAGTTTCTTTTCAAGGATGTTTACCCCAGTATGTCTTTTATCTGTATTGCTTCTTGTAAACTTGTAATTTTCAATATAAAATAATAATAAAAAATATTTTATTTCACAAATTAGGGGCTTCTTCTATTATTCTTAAAAAATATTGATTATCGGACTAATAGCACTATATTTTCCATACTGTAAGTATCCATGCGATAGAAATATATATCGTTGACGACCACCGGTGGTTCCGTGTATGGGTTGCTCTGACCCTTCGGTAATAAGGGCAATCTCTATGTCGAGGGTTGTACTTTATACCAGGAAGGGCAGGTTGTATCGGCTATCCACGGAATTGAGGGAACTGGCAACGTGTAGACATTTCACGGCACCGCGAATTTCTCCGTACTTCGTAAATTATAAATTATGTCATGATGGTGGGAGATATTTGCCTGTAGATATTATGAAGAGAAAATATTTGGGGAGGCGCGGTCTAAATAAATAATACTAATATTCAAGTATTACATGTTTAATCGTGCCGATGCTTCTATACAAATTATATGTCCTCGTTAGGGAGAAACCAGACCTCATTGTATGCGTAACATTAAACAAAATTATAGAATTTTATAAAATGTAAGATTATAGTTATTGAAATAAGACCGTGGATAAAAGTGGTAAATGAAAAATAAGATAAATATGAAAATATGAAAATTCTATCATTTTTTTATCTTATTTTTATTTAATACTGTAACAGTTTTGAGGGTTTAAATATTTTTTATTAAACGAAAATAATCATTCGCAATGTCAGACAATCAATAACAACTCATATATAATAACAATCTTATAAAAAGTAACAACTTATAACAGTACAAAAACCATATGATTTAATCTTCAGGGTCAGACTAACAAGTGTGGAAGATTTTCGAACAGTCAGAAATATGTACTAGAACAGTTGAGAACCGTCCCAACATAAAGTCTAGAACTCTTTTAAATAATATGCTTGTATTTAATTTAGGGTATATGTTTGTATTTAGTTCAGTTTAATATTACGCATACAATTGACATTTCTTTATAATATTATTTTATTGGTTGTTGTCTGGTTTTTCTCGGGGTGCATTTTAGTGTAATTTATTTTGATTGTACCCCCCAACTATATCGTCTTCATATAAATTACATCTTGGATATGTTCTTGTTTCTATGTCCTAGAATTCAACATATAGGTACCACATATCAAACTTCTAACATTTAAATATTTAAAAAAAAAATCTGGGAATTTTTTAATACCTTAGTCTCGAGATATAGCTTTCTACAAAACGAGAAGAGGAAGAGGTTGGTTCTTTTATTATTTTCCTTTAAGCTACTCTAAGGTTTATCTCTTACTTCGTTTAGAAATCGATTTTAGGATTTAAATTGTGAATTGAACGAACGCTCCCTGGTACGTAAATAACAAAACTCTACATACAGACAACAACCAACTATCAAAAAACACCTACGAACTATTTATACACGATTTTATTTAAATTAACACAGACATAATAACAGAATAATCAATAACATGGGCACGGCTGATATGCCTGTCGCAAGGCGGCTAAAGAGAAGCTGGTTGAGAGACCTGCTCACCTAAGGATCAATTCCGGAAAGAGGTGCTGCTGGGCACTTTCCTTTTATCATGTTTATTCTAATGTTCATTAATTCTTTCAACACATTCGCCAATTGTCACAACTGCTGACAGTTGTGAATTTAAGTTAGAAGAGAAAAAAAAAATTGTGATAGTTCAAAGTTTTATTTTCAGAAATCAGAAAGCGTGATATCACACCCTAACGTTTTATTTATGTATATAAGTACGTGCTACGTTCTTAGTCCCCTGCGTGTGCCTCCTTACTAATTCATTGTATATTTATTTAACACGTTCACGCCGTCTTAAATAGTTAATTATTTGGCACAGACGGCATTCCGGTGGCTCAAACTTGACTGCCTCATCGGGCGGCGTGTACCACCGGTGGCTCACGCTCAAATGCCGCCTCTGCCAAATAATTAGATATTTAACACTTTGACTGCCGAAAAAGACTACCTGAGAGTCATGCTCTCGTTTCTGCACAATTTTAATTTTCAGTTCGCTGACAAGAGAACAGTTACTCGATTTCAGGTGACATGGCAGCCAAAGTGTTAAGAGAGTAGAAATAATTTCTATATAGCTGAAAATTAAAATTTAACGTAAATTTATTTATTTATATTTATATTAATATAATTATAAATGTATAAACATTTATTTTTTAATAACAATTATAATTAATATTATAAAACAGAACTAGTAAGATAGTATTTTTATTGTCTATTTTATTATTGTTGGATTGCCAATACTGCATAATGTCCTGGAATAGCTCCAGCCTGATGGAGCGAACAGCATTAAACAGTTCCGGCGTGAACGTGTTAAAGAGGTTTAAATATACTTAAAAGAATTAACACCATTTATTTCTAATGTAATTTTTTTAAAAACGAATTCTATATTCTTTAATGCGATATTTTAGCCCCGAATCGATTTGGATTATAGGGTTAAAAGTTTCTATATAAATTGAGTTTGTGTAGGAGAATTTTTACAAATTCTACTATTTTAATTTACTTAAAGCTATAATGCCCCATATTGAGTTAGAGGGTTAAAAATTTCTATGTAAATGAGATCTGTGCTCTAATGCTTTCTACCATCAACCTACTTTTTTTTTAACGAATTTTGCACCTTCTTAGTACTATCTACATGTTATAATTATGGTAAGTGTTCATTAATTTTGGATTAACAGTAAATAATTCAATATGAAAATACAACATAGCGAAATAAATATATCTAAGATTTCTTAGTGCGAAATCTTCGAAAGAACCTATTATATAAGTGGTGCAAAAAGGATTTAAGGGTAAAATTAAATTTTTGAAATTTCATTGGTATATTTTAAATTCCAGAACATAATTTATCCCATGTCACTGAATAGAAACAAGAAAATATGTCAGATATAATTTATAAGATACGCAGGTATTTGCGAAGCCTTTGGCCTACTAGATTCTATGGATAGCCAATACACCCAGCCCTTACTGGTATTACTTCTTTGCCTTCTTTCATCAACGCGTTTGTATTTAATTCTATCGTTACCGAAAACAAATCATAGGCATATCCAATTACGGATATATTTCCACAAAGATTCAAACCCTTTCCGTAACTAAACACCTCCCTGATGACATATTCCAGAGCTAGATTAAATAAAACCCGAGATAGCGAATCACCTTGTTTCAAACCAGAGCGAACCTCAAGCTCTCAGAAATATAATTACGGACTCTAATTTTATGGTATGTTTTGGTCATGCACATGCATTATTTTTTAAGCAATGCTATGAAAAATACTGTTGTAGTCGTGAGAACGGCTCCAAAGTCGTTTTGGATAAATTGAGTTATTTTTGGCTAAAAAACGTCCTTTTATTTATTTCAACAGATTAAATCACCAAACTGGAAGGTAATTAGAAAATCATTATTACCACCTACAACTATCAGTCCCACAAGTACTCGTTCTTTATAAAATAAATGAATATATCATTACTATGTCAATATGAACCAATTTAAATCTGAGGATTAGAAGAAAATTAATCTGTTGTCGTTCTGGCGTCTCGAAAAACTTGTTGCATCAACCTTATCTCACGCAGTTTTTTAATGTTAATTTATTATCATGGGAGCAATCCGTACCCAAGTTGTTATTTTGTTAAAGTATTTTTTTTTTTTTTTCCAAATCGTGGCTTATTGTCTAAAAACTCTGACAAAAACTTATGAGTTTGTTAGGAAATATTGGAATCAATCTACTGAACCAATCCAATTCCGCTTCCGTGTTAGGGCATTACATAAAAATCAATCGATATAATAACTAATCGACATAAATTACAGGAAGACATAGATAGCATAAACGCCTGGGCAGAAAAAAATTAATTGAGTCTAAATGGAGAAAAAACCAAGGCTATCCTGATCGGCTCCAAGCATCTCATTAATTCCCTTTCTTACTACCCTCTACTTTACCTCAAAGGCCAACCTATCCATTTCCATCTCCATATCAGAAATCTTGGAGTGATCTTTGACCAGCATTTGTCGTGGAGTAACCATATTTCCCAAATCACTAGAAAATCCATCGCTATCCTCAAACAGTTCCGCAGATCCCGTGATTGCATGTCCTCCAAAACCCGTCAACTCCTTGTTTCCTCTCTTATATTTCCCTATTTTGATTATGGCTGTCTTGTATACGGGGGACTGTCCGGTATGCCTGAGGCGAGGTTAAAGAGACTAATGAATTGCTTCATTAGATTTATCTTTGGTGTCCCCAGGCGCTCACACGTCTCAAGTTACTATGCTGAATTGAAATGGCAGTTTTTCGGCGGCAATATTTCCTTGGTGTATATCTTTTCCGAACGTTCAGAATTAAGAAGCCTCTGTATATCCTAAATTTATTTACACCTTGTTCCTCCATTCACTCCCTAAATACCAGATCCCAAACCTTAAATCTATACATCCCTTCCTACCGAACTGCCTCCTTTACAAAATCATTTATCATCCGTGGTGCCTCCTTTTGGAACTCTTTACCCGCTTCTATCCGTAAAAATGCATCCCTTACATCTTTTAAAACCCAATTATTCCTCCACCTCCTTAATCTTCAAACTACGGCAACTATGTAAAATAATGAAACCTGTTTTAATTTGCAAGACTTATCTGTGTTTGTATACATAAATGTTGATTCTATTTTATTTATTTTTTTAAGTTCAAATGGTTGAAACTTGTCAACTTATATTCTAATTTCTTATGCTATTGTTTTTTTTTTTTTTTGTTCAATGAGACTCGCTTTTATTTTATTTCTTTAATTAACAACTTTGTTCTAAACTAGCCAGGCAAATGACTCTGGATTTGTGCATATATAGTTATTCTTAGAGAACATGACGTCCCAGAATAAAAATACTTATTCTTCTTCTTCTTAAAAACTTTTACATCTGTAGTACTCTTCCGTTGTTCCCATAAAGATAGATATAAAGTTTATTTTCTTCTTGCTGTCAATGAAAGATATATTCGTACATACCTTCACCAATTCTCAATGTAAGCAAAACTTCGGCAAATGCCTAGAGCAAATTATCTTGCGCTTTTTTGGCAAAGTTCATTGTAAATTATAAATTTCTGAATCGGAATGAGTTCTAGTGTATGAAGATACACAATATCTAGTTCTCGAATAAATGAAAAAAAAAAAAAGTTCTGCTCCTTAAATAGAAAACAATGTATATTACTAAGTATTTAATGGAAGGGTAATAGTTTGTTATATAATATAATAAAAGGGTAATAGATTATTATATAATCACGAGTCTTTTCTGAAAAATTTTACCTCACAGCTTTGCTATACACAGATAATGGAGCAGTTCTTTAAAAAAGTGATTTTTTTAAACTGACTTCGAAAGAGGAGGTTACTCAATTCGATACATATGAGCATTTTTTTTTTGCTTTTTTTATTTTTTATTTTTTATTATTTTTTTTTTTACCGATTACTCGTGAGATGGATGGCCTAATTGGAACGAAACCTTTTGCATCTTGTAGAGTATTTTCCCAATGTGGTCCCATTAAAACCTTTTTTGGCTTCTTAATTTATTTAAGAAGTTATTGGGAAAAACACATGAAAATAATTATTTAATTATCGCTCAAAATATTTACTTATTAGAAAAACATGTGGCATATATATCATAAGGTATGATCCAACAAACTCATAAAACACGTTGATAACTAACATACTACTCATAAACTATCCCCCCTTTTATATTCTCAATTTAATTGGTTGATTTTAAGTTATGCTCAGAAATGTTTTAATGGTCGATGAATCGGTTGGGATAACCAACCAATCAAATTCTAAATTAAAAGAGTGGGGGAAACATAAGCAGTCTTTTAGTTATTGCCATGTTTTAAGTGCTTATTGGATCAAACCTTATACATAACCTTAAATCAATTTTTAACGATAGATTGAAATAAAGATATAAAATATCAGTAGAATATAGTATGAAATACATTTTTATGGTTCCGGTGAAGATATTGTTGTTTTGACCCTGCTCCTGGAAAATTTTGCGAAGGAATAAAACTCAAGAAATTTTTTTGGGTTGTTTAAAAGATTATAGATTTCAGGAGATTATAGCACATTAAACACCGATAACAGTAAAAAAATCCATAATTATGGATGGAGAGCATAATTATAAAACAAAAAAATTCATAGAATTAAAAGAAAGGCAGAGCATTGAAAACTCTTTTCAAAGCAGATTCGTAAAATCGTATTGTTTTAAATTAGATTTTGATTTCCGACTTCCACTCGCTATGCACATTAAAAAGGAATTTAACACTTTCTGGAAAAACTCATTTTCAGTTGATTTAGGGGCCTTAACAAATGATCAAGGCACCTCTGTCTGCTACCGGATACACTTGGTCACTGTCGGATTTTAATATACAACGTAATCATAAAATCGGGTGCGGAATTTTCTTTTTGGAGTGACACTTTTGTTATGTTATCCGGATTACTATTATCGGTTTTTAATTTTGTTCCTGCAACTATTGAAGTCTTTAGATGAAATGCCATGAAATGTGTTCAGTGAAAAGGCAATGAAATGTGATAGACAGATGGCAGTAAGTGCCAAATTATTGATTTTAAGAAAACAAAAGCCTATTTATTAAGCTTAAATATGATTCGAAAAATAAGAAAATATTATGGATACGTCCGGTCATGAAATTATTATTTTCTTCCATCTCCATTCCATCTATGATGGTTAATTTTCTCATTTTTGTCTTCTTTAAGTTACGATAACGTCCCTAGCTTGTAGCACTCACAGGATTTAGGTAGGATTTTATATGAGACAACCTACTACTTCCAAAACCTACTAATGTCGATGAGACAACCTACTATTGTACATTCCAAAACCTACTATTGTCGATGAGACAGTCTAGAGACGAAAATCTTAAAGGTAGTCATTCATCAGGAATTGTTTCCACTTCGAGGCAGTCATATTCTCAGGTACCGAATTACCAAACGTATCTGTTGTGTATAATATTTCCCAATAAAACTTGTCCAAAAACGGCCAAAATCTCAACTATAGGCGGGCGCAAGCGACGGTGCTCCTTCTTTATAGAAACTAGAGAAACGGGGATAGAAGCCTGGCCATTACGTGGGGTTCATAGGGTTTTTGGCGTTTTTAATTTATTTTTCCGTAATTAAAACCCGATTGAGTAAAATATTATTTGAAAAATGTCTAATAGGTATTGCTCGGTCCCTCAGTGTTCAATTAGAAAATCAAAAGACGTGTCATTCCATTTATTTCCAAAAAATAAAAAGCTTCTTAAAGAGTAGATTGTAAAATTAAGAATAGATAAGCCTGTTTCGAAACATATGACGATATGTAATCTTCATTTTTTATGCAAATAACATTGGGACCATAGAGTCATAGGTTTGTTTTTCTTTTTTAATTTTCCCCATTTTTGTATTACATCCGTTGTGCTTAATTGCTCAAAGTTTTTAATGCGATGCCTGAAAGTTTTGACAAATAAATAAATAATATGACAAAGAAACTAAGCTGTCATGAAAATGACAGCTGCCATAACAATGATTGTATGAATAGGTAATTAATTTTATTACTAACCGAAAAACGTAGAGTAAAGGTACATTGATGTGTTAGCATTTATCAGAACTACCAGCTTTACACGAAAATATTTTATTATTATTAATAAATTTTATTTCCACTTTTCTTTGATGGGGCAGTTCTAACTGTTTTTTTACTTCTAGATATTATTATGTAACCACATGTAATTATGTGGTTTGCATCAAGGATAGTCTGCCCTTTATTTAATGGTCTTTTAAAATTACCAATTATCTTTATCACATCAACTATGTCTATCCCCGTTCCTTCTGACATTTTGCATAACTACTAGCGCACCCTATAGTCGATTGCGCCCGCGAATTCAGTGGCGCACCTATAGCATCTTGAATTGGCCCGATTTATGATACATTGGAGCAAAACTGTACACCTCCTCTCGGAAAAGGGATGTATGTATGTAAATAACAAATATCGAAGATAATATTCCGCAAAGGAAAAAGATTGTCATTTTGAAAAAAAAGTTTGATGTGTCTTCCCGATGGGACATTGGTCTTCACAAAAACCAAAGTAGGCAGGATGTTGAAAGGTGTGTACTGCGCGCACCGCAATCGATTATCAATTTTCTGTGCGTTTTCATAAAATTGAAAAGGTGTCTATTATAATATAAAGTTGATTAAAATTGATATAATTGTAATTTAGAGGCCCGGGGTAGACGAACGTGGTATAGCGCTACCTGGGCGGGTTGGCTTTGATTTCGCGAGGGACCCACGGAATAGATCTCGTATTTATCATTATAGATATAACAACCTACTAATGAACCTAACTCACTGGTAGTGTACGAAGAATATGATTAGTGTATCAAATAAAAAAAAAAAAAAACGACTTCGTAAACCTGACACCTGTACAAAACACACTTAACCCGGCGCTGGTCGCGCCCCTCCGTGAGACACCGTTGGTCGCGCGTGAGCAAATTGCTCACACCTCAGTTTTTGGCTATTCTATTATTTTTAAGTAGCATTCTTCGTCATATTTTTGTTTCTTTTAATTTAGAATATGTTTATCAATAAATTATTAATTTATTTAAGGTGTTTTCATCAGTTTAATGCATTCATTGTACTTGTTTTATAGGAGCGGAATGAATAGAAGAGAGTAAACAAGAATAAATGCTTTATTAACACGATTTTTAGTTAAAAAAATAAGTAGTTATTGTAAGAAAAGTGCAGTAGCATAAATTAACCAAAATTATAAAAAGAAAAATAGGAAATTATTAGTAGAAAAAAAAATTATAAAAATATAAAAAATCGCATAAAGTTGGTACCATTGGGATAGGAAGAATCTAATGAAAACAATAACGAATAACAATCTAAAAACGAAATACTCCGTTTTACTCAAAAATATAAAAACTAATCTAAGCTTTTACTAAAAAATCGAAGAGAAGAGACGAAAATACTTAGTCCTTTTTTTCTTCCGGACGAACCTCCAAAAGCTGTAATATCTTCGCAGCACATCTTGTTCCACTCATTTTCCGAACTAAACTAACTAACAGAACAGTTACAATATTTTATCAAAGAAATACAAACGTGTACTGACAAGATTTGGGCTCATTACAGCGGAGATGGGCAAGTCCGTGCAGGTCTCGGAGCGGCCCGCACGGTGGCTCAGTTCTGTGTCACGGATGGTCGCGCTGTGAGCATTTTGCTCACGCTCACGTTTTTTCGAACAAAACGTTTTATTGGGGCTTAGCGCGGCAATTTTTTTTTTCAAAAACAACTTCCTAAAGTGAGTTAATGTATAAATGACAAATAGAAAAAATGTCAGAATTAAATAAAAAGAAATAAGCGAAATACACAAGATTTTTGGCAAGTTTGAGCAAAATGCTCACAACGCGACCAACGCCGGGTTAAAATCTGTATAAAAAAAAATCACTTTTTTTTTAAGAATCAGAATATTGCTTTCTATAAATTACCTTCCGCCTCTAAAAAGTATGAAATAAAAAACATTTTATAAAAAAAAAATTAAACCGACTTCGAAACCTGGGAATCAGTAAAAATAAATGCACTAAAAAGTATGAAATAATTACCTTCTGTTTTTATGAATACGCAGCAAAATTGAAAATGACATGAAAAGCGGAAAACGCATTAAAACGGATAATGTTTTTTTTTATTAGTACGAATACATATTAACTGTTAATAAAAATGATTAAATTAAAATATTAAATACCGTGTTTAGTACATCACAATCTTTTCGGAGGCGGCGCAAAATTTAAAATTGTTAACACTAAAAATTAGGACAATCTTAAAATTCTCAATCGATTTTTTTATTTTGCGCCGCCTCCAAAAAGATTGTGATGTACTGAATATGGTATTTAATATTTGAATTTAATAATTTTTATTAACAGTTAATATGTATTCGTACTAATAAAAAAAAAAATTATCCGTTTTAATGCATTTTCCGCTTTTCATACCATTTTCAATTTTGCTGCCTATTCGTAAAAAAATAAGGTAATTATTTCATACTTTTTAGTGCATTTATTTTTCTGATTCCTAGGTTTCGAAGTCAGTTTAATTTTTTTTATAAAATGGTTTTTATGATAAACTAAATTTTAATCGGAAAACAAAGTTATATAAAAAAATATATATATATATATCTCCAGTAAACTTTGAAATACTTGAAAGTTCGTCCGTCTACTTACTTTAAATTTTCTAAATACAAATTCCGGCCACCAAAGGTGACTATGGATATTGCATAAGCAATCCGAAATTTCATTGTCGGCCGATACAGATATCACCAATAACAAAATCATGATCCAAAGCACCTTCAATGATATGAAAAATAATTTTACTATCCTGGGACGTATTACATGCCATTTTGGCTATATATTAAATTAAATAGTTTCATATAAAATAAAAAATTGGTAATAAATGTTTCATTAATTTCTCCGGGATATTTTTTTTTCGGCACTTGAGGAAAAAATAATCTTTAATATAATAAATAGATGCATGTATGGTGACGTATTATGGAACAAATAACGTATGGGCATGGAAATACCAATGATAAATAATAAATAAAAATAATTACAATAAATGTATGCCTAGCTAATGAAGGACCGAAGTGCCTATTAATGGTGAAAATAATAAACTAATTGAAATCGAAGAAGACTGTCTGAAACAGGAACTTGCTCTCACCGATATTTCCATTCAAAGCTGTGGGTTCGTCTAACCATTACAAAGTCGGTTAGAGGACTGATTGCAGTTGATCATGGTGAATGCACTCGTACATTTGATTTGGGAAAGCTGTTCGAATGGAAATACAATGGTCCATCAATGGAGTTTCTTCGACTAATTGAATGAGTCCTCCATAGACAAAGAAAGGTGAGTCGAATGGTTGGTTAGTGGCAGGAATGTTGTTCTCCGAAATAGAAGATTTTTAATTGCCACATGATCAAGAAATTGAAACTAGATCATACCGAATGCATGTCGTATAAGATGTAATAACATCTGATAAATGCTGACTGTGCTCATTACCCAAGTGGGATTGTGATGAATTTGTTATTGCCCATCTCACAGGGCGATATAATAGAACTGTTATCCTTTCGTTAGGTGTGGGAGAGAATAAAGGGGCGACCCCTAATGAAAAAGGTAAAGGTTCTACTATCTGTGAGATACGCTGAAAATATCAGCCCTGGCGATGGGGCTGGAGGTACTACCTGGAAAGTGTGATATCATTGAACGGACTGATTCCACGATATCGGACACTGAAAACTTAATAATGCCTCATGATGTACTGAGGGAGGCTCAACAGGTCTTGGAGACGGCTAGGCTCTTCTTTAAATGTTTAAATATTCGACAAGAAAATATTTAAAAAATGAGTACCTGAAAATAGTTGGACTTGTTCCCCCACCCCAGTTGCTGAACACGCAACTGCGATAAAATCCAGAATGATAGCAATGGACCTGATGTGATTGGGATGTATTCTCCTCCACAAACACCTATTATGAAAGTGTCATAAAATATTAAAATATATAACAATAAATTGTTAAAAGTCACACTTAAGTATGTGATGACGATTTATGTTAAGTTTCGCTTCAACCATTGTTATTATTAAATGATTTATATTCAATTTCTAAAACGTAGACACATCTTTTAATTGTGGTAAATTGCCCTTATAGTGGCCATAAAGGAAATTGAAAGGGAAGACAGAGGAGGGGTCCAGAAGAGGCTCTTGAGGGCCGTTGTCGCTAAATATTAGATAGGATATAGAGCTCTCTCTCTCGTTCTCACTCTCTCTCTCTCTCTCTTTCTCTCTCTCTTTCTCTCTCTCTCACTCACCCTCTCTCTCTCTCTCTCTCTCTCTCTCTCTCTCTCTCACTCCTCTCTCCCTTTCGGGATTAATGACGAGTTGGAAAAAACCCTCGGGTTTGGGTTGATGTCTTTACAATGATTCTTACCATTTTTTAGTTATAATTCCTAGTTAACTTCACTCACTCGATTGAAGGATATCATGGTAACTGCGTCCATATTGATTAAAAATGGTGTGATTGTAACGGAAGAGCCATGAAACATTGGTAACTTAGATGAGGGGTTTTCAAGCAGAACGTCAAAGAAAGACATATACAAATATTCACTACTGAGAGGTCATAATACAAATGGCTGGCAGTACGTGGCCTCGGAGATATGCAACGTGCCAACCCTTTTCCAAAATTGTAAGTGAGCAATCCTCGTACAGGAAAATATACTATCTAGATCCAATTATGCAAATTTGAAGTGGCACAAGGTATCACACAATTTTCAATTGATATTTTCTCGTTATTCTTTTAAATAGCATCAAAAATGTTCTGAATTGACAAAGAAATTTTCTTTAAAACTTCCAAGTTTCCAACTTGTTAATAGTAATATAAATGAGGATTTTAAATTATTAATTATTTTAATAAGTTAAGAAAAATTTCGAACGAAACATTATTTTGACCTTCAA
This sequence comes from Aelia acuminata, assembly GCA_911387785.2. Taxonomy (NCBI): domain Eukaryota; kingdom Metazoa; phylum Arthropoda; class Insecta; order Hemiptera; family Pentatomidae; genus Aelia; species Aelia acuminata. Next base: position 148,178,827 of record OU426979.1, on the reverse strand, counting down.
TGAGACAAAACCTATAAGATGTATTTCTTAGAAACAAAATCCTTAACTTATGTTGCCTTGGAGCAGCAATTCTATGCACGGACAAGATATTACTATTTTATTTTTCAATAACCCATATAAACTTAACCATAGGATCAGGGGGGGGGGGGCTCTTGGAGTCCATTATTGTTTCTCCACACTGTTTCGCACCTAAATTATTAAATAAAAAATCGGGAAAAATAGTAAGTAGTTGTCAGAAAAACATTCCAGATTAATGTAAACGTGAATTGAAATTTTTCTGCAACATTTTATATGCAGAAGAATTAGTTGACTCAAACATAAAAGAAAAAGAAAAAACTGGTTGTGGGCTCGCAGATATAATTTAAAATTATTGAACTATAATTTTATAAAGTCATTGATAATAAATTCTAAACAAATTATATTTTTTACTTTCACTTACCTATATATGAAATATATAGTAAGAGGAAGTATTGCGATCGTGAAAATTTTCGACTTCCGGTTTTCAACGGAAATACACGTTTTGGGACCCCCTGAGTCGAAATAACCAAGTCCCGCGAAATGGTCTGTGTGTGTGTGTGTGTGTGTGTGTGTGTGTGTGTGTGTGTGTGTGTGTGTGTGTGTGTGTGTGTGTGTGTGTGAACAGACTAGCTCAAAAACTATAAACCGTGGGAACCTGAAATTGGGTATTTAGTGTAGGTATATGTCCGCGATGTGACAGCAAAAATTTCATTAAAATTGCTCAAAGGGAGGGGGTACTTTATTTAATAACTTTTTACGTTTTTTTCGATTTTCTCAAAAACGGCTCTAACGATTTTGATTAAACTGAGTATTTGATCGATTTATATGCCCGAAATATGACTGTAAAAATTTCATCAAAATTGATTAACCGGAGGGGGGACTTTACTTAATAAATTTGTATCATTTTCACGTGTTTTTTTTATTTACTCAAAAACGGTTTTAACGATTTTGATCAAACTTGGTCTTTGATGTATTTATATGCCCGAGATGTGACTGTAAAAATTTCATCAAAATTGATCTACGGGAGGGGGGACTTTACTTAATAAATTTTGTATCATTTTCACAGGTTTTTTTATTTACTCAAAAACGGCTTTAACGATTAACAAAAATAAGATATGAATGTAGAAAAATGTGTGACTTTGGGAAATGATTATTAGCAAAACACGTCAATTTCTAATCTAAGTAAGTTGGTAAGTGAAAGTTGTGTGTTGCGCGCACGCACCAGATTTTTCTTTTATGTACCCGAATAAAAAATTCTAAAAAAGTGTAAATTAGTTGAACATATTATATATCATGAATAATGAATTTTAGCAAACATGGAAATGATATTTCTAATTATCTATAGAAATGACTTTCATTCTCCTTTATAATTTTTTTTTCTTTCTATCCACTTTTTTATAAATATATAAATATTTCAATCTCATGAAATAAATTTTTAAAAAATGTTTAAAGTTAATTACCAAGGAAATAAGAGTATGAGTTTTCTGATTTTTGGTTTGTGATTCCACAATCACAAACCAGTATAAAACAGTTTTTCAAAAACATTGAATTCACAGACAACAATACAGAACAAAACCAAAGAAAACTCAGAAAAACTCAAAAAATCAGAAAACTCCAACCATCTAAACACCACCGAGACTCCCCCTAAACAACATAATAATTTACCGAAATACAAATCGCTTACATACATAAAAGGCTTAACCCATAACGTAATAAAAACATTTAAAGATATGGATGTAAATGAATTCAAATTTTCTTTAAAACCAAAACATCACATCAGAAATATAATTACTAAAACAAAAGACCAAATACCAATATTAAATCAACGCAACCTCATATATAAAATACCTTGTAAAAGCTGTGACAAATCATATATTGGAGTTACCTCGACCGATTTAAAAACGCGTATTTATAATCACAACAATAATTTAAAAACAAAAACAGCATTATCCAACCATGCAAAAAACAATAGGCATGAGATAGACTTTGAAAATACAAAAATACTTCATAGATCAAACTCGGGACCAAAAAGAAAAATTTTAGAAGCTATCTACATTGCAGCAAATCAGAAAGAATTAATGAATTCAAAACTAGAATCGGCCAACATTTCCTTACAATATTCTCAAGTTATCAACCACATTCTACAATAAAATAAAAAAAATAATGCACAACTTGATCGGTCAATTTAAAGCAGTGGGGGCTGGGGTGGGGATGTTTATAATAAAGAAGGACTTAATCCATTGGTTGATTTATAGAAGCAGTAGACGGATGTTTCCCATGTTTCCAGTAAAGGTATTATATTAAAAATTTCAGTAAAATATAATATAAAAAAATATCTTATGACTTTAAATTTTAATTTTTTAACATTATATTAAATAGAATCCCTACGTGTGACGAAGATGAATCTCATCAAAAATTTTTTTAGAAATCAGACGTTGTCCACTAGGATAATAAAATACTGGTATGAAAATGCTAAAATAACTAATGACAATAAAAAAATATTGTACAAAAAATATTTTTATATAATTATAACATGATAAATATTTTTAGATGAATATGGTGCCAAGCACCGAAAGCTTCTGATGTAAGAACAAAATAAAAGAGATGAGACTGTTTAAAAATAAAATGGGTAAATTATTATAATATAAAATACATACAACAGTCTACTTATCCTATCATGATTCGTTTATTTTTAAATTTTGCAACTTCAAAACATTTATAGACAACTCAAATATTTTTTATTGCATATTATTTAAAGAAGAACCAAAAAGAGTTATTCCAAATTTAATTTTTATTTTTATTAGGCTGGTTGGAAGATGCTACAGTGGGAGTCCTAAATTTTGCCTATCCAGGTATAATTAGGCTAGGGATCTTTGACGAGGAACTGACATCGTACAGGCTGAGTACGTCCATTTTACATCCTATCCGAGGGACTGCATAGCTTGTTGATTGCTGCAGCTTTCCAATTGACTGACATCAAGCAGCATAGTTGCGTTATCAGCTAATTACACAGTCAGTCATGACAGAGCAAATAAGGTCTCCCCTTCTTCTCACTCCTCGATCATACATATATTGTAATTGGAACGATACAGAGATTAGGACCCTGCGCAAGGATGTCTTAAAAAATATATATAGCATTATTTTCTCCATGTTATTTAATTTGTTTTCAGATCATTACTGTTTCTTAAGTGTAAGTGTCCACTTAATTTGCTAATTAGAATTGTTTTATCTAAATTAGGCTCGTTTCTTAGCGGCGTAAATTGGACTCAAACGTCCATAAAACACTTCAATCAAGGCGCACATATTCATTAAAGGCTTGAATTATAATGAATCTTCTAAGCCAACAGATAGCGCTCAACTCGCTAGTTAGTCGTAATTTATTTAACTGATTTTAAGACTGTTTATTTTAGCGGGAATAAATATAAATCGTTGTTCAAAGAAGACGTTATCCTCTCATTTCCGTCATTTAAATGATAACTGAAATATATTTTAAGATTAAGACAGATATCACCTGGAATTATAATTAACAAAATGATCTGATGTTAGAAAAAAAACATTACTAATGTCTGGGATTCAGATTATGCCTGCAATCATAATAAGCCATCAATTTTTTTCTCTACCTCGCTTTTTGGGCACACTTTTTGTTGCGGTCTAAGTTTGAGGGTTAGGAAATAACCCTTTAAGGGTAATATCTGTATAAATTTAATATATCATAAATAGAAATATACAATCCAAAAATTATAAAAGAAAAACTCAATCGTAGGTACGAATGTTAAGTGGAACGTGCGTCAAACAGAAGTTGCACTCTTACTGTCGAGTTATTAAATGCTTCTGGCTTCGGGACTCGAACACTTCTTCTTATCTCTCTACTGAATATCCTTTAGGCCATTAGAGGCAAAGCATATCAGCCACCTAAACCACTAGGTATAAAGGCTGAAAGAATCAATTTCGGCAATGATAAAGGAACAATAATTTACTGCTGCCGCAAGACAATGTACCCGGCCAGACACTTCTAAACACAGGGCGCGAAAAAAAGATCTCATTGAATTTCTTCACTATACCACTGCTATAACGTTTTTTCACACAATGGCTAAATATCATTAAGGCAAAATATTTTCAACATTAGTGGAAGTAATTAGTAGTAGTAAGAAATTGAGATAAAACAATTTCACCATTCGAAAAGCAAAGATTGCTACCAGCAGGAACCAAACAGTTGGCTTCAACGACAACCAACTACCCATAGAATATATTTGGATATGATAGAAGACATATGATATCTAATTTTATTTTTTTTTACTAGCTATATACATTTTGATATATTAAGTTATATATTGCAACGTAAAAACAAAAAAACACGATTTAAAATAGTTCTAGACTTTTTGTTAGAACAATTAACAACGTTTCTAGTACATGTCCGTGACTGTTCGAGCATTTTTTAAGTTTTTCGGGAACCTTCTAGAGGAGCGACGGACTGGAGTATTAGTCTCTGAGCTCTGAAAATCTAATCATATTAGACTGGGTCGTTTCAAGTTGATACTTTTTGTAACATTGTTAATTATTTTTATTGTTTATCTGACATTGTGAGATATAATATTTTGATAATAAAAAATATTTAGACCCACATAAGTGTTACGTTATGGTTTATATTGGTCACACTTTTGAGAAATAATATATTAATATTATCCAAGCGTTAGTGGCTAAATGAGTTATCTCTCACAAAGAAAGCTTTTTGAAACATTTAAATCTCCTCCTTTAATTTGTATACCTTTAACCTCTTCTATCTCTGCTTCGTCGAAAACCCACTTTTAGGGTCTTTGGAGTTGAGTTTCCGGTTGACCTTTAGTAAAAGCCTACCTGCCTGCCTAACAATGGACATCGTTCTTTAGCTGTGAAATATTTTCGCGTCACGCAACTAACCCTGTAAGTTTTCTTCTTATTAATGTAAATACTATGATTTTCACTATTTTCGAGCTTCTCGGTAATAAACAAGCAATACAAGATAAATATGTTATGCAGAAATACACTCAAGTCCTTAAGTCCCCTAAACACACTACCTTTACGTAACAAGACATTCATCAGCAGATTTTTTTTTCCAGCTTTCTAGTCATAGTTTGTAAAAGAAAATTAGGCTTAAAAAATTATCATTAACATAAAAAATTAAACAAGAATGTATTTGTAATGAAAGTTTACTTAAGACTTTTTAATAAATAGGAAGTTGAATAGAATGAACAATTTTTTTTACCCTAAAGTAATATCCATGAGTATATTATATTGTTTCCTAATTAATAATGTGATTTTATTCGGATGAATGCAGGGGAATATTATTGAAATCGATATGATTGACGAGTAAGTTAAAAGCTCATAAATGACCAATATCATTACAACAGACCTAACAACTACCTAATACCGGCTTAAATAACAAATAAAAGGATCTACTAAAATGAAGAGGTTCAGAAACTTCTTTTTTTTAAAATAAATTAATCATTATCATCTTTTTAGTTATTCGCATAGATAATTACTGATCATTCTTGAAACGTATCACAGATCTTCGGCCCAGCTAAAAAGAGGCAATTGCAAAAATTAAAAACTTTTCAATCTAAAGTTTTAAGACTAATAAACGGACACTCCTAGGTACTTAATTAATTAAACTCTGCTTACAGTCTTACAACAAACAGCTGTCCAACAATACATACGAACACTTTATTCAGGCATTTTTGTTAAATTTCACGGACATAATGACAGACTAATTAACTAATTAGCCGCAAGCCCGTTGGAAGGCGGCTAAAAAAAAGCTGGATAAGATACCAACTCTCCTTTGTTAGTGTCTAGCCAGGAAAGCGGTTGGTTTGGTCACTTTCCTTTCCTCATGCCTTAATACTAACCCTTTGCAGCCATCATATTTGCTGATTGTCGTAGATTGTTGACAGGCGTGAATCAAGGCTTGAAAAAAAAAATAAAGAAAAAAAATATATATAATTTCTTTATTTTTCATACAAATTCAGTTTTCTGTAAATAAGGAGATGCTTTTCAATTTCGAATCGATATAGAGATAGAGTCCCATTGCACTTCAACAACAGCTGTAGGAAGCAAAGCATTGTGAGAGAAACCGATAAGAGATGCATTCAGTACGGGCCGTATCTCTCTAGGCTTTGTGTCCAATTCAAATTCTGCTATGTATTTCCCCTGTTCGTCATATGTGTAAAGATTCAAGATTTATGTAAAATATAATATTTTCTTTAGATCGAAATTAAATCTTTAGAGATTTTTGTTATACGCGTATTTCTTTAAAAAAAAAAAAAACTTAGGCATTACATAGACATACATATACATACAAAATACATAGACATCAATAACGGCTAGATGCCATAAATTTCATTTTAAGTCATTAATTGTTTTTTCAAAATAGTTACGATAATTTACTCCAGGGTAGGATTGAGAGCAGTATTCCATACATTTTTATTCCCCTCCTTCTTAAGAATGACAAATATACAGTTTACTATCGGAGCTACATTTAACCTTACAAACAAACGAGTTTATTGCCATCTCAAAAGTCTCATTGTTTTTGTGAATTTTGCTAATACATCACTTTATAAAGTTTTTAAAAATAAAAATTAATTTTAATCCATAGATTCTTTATAATCGTTTTTCATAACATTCTTTCTTATGAAAGAAGATAATATAAATGAAAATAAAAAGTATAATAAAAATTAACAAAAAAAATAGTGTTCATGTAATGTTCACACTTAATTGGAAATCTTGTGGACAAATATATCTCAATAATACCTATATCCCGCCAATTGATGAGGTTAAATATTTAGGTTTTTATCTGGGCAAAAGACGGACTCAAATTTGACTAAAACGAAAAGAACGGTGTTTTCTATCCAGACTACTTGACCTACGTTCAAAATTATCTTTAACAAATAAACTCAAATTATATAAAGTCTTACTAAAACCCATATGGACTTACGGGATAGAGTTGTGGGGTAAAGAAAATATGTCCAGTAAAAAAGAATACAGTCTTGTCAGTCAAGTGTTGCGAAGAACAGTCGATGCACAATTGATGTTAATGGCGATATAATACTCAAGAATTTATTTGGTATGTGAATGTGAGTGTTTGCGAAATATTCATATAACCTTTTATAAAGTATTTATTTTTTTCCTTTGAGATAAACGAAAGGTAATTGCAGGCCTTGATGACCTCATGGGTTTTAAGTGTTTAAGCCTCAACAAACAACAACAACAAAAAGAATTAGACAAACAATTTCTGACACAGCCAAAGACAATTATGAAAATCTTTACCCAAAACTGACCTACAATACAAGCCCTCTGACAGAACATTTAAGAGCTAATTTTTTTTGAACTTATGGAACGCTCATGAAGCAACCTATAAAATTAGCTCATTGCAAAGTAATTTGCAGATCCCAAATTCAATTTTGTCATATTAAAAACAAAAAACAAAATTATTACCTATAGCAAAAAAATAGCATTCTCCTTTAATTTGTCAGAAAATCGAAGTTTGGAGCACTAATTCTTTTTTTACATAAAATTTGAAAAATGAGAGTTATAGATAATTTAATGCGTATCTGAATTCAAAATTAAGAAAACTATTCGTATTAACACTATTTTTTCCTGAAATCGTATATAGTGTATCATCGAAAAATTCTGATAGTATAGGAAACTCTGCGATATAAAAAGAATCCTTTTTTGTTACATTTTTTTTTCTCCTGAATCATCGTTTAATTGATGTTAAGCTTATACACGATGGAGTACAGTTTAAAAAAAAATAAAAAATTGCGCCCTCTCTTCGTATATGTCAAATTTTGCTGATTATGTCTTCTTGTGGTCCTATGATATGATACAAACCTAAGTTCCTTTCGAAGGTTTTGGATTGCACACTCGGTATTTTGTGTTTGTGCACGAATTTCACGGAACCTCAAAGTTCTGCTACCTATGCCCAAATAGGTTTTGGTTTAGATATGGAGCTTGTTCATTAGAATGTCGAACGTATCGCTTAGTGAGTTGTTATATTTTTCATTTCATAATTATTATATAAAAAAAGTAATTACCTACTATGGTCATTAGTTAATGTTCCTAAAAGTACACTGTTTGATGATCCGTTTATAGAAGACTTTATAGACACCAGTGACACTTGTCCTTGCTCTAACGACTTTGTGCCATTCTCTGGACGAATCGCTAAGCGCAAAATGGTATAATAAAATGGAGAGGCCAGTTACCGGTAAAACATGAAGTTTACCGCGCCATGCTACATCTGTTAATGTCCACACCTAACGACTGCGCAGTAAAACCCTGCTCGATTTATTGCGTCGATTTATAGCAGGCTGCCTGTCCATGACGGACCGTGTCCTGTTGAGAGAGACAGAGAGAGTAAACTGTTTATGAAACTGCTGTGTCCTCCGAATACTCACTACTTCACCCTGACAACTATCGTAAATTCCTGTATCCATGCTCTCCTAAGATAAGATTCATGCAACTCATAGGTTACCGCTATCTTGCTTTATGTAGAAGTAATACCATTATAATCATATATCATAATATTATTTCTCAAACTTTTTTTTTTTTTTTTATTCAGTCGGATTATAAATCAAATGTAATGATTGAGCACCATTTTTTAGCTTATTTTCTCTTTCAGCCCCAGAAAATCGTCAGATCGTCCACCTTCCAAATACACGACGGCTATCGTGCGGGAATTGTGTGAGTTGCTGGAATTTACGGGAATATTCAATTTTGATCCGCAAATGCTGGAATATAATTCAACATTTTTCTTAAAATCCGTTCAAATTAGATTAATAAAAATAACTGACAAGGGTCCATCCTGTTTTTTAATCTCTTCTAAGGATATGGAGACGAAGTATTTTTGTGACAAAATATACCAGCCGCTTTGCGACAATACGGATGGATACCGATAGCTAACATATCGTGTAGATTTTTCAATCGGTGATAATTCTGATATTTAAAATACATTGAAAGAAAAATTGTTTTGTTTTGAGACACATTGAAACAATGTTTTTGTTTTTTTTCTGATTGGGCAAAACGACAAAACGAAAATCGGGGTCTTAAGTATGATATCCAAATTAAAATGAAATGATTGTATTATAATAAACTAGCACACCCAGGCGAAATATTCGCACTATAACCTCCTTAAATTCCACTTAATTACTACATGAGTACCAACACACCTTATATTTAGTATCGTACAGAGCGTATTTAGTGCGTCATGGGCATAGGTGAGGGTTGAAGGATAGATGGGTTTAAATTGTAGATTACTTCTTTTTGAAACATAAGTTTGAGGTATTTATATGGTATTTGTGTGTTTACAGGACCTCTTAGAACACTATGTTTGAAGGTACGATATGGTCATCTGACATTGTTTATTGGTGGGTTTGTTTTAAACAGACATGTCAGATGTCACTGAAAGAGCGCACCCTGGAAAACGCTGTATACTTATGTAAATACTCATATTGGTTTCGCGAAAAGCGAATGCGCTGATTTTATTGATTGAAATCGCATGTGTTTGCTTGTAACTCGCAAACGACGGCGACAGTCGGAAAAGTGTATATAACCAAAAATGTATCGACAAACTGAAAAAAAATACACCTACGAAAGAGCCTTGGAACCATTTTCGCTAATAATTGCAGTTTTTCGCTTACAAATTGCAAACGAAAGGGTTAATCGAAAAAATGATTGACACCATTTAGAAACCTCTACGACCATTTTTCTCGCAAAAACCGCGATTTCGCGCTTATAACTCGCAATCGAAGGCGACATGAGTGATTTGTATATTTTTCCGGTGTAGTGGTTAAAGAAAGCATTTAAATGATGCCTCATGAAATTTGATAAAGTATTAACACGTTGAGCGCCAGGGAAAAGATGATGTACTTTTGCCTGGGGCCAAAGCAATTTTTCCTAATTTATAACTTTAATATGATTAGAATGATACAAAAATTGCAAAAGAAATAAATAAAAAGTTTAATTTTGGCAATTAAACAATAATTTTGTGAGCGGTACGTATGTACCGCCCGGCCCCAGGGTAAAGCCCGCTACCTATAGTATACGGGGGCTGCCCGGTTATGACCGCGACGTCAACCCTTGTCCCCTTAAAATATGTTATTTTAATAAATAAGATATTTTGTTTTGTAAAAAAATAAATAAAATTAATTTATTTTATTTATTTATACCCCCCAAATTAAAAAAAAAAAAAAAAAAAAAAAAAAACATTTGGGCCAATTGCATTGGCGAATTGTTCGGGGCCGGAGCGGTCCAATATGCCTTGAAATCACGCTCGGCAGGCGGTCCCCTGGCCCAGAACAATCTTTTAGCTGGCGGGAGCGGGCGGTACCTGGGGACCGCCTCGGCCCCAGCCAATAGTCCAACAGCGGTACGATCGTACCGCTTGGCGCTCAACGTGTTAAAGATGTTATGGAACCTGACAAAAAAAAGGTCCTGAGTAATAATATATACTAGGTGGTAGTTGCCAATATGTTGTGTTATGTATTGAATATGAAACACAAAACATGTGATTTAAAAGAGTCTTAGACTTTTTTGTGGGAAGAATTATCAACTTTTCTAGTACATGTTTGTGACTGTTCGAGATTCTTCTTCACTTGTTAGTCTGTTAGAAATGTTCTAATTCAGACTAAATATAAGGAGCGATGGATTGGAGGATTAGTCTGGCTCTGAATCTCGAATCATATTGTTATTTTTTTGTTATTGCATCGTTATAAGTTGATAATTTATTTAACCTTGTTAATTATTTTTGTTTCTATGTTTGTCTGATATTGTGAATTATTATTTTCGTTATCAAAATTATAGTAAATTTATTTAAACCTACATAAGTATTACAGTATTAACTTTAATTGTATTAATTCTTAAGTTCAAACTTTTAGGTAGTGGGAACTAGGAGGAAGGTAGTACGCGGGAACTACAAGAGAATCTTAGGGGCCAACATTGCTTGTAAGCTTTTAATGACCGGAAAAAGGTGTGAATAAAAGAAAACGTTATGTAAACGTAACTCAAAATGTATCAAATTTTCTTATTGTAAATGTAAACTTGAAGATTGATCAATTCCCAAAATAAGTTCTAAATTACTGTAGGAAATAAATTGTACGTGAGTATGAGAACTCAATTCATTAAGAGGGCAAGAAATAAATTATGTTTGGTTTTATATTAAATCAAGGAACCTGGCGATTTATCACTAGACCGACCTACGATGTTTAATCCAGATGGCTTAGCAAAAGATTTTTTTTTCAATGTATGACAGTTTAGTCTGAGTAAATAAAGCAATCTACTATAAGGACTGCAGTTAGAGGCAGTAAAATCCCTGTAGCCCGAGAACCAATGGCTGACGAAGGTTTGGCTTTTTCAGGAGTCGTAAAGCCCAGGAGTCTGTGACCTGAAGATAATTGCCTTCTCTTCTCTAGTATCTACAAACTTATGTCTATAATTGATATTCTTAAAGAACTGTAATAAATAATGCTAATTATCTTAAGTAGTTGCAAATCGAAATAACATCGATATAATATCGATATAAAATCGAAATAACATAATTCAGTAAAAATTTTTATTGGGATTAGTTGGTTCTAATTTTATTTTACAGTGTTTGTAACTGTATTTTTGTTATTCTACAGACAAAAATGTCACAATAAAATTTGATCGATCAAATGCGATGGATCAGCGTTAAATAGATGTGAAGATTGGAAGCCCTACTTTGAAATATTGCCTATTTTTTAGGCCCTGATTTAGACACAACCCTAAAACATACATCTCCTTTATTTCATAATTAACATACAATCAAATACAATTAAACAGAGGATGAAATCTCTAGCAGATTTTCTAATCCAGCGATGAGACCTAAAAGAAGGGAACCGAATGCTGATGACATACAATTGGACATACCAGAATACAGACTACAGTTTAATATCAAGCCTGCAATTTTAATTGGAATTCCCGATAGATGTTCCTCCGAATATCAACAAGATGTTTGATCCCATCTCTGGATATCCGAGACCGTCGCAATTTCACATTCCCCAGGGTCATTAATGATGTTATAATGCACCAATTTTATGAAAAGTTAAATAATAATTACTGTGACACTAATACATGTTTCATATTAATTTTGTAATTTACGCAAAATTACAAAAATGTAAAATAATCATTAGAATAGAAAAATAATACCAACTTGACTAGAAGTGTAACTCTCACTCGAAAGTAACTGTGTTCTTTGTAAGTCGAAGTTATACTGACTCACTATTGGGTTGCTCACTGTAATAGAAACTTTCTGGAACTATCCAGAATCTCCTATAACGTTATAATCAAGTGAACAGTTGCAAAACACAATATTTACCCTTCCCGCAACACAATCTGCTATTTTTTTCTTTATAGATAGATATTCAACAGTTACCCTCAAATATATGGGTGGTAAAATTAATAATAAAAAATTAAGGCATGGATAAGGGTATACAGAAACAAACGGAGGTAAGCGAGATTGGAAACTAAGCTGAGAAAAAGTTTTTGAAGAAAAAAGATTGACTTCGCCCGGGATTTACCACGTAACATGTGCGGTACGCTTCCACGGAGCCACCGAGATCACATCCAAGGCAAGACAATCGCTCTTCGCTGACCCCCTTCCGACAAAAAAAAAGGAAGAAGATTGCACAATATATTTGATTTAGAAGATTAAAAAAAAAAAAATGAAGGAAGGATACCTCGAATTCCTTAAGCTCCTTTGAATAATATATATATATATATATATATATATATATATATATATGTAATTATACAAGACAATTCATAGGTTGGAACTAAAGAAATTTTCTTAAAACTAAAAATTCATATGCCTTATATCATATGAAACGGCTTGAAATGCGCTGTCAAATGACACCAATATCATAGTCCTTGTCAAATTTGAAAAAAATCTACAGCCATTTTTATTCATGATTTTTTCTGTTTCTGGACCTCAAATTTTTCAGTAATTATTTTAAGCATGAACCCATTGCTGTCCCTTCATAATTTTTATAGCAATCATTAATGACAGCCTTTTAAACTACACTGAATTTTTTCAGAATTTTAAAAAATGGGCTTTTTGAGTAATTCAAATTTGAAATTTTGATTCAAATGTTGAAAAACAAATTTCCAACCCTACTTTACTTTCCAATTTGATTCTCATGTTTCTCCAGCGGTACCATTGTCCAGGCTTTTGGCCCTCAATCGCTCCTATGACGGCGTTATCAGTCCGAACATTTACTTATTTTGATCTCCAACACTATCTTCTTACGAACCTTTACCCCTGGCCCAAATAACCCCCAAAGCGGTATTCACAGTACCCTAACGCATTTCAAGGTAACACTGAGTGAGCATATAAAGTACTTTATTTGAATTATAAAATATTTTCCCGCAATTGCAGCATCCATAATACATAGCAAATAGAAATTTTTGTACACTTTCAGTAAGAAGACCGATATAATTAAAATGATATATGCGTGCTCTGTTCATGTTATATATCTAGCAAACAAGCTTTAGTCATAATAACTGACATTACACATATGGATGGGACAGTATTAACACCCGACTGACTCCAGAGTAACAAGGTTCGGGTACTGGTGACATGTAGTTCCGCAGGGAGTAATACTGAATGACCTCGTTCCATCTAATTAATACTATTATAACATGGTGAATACATCTTCCTCTAACTACATCACGACTTGCAAATCCTCTTAGATGGTTGGGTAACATCTGTTTGACGTGGGCATACCGAAAATTACAAGTACTCAGTTATTTTAATAAATAATTAGATACTAGAGATAAATAGCAAATTTGTATTACTAGTCACCATTATATGTAGTTTTCTCAGAACATCATTCTTTTTCTTCAGTTTGATTTTAATTACGTTTTAAATTAAACTTCTTTAAAGGTGGTAAAGTTTTTACACGTGTTGAAGATAAAAAAATGTCGACTATTTCTAAAGGCAGTACTGATGGTATCAAAAATTTCATTATGCGTTGTATTGTTTAGATTACAAGGAACAAATTTGGTATCGTTCATATCTACGTTTAAACAAATCATGTGTCCTTAATTCGATTTTAATGAAAATTTCGGATCTTGTTCAGGTAGTAAAAATATGAGAGTGGCTCGATGGCCGAATTGGCAAACACGTTAGGTTGCTTGCCTCTGACAAGCTCAAAGATAGCCAGTTCAAAACCCGGATCCAGGGGAAATTTAATATTCCCCCACTCTCTCCCCTGCCCGAGAAAAACCCGTATTGCCTAAAAGGCTAGGAATGAGAGAAAAAAAAATAACATAGAAAAATAAGAAGTAATATAATTAATATTCATGTAGGTATATAGAACCTGAAGTCAAAGACTTGTCAATATGTTAAATACCAGAAAATATCTCGAAAGCCTTGGTCGCTGAAGGAAATTTCGTGAATATAATATTCTTTTTTCTGTTCCCAGGAGGTTTTTTAAAATATATCTAGGGTAAAGGCACCAATTACTGACACTATAAGAACCGTTTATTGGTTTTTCATCAATATCTCTCTTATTTATTGGTGCACCCTAACTAACTAAGCTTTTCTGTTAGGCCAATATCTATTCTTTCATTTCTGATAGTTAAAGGTTTTTTAATAATGAATTAATTACCTTTTTTATTAAAAATTTGGACGCATGTTTTTTCTCCTATTACTGACACTTAATCACCAATTACTGACACTATAAGGAACCAATTACTGACACCCTGTTACAACTTAAAATAATTTTATTTAAAGCTTTAAAATATAAATAAACAGCAAGGTAAAAGTAATTCAAGTAAATATATTTAAAATATACAAAATAATTGATAAATAAGAAGGGATACACTATTGGTAACTAAGACAGAGATGTGATTGTCCATCTCAAAATTTACAAACTATCATTTGCTTTGTGCGTTTGGAAATAAAAACTTTCTTCTAGCTTCAATTCAGATTAATCTATTTGTAATGGAAGTTCGAACAAGAATTGGTCGTTCGAAAGAATTGACGGATTTGCTAACCGTGCGATAACATTATTAGGTTCTATTGATATCACCTCTTCTTTGAATTTAAAGACATTTTTCATACGATTACAAGCTTTCATACATTTAGCAATCATAATCCCATCTACAATACTCAATATACAACACGCAACGCGGATATTCTTTTTCTTGGTATATATATAAGCAGTAATGTAGTCACCCTCTCTTACTTTTGAGCATTCCATAAAGTGATTGTTGAATCTAGATGAAATCTGATCCAAATCTCTCACTGCTTTTTGTTTAGCTACTAGCTCTTTTAAGGGTTTGTCGTCCTTCTTAGTTGAATTTTTATTTTCTATTGTTGATATTTCTATTATAACTCTATCGTCGTCCATTTTTTCGATTAAGGAAGGCGATGTTATCCCAATAACATCTTCAATGGTTTCGACAATATCCAGTCGTGTTTCTTCAACATCAGAACCACCTAATGTTGTTTCAGTAAATTGAACAGAAACATTTGCATCTCATATAGCATAAATTTCGTGATTAGGAAGAATGAAATTAATGAGTCATCCAATTGCACTTGCTCATCATTAAAAGGCTCATGTTCTTGGTCATTCTCTTTCTCGGTGGTCCCATTTGACTCATCTTGCGGGTCACCCTGCACATGCTTGTCTTCTTCTTCGCTAGAAGTCTGGACTGTTATTTTTTTAAATTTTTTTGTTACAGAAATTTTCTTCTTTTTTTGTGACACCGCTTTCTTCTTTTCTCTCTCAGCTGCCTTCTCTAATCTAATCTTCTCCTTTTCTGTTTTTTTTCTAGCTCTTTCTGACACCCGTTCTTTCTTTTTCTGTTCATCTCCTGCTTTCTTATCAATTTTCTTTTTCTAATAATTTTTATTTCAACAGAAGAGGCATTACCTCCCTTTTGCGAGGTTTCACGATGTTTTTTCGTGGCTCTGGCCAATTGAGGGCACGTTTGAATGGACTTGGTACTGCTAATCTAATAGGTTTTATAGGCGTGATAGGCTGAATGTGGACAGCAGCTTTGACAGCGTGGTTGACAGGTTTGATTAATTTATTAGATTCAAAAGATGTATTGAACTCATTACGAATAATTAAACTGGTTAGTTTAACTGGATTTGTTAAACTGGAAGGTTCTACAAATTTTGCTATCTTGTGGTTGCTTCGGGATAGACAGTTACCAAATTCTTTGGGAGTCTCGGGTGAGACGAATTCAGAGGCATCTTAACCTACCGATGGAGGCTGGTTTGAAAGCGTTAGGTTGCTGGACCCTTCATCTGTAAGCTCCACACTTCTGTTTTCGCCTTCAGATGTATTCTGAATCTCGTCTGTATCAAGCTCCATGAAGCAACATCTTCGCATCCTTTTCTAAACCATGAAAAGAGATGAATCTTCAATACATCCAGTTCCTCGTGGTGACTCTTTGAACCTTTTCACAGTCTCTTCGCCCATGAACCTTTCCAGGATCAACAAAGATTGAAGAACTGCACCCTTTGAAGGAGGTTGTGAGCCTGTGGGGTTCGAAACATCACCAGAAAACAACGCGGTGGCTCTCATGTCCAGGGGACAAGTCCGCATTTCCTGAAGCCATTCTTCACTATGGATGGACAGATTAAAAGGAATGAACTCATCCAATAAGAGGCAAACATCGTTCTTCTTCAGCATCACATTTGGTGTGTTAATATGTTTTAATCGCCAATCGTGCACCTTCGTCTTCCAAATTTCTTTTAGGGATCGAAAAACAGAGACGTCCAGTGGTTCGTAAAGTGGGTGCTCTTTGGGGGCAAAGCAATGAGGATTATTTTCTTGTTGTGTATAAATTGGAGATTGTTTGTTATATAGAAGGAGTAAAAATACGTGGGAGAAGACTGTCAGTAACTGGCTATGCTCACTTTCAGTATCTGGTGTGCGTACATCCCAATTACTGACACTCCCAGAACCAGTTACTAACACCCCCTGTCAGAAATTGGATCCCATCGTTTTTTTAAAAAACGGACAACACCATTGCGTTCTACGTTAAAAAATTAGCTAATTAGACATTGGAACTAAATTTCTACGAAATACCCAGTTACTGACAAAAGTGTCAGTAATTGGGTAAAGGAATGTTTTTGGATACCCAAATCCTGACATCCCCAAAATATATTGTTTTATTGGAAATTCACATTGGGAAAAACTATTCTTATTATCTGACATTATCATCAAGAAGCAATGGTTATAAAAAACAAAATAGCGACTCACCTCCTTAGCCAAAACCTTAACGATCCAGCAGCTGAAGAAAGAGTGACTCTAAAGCTTGATTTCCGAGATTTAGGTTATCAATGATGACTTGATATTGGCGGAAATCAGAGGCTAATCGATGTACCTTTAATTTGGCGCATTTTTCGAATTCCTGGAGAGCTTGCAACCCTTATTATTCAAGGTATAAGGAGCAAGTGTCAGTAATTGGGTTAGTGTCAGCAATTGGTGCCTTTACCCTAATACATTCTCCATTTTTATTTTATTTTTTTTAAGATCATAAAATAATCCTAATTTAAATATTTGTTTTTTTAATTTTTCATTTGTAGAAAATCCCAATTATCTGTTTTTATCTTATTATAAAAGAAATAAATATAATTTTAAAAAAGTAGGGGAAAGCGGGGAACAATGAAACGGTTTTTTTTTTTTGTTTTTTCAAAGTTGGTGAAAATAATAAAAAAACTAAAGCTGGATTTCTGAAATTTGTATAGCATATCTTACTACAATGGGCGATGTAATAAAAAATTATACATTACATTTTAATGAAAACAACCACTGTTGATGGCCCGTTCCTTTAAAGGTATTCCTTCCTTCTTGGGATTAGACTATATAATTTTAATTTCCTATATAACAGCAAAAGTGTCTTCGTAGGCTGTCTCACTGTTCCCGTCTCACTTATAGGGCCTTTCCGTCTTTCATTACGAATTTCTGTTCATTGGCCGTTTAAAGGTTAATACAAAGAGTTTTAGCTGGTGAATAAAAGGCATTAACAGAATTTCGGTAAAATGAATAATAGTATCCACATTGTCAACTAGAAAACAACTTGCGAAAAAATGTTTACTTGCCTCGAAAACAAAATGAGACAAAAATAGTTACGAATGAATGATAATGTATTGTAACGCTACTGTGGGTTAAGGAATATTAATTGAACAAAAATATACAATTATCAATGCCAACGAATTAATACAACACAAATATTTGTGCAGGTTACAAAAATGAAAACGTTATAGCACACTAATCATATGACTTGAGCTTCACAGTTAAGACACAAAGACTTAACTCAGACTAACTCTCTGGTCCAGTCACTCCCTCCATATATATATATATATATATATATATATATATATATATATATATATATATATATAGATATATATAGTCGTAAATGGTCAGGTCTGGAATGGTCCAGAACAAGGTGGACAGTTCCACGTCTGCGTGGACTAGGCTCGAAAGATCTAGAACCAAACAGTTCGTTCCAACCGTTTATTTTGTTCCAACAAACGGTCTGGGATTTGAAATCATATGTTTTTTTATTTTTATTTGACGATTTAACGTAAGCTTTTCCAGGAAAGAAACATAGTGTAACGTTAAATCGTTTGTTTGTTTAGTGACGTTAAACAAACGAATGATTTAACGTTACACTATGTTTCTTTCCTGGAAAAGCTTATTTGGCTAATATTCTACACTACAACAAATCCTAGACTGGATCCTTGCAATTGGTTTATGAGCTAACTGTCCCACATTCGACTGCGTCTCACTGTCCCCCTATCTCCCCTATACATAACAATAATTAAAAGCGTTGATAACCAATAGGTTTTACGCTTCTCCTTTCAAACCTATTCAGAAGTTAGATAATTTTAAAGTGGATTGAGAGCCCTTCATTTCTAATAATTTAGAAGTATTGTTTATATTCCTCTCCTAATCTCATAAGAAACGAGGTGTAGGAAAAGGTTATTCGATTTAATTATTTTTTGTCTCTCTAAAATAATTTTAAAATCGGAAAAACCTGGAAATTCTACCTAGTAACATTAAGATAATGACTAAAAAAAAAAAAAAATTTACTACCCTAATAAAATGCTGTGCTACTTTTATGAGTTTTATAACACGCGAAGAAGTTTCGCTCCCGACATGTGAAGCCCTGAATGCAGTGAAGTACTTCCTATTGGAACACGCTAGCTCTCTCTATGTTTTAATTATGTCTTCACTGAGGCTATCGATTATTTTATAATTAACATCGATTCGTGTTTGTGTAACACCTAGTTTCTAGTAGCTGACACCTAGAGCGTGGCACGACAGGCTTAAAATATGTCCAATTAAATCACGTAATTTGTCATTTTTTATGATTATTATTTATTCTATGTTCGTGTTAATAATGTCCCTACGACATGGTTTTATAGTTTAATAAATTTGATAGTTTTGTTTATGAAGTATTTAGGTTTTTAAAGCCTGTAATAAATGTTAATTAAATTTGAATTAATCATAATACACTAAAATTCTTGTATAATGTAAATATAACAGGCTCTCCTAATATTTATTTATCAAATACTCTTTAACTCTACTTCCATTGCTTTCTTTACAGGAGTGCATAAAATGTTTACAAATAAATTTAATTATTTCTTTTGTTTATTAATTTAATGATACAGAGGAAAATTGTTCAAAAATTAAAAATGATTAAATTTCAACTTATAATGTAGAACTGTGGAGGTGTGTCAATTAGATCCTGTCATCTGGGCAGTCACTGCCTTGTGGCGAAATCTGGTGGATGTGATAGTTCAAAAACAGTTGGGAACAACCCCACAGTTAGCTCAGTGGTGAGTGCTGCAACGTCTATACAATGGACCTGGGTTCGATTACCGGGCGTAGTCGAATCGTTTCTCTTATAAAAAAATTATTGAAGTATTATAAATTAATTTTAAATAATTTATTTTTTGAAGAGAAAAGATTTGGCTCCGCCGGGAGTCGAACCCGGGTCTCCCGCGTTACATGCGCGGATGCTAACCACTGCACCACAGAGCTCGGCTCAAGGCAGAGCAAATCCTACCTCTTCACTGATACCTACTCCCCCTATCTCACAAATTTTGCGAGTTGTAGTGGGAGGTGGACAATTTTTGTCCAATTTATGATATTTATTGACATACGTCAATTTCTAAATTATTTTATATTAATCTAATCTTAATTTGTGGGTGACCACCATTTTAAATTATTTTTAAATAATTTATTTTTTTGAAGAGAAAAGATTTGGCTCCGCCGGGAGTCGAACCCGGGTCTCCCGCGTTACATGCGCGGATGCTAACCATTGCACCACAGAGCTCGGCTCAAGGCAGAGCAAGTAGGTATCAGTGAAGAGGAAGGATTTGCTCTGCCTTGAGCCGAGCTCAGTGGTGCAGTGATTAGCATCCGGGTTCGACAGTAGGTAGTGCTGCTGAGCCATTTTTTTTTTTTTTTGTCTCAAAAAAAGTCATTTAAGTGAGATTTTTTCTTTCAATGCATAGTCTTCATATATCTTGTTGCTTTCTATAAAGTCTTTTTTCACAGAACTTTTTTTTTATGCGTATACACGACCTATCTCAAAATGAATTAATCGTAGATGGTGCAAAATATAATTAATTGTAGATGGTCAATAGATCAACTGTTACATAGAATTATTGGCGGGAAGGATGATGATTTAGATAATTTTCTAATGAAAAGGGAATCGGGGGAGGAAGATTAAGTTCCAATATATAAAGTGGTTCAAGAAGGGGCTGAGTAGCGATGATATCGTTCCTGGTAAGCTGAGTGGTGGCACAGAACTCGAGGGGCCTTAAACAGACCGAAGTCAATAGTGTTCGCGGAAAAGATGGGAAGATTATTTAATCAGGTGAAATCCTCGAAAAATGTGCCTGAAATGTTCCCATTTTCAAATTCCGCACTGAATGTCTTGGTTTCCCTGTTGTTATTTTCCTTATTCTTATTTTCATTTTTAACAACAGAGACATGAAAACTAATAAAAACATGAGCTGTGTATAAAACAAAATTTAAACAAAACCTGTAAAAACAAAACCGTCAATTCCTCGATAATAGTGTGCTGGGAAAGGCTACTATTAAGAGATAATATAGGTATATAGGAGATAATATATGAAAAGCAAAAATGGTCATCTTTAGACTGATCTATAATCCAGCCGATTGCTTGAAATCGCTTGAGACTTTTTTTCTAATTAATTATATAAACATTTTTGATTATTGATTGTTAATATATTATTAGTGTAGTTTGTTTATTTGTTTAACGTCCTTTTATGCTACTAAGGCTGATCGGACGATGCTTTAGTGGGAGTCCTAAATTTTGCCTATCCAGGTATAATTAGGATAGGGATCATTAAGAAGTACCTGACATCGTAAAGGCTCGGGACATCCATTTTAGGTCCTATCCGAGGGAAGGCATGGCTATGGATTTTTTACTCCCATTAAAAAATCCCAGGGTCGCGAATCCACAACCTTTAGTATTGTAGGTTGCCATGGTAACAACTACACCACAGGTGACCCCATTAGTGTAATTAATTAAATTTAAAATCAAACCTGGAATATCTTCTGGTTTTTCAAATGTTTTGGATTTGATTTCCAGTTTCAAGAAATTCCTAGAAAAATTGTAGTGGTTCCACGGTTATCAATTTTAAAAATTTTATTTTAAAGATTAAAGAAAAGTTTCGGTTACTTTAGACCGCAAAATGCACTCCTAGTTGCGTAAAAGTATTTATGCACTCTTAGGGTTAAAATTTATAAATAAACGAGATAATTTCTGTTGATAATATTGTTAAGTATTCAGCTTGAGTAGCCTGGTAAGTATTCAAACTATAAAAACACATTCAAACTATAAAAAATTAAGCTAACTATGTGGCACTATTCTGATCAAATCCTCCATCGTTAGCTTCTTCACTTCGCTTCATCTGCTGCGTTACGCCTGCACATCACACGCCCTTTTTCCTCTTTCCACGTCATTCATCGACTTCAGGCTTGTCATCCATGCCCAAAATTTAAGTTACCAGATGAGGTGCTCCGGAATTAGTTTGTTTAACCTTATGTTTTTTTCGCGTGGAGGACCGTATATTTTTCGGAGTGGAAATATACATATTTATAGTCAAGACACAGACTCGCGTTTCACTTCCATTGTTCACTATAAGTCAAAGTATTTATTAGTAACGTCACAAATCAGTAATTACCAGTGACAGAACAGTGACTCAAAAGTAACCACATGCTTCGGTGTTCAAGGCGGGACTAAGACACTAGTCATATCCCTTCTTATATTAAGACCGAAATGGGCGCACCCGAAAGACATTACAAAGTATATGATAACATGCTACATGACTTTAACGGTTCCAGTCAGTTCTAGAACTTTTTCCATGTTACAGGAATATGATGAACTGATTTTTTTTTTCACGTCCCAGTATTTTTCAGAATATAATAAGAAAGTATTTTACCATATATTAAACCTGTGTTTTAAATGAAAACATTATTTCAAATATAATAATATAACATTTTTGATCGGCTGTTTTGCCGAATATTGTTAGGTTTGTTCTACCTCATCAATGCCACCTAGTTTTACTTCTAGATATCCGACATTGATTTCGATGCTCCTAAAACATCAATTTTTTGTATTTAGTCTTTGGATTAGTTATTCTTAAATTCTGACAACACTTTTACGGCCCCAATACTTTCCACCGCGGTATTCACATAACCTTTCCGCCTTCAGGTAAAACTGACCACCGGGTATGAGGATATATAGTACTTTACATATCAATACAATTTACTTGTCATATGCTCATCCGCATGTACATAGCACAAACATAGTAACAATGTTTTGTTACCTTAGATGTTTTTAGTTGACCTTGAGCGCTAAAAATAGACCTAGTAACAGTTTTTACCCTCTTTTTACAGTTAACCCTTAGCTTGGCTAGAATAGATACACTGTGATTTTTTTAAATTATTGATATTTTTATAACTACACGTCACAGTGTAGTCCAAATAAAAAAAAAAGACACAGTTGTGGTGCTACAGCCCTCGTTCTTCAAAGCAATTCAAAGATTGTAACAGAGATTTTTTAAGATCGATTTATCATTCAAAAAATAGATTTTGATGAAAAAAAAAAGTTTTTAACAACAATTTTTTGGCAAAATACTTTTAACATGGATGTTTTGGAAATATTATAAATTATATGGAATCCATTTTGTGGCCTTAATTGTTCATCTTCTTTCCTGCAATCTGGCAAGGTGCCCGGCCCATTTCCATTTGATAGATATATCGCATCTCTACTATAAAATGTCCAAGTTCATACTTCTAAGCATATAAAAGAAAAATCTTCTGGAACCGTTACATTCTTGTATTAGTGAACTGGAATGATCTAAACCTCTTGGGAGATTCCTTTTTGGACTAAATACAATAAGCGATGTACTGTGAACATCGAAGCATATTGTTACTTTTGAGTCACTCGTTGCTACAAATTCTTTTTAAAAATTAATTTCATCAACTATTAAAATTATCTGAGCTCTGCTAATTTGTATGACATTTTTGTATAGTAATAAAAGAAAAAGAAAACTTATTTAAAACCACACAGGAGTTACAATACCTAAAATCGATTTTATAAGTACGTTTGGGGCCTAACAGGTTAATGTTCAAAAAAATTTTATGAAAAACATCGATTTTTAAATACATTTTGACGCTAAGATGTTTATTTTTAAAAAAATGAATGTTAAAAAATTTCTATATCGATAACCTTAAACATTAATCATTTTGGTCGTTGTTTTGTCAACATCGACGTCGCATCCACAGAAAAAATCATTAGCGGGGAAATTTAACATCTCAACAACTTGTCTCAAAACATTCGTTATTTCATGTTTAGCAAAATACTCTTCGATAGTTTGCAAAGATTCTTCAATAAACCACGTGTCTACATTGTTTATACACCTTCACAAATATATATGCATATATACACATATATCAATTATTTAATACTTATACAAACATTAATTTTAGTTTGCAGTGGACTTAGGCGTTGTTTGTGGATTCTGTTTGAAGCTGCTTGCTTACCTATTGGCCTCGCTTCATCATGAGCCTCAGACCGCTAATTTTAGAACAAGTCTCGAACAAACACAAGTCCCCTCTCATTCAACTCGATTAGGCCTATAATCGAATCCAAAACTCAATAATTATGAGTAGAAAATATTCCTTAGCCATCTCATTAACAAGTTCAACATCAACTTTTCTGTTTGTTCCTCTCTCACTCAAATAGATTCAGTTATGAATTAACTCTATATGTCTCTGATTAATATTAGATTATTATTGCAGAATCGCCATTTAGAGGCAGTAAGATAATATTTTTTCTTTTACATCATTTTATTGATCTTTGATTTTTGTTTTTATTAATCTTTGATTTATCAAGAAACGATAGCTAAATTTTCGAGTATTTAAACCTTGTTTCCCCCTTTATCAACCTAATGAGCTAAGAAAAAGCTAAAAACCATCTCAAAACTGCCTATTGGAAACTTCGAAGGCGTCAAGCGATTGAAATAGGTCTATTAAGATGTCACTGGAACTATTTTTTAGTTCCTGAATCACTCAATAGCTCAGTTAAATATCAGTTGTTGGCTCGTAATCGGAGAACTAACTTCTTGAGCTTGAAAAAGTAATTCATCATTGCTCGAAATCCTGTAATCGATTTAAATCGAAACCCCTCCCCTAATTGAAAGGTGCTCAACAATGGAGTCGTTACAATGCGAGCCTTCTACTCTTTGTACCAGTCCCCGCCGATTGCTGTTTCATGAAATCGATTAGTGCCTATCAATCGGAGCTATAATTTAATGATTTTTATAATCCTGATCGATCAATTGGTCATAATAGATAAAAAGGTATGTGTAATTATTTTGATGGTCGTTATGACCCAGAAACCTCTTTTCTTTTACATGCTAAATGATAAAAGTTGTATTTCGCTATTGTTTTATACCTTATATTATGTATTTAGTGAATCATTACTATTACTTTACTGTATTTTATGAAAATTGGAACATTTATAATTTTTTTTTCAAATTTTCCATGGTTTAATACATTTCTAAATAAAAAAAAAAAAGAAAAGTGCATATTATGAATCATCATCAAGTAACATTAGCCATTTACGGTTGTCATCCCACTACATTTCAAGTAAATTGGGATGCAATAAATAACTCATTTGCTTGTTTTTTGTTTTTTATCCATCCGTTTGAGCACCAAGTCGACCTGCCATCTTGGGTAATTTTTACCGAATATCCCCGGTTGAGTGTTAAGATGCAAATATGTGAATTTTAAGATTCAATACCGTCTAATCTCAGCTTTCTTTTTTAATTTCGCAATTAAAGTATTACTAATAAATAGCAAGTACAGTTACACTTAATTTATTAAAAAATCAAATAAAAAACATCAAAACCTCGGTTTATAACTGATAGCTCAGTGAGTTTATGTAAAAAAAAAAAAAAAAAAAAAATGTAAACAATTAAGAATTAAAATAGTTACCCGATAATAAATCTTGGGTTTATTTTTCCTTATTTTATAAATAAAAACAATATATAAAAAAAAATATATTATCTCATATTTTTTGCTGTTCTCAATTAAAAATGTGGCGGGTGAGCGTAATCTCGGTCATTTTTAAAAAAATATATATATACAGCTAGACAAACCAAAGAAAGATGATGTTCAAAATCGTCTAAGCTAACACACATTTCCATATCTTGATAGTAGGTAAGGTAATCATCTTAAAATATTAACTTGTAATGAACAAAGGATGGTTAATGAATAGTGATTGGTGCAAGGATTGCCCTAGATTTATTTTTTTAATATTTCAACCCAACTCAATTGTATTCCTCACATCAGAAACTCCCATTCTACGGAAATATTTGGTAATTAATAATAAAAATATACTAATTATAAAAGTTTCATAAAAGTTTTATAATGTATTCTAACACTTATGTGGGTTAAACAATGTTTATTAAACGAAATTAATAATATACAATCCCACACATACAATGAAAACACAAATAATTTAACAGGTTATAATAAGTATCATTTTGTAACACTATAATAACCATATGAGGGTCACCTTTGGTGTAGTGGTTAGCATGGCAATCTACTCTACTAAAGGTCATGGGTTCTTAAGAGGAGTAAAAAATCCTTGGCTCCCTCGGATAGGACGTAAGAAGGAGGTCCTGAGCCTGTACATACTCTTTAAAGATCACTATCCTAATTATATCTGGGTAGGCGAAATTTAAGACCCCCACTGTAGCAACGTCCGATTAGCCGATGGCTTGAACAAGCTTCAGAACAAGACCAACTTTCCAGTACATCGCTTCTTATATTTAGTCGTCAAAACTGTCTGGAAGGATCTAGGCCAGCGTAGATGGGACTCGAACAACATAGTCACAAAATGTATGAGAAAAGTTTATTCCAACAAGTCTAGAGCTATTTGAAATCACATGTTTTGTGTTGTTTCACGTTTCTTTATATAATCATAAGGGATTTAGGTTTTTTTTTTTTTTTTTTTTCAGGTAAGAGGTGATTCTATCCTTATTGGTTCGAAAATACTATGTTTCGTTAAGTACACTGATAATAATCTTGTTAGCTCAACAAATAGATAGTTTTTTTTTATTATCTGTTTCCACCATTCTTCTAATATTTCTTAATGCTTCTATATTACACACGTCTAACATTATTAAAAATAAAAAAATAAGTAATAGGAACTGGAGCATATTTAGTAGAGCGAAGCCCTATGTAAAATAATAAATATATTATTTATAAGTTCGTAAAAAATAAAATTACAAAAAATAGTAAACATATTACTTATAGTTTTGTTTTTATGTTCATAAGATATTAAATCCTCATGATCCTGATAAAAATACGGAAACGATATAATTTATAGAAATGAAACCGAAATAAAACTAATGAACCAGTATCTCGAAATCCAACTAGTGCAACTGAAGACATTTATCCTCGCCTTTAAGGACCACTTAAATCAAATAAGATTCCTTCAGGCTCGGAAACGGGAGAAGTGAACCGACCGACTGGAATTCAATTATTCTAAAAGTAACGAGAAGATTTTTCTCTTTAAATTCTAACTTAAAGTCTTAAAGGATTAGGTGAAGCGAGTCAGCTAATAAAAAACTGCCCCAAATGAGGTCGGAGCTCGTGCCCGGAACACTTAACGAAGAGAAAAGTTAAATTTCCGTCCCGGGAAAGTTTTACGAGGTTAACGGACGTGGAAAGAAGAGGCTCGATGTCACAGAAATAGTCATTCCCCCTCTTCACGCAAAACAAAACCACAAATATAATAAAATGGCAATAAAATCCACCTCTTAGTGCTTGGGTTTGTGTTTCCCCTTGTCGCGATGCGTCTTCTGTTGAGGATAACGAATGAGCTTTTAAGGTCTGAATAATTGATAAGTGAAAACGATTGCTGCCATCAAATATAATCTCATATATTTTATGATCTGAGTTTCCCATAACGTTACTTAAAAATTATTATTTTTCTATGAATGAAAATAGCTTAACCCACATAAGTGTTACAATACGATCAAATTGAATCACTATAAATAATAGTGAATTATCAGTGTTTTTAGTAACTTATCGCCGTCCCGAGCCTATACGATGTCAGGTACTCATTAAGGATCCCGTTCCTAAATATACCAGAATAGAAAAATTAGGGACGTTAAACAAGCAAAAAACAAACAACTTATTCATTTGGGTTTTATTGGAGGCTTATGGGTTATTATGGGTAATTATGGATAACTAGTGCTGCCGAAAATTACCAGTGTCTTGGTTATTTTATATTTGCATATATGGTACTGTTTTAATGGTTTGATTATAGAAGCTCAATAAAATATGTATATCAATTCGTTCTTACACTCATTTTTGTCTATTTCAAATTCAATTTTTGAATAAAATGTTCAATCAGCTTGATCTTGTAAATTTATTGAATCGGTCGCAGTATTACACAATATGACGTCCGGCATGTGGGAAATTCCAAAATCTCCTATTCATAAATCGCTGTGCCCTGGTAATGGTTGTACTCCTAGCAGCAATGAGCAGTGCCAGAGGACGATTTTCAAACAGTGTACGTCATCCCGAGCTGATATATCGAATTGGGAGGAGGCCAAGATGTCGAGCTGAGGCAGGTGGATTTTTCCCCCCGGGTGGCATAAACACGGCCATGTCCTCTGCAGCCTTGTCCACTGTCCACTGCAAGCAGGAGGATGATTTAATGCGGCCCGCGTCTTAGTCATCTCCTAGGGTGGATGGGCTGGGATCAGCCATGCTTCTTAAATTGATGAATGTTTTTCTAGATTTTTTTTTTAAATATCGTTGATTAAAAAAATAATAGAAATGTGCATAGAACAACTTACATTCACCCCCCTAGTTCGGCTATAAATAACCCTATTATAGTTATAGGTGTGTTGGTTGACCCAGTACATACCACTTTCAAATATTCTTTTTCAGTTATAAAGGCTTTATTTATGTTATAATTTTTATAACATACTATTTTTAAAAGAAACGTATCAGTTACTATCAGTTAGTGATGTCAAACTATCGATAGTCACCACTATCGATAGTTTCGATGGTAATGAAAGGGGGGGGGGTAGAATAGTAAAATTATTGATTAGGAACGATAGGAGCTATAATGCTTGTTTTTTATTATACTTTTTTCTTCTTTTAAACAGTGCATAAGATAAATATTTCTTTAAATGGAGGATAGGTTCCGTTATAGCCAGAGGTAGTTTTTGTTAATATTAAGTTCGATAAAAAATCTTAACTTTATCAAAGAATCAAGGATATTTATTTTTTTATCATGGAATTTGTCGACGAATTTGATTTTTAAGGTACAAGAAGCGACAACATTCAGAACGCGTGAATATCGGGTGGTTTGACGATCCTAGATCTACAGTTTCTAGTTACGTATTTTTTAGTAAAAATTTTTATAAAATTATACTGCATTATTTTATTTTACATTTAAATGAATTTTATAGAACATGAGCGCTTAAAGGCAGAGACTAACACTTTTGCTTTCAAAAACGAAACAAATTTTTCGAAAGTAATATAGATCGATTTACACCACTACTTTCAGCGCCAATTTAGAAAGATTGCCCTACTTTTTTACCAATAGAATGAACTAAAATAATACTGTAATTCTTTACGATAGATTGAATGATTGTCAGGATTTTCAGTTAATACATATTTATTTTTAAAAGCAAACCTTTCGATCCAACTTGTGGATCTTCATCAGGGCTTCCGAGTCCAGAGTTATAAAAAGACTCAATATATATATAAATATATACATCTCTCTGTGTGTGTGTGTGTGTGTGTGTGTGTGTGTGTGTGTGTGTGTGTGTGTGTGTGTGTGTGTGTGTGTGTGTGTGTGTGTGTGTGTGTGTGTGTGTGTGTTGTGCGTGAAATTGATAATTATATATGAGAATTTAAGAGCTTTTTTTTATTTACAACTGTAATATATAATATGCGATACTGCAAATGCAATAATAAAAATATGCGAATTAAGAGATAGAGTTAATAAACATTACAAAAGGCCCAAGCAGTACTTTTTAAAAGTAAAATTAAATTTTAACCTCAAATACTACATGAAATATCATAATGAGATTGATTAGAATATTACATTAGTATTGTAGTACATTAGTGAGAGTAGTTACATTAGTGATTACTTTAGAGGATTTTAAGTTCGGCGATAAATTTTTGATCATGGCCACTTACATCTAATTTGATGGCTTCATAGTAATAGGGAAAAAGCGCGCCTGAATGTTCCAAAGGAAAGTTCAGATGTTAATTATTGCAAGAACAAACCTGCATAAGTTGTATATCAAAATCATTTCTTTCATTCGTTACATTTAATTATTAAATTATATTTTTCCAACCATAACTTGAAAATTCCCTACCTTTTTTTTTCGGATTGGTTATCCCTAAAATTAAGGCATTCAAACAAGACAAATTTTCAGGATTTAAGATGCTTTGTCGGAAGAATTCGGAGTTTGGATTTTTATAAATGAACATAATGTTTGCATACATGTGTGGTATAAAAGATTTATTTGTATGTCTTTATATTTCATGCCTGGATTATTATGCGTTGTGGTTCATCAAGAAAATGTGGTCTCTATTTTTCCCCTTTGAGTTCCTTGATAATTTGAAAAAAAATTTTGTGTATTGCTGAAGAAGGTCTTTTGAAACTCTCGTTTAACCGACGTAGAGGCTGTCGGAGCTGTAGAGGAGGTCCATTACTGATTTGTATATTGGTTTTTACTTACTATATATGTATATATATATATATATATATATATATATATATATATATATATATACACATATACATATAAAGTTAGATATGCTTCTTAAATATTATAATGGTAGAGCAAGGATATGTCTTACTGATATTTTAGAAAAAAAAGTTATAATCGGAAAATGGGTTGTAAAACTGTCACCTTTTTGATTAGTTAAGATTGGTATTTTTACTAAAATGTGTTCAGTACATTTATTTGACGGTGATAAGATAAGGCAAATGAGTGTGTTAAAAACAATTATGTCTAAATATGTTGAGATCGGATAAAAAATAGTTATACTGCTATTCGTAGAGGACACGAAACCACCAAATCCTTTGCTTCAGAATTTATATTCGCACCTGTCGCAGCTAAGTGACAATCAGCAAATGTGATATAAATCAAATAACTAAATCAAATAACATAAAAATAGCTCGTATCTTTCATGATTTATAAATAGTGTAATCATACCAACTTTGTTTTATGTATCTAGAATTGATTAAAATATGCCTAAAGCTAAAAATATGTTAGATATTAAAAGCAGATATTTCAGAAGAAAAAATTGGGTATATATATTTCAAATCCAGATAAATATATTGTTTAAAAATTTAACTTCGATTTCCTCAAAATTGGGATAATGTCACCTTGTCTAGTATGATCTACATTTATGGGCAACAGTCACACGGATTTGATAAAGTGAAAGTTAATCTACCGTTAATTAATGTACTTATTCCTTAGGTGAATGAAGAAAGAAAAGAATTTCGGAGAGATAAACGTAGTCAAAAATTTTCGAGAAATATCCTTTCGTATAGTTATAAAAAAAAAAAAAAATTGTATCTCGGTTTTGAACATATTTTCAATAATTTTTATTCCGTGGTAATGTATACGACAAATATGGGTGGATAAAAAATAGTTGATGACAAATAAACTTTGATATAATTGATTTATCTCAAATCTTCTAAATAGATACAATTGAATAGATTACCTTCAGGCTATTTCAAGAACAATCGACGTTTAGATGTTTCGGGACAAAAAGAATATTTTATTGTTGAGAGAGGCAGGATATGAATATGGATGTTGTCAGGTCCAATGAACAGCTTCCCCTCCAATGCAAATGGAAATCGACAGTACATAATTTTTGCCAGTTTCAAATAAAATAGAAAGAGGGAAAAAAGGAATTTTATTTGGACCAAAAAAAACTTACGTCAGACAGAAAATTTATTTATTTCATGTTAAAGTATATATAAAAATCGGGAATGACAAAAATATTGTGAAATAAATTCGGCTTTACTTCCTTATTCACACTTGCCAATCAATAATTACCGTTGCTTTCACCAACAAATTTGTACTGAATAATGTAGCATGATAGGGGTAGGGAGAATGGCATCAATTCTTAAACTAAGCTTGTTTTGAGTTAGTTAGTTTTTGGAACATATTTTATTGTGACTTTTTTAAATTGAT
Organism: Aelia acuminata; assembly: GCA_911387785.2. Taxonomy (NCBI): domain Eukaryota; kingdom Metazoa; phylum Arthropoda; class Insecta; order Hemiptera; family Pentatomidae; genus Aelia; species Aelia acuminata. The sequence continues at coordinate 148,147,002 of OU426979.1, read as the reverse complement.
TGTATGCAATGACCTTTATTTAAATTAATATTTCTGATGTTGTTTTTTTCATTAAAGTAAATTGATAACAAAAAACCAAAATAACAACAGGAAAATTCGTTAATTAATTGTCAATAAAAATCCAATCAGAAATCCGCTGTTGTGGATAGGATATATATATATATATATAAATTGATATTGACGTAGGCACTTTAAAAAAGAGCAAATGGAAATATGAAATAAAATAAATCTCTAAACATGACACCTCTTAAATGAGGTTTCCAAAAAAACTTTTTTTAGTGAATAAAATAAATTAAAAAATATTTTATCGATATAATGGGACCGCAAAATCCCTTCAAAACTTATTGTATTTTAACGTAAAACACAAAACTTATAATTTAAAAGAGTTTGTGTTGGAACAGTTACCAACTGTTGTAGAAGATGTTCATGACACTTCGAGAATCTTCTACGCTAGTCGGGAACCTTCTAGAATGTTCTAATTCGGAAAAAAACATATGGAGCGATGGACTGGAGTGTTGGTCTTACTCTGAAGATCGAATCATATGGGTATGATTGTGTAGTTACAAGTTGATGATTTTTGTCACCTTGTTAATAATTTGACTTTTTATTGTTTTTCTGACTTAATTAATTATTATTTTCTAATAATAAAAATTACTTAAAGGGGTCACCTGTGGTGTAGTGGTTAGCATGACAACCTAAAATACTAAAGGTCGCGGGTTCGTGGTCCTAGGATTTTCTAAAGGGAGTAAAATGGAGGTCCCGAGCTTGTGCGATGTCAGGTATTTGTTAAAGATCCCTATCCTAATTATACCTGGATAGGCAAAATTTAGGACTGTTGCATCTTCCGATTAGCCTTAGCAGCATAAATGGAAGTTGAATAAACAAACAACAATATTACTTAAACCCACATTAGCGTTACAATATTTTTATGCTTATTTTCTATTTGTCATGCGCGCGTTCTCACTTGATCAATAGAGAATTTTACATTATATACTAAAACAGCAAGATTGGAAGTAAATGTCGCAAACGAGTTATCCAGGGTAACATAGAAAATGTTAACTATTTACTGATGAAATTCCGAGGTGCTTTGAGGAAGAAATTTCAAGATAAATAAATCTTGGAGCCAACATATTAAAAAAATTTTGACGATGGGATCATGGGATCATACTATTGTATAATGATTTTTCACGATTCCTATTTGTTCTTACAATTCTTCTTGATGTAGCCAGGAATGATTCAGCTAGTGTTTCCATTTTCCCAACAAATTTTAGCATTTGGGATTCGTTTATGAGTGAGCCAATATCTTAAGGTGCGCCTTCCTCTCCTTACGAACATTATGACATATTTCTGTCATCCCAGAAAATATGTCGTAAAGGCGAATGTTGCCCAAAATGAGTTAAGTAGTCTACAAAGAAGCAGGAAGTCGGTTTCTTCGTCGTAAATAAGTTTATTAGTAAGGCGTTCATTTGAAATGTAGTTATTATGATTTGCGGTAAATCTGTTGTAATCGGTCCGTGAACGATTAGTCAGCTCTAATATTTCATTTTTGATAAGATCTTTTCATTTGATTTATTGGTCGTGATCAGTATATCACTGTTTAGGTATCTTAAAAATTCCAACAGTTAATAATGAAAACCTGATTTTATACCGATACTCTTCTTAAAGTTTGATAGACGTGCCGTGAAAATTAAGAAACTTTGACTTAACCATTTATTAGATGGTAAGTATGACATATTTAATTTTTCATCTTATCTTTTTGTCCCTGATAATAACTAAAGAGAGCACCTCAACGCCTAGCTTGTATGTTGACTAGCGTTTTTGTCCTATTTTGTATGACATATGTGAAAATGCTTGCAGAACTCTATTACTGCTAGGTACAATAGGTAATAGTACTTCTGCCAAACACACTAGGTATTACAGCGATGAAGTATTCCACGTCAGCCTATCCTGGTATGCCACTAAAAAAAGTCAGCCTATCCTGTATTACAAGAACTATTCGTGTGGAGAAGGAGATGAATTGGCAGCTGAAAATGGGGACCTTTAGCAAGGGGAAATCACCTCCATTCCGCTATTTCACTAATGCCATTGAGATTAGATCGTGCTCCTGAATAGTTTCGTAATAATCCCCGAAAATCACCCAACAAATTTTCACCACGCGATCATTTTTCAGTGATTTGGAAAGTGCAATCGTTCAAGATCTTATTTGAAACTTTGTTTTTTATTTACTGGTTGGCCCGTGTGAATATTTCGCATAGTATATTGATCAATCGCTTCGTATAGAAGAGTATTTTATTTTCTCGATATGCAAACTAAAACACGAACAGAATTCAAAACGCTGCAACTTTCTGACTAATGGTCCATTTTTAGTGCTTTTCTTTTTATTTTGTAGAGAATAAAGAGACTTATGAATTTACGTAACCATCAACAATTTTTTAGGCGCAGCGACTAAAAATTGCCTTTTAGAAATAATATATAATATAGATATGGCCCAGTAGTCAAAGGGGCTTGCAATAGGTAATTAAAGTTATTTAAATGAATATAATTATATTATTATTATATATGAAATTATCTCCTAATTTCAGTAACTTCACTGATTATCTTTCAGTTAAGACAGGCGTGAATATAGAAGTAAAGTTAAAAAAAAAAAAAAAATATCTATATATATATATATATATATATATATATATATATATATATATATATAAAATCTACTACTTTTGTTATGAAAGCAGTTGCGGTAAAATTCAACTTTCAAATATGGCAATAATCCTCGGTCCGTCATCGGGTATGTGGGTGTTGAGACCATTATTGGGCTTTAATTATGAACAATGTCGAGTTCTCAGAAGCATTCCGGGTTAATCTGTACCTTGCTAATGTACTAACTCTTGCTAAGCTGCTTTGTGGGCTGTTATCTGCTCAGATTATTGTAATAGTGTTCATCACTTGATCTTGCTGGAGTGAGATCTTATACACTCATGCGTACAACGTATTCTTCCCATCACTCGTTAGGAAAAAAAAAAAAAACACCCTAACATCATTAAATCGTTTAAACACAAAAACTGTCAATGTTTCTTCATTTTCGAAACAAACATTTAAGATATAAAAATAATTAGCCGTAGTAGAGTGAAATTAATTATAAAATACGTTCGTGGAGGTTCACATGGAATCTAGGCTAATAAAAACGGTTGAAACTATTTTATTCAAATGATTATCTGAGATAACAGACTAAAGAGAGATGAATTTTAATTATTCGTAATTTGTTTATAAATGACACTTACTTTTATTTTACATTTTTGCCCAAGATTTTTTTAACTTATTATTTATCTTGATGTATACTTAGTAGTTATATTCGAATAGGACCTGTGACCCAAAATCATCCAATTTATGGAATCTGCTTTTCCGGCAAATAAACGTTGTCTCATGTTTAAGAAGTTGCATTCATTTTCTTATGTTTTTTTCATTGCTCTCTGAGAAAAATTTATAGTGAAAAAGGAAATGCGTGTAGCAAAGTGTACACCGGATAAGAATGCATCGACCCTAACACGAATATAACGTTTATTAAATAATTGTAAAAGTACCCAGTGTTGTCTCTAATTAATTTTATTACTTTTAGTATAGAACGAGATTTTATAAAATATAATTCACCGATTATAACATATACTTCCCAATATATCATAACTAGGGAACGGATTTTCATGTAAAATAAAACGCCGTTATGTTCAGTCAATTAGCCGCCAAATTTGTTCAGATTTATTATCTGTATTATGCATATTTTTTGAGTTTATATATAAATATGTATAGAGTATATAAATGAAAATCATAAAATTTACAGATAATTTAAATTTAAAATTAATACATATTAAATACACATCCGTTAAGAAAATAACTTTGAATCGGCTAAAAGTACTTTCCAAAGCATCAGATATGATAATTCTATAAATTGTTTTTTATAGAAATTTCTGTGAGTTACCAATATGTATTCAACGTAAATATAACAATAGTCAATGCCACACGAATTATAAAAACACAAATATCAAAGCAGGTTACAAAAATTATCACTTTGTAACACAAATCATATGGCTTGAGCTTCACAGTTAAGACAAAGATTAAGACTAACTGGTCCAGTCACTCGCTGCTTATATATAGTCGTAAAAGAACTGGCCTGGAACCTTCTAGACCTGCGTCGGATCATCCAGCCTTTGAACTCGAACAATCTAGACCCAAACACGTGCTCTGACGGTTCACTCCAATCGCTAGTTTGTTCCAACGAAAGGTTTGGGATTTTATACCATATGTTTTTTTAATTAACGATTTACAGTATTAAAAGATGACTTGCGTGTAAGTCCACCTTGTAGATAGGCCACACAGTTTTTATAAAGCCTTTTCACCGAATCTCAATGATCCCAGAGTATCAAAGAATCAGCACATCTTGGGCTGAAGAAAATTCTAATTCTTTTAGCGCCTACATAATATCTTCCTCAAAACACGTAATTCATTTTTTTTTTAGGTTTACTATCACACGAAAACTATAGATAGTTAAGCGTTTTAATTAAAAAAATAAAAGCAATTCAAATAAAGAGATGTTAAAAAAAAAATCTGGTGCGATGCGCGCAACACACAACTTTACTTTGATTAGAAATTGACGTGTTTTGTTAAATGCCATTTCTCAAAGTCTCACAATTTCCCACATTCATTTACTTATTTTTGTATTTATCTGCTCTTTAATGTACACTAAGTGTTTTTATTATTAAATAAAAGCTTTTTCTTTTACACCAAATCGTCTGATTTTATAATTCTCTATGTAGTTGTTCAAAAAGTCATATCGTTCCCATGAAACAAATAATTTCCTTTAAATTAACAGAACATCTTTAATTATAAAGCATTGATCTGTCTTAAAGGCCTACTGCGCATGCGTGAGCTCTACGTATTTTATGAGTTGACCGAATACTTTTCTTTTTTTCTCCTGTATATGTTAACTTGATTTATTTCATATTTCATATTTAGCCATTTGTTATTTATAGGCGAAACGAGAGACAGATAATTTCTCCATATAAACAAAAACAAAGGTACTTTATAAGAAAACAAAAAAGGCCCCTTCCTCATTTATGCCCCCTCAGAACATTTTAATAACGATAAAGCTTACCTGGTATTAAAGAATACTTGATTCTCATTAAACATGACGAGGTTAATCAAAATCGTTAAAACTATTTTTGAGAATATCGAAAAAAAACGTAAAAATGGGAAAAAAGTTGTAAAATAAAGTGCCCCCTACAGTTGATTGATTTTGATGAAATTTTTGTAGTCATATCTCGGGCATATATACATCAAATACCAAGTTTTATCAAAATCGTTAGCCATTTATGAGAAAATCGAAAAAAAACGTTAAAAGTTATAAATTGAAGTACCCCCTCCGTTTGAGCAATTTAGATGAAATTTTTGCTGTCACATCACGGGCATATACATATACCAAATACCCAATTTCAGGTTTTTTAGGTTTATATTTTTTGAGCTAGTCTGTTAACACACACACAGACGATTTCGCGGTACTTGGTTATTTGGACTCAGGGGACCCCAAAACGAGTAATTCCGTTGAAAACCGAAAGCAAAATTGTTTACGATCGCATTACTTTTCCTTACTATATATTTCATATATAAATAATGGACGGAATATGTAAAAATATGTATCTATACTAGAAATATGTATTTACTGTGAGAATATGTAAAATAATAATGACTAAGCGATTCGAAATGACCTAAAATGATAAAATTGACCTTCATAATGAAAATCCTAATCATATCAAGGAAAGAAAATTAAGTAATACTCGTAGATTAAATCATGGAAGATCAGAGCACAACCTGGATCGGATTAGCCCAAGATAGGTAGACGAGGAAAAGACTGTTTTAAGGGGATTATAGATCTACAACTTTATAAGGCCAATTGAAAAAAAAAAAAAAAATCCTATATTGAATTCTAGTAGTGAAAATATAGTCCAGCTAGGTATGATTACTAGATATTACAGGTGAAATAAAACGCAGACAAAAATATTTTTCCATTATCTGCCAAGATATTGGGCCTTCATCGGAGCTGTTCTGAGGCCTTCAAAACACGTTAAATTAAAACAATTCTTAATTATTATATTTTACTTTTAACAGAAATCCAAAATATAATATACTCTCTTTAAAACTTTTATTATCTTGAGGTAATATTATGAAAATATTTTACCCTACGAAAAACTTATTGCTTTACTAAAGTCACTCTTTGTCAGGGCATACTTAAAGTTTATCTTTGGGACAAGAATAAGTGATAGAGGACAAAACCCTTGCTGTCGAGAGGGCAGAGATGGAAATAGTGTATCCAGCGGTGACGACTTTATGAATATAAACCGGGAGTTGGATAAACCGTTATTGGGTAAAGTTTTCGGATTGGGGACCGTCCAGGGGGAAAATCCATTCCCCAACCCCTCTTATCGAGTCTTACCCTTCCCCTCTAGAGTATGCTCAATATTATGTAAGCTATGTTCTCTCGCTGGTATAATGTTCGTACTGATTTCTTATATAAATAAATACCTTGACAAAGAAGAAATTATTCATACATTTTGACTTCTATCAGACAATTCTTAATTCTATATACGAAAAATCTGGTGCGTGCTCGCAACACACAACTTTCACTTACCAACTTACTTATATTAGAAATTAATGCGTTTTGTTAATTTCCGCTGTCACATCGCGGGCATATGCATACACTAAATACCTAATTTCAGGTTCGCACGGTTTATAGTTTTTGAGCTAGTCAGTGTCTTTATTGGCCTTATCAGTGTCTTTATTTGCCTTCTAATACTTATCCTATTTTAAACAATTTAAAAAAAAAATTAAACAAAATTATTGTACCTAATTGTTGTTTTTTTTATTTAATAAAGATTTTAAAGTTTTTTGAGGTATATCTATTACTGGTACCAACCCCCTGTCCATCACTAGAATATTAATATTTTGGGGTGTCCATTCCTAGTGCAAAAAAAGTATTTTAAAATAGAGATCAAAGATTTTAAATTTTAAAGCATGGAACATGTAAAGGAGATCCTAAATATTTTAAATATTTAAGGGAGGCGTTAAGCTGCGAAAAAGGCGATAATTTCCTTAGCTATGTCCACTACTGTTGTGATTACCCTAATTTATTCAACAGGATTATATTTATAAATGATTCTACCACACACTCCCTCTATATTTGGCTTTTAATATTTTAACCACTAATAGTGAGCAACTAATATTCGAGCTCTGGTAATGCTGGTAATTCATTAATTTTTACCCTTTCCGATTCTGGAGCCACTGGATAGTTCTGATCTTACGCTTCAGATTTTATTTTTTATTTGCAAACATTTCAATTATTTGAAGAAAAAAAAAGAAGAAGACTATATCCAGTCGAAACCTAATCATCAAGGAGAAATCAAACTGCTAGAAAATTGAATGTCACTCTAAATTTTTTTTTTACTTGCTGCTTGGGTCTTTGTATTAACCAACTAATGACATGAAAAAAATCATAGCCGAAAACATAGGGCTTTATCATTGACCCGGATTTCTTTTTGAACTTATTGACTAACAATTTAACTGTGAATATATAGACACAGGAGGTAAGTTAGGATTAGATAGAGAATATGTCAGGAAAACTGCCACTCTTTTGATTGATATAAAGATGGAAGTGGAAATGTTGACAATGATAAGTTAAAATAAATAAGTGTGTAAAAACGATGTTGTCAATGTTCGTTGAAATTGGGTAAACAAAATAATAATTACAATGCCATGCGGGAAAAGGGGACTGAGACGAATTAAAAAAAATGTGTAACTAAACCTACTGTGTTTTATATATCTAAAATAGAACTAATATAGAAAGTCAAAGGCGTGATTGAGATAGAAAAAAAGGAATTATTTTAAAATTCCCATACATTTTTTTTTTTCAAATTTTAACTTCCTTTACTCAATGTGGTAAAAATGTGACTTAAACCCTTTGTCTTCTTAGGTCCTCATATGGTATTAAAATTATGTGGAGCATTAAACATTAAATAGTTTGACTGTCCAATTAAAAGTTCCTAGACATACTGTGGATGCTATATATAGATGTCTATAATATATATTACGATTATAGATGTCTATAATGATATATTGCACAGTGACTTAGGCTTTGTGAACATTCTTTCTGTTCAAGCAACAGATACAGACAATGATACGTATTAAAGGCTTAAGCAAAATGTCCAGTATCTCAAGCTATATTTACCCGCCCAGAAGGCTTGGTGAAAAATTTGGTTATGGACTATTTAATTTTACTTTTTTAAATTTCTTTTCATGTCCTTATTTTTCTTTTGTCATTTTTTGTTCCTTTTTTTTAACTTGTTGCTAGCCTTTTTGTTCATTACTCTTGTTAATAGAAAATTACAAAAAATAATTAAAAAACTAACTATATTTAAATGAAAAGTGGAATAATTACTTGTAGTCACTTTACTAATTTCTAAGGTAGTTGATAATCAGCTGATCCATTATCCAAGTTACGGTTTCGCGCTACATAATATTATGGTTTGCGTGTGATAAAAGCCTGGAGATGAGTTCTGTGCAATGTTCGGTCACAAAGAGCTGAGCCCTTTAGTAGGGATGTAAACTTGTAATTTCCGACATATTTTAGCCAGTTTCCACATCGGAATGGCGGTGTGTATTACTGTTCCCACAGAGCGCGCTGAATATTCTCTCTAATGGCGGCTATAAATTTGGTTAAGTTCTCTCAGCCGCTAAATAAAAGGGTGAGAAAAGGACGCCCAGGTTATATTATTCAGCCTGAATTAAAAGCTTAATAAAACATGCAACTCATTTGTGGCTAGTGCTCTTTAACTAACTGCTCCCTTCCTCAAAGGATGTAGAATAATAGATTTACCGCCGTCTTATAATTATTTTATTAAATATATTAGTATTGTAGTTGTCTTCTATATTTAGGTTAGTAAAATTCGATCTTAATCAGTTGGAACACTACCTTCATAATACGGCACAGTTATCCATCCTTTTTTTCAACAAAGACGATAAAAGGCAGCGATTGCCTTAAATTATTCATTTATTCGACATTGAAAAATAGTTCTATTTATTGAAAAGTACAATGTATCCAAATCTAATCACATGAGATTTTCTACTAGACAATTATCAGAACCTATAACGGTTCGTTTTCTATATGTACCGAGTCATGTCTGAATCAGACGTAACGAGATGGCAGATACTCTGGCTGAGGAAGATGTCAAAGAAAGCCAACCAATCATCACCACATACAAAGTGGAGTTGTCTCTTTTAAAGAAAAAATCTGGTGCGTGCGCGCAACACACAACTTTCACTTACAAACTTACTTAGATTAGAAATTAATGCCACTTTGTTAATTGCCACTTCTCAAATGAACAGAACGGCTTTAATTATGAACAATGGTGTGTCTTTAAAGGCGTACTCCGCTAGCGCTCAACGAGTTTTATGAGTTGACTGAATATTTTTCTTTTTTTCTCCTCTATATGTTTCCTTGATTTTTATCATATCTCATATTTAGGCAAAACGAGAGACAGATAATTTCTCCACATAAACAAATACAAAGGTACTTTATAGAAAACCAAAAAAGGCCCCTTCCCCATTTAAGCCCCGTCAGAACATTTAATAATGATAAAGCTTACCTGATATTAAAAAACACCTAATTTTCATTAAACATTTCATTTGATGAAAATCGTTAAAGCCGTTTTTGAGGTAATCGAAAAAAAGGTAAAAATTGGTTAAAAAGTTATGAAATGAAGTGCCCCCTCCGTTAAACCAATTTTGATGAAATGTTGGCTATCACATCTTTGGCATATACATACATCAAATACCCAGTTTGATCAAAATCGTTAAAGCCTTTTTTGAGTAACTAAAAAAAAATACGTGAAAATTATACAAAATTTATCAAGTAAAGTCCCCCCCTCCGGTTGATTAATTTTGATGAAATGTATACAGTCATATCTCGGGCACATAAATAGATCAAATACTCAGTTTAATCAAAATCGTTAGAGCCGTTTTTGAGAAAATCGAAAAAAACTTAAAAAGTTATTGAATAAAGTACCCCCTCCCTTTGAGCAATTTTGATGAAATATTTGCTGTCACATCACGGGCATATACATACACTAAATACCCAATTTCAGATTCGCACGGCTTATAGTTTTTGAGCTAGTCTGTTCACACACACACACACACACACACACACACACACACACACACACACACACACACACACACACACACACACACACACACACACACACACACACACACACACACACACACACACATACACACACACACACACACACACACATACACACACACACACACACACACACACACACACACACACAAAGACACACACACACACACACACACACACACACAGACCATTTCGCGGGACTTGGTCATTTGGACTCAGGGGACCCCAAAACGTGTATTTCCGTTGAAAACCGGAAGTCGAAATTTTTCACGATCGCAATACTTCCACTTACTATATATTTCATATATAGGTAAGTGAAAGTAAAAAATTAAAGAAAAATCATGGCTGTCGAGGCAAAGGATTTGTCATGTTACTACAGATAACATGATAAGGATTGTAGAGCTGTTAGTTCATCGTAAGACTGAAAATATCCTCCTGACCTGAAGTGAAGAAATCGTACTCACCAGGCTGAGGATCGGTGCAAACTCGGCTTAACCACGAGTGTCTAATGAGTAAGATATCTACCCCTCAATGTACTTTATGCGGAGCACCTCTCACAGTGATCCACTTATTAACAAAATGCTACGCGTACTGGTCTTCCCGAAAGCATCTTTTAAAAGAAAACCTTGACGAAACACTTCGAATTGAACAGAATGCTCTAAACAACTTAATGCTGGGGTCTTTTCTACATTAAGACTACCAGTTACTTTTTAAACAGTTACTTTTTATAAACAAACGATTACTTTAAAATTAATCGCTTTAGTTAACATAAGACATATGATAAACAAGAATACAGCTTAAGGAAATTTTAAAACAAGGATGAAGAAAAGAAAAAATATCAAGCTAAACTGCAAAAAGAGCAGCCATGTCTTAAAATATTTGATGAAATAAATTATTGTCACTGTGCCTTTGTCTCCATAACAATTCGCACAAAAAAGAATCTAAGAGATCCCTCCTTGTGCCACACTCTTTTATATTTTTCATTTTAGCTTTCGCCCAGAGAGATTCAATAGCTTGTGTGTTGGCTCCAGTAATAGGGTCTACAAATTTTTTTTGAATGATTCACTGTAAGGTGCACGTAATTCATAGATGACAATGTTTCTTCTAACCCTTTATATGCCTTCCAGCAATCCAAAATTATCTTCGTGTATTCTTGTGTCCATGAATATATAAATAAAAGAGCCTTAGTTAATGGTAGTCTTGATTGTTCAAAACATGTATTTGAGAATAAAACTTTTGAAGGCTCAACTTCTCATATTGCAAACCTACTTTTTGTTTAAAGTTCAATTTCATATTGTGCCCTAGATCACAGTTTTTATATTTAGGTAAGATACCTTTATCTTGAAAAAAATGATATACATTTTCTTCTTCTTTACAAAACAAAATTAATTCAATTAAATTCATCTCTTTAACGATTTTACACAGAGAATAACCTCTTTAATAGAGTTTGTAGGTGCCATATGGTTTAATTTATTTTTAAAAAAAGAATGATGATGAACTGTTTAAAGTAATCATTTGATAATAAAAAGTTACTGGCAGCCTTAATCTAGAAAAGATCCTAATGCTGTTTCTTAAACAGATTTAATAAAATACAACTAAAGTTAAGTTTTTATTAGCAAGTGTAAATAGTATAGATATTTTAATTGTAATAATACATATATATTGTGAAATAGGACGAAAATGACCGAGGTGGTCGAAAAACCCGTAACTTTTACATTTAAAATAAATACCATATTATTTTTTCTTCTTCTTCTTCGTCCTTCCCTTAGATGGCCAAGTCGAGGATTAAATTGAAGATTTGAGTGGTCCTCCTGAGGTCCTCCAGGCTTCCGTAGAGCTTTCTTTGCATCTCAGTCAGAGTGGGTCAGAGCTAACTCCTTAGTTTAGAAAAGAGCCTGCACGTTTGTAGAAGCATTTTGTTCATCCTCTCCACCACCGCAGATGGGACTGGAGCCCAATGTAGACATTTTTAAACAGGTGGGCTTTGAGCCTATTGTTTCCCGGACGTAATTGAAAAATAAGGACCTGCTCTCGCCGAGTGAGTGGCATCCCCAGGGTCACTATTTGGATGAGTCCTGATCCATCGTTTCCTAATAGCGGCTTTATTTATGGTTTTTAGTTCCTCCAGACTAAGAGAACATTCGAACTTTTTTTTCTGTACATTACATTTATCTTTATATAACAATAGTCTTATGACATACAACAGTTCTATGACAAAAGTTCCGTGACTATTTTTGTAAGTGGAGCAGAACTTGAGGGTACAAAAAACAGGCTAATTATAACAGCTCAGTTCAAATTTCAAACAGTAAAATTATAGTTACAGCAGTTGCAAACACAAAATTATAAAAACACAAAACGAAAAGGGATTTTACGTTTGCAATTAAAAAAAAAAAATACTAAACCCTGGTAGAAGATATTTCTTTAAAACCAATACCCGTCTCCATGATTTTTTTTTAACAAGCCTTTACTTTTTCGTTAACGGGTTTCAAATGTTGGAATCCAAAGCAATGGAGTAGAACAAAACATCAAAGGACACTTAGATAAAAAAAAAATTACCTAACGGAATTTTATTTTTGAAATAAAACGATATCAAAAGAAATCAGAGACAAACATAACCCTCCTTCAATTTCCTTTACAAAAAATGAAATTCACAGGTCTCATCACTTCGAGTCAAAGATTGATTTAGATATTTTTCCTATTTACATCCTGATTTGTAATTAGATGTTTATTCGTATTTTTTTCTGAAATCAAAAGATATTGGGCACTCCGCATCCACATGAGTACATTGCTAACATAGATGTATGTCTTTGTTTCAAAATTACATTTCTTAAACTTTTTTTATCAACCATTTGGACAAAATAGGAAGAAATTCGCGTGATAATATTTCTGAAGAAATACTGAGAATAAATAACGATATATAAAAATAATAGTAGAATGCTTGGTTTTTTTTTACTTCCACGTATCCCACAAATAATATTAGACATAAATAGAAAATAATGTTTGCATGCTGTTTTTATTTTGAATTGGGGTTGGGTAATCGAAATTTTCATTTTCATGATTTTCTATCTTAATACATTTTAGTTTCTATATCAATAAAAAAAAAAAATTGTTTGTTCACATATGGGACAAAGATTATTTAAAAAGAATCAGGAAATAATAACTGAGTAGCTGCTAGTTGAAAATTAGTACCTAATTGTTACACTCATATTTAACAAAAGAAGAAACCTTTTATGTTGTCTATTAAGGGGCAAATACGATACTATTCCTACTTGACCGAATATTTTAGCGGGATTGCCTAGAATTAGCGCCTTCCCCTTACTCGAGTTCTGCTGATTCCCAAGTGATATATTTTGACTTTTATACTCATTTACCTATTTATTAATTGTATAGTAACGGAGGGCATTGTGATCGTTAAAAGTTTTCAGGATATGTAAAAAGTAAAAGGCTTATGTGTGAAAAGTGAATTTTTTTTTTAATAAAAATTCTATATAGGAAAATGATGGCTGATATTTTTTCTCGATAAGACTACTATTGAACTTAATCATTTGTTGTCATTAAGTATAATTATCCATAATATGCTGCCGTCGTTTAATATATGTAAGTGATGTTAAGTTGTATCAGCTGGATACTGATATTTTTTGATAGTATTTTTATCGTTTGAGTGAGTCGAAAATCGAAACTACTAGTAAAATATTCGTATTTACTTATTAGGAGTTTATTTTTAATAATGAAGCTAATGCCTACCTTTCAAACCGCAATGATATCAAAGTGATGCTTTGAGTGGCCGGAGATTGAAGTAGAAGCTGCGGTTGACAGAGACTTGGGTAGCTCCAATGCAGCCCGAGATCCCAGAATGGCCGCAACAGTCATTAAAACTTGTCCCGTTGACCTTTCTTCCACCTCCAGCTCTCAACTTCTCCCTTTGATACTTTTATTTAAAATTCCCTTTTCCCAGGGCCTCTCTTTTCCGAGTCCTGCTCCTTCTAAAGGACCTCTTGAGGCAATCCGGATCTTTAATTCCAGGACATTTATCATTAAGAACAACTCCCATTAAGGTCGGGGGAGGGGGAACATAACTCGAAAAACTTTTTATTATGTCGCCTTCCCACTTAGCACTATCCGTTAGAGGAAAATGCAATGCGGTCCTGCGGCGGTCGAAAAAAATCTTGTGCTTGACTTTTCTTTCTTTTTAGTCCACTTAAAGTTTTCTAAAGAATGGAAAGTCGATTATTCTTTTTGAATTACTACATTGTCTTGTTCTTACGTTCCTCGAAGTGTTTCAGAATGCCTAGATAATAACGATGGCCTTCCTTAAATTTATTGCTAACATCCTTTCGAGTTTAATAAAGATAAAACACCAAGAAGAAACAAAAAAGACCCAGATGCTATATATATATAAATATATATATATATATATACAATGGCACAGTCGATGGACTGATAAACATGATATAGAATAACAATAACATTTAAGGCATGGGTAAAGAGCTTGTCATATTCGATTACCTTCATTAGTAAGGAGGGAGACCTGACATCAAATGTTTTTTTTCTTTTCCCCTTGAATTCATGGATTCGTTTTTAGGTGTTGTAATTTCTTTGCTAATTTTTGTGAATTCGACTGTAAATAATTAATTATCTGTAATTATTATTAAATTTTAATTATAAGAATTATTTATTTTAAGCCAGTTATTTTGGAGAATCGTTGAGAACAATTTCTCAAGATTTATTTTATCTCTTTATTTTATTTAATGTAAAAGTTCTGGAATAAGGTAGTTTAAACATCTGAAATTGTTCATCAACAGTTTAGGTACTTTTGATTTCTATTTATGGACTATTTTTGTCATGAGTCGCTTCACATCTGGTTTTGAGTGAGAAGACATCTTGAGTACTCCTCAATAGACTGGAGGTAAGGTAGGGAATAGCTCTTACGTGCCAACACCTCCTCTGGGAAATAGCTTATCAGAGATTCTCATCACGAGTGAACTATCAACTGCCCCCCCCCCCCCCCGCTCTATATTCACAGCATAGGTCACTCTGCCTTGTTTACCGATGAAATCGTAAAAATATCAGTTTCAGTGGGTTGAGTTCGATTGTAATCGTAGGTAAAGATTCTGTGCAGTCTAACTGGTTTTAAGCATTAATATTAAGTTTGTTTTCTGAAACCGCAGATGATGTTAATTGCTTGCATCTTTATTTTAAAATATTTAGAATTATCAACGGAACAGCTGTACAGCACAAGACGCCCGGAAGGCCATGAGATGAGCTGACTCGAGTTGTCCTCGAGCTCCTAAATGTCAAAAATTGGATGTCGGCCACACTTGACCGAGAGAATCAGTGGAGGATGATAGAAGAACCCAGTATAACTGAGTATGTAAGTATGATCAACTAACGTAGCAAATCAAGATGAGAAGCAGCTCCAAGAAGGCGCTTGGACAAATTCGAAATAGATCTGTAAAAACAATAAACTTGAATGACTTCAATACCTAGAAAGGTAATACAAATCATTGAGCAGTCCCCTATTAATTATATCGCGGTAACTAAAGTGTTCTACTTCAATAACTGGGTTCCTAGATCATTTAGAACTCTTAGAGGATTATAGCTTTGAGAGAAAAAACGACGTTCCTGTCAAAGAATAAAGATGGTACCAGCAATTATACTTTGAATATTCCACCAAGATCATTAAATTTTCAATTGAAATAAAATGGACAACTTTCACAAAGTTATCCTTACCCCTTACCCTTGTTTTCCTGTTCTTTATCTTTAGAAGACAAAGAAGAAATAAAACTCTGTTTCACATTATTTTTATTTTCCTTCAGTATCTTGTTCAAGTTTATAAAGAAAAAAAAAAAAGCGGATTAAAGCATTTTTTATTTATTTTTTTCATGAAACTTAACTATTAGAAAAACTAACCATATATTTTTGAAGGGAAGGTAAGCTAAGGCTATAGAATTAATAAAATCTAAATATTGATTTACCTTGTTAGCAAGATATGGCTTCCTGGATATTTGACTGACTTTTTTTGCCAACTCCCAATATTAATAGGCACTTAACATTACTTCTTTTACAAATTGTGTAGCCTGTCTTACTTAACATTTATTGACAATAAAACTGATTTGTAACAAGCAAAGTTTATAGGAAATTTTTCTTCTTTTCTTCCAGTGAAACTATTTTTAAGTTGACACATTAAAATAAAACTCAATCCTTTCAAAGGCACTGTACCCACCCCACCTTAGGATCTAAGTATCAGATCTCATATTCCGTTTGACCTGGGCGAAGAATTTCTTGCGAATTGAACTGCGAAGTGAGTGCCTCCTCACTTCTCCGATTGAGGGCATGGAACTCAATTCGTTGACCCGAATCAGAAGCTACAGTATAAAGGGCAGGTACACTATTAGCTTTGTGGGCTGTTCGGTGTACGCTGAGGTCTAAATGTAGTCAGTAACGAGGTAATTAGCTTTCAACCCCCTCACACTCACCCTCGCTCTCTTTCGGTCGTTAAGTGGGATTGCGACTGTTACCCCAAGTCCTTTTCCGTTCATGAAAGAGGTAAGAGTGATTCAGGTGAGTTCTGTGATCCAGGATCCAGCTTGAAACTGGGATAAAGGGATATCGGGAAACAAAGAGGTTCATTATACCGTATTCTGAAATCACCATCTCGACAGAATATCTAGTTTATTGAAACGTGAGAGTTGTTTACATATATCCATCACTTTTTACATGTCGAAGAACGTTTTTTTTTTTTAAATTTCTATCGTTTGATTAGGACTTGCCGGAACTAAATAAAGATGAGAAAAGATGATAGCAGATACAAATATGTACGGAATTACAGACACGAAGAAAGATTTTATTTGCAGCAATTGTTCCCGGTATCTATTTAAGAGATATATTCTCTTATTCAGATCTTTTTCAGTCAGCTCATATAAGGCAAACAGACCGAAACCACTTTTATCAAGTCTATTGAATGTCAATGTCGTTTAATATTAAAGCGTGAATCAAAATTTCGTTGTTTTACTCAAGTAGGATTTTTTCACTTAGGTACTAAGTAAACTTTGGTTATACTCTTTAAATGTTTTACCTAATGACATTTTTAGTGAAAATGGTAGACCCACATGTTTCTAATAAAATATTTTTACGTATTTAGTTTTTTTCTGATTTTCAATTTTGGTAATTTGGAAAAAAGAGTGTAAGGTACTTTTGGCCGTTTATTTAAAGTATATTTTTTCCCTTTGAGCTTCGGGCCCCAATTAATGTATCTTTTTCAAGATAATTCCAAAGCAACATGGACTTCTTTTGGGAAATGTTTTAGTCGCCGATATAAACTATTAGATACGTGTCTATTCGAAATCTCGAATATCTTATAGTTCTTTATAATTTTACTTCACATAGTTATTTACGGAGATAGTCGTTACATTGTTATAGAGCTCATAGGTATACCTGTTAGGTTTTTATTTTTTGGCTGCATTTGTAAATCTGCTCCTGTTAACAATTAGGAGATATGATGGCCGTTTCAGCTAGACATACAATAACATGTTCAGCTCCGACACAATTGGGAAGGATGGTACACAGCAGTACCTCTTCCCTCGTTTGTTTTAGTTATTATCGACTGTTAAAGAAGATCACTCATCCAACGCCTTTTCAAGCTCCTCATATTTATGGGCATGTCATCTGTAGCCATATCTCATATTAGGAGGTTTATATGTCAAGTTAATGTGAAAACGTTTGTAAAGAGTCTTTATGCGTTAGTCGATGTGTAAGTCAGCATGTGACTTTTCATTAATAACTTCGATCATTCCTTTAATACAGATTTTTTTCCGTTCGTCAGTTAACAGATATTTCTGCAATTCGTTCTGTCCTAACGGGAGTACCGCAAGGTTCAATACTGGCCCCTCTACTCTACATTGTATACATCTTTGACATACCAGAAGGAATTAAGACATTAAGAACAATTCTAATAAAACATCAAGATCCATCACTAGCTTCACTAACATTACACAAAGCACAAAATAGGCCCATGGGGCCGCAGTGTACTTGCCACAAAAAAAAAAAAAAAAAAAAAGTACACAAAAATTTCAAACCTCCTTAAACACAAAATTTAATGACTGGTGTGTATTTATGGAAAATGAGTTGAAAATACGAGAAATCAAAACATATATATTTTAGTGTCCGAAAAAATATTTGCCCTCCAATTTATATCCAAAACATCAAAATTACTCAAACCGACTTATTTTATCGTTTTGGATATAGATTTATATGAGTGTTATCCACGATTTAAAAAAAAAAAATATGAAATATATATTTATTGACATCCGGTTGGCTTTTAAAAATACCAAAGGTGACCGGTAGAGAAATGAAAAGCGGACAGAGAGGCGAGACCGCTCCACATGGGCCCATTAACCGCCCCTTTGTCCTCCACTCACCCTCGCACCCACATCCTTCAATTTCTTTTATCTTCCCGTCTATTAAATGGCCATTACCTCCACCACTCCCGCTACCTGATGGAGGATCGACAGGTCAGGCCTATCAGCTTCACACGTGGGAACTCTGATCTATAATGTCCGAGTGGCAGAGAGCTGTAATGACTTATAGATCTTTTGAGTTCAAATAGAATTTATTACAAGTAACCTAAATATCAGTTTGTTCTGTAATATGTATATATTACATTACTGATTCCGGATACCGAGAACAATGACTGTTCCTTTAAAACCAACTTATATTGCATATCTAGAACTCATAAACAAAGGAGTTAAAATTTTAGGTTCAACGTTTGTAGTTTGATTTATCCTCATATATCGATTCATCATCTTGGGCATAATGTTTATTTTTTGCATATTTTCCTAATCTCTTAATCAGGTGCTGTTCTGTCTTCAAAAATCGACTACTATTTAACCCTTTTTTCAATCGTAATCAATAAAGCAAAGTCGTTGCATAAAATCTGGTGTACCTGTCTTAATGGTGGAGAGGGGCATAATGAAACACAAAAGTGTATCCAAAGCACCCCACCAGAGGCTTTAACATTATATTACATATATTATAACATAATAACAACATGTATTACCGCGAGCAGCTATTTTTAAAAAATGAATTTTTTTTCATTGTGCCCCATGTCCGGGGTACTATAAAAATGCGCAAGGGGTATTTTGAAACAACTGAAAAAAACAACACCACAATAAACGAAAAAACTTCTACTCCTAAAGAAGAGTTTTTATAATAATTATAATGATCTAAAATTGTGAAGGGAATCAGGAAGGTGTTCCCTGATAAAATTTCAGTTACCTTGCCAAAAAATTATAAGGTTTATTCATTATAAGTAGTGCAGGATATCGCAATACAGTGGAAGGTGGAAACCCTGCCTGATTAAAATCTAGAAGGTTCCTAAAGGTTGGAATCAGAACCTATTTACACCCGATATAGCTAAATCACAGCCATGTTAATTGCTGATCTAGTGCATGCTAATTGTAAGCCTAACGCTTGATTAAATAGAACCATGTAAACACGACACTCGAAGTCCCCTTGCAAACTCTACTTGTTAAACTACTAGCGCTGCAGTCGGAGACAAAAGATTTCCCTCATTAGTGACCTTTGTGGGGAGATAACGAGCAAAGTTAGCTTGAGTTACAAGCGAGTATTAACAATGGTGGCGATTGCACGGGACCTCCTGGAACTGCTAGGTGGAGGTAGGGTGTTGTTAGGAACGGTGCGGATGTGGGAGACATCGAGTACTCCGCTGTGGAGGAAATTAGCGGGCTATCTCTGTAGTCATCGGCCTCTGTTGGGGAACGGAGGGGAACTCTTCCTAGAGGGAGGGTATTTTATAAATGATATCAGGGGGGAAAATCTATTGTAACAGGTTTATTAATAAATAAAAAAAAATAAAAATTTAAATTGCATTAAACAACATTACTTATTATTTTTAATTAATGTTATCTTTAATATGTTTTAGGGTTTTTGGACTGATTTATTCAAATGCATTTCCGTATAATGAAATATAATTAAATGCTTATAATCGGTTGTTGAGGGAATGATAAAACTCCATTTTTTTTTTTTAAAATCACTTCATGTATTATAAAGAAATATAAAAATTATATTGTGCTGGTCTATAGCGATTTATAAATATTATTTTTTCCTTCTGTTACAAATGAAAAGAATAATTATTAAAAGGTCGCGGGTTCGAGTCCCAAAGGGGCCTAGGATTTTTCAATGGGAGTATAAAATCCTTTGCTATGCCGTCCCTCGGATAGGACGTAAAATGGAGGTCCCGAGCCTGTACGATGTCGTTAAAGATCCCTATCCTTATTATACCTGGATAGGCAAAATTTTGGACTCCCATAGTAGCATCGTCGGATTAGCCTTATTAATAGTATAAAGTGACGTTAAACTAAAAAAGAAAAACAAAGAATAATTATTTTACTAACCTTGTTTTATTATAGCCATGATCAAAGTGCGCAGCCTTCTCAAAACAAATTAAAGGAAATTTACACTAAAAAGTGTATTGATCTTGTAAACAGCGACATCAATCGCCGTCTTTTAGTCCTCTTTTGATATTTGAGTCTCACTAAAACCCAAATTCTCTAAAGGTAAGAGAAAGCCACAAAATTAAAGACCCACATTAAAGAGGTTGCTTACCATTTAAGGATATCTTTTAAATTCTATATTAAAAATTCTGTAATTTATCTAACCCTTTATTATTAGTTTTTATAACAGTGAAAATAAAAAATTGTATTTATTTTAATATTTTCAGTTTTCGAAAATTGGGTGAGTGAATGATTAGTTTGATGTTTAAACCTTTTTTCTCAAAACTATAAACTGACGTCATTCTTTGTTGTAAATAATTACCCTACTACTAATACATGAAAAAACCTCTAGCTTATTTCATTACTCTAGAAGCCAAGTCATTTCTATTTTAACATTAAAGATATAATTTTAATTTCCTTAGGGTAAGTAGGACTTAACAGCTGAAATTTATATCAGTGCTTGATGGTTGCTAAATACATCGAGAATTCTATAATGAAATGGTACAAGGTTTCGATTGCATTAGGTACTGTTACAATAGGGACAGTTTTTAGGCTAGGTCGTCAGTGGATATTATTTTTAAAGTATTTTTCCTTGAGGTTCTTAATAGTGCATGGATTCGGATGATATTAAATTGTAGGTCATAAGTGTAAAGAGGAGATTATCATTATAAATTTTAAAAAATTCACCTTTAACAATAATAATGAAGCTGAACTTTGTGAAAAAAAAATATTTAAGGGCATATAACATTAAAGTAATCATCATCAACTGAAGGAAATTAGATGAAAGAATAAACAAAATTGGAATTTTCTTTTATCTCCAAATATTTTCTATATTGCAGAGAAATATATTCTTTACATATGTTTCCCTTTGCATGTTTGTACAAACGACATAGTTTAATTCTTATTGTCTTCAAGTATGAGCATTTCTCCACAATTATTATTTAGTGTTGGGCATGATCTATAAAGAAATGCTTTAATGACTAGTTTGTCTGTATAAATAGTAATGCAGTTCAATGTATATTGTATTCAATTCTCTACCTTGATATTCTGGGAAGTTGCTAACATAAAAATATGTGAACATAATGGTAACCAAAAACTTTATAATACTAGCATAAATTCTGAAGCGGAGCGAGGATTTAATCTAGTGGATTATGGCTCGTCCATGCTTAAGTCCTAATAATTCTTAAAACCCACCGTAAATACTCTGTCCCAGACTATCTCTATGTCTTGGTTTTATAGTTTATTATTATACGATGGTTTATTATTATTCCATGGCTAATCCTATTATTAATGTGGGTTTACATTACAGGCCTCCTCAATCAGTAGCCACCAGAGGTCTCTGTCTTTAGCTTCTTATTACAATATATTGAGGGATCATAGGTACCTACTCGGTGAAAACTGATTTGATAATGGCTGACTCATTCTTCTTAAGGAAAAATGTATCATACACCATAATCTAATACTAAATATTTAGTGAATATCTATTTAAATCTACCATACTTATACTATCGTTACAGTGCAATCTATAATATTATTATTCTTCGGTGAGAACATGTTATTTATGGATGGAAAGGATATTGATGGCTATATTGAGAAAGGAATACTAAAATAGCAAAACCTTGTTTTATTTTTGATGACGTTTCAGCCCCTATTAGCCAAAGGACTTATATTACTCATTTCACGATATTAATAAATTACTATTATTATTATTTATGATAGCATATAAATTAAAAAACTAGAGCAGTAATATTGGTTTATTGATATGTTTGTTTCAGGTATGGGTTGCTTACTCACTAAGGAACTTCTGAGTAGTACAATGGAGCGAAACAAGTAATATTTTAATTTACCTTGAACCTAAAAAATCCTACCCTACCTCATGATCAATTATATTTTAACACTATTCTGGGTTTAAATAATTTTTTAATTTATAATTCTTATCAACGAAAAATTACAACTCACAATGACAGACTAACAATTATTAAGAAGGTTACAAAAAGTATCGACACAGTACACAAGTAACCATATGATTCACTCTTCAGCGCAAGACAAACTCTCCAGTCCATCTTTCCTTATATTAGTCTGAATCAAAACATTCTAGATGGTTCCCTAATAGCGTAGATTGTTCTATAACAATCAAGACCAGGTACCGGAACAGTTTGTTCCAACTTTTCCTACAAAAAGTCTAGAACTCTTTTAAATCATATGTTTTGTGTTCCAAATTACAATACAGTTTGCAATTCCTTCTGATTTCAATGATTTTTTATGTCCTTCATGTTTTACATAAACTATTATTTTAAGATATGCTTACTATATTGATACCTTGATTTACATTAGAGAGGGAGATATATACAGAGAGAAATGTTCAATTTTTTTACGCAGTGCTGCCCGTTTTCTATCTTACATACCTATTAGTTTGAAAATACTGACAAAAAATAAATCTCTTTGACTCTAATATGTCATTGTATTATAAATATAACAAGTTATGTACTTTATTATGCCCTATTCGCTTTACATTATCATTTATTTCTTGTTTTTTATTTATTGTATAATATTTCATCCCGTTTTACTTTTTTATAGTAACCATGGATCATAAAAAAATCATAAGAATTTTTTTTCTCTACAACAATTATATCTATTATACACAGTAAATAGGTCGGACATCTAAGTACCTCTTGTTTCAGTACTGACATCGAACCTACCGATTTCTCTCCAATCCCTTTGCAATCTCCTCTTCATGTTGATCTAGATGTCAACTGCATCTAATGTCGTAAAAAAACTAAGGTTTATATGTGATGGCATGAAAACTTCTGTCTTCAAGGTCTGATGTCTTACTACACCGCAAACGGTGCTTGTTTTCGTTTTTTGCAATGTAATATATCAGTCGAGCGAATGTCCACAAAGGTTTAACTAATTGTATGTATTTACTTTTTGTTTACGGTTGTATAATGTTTTGATTGAACTTAATTCAAAATCTAGTAACTTTTGTTACTTCTGTAGGAATAACTTTATTAAGAGAAAAAGAAAAACTGGTATATGATATAGAGAGTAGTTAGGTGTACTTATATCGTAAGGAAATAAGGAGAAATATTAAAATTAATTCTGGAAATCTCTCTTATTCATGGTAGAGTTAGCAAAAGTCAAAGCTAAAGAAATAATTAATTTAAAGTAAAAGCCTTTTGGGCAATCGATCTTCTGCGGATTCTTTATCAATATTAGCCTTTGTGTTTTTTGTTTACAATAGAGAATTAAAATTTCGACAAGTTCAAAATAACACTTGAGTAAGTATTATTAACGTTCACCTTTTCTTTAATGTCTCAAGAGCTCGCAATCAATTAATTTACTTTTCTTTCTCTGAAGGAGGCCATTGTATTTCTGGTGAAATGGTATCAGGTAATTGGATGAGTTCTGAAAACAGACAATCCGACACGAAACTATTTACTTTTTTTCGTTTTCAAGTGTAAGTTATATGTGTGTGAGAAAATCGCTAACTGAAGTCACTAAATCTCCTAGATTATGTTAGGTATTGTTGTATATGGACAATCAACTACTATGGTCATTTGTGTCCTCTAAATCTCCTAGGATTTCAGGTGTTGTAAAGCTAAAGCGGCTTTACCATCATTTCGGGAGATAATTCTTGTTTTCACTTCTAGCTCCTGAGATTATAGCCCTGGATACAATAAGAAACCTAGATCTCCTTACAATAAGCTTTACTAATATCTGTCTAAATACAAGATCCCTACTGATTCATACATCCCATGCTATAAAATTACGTGTTTTAGTATATCTTTTGTCCGTGCAACTAACCTTCTTAATTCCTCATGATCTATTCTATCTTTTTTAGGCAAAATCTATCCCTATAGGAACTACACAATCAAACTACTGTAATAATGAAATTGATATTTATATTAATGAAAAGACAAAGCCAGATGAATTTACAAAATGCCAAAATATTGTGGCATGAAACCAAAGTAGTCATTTATTTCTGTTATGCTGTACAATATTCCAGAATTGCGTGGAATGGTTACAGTCATGCATTGGTACAAGATCCTGTTAATATTTTAATAAATATAAAAGTTTACGGAAAACATACACTGGCATCTGGTAAAAATATAATGTTCATAATAAAAATCTAGTCATACTACTTACCGTGTTAAAAAAATTTCTTCTATTATATAAAATTATAAGACAAAAATTTCCAATATGCTGGTAACATATAAAGACACTGCAATAAATACAATTTTTATTATGAAAATTAAAAGGTATTTGATAAAAAAGAAAACTTATGATCATTTGCATATTTTTCTTTTTCTAACAGTGAAATTTATGTTTAAAAATATGAAAAAATAATCATTGGTGGTTCCCTCCACTCGACCCTTTAGGGTAGATTCACACTATCGGTTCACTCCCGGTTCGATCTCGATTCGATCTTGGTCTGGCAAAATATTCTAAAGAGAAATAAAAATAGAGTATTCACACAATCGGTACCGGTCCAGTCTCGATCCGCTCCCGGTCCGATCTCACTGTCAAAATATTCTAAAGAGGAATAGAAAGCAATGACAATATCGGCACAGGTCTGGTCTCACTCTGCTCTCGCTCCAGTCTCGCTCCGCTCCCGGTTCGATCTCGCTCCATCCATTCGGTCTTGATGAAATATTGTTTATGGGAGACTCGTTGGTTGCAGCATTTACCGATAGAGTGCTCTTTTTTTCTGATCCATATTTTAATTATTTTTGCTCTAATATATATTTTTTTTAAATGGTCTGACATTTTTATAATATACTGCATTTTTATTCAAGTTTCAAATTGACCGTTATTTTATAATAGCAATGAGTATATAGTCAATATACAGTTTTTACATTAAAATATTATATGTCAAACATAAAATGTATACTTTACGACAAGATTTCGTGTTTTTATTTTCTTTTTGGTGATATATTTTTAAAATCATTTCAAACGTATTCGAATGCATTCGGAATAAATTTAAAATTATTTCTTCACTGTTAATTAAATTAATTTATAATTATTACTAATAATTATCATATTGTTGCAATATATTCTTCTTATTTTGATAATAATACAAATTATTATCTTATTATCTTCTTCATCAAGAAAAATACACTTAACAGTTCTACAAAAGAAAAGTTGAACTTCTTTGGCCGCAATAATTGTGAACAAATAAATACTTTATTAACTGTAAGTTAATTATTAATTAAGATCCAAATACAGAAGACTTGGATTATTAATAGGTTCAATCGTGAACGGTGTAAAATTATATTATGTGAATATGATAAGACTTTAGGAGATCGGACCGGGAGAGGAGCGGACCGATAGTGTGAATGGAGTAGATCGAGATCAAACCGGAAGCGAAACGGATAGTGTGAATAGGCCCTTATTCTGTATGACTGATACCACTTTCCACATTGAAAAAGAAGATCTGATATAAGATCCTCTTAAAGGGAGTCCGTAATATCATAACGAAAACTCCATGTATTAACACCCTCACCCTGTTTAAAACATAAGAGGCCAACTACTTTTAAATTTCACTAAAATTAGATTAAAGAATGCGTAAATGTTAAATGCTACCCCAAGCCTTCTTAAAAACTTTAAATTCATGTTCAGGTCATTTCTACTATTATGTTTATGAGTTTTCTTTAGAATGTCAGACAAACAGTAAAAACAGGCCTAATCAACAAGGTTACAAAAATTATCAACTTGAAGCGATATAGTACCACAAAAATGACTATCTTAGTGTTACCACCAAAGTACCACAAAAAGACTAATTCTCTTTTACATTGCTTCTTATATTTAGTCTGAATCAGAACAATCTAGGAGGTTCCAGACAAGCGCAAAAAGCTCCGGTCACGAACATAGTAGTAGAACAATGTAAATGAGTGACAATGAAATAGTCCTCAACCATGAAAAATTGTAAATAAAGGTTGATCATGTGAATTGAAGGAATTGAGGTATATTTTTTAAATAAATCATTCTATGTATTGACAAATGTCTGATGGAATATTAAAAATGTGCAATAGAAGATGGGCCAAAAGTCACATACGTTGGGATAATAAAATAAATTATAACCCACGGAAGATGGTGAAGGTTATTCTCCATCTACAGAAGCTAATACAAACTCTTCCTCACTAAAGTGAAAAGTATAACAAGTAGTACTAGAACAGTTTGCTTCAACTGTTCCAACATAAGGTCTAGAGCTGTTTTCAAGGAGGTCACCTGTGATGTAGTGGTTTGACCTACAATATTATAGGTTCGCGAGTTCGCGTCCCTTGAATTTTTTAATGGGAGTCTAGAATCCTTGGCTATGCCGTCCCACGGATAGGAAGTAAAATGGAGGTCCCGAGCCTGTACGATGTCATGTAGTAGCATAAAGGGACGCTAAACGAACCAACTCTTTTTAATCATATGTTTTTTTTTTTTTGGTTCTTTTGTGTCACATTATTATATTAAACAGAAAAAAAAAAAACAGATTACTCTGTCGTGAATGTGGTGGTGCCAAACCCAGTATATATATTTATAATAAAAAGCTCTCTCCCTGGTAGGCAGTTATCGCTGTTTGGGTTCACTCTCGCTTGGAATATTTACTGTTTTCATTGACGATGCCGGGACGGGCGAGCCCCTAAATCCCCGATGGCGGAGCAGAATAACAATGGAGCGTAGGCCTAGCCGAGGGGCGGAGTCCCGGGGGGGCCCGGCCTGTCTATGACAGATGGGCCTCTCATATAAGGCTTGCGGTAAAGAATTTTCTCAGAGCCACAACCAAAAAAAAAAACAAAAAAAAAAAAACAAAGACTGCTTTCAGTCCCGGATCAATCTTATGCCTCTTTTTTTTCTCTCAGCTTTTTCAGGCCCCTCCTTCCTTGGGTTCCACTCTTTCTCTCTTTAACCTGTTTTTTCCTCTGTCGTGATCATAGTGAAAGCTTCTCCATATGTATAAGGAATAGAAATAATATTTAAATAAATTCAGCCTTATACTGTAAAAGGATTTTCTTTTGTAAAAAGAAATGTCTTATATATCAATTCATAGATTGACAGATGTATGACTTTAGAAACATAGAGATAGTATTTGAAAAACGGAAAATAATTTCTCTTTCTATCTGTTATATTGAAAAGAGGGGTCTTTTGTACATTAAGGCTGCCATCCATTACTTTTACATTTACATACATTATTTTAAACAGTTAATCATTCTTTTTTTTTTAAATAAATTAAACCATATGGTACCTACAAAATCTATTAAAGAGGTTATTCCCTCTGTTGAATTAATTTTCTTGGGTAAAGAAGAAAAAATGTAGTTAACTTTTTTCAAGATAAAAGTGTCTTATCTAAATTTAAAAACTGTCATCTAAGGCACAATATGAAATTAAAGCGCAAATCTCAACTTTACTTACGAACTTCCTTAGATTAGAAATCGACATGTCTCGATAATATGTAAACGCCATTCCTCAACTTCTCACATCTTACACATTTAAATGTTATATTTTTATACCTCCATAAGTTATCTGTATTGAAAAACCTGGAATTTTCCAGTACTTTTCGATTAATTATTGCTTATTTCTTTTTTTAAGGGACCTAATTTCATCAACAGTCGAGTTTTTTTACTGGTTGCTTGTTTTGACAAAATTTATTAAGTAAAGTATCCCATCCGTTTGACCAATTTTAATGAAATTTCAGCTATCACATCGCGGGAATATAAATACATCAATTACCCAGTTTGATCAAAATGGTTACAGCCGTTTTGAGTAAAAAAAAAAAAAAAAACCCAAATTGAGACAAAACTTAATAAAAAAAGTACCCCTCCGTTCGACCAATTATGATGAAATTTCGGATGTCGTATCGCGGGCATATACATACATCGAATACTCAGTTTGATCAAAATCGTTAACAAAGCCGTTTTTGAGTAAATAAAAAAAGCACGTGAAAATATGACAAAATTTATTAAGTAAAGTGCCCCCTCCTATTGATCAATTTTGATGAAATTTTGACCGCCACATTGGGGGCATATACACACATCAAATACTAAGTTTAATCAAAATTGTTAGAGCCGTTTTTGAGAAAATCGAAAAAAAAAACCCTAAAAATTAGACAAAATTCATTAAATAAAGTGTTAATTTTTCTTTTATTATAAACTTTGAAGTTTGACAAATTATATTTTATTATAAAAAAAAACCTAAAAATTAGACAAAATTCATTAAATAAAGTGTTAATTTTTCTTTTATTATAAACTTTGAAGTTTGACAAATTTTGATGAAATGTTGACCGCCACATCGCGGGCATATACACACGTCAAATACTAAGTTTTATCAAAATTGTTAGAGCCGTTTTTGAGAAAATCGAAAAAAAACCTAAAAAACTAGACAAAATTCATTAAATAAAGTGACCCCTCAGTTTGACCAATTTTTATGAAATTTTTGCTGTCACATTGCGGGCATATACATACTCTAAATATGTACCCAATATCAGGTTCGTACGGTTTATGTTTTTTAGGTAGTCTGTTCACACACAAACACACAGACCATTTCGCGCGACTTGGTTATTTGGACTCAGAGGACCCCAAAACGTGTATTTCCGTTGAAAACTGGAAATTCGAAAGTCGAAATTTTAACGATCTTAGTACTTTCGCTTACTGTATATTTCATATGTAGGTAAATGAAAGTAAAAAGTGGGTTTGCAATCTGAGAAGTTGTAGAACTTCACAAGGTTTATTCCCAAAAATATTGTTTGAACAATCAAGACTACTATTAAAGTAACTGGCAGACACTTTTGTTGGAACAGTTACGTAACTGTATCAGTACATATTCTGGATGTTACGAGAATGCTATGTGCCTTTCTAGAATGTTGTATTTCTTGCTAAATATAAGAACCAATGGACAATGGGCAAAATAATATTGCTCTAAACTTCGAAGCAGAAGGTTACTTTTGTGTCACTAGTAGTTACTTTTTGGAGCGTTGTTAATAATTTGAGCTTTTATAGTTTGTCTGACGTTGTGCATTATAATTACTACGTAAATAAAAATTATTAAACACACATTACTGTTGCAATATGTATCAATGCATTCCATCAAGATTTGTTTCCTTTAATAATATCAAATATAATTATTTAGTGGCGTAAATGAATATGTATTATGTAGGTACATGTAAACTTTAGTACGCACATGTCTTCAGTGGTTTTTATGTTAATCGCCTTTTTTAGTAATGATCCACTGTCGTTTTTAATATAAGATCTTTGTCTTAATCGTATTTGGAATCTTTCAGCAATATCTTATTATTTATTTTTTGATATATTTTGAGTTGTCGCTCGTTTTTAAGATTTTCTTTCATGTGATTGATAGAAAATCGTATTAAAAAATTATATAGAATACAATTTCTTTAAGAGGAACAAATATGATCACCTATTGTTAATTTTATTCTAACTTGTAATAAAAAATAGAAATGATTTGGACAGAACAAAGTTCTTATTTCCCACTAGGGACATTCATTAAATCTGAAAGTTTAACTAATTTCAATTTTTATTTATTTAACTTCTATTTTCTTTTTTTTCATTTTGTGAAAAAAATATTAATAGATGCTTTAATAATCAGGTTCTTTTGAGGATATTTCATATTTCATTCAATAATACCCTAAATTTAATTTTTATATATTTTGAGCTGTAGCTCTTAGAATAAATTTCTTTTTTCTTCACCATAGTAAAAATTATAATAATAATAATACAAAGTTTGGGACAAGGAGATGAGGGCAACATGCGGAGGAAGTACCTGGAACAGGGTTGCCAAATGCCGTGAAGAATGGAAAAGGCTAGGAAATGTTCACTACCTGGTCTGGCTGCAAGGATAGATTTTTATTTGTTTTTAAAAACGATTAAGTTTTTCTTTGTTTTGTTTTCTGTTTAGCTCATAAGTTAATTTTTACAGTTTATTATTTAATTTTGTTCACCAACCGAACTCACAAAAATCCACAGCTAAAAGCTGATTTTGCACAGTGTGTAAATAAATGTATATAATTATGTGCAAAATTATTTAATACAAATAAAGGATTATTATCATACAAAGTTAAATTTAATACTGAAGAATGTTTTAGTACGGAATCATCAAAGTTTATAAAAGAAAAATTAACAATAATTTGTTTGATTTGCATATTTTTCTCTAACGAAATAGTATGGAAACTAAAAAATAATAACAGCCATTGAATTTTTATTTTTATATCATTATTATTAGTTTTGAAAAGATTAAAATGTATTACCTAACGCTCTAAAATAAACAGTTGCAGGTCCATGAAACAAGATAACTTGCTAATCAAATTAATGAATTAAATAAAGAAAGCAATGATTAGTCTCAAATCGGAATCAAAACATAAATAAAACTTGTAATTAACAGACATGTAATAATGCAAAAAAAAAAACAACACATTACGGTGCATTGTTACTAAAACCTAGACGAAATAACGAGCACATATTTTATTGTAATACTAACCCTCGGTCTCATAGACGATCTAATTTCCTTTAGATAAATATACCTGGTTATAAACATAAGGGAACAGCGATATTTTCTGTTATGACATTTCGGGGATAATGATTTCTGAGAAGCAAACGTAGACCAAAGCAGTACCGTGCTTTTGTTCCTGAAAGCTGCTACGAAAATAGAATATTACTGGGTCACTAGCAACATTATTATATAACAGAGAGATATTTTTGTTAGTTTTTAGTTGTTAGTTTCTAACTTCGTTTTATACATTCGTTCTATTCATGGTGTTCGCTAACACATGAAGATTACTCATATAAATATTTCTATCAAACTGTTAGTTGAAGTTATCCAGTATAGCTATCCTTGGCAGGTCTGATTCCAACAAAGTTTTATTGTTAGAATTCTCTTATCAACAATAAAAACTTTGTTATAGTTTTATCTTGCACATTTAGAGATAAGTTTCCCAAAGAGCTCAACAATCTTAATAGTATTAGTTAAATAATTGAACTTGAATTTCTAAATAAATCAATTGCAAAATAATTACATAATGTTGTAACACTGTTATGGATTTAAATAATATTTTTATACGAAAAAAGAAATAACACAATGGCAGAAGAATAGTAAAAACACAAATGATTAAAAATATTACAAAAGTAACGATATGATTCGATCTTCAGAGCAAGATTAAGAAAACAGTAAATCGCCCCTTATATTTAGTCTAAATTAGACCATTCTAGAAGGTTGCCGAAAAGCGTAGAAGATTCTCGTACAATCACGAACATGTACTAGAATAGTTTGCAACTGTTCCAACAAAAAGTCTAGAATCTTTTAAATAATATGGTTTTCGTTTTTCGTTACAATATCCTGCAGTTTTATGTTTTCTAGAATTTTAAGTTTGAAACCCTGTTTTAATGGCAGGTTTATGTTTTCTAGAGTTTTAAGTTTAAAACCTTGTTTAATGGAAGTTTTATGTTTTCTAGAGTTTAGGTTTAAAACCTTGTTTTAATGGCAGTTTTATATAATTATTGACTGCATAACCAAGTGGGTGAATTGAATCAACAAAGATTTATTTTTTCGAAAAAAATATATGTCTCATTCTGCCCTA
The DNA here is from genome assembly GCA_911387785.2 of Aelia acuminata. Taxonomy (NCBI): domain Eukaryota; kingdom Metazoa; phylum Arthropoda; class Insecta; order Hemiptera; family Pentatomidae; genus Aelia; species Aelia acuminata. The sequence goes on along the minus strand of OU426979.1, from coordinate 148,114,673 downwards.
ACGTTATAGTCAATTAACCGTGTTAAATATATTTCCTTCTTTCTGTTGTTGAAATATCTGAACAAAAAATAAAAATGAGCAATGAAGCGATATTTGGCTGCCAGTAATTTAATTTGTTTTTTGTTTTTTTCAATAAAAAGCTATGCAAGGAAATGCCGGTTCTACAGAATACAAAGCAGATAAAGTATTAAAAAAGAAACTATTAAAAAAAAATGTTCTCATTGAAAAGGGCTTAGTGTGATCATTACAATCCGCTCCAGCTGTTCCCTGCACTAGGCTCAACCCCTTGTTTTCTGTTTCAGAGTTTAATTATTTTTTAACTGGGTGTTTTAATTTTTTTTTGTACTGTTTTAATAAATCCTAGAAATTAATTATTACTTTTTATACTTTTTGAATTAAAAAATAATTTAGATAATCATCACAGACGTTTCACCCCGAGAATTCAAACATTTACACAACGCCGAACTAAGTGAACTGTTCCTGTAAATATAATAGAGGTGACTGCAGCGCGGAGTATTAAATGAGCATTTGACATTGCTAAATTCCGTCGTGAGCGAATCTCTAAAAGATTAACGCTTTGCACTCGAGGTCTCCGGAGCGGAGCCATTTAAAAATTGTCTTCAAACTCGAGGGCTCCGCTACGGAGACAATACAAACAATTTTCAGTTTTTAACATATAAGGACATGAAACATCGTAAAAACTATTTATAGGATATTTCGCTTTTGGTGATAAATGACGGTCGCGGCTCGCGGTGCTTTTCATTACTTTTATAGTACGTTCATCTTTTAACATCGGCTATATATTGTGGTTTTAATTAATCTTTTATTTTCTCAATTGTACAATGATTTAGTTCGTCGCACCAAATAATCCCTTTACTTTGATTTGGTTTCCCATGTGCTTCTACTTTAACCGGAAAGTTATTAAGTAGATTTTCACATTTTAGGAGCTTTTCTGATTGGATATCTGAGAAAACTTCAACTAAAAGTGTCCCATTTCGTAATGTTTTAACTGTTTTCCCTTCTCTAATTAGATTTTTTATGCTTTCATATGTAAGGAACGGCGAAACCTTTGTGAAATCTAAGAGATTTCCATCGTTATCCGCTCCGGTTCTCTTAATTATCAAACATTTTTATAATAAAATTATTAAAAAAATATTTAAAATTTAAATTTTTTTTTTTTTTATTTTTGTAACTATTTGTTCTTAAAGCTTCACAAATACACATAGCCTGAATTTCATTACAATTCCTTACTTGGTTCTAAAATTTGACTTTATAATATTACCTTTTCAGGGTGTACGTTTTCTGGAATAAGTTGCGTCTAATTGCCGGTAGTCCGAAACGGTGCCGAGTGCAAAGGGTAAATAAGCAAGGGGCCGACTGGGAAACGTCCTAGCGGTAGGCCGACACCTAGAGGTGAGAGGATTGTGTGAAGGCAGGTCAAGCGAAGTTGGGTCTTGATGGCGATCGGTGGATAGAGGTGTGCAGGAAACGTTTCGGCATCGAACCATCGAGTTTGTCGACCGTTCATTATTATCATTACCTATATAAAGATAATTATTACAGTGAGGTTATATATCAAGTTTGGTTAAGGGTGTATTGCGAATGGAGGTATTTTCAATTATTTCTTTGTGGTGAGAAATATTTAATAATAATGATAATCATTTATTTGGAAATATTTTAAGAAATTTTTATACTAAAGATATTCTTAATAATAATATCTAAATCAGCCATAAGTCGAGGTTATTATAGTTTGTAAAATAAAAATCATTAAAATCCAATAGCAATAAATAAAAATTGCATTTTTTAAAAATTCGATACACCACTGGTCTCTGACTGACTTATTCTTGGAGCCAGAGCAGACTGAGTGACGGCCCAATCGCTTCCACTCCACCAGCACTTCTCCTGCCCTGCTTTAAATATCTCTTCGGCATGTAGCCGTCACCTCTATCCCAGTTCCTTTGGCTTTGCATTCTCTACCTCGGTTGCCATTCCGTCATTCAGGAAAGTGGTTCTTTTTTGCTGCAAGAAATATCTCTGTGTGTGTGTGTCTATATATATATATCTCCACCTGGAAGAAGCAGACTAGCAAAATAGAATATTACGGGGTCACTAAAAACATTTTTCAAGATATTTGTTCCATTTTGGTAATTTCAAACGTCGTAAGAAGGTTACCCATAAAAGTATATCTATCAAACTCAAGTTGAAGTTATCCAGTATAGCTATCCTTGGGAGCTCTGATTCCAACAAAGTTTTATTATTGGAAAATTCTTATCAAGAATAACAACTTTGTTATAGTTTTATGTTTCACATTCAGAGATGTTTCACTTCGATCATAACAATCTTAATAGAATAATTTCTATAAAAATTTAAGTACTTTATTTTTGGAGCCAGAGCAGATGGTGAATCATTGGAACAGTTACCAACTGTCCTAGTACATTTTCTTGACTCTTCGAGAATCTTCTAAGCTTATCGGGAACCTTTTAGAATCGTATAATTCAGACTACATATATAGAGCGATGGACTGGCACATGTGCCGTTGGAAGGCTTCTAAGAAATCATTATCTCTGAAACGAGAACAAAAATAGAGTCGTTTTTGTGTTTTAGGTGAACGCAAATTGTACACTTTGCTTTATAATATATATCGATGAATAGATAAATAGATAGATAGATAAATTCATTTACAACATTATAAAAAAAAATATAAGCCTGCATTGGCATGGTTACCACCGTTTGCCAAGAGCTGTCTCTATAAAATAAAATACTCTTTTTCAATATTTATATTGAATACAAAAAATAAACATCCTCATTAACATATAGAAGTTCATACAATTATAAGCAAGGTGAGAATAGTAATGAAAATAAACAAACAAAACTATACAATACATAACAGATAAAATAAATAAACGAAATAAGAGAAAAAAATATTTAGATATATAAAATTATACAAAAATCAACATCCGCATTACAATATTAGCACTATTAAAAATGACTAATCATAAATTATTAACTTAATTTGATTAATAATCTAATCCTAATTAAGCTCCATTAATTTAGAGTCAAAAATAAAATAATAATAATAATAATAAACAATACATACTAGTAATTTAAGTAATTTCCTATATTACGAATTTTATTGCTCAACTAAAAATTTTCTATATTTAAATGCATTACAATTATAGAAAAACAAATCGTTCCAATCACCGCCATTCAGCAGCCTTACCAGTTCGTCCTGCCTCAACACATTTTTCTTAAAATACTTAAACCTAAAATACTGGAGAACAGGACAGACACCAACATAATGATAAACGTCTTCAATTACTTTCAAATTACAGAGGGTACACAATCTTTGCTCTTCGCTCCTCCGCATGTTATTATAGTAAGTATTACCCTACGTTATATTAAGATAAACTAGCTAACCCAGCAATTTGAATATCACCTTCATAAAATTCATTTTATTAGAATCACATATATAGTGATATTGATGAATAGGTTTCTTGTATATGTTTTTGAGGTTTCAAGGTATTGTTTTTATTCATCAGTGAATGTTATATTTAGATTTTTTTTGTTTTTTGTTTTATGAGAAGATATTTATTTTTATTTTAAACAGTACTGTAATATTTCCCTCCATTGGTTTAGTAAAGATAAAAAAGGACGAGGTGGAAGTGTTAAATTTCCTAACAGGGCCCGAGATGCTATCTGTGGTTGTTTATAGCAGACCCCAGCCCAACAACCACCACATTATCCTCCTCCCCCCCTCCCCCCCCCCAATTCACCTCCTTTATCAATAGGCTAATTATCTAGAATGTTTAAGACCCTTTTTTCAGCTGCTAAGCCCTTATTGTACGAGTCATTGTTATCAGCTGCCCTCTCTTCTTCACATTTTTTATATCATTACTTATCTCCTTTTTTTTCACTATTATTACCAGTTTAGTTTTAGTTTTATGAAAAAAAAAATCTTATATCAAATTAAATTATGGCCTTAGATACCAAAGTTCTTAGTTATCTATTTTGTTTGTTTATTTAATATTTTATCGAAAGATAATTAACCTGAATAAAATAAAACGTTATCTTATTAAAGCCGTAACGTACTTTGTCACTGTGTTGCTCTATGAAAAAGAAAATTTCAAAGGCATATAGAGTATGAAAAACACTCACTGTAATGTTGTTCGATTATCATTTCATATTTTTTTTTTAACCTATATACTAATCAGTGCTTTTTATGAAACTCTTAAAAATTAGCAAAATGTCTGGCTGAAAAATGTTAGACGTCCCACAGACCCATTCTACATCGCACCTTAATCTCTTATTGTTTTCTCCAAATTAAGAGGACAGCTCAAATTTGCCATTTAGTTTTTTCAATAGTGAATAATTTGAATAGACGTATTTAAACGATAATTCAAAGTGAAGTAGAGAAACGCTGGATTGAACTTATATTTTATATAAACGATTAATTAACATCTATCATAATAAAAAGGATGTTTTTTTTTTTTTTTTTACCTTGTAGGGAATACAGAGACGTTCTATTTTTTCATATAGAAAAATCAGAGTTATGAGCAAATGATGTTTTATTTTCTTCTTGGCTCTCCTCCCACGGTTCACTGACTATTTTTCAGCCCTGGAAGGCTAAAGATTTTTTTTTCAAATGATGCCTCAATCATAAAATTCGAGTTCGTATTAAGAAATATACGATGTACCGCTAAAAAAAACAAAGCACCTTTTTATAAATAATGAATAATAATTCTGATTGGAAGGCGATAACTTCTGGGCACATAAACACGTTATGACAAAATAATATATTTATTTTGCACTAAAACAACCAGTTAACCAAACAACAACAATTAAAAAAACAAACCAACCTGACGAATAATTATGTACGTTTTACAAAAATGGAGAAACTTATCATGTTTTAAATTCAACATATTATACAACAACTGTCCCTTATCTAGAGGACATTATCCAGGTCATTAACAGTTTAGGCTATCCTTGCAATAAACATTAAAGTCATTCCCTCGTCCGTGATAAATTGGTTAATGCCCATCTCGCGTGGAGCGGTACAGTCTCCAAAAGCACTTAGAGAAACTGCTTCGCCGCATTTACTAATGGAGCTAATGTGTTTATTTAACATAATCGCCAAATGTTTTCTTTTCTTTTCCTTTAAAGAGCCGAATCGCGTGCTTGGCCACTAGACTTTTCGAGGAATTGTTGATTTTTAATCAGCAACGAAGTTTTCTAGTTCTAATTGCGCAGAAACTTTTGCAATGAGTTCTTTTTCAAGCACATTGGGAATGGCTGTATTTTATTCTCGTTTTTCATGACAAGCAGGGTAGTTAGAATTATTGTTTGGTTTCTCCGAAACAACGAAGTTTCGAAGGGGATTTGCCATGCCACTTTAAGGGATATTTTGTTTTTTGAAAAATTTATCATTTATTAGGAGTGAGGTACAGGTAAAATCAAACTTCAAACTTATATTTAAGTATAAAAAGAAGTATGTGTTAAAGATCTACATTGTCAAAGATCTTATTTTAAAAAGACAAAACAATAATTTAAAAAAATAAATTACTTATTTAAGGTTAATAAAGGCCTTGGGTCACGAAACATATCATATATTTTTATATTAAGGTATAATAGTTGGCGTTTCGGCCTCAATGTGCCATTTTCAAAACCATTCTAAAATAATTACAAATTAAATTAAATTTAATAACAGATTACCTTCCATGCACCTTGTCAACAATTTATCCTTCTAATAGAATTACAGTTCAAAATAATTACTAAAATTTTAAATAATCTACAATGATGCGCTAGGTTACCAAGTTAGGAAGAATCATCACCAAATTGATGTAGACCTGCTTTACTTTGCCCTTCAAAATTTCCTGTAAGGAATGTACAGTGTGTACCTACATATTAACCCTTGCAACTGGAATTCTAGAATCTCGTCTAACTCCCTTGAAAATTGATTTTTTCCATTAGTTGTAAAAAAGCTGAAGGGAGTGAATTTTTGAGCATTTTCATGCGACGACATTCGCGAAATTTTCAGCATTTGCGTTGGAGAGGCTACAGATTTTCTCAACTTAAAAATATCTAACGCAAAGTCCAACTTTATGTTCTTATGAACTGATGGTCATAAATGGATTAAAGACTTTACTTGACTAGAAAAGGTTTTGTAGGGAATAAAAAAGTACAAAAATACTCTAAGAACTTCCACCAAAAACAATTTTGTTCAAGGAAAACTCATGTGTCTGATGAAAACAAAACTAACTTAGTCTGACGGCTTTGATGTAACGGTATTCCCTCAATTTTTTCAAAAAGTAAAATACATTTTTTTCTGGATTTTGATAGCTATTTAAGAAAATTTGTATTTGAGAAAAACCTGTGTGACATAAATAAAACCTATTAGATGTACGGCCACAGGATTTTATTTTTATTTTATTTATATTTTCAAGATCCATCCAGTTATTATCGAAAATATGAGTACCCTGTTGGCAAAAATACTTTTTTCAATAATAAATCTGCTCAGTTAGTGTAAAATAAAAATTCGAGATGTTCGACAATAGCCCGTGTGACAATTGTAGGGCGTGAGAATTGACGGGGTTAAAAATTTTTCATTGTAAATGTTATCAATTTTTTGACACCAGATTATGAGTCCATACAGCGGCCAGATTGTTTTATCTCTCCAAAACTTTTGAACTTTCTATGACCAGCAGTTTAGGCATGGAGGCTGTATGATACAAAATAATACATCTTTTTATAATGATCCAAATAAGAAAATATCCCCAAACTGAGCCTATGATATTAAACAGTAATGTGTTTATTCACAGTAATATAGATGCACCTATGCCATTTTACATTAGTAGAACAATTTCACGACCTTAACAATGTAAAGAGGCATTGTAGATGAAAGTGAATTTCCTCCGAATTGCGGGGAATCGTAAAAAAAAGTGAAATTTTATATTCGTGTAATAATATAGATCAAGGGATATTCGTGAATAATACAAATTTTTCACAGTTAACTGCCGTAACGGCAATATATTTGTTTTTTGTTTTTTTGCTACATTGCATATCTAAAATATATAATTTTTCCCATACTAAGTACCTATCTACACGATACACGGAATATAATAGATTATCAGTTTTTTATTTCTATTGGGTATGAAATTCATAATGGTAGTATAAATATAAAAAAAAAGGTTCAAAAATATGAAGTTAATCATAATTCAATGTAATTTCAAATATATATACTATTGTACCTTAATAGTGCATTTAATTCTCCGAGAAGTATTAATGCATTTTTTAAGTAGTTTTTTATTCATTTTTATTAAACACACACCATCCTTACTGCAAAAATACATTACGAATTATTTGTTGACCGTAACATCGCAGTAAGGGGGCTTTGTTTTGAAAATAAGAAATTCTTCAAATATTTGAATTTTTTTTAGTCAAGATCAGAAATCACGATTTCCTCAGTAGGTTGATAATTTTAATAACTAGCTCTATGCCTTTTCTTACTTCTAGAAGGGGTGTCAGGAATGGAAGAGGAAGCTTGGTTGAAAAAAATAGGTTATCAATTTGGTATTAAAAAATAAGTATTTGGATCAGACTGTATCGGTGAAGTTATATGGCTTATTAAATCACCTTTTCGTGATTATATTATGAACATTATGTGCACATGTCTTTATAACATCTATAAATCTTATTGGCTCAATTATTTTTTAAAAATCCTTTTAGTTTGTTTTGATAATACGTCCTCTATCGATCCAGCAAAATGGTTATCGTCCCTCTCGCCCAATTAACATAAAATTTCATACAATAAAGATTAATGAGCATCGAATTAAGGTTAAAGGCTGGTACTCAATTATGAAATTATGACTTTTTTATTTATTTTTACAATCCTAGTTAGTCGGATAAAGAATAAATAAATATTTATTTTTACTATAATTTTGTTTTAAACCTATGAGTGTTGTAATTATAAGCTGTATTGTATCGACCAAGTTTGTTCCATAGCTCCTATTATGGAACCTCTTTGTGCCGGATGTTATGGCAGAGTTTGTAATCGTTAAGTACTTAGCCTTCCACAAAGGCTCAAGGCATTTAGTCATTGCTTGAAGGCACGTTCAGAGGACTGAAATATCCCATAGACATATCTCTAGCAATAATTTATTGTTTAATACTTTTTGAGCGATTTATAATAGATGCTTAATACAAGTAAAACCTAAAAAAAAACATTATAACATAGTCACAAGAAATATCTAATAATAAATACTTATATTTTGTATAAAATTGCAATAAATATAGGTGAATCGAATCATTCGGAAATTAATGTAGAATTATGGTTTAAAAATAATAAAAAACAATATATTATCTTAGACATTAGTTAATAATCAAAATACTCCCCGTTACTCTCAATACATTACTGTCAACTAATTGAAATTATTCTATGTTTATAGTTTATAGACTATTTTGTATAGTTTTTGATATTAACTAATTGTAAAAATGCATTTTCTGTCGAATTTTGGTTATTAAATCTTTAATCTCTCAATAAGTGGTCGAGGTGTCTAATAGCATGGTAGCAGATTGGCAAGAGGCCTGGAGAGTAGGGTGGATGAAGAAGAGTCTCATAACCAACATTTTTCGTGAGGTCATACGTGAGAGATGGTGTCGAACATTTATAGGGTTATTGGAACGGGGTCTTTCTGATTGATGAGGGCTTCATTGAATTCCAATTAATGGTGTATAGCATCAATTTTATTACAATGAGTTTCGTTATTGATTGTTTCTCCAGAATTTAAGAAGCCTTAGGGAATCAGCCCTAATGATCACCCAAAAACACTTACCATTTTTACTAGATTTTGTTAATTTTTTAGATGATTTTTCTTGAAATGTTAGTGATTTATAATCTAAGCATTTTTTATTTGAAAACCTGACAAGCCCTGGTGCGGTGGTATACCTGGTATACCTACGGTATACTACGGTGGTAGTATATGGTATACCTTCGAGATGCTCAAGTTACAAAGAGAATTGTTTTAGCAAGGATTGAAATATATTTGGGTAAAACAATGCACTTTCATTTATCGCTAATTGAAACAACTATTTAGGGTCGCACATAATCCTAGCCCATTTTAAATAAAGTATTTTCTTGGCATAATTTGTTTAAATTGGCTGATAATATAATTTATGAATATTATATAATTTTTATTATTCATTTTCGTGTCTTAATATCTCTCTTCATTTTAGACTCAAACGATTTCAAACGTATTTTCCTTTATCATTTTAAATATGTCATCACTTTTAGACTCAAGAAACAGATACGAGTGCTTTCAATGGCATCCAATATAATCCTTATGGCAACTTTGTGAGTTTCGAGACCCACTTAAAGGAGTCGATATCAGTAAATATGAGATTGCCGACTGAGCTATTGGCTCTTGCTGTAATAGGACTCTATTAGACGGACCAATCCGGTGCAGCTATTGCCCAGACCATTGTTGCTCTTACGGTCCTTTTCTTTTCGTTTACTTTTTCTATCATCATTATTGACTCTTCCATGCCCCCTTCCGCCCTTTATAACAGCCCTTATCTCCCCTTAATGGTGTATTTTATGTTGTTTTTTTTTCACTTCATTTTTTCTTCTCTTCTTTCATCTCTCTTTTAGCCTAATAGCTATATTTTCTCATCATCATTAGCCACTCGGAAGGTCATTAGCCCTAAGGTTCATATACTCTAGCCGACAGTTCTGCAAATAGACATATCCCTGAGAGACTGAACCAACAGTATTTCTTTTTTTTCTACAGGCCTTTAATGACTACTCAAACATCATTTCATATAGTTCCCTTCTTCTACTCCCAGGAGTTTCTTATTCTTTCATATTGCTTCGCTCTTCTTATCTCAATCCATTATTCCACGTTAGGAGGATATTGCTTATTCCACTCAGAAATCATCATTTCTAAACTTTTCCTTTGGTATATTTTCCAACCTTCATCTGCTATATTAAATAGGTTTCTAAGCACTTCTTCCATATGTTTAAAATAGCAGCTACTTTTATCTAAAACATTTTTCATTTCAACTAAGTGTTTTTGAGTTAGAGGCGTTGGAACACGGTTTCCACCAAAATCGTAAAAATTACTGAATTTTGATATACCGAACCCGGCTAAACCACTAACCGATTGAAACTTCAAATATATCGTTCCATTTGCAATAGTTTAGCCTCTTATAGCAAGCAGAAAGCAGCACTTTGTGGTCTGTATTTGCTGATATATATGCGAGTCATGGTATGGTATATAATCAATAATATATATAATATAATGGATATATAATATAATAGATATACAATGGTATATAATATGGTTACCATATAATCATATGGTAACCACTGAAGCTAAAAGGTTAAAAATATTTTATGTAAAATTATTTTATAACTTTCGTGATATAATACGAGCTAAGTCCATCCTGAACTGAGCTTAATAACAAGTAGAAGATAGAGGTACGTCAACGCTAAGTTAAGTAAAGAATTGATGATGCACTGTTTGCATCGAATAGCAACATGGATGTTGTAGATCCAAACGCCGATGCTATCAGAGCCTGGGAATTGGTTAACGGCCGGAAACGCAAAACGGATGCTCAACCAAGGAAAATAGAAGAGGTAAAAGACGTCATTGCCACCAAAAATAGATTCGATGTCCTATCGAAACTTGACAAAAAAGAAGATGAATCACAATCAAGTACGAAACAGCCTGTTCGTGTAAGGCCTCCACCGATACACTTAAATAATATGCAAGATTACACTGGATTAGTATCATTCCTTCAAAAACTGTGTGGTCAAAACAGTTTCAAATTAAAATCTACTATTAAAGGTGTCAGCGTGTACGCCGAAAATACAGATACATATCGCCGAATAGTTGCCAGTTTAAGAGAGAAAGGTGCAGATTTTCATACGTACCAGTTAGCTGAAGATCGAAGTCCTAGAGTGGTCATAAAAAACTTACACCATGCGACTCTAGTTTCAATCTTAAAAAATGAACTACGAAACCTTGGTTACGAAGCCACTAACGTAATAAATGTTATATCACGTTTTAAAAAACAACTACCCATGTTCTTCGTTGACATATGTAAGTCATCATATAATGAAAAAATATTTGACATACAATTTCTGTACCATACTGAAGTTTTAATCGAAGAACCAAGAAAAAAGTAAATCATTCTTCAGTGCAAGCTATTGCAGTCATGTTTGACTTTGGCCCCCAGCAGACTGTCAGGGCTCAAAATCTGTGGCTGGTTGAACCTTTAAATATGACACTGAATGGACTGTATGAATTAAATGAAAATTTAACAGAAAAAAAATAAACCTCTATTATTTTAAGTTACAATTTGAAGCGTTACTTATATTGATACAAACAAGTTCGTCTTAGTGGAATTTGAATAAATATTTTATAGATGACTAAGATGATCGTGGGGCTGCATGCTGATTAAGTTCGGGGTGGGCGATCATACTGAAATTTTAATTTGCATCACTTACAGTTTTATTTTAAATGTCAGGCCTGACAACTTGCTACTTCATTCTCCGCCCCAGGTACCCCCGTGGGGCAACTTCTTGCTTCTACTCCATTATTGGGTGAAATGGACGACAAAATCAAACAAACAAATTGATGTGGGCCCAAGTAGACACAGCGCCAGGTCCGGGCTCTGGGGTGACTGCTAGACGTGTGTGGCTAGTTGCATGCTACCTGTGTGAGGGCAGCAGTGCAGCGCTAGATAGCGCCGGAATTCCAATGAAGCGAACGCGGAACACATGCACCAAAATGCGTAAAATGTGGTCGTGGCCATGAGAGCACTGAATGCACCAAGCCAAAAGAAACCGCAGCAAAGTGTGTCAATTGTGGTGGGCCACATCCTGCTAGCTACAGAAGATGCCCAGCTTTGAAACAACTAAAAGCAGCCAGAAATCCAAGGAAACGTCCACAAATCAAACTCCCTCCGCCGATAGATGAGTTTCCGCCTCTCCCACAACATCAGCCTCATTCAGGAGCTCAACTGGAATCACGCTATCAGCAGCACCCTGCAAGACCAATTTCTAAAAGGATACCATCCCAACAAAAACATGAATCTTTTGAAAACAGAAGGCGAAACAATCAGCCGGCACAGCTCACTGAAAATAATACACTATCGGATCAACTTACCACTTGATTAGTAGCTTGAACAACCTTTTCCAGCATCTTTTAAGCCTCCTTCAGCAATTATCACAGGTCGCCCAAGCATTATATACTGACATACCCACTTGCAGGATAACACCCGTAATAGACTAAAAGGGAGCTCGTTTTCCCTGCCTGAGTGCAAATCACGAGAGGAAGAGGTGCCGCTGGGCACAAATCTTCCCCATGCCTATCATGCCGAAATCATCTCCTGATTACAGCAAATTCACTGATTGTCTTTCATTTAAGACAGGCGTGAATATAGAAATGAAGTTAAAAAAAAAAAAAAAGGTACTTAGGTACTATACGGGCCCCCAAGATTGTATATTAAATTACATTTATTATGAATAAAAATACTAACAACATTTAACATATGTTTATTTACAATTATTTTGTTCTCACCAAAAATCTCTGATATCTGTTAAAATGTCAAAGGGATCCTCTTCTTTTAATTGAGTCCTCCACATAAATTCGGCAAGGTATGATGAAAGGAAGTCTCTATTTGCTCCTTTTCTTTTTTTGTTTCTATGGATGTTTCTAAAGGAATTTTAGAATCTTGTAGCCACGTCCCACATCTTACTCCGTTTTTCTGTTTACAATTTCTGACGTTACACCTCAATCTAATGGAATCGGAAAAATATAGTTTCATTGGAAGAAGATTATTGCATACCTTTTCTTTAGGAATAATCTTCTTTGTTTGAAGAAAATTAACTGCACTTTCTTCATTATTAATTGTCCTGAATAACCACTTTAAATTGTACATTATGAAAATTAACTGAGAAATAATGATATTACATTTCGAATATATTTTAGTTTAATAAAATAAATACACATGGAATAAATGTAATTTAATATAAAATCTTGGGGCCCATACCCATACATAAGTACCAAAAAAAATATGCGAGAAACTGAAAAAAAATCCTAAAAATTTCACGGATTTTAGACCACAAGGCGTTCAATACGTTCACGTTTTAATTACTTTGTCTCCTAGGAGACAAAGTTAATATTAAATTAATATTTAAAGTAATTAAATATTAAATTACTAAAGAGGAGTGGGCTAATTTTAAAATTATTGAACTCTTTTTACACATAATTCGATATTCTACAACTATTATAGGTAACATTTTTTATTTGGAATTACAGGTTTTAGGGAACATGAGAATAATTCATTTTTCCGCTAAAGTGGCTAAATTGACAATAGCTTTTGTTGAAAAGACTTAACCGATTTTAACTGTAAGGACCTCAGTTGACGCGAAATTTGCCCTTTTTTTCTAGAATGAACACCATATAATTTGCGATAAATCGTTTTCGAATTATTAGCGAAAAATTGAAAAGAGTTCAAAAATGTCGATTTTGTTCGCCTATAAAATTTGATGGCAACCGATCTGAGGTGGCAGACGTTCACATTTGTTGTCCATGAAATGAGTACTATCAGCCAATATGATAAAAAAATTTCTTCAAATCAGGGGGCCATCCCTTTTGGCCCTCAGCTCCCGGACTACATGGAGAGGGGCCACGGATTTAGTGTCCCTAGATTTCAACACAGCTGATTGGCCAGTACTCCCTTTACAGTACCCAAAGTAGGTACATATCGGATATTAAATTATGACTTACTTCTCTACATTCTTGCGGAAATTTCCATATCAGATACCTGTCATTGTCCCCTTAAAAAATTGGGATTTTTCTCATTTGGGGGAAGAATTCCTCAATCAAAAATACTAAAATTTTAAAGGAGAATCATATGTGATGATCATTCAATCAACACTACTGAAGACTTGTTTAGCTGTCCGTTAGGTATAGGATTTAAAAATCTGGAACTTTTCTCTAAGAAAGGTAATGTGATTTAATGGGCTTAAAATGAAAAATCGTGTCATGGAATTGTTCCTACATATTATTCCGCCGGCCCAAAATTTAATAAAACACAACTTATCCGGTTTCAAACAGACTACTGTAACTCTACTACCATTTTGAAGCTCACTAAATTTTTCATTGCCTTTATCTAAGCACTAGAAAGAATTTAAAAATCGGAATCAAATTCGTCACATCTCCGAAAAAGTTTCTCACTGTTGTTATCTCACTCATCAAAACCATCGGACCTGAAGGGCACTGAAGTATTAGTGTATAGATATTGTAACCAAGTTGTGTAAATATTAAACAATATTAATTTACATATTAAAAAAAATCTTTTATACTGTAATATGTTACGATTTTTTAACTAAATTGGGTAGCAGTGAATTTTTTTTTTTTTGTATTCTCGGAATATTGACTTTTTTAAATATGAATTAGTTAAAATATTATATATATTTCACATATGGATGGAAAGTATTGTAAATGGTAGAAAAACAAACTTGGCAAAGAGAAGGGAGGGATATACATGGCTTGCTGTGTACGCTTGGAATGCAAATAAATACAGTCCCAAGCAGGGATACGTTGTTACAACATGTTTATATTCTATATGCAAATACGCACTTTGTTTACCCGTTGCGTGGCAAAGAGGGATGTCTCTTGGTGTATTGGTGATGTAAGAACACGAGCCGCACAAGACTGGTGTAGACTTACTGATGTTATCACGCCATGGAACAATAGGGGGAAATGTATTCATTTTCTTTAAAGTTTCTAAGGTTAGAATTCCATAATTTTACAATATAAAGTTAAGAGCCTCGCTGAAGTTGAGCATATTTTTGTCTATTCTTTTATCTTTGGACTAAAAAAATCCCTGATGACTAGCCTAGGGAGATGACACAACCATTTTTTATTGTATATAATTACAGCCACCTGCGTCAATGTTTTGAGATGGATTCTGTATGTGCAGTCTATTGTTCATAGTTCTCAGCAACGTTCTAAACTAAGACTAACATTATAAACTATGACTCAGGTTACGCTGATCACTTAGTTTAAGCTATTGTATTCAGTATTACATTAGTAGTGATCTCATCTTAATTAATATGAAATAAAATTATATTTTTAGTTTAAATCTAACGACATTGTTATTTCACTATTGTAGTTTTTTATTATTTTCCGTCTTATCCGTTTAAAATACTGTACGTAGTAAATTCTGGGATGTCCTCTTGGCTTTCTTGTGCATCGTTATGCCATAAGTCTTTATGTTTTTTTTTTTTTTTTTACCCATCACTCAGCAAACCACGACAAAACCACTGCAACTTTTGTTGTTTAAGCTTGCTCCTTTCCAGTTCTTCCCTTGGCGTTTCTTTGCACAATTCGACTCTTTCCAATGCGAGGATAACAAGTTCAGTCTTTTATTTTGCCTTTTTTTTTTCTTGTCAACTTATTGCTCGTTTCGCAGAAGATTGCCACAGTTCAAAAAACTGAATTTTTTCTTGATAATCATTTTCTTTGATAATTATCTCGAATTCTTAACACTAAGGAACACCATCTTGACGGCACTATATTGCTTAATATTAAATTTTAGAAAATTGATTTTTTTTTCGAACATATATAGGGTTACTGTACCAATAGTTGACAGGTTAACAAAAAAAATATTAGATTATTGACACTGTTTACTAAAATATTGATGTTAGGTTAATCTTTGTTATGAATTTAGTTAGGCCAATCCCTCTAGAAAAGTGGGAATATGATATCCTATTACGGTTTTTATAAAAAATGATTTCTTTGAACCTTCTAAAATGTGCCAATAGTTGACACATCAAAATGGAAAGGTTTGGAATGTTGGCATTTATTGTGTCAATAGTTGACACTTACATTATTTTTCAATTTTCCAAGGAGAATATTAGGTAATAAGGACTGTAATAAAAGTTATTCAATTTTTATTTATTTATTTATACACTTTTTTTATTTATAAACTATTCAAAATTGAAACGAAACAAATAAAATTTCCACAATTTAATTACTTTATGCACAAAAACTTAATAGACAAAAGAAAAAATAATAAACTGAAAAATGAGATCATCCAATTAAGAATAATACAGGTACCATATAACAACAATTTTAAATTAATCTACCTCAAGTGGGAAACTAAAATGGTACCTTTGCTGTCCATTAAAGGTAAAAACTTTGGGCATATGTATCACGGATATAATATCACATGATGGGCCTGTGCAACATGTATCGGTGTTAATAAAACTTGGTATCATCCGATTGAATGGATTTTTTTTTTTTTTCTGGGACTTCAAGGCTTCCACTGGAGCCCTATACTGCCCATACTAACAGCCCATGGCACTGGGTGATACTTTTCCTACGAAAGAAAAGCACCACCGGGCCCCAGATTGCATGGTTTCGTCTACTTCCAGTGCTGCAGCATTTTCAGGTATCTCCTGATTCACTGAATTTTTCTTAAGTTTCTTTTTGAATTCTATTTACAACAACTATTTACAGAAACTATAATTATTATAAGTTTATAATAAGTTGTATTATTCAATTCATTCAACTATTTAACTTTACGATATAGTTTATTCCCTAATAAAATAAAATTGTTATAATTTCCGACTGTTACAATTGTTACTTAAACAAAACAAGATTATGTCAAATAAAGCTGAGGCTATCCATGGATGTCAACTATAAACACACACGATGTCAACTTTACAAACAGAATATTCCACTAGTTGACACGTTTGAACGGATAGTTGACACCCCTGTCGAACATTGGTTAGGATGGAACTAGATCAGTGATTCCACTACCGATATTAAACCTAGATATTTTTCAAATCAAGCAAATTATTTTAAACTATCAGTTTCATCAGAATAAAAAACACCAATAATTGACATCGATGTAAACTATTGAAATTAAGGATTAATTTTTGTTCTAATAGTTGACGCCCACATTTAAGCCCTAAAACATTGTATAAATAAATCGAAAAGGATATGAAATGATTCCCATGAACTTAATGAATATCAAAGTAGTTAAAAAATAATTAAACACAAATAAACCAACTAAAAAGCTTATTTAACTTGACTTCCACCTTAATGAAACAGGATAGCAGAAACCAAGTTTTCAGGCCACTAGAAAATTTGCATTACAACCTCTCACAAATAAGCTTGAGTTTTCATCACACTAATGTCGATGGCAGCACAGCTAACTAGTATAACTTGGCAAATTACCGCCAAATTTTGAACCAAAATTGATTATTTTTGGTTTTGGTTGATTACCCTGAATGTTATTATTCACACAGTTTGTGCAAAATGTCAACTTTTGGAGCTCTGTCAACTTATGGTACAGTTACCCTATTGCTAAAAAAAATAAAAATGAAAAAACGAAAATTTTCGTAAGCGGCACTCTTCTTCTAAACGAGTTATGTTCGTCCCTCCATTTTGTATCAGACAGCGAAAAATACCTGGTTGGAATCAGACATCCTTGTGTATTTTTCTGGATTAACTTTCTCAGTTTTGTTTAAGAATGTGTTCCAAATAGGTAAATTCTTGACAATTTCTATCTTTCTCCTCCATTGAAAGATTAAGACCTTGCCCTTGAAGTTTAAGATAGTTATTCTGTTGCGTTGCAGCATCTCCTGCCATTTCACAAGCGTCACCTGTAGCTTATTCATCGTATTCGAAATGATTTATTTAGGATAAAATACTATGAGTTGAAATAAAAACAGATCATTCTTTCTGTTACATTGAAAAGAGTTTTTTTAGAACACACTCCCTGCTGTGACCGAATACTGAAGCCTGGAAAAGATGCATTATTATGAAACCTAACCAAGCGTTCGTTTCAGAGGTGATGCATGAGACTTTGTTTGCCTTTAACTCGGTTTCAATATTACCGAAATACTCCATTTGTAATGCTATTTACGCTGGAAGAGCAGAGCTGCTGAGAATTATTGATGCGCCGACCCCCTTTGATGACTAATATAATGTTATAAAGTAGAAACAAACTGTAAGTTACCAACATTTATTATTGCACAACAGATCGCCATTCTGCCACATACCACAGTTGCTGATCGCGTAAAATATTACGAGTCGTCAAATGGTAGTCACGTTTTTGAACAGTATCTACTGTTCTACTAAACTTTGTTCGCCACTTGTGTTCGTTTTTTCACCGTTCGCTGTAAACTGCTAGTGTATAGAACACAAAGTGCCTAGAGTCTCATAGTTCCCATGAAAATTTTCTTGTAGCATATAACTTAATAGACTTAGTTTTATTTTATTTTGTATATTTAGTGGAACTGTATTAGGTTTGATTTGAAGATTTTTGTATTTTCTTTCTGTTGCCTACTGCTTAATCAATTTTATTTAACTTTCATTTTAATTTTTATTGTGTTTTTCTTAGTTTGCGTGCCATACATTCTAATAAATATTTACATACAGTTTAGCCTCTACCCTAAAGGGTCATTGGCTTTAATTTTTCCTTTTTATATTTTATTATAGTTATATGTTTCCTTTACGAATTGGAATAACTTTAGAGCCGAAGACTCTTCATCCCCCAGTCTTTCATTCACAGTTTTCGGTAGCTTTACCTTTTTTCGTACATCATTATGTTGTACACAATCTAGCAACAAGTGTTTTATACTTGTTATGTTGTTTAAGTTATGTTGTTGCACATTTGGCAGGTGGGTGCTTCGAGACCTTTGAGTAGGTATGTATGGGTGAATGCGCAGTGCCCTATCCGCATTCTGCAGTACACTACTTCTTCTCTTCTCGATTTTCTATTGGTTGTGGCCCATTTGCTGCCCTCTGGTTATATTTGTGCTAGTTTTCATGGTTTACTCATCCAGTTTATTTCCCAACTTTTTTTTCATATTCTTTTTCAACTGGTGGATCTTTTCAATATCTCAACATCGTTTAATGATTCAGCACTAGATTTTTATTATTGTCACCCTTTAACCATTGTTCATTAATATTATATTTTTTCTTGCCTTTACGATTATTTAACCCTTAACGAATAGACAAGGGGCATAGTCTTGCACTGAATATCGAAGTAAAAGGTTTCTTTTGAGTAATTGCTCTGTCATTTGTAGTGACTGTTTGTAACGTTGGTGTCACTAATTTTAGTTATAATTGTTTATTTTCCTGTTTTGTATTATAATTTTACGTTAATAACATTATTTAAACTTACATAGCTGTTTTAATAGGTTGGATAATATTCCTGGAAAGATTACGACCACATTTATTATGATCAATATTGAATATGATTTAATTACTTGTGTTACTTAAATAGTTAACAAAATGCCGTCTTGAGATGCCCAAAGGGGGGGGGGGGGATGATATATAATTTTCAAGAGGATTTACTTAGGTAAATATCGTAGATTGTCAAAAAATGTCATCAATCATAGATACCAATGTCATTTGAAATTTATTGTAAAAAAATTTTCTCTTTGTAGGAAGAATGGAGTTAGTTACATGGTAGTCCTTTATTCCGAGAATTGGAGTTTCTACTTAAAAGGAACTGCTGAGCTTAGAGAGTTGGTTGGTGTAAATTACGGTAGCAATTGTAACGAAGGAACTGCTCGCCCTTCATCCTACCGGTCATTAAGACATCTCCTTTCTCTCGCTTCATCCTATTGATACTCAGGACTCGAGAATTCCTTTCAAGATAACACGAACCCCTCACATAGTAATGTTCTAAATGTCATTTACAAAACTTTTTCATTTTCTTTATTTTAATGTTTGGGTATAAAATACAAAAAATATATCTTAAAAGACTCTTAATCACATAGTAGGTGTTATGTGTAGCAAGCAATAGCAACGATCTATATACTCCAAGTAATTTAGCAAGTGTAACTGACTGTGTTTGTAACTGTGCTAATCATTTGCGTTATTCTGAAAGTAACCCATAACCATGACTTCCTCATCCCTCTGATATTCTTGAGCTAATATCACGGATTTTTAAATAAAATATAGTGATATTAAAGAAAAACAGCTGATTATTTCTGTTACATTAAAATAGGTTCTCGTCTTTTTTCGTACCATTATATTTATGTATTGATATGAAGTCACATGTTGGAATGATTTAGACCTTTCTGGATTGTTTCATTTCGGACTAAATATGTTCAATCTGACAGCTGGTCATTATAGTCTGAACTTCCCACTCTGCCAATGGCGATTGTAGTCGCATTTGAAAAATCTCGTAGGCAGTGAACTACAACACACCCAGCTGTGACCGAATACTGAAACTTGGAAAAGATGCATTATTATGAAACCTAACCAAAGCGTTCGCTGCAGAGGTGGTGCATGAGACTTGGTTTGCCTTTAACGCGACCTCATCTAGGTGTTATAATAGGTTTTATAATATTCCTGATACTATCCCACCAAATTTATTGTGATAAATATTAAATTGTTGTTACTTTATGGTTAAAAAAATGCCGGCATGAGATGTTCAAGGGGGATCGATGATAAAAAAAATTCAAGCGGATTATCTTGACCTAAATATCGTAGATTTTCACATCAAATATTGTGACATGAAAGAAAAACGGCTAATCATTTACGTTATTCTGAAAGGAACCAATACCATGACTTGTTCCGACCAGTGGATGCCAAATCAGGGCTGAAACTCTTTAAAAAGGTAGCTGTATAACCAAATATAATATGGACTTATCTACTATTTACGTTAATATCCCCAATAGAAAATTATTTATAAAGAATATTTTTTCAAAAAAATATTTTTCCAGTTTTTATGGTTTACTTTTGTTAAAAATAATCACTACAAATAGAAATATAAATCACGGAATTAGGACAGAGTTTAAAAGTTTTTTACATCCCTTATTGGAAAAAAAATTGCCTGTTATGAAGAATAAAAAACGTTCCTCCCTCTTCATTAAAGAATTGTAACTACCTACATCTGTATATACGATTTTCAAAAAATGTCACATCAAGTAGGTATTAATAGTAGATTATGTTTTTGGGTAAATTTCCCACGAATATATTTTTTGATTTCCCTGAAATTTAATCAAGTCAAACCAAAGCGTGGCCAGGTTGAGCTAGTAAACGTATAAAAAAAAATATATATATCAGGCAAAACTTTTATGAGAGAGGCATATGTTTACAATGCTACTAGTCCCACGTTGTAAACCAACTATGGCAAAACTTCTATTAGCTGCTGTTACACAAGCATAGAATAGACCCTGGATGCGGGAGACCTGAAACACACATCTTTTATATAAAAATGGAAGGACCGTATATTTTTTACTCCTAAATTAGAAAAGTAACCGATTACTTGAAACTGTTACATATGTTTGTTACTTACATGTTTGTTACATAGAAGTGCGCTTTATCTAAAAAGCGGCCAAAACTACTTTTTATGTTAATATTCCCGAAGAAAAATTTTTCATAAAGAATAGAATAATTGGTTCATTTTAATAGTATGGGTTATTTTTTAATCTGTCCGTCAAAAGAAGTAAGAATTTTCGGAAAAATTTTGGAAAGAAAAAGCAATCTGGCCGCTGCATGGACTCACTAATATAGCGTCAACAAATTGATAATATTTACAATAAAAATTTTTTAACCATGTCAATTGTAACTCCCTACAATTGTCAAACGGGCTATTGCCGAACATCTCGAATTTTTATTTCACTCTAACTGAACATATTTATTATTGAAAATCTTTTTGAATTTCGTAGAGAATTTTTATACTTTCCTTCAATAACTCTTTTAATCGAGTAAATTCTTTAATCCATTAATGACAATCAGTTCATGAGAACATAAAGGTAGACATTGCGTGAAATATTTTTTATGGCGAAAAAATCTGCAGCCTTTCCAACGCAAAGCATGAAAACGTTCAAAACCTCACTCCCTACAACTTTATTCCCTTCAAACAATGAGAAAAAAAAAAAAAAACAATTTCTAGGGAGTGATATAAAATTCGAGAAATGAAAAGTCTAGTTGTAACGATTAATATGTACACAGAGTCCATTCCACACAGGAAGTTTTGAAGGGCAATGTAAAGCAGGTTCCTATTTTGTTTCTCTAGCGAATCATTTTCATTATTAAAAATTGAGTAGTTTTTTTTTTTATATTGTTATTCCTCATTTATATAGATCATAAACGCAGACTTCTTTTTATACTTAAATGTAAGTTTGAAGTTTTATATTATCTCTTCTTTATTTACCTCTGACTCCTAACAAACGATAAATTTATCAAAATTTTCAAAACCCGATATTTCCGCAAATATCTACTTACGTGGGTGCATGCTTTTAGGATTTGTTATCGAACTGATTTCGTGGCACATCTTGGGGTAAAAAATGTTGGACAACGGATGTTTTTTTATTCAAAACAATTGAGATGGAAATAACCCATAATTTTGAAATGAACCAATTATTTCGGTTTTTGTCTATTATTTTTGGTCGAATTGGTATTATTCTTTCTTAGCTGCGAAATGAATAGGAAATCACGGACATAATATATTCATTAACAGGGTTATTATATTTATAGTTTATCTTGAAAATTTCGCACAACGTTTAAGATTATTATGTGTAGATTATTTATTTCTCTAAATTTTGATATAATGAGACATAAGAAAGCCTTGCCGGGTTTAGTTAGTTCTTAATTTATTGGGTAATCATGAGTATATAATTAATAAAAATTAAATGAATATTTTATTTTTTTTTTTTTTTTTGGTGGCCCCCCCTTGATTTTTCCTCACTCGTATTAATCTTGATATTTTTCATACCAAATTATACAGAACGTTCTACACTTAGCAGAGTAGGGTTATTCGTTAAGCGAAAAATAAAACGTAATATAAATATTAAATCCATTTTGATAATATTTTATTCTGTGATTGTATCTTTTCCTTATATTGTTCGACATCGAAAGAAGAGCTATGATAAGAAATAATAACGTTTGGACAAATATTATTTTGAAATAGGAGGAAAAGTTTTCCTTGCTGACATTGCTTGCCACGTGTAAAACAAGGAAAAAGTCTTAACTGCTGAAACTGGAAATAATCCTAGCGATGGAACATTGTAATAATTACCGAGTTTGGAGATAAGAAATCCAATCTCAATTAGTAAAATTAACATATTTTGAACGCTGGCGTGTTAAAAGGCAAACTATGTGTTATACCAGGTATAAAGTTTATAAGCTTCAAGAATAAAGTTTATGCGACATTTTTTTAACTTTGGATGAGCTATTATTTTTTATTCATTAAAAACAAATAAACAGGTAACATTATAAAAAATTGCCATCTACAAAATGTTTTGCAAGAAGCAAATCTTCAGGGCTGCTTCTACAGCGTTCCATATACGAGTAATGGTTAACTTAGGAGGTCTCCTGGCCACCGCCTGATCAGCTATAATAAACTATTAAATCGGAAATTTATATTTTATATCCAGTTGGCCTAAAACATACATCATTGAACTTTTGAAGGAAAAAGTGTCATAAATATTGTTTAATTATTTATCATCAATATTATATTTTAATTGTAGAATGTTTAAAAATAAAATGTGATGTAAAATACCCGTGCTGAGTAATGAATGAAAAGATATTGCAGTGAAATATATGAAAAATGAATCTAATGATTTGTATAAGAATCTAATTTTTTTTTTCTAGGGATCCCTTCAAATTTCGTATAAGTATAGCAAGTTACCGCGAAAAATACGATAAGAAAATAAAAGTTTTTTTTTTTGTTAACAACCTACAAGATAATTTAGTTGTGCAGCATGAGTCTTGAATTCAGCACCTACCTAAGACTGATAGAATTAGTATTAAATCCTTTTTTTTTTAATTTAAAAAAAGAAATACAATCGGCCACATTGAGTGAGTATTATTGATCTAAGTAAGGATCCATTCATAAACAAGCAACTAAAGAAAAACCAGGTTTCTATTTTTTTTTTTTATTTATTTTTTTAGGCATTGGAATTATCCATGCAGCCATTCATAAAATAATTCTGGAGAATTACTACGGTGGGTAATCCATATTCTAAACATATATATTAATTGGCCGTAAATACTTTGTTAAGCTCATAATTTCTTCTTGTTTGGTCGTTAGTAACTTTTTATATTTAATATCGTCATCGTATTGATTTCGAAAATTTAGGAAACGGTAAAGAACCTGGCTAGAGAAAGCAATATGTGGAAATAAAAAAGAAATAAGGAG
Source organism: Aelia acuminata (assembly GCA_911387785.2). NCBI lineage: Eukaryota > Metazoa > Arthropoda > Insecta > Hemiptera > Pentatomidae > Aelia > Aelia acuminata. Next base: position 148,090,493 of record OU426979.1, on the reverse strand, counting down.
AAAAAATAAAATAAATAAAAATAAAAACTGAAAAAATTTGTAAATGCATTCAAGCAACAAAACAACATTTACATTCAGCTGAGGGATCTCCGAGCCCTAGCCTCAGAGAGATCCCATTGGTTCTCTCCCTTCCGCATCACCGGTATTGAAAGCCGGTGGAGACAGGGGGAGTGTAGTTTAGCTACATACGTTAAGGGCTTGAGTGCAGAGGCTGGCCATTGGAGAGACTCCAATAGATGTATTTATACATCAATTGGAGTTCTCGAGGTCACTGTTGTTTCGACCCGCGAGGAGAGTCGGGTGGGTGGTTGGAGCTGGACAGGGATTAAACTTTTTGAGGGCATTGCATTGATGGCTAAGATACTGGTGGAAATATGAGGATTTGATTGGGATAAAGATTGAGGAAGATAGTTCTGAATATGGTATTGTGGAGATGAAAAAATTTCTCTGAAAACAAAACAATATCTTAGAACAGTCTTATTTAGTGGCTAATATGTTCGGATCGAGGTATTACCGGGATGGCGATGGATTGAATTTAAAAAATATATATATATATAAGTAACTACATAATAGAATAAAGATTTGGGGTTTAGAAAGGAGTATAATATATCATTCTAATAAGCATAGTTAGCATTATTTTTAAAAAAAAGTTATTAGGTTGTTATCATTTGACGCCCTAATGATATTTTCGTCACATCCTACTTTCATCCTAACGATAATGGAGAGAGAGAGAAAGAGCTAATTAAAAAATTTCCATCCAACAGTTGAATTGACAATATACATTACAGGAAAATACTGTTGAATGGAAAAAAATAAAATTCTGTATTTATAAAAGTTTTAATATAAATAAAATATTTTTTATAAATGAAAAAACTCAAAGAAAAAAAATATCAAAATCAAGTAGCGAGTTTTATTAAATACCCTTTAGTTATACATTATAATAAAACAATTACAATTAATTATATTATAAAACCACCAATTAAAAAAAAGATCGACAAACAAATAAACACTGCGTCAAAGCTTCTTTGGTACATACTAATTTCATTAACAATAAAAATTAAAAATATATAAATACAATAACGTTATTGTATATAATTATTATATAATTATTTTTTGTAATATAATTTGTATATTATTATATATACATTTGTATATTATTAAATATAATTTGTATATTATTATATAATTATAATACAATTACGTTTTAAATATAGTTTCCCTGAAATAATAAAATATTTTCAGATGAGCTATCAAAAATATCGGATGCATCCTCTTCATCTAGAACGCTTTTCACAAAATCACAGAACTTTGGACCATCTGTGTAACTATTACTTTCAATTTGGACTATGTAATTACATTATTTTTTTATAATTTTTTGTTGAAGAAATTTAACCCTTTTTCATTTTCTATCTCTATTCTATATCGTCAACATCAAGACCTAAACTATTAATATTTCACACACTCTTGTATTATTTTCCTGTTTCGCACTTTATCTCAATTGTTTTATTTACCTATCTAATCATGTTGTCTTCTGAAGAAATGCACATAGAGAGAATCTGAAGTCCTCTGAAGAGAATCACACCAATGTGCGATATTAATTTATGGTTTTGAAGATGTGTTAAATTTCTTCAACCAACAAAATATTCAAAAATACGTGTAACATTATCTATCAAATTTTTGAAAACATACACCAACCAGTAAAAAAAATAAGCTTACTTAAAAATGCGGATTAACGGGTGAACTACTCATGTAAGATCTACAAATTTTTAATTAAGAAAAGGCCGTTTATGAGCGTTTATAAGCCTAAGAGCTATCTACATGGTGAAAACACAAAAAGGACGTGAATACTGGATAAATAGGTGTTTCCTGATTCCAAAACCCTTTAACCACGGAAAAGGAATCCAGAGGCATCCGCATCCCGACAAAAGTTCAATAGAAGCTGGTTTCCGTTCCAAGGGGTCTATAGATGATCCAAGAACCAAGCCAACCTGTAGCCTACATCCCCCGCTTTGGTATGGAGCTGTGGCAACCCAAATGGTTTCGTTCTAAAAAGAAAGATGTTTAGAAATTATTTATTTTATTAGTTTAAAATTTTCATTACTAGCTGACCCTTGGGAAGCATTATTTAAGCAGCGTCGTGGGTATAGGGTTGAATATGGGTACAGGTTGAAGTAAAGAATAGATGTGTTTAAATTGTAGATTATTTATTTTTTGAAAAATAAGTTTAAGGTACCTATTTACATAGTATTTACGTGCTTACAGGGCCTCTTTAAACACTATGATTGAAGTTACGATATAGTCATCTGTGATTATTGGTGGGTTTGTTTTACACAAACATAGATGTCACTGATAGAGAGCACCCTTCAAAATGCCACATACTTAAATACACATATCGGTTTTGCTGAAAGCGTGCGCGCTGATTCAATTGACTGAAATCTCATGGATTTCTTTGTAAATCGCAAAGTACGGCGACGAAATTGTATATATCCAAAAATGTTTGACTCGACAAACGGAAAAAAATGACACCTTTGAAAAAGCTCCGCGTCCATTTTCAACGAACGAAGGGGTTAATCGGAAAAATGTATATGAACGAAAATTTTCTCCTTGAAAACCTGAAAAGATTAATACCATTTAGGAACCTCTATGACCATTTTGATTTTCTCGCAAAAACCGCGGCTTAGGATAACTCGCAATCGAAGGAGAAACAGAGTATTTGTTTGTTTTCCCGGTGTAGCGGTTAAGGGAAGCTTTAAAATGATGTCTCAATCATGAAATTCGATGAAGTATTAAGGAAGTTATGGATTACCGGCCAAAAAAAAAATGCCTTGAGAAATAATATATATGATTGTTCTGACTTTTAAAAAGTGAGTACATCTTTTTAAATAACCGAACACAATATTATCATTGAATCACTGACACACCAAACCCATTATTAAATTGAATTAACTTTTCCACTATGGATTTAAATACAATGATTAATACTTCCAAATACTTGTCAATATGAATAATAATGTGAGAAACATTCATTAAAGTATTTGTCAGAGTATTTGAATCCAAAGTGTTTAATTGTAAAGTGTTGAGTCCAAATTTAATTCAATATAAAATTGGGCATGGCGTTGTTTGCTTCCAGGGTATACAGAATATATATGAGATATTCGTACAAATAAAAAATTAATTTTTAAGGTAATGGATGACAAGTGGAAATAGATAATGCGACAGTAGAATCATATTTACATAAATATTTACAGAGTTTATAAAGGGAAAAAGGGTTAAATGTTGCTAAAGATTAATTTGCAAGTGTAAGGCGGTAGGAACATATGTTGCAGTATTAGCATTGCAGATACAGGTGGGGTGTCCTCCTCTTCCCAAATGTGATGCCAGGCAGCTTCTCTTGTATCCCTATGTGTTACAAATGTTTCAACTAGCCTAACGACAATGTTTTATTTTTCTCATTAATATTTCTATATAACCAAACCAGAACATTCTTTGGACTGGTCACTATAAAATTCCGTCAATTAACCAAATCAGATACAGTTTGCCATTTGGTAGTATTACGAAAAAATGAGATAGACATACGCGTTTCCTATTCAAAAAATATAACTACCATCTACAATTTACAGTTTATTGTAATATTAAAATAAAAAAAATCAGACAATCCCAACTATAATCTATAAACACATACCAGATTTGTTTAAATGTATATAACTATATCTTTTATCAGGCGGATAAAGATCTTAAGGGTCTGTAAGCCAACTAGAAAAAAAATATATATGTGTTATATAAATTTTCTATATCAAAAGCAATTAAACCCCTTTACAGATCTAACTATTTAACACTAGGGTAGTTTACAGTATATTATGAGGGCAAAGAAGTTTAATGTTCCAATTACTTTTTAATGTTCCAATAAATTTTCTTTATGGACACATTTTTTTGTTGAAATTCCGGAGCAGAATAATCACAAAATTCTTCTCGTTTCTTAAACGTATAAGTTGTATTGAACTCTAATTATATAATTTATGATTTTAGTTGAAAACTTCGTGTCTTGCTTTCACCATCTCAGCCAACAGGTTTTTGAATTATAATTTGAATGTAACAGATTTTTTAATTATAATTTGAATATTATATTTTATTTTTATAAACAAAAAAAAGTGCACCGCATCAACCTATCGAGGATTTTGTGTTCAGTAACTATTAATCTTGATAAACAATTATACGAGGAGGCGCCTTTTACAAACCACGCTCAACCGTCAGATTCTCTCTCTTAATTGATTAAAAGTATCTATCCACTTTGTAGAGGAGGTGAGCCCCAAGAAGATCCCTTTAGGACTGGAACGGAAAAATAACATGCCACAGCTAGGCTTACATTCTGGACCTTGGTCATAGGACTCCCTAATACACTGACCTACTCCAATCCCAGTTGGATTGGAGTTCTATATCACAAGAAATTATAAGGTTACTACCTATTCCCTCAAGAGAGGATGTGGCTTTTAGTCCTTTAACTATCTTTCGATACCAGTTACATGTGTGCCTCGGGGAAAAAAGTAGCTCTGGGATATCCTGAGGTTCTTTTTTGACATCATTATGCCCACTTTTATGTGATATTACCAAGACCAGCACTATTTTGTTGTATTTAAATCGTTTCAAAACCGTCATTAATGTTCCCAAGAGCCTACATGGGTTGGAGTATTTACCTTTTTATTATTTGTTTGTTATGTTTTAAATAATTTGCTATTGCGCTGGAGTGCATCTAGCAAAGTTGTGGAAATTGCAAAGTTTATCTGCGATTTGCTTGATTTAATTGCGGTGCTCGTGCATATTCCTCGAGCATATATGTGTCAATACTTTATTAAAAACAGTTAAGGAACCGTTCTCTTGAGAAGATCCTGATGATTTTGCCTCGTAGTGAAGCGACTATCGATATTGTAATATCGAGTCGTATAGTGCCACTATCGATACTGATGGATGGAGAAGGAACTAGGACGGGGAAGCGGAACCCAGAGCCTTTGCTGAAGAAAGTTAGACGTTGATGGATCACTAGGGAGACGTTCTCTCTCCATCTCTATGCCTGATTCCAACTGCTCCGCCTCTTAGAAATCCCTTCCTTTCAACTCAACCGCAAGAATATGTTTTAAAACGTGTATAAAACCTGTATATACGAACTATTTCTGAATCCAATTTTTTAATATGTATAGTGGATTAAAAAAAATAGCTCTGTATCGTAAACACTGATACAGAACCGTTTTATAATGAATTATTGTTGCATACACTTAACAGAACTCACTCACATACTATATACGGTATGTAACAGTGTTCTGCATTTTATCCTCCCTTCAACATCACTATCAGGCACCATTTTTTGTCAAATTTGTTTTAGGTCGAAAAATGAGGTGTTTTTTTTTTTTTTTTTTTATCATTGAAAACTCTTACAAAAAATGTACCTATTAACTGTTGATTTTTGAATATTTTAAATGTATTACAAAATTTAAAAAATCTGGTGCGTGCGTGTAACACACAACTTTCACTTACCAACTTACTTAGATAAGAAATTAATGCGTTTTGTTAATGCAACTACTAAAAGTTACTCATTTTTCCACATTCATTTCTAATGTTGGTTTTAATTTGCTAAGAACATTTGAATAATGTTTACCTGATATTAAGTAACACCTAATTTTAATTAAACATGACGAATCTGATGAAAATCGTTAAAAGCGTTTTTGAGATAACCGAAAAATTGGAAAAAAATTTATGAAATAAAGTGCTCCCTCCGGTTGATCAATTTTGATGAAATATTGGCTATCACATCTTTGGCATATACATACATCAAATACGCAGTTTGATCAAAATCGTGAAAGCTGTTTTTGAGTAAATAAAGAAACACGTAAAAATGATGCAAAATTTACTAAGTAAAGTCCCCCCTCCGGTTGATCAATTTTGATGTAATGTTGGCTATCGCATCGTTGGCATATACATATACCAAATACCCAGTTTGATCAAAATCGTTAAAACCGTTTTTGAGTAAATAAAAAAAAACACGTAAAAATGAATTTTTTTAATCAATTTATTAAGTAAAGTCCCCCATCCGGTCGATCAATCTGGATGAAATTTTTAGTCATATCTCGGGCATATAAATAGATCAAATACTCAGTTTAATCAAAATCGTTAGAGCCGTTTTTGAGAAAATCGAAAAAAACTTAAAAAGTTATTAAATAAAGTACCCCCTCCATTTGAGCAATTTTGATGAAATTTTTGCTGTCACATCGCGGGCATATACATACACTAAATACCATATTTCAGATTCGCTCGGTTTATAGTTATTGAGCTAGTCTGTTCACACACACACACACACACACACACACACACACACACACACACACACACACACACACACACACACACACAGACCATTTCGAGGACTTGGTTAATTGGACTCAGGGGACCCCAAAACGTGTATTTCCGTTGAAAACCGGAAGTCGAAATTTTTCACGATCGCAATACTTCCACTTACTATATATTTCTTATATAGGTAAGTGAAAGTAAAAAAATGGGAGAGCCGAAGTATTAGGAACAAAAGAGCAACATATTACAGTGACATTATCGAAGAATTGCTTTCATCATGTAAGGGTATGGGTTGTGATATGTCATTAAAAATTTATTTTTTGCATTCCCAATGCAATTCCATTTGAATTTCTTCTCTCCCAACTTGGGAGCACTTTCAGTTGAACAAGGAGAACGATTTCATCAAGAGATAGCCCGAATGGAAAAATGATATAACGGTAAAAGCAATGAGTATATGCTTGCCAACTACAGTGACTATGGGAGACACATGCTGAAGAGTACAAAAGGAAAAAACATACTCATTTTTAAATATTATTAATATAACTGTCTTTCACCAAAAAAGTGTTAAACAAATATATGAACAAATACAATTAAACAACCTGTGTTCAAAAACAACGTCTAATTTCTCAAAAATGATGCTGGATAGAATTTATTTGTCTTTTGGATTTGAATTCAGCACACGTGAAAATATAAAAATCAGGTACAATATCTCAAGGAAGTAAAAAAAATAAGAAATACGCCATTTCAGCTTTTCAAAAAGAACGTTTAATGATGCTATATAGAATTTCTTCTAATTCAGCAAACATGAAAATATAAATATTGCAGAACGATGTAATCTGTATCAGGGATGGTATATTATTCATATACACATTATAATTCAAGTCTATTCATCAGATAGAATTGAAGGGCTCTGTGGAAAAAAGATGAAATATATTTTGACGAAAACAAGTTTTCAGTGGCTTCTGAAGCCATCAAATTAGAGAAGTAATAACACCCGTTACCGAAATAGAACATAAATTCAATTTTCGTTAAAAAGGCGATTTTAAACATTTTGGCTTCAATTTAAAAACCTTTAAAATTTTTTCGTGGTTTCATTTTGGTCCTTCTAAAAATTTAAGAAACGAATAATACGATTCGTCAAAGTTAGATTCCCCTTCATCTGATAGTTCATTCATTAAATCCCAAGCATCCTAAGAATGATATCTACAACCGTTTTACATATTAAGAAAATACTTCATGGGAAAAAATATATTTCTTGAATTATAATCATAGAGAAGAAATGACATAAAACAAGGAAACACAAATTTTAGCCCATCGTAATATCATAATAGTGCTCACGTTTCAAAAATAATCATTTTCTCAGCAGCCTATATTTCGAAATTAAAATTTATTACAGGTAAGAGGGAATTATATTTGGCGAAGGAAAATTTTAAAACGGGTGACTTGTCTCTAGGCTCTGGGTAATAAGGTAATTATGGAGGAATTGCTTTTGATTTAAGTTCGGCGAAGCGTTGAGCGGGCAACTAACCGAGCGTTAAACGCAAGCAACGCTGGATTACACCCGAGGTGCCTACCTCTCCCTTGACTAATAACTTTTAATTATAGGCAGTTAGCTCCTCTAATCAGACATCGTTTAATATTTTAAAGCCTGCCTAGAAGGTGGAGGAAGGAAGCGGGTTGAGCAAGATTGGCAGTAGCAAGAACCTAAGGAATTTGTCCTTGGGATAGAGCAGTTTTATCATTTTAAAAAGGTAAATTTATAAAAAAAAAAAAAAAAAAAAAAAATTGAAAAAAGTAGTATTTTTAAGGTTTTTTGTGAGCAAATTCGGTCTTATTTAAGATATTTAACCTTTGATATTCACTGAATTTTCCATAGTTGGCCAAGAACAGAATTGATGGTTTTATGTCCGCAAAGTACCTGTTCTTTACATTCTATCGTTTAAGCATTATTGTTTGTTTAACGTCCCTTAATGCTACTAAGGCTAATCGGACGTTGCTACAGTGGGAGTCCTAAATTTTGCCTATCCAGGTATAAATAGGATAGGGATCTTTAACGAGTACCTCACATCGCACAGGATCGGGCCCTCCATGTTACGTCCCATCCGAGGGAGCATTATTGTTTAATGTTGAGCAAAATAAAAAAAAAAATGATAATAGAGTGAAGTACTATAAAATACGCCACTTTTATTGTTGTTATATTTTTTAAATGTCATTTTTATGCAAGATTTAGTGTTTTTTTTGTCTATATTGATTATGAATAAAAGAAACTATTTCATTAAAACTATCCTGCTTGAGACAGCAAGTTTTGTATTATATTACTTCCATAATATGATACAAAATGTTCTATTGTATAATAGAAAATATAACCCTTTTGATATAATCAACGCAATAGAACTCAAAGAAAAACTGACTCTTAAAAACAGCATTGAAGCAAATGAAATATTAGCTAGTTACGATGTAAAATCCCTATTTACGAATGTTCCTTTAAAATTGGTTTTTGAATTAATTAATAAAAATTGGTCTCTTATCGAACCATACACAAATATTAAAAGTAAAACATTGTTTATAGAAGGCATAAAAATATGCACGGATAATGGATATTTCACATATAATAATGAACTATTCAAGCATACAAACGGTTTACCAATGGGTGGGAGACTATCCACCAACTTATCTGGCATAGTTCTAAACCACATACTCAATAGAGCAATAAATGAAACGAATCACACTCCAAGTATTATATGCAAATACATTGATGATCTTTTCATAATCATTGACAAAACTATCCATCCTATTTTTCTTAAAGCACTGAATAATATTAATAGTAGAATCACATTTACTGCTGAATTAGAAAACAATAAACAATTGAATTACTTAGATTTAACTATCCATAGGAACAATAATAAACTCACCACAAAATGGTACAAAAAAGAAAACACAGCAAACATCATACTAAACTACCACTCAAACCACCCATTTCAACATAAAATTAATATTCTTAAAAACACAATAGGTAAAGCTTTAAAACTATCAGACCACATATATCTCAAAGAAATAAAAAGTCAAATATACAAAATTTTTTTAGATAACCTATACCCTAAAAGCTTAATTGGTAAAATCTGGCATACAACTCTTAACCTAAATACAAGTAATTCACAAAAAATAAACATACCGAACCAAGCTGAGGGGAACCTGATACACCAATGTAACATTATTAAACCTAATTTAAACCCAACCCAAAAAACAATAGATAAATTCTTCAAACCTCTCAATAATAAAAATTATAACCCAGATATTACTGATACAACAAAGGAAGCACCACCAATTAATCAAAATAGTAAACCCTACATCAAACATAGCTCTCTAACATACATCAATAAATTATCACAACTCATCAAAAAAACATTAATAGAATACGACATAACAGACAACTTAATATCCTTCAAGCCCACCAATAAAATCAAAAATATCACAACCAAAACAAAAGATAAAATTCCAACAGCCGAACAAAAAGATCTAATTTATAGAATTCCTTGTAATGACTGCAATAAATCATATATAGGCAATACTTCAACTAATCTAAAGACAAGAATTTATAACCATAGAAATAATATCAAAGAATCCTCCAAAACCAACACAGCGCTCTCATTACACTCAAAAAACTACAAACACAAAATTAACTTTGATAATGCAGAGATTTTACATAAGGAAAGTAACACAATTAAAAGAAATATTATTGAATCAATTTATATTAAAAAAAATGAAATAGAACTGGTCAACCATAAAAAAGATTCTGAAATAGTAAGTAGGCACTATTATGCAATAATAAATAGGATATAGCAACTAGGATTAAAAAGATAGCAAACCCCCCACAGGTCAAACATCCATTGTAATAATGACAAGTTCTATCAGAATATTAATTTTTTAAAATCCAGAAACGAGAAGGTTGGTGAGCATTATTGCCATCTTACTATTATTTTATTTTTATTTTTGTTCTATATTATTTATTGATTCATGTGTATTTATTTATGTAACTTTTAAAATTGACACTTGACATACCTTTATGTCATGTTCATATCTATTTTAACCATATCTTTATTAATTTAATAGTACTTTAATTTTTATTGTTTACATACTGTATAAGAAAAACTAAAATCAAGTGTACATTGTGCAGGTGATGAGTATGGACGCAACAGTCCGAAACGTCCACCAAATTTAAAGAATGTAATAAAAAAAAATATATATTGAAAATATATATTATTGAGACTGTAATAGGATACCAGTGTTTCATTATTACAAATAAATCAAAGCAGTCTGACAAGATAATGTTCTATTGTATAATTTTATGACAGGAAAATATATTCTAATTCCTAAATAGTCTATAAACGCAAGCAACGCTGGATTACACCCGAGGTGCCTACTTCTCCCTTGACTAATAACTTTTAATTATAGGCAGTTAGCTCCTCTTATCAGACATCGTTTAATATTTTAAAGCCTGCCTAGAAGATGGAGGAAGGAAGCGGGTTGAGCAAGATTGGCAGTAGCAAGAACCTAAGGAATTTGTCCTTGGGATAGAGCAGTTTTATCATTTTAAAAAGGTAAATTTAAAAAAAAAAAAAAATGAAAAATAGGAGTATTTTTAAGGTTTTTTGTGAGCAAATTCGGTCTTATTTAAGATATTTTACATTTGATATTCACTGAATTTTCCATAGTTGGCCAAAAACGGAATTGATGGTTTTATGTCCGCAAAGTACCTGTTCTTTACATTCTATCGTTTAAGCATTATTGTTTGTTTAACGTCCCTTAATGCTACTAAGGCTAATCGGACGATGCTACAGTGGGAGTCCTACATTTTGCCTATCCAGGTATAAATAGGATAGGGATCTTTAACGAGTACCTCACATCGCACAGGATCGGGCCCTCCATGTTACGTCCCATCCGAGGCAGCATTATTGTTTAATGTTGAGCAAAATAAAAAAAAAAAAATGATAATAGAGTGAAGTACTATAAAATACGCCACTTTTATTGTTGTTATATTTTTTAAATGTCATTTTTATGCAAGATTTAGTGTTTTTTTTGTCTATATTGATTATGAATAAAAGAAACTATTTCATTAAAACTATCCTGCTTGAGACAGCAAGTTTTGTATTATATTACTTCCATAATATGATACAAAATGTTCTATTGTATAATTTTATGACAGGAAAATATATTCTAATTCCTAAATAGTCTATAAACGCAAGCAACGCTGGATTACACCCGAGGTGCCTACTTCTCCCTTGACTAATAACTTTTAATTATAGGCAGTTAGCTCCTCTTATCAGACATCGTTTAATATTTTAAAGCCTGCCTAGAAGGTGGAGGAAGGAAGCGGGTTGAGCAAGATTGGCAGTAGCAAGAACCTAAGGAATTTGTCCTTGGGATAGAGCAGTTTTATCATTTTAAAAAGGTAAATTTAAAAAAAAAAAAAAATGAAAAATAGGAGTATTTTTAAGGTTTTTTGTGAGCAAATTCGGTCTTATTTAAGATATTTTACCTTTGATATTCACTGAATTTTCCATAGTTGGCCAAAAACGGAATTGATGGTTTTATGTCCGCAAAGTACCTGTTCTTTACATTCTATCGTTTAAGCATTATTGTTTGTTTAACGTCCCTTAATGCTACTAAGGCTAATCGGACGATGCTACAGTGGGAGTCCTACATTTTTCCTATCCAGGTATAAATAGGATAGGGATCTTTAACGAGTACCTCACATCCCACAGGATCGGGCCCTCCATGTTACGTCCCATCCGAGGGAGCATTATTGTTTAATGTTGAGCAAAATAAAAAAAAAAAAAATGATAATAGAGTGAAGTACTATAAAATACGCCACTTTTATTGTTGTTATATTTTTTAAATGTCATTTTTATGCAAGATTTAGTGTTTTTTTTGTCTATATTGATTATGAATAAAAGAAACTATTTCATTAAAACTATCCTGCTTGAGACAGCAAGTTTTGTATTAGATTACTTCCATAATATGATACAAAAAGTTCTATTGTATAATTTTATGACAGGAAAATATATTCTAATTCCTAAATAGTCTATAATATGATTTATTTTAATAGTATGCGAATAATAAAGTTTTAGAAAAATTGGTATTCAAAAAGATGGGTTATTTCAGTTAAAACTGCACAAGAACATGCAATACGTTATGGTTGGTTGCACATTGCTGTGGAATCTCCATTTTATACATCGGGAGGGGTTTTTTCATTGTTTTAATCATATCAAATTCTTTCTCATTTAAGTAATAAAGTATTAGTGATGGCAGAACGATCACACCACTCACCATTTTATAGAAAATCTAGATAAATTAAAATAAAAATTTATTATTATTTTTTTTTTTTTTTTTTTGATCTTTTATTAATCCAATTTTATACCAGTGAAAAAACCAATCTCCCTTTTGTGAGATATATATATATATATATTTTTTTTTTTTTTTTTTTTTTTTTTTCCAATACATTAAAAACCTCACAACGTTTCGAGGCTCATTGCCTCATCTTCAGGTGTACAATACATATATTATAATCATAAATACATCAATTTATTAAAATCTCGTCAATAAATAAATAATTATGTCAAATTGCACTTCTTTCTTTGGCCACCTCACAGTGAGATTTATGATTTTAATATATGTATTGTACACCTGAAGATGAGGCAATGAGCCTCGAAACGTTGTGAGGTTTTTAATGTATTGAAAATATATATATATCACAAAAGGAAGATTGGCTTTTTCACTAGTATAAAATTGGATTAATAAAAGACCAAAAAGAAATTTAAAAAGTCTTCCAGTCAAGTATAAACTATCAAAACTCATTATTATTAAAGATCGATATTTCTATATTCCCCTTGATAAAAAAAAAAATTTAAACATTTGATTAAAAAAAATTCAAATGAATGCCCGAAAATACGAAGTCCCATGTGTTAATGGGACCAACATCATTCTTGGTACATAACTGTATGCAGCACTTTCTAATAGAATAAACCAAAACGTTTGTGACAGAGAAAAATAAAATTGTGTCCCCTTTCCGGTAACACATAAATATGCCATGATCGAAAAATAATGCCTAATTTTAGTCAAAAGAGGAGGGTGTAAATTTAAAATTCTGCGATTTTTTGACTAATTGTTTTGTTCTATGTTCTATCCCATTTCATTTAATTACTATGAAGGATTTTCAATTAAAAAATTACTGCTATTTGAAAAATCAGAAAACCCGCCCATAATAAAAATATAAGGGCCCATGCCCGAATATATGCACAATATGTAATATGAATTCTTACGAAACTCATTACCATTTGATAGCAGTATGCCCTATTTATTCTTCAATTAGGAACCACTATATACCCGACATCGATGACATATCCGAAAATTATACAAATGTTTTTGAAGGATATTTAGTGAAAAAAATTTTTCATTGTTTTTTGTCTGTGTTTATGACAAAAAAGCCCTTGTATAACCAACCCCTTCTCTTATTAGGTCAACAACGAAGATATACGAATAAATAGATCGACTCGACGACAATCGATGTTTGCTAGGAAAACACTCACTGACTGACAGAGCACCCTTTATCGCATGCAATAAGATATTAACTCCACTGAGAGAACAGACACAATAGGCGGTCAGGGCTGGCTGTAGACCGAGACCTGTTCGGGCAAACAGAAGAGCTCTTGCGAACGTATTATTCCCACTGATTGTGAGTACAAACAGCTTGCGGTGTTAGCAGTGTCACCGCATTCTACACATTACTATTTTCCCTTAATTGGATTTTCCCTGACGTGTAGAATTTATTAGGTAAACTTTCATTCTTTAACTGTTTTTTTTTTTTCCCTTTTGGAACACAGCGCGTGAACATTTCGAATATCGTGTTAAATTGTCGTGTTTCTTTTAGATATTAAATGTTGCAAAGTCATTGATATCTTTTATTATAAGAAGAGAGAATATATTTTTTTTCACTAAAACAAATCAAATACGCCTTTCTGTTAGGTTCACAACTCAGGCTTAGTGCTGCAATATTAGAACAATTATATTAGTTACATTATAGATATAAAAAAAACAAATAATTTTCAAAATTGGTTTTCCATAATTGTAAGTATAGAGGAAAAACTTAAAAACAAAAATCAATAAGCTACATATATGTATGTATATATGTGTGTGTATGTGTCTATGTGTGTGTATTATAATAGTTTTTTCATGTATATAACATTAAACCCAAAGAAATATGCACAATATGTAATATGAATTCTTACGAAACTCATTACCATTTGATAGCAGTATGCCCTATTTATTCTTCAATTAGGAACCACTATATACCGACATCGATGACATATCCGAAAATGAATTTCCGACAATATTCAATGTTCAAGAACCGCCTAAAATAAAACAGATGTATTACTATCCAATTAATTTTCTGAGATTAAGATCATTCATCATCAACAAATAAAATAGTATATTTTATAATCATTCTTAAACAATTGAAGATAATAAGTTACTAGACAATATATCAATAAACAGGATGCATTGAACCGATTCCTGAGTGTAAACAATTATATCCACCTGCCATCCATTCTACATACAAAACAAATGCTATTGCTACCACCATTAAATTTATATATACCTCCCTAAAGTGATTATAATTTTTAATTACAAAATAAGTACTATTTAATGAGGGTTCATTTTTAATTTTATTACTATTAAGTGTGTATATATATTTTCTTTTGTTTAAAATCCCTATTTATTCTTTATTTGTTTATCTTTCCTCATCTCGTTTGAACTTTATTTTAAATTTTATTCATAACAGTGAAAGTTTAGTAGAAATTAGTTAATAGTGAAATCTTGTATATAAAAATTTTGTATGTAATCTAAATTTATGAGATGTTTTTCAGACTTTGTAATTCTATAATAATTAATATGTATCTTTATATAGCCCAGCCAGGCTCTATTTGTATGGGGACTTCCCCCAAAGACAAATAAATATATCTATCTATCTATCTATCTAATAGGGTTTTTAGAGGTTCAGTCAATAATAACCAACTTTATTATGTCGACGTTTCAAGACTTTATTTTTCTCATAATCATCCCCTTTAATGAACAGGTTGAAATACATTTATATGAGTCATATGGGTGAAATTTACACCAAATTTTACTTATGTACATTTTACCTATGAATTTACACACAAACTGTAATATAAACATAAAAAATACATAGGTCGTATGACTTATATAATTCAAATGATAAAAGTTTATGAATATATTTACAATGTTGCTGATGGATATTGCTATATAAATCACATAGATGTGTTGAGACCAACTATAATACTCTAATGTACAACGGCATGTTAAGGACTGTAGAGGAATAGGCAAGTAAAGCGGTAAAGCGCTCTTGTTTTTTTCCTGATCTTATATATTATATATATATATACATATATAAATAAAACAATTAGAAAATATGTTTTCATAAAACTATAGTTTTTCCGAGGTCAATATCTGAACGCCGGAAAAAAAAAAAATCATAAATCTTCCTATCTAAACTTGTTTTGTTTTTTCGATCAGCATGTACTATATAGTTATTTTCGAAAAACGAACCGACTAGATTTTTTAAAGAGTTGAAAAGTTAAAACGAAACTGAAGCGACTGAATAATAACTGAAAAGGAGTGAGTTTGGAGGAATCCTCCCGGGCTGGCTAACCAATGATTAATTGTCCCTGGGATCATTTGTTTCTGGGACCTTTCTGTCTTTGTTCCTCCGAACCTGTTGTTGATACTCTGACAGCTCTTCTCTCTCTCTCTCTCTCTCACTCTCTCTTTCACTAATTCTCTCTATCTCTTTCTCTCCTCACTCTCTTTCTCCCTTTTCCACCCTCTCTCTCACTCTCTCGATCTTAGATGTAATGTGTATGGTTTGTAAATAAGCTCTCACCTTGATTTATACTTTATTTGATCTTATTGATGATATTATGCTTCATTCTATGTCTAGCATATGTCTGTAAGAAAGGGCCCAAGGCTCTAAGAAAATAAAGAATAATTTAATTTCACTTTCTCCCTCTCCCCTCTCTCTCTCTCTCTCTCTCTCTCTCTCTCTCTCTCTCTCTCTCTCTCTCTCTCTCTCTCTCTCTCTCTCATTGATGAATCATTTATTATTATATTATTCTATTTAAAAAAATCTGGTGCGGTGCGCGCAATACACAACTTTCATTTGCCACTCTCCAGCCGTTCTTATCTCATTTGCTGATAGTCGCTTACTATTTAACGCAAATAAAAATCTGAAGTGAAAAAAAAAGTAATTTAATTCATAAACACAATAATTGTTTTAGTGTCATATTGCAATGGAAAAACAACCAAGATTTGATGGTATTTTTTGATTAAGTTTTTGAGAAGAGCGAGCTCGTTAAACACTAGGTTTAATTAATATTGTCCCAGTAGTAGAATTAAATTAAATAATCTAAACTGGTCCTTCTCGAGCAGAACTGAATATCGGCGTGGTTTTTTTAAGAAGACAAATACGCATAATACACTGAAGTTCAAATAATGGAAGCGTGGAAATGCATAAGGGTATAAGTGCCTTAGGAAATTTTTACAGAAATGATGTGGCTTATACCCTCTGGGGTGAACTACGTTCAGTGCTTACACCCATGCCATCTTTCATTCGTTCAACGAACTCTTTTCTAACAGCAATACATTACTTATACTCATTTCTGAATAATGGCTTTGGCATAAATAACATTTTGGCAAATAAAACTTTGTTTTATTTTTTTGCCACTTAGACCCTTATGCATTTCCATGCTTCAATTTATTACAGGCCGAGGTTCCGAGCCTGTGGGATGTCAGGTACTGGCGTATTTTTAAAAAAATGATATTCATTTTTACTTTCTAAAGTAAGGGTCGTAGGGCAAAGATTGTGTCATGCACGAACCTCAGATTTTTTTTTCAGTGTGACTATCAGGAAATTTATTAATGAGTAAAAGCAATCGCTTGTAATTTACTTGGACATTAGAGGCATTAGGCAATATAGGCCAAACGGCTCCTCTTTCAAGACGAACTAATCCATTGATTCGGGAAAGATTGTCTCTCTTCAAGATATTGAAAACAAATAATTAATGTCTCTCTCTCTAAGTTATTAAGTTAAAAAATATATTTGTATGATAATAATTTATATTACACCAAAAACCAATATATTAAATGGTTGGAATGAAATAACTCATCCTTTACAAATTGAGTAATCAGGCTCCTTTCAATGTGTCTTTTATTACGTGATAGCTGAGGGTCTTCCTAAATACCTTAACTCACATCACACCTAATATTGTTTCTACTTTAAATATTAATGTGTAACATTATGGCTATAAATAAAATACTTAAGAAATAGGATTTTAAAGAAGAAAGCTCCCCGAATCTCTTTCCAGAACCCGGGGGAATAAAACAAGAATGGCCGCTGTGAGACAGACCCCCCAAGGAGCGTCTTCGCTCTTTAACAAGGCCATAAAACGATATGATAAAGTGACTTGTGAAGCGGGGACCTCTTTAAAGTCCTGCTTCTCCGACTTGGCTAAGACCTACCCTTATCAGCCTTTAGAAGACTTTGGCAAGTGTAAACTTCACCAACTCCCCCGTTAAATACATAAATTTTCTCGAGCTAATTCTGAAGGAGAAAGTTGAAACCAACTTCAGGAATGCCATAGTTTCGAGTTTGGGGGAAGAGACACCTGCTCGGAACCCGACGGAACAAAACAAAATTAACGGGCCTCGCAACTTGTTAACAGCTATCGCCTCAAAAGTCCTAATCAACGTGACCGCTGTATTCAACCGGACGATCAACCAGTGACCCGTGAACTAAATTAAGACGATTTCAGTTTCGACTTAACGTTTCCTGAAAGTAAGTTTAATCATTTAGTCTATCACAGCTAAATTATAATAAAACCCTTTAATCCTAGAAGAATCCTAATATTACTTCATCATTCGATAGAGAATTTCAACCGTTTTTTCTCACTTACTTTATCACTTATTTCTCACATTTGTAAGATTTTTCCTAGGTATTGAAGAGAAATTTAAGGTTTAAAAATTAATAATAATAATAATAATAATACTACGTTTTATTATCTTATATTAAAAATTTCTTTTCTGTTATATTTTGATTTCTTTACATTTGATTAACTGTCATAATAACTACTAATCTATACAATAATTTAAGAAAGGATGTAAAAAGAACCAGTTCAATAATTATTGATTTTTCAAACCGAACACCTGCAAGCACCCATCAAAGCAGTACCTACCTTCCAACTTGACGAGGCAGAAAAATGGTGATCAACAAAACTCTTTCCAGTCTTGAATCAATCGCTAAATTTAGAACAAGAGATCTCTAATCCAGCTTTTATTTTTTTATTTATTTTTATTGTCTCTCAATACATATATTTGTCTGCCGCTACATACAGGCACCTCCAGCGGTCCCATGAACTAAAATGAATTTCAGAAATTAGTTTTACTGGCAGATTATTTCTATGAACATTAAGATACTTACTGTCCGTCAAAATTTTCGTAATTTACAGGAAAAACTTAACAGCCTGTAGAGTGTATCACCCAAACGTTCATTTCAATTGAAATGAAACTTGGCTCTTGGTGATGTTTTGAAATCTCTCAAGCTCGTAAAATTATACACATACTGTATAATGTATAATTAATTAAATATATATATATATATATATATATATATATATATATATTGTGACATGAGAGAAAGGTGTGACCAGAGAATTAATTTATCTAGTGTTTATGTTTTGCAATGTTTTGTTTGGAAGTAAATTAATACAGAAACAATATAAATGACATTTTGAAAAATGAGGTTCAGTAATAACAAATATTCACGACGGAGATCGCTATCATGCACTCTTTGAATGGTAGAAAGGACAAAGTAAAAGAAAATACAGAAGAGAGGTGTCACTAGATGAAAAACCAGGCAGAAAAAAATCTGTGAGCTGAATGAACCTGACACCAATCGCTGGATTAACTAGGATCTGGAATTTTCCAGCTTCACACCAGATCCTTCTTTTCCCTACACATTGGATATCCGGAAACTTTTACCCTTCTTAGTAGTTATGTGTAATAATATTGTATGTATGATATAATATTATTTGGTCAATAAATGTATACAATAATTGCCCTTAAATTTTAATATTTATTCATACAATTTATATACTTTACTTACGTTTGTATTACATTTTATACACACGATTTTGTAAGTTTATGTCTTAGTCCATGTTATCGAAATTTCGGGCCAACTTATCTCAATCTTAGATGGTTCATTATCTTGTGCACTTTTTTCATTTCCCGAGTGTAGAAGAAGATTTTTTGCCTCGTCTTCTAATTTAACATAAAAATAGTTTAGATAATGTAATATCAAGAAAAGATACAACCTAACATTCACTCCTTTGCCTGAAGTACAAATCTTTCTTTTTTTTAATTCCTTTCTAATGCAGTTTTCTTGCATCGACTGGTGACGCTACCACATCTTCATTAAACAATTTCCACAAATCATCCGAAATTTCTTCTCCCGATAAACCTTGTGGGAATAAACGAGCAGCTATTTGGTTGGATACATACTGACGGCCTAAGATTCCTGAATAGATAAGATTTCAATAAATTTTGCAGACCATTAATTGACGTTTCGGAAAGAATTTCCTTAGCTGTTCGCCTTTTTGCCTTGTCACAACATCCCATTAATTTTTTTTTTTTTTTGGTCCTCCCAAATTGTCGTTTTCCAAGTCCATATTAGTATTTTTCGAATCACTCATAACAGCCATCTGTAATTTTTAAAAACGGGGTTTAGTTCTAAGACCCATGTTAAAGCCGTAGTGAATTTTAATTCTAATTTTTTTCTTTAATGTATTTTTTTCCTGTTTGTACCAGGCCCTTTTATTTGTTATGTATAGTATTTTTTTCTTCTTTAATTTGTATAATTTTTACATGTTAAGACATTTTTTAATTATGTATAATATAAATTAAATTGTAAATATTATATTTTCATTTTCAAATATGGTTATAAGAACCATATGATATTTATACCAGCTGTTGGAGCGAATGTATTAAAAAACAAAACGAACCCGGCAATAGGCGGTCATTAGTGTTTGGTAGGTTGGGGAACGACTCTCACCACTGTTAATTACCGTTCCCTCACCTACCTCATCTCAAACATCACCATAGTTTGGAGAATCCTATCATTAAGATACATCTCATGATGATAGCTGAGGATATATAAAGAATATACTTATAGAAGATATATACTTCTTTCATCTGAATCTACAAAGATAGAAGAACCTCATCCTTTTTTCTCTCACTGATGAACAGTTTTTTATTTATTGTCTGTGTGTACGTAACATTAGATTTTTTTTTTTAAGAAGTTTGTTTATCTTTTTTCTTTAATTTTAAATTCGTAGAAATTTAAGTTAATTTAATTTACCTTTTTTTTATTTCTTGAACAAACCTATCTACCCATATTGGGTCATTAGCATAACAAGCATAAACTTAATAGCATAAACATGGTAGTTTTGGGCATTTAAAATTTGAGTTTTAAATGTCATTTGAAGCAGTTAATGGCATCTAAATACAATCATATAACTTATGAAAAGTATTACATCGTTCATTGACATTACAATTACCTAAATAAGATGATAGTACTTAAATTGTTTAAAAAACTTTAGTAAGCTTTCGGCAGCGGTCTCCGCGTCACCAATGGCGATATCCAGCCTGCCGTTAATGTTGCACTCTCTTCTTGCTTCCTTCAGGGCCTCGCAGTCCAGTACAAAGTGCTCCACTATGAGAGGTACCTTGCATATCTTGCATGTCGGGGGGTACGATCCCTTAAGAAGATAAGTATGTGTTAAGGAGGTATGTCCGTAATGTCCGTAACGCATACTTGCCAAGACTTCTTCACGTCGTTTTCTTCTCTCTGCAGTTTTCCAAATCTCGGGTCTATCTTTGATTTTTCTTAATTTCTCGCTACGATTTCTCCACTCAGCGGTCCACATATCGAATATTCTTTTCTTGACGTGCTTCTTCGAGTCGATGGGAGTAGTCTTGTTGACAAACGTTATTTAGGAGACAGGATTCATTCGCAGCCCTGTCAGCTTCCTCATTTCTTCCAATGCTCAAATGAGATGGAACCTACAAACATTTTATGACTTTTCCAGAAAGTGAGCATTTCCACACCAGGATTTGAGTTTTTATCACCAAAATGTCTTTAGACTTCTTTTTTTCCAACGACTTTAGAGAGATTAAGGATTCTGAAACTATCACATGATGATAACCTTTTTTTTCTTTACTTTTTTAAGCACTTATATTATAATTTTGGGATTTAATGTTATTTATAAGTTTTATTCTCTCTCAATATATATATATTTGTTAACATTTGGAATGGCCTTTCATTTTAAATATTATCTTTATTAATTTTTTTTCCTACAGGTATACAGGCACCCCCCTTACCCACCATACATTCTATACGGTCCAATTACTCGTCTTTTACCGCTAGGAGGGGAAGACTTAAAATCTCACCGGGGAAGGTTTGCGTTTTAATTGCAAACGCCCCTGACCCCAACAACCCGCATCCCATTTCTGATTAAATATAATTAAAAAGTTTATACTAAGGCGTTTGATTAAAATTAAGTAGAAAGTTTAATAAAAAAAAAAATACTTAAGGATGACAAAAGAAACTCAATTAACACGTCTTTATAGACGGCAATAAGCTTATAGAAAGCTCCAGCATTGAGTACTGGATGTGAATAAGTAATA
The DNA here is from genome assembly GCA_911387785.2 of Aelia acuminata. Taxonomy (NCBI): domain Eukaryota; kingdom Metazoa; phylum Arthropoda; class Insecta; order Hemiptera; family Pentatomidae; genus Aelia; species Aelia acuminata. Next base: position 148,068,347 of record OU426979.1, on the reverse strand, counting down.
TAAAAATTGTTATCAGAGATTTTTCAAGTATTACTTTCCTGTTTTACTTTCCTGCTCGCTGTTTGAGGTAAAATTGTTAATTCAGTTAAAACTGTGAATATCCCAAAAAAAACAAACAGTTTGAGATGTGACTATTTTCCGCCGACGTGCGATGTGATATCCGGGAAATTATTTGTATGTATTATATTTTATTTTTTGTAATTTTTTTAATCCAATTTTTTTTACTTTCCTGTTAATACTTAATTACATTTTTTTTAATAAACTGTCAATCTCTCTATATATAAGAAGTTTTGTCCTGACTGACAGAATCAACGCAGAGCAAAAACTACTAATGATAGAAACTTGAAGTTCGGAATATAGATTTTAAACGCGATGTAGGTAATCACTAAGAAAGGAATTTCAAAAATGTAACCCTTAAGGGGCTTAAATGGCGAAATTGTCGCTTAACTCTAACGGAAATTATTTTTGAGATTTTAAACCATATGTTTTTTATTTTAATATCGATTTAACGTTACAATATTATTATAATAGACATTCACATAAAACATGGCTACTGATTATTTAAATATTAGTGGTAATCAAATTATGCACACTGTGATTCCCATGATTGGGGATGGTGCGTGTTTATTTCGATCTCTTATCCATATATGTAAAAGAGGCTTTGTCCTGACTGATAGAATCAATGCAGAGCAAAAACTACTAATGATAGGAACTTGAAGTTCGGAATTTAGATTTTAAACGCGATGTAGGTAACCACTAAGAAAGGAAATTCAAAAATGTAACCCCTAAGGGGCTTAAATGGCGAAATTATCGTATAACTCTAACGGACAACTATTTTTGCACTTTAAAAAAAATATCTAATTTGGACTCATTTTAAAGATCTTGATCCAACGAGTTTAACTCGAAAGCCCCTACGAGGCGTCGAAAACCATGCTTTAAAGCCAAAAAATGAAGCGTTCACGACGAGTAAGTTGTTAAGTGAACTCTCTCCATTGCGCGCCTACCTCTCTTCTACTGAGCCCCCCCCCCCCAAACCTTCCACCTACCGGATGCTCCGATTCCACTAAATCTCCTTAACATCAGTTAACATATTGTATTAAATGAATACCAAGATAATTGAGGAATTTATTTAAGGCTCGCGGGCAAAGCCGCGACGGGAAATCCTAGTTTTTTATAAATCATGACATAATAAATTTTCAGTGTAACGATAAAGTTAGGGCAAATACAGATCACAAAGTATTGCTTTCTTCTTAGCATAAGAGGCTAAACTGTTGCAAATAGAATGATATATTTGAAGTTTAAATCGGTTCAATGGTTTAGCCGGATTCGGTACATCAAAAATCTGTTAAAACTTGCAAAGCATCAAAATTAGCCTGAAGTAAGCTCCTTACACACAACATTAGCTAAATCCTGCGTGAAAATACCATTGAAAACGTGAAAGAATTCGGAGCAGTTACTTCCTGCTAAGACTTCGGTTTTTGAAATATTAACCATTTTAAACTAATTAAACATCATTCTTCCACGTGTTAAAATAAAAGATAAATTTTGCCAAGTACATACCTGTCTAAGTAGTTATTTTTATGAATATTTTATTAAATCCCCTTATACTACAAAAACCGAAGTCTTAGCAGGAAGTAACTACTCCGAATTTTTTCACGGTTTCGATAAATCGTTTTCGAGTTACTAGCGAAAAATTGAAAAAAGTTCGAAAATGTCGATTTTGTTCGCCTCTAAAATTTGATGGCAACCGATCTGAGGTGGCAGACGTTCAAATTTGTTGTCTATGAAATGAGTACTTTCAGCCTATATGATCAAAAATATTCTTCAAATCAGGCACCTTTTTGGCCCTCAGCTCCTGGACTATGAGTTTCTACTATTGGTGGAACCTGAATATGTAACAAATGGAAAGGGAGATAGGGAGAAAAAAAAATTAACATGACTATTGAGGCTGATAGGAGGATTTGAGGCCTCGATTTGGTTTGTAAATTTTTCACTTGGGCTAGAACTGAATCTCATTCCCTAAGACCCCTCTCATGCAAAGTGAATACCAATATTTTCGCTCCCTGTACATCAGCAACCAATTCTCAATTCTAAGGACCTAAAGGTTCTAATATTAATTTAAGTGGTTACCTATTACTAATTAATCAACTTTAATTTGTCTTTATAAACAGTTTTGATAATAGCGTTTTTAGAATATTGATGAGGCCGATAAAGATCTTTGCTGGAAAATAAATAAATTAGCTGCAGAAACGGGGACGATTTTCGACGTAGGGACACACGTGTAGGGGCTACTGGCTAGAACCTTATTATGAGACCAGTACGGTAAGGAATTTTAAAAAAATGTCGCACACAGCTTTTTGGCAACTAAATTATTATGACTAAAAATCTGGTGCGATGCGTGCAACACAAAACTTTCACTTACGAACTTACTTAGATTAGAAATCGACGTGTTTCGATAATGTGTAAACGCCATTCTTCAACTTTAAGTATATACAATAAAAAAATATAAAAAATTTGGTAGTTATCAGCACTTTTCGAATCATTATTGCTTATTTATTTATGAAGGGACTACTTTCATCAACAGTCGAGTTTTTTTTTACGGCTTGCTTGTTTTTTACTACGAGTTGCTTTTTGCAAATACATCGTGAAGGTGAATGGATAGGTGTATTTACGTCTCTTATGCCTTTCTGGAAATCAAGAACGATTACTGTTCCTCTAAAATCGCTTTATATTGTTTTCAAAAATTGATTATGGAATTAATGTTTCTAGACTAAAATATACCTATATTAATTATAGACTATTCTCTTATACTATATTTTTGCACACCTGCGATGCTTCAAATATTTGACCATCACGTATTTACTCTCTTAAGTAAAATTAATCTTTTTATTAATAAATAAAAGTTTTTATTTTCATAATACAGTTAATAAAATTTTGGCTGTCACATATGCATATATCAAATACAAAATCGTTAAATTGATCTTGTCAATTGATCAAAATCGTTAAAGCCGTTTTGATAACCGTAAAAATAAAACAAGTGAAATGAGACAAAATTTATTAAGCAAAGTGCCCCCTCCGTTTGACCGATTTTGATGAACTTTGGGCTGTCGCATCGCGGGCATATTTATACATCAAATACCCAATCGTTAAAGCCCTTTTTGATTAAATAATATAACACGTGATAATGAGACAACATTTATTAAGTAAAGTGCCCCCTTCAATTGATTAATTTTGATGAAATTTTGACTGTCGCATCGCGGGCACATACATACACCAAATACCGAGTTTAATCAAAATCGTTAGAGCCGTTTTTGAGAAAATCTAGAAAAACGTAAAAAATTGACAAAATTCTTTAAATAAAGTACCCCCTCCGTTTGACCAATTTTGATGAACTTTTTGCTGTCACATCGCGGACATATACATACACTAAATACCCAATTTCAATTTTTTACGACCTATAGTTATATTTAGCTAGTCTGTTCACACACACACACACATACACACACACACACACACACACACACACACACACACACACACACACACACACACACACACACACACACACACACACACACACACACACACGAACAGACACACAGACCATTTCGCGGGACTTGGTTGTTTGGACTCACGGGACCCCAAAACGTGTATTTCCGTTGAAAACCGGAAGTAGAAATTTTTCACGATCGCAATACTTTCCTTACTATATATTTCATATATATAGGTAAGTGAAAGCAAAAATTATAGAGCTTTCATAACAAAAGTTATGTACAAACTTAAAAAAATGGACATAAGTATTTATAGAAATAAGCATCTACGGTATTTCAATTAAGACGATGTGAGTTCGTCATTAGGAAAGTTTTTTTAGATGATTTAGTTATTCAGTAAATCTAACTGACTTGATTTCTAGCCAACTTTTTTCATTTAATGAACTGGTCTTGATTCCCATAAAAATAAATCATGTACTCAGATAAAGCGCTGAAAACTAAAATTCGCAATATGGATGCAGAGTATATTTATTTTCATCACATTTAAGTAAAAAAGACGAATATGGAAGAACCAAAAGATTTTACATTGAGATGGTTATAATAAAATACAATTGAAAAATTATAAAATATTCTAATGAAATACTAAATAAATACATAGATAATAGTAAATAAATTACATAGAAAAAATAAGTAATAGCAAATAAATTACATAGAGCATTTTGTTTTTTTTTCAATTTTACAAACATATTGATTTATTAATAAAGCTGGAATTTTCCAAGTATTTGAATTTTTAATGTCTGTAAAGATAAATCACAATCATGAGAGGTTAAAATAAACACTTTCTAAATTTTCAATTCACCGTGTTTAAACAGTGAGGACTAATTTTATGCTTATGCTCGCCTCATATTAAAAAGCGTGGGAATGGATGATTATTTATTCTTGGTAAAGTTTCCGTTTTATTTCCATTCACGATAAAAGTTAAAAAAATAAAACATTAGCCGCCGCACACAGGGGTATCAGGGGTATTTGGCCCTAAAATTTGGCCAAAACCCATTTTTTGAAATTTGAAATTTCTGGTAAATCATGACTGGAAGGTCAAGTAGAGGACCTGTTGGATCATATTTTTATCTTATAAATATTATTTTTATCTCTTCCAGGCCCTTAATCCGGCGGCTATTCTAATTCAAATCTGACCTTATCCTTTAAATCGTCTGTGCTCATAAATATTGGTCTACAAAATATATTAATTTTCTTTGTTCTTACTGAAGTATCGGCATTATCAAATGATGGATAGTTCGAGGCCAGGTTTGTACTTGTTATCCAGATAGTTATAATTTTTTTGTATTCAATACTAGTATCAATATTTTTTTTTGTTTTTTGGTAGGTATATTTTAGAGCTAAAAATTAAATTTGAAGGTTAAAAAGTTATACTTCTGGGCATTTCTGGGCAACGAAATATTTTTTATGATAATGTATAATTATCGTAGATTATGTTTCTTGAAAAAAATTCTGCGAATAGCTGCGATTCGGAGGCTTATAACTTTTTATTACTAAAATGGCAATTTCATTAAATAATAAAAAAAAAAAATCAATTTTGTTATATTTTCATTTATTTGTATTTTAGGATCTTCAGAAAGAATAACTGTAACCTGGATAGAATTATTTGACATATTTTTAAAGTCAAAACATTAGCTTTTAAAAAAATGAAGGAATTTTTCGTGTCTTTTCTCATTGGTAAATATTGTAATAACCTAGAGCATGTGAAAGAGCTAAAACAAAATTATCCATTTTGAGGCATGATTTCCAAGTGAGATAGAATGCTTCTTTAAGGAAAAGAAATGTTTTTGAAACTAAAACAAGAAATGGCTAAGTGAGGCGATATCAAGATTTGGTGGACGCTCTAAAAAATCATTTGTTACTTTAAAATTTACAACGGATACGGAGAAACTTTATCAATGGTATGCTATGACACCATCTGTTCACAAAATTTTAAGGGATGGTTTTGAAGTGATAAAAAGTCCTCTGCTTCATATAGGTCTTTTATCTGAGGAAGCAGCAGAAACCCGAAATAACCATTTCCGGATTTATAGAGAACATAAGATCAGAAAATTTTTCCGGACAGAGTGCAATCTGGACGTAATTAATAGATTAATATTGACATCAGATCCAGTTATCAAAGGTATGAGAAGCTCAAGAAAAAAAGGTTTTGTAAGGAAACTTTAGAAATGTCTCCCCCAACCAACTTAACCGATAGTGGTGATTCCGAAAGTTCATTAAGTGACGAGGAAAGTGAATAATGAATAATTATATTTAATATGTATTTTTAAGAAAGGTTGGTGCGTTTCTTCCTGGGATATAAGTTGTGTTTCGAAGAGGTATTGAACAATTCTTAATGAATTAGGAAAACACATTTTTTTCTTTATCACCATAACTTTTTATATTCACCTATTTTACACTATGTTCATTTTTTAAAAATAATAGTAATAGATAAATGATAATAAATCTTTAATTAGTTACAAGCATATTTCATGGGTGCAATGCATAAAGATAAAATAATATGAACATAAATTGTAAACCCATGGATGCCTATTTCACAGTCGGTGGAGATATGTAAAAATTTATTTTATGAAAATTTTCTCATTAGAGTATTTTTTTAACTGCTAAAAAAACATTTTTAATACTTATTACAAATATAGAAGCCATTTTGAGGACTTTTGAATTAATAAAATGGAAGGAAATAGTTTTGGCCAGCTTTTCGGGTCAAATATCCCTGTGTGCGCCGTCTTGTCTTACTTCTATATTTTAATATTTGACACATTTAGCCTGAAATATAACTTATCTAATAATTCTACAAACTTACCACATCTGTAACTTTATTACGAGTAGTTTCAAATTTCATTTTGATTACATAATTGTTGACTAAATTGGTGTATTTTTACTTATACCAATTTATTGATAATATATATTGATAAAAGATAAAATATATAGATCAGTTAGTTCGAGAAGTTTATGATAATTACGGTTGATTTTTTTATAAAAAAACATTCGAGCCAAAATTGATTTAAGTTCATCTCCGTCTGTTGACATTTTTATGGATATAAACTAAATATAATTTGAAAGCATGCCATTTTAATACCAGGAGTGGAAAAATTAAAAATAAGAGAGGAAAGGTGTTATTTGCACCAATTTTGTGACTTAATAGAAATATTTTCCCCCTTCGAGCATGGATTCTTGGTACTAAACTTTAATAAAATTTTTTATTTTTTTTTAACTTTTATTACTATTAAGTTTGTTTTATAATATGGGATTTATTTTTACATTCTTCTTTATGCGTTTTTGATTTTTAGATTTTGTTTTTTAACCTAGCTTGCTGCTTGGGTTTATATTTTAAATGCATTCTTTCAAAAAATAATGTAAGTTCTCTTTAAACTTTGCTTGAAATTTACCTAGAGGAACATTCATGAATGTTTTCTTTATTAGCACATATTTATTTTCTTTTAGCGAAATTTTCGAAGAATAAAATAACCATTTATATTTCATTTATAATGTAGCCTCCGTAACAATGAAATTTCATATGATCCTTTAAACCGCAAGGGAACACATTAATACCATAATATTAAGGTCAACTGTAGATTAGTAACCAGCTACTTTAATACTCCAATTAATTTGACTATATATATATATATATATATATATATATATATATATATATATATATATATATTAGCAATTTACTAAATTTCCTGACAACACATATTTGAAAGGTTAATTAACGATCTCACAAAAGTATTTCCGCATTTAAACTTACCTCTTATTTAATTTTTTTTCTAAAAAGCCAACCTTAGTAATTGCTGAAATGATGATCTCAGGATGCGGGTGGTATATTCTGCAATTAGTGTTAGGAATAATTGAATCTAATTTTTCCTCATTCCTTTTTATTCTTAGATTTATTACTAAAAATAAGTTTACACACTTTTACTTTGTTTACCAAATATAAGTATGCCTTGTTTTAATCTTAATAAAAACGATATTTGATAACTCACTATGTAATTGAAAGAAAAAAACAAAACGCATTTATTTACTTATTTTTAGACGATGTCAACAGTGGGCGATTGTTAGATACAATTCTTACATTTGTACGTGTGCAAATTTTATAATTTTTTTAGTTGAATATGGTTCTTAACATTGAAAAGCTTCTTTATCTAAAATAAAATGTAAAACTATACGATATTGCTGAAGGGTTCATAGATCTCTATCAAGAAATTACCTATCATATCTTAAGCTATTTAATTGTAAAATAGATCATCTCGTCGCTAATAATATGTATTTATAAAGTCTAAAAATAATTTTTTCATATTTCTTTTTATCATTCATTAATATGGTCCTAACATTGTTCCTTATTCAAATATGTACAAATAGTTATTAGTAGATCTGTGCATACAAATAAATAGATGGCACTTTCATCAAAGGCTTTCTCCTCATCAATTGCTTCGCTTATTTAGGCCTGGAACCGAATAGCTTGAATTGCTTTAACATGGGCAGTTAATAGTGTAGTCATTACTACGCTCCGTGAGGGTAGCTCATTAGTGATGGAGTGATGAGGGATGTTGGGAATCGATACCCAATCTCAAAGGGAATATTCCTCTGGGATGATGTAGCCCATCTAATTCCAGGTGTATCCCTCCCAGTCTTTCAATTACTTTCTGATTGAAAACCTTGCTACCATAGGAACTGTGGCTTGGTCTAGGGGAAGATGGGGTCTGTGGAGATATTTCCTCAGAGAAAAATGCTCTAGGAAAAAAAGTCATTCTTACATTATTACATAGGGCACTGAAAAACTATTATGAAGATCCCTTATTCGATTCCAACCTAGCAGGGTGTTATTCTCCAAATAGTAGTCTAAATCTATAATGTACATATAGAGGTACTCCAAGTTAAATAGTTTGTATCTTTCAGTCACCCCAACATGGGTGACGTTTGGGTTTCTTTTACCTTTAGCTCAGGGCATTCGTTTTCTCCTAAGTAATTGTAGGCTTATTAAATTCCTGAGCAGATTAGACCTCAGTGACTCAAGGTCGGTTCAATTTTAAACGATAAGCTCATCCTCAGGTAGCTACTGCGGTATATTTAGGACCAAATGTCTATGGATAGGTCCTGTCTAATTAACAAAACATATTGAATGATATCATCTGATCGTATAGAAGTAATTAGAAGGAACCGTACCGCCCTACATTCCATAGCCCCGTTAATGCCAATCATGCTCCCTTTGTCCTCTAGTCCTCCGCTCAACCCAGAAAGTAGCCGAGAGCTAAGACAGATTCCCGGTATAGAGTGTATTGTTAACAGAATTAAGACGAAAGCTTATAGAGTGGATTATAGCCTAAGCTATAAGCTGGGAGCCTCCTTCTGGGACTGTAGGCACATTGGGAGGCACATGTGTAGGCACATTGGGGATGCGGCAATGCTCTTAGCCCTCCCTTATTGTGCCTCCCACATTTTTCTTCTCAGCGGTCAGACACAATAGACCCTCCATCTGGTCAGGTGCCTTCTCAAGACCGCTTTATAATGTTTCCCATTGTTGGCTTTTGATGGAATAATCCACCAAGGATTTCCACAGTCTACCAATTTATATATAAATATGTTCATATAGATGTAAATAAATTTGTAATAAAATAAAATATTTTCTGCGTCGTTATTTGAAGATAAAGAATATTTATATATATATCGTTCATAGTAATAATAAAACGAAAAAGAAATATTGGAAGATAATTTAGTAAAATGGTCCAATCAATTTAAGAAGTTTAAAAAAATTAAACTGCGCCACTACAACCACCACTAAACAAACCACTATTTTGGAAGGAAGTACTGTTTCTTAGGCAGCGATCGTCTAAAGAGGTGATTTGATCGAGATCACGCTCAACCGCCAAAATTTCCCACCTTATATTTTCAATTAATGGTACCCAACTTATAGAAGTTTGCCCCTGGAGGGTCTCTTGGACCTAGAGATGATCTGTGGCATAATATTAAAGATATCCCGCCAAGCCAAATTCAAACACGGGACCTTAAGCACAGCGGTTTGAAAAAGTTCAACTTTGTTTTAAATTTTACTATGTTATTTATTAGTAATAAAACATAGAACTTCTAAGCATAGAAATTTTTAAAAATTTGCATATACATAATACTAATATGAAAGGTTAAAAAGGACACTTTTAAATCTTCACATTCCGATTTTCACGCAGTAGGGTCATTGTTTTTTTGCCTAATCGTTGGACATTGCGTTTTTAAAGTTTCATAGCAATGCTTTATTATTTTCCTATTGCTGAGGCAACAAATGTTTGCTCTTCTGCCTCGTCCATTTATCAGATCGTTTAAAAGAGTGGCATTTGATAATAATTGCTCTTTATTTGTGATTAAATCTTATAATTTAACATAAATTTGATCCTCGTTAAAGGTTTTTCACTATATTTCCTTTCGCGATAAATTCCATGAGTATAAATTACATACGAATAGATAGAAGCGATACATTGTTTTTTTCTCTCTTATACAATTTCACACATTCTTTCCTGGTTTAATAAAAGTTTGTATAATTTCCAGTTTGAGTACATTCTCTAATATAAGCTCCACGATCGATACCAATGAAACTAATTTGCTTGTCTTTAGTTTGTTGTAGACGATATTTATATTTTTGGAGCTGGAAAGAATGAATAATTAACAGATCTTTCTTAAAATTAGTTCAGAATTAGGTACTAACATAAGTTATGGAACCGTGTAAATGAAATAAAATAAATAAATCTGCAAAAGCAATTGTACGAATTAAATACGAAGTCACTTGTTTTTTTCATAGTTGATGATGCTAAATTAAAAATAAAATAAAAATCGCGACAACCAATTTCACAGAAACCCCTGGACCTGTGGGTCAATATTTTCAATTTTCCAACACGAAAAGATTAAACTGATTTATTATTATTCAAATAGAAATTTTCCAACGAATCAGTTTACCTTTTTCGAAGTAAAATATCCTAGGATGATTGTTTCGCATGCATAGTTTTCTTCTAGTCTGATTAATATTTTGTATAAAACAACCTTGACCAAAACATAACAATACAATAAAGTGATTGAGTTAAAAAAATTATAAAATAAATCCCTTGTTCGCCGATTGTCACTTGGTGGAAGCACAGGCGCCAATCGATCTATAAATTTAACAAAAATGAATATAAACCCTTTGCACTAGATCACCAAACTAGTTGGACGGTTTGATCTAAACACTAAACCAACAAGACTCAACTGTTGTGCGGCTCTAGTGTCAAATATCCTCGTGCTCCTATCGCTACCACCAGCTTATTCCTACTTTTGTATATTTCGAAACGTTCCAACAAAATTTTTAATGAAATTAGAATATTGATATTGTAGAATATTTATATGAATAAAAAATAATGTATCGTCTCTTTCCAAATACAGGTTATACAGGTTCATAATACAGGTTTAATGTTTAGGATGATCTCCTTCGTTAAAAGTCCAGATTACCTTGAACAAGCCAGGAAAGAGATACCGCTGGATGCCATCCTTCCCCATGCCTAACATACCCTTATTTAAATTAGTTTATTTAAATAAAAATAAACAAATTTTTATGACCGTCAAGTTTTTTCTCGTTTACTACTTAAATAAAGATGCTTTTGAAATAAACGATAGACCATCAGAAACGTTTTGACGACCTCTATATGTATAAAGCAACGAGAAAATATAGATGCAATTAGTTTTCGGGTAGACACAGACGGGACAATGACTCCTGATTTTTATGACCATCCAGTTTTTTCTCGTTTACTACTTAAATACTGCTGCTTTTCGACAAAACGATAGACCGTTGGAAACGCACCAACGAGTTCTATAAGTAATAAGCAGCGAAAAATTTTAGATACAATTACTTTCCAATTCAGTAGAGGCGGGATAATGACTCAGAATTTGAGAGGCAATCTAGTTTTTTCACGTTTACTACTTAAATATAGCAGATTTCTGAAAAAATGATAGACCGTTCGAAATGTTTCACTGAGCTTTAGAAGTAGAAAGCAACAAAAACATTTAGATACAATTAATCTCTAAGTACACTCGAGCGGGAGAAAAACACCCGATACTGTATTGTATGACCATCCATTTTTTTCTGTTCAACACTTAAATACAGCCATTTTTCTAAACAACGATAGACCGTCAGCAACGTATCAACTTGCTCTATAAGATGAAAGCAATGAAAACATTTCGATACAATTACCTTCTAAGTAGCTATGGGCGGGACAATAACAGGGGTTGTATGCCGCTCCCGCCGCAGCCAGAAGCCGCAGTCATCTGTAAAGGTTAAAACTGCCAAAACACGAAAACACTACGTTAGCGGGGAAAAACCCAAACACCGTGGACAAGTCTTTCACCTCCTCTGCGTACTATTCTATCATTCTTAAAAATATCGCATACCTCACATTCTAATCTTGAGATGTTTTAAACAGCACCAAGTTATAAAAAATTGAAAAAGCGTCAATGGTCAATTCGTAGACGAACTTAAAGTTTGGAAACTGGAGTTGTGACATGGCGAGGGTTTCCACTGGTCATATCAAAATTCAACTTTTAATTTTTAATGTAATATGAGTAATACCCTACGTAGTCTACAGGGCAAGTCACAGATCTTAATTAGAGTTGGTTTTAATGTACAAAAATGGTGAGGGGGTTTCAGAATCCATCGGGGACAGCGATTTGCCCTTTCTGGGAAAATGAACCATATAGGAAAGGGAAAGTATTGCCCCGTAAAATTTCTACTTCCGGTTTTCAAAGGAAATGCGCGTTTTAGGTTCCGAAATGTTCTGTGAGATTGTGTGAACAGACTAGCTCAAGATCGCCCGTGATGAGCCAGCATTAATTACATAAACATTGATCAAACGGAGGTGGTAATTTTTTTCATAAATATTTTCTCATTTATAGGTTGTTGGTTTTTTCGCTCGAAAACGGCTCTAACGATTTTGATTAAACTGGTCATTTTTAATGAGAATCAAGTATTCTTTCGTATAACGTAGATTCTATCAACATAGTAATGTTCTGAGGAGCCTCAAATGCGAGGGAATGTTTTTGTTTTTATGTAATTTGTACCTAGCTTAAATTTTTTTTAAATAATTTATAATATAAGAAGCAGCTCTTAAGACATGTTGAACAGAAGTATGCGCATTACGCCTTTACCGACAGACCACTGTTTATAAGTAAGTTCTGCTCATGCAAAAGATTTGTCAACATGTTTTGGAACAAACATATTTATTAGAATAGATTATTTGTTTTAATGGAAAAAAATAGATTTTGATACACATTATTTTTTTTTTTTTTTAAGTTTTAACATTTTATCTCTTTTAAACTCAAGGTAGAGATAAGTGCAGTCAATGTCATTCATTATTATCCTTACGACAACTTCATGAGATTCTAGACTCGCTAAAAGGAGTCAATATTAGTAAATATATTAAACGAATGCTTAACAATAGGACAGAATTCTTATTTACATGAACGAGAAACTCGAGGCGAAAGAACAATAAGAAAACTGGTTTGCTTGATAGGCCACAGCGCAGGTGCAAATGTGCAAGAAATATATAGTAAATAATAAAAAAGCTTCAGTGACATGCTATATACTAGTATCTCGTGTCCAATGGGAGCGTGTTTTTTTGTTGTGTGACCTAATAAGATTTTTTTCAGACCTGATGAAGAAATGGATAGTTTATTCGAAATGTAGGCTACAATAAAAAAACTGTAGACTATTTGTAGATTATTCTAGCCGCCACCCCAGCCCATCTATTGCTAGAAAATTCTTTTTTATTTCATCACACCCGGTCGAGTTATGCCAACAACCACTCTCACAGATTATTGATCTCCTGCGTTCATCTCTGTCCTTATACATCTTCCATTCTCCTTTATACTTTCTTCATTTCTTTCATTCCTCGCCACTACGAGATGATATAAATGGAGACTAAAGTTTCTCAACAGAGCACAAACGAAGTTTTGTGACCCGTCCTCCTCTAGAAGGGCTTCATAAAGCACTAGAATATTTAGCACCATCCCCGGAAGAGTTATTACTTCCCCCGCTTAGAGAAAATAATCCTGACAGGATACTCTTAAGTCCTCCCAGTGTCGAAACAAATATTTCATGAGCCAATTTTTTTTATATTTTAAATATTTCATTGTGGCATAAAAAATGTTGCAAATTAACCCTCCTGCCCTACATTACCTATCTTTAATAAATATAATAGAATAAAGTTTATTTGCATTTGGGGTTTTCCCGATACAAATAGAGTTAGTTGGCCATACATTTATTGAATTATTACTGAAAATATGTAGTATAATAAATATACATACATACTGGCACATACATCTACTCAGACACACACATATACATATATATATATATGCATGTCATGCATTGCATGACTAGGGGGTCACCTGTGGTGTAGCATAGAAAATTATAATACTAAAAGTCGCGGGTCCGCGTCCCGAGGTGGCCCTAGGATTTTTTAATGGGAGTGGGGAATCCTTGTCTATGCCGTCCCTCGCCATAGAGGACGTAAAATGGAGGCCCCGAGCCTGTACGATGTCAGGTACTCATTGATCCCTAATGAATGAAAGATCCGTATCCTTGTTATACCTGAATAGAGAAAATTTAGACTCCCAATGTAGCATCGTCCGATTGGCCTTAGAGGCATAAAAAGACGTTAAAACAAATTATATGCATGGCTAAAAATTTGGTGCGATGCGGGCAACACACAACTTTCACTTACCAACTTACTTAGATTAAAAATTGACATTTTTTTTTAATTGCCATTTCTACAAAAAAGATGACTTGATTTTGATTAAAAATGATTAATTTAATAAAAATCATTAAAGCCGTTTTTGAAATATTCGAAAAAATGTAAAAATTGGAAAACAAGTTATGAAATAAAGAGCCCCCTGCGTCTGACCAATTTTAATGAAACTTTAGCTGTCACATCGTGAGCATATACATACACCATATATCCTTTCTGATCAAAATTATTACAGCCGTTGTTGAGTAAATAAAAAAACACGTTAACATAAGAAAAAGTTTAATGTACCCCCTCCGTTTCACCTATTTTGAGGAAATTTCGGCTATTGCATCGTGGGCATATACTATCATACTAATATCAAATACCCATTTTCATCAAAATCATTATAGCCGCTTTTGAGTAAATAAAAAAAAAAATCACATGAGAGTGAGACAAGATGTATTAATTAAACTGCCCCCTCCAATTGATCAATTTTAATGACATTTTGACTGTCTTATCGCGGGCACATACACACATCAAATATGAAGTTTAATCAAAACCGTTAGATCCGTTTTTGAGAAAATCGAAGAAAAAAAACGTAAAAATTAGACAAAATTCTTTAAATAAAGTACCCCCCCCCCCGTTTGGCCAATTTTAATGAAATTTTTGCTTTCACATCGCGGGCATATTCATACACCAAATACCCAATTTGAGGTTCGTACGATTTACAGTTTTTGAGCTAGTCTGTTCACACACCATTTCGCGGGACATGGTTATTTGGACTCAGGGGACCCCAAAACGTGTATTTCCGTTGAAAACCGGAAATACACGTTTCCTATATATATTTCATATATAGGTAAGTGAAAGTAAAAATATCATAGCAACAATATGTACACCATTATAGAATTTTTATTATAATAATAGCCTCTAGCAACAACATAACAATATCATTACAGATAATATTATTAATATAATTGTAATGCATATTACACATATTTTATCTACCATCTAATATTGATTCACACCGATCTCTCCTACACATATCCTAATAAAATGTATGTACAATTATCCTTCTCATACTTTTAATAAAATAACCTATACCTCTACAACCCATGATGGGTCTTGGGTTCAGTACTGTGTAAGGAAGTACAGTGTCTTGGTCAAAGGTAGTGCAAGGAGGTGATTTGACCGTGATCACACTCAACCGCCATATTTGTCCCCTTATTTTTTTCAGTTAAGGGTACCCGCTTTATAGAGGAGGGTCTCTCGGCCAACGAGAACAACTGTTTCAGAATGCTAAAGATACCCTGCCAAGCCAGATTCGAACTCGGGACCTTGAGCACAACAATTGAATGCCTTACCAATGAGCTACTCCTACTCTTACTTTTATTTGATATATAAACGATAAGTTTTTCATAACTTGCTGAAATGAGAAGAACCTTTTAAAAGTTAATAATTACCTATTGCCCCCTCTCTACTTATTGCGTTTCTCGCTTCTAGCACTTCACTACACAGCTTGTAGTCCATGTCTCATTTAATAAATATCCAACAATACCCGTAATGAAATTATTGTTACTATTTTCTTTTCATATCTTCACAGTGTTATTTACAAGAGTAAATTTCTTATCAGAAAAATGATATTGTGGCATGTTAGCGTAATATTTTACTTTGTCTATTATATAAGTTTGTTAGCTGGTGGGAGAGATCCCTCATCAAGATTCTTCTGAGTCACCTTTGGGTTTAGTTAGTGAATAAGTACCTACTTAATAAGGATATTTATTATCAACAGTCAAAAGAACATATCCGATATATCGGTTTGTATGTGTGTGTGTTTGTGCATTTTATATATGTGTATATACTCACATATATGCACCTGTATATATGCGCAGATATTGTACGTGCATTTCATCAAACTCTCTGCATGAGCGATAAGGGATCAGAGAATAAATATTCCTATAATACTTTATCAACTCCATTCCCAGTAAAGTAATTCCAATTTATGTAAGTTGTTAAATTCTACTCAGACGCTGTGGTGCTCTGGCAATGGGTAGAGTGTGCTTGCGGTATATTTTGCTAACCTCTCCGCAGGGTAATAACGAATTATCGTGAAATATGTTAATTTGATTTTAGTAAACCAAAGGGAATTTCATAGAGAAGTGGCGATCAATCTTTGAATTCATCCTAGAGCATTAACAAAAGTAAAAAAAAAAACATTAATGTGGGTCCTTTGAAGGATTTCATAATATGTTAAAATATCTAAAAGTCATTATCTGATTAATTTTTTATTAAAGTCATTTATTTTTTAACATTTTTTTGCTCATAGATCCAAACTACATAGCCAATTGATTTTACGAAATTCATTTCCCTTTCTTCTTCTCCTTGCCTATCACTCGTTTCGGAACCATATCCGTAAACGTCCTGAAGCATCCGTAGACCTTATTGTTCTTGATAATTGTTGAATCTCCACGATATTTTCCATATATAAACATGGGCAACACATGTTGTATATCTAAAGAGAGCTTCAAATTTCTGACGGTGTAATTTTTCTGGAATACAGTCACAAAAAAAAAAAAAAATATTTTACTATAATATATATTGCTAGTCATTGATAATCTTATACATAATTATCGTTTGAACTCGATTCTCTTTAAATATTACACAGTGAAAATAATAATTTTAAACGAAATATCCATTGAAAAATATAAAAATCATGCACTAAACAAATATCCGATGTCCTAAAACACATGTTATTCAAAATTAAATTCACTCAGATTAATTTTACTAGTTATACATTAAAATAATAGAATATATCTCAGTAATAAACTGTACATAAATTTTAACTTTGTATATCTATTATTAGATAGACTTAACAAAAAGGCAGGAAAAGCCCACGAACCCTTAACGGCTATATTTTACTATATTAAACCTATTACCAGGTGTGTAAATATGAAACCGGAATTTTTCAAATAGCAAATAAGAGTTCATTGTGTAAAAATGATACATACTTTTTTATTCATACATATATAAACGAAGTACTGTCCATCGCTATCTATGCATTTTTCCCATCATTCAGGCAATTTGTGTATTCCCCGCCAAAATAATGCTTCCTCTTCTGAGTCAAACCAATCACTTAACCAATTTCGTACATTTTCACAATAAGTGAAGCGCTGCTCAGCTAGTGCGTGTCCCATCGATGCAAACAGGTGGTGATCGCATGGGGCCAAATCTGGTGAATAAGCCGCATGCGGAAGAATTTACCCACCAAACACATGGATCGTTTCCTTGGTCGCCGAATGTGATGGGGCATTGTCATGGAGCAAGATCACTTTGTGTGTCCTTTCTTGATATTTGGGACTTTTTGGCGCAAATCTTTATTCAAATTTATCATCTGTTGTAGGTAACGTTCCGTATTAACAGTTTCCCCAGGTTTCAGCAGCTCATAGTAGTTAACACCCATCTGATCACACCAGACACCGAGCATTTTCTTCCTCCCCAAGCGATGCCGATGGTTCACCAGGAGTTACCCAGGATTTTTTACGCTTAGGATTCTCGAAGTAAATTCACTTTTCATCACCAGTCACAATTTGATGAAGAAATGACTTTTTTTCTGTACCTGGCGAGCAGCATTTGCCATGAGGTTTTTCGAGCTTCCTGCTGCCTGTCATTCAGTTGGTGAGGTACCCATTTTCCGACCTTCTGGATCTTTTCAATGCCTTTCAAACAAATGTAGACGGTGTCACATGTAATAATTGTCCAACAAACGCTTCCGAATCAGCGTTTTCAAAGTTTTTTTTTGTGGTTTTCCACGGTCTTTGTTTCTTTTATCGAAATCCATCTTTAAATTTTTTGAACCAATCGAAACATTGAGTTTTTCCTGGGGCATGCTCCCCGTAAGCTTCAACAGGCATCCTATGTGATAATGCTCCAATTTTTTTCAGAAGGAAACGGAAAATAAATGCTGTCCACAAATCTTGATTTGTTGGACAAAAGTCAACATGTTCAACGCCACTAAAAACACGGTTATAGAATGAAACTGATGTTGGTATCAATTGGATCTCTTTATTACATGTAGGCAAAAGCAGAAAACACCACTGACGGATTAGTTAGAAGATTATATTGACTGCTAACTCCTATCATTGGCGAATTCCGGTTTCATATTTACACACCTGGTACTTTATACACGTTCATGTGTATATACATGATTTGATGAATTAATGGAAATTCAGAAAATATTTAATGTAAAATAATTTTCCCGGGTACTTTCCATTCGGAAAATAAGTTTTTCCCTTGTAATGTAGCACCTTACTTTCTATCCATTTCATGTTTATTCAATGATGACGGTTTCGGCAATTAATTTAAATTTTAGAAAGGAGAGATATTTAATGGTGCTGAGTGTTAAAACGTATAACTATTAATATCTAGAACTTTTCTAGTAATTTATTTTTTTTTACTTTTTCTTTAATTTACACCTGTCAGCAAGGTGCAGGCAATCAGCGATTGAGATGGTGGCAATATCAAATAATGACACGTCAGGCATGAGGTGGGAAAGCACCCAACAGCACCCCCTTCCTGGCTTGATCCAATTACCTTGGCTGTCTAAGAGAGCCGATTTCTCATCCAGCGCCTTTTTAGTCTTCTTGTGTCCATGCTAATGTCAGCCATACTAACTTACAAACTTAAATCTCTTTAACTAACTACTAATCATGTTCAACTAAGATTGATATATTAATTTACCTCAGTTTCAGCAAACTTCCCTATTGACTTCAGCGTCACTTCATTGACCCTAATTATGTAATGATTGGGGCAAACTGGGTGGTGCCCCGTTTGATTCACTACGGTCACATTGTGTTCAAACTAGATTCGTGCCGAGGATAGTCTAATTGCTTTATGCTCCCAGGAAATTAACAATCAGTCTAGGAATGGAGAGGTCACGCATGTATTACCATACCCCTAAACCTATTTAATAAAAATTTTATCATTTTTTATTTTATTTATTTCTTGGATATCATAACCAAGCTTAATAAATTCAAAATTAATTAAAAATAATTTTGAAAAGAAATATGAATAACTTGGAATAACTGTCCTCGGTAACTTAAAACTTCAAAAGGAGATCATACAGAGCCTAAGATTTCTGATAAACGCCGATGTACACCAGGCTAAACAGCGTTCACGGTGGAAAGTCAATTCCACCCTGAAATATATTATTGAAAAATACGTATTTTTTAAAAATAGTTTTGCAACGAGATAATATCTGTTGTATAACACCCCTCCGAGGGGCCGGAATAGCCGAGTGGACAAAGTCGCTTGCAATAGGTAATCAAAGTTAAGCAACGTCGAGCCTGTTTAGTACCTACTTGGGTGGGTGACCGCTCCATTCGCGTGACCACCCGCCAATGAATGCCACGCAGTCCAAGCCTACCCCCATCCGCGGTTAAGTGAGACCCGTGAGCCTGCTGGAGGCGACTCACATCGACAGGGCGTAGGAGTGATGTACCTTCCCCGTGTATTCCATCGAGAATCGTGGTGTGGTTTTCCAGGATATCAGTAACCGCTCAGAGGTTTGGTACAAGGATTGTATGCTTCGGGGAAAGAAATATAGGAACTCGGGGCCTGTTGACTCTGGGCTGCTATAATCCTTGAACCTGGACCAGTTTGTCACTGTCCGTGAACCCGAAAGAGCTGACGACCATGGCTTGCCGCAACGTGAGGTTTGGGCTATACCCTCCTGGCTGTCTTTGCCCCCGCAAGCAACACAAATGTCTATAAAAAGATCACACTGCGCGGCCAAAGGTCTCAGTAGGCCTAATGCGCCAACCGAAAAAAAAATAAGTTTTTCTTTATTACAATAAAGAAAAAAATATCGTTTTACCAATCGTAGAGGTCTCTGCGACCGTTCCAGCCGGAGGTTAGCTGTAGATAGATATAATATATTATTGATTGATAATTATCGTTGCATTGCATTAAAAAAATTAATATGTGTTAATAAAAGATAAATAAATTAGATATTATATATTATTGTATTGCTGCCGGATGTAGTGCATTATTATATTCATTAATATTATATAGCTTTGTATAGTTAAGTCCCTTTAACACGTTAATAATTAAACCAATACAAGGTATTAGGGAGTTCAACTTGTGTACGACTAAGTCCTCCTGTTTTGATTAATTTAGATAGTCCAGACAAATAATTAAAGCTGTAAAATGTATTAGCAAGGTTGAGTTTCGAACTGTAAAGTTAACCTTATGTTTGTAATTTATTGTTTTGAATATTTCGGTAAACAACTGTCGATACCCTCACTACGGTACCAATGTAACTCAGTTAGGTTGAGAGACCAGGTTTGTCATTCTTGTCTTGTCTTATCTAATCTCAGAGCTGCCTCTTATTCACTCTTGCTCCATTCTTCCAAGCTTGTAGGATAAAGTGGGGACATCTTTTTTGTCTTCTTGTGAATCCTTCAATATTCACTAAAATGGAAAATAAAAAGTTGCGGGTAAAATGGGGTACCCCTTCGGGTAATGTGGGGTACCTTTTTTGAATTGTTTAAAAATGCTTTATTATTGCCATGAGTATTAAATAAAGCATACATCTATGCATCAAAATTGTTTAAATTTGTATAGAATCTGATATTGCAACAATACTCCATCTCAACACAAGCACAGTGCACACAAATACGCCATGCAAAAATCATTTCCTTCAAAGCCTTTTTTTATAGCCAGTTTTCCTCAGTTTTTCTTAGTAGGAATTAGTTAACTACTTCTAGTAGTTAACTACATTTTTAACTACTAACTACAAGTTAAGTAGTTGCATAGAGCAACTACTAACTAGTAGTTAGTAGTTAGACATGAACAACTACTTTTTGTAACTACCCTAGAAGTAGTTGCAACTCGTAACTACTAACTACTAGTTAAAAAAAGTAGTTAAATTTTGCAACTACCAACTACTAGTTAGTAGTTAAAAAGTGGTTAACTACAATTTTTGATGTTTAACTACTTTTGAAAGGTTTGTTCCATGACCCCCACATTTTTTATATAATGATTTTAATTGTTTGGTATTCTCGTTCGATTGGCTCTTGCTTGATAACCAACCCATCAAACTCAAAATCTAAGAAGTTGGGACATGAGAACTAGTCGGGGACTGCTTTTTGGAACAAACCTGCAGTTCAGCAGTAACAACTGAATTTCAAACTTCATTCCTTTAAATAACTTAATCCTGGGGCTTTGCCTTATTTGGTTTTCGTCTCTTATTTTCAGATATTTAATGCATTTTTGGTAATAAATTAAGTAAATTAAGAAAGAAATTAAAATGAAGTATAATGTTTTTTTTTTTTGTTGTGTATAAAATCACAACTACGATATGGCTAAAGTAACCTCTAGTCCGGTTAACATTAGATAAGCTTATTGACATTGCGTTAGGTTAAAGTTTGCTTTTTCTTTGTTTTATTGTTTCAAGTGCATTAAATCATTAAAAAGATTGGACATGATAGTGAATCAAAGGAAGAGAATAGCATAGAAAAATACTGTATTTATGTAAACAAACATTTTACAGTGGTATAGTGAAACTAAAATTTCTTACCTTCATTATACATACGTATCTATAAAAAAATAAAAAGAAAAGAAATAATAATAATAACAATAATAATAATCTAACTGATACTACCAAAAAAAAAAAACAACTATAATATCACTAACGTGATGATTTGCATATTATTTAATTATACTTGCTATTATAATTGCAATTAACATTGATTGACTAAATATTGTATTGAATAATTATACCCACCACAACTAAATTTGTATTTAATATCCCAGTAAACAAAAGGAAACAAACATAGTATATTAATGAAAATAAAATAAAATAAAAAAATTCATTTTCTATTAATGAATAATTGTTTTTTTAATTGTATTTTAATTGTTTTTTCTTTTATATTAAAAATATCATAATGCAAATTATAATATAATATGCAGTTATTATAATGAAAATTATTATAATGAGAGATCTTATTTTTAATGCATCAATAGTATAATGAAATAAATCATTGATCTCTGTTGGGCTTAACAGGGATATAAGCTTATTAGTAGTATTGTAAATAGATGTTAAATATTTATTAATATATTGTTTTCTATATGAATCTTATATTGAACATTCTAATACAATATGTTTTAGGGTTCCTAGCTTTTTTACTTTCACTTACCTACATACGAAATGTGTAGTGAGGGAAAGTATTGCGATCGTGAAAAAATTCGATTTTTTTTTTTTAAGGTAGGGAATAAATGTGGTTGTGTGTGTATGTTAACAGACTAAATCAAAAACTAGAGACAGTACGAATTTGAAATACAGTATTTAATGTATGTGTATGCCCGCGATGCGACAGCCAAAATATATCCCACATTATCACAGAAGAAAATTTAAAAAAATTATTTAACGATTAAAAATTTTATTCTAAATTAAATACGTGATGCTCAAATTATTTAAAGCATTTAAGATCTGAAAACATATAGTATGAGATAAACTTTAATTAATTATAGGTGATAATTAAATAGCAACTTATCTTCCTTTTTTCCACAACACAATTTATTTTCTCATTACACCATGTTAACGTTTCGGGGCCGTGTCCCCATTTTCAAAACCTGTACATTAGTTTATCTATTAACATTTAATGATTCAATAATTGTTATAATAAATTAAATAAATTACATTAAATACAACTTACATAGATAATATCTCAATATTATGATTGACAGTCTTATAATCAATTTTTTAAAAACTATGTCTCCCTAAAATGCTAAAAATACAATGTTCTATATTTTTGATATATGTCAGCTCATACCTAAGTCTATGTTTTTCGTATCCGTTTTATAATTGAATGTGACTTTATTGTTTTTTGTTATATGTATAGCCTCCAATAATTTTCTATTTTTTGCATTACTTTCTTTGTCCAATATTTTGGTATTGTCAAAATTGAATTTATGTTGCAATTTTATACTATGGTATGCTAGTGCTGATGTGTTGATGTTTTTTACATTATTACAATTTGATATACTATGCTGCTGCTTTAACCTGGTCTTAAGTTTTTTTTGAAGTTTCTCCAATGTATACACACTTTTCACAATCCATGCAATCAATTTTATAGATAACATTTTGCTTTGCATAATCATCTATCTTATGTTTCAAATTACTTAAATATTTATTAATTTTGTTACTATTATACAATCCCGATTTTATGCTTTCTTGGTCATATTCTTTTAGAGTCTTTTTTATCTTATCCATTAAGGAAA
This sequence comes from Aelia acuminata, assembly GCA_911387785.2. Lineage (NCBI taxonomy): Eukaryota > Metazoa > Arthropoda > Insecta > Hemiptera > Pentatomidae > Aelia > Aelia acuminata. The sequence continues at coordinate 148,044,787 of OU426979.1, read as the reverse complement.
AAGGACGATAAGTTGCTAATTAATTATCACCTATAAGATATAAAAATCTTCCTACGAAATTTAGAAGAAAATAAGATTAATTAATCATATTTTAGTTCATAAACTTTAGTTACATAATAAATTTCTGAATGCAATATAAAGTGATTTTAGAGGAACAGCAATCTTTCTCGGCTTTCAGAAAGAAACAAGAGAAAAACTTTACTACGAGATGTAAATACACTTTCTATCGATTCGCCTTTACGATATATTTCCAAAAAGCAACTCGCAGTAAAAAACAAACTAGCAGTAAAAAAAATCTGTTTATGACATTAGGTCCCTTAAAAAAACAAATAAACAAAAATTAATCGAAAAGTACTGAGATCTTCCAAGTTTCGATATTGAAATGCTCTATGGTATAACTTATGGAGACATACGAATGTGGAAAAATGTGTGAAGTTGAGGAATGGCGTTTACATACTTCCGAAACACATCAATTCCTAATCTAATTAAGTTCGTACGTGAAAGTTGTGAGGTGCTATCTAAGCGTTCCTGTCAATTTTTTTTAATTTCCATATACCACCGACCATAATAATCATCTATTTGAGTAATCCAATTACTATTTTTGAAATTTCCTGCAAGTAGTATTAAACCAGACTAGAAGTGGCCTAATTATATCACTTTTCCTCATGCCCAGCCTTTTTATAAAATATATTTCAGTTTTTACAATAATTATAAACAAATTATCTGATACAATTTTCAAGAAAGTTTCAATTAAACTATATAAATATTCCTGGTCCTCTTCTTGAAGATTATAAATTATTGTTTTTCTTTCTCTTGATGTAATCAAACTCTTCAAATTTAGTTTCATGGTGTTGGGATTGAGAAATAGTGATTTTTTGACCATCTTCGAGCGACTGGAATCTTCCCCCGTTCTTTCAAGCTCCCCTTTGTAAATAGTCGCTTTTTATAATTCCTTTTTAAACATCGAGTTGAATTGTCTGCTTAGATTTTCAGGTAGTGGAGATTCGATAGGTTTTTCGACAATACCTTTGCAATAGTGCGCCTTCATTTTGTTTTTTTATTATATAAGTAATATATTTATTATGATAAAAAATAAATCAATTGAGAATTAAAAGGCAACACTCACGTATATATATATATATATATATATATATATATATATATATACGAGAAGTGCTCCTCTCTATACAGAAAGTTGGATGTTAAACAGCATTTAACCAACAACGACTTCATTTACATTGAAGAATATGTAACAATTTCTGCTCCTTTAGCTGAGTTGTTAGACATTTTACAGGGGGGAAAAAATATTTTCTTTGGCTTAATTTTACCTTCGTTATTTTCACTCCGAAAAAAACTAAGGAATTTACGTGGGAAGCCTTGGATTTACTGTGAACCCCTTGTCGAAATATACATTTCTAGCATTGAAAAGCGGTTTGAAGATTATTTTAGTATTAGTTCAAAAGCGGCTGAAACAGCTGTTGTCGCTGCAGTATGTCATCCTATATTTAAAAAGTTAATTATATCATGACAGAGTAGAGCATCTCTTTAAGTCAGCAGTAATGAAGCACATTGCAGCAGGAGTCGATTCGCAGAAGAATTTTTCATTGCAGGGCCATCAAAGTGGGAAAATCCCAGGTTATTTAAGTTACTTCGATTTTGGCGATGAAGCACTTCATAATGAATCCAAAACAAGAAACGAAGTCGAAATTCAGACTCATGTAGAAATCTGTAATTATCTTGGGGATCATTGTATGAATCTGAACATGTTGGATAGGTACCGTGCAATAAGAAAAGTTTTCTTCGAAACAAACACTCCTATTCCTTCATCTGCTCCAGTAGAACGCCTCTTTTCGTTCGCCTCCATGACTAACTCTCCTAAAGCAAACCGGTTAAGTGACAAAAATTTTGAAATGAGAGTTATAATGAAAGCCGATTCTGTCCGTTATCGTAATTCCTCATGTTAAAATGTTTATTTAAATTAATAATAATTTTTTCAACTGATCAAAAAGGGATATTTTATCTTTTAATTAGTCATTTAAATGTATAAATATTAAATGATTAAAATTTAATTATATGTTTCTATATTCGATAATATAGTTCTTTATTATATAAGAAGTATTTTTTATTTAGTTTAATTCAATTTACTTTATTATGTAAATTTATTTCTTATGTCCTTAATTACTTTTGAGAAATAAAGTTTTTATGAATTAATTATTATACTATTACTAAGAAGGAGGATCTTTATTTTAGTTAAAATATTAATAATTATTATATAAAATGTACGATCATAAAATATGAAATAAAATTTAATGACAAAATAAAAATTATGATTTTATTATTAACTTTATTAAAAGTTGGATGCCTACAGCAGATGGGTATAGGTTTACTGGTAATTTCTATTCAATATTGCTCAAATAAATTTTAGTTCACTAAACCACAACTTTTAACTTTAAACCAGTTATAAAAATTACATATTACACATAGAACGACTATATTTAATCTGAAAGGCTTATTATGTCATATTTGTATGTCTTTTGTCTATCCGAACCATTATCTATTTGTCTATACCGAACTATCCGAATCATTATGAGTAAAGATATTTAAAATGTTTGTTTTTGTTTAAACTAATTACTCAAATATATCAAGTTGATTTACAACTAATATTCAGTCCGACTTTAATGAACTGTGGTTTGAGCATGAGAATAAATCTAAACACTTCAATTTTATTGCTGACCGGTCATTTATCTATAACATCACAGTTCCTACATTTTTTCTCCACTACCGAGCTTTTCCGTAAATACAGGTTTTTCTTGTAGTACATATTAATACTGAGTTGAGAAAAAAAACAACTCACAACCTTCGGATTATCATTTGCAGCTATTAGATGAGTAAATTTTAAAATATATGGACTATCAAGTACTATTATAATACACTCAAATTTTCTATAAACCCCCGGACCTATCCCAAAACATTGCAATACTTCAATAAATATGACCCAGTAAATATCCCAAAGTAATAAATACATGTACACCAGAAGTAGTTAGTAGTTAAATAATTGTAATTACCAACTACAATTTGTAGTTAGTAGTTAACAAAATTTAACTACTTTTTCTAACTTGTAGTTAGTAGTTGAAAAAAATTAACTACTAACTACTAGTTAAAGAAAGTAGTTGCCTGCTGTTAACTACTAACTACAAACTGTAGTTAGTAATTGCAACTACAATCAGAACAAAGTAGTTGTAGTTAGTAGTTACTAGTTGTAACTACATTTTGCCCAACTCTGCTATTTTACATTATACATTTGCCAACGATTTTACATTCATGCTGTTTTTCTTGATTATCTTTTCTGTAGATTTTTTTTTTCATGCAAGTTTCTTTCTTTAACGACCTTTTTTTTTTTTTTCAAGTTTTTGTTTGCAAGCTGAATAAGTTAAAATGGCCACAGTTCCAGGTTTTCTGTCTTTTAATTTTTCTTGATTATAGGTAACTTTCAATTCAACGACAGGTGAAACTAGAAAATTTGATGGTATGTTGAATAGTGACAAAGGAAACAGATCGTGCGTTTTGATATTGGAACTAGAATACATGGCATGCTCCGTCTTGTGGCCGGTTATTTTATTTCTATTTTTGTACGCTAACTTTATAAAAATAAAATATGGAAATAGATTAGGCATGCAGCCTATCAACAATGAGGTAAATGATTTATTAAATGTAAAAGTTAGGTTAAATGATTCATGGTGGGCTAAAGTGGGGACGTCCCCACTATACCCACCTCATAATGCCTCATTTTAGCCGACAGGAAGTTTAATGAAAATAGAAACCGTAAAACAGGAATAAATGTGGATAGAAACGTTAAAACAAACGGAAGCACACATGAATAGAATGACCAACCCAATGAAATAAAAAACGTAGCAATCAAAGACTATGTATTGGGTTATACCATTTTGAAGTTAGTACTAAAATGATAGAAAATACTCTCAAAATATATATTTAACTCTCAAATTCTAACAGAACAACTTTTCACTTTAGAACTCCTTGCAAAACTAACAGCACAACAGAAGAAAACAAATACACCATTCAGATGATAAGTAGCGTTAAAAGACACTTCGATTAAATCGGTACCCCACTTAAGCCAACTCTCCCCTACTTGTAGTTATAAAGTAAATATTATATTGCATGTAACGTTTTTAATATATATGTATTTATATACATTACATTACATCGCTTACACTGTTTTTTATATATTCCGATATTATTCAATTAAAAGATCCACGGATATTTAAACACTATTTCGATCGAAAATCGGGAATATAAAAAGGTCAAATTGAGAAAATAAAAAATATGACACTTCAGAGTTATCATTTTGATATCTTCTATTTTCTCGTTCTTGAGATTTTTCTTTTTTCGTAGTTATATTTTTACTTTTATCCGCAGCATCAGTTTTAAAATTGAAGTTAGTACTAAAATGATTTATAAAATAATGGATATGAAACTTAAAAAAGGAATAATTTGTACAGCAAAACATTTAACAATAATAATAAATTCACAACGCGTGTCGCAAGCAGGCAAGAACCTCTTATTCAGACCAAACTTGAGATTAGATCAGGAAAATTTCCTGAATATTTATGACCATACCACTGTATTTTTTCGAATAAAATGGTTAACTTAGATTAAAGTTAACAGTGGAAAGCCAATAAAAATCCATAAGCCCTGACTTTGAGAACAACTAAATCTTAAATTTTTTTCTTTATTGAAAATTAAAGAATGTTCAAATCCATTATTTTATAAATCTATTATTTTATAAATGATGCTGCAGATAAAAGTAAACATTTCTCTGGACAAAAAAAAAATCTTAATAACCAAAAAGTAGAACATGTGCAAAATGATAAACACTCTGGAGTATCAAATTTTTTACTTTCACTTACCTATATATGAAATATATAGTAAGTGGAAGTATTGCGATCGTGAAAAATTTCGACTTCCGGTTTTCAACGGAAATACACGTTTTGGGACTCCCTGAGTCGAAATAACCAAGTCCCGCGAAATGGTCTGTGTGTGTGTGTGTATGTGTGTGAACAGACTAGCTCAAAAACTATAAACCGTGGAAACCTGAAATTGGATATTTAGTGTATATATATGCCTGCGATGTGACAGCAAAAATGTCATCAAAAGTGCTCAAAGGGAGGGGGTAGTTTATTTAATAACTTTTTAGGTTTTTTTCGATTTTCTCAAAAACGGCTCTAACGATTTTGATTAAACTGAATATTTGATCTATTTATATGCCCAAGATATGACTGTAAAAATGTCATCAAAATTGATTAACCGGAGGGGGGACTTTACTTAATAAATTTTGTATCATTTTCACGTGTTTTTTTTTATTTACTTAAAAACGGCTTTAACGACTTTGATCAAACTGGGTATATGATGTATGTATATGCCCGAGATACGACTGTAAAAATTTCATCAAAATTGATCAACCGGAGGGGGGACTTTACTTAAAGAATTTTATCTAATGTTTACTTTTTTTTTTATTTTCTCAAAAACGGCTATGATGATTTTGATGAAACTGGGTATTTGATGTATGTATATGCCCGCGATGCGACAGCCGAAATTTCATCAATATTGGTGAAACGGAGGGGGTACTTCATTTTATAAACTTTTTCTTATGTTCACGTGTTTTTTTTTATTTACTCAATAGCGGCTGTAATGATTTTTATCAGACTGGATATTTGGTGTATATATATGCTCACAATGTGAGACAACATTTCATCAAAATTGGTCAAATGCAGGGGGCTCTTTATTTCATAACTTTTTTTCCAATTTTTACATTTTTTTTGGAATATCTCAAAAATGGCTTTAATGATTTTGATTAAATTAATCATTTTTAATCAAAATCAAGTCATCTTTTTTATATTATTTATAAAAATGGCAATTAAAAAAACATGCCGATTTCTAATGTAAGTAAGTTGGTAAGTGAAAGTTGTGTGTTGCGCGCATCGCACCAGATTTTTATTTATGAGTTCGACCCTTATATATTCCCGAATTCAGATCGAAATAGTGTTTAAGTATCCGTGGATCTTTTAATTGAATAATATTGGAATATAGCAAAAACAAAAAATAATAAAATAAAGTGTAACGTATTGTACATAGATACATATACATATTAAAAACATTTCATGCAATATAATATTAAAACTACAAGTACAAGCTTGGAAGGATGGAGCAAGGGAGTATAAGAGGCAGCTCTGAGATTAGACGAGACAAGAAAAGAATGACAAACCAGATAAAATTAATTTCATATCATTAAAATCTTTTATTGATTTTAATACTCAATTTAATGAAAGGAGGGATGAAAACATCTTGATTATTACTCATAGTCTTCCTCGTTACAAAATTAAATATCATTCTAATTTTCAGTGGCATATCCGCCCATAAGTTGAGGTTGAAGAGACTAATGAATTGTTTCATTAGATTCATCTTCGGTGTCCCCAGGCGCTCCCAGGTCTCCAGTTGGTATGCAGAATTGAAGTGGCCCTACCCAGTTTTCCGACGGCAATACTTCCTAGGTGTATATCTTTTCCAAACCTTCAGAACCAAGAAACCTCCTTATATCCTCAGTTTGTTCAAACCCTGCTCCTTTATACATTCTCTAAATACCAGATCCCAAACCTCCAACCTGTATATCCCTTTTTACCGATCTGCCTCCTTTACAAAATCCTTTATAATCCGTGCTGCCACCTTCTGGAATTCATTACCTGTCTCTATCCGAAAAACTTCATCCCTCACATCCTTCAAAACCCTACTATTTCATCACCTCCTAATTCTCCAATCCCCGATGGCTATGTAAATAGTGAAGACAGTATTAAGGATATATCTATTTGATTTTCAATATATCTCTTAAGCTCAAAAGCAGACCAAAGTTTTGTACTCTACATCCAAATGTTGATCTTACATTTTTCTTTCAATATTCTGTCTTTTTTATCTTTATTGTATTGCTTTCCTTTTTTGTGTCTACCTTATATTTTAATTCTTTATTTCTTTTTATTGTTTTTTATTATATTTTTTCCAACTAACCAGACAAATGGCTATTATTTTTGTTCATTTTCGTTATTCTTAGGGGACTAAATGTCCCAGAATAAAAATTACTTTTCTTCTTCCTCTTCTTCTTAAGTGTAAAATATCTTTTCCGATCCTTTTAATCATATATATATAGTTACTTTTGGTATAGAAAAAAGAAAAAAAAATAGTCTGGAAACCGTTCTGATATTCAGCGGTGGTTACATTTTATAAAATGAAAAAAAAAAAAATAAAAAATTTAGTAATTTAAAATTTACTAAAAGGTTAATTTATTTATAAAATAAGTAAATATTTTAGCGAATCTATTTTTACCTCGCTCTGAATAATAATTTAACGCATTAATGCGGGTGTAAATTGAGCATTTGTAACCACAGGTGGAATACTCCCATGCTTGCGAATTTCGGACGTAATAAAATTACGGTAAATGTAAACGAGTTTGAGGTTAGCATTATGCAGCGCATTAATTCAACATCGCGAGATTAATTTACGTTATTATCAAAGTTACATTAGGACTCAGCCCTACACGCGAGTATATTTACATATATTTTCGTTCAACAGTAACTCTATGAACGATCTTTAGAGAATGCAAAACACTTGGTAATGTGATCACGAGATCAGTTTTTTATTCATTTTTTTCTTTTATCAATTAAGTCAAAGAAAATAAAAAATGCGATAAATCGTAAAAACGAGATAATTATAAAATATGAATAAATAATAGCAAGAAAACTATCTATACTTTTTTACTAGTAAATTACCATAAAATATAGTTTTTTAAGCATGATCGGTCAATCTTATAGAGATACAGGAAGAGTTCCACATCTAGCAGAATATGGCCAAACGTAATTTCCATTATAATTACAGTATTTAGAATCGGAGAAATATTACTATAAGGAACATACAATTATTGTTCTAATTAAAATTACTGTAATGTATTACTACAATTGTAATTTAATTGATAATTGCATATATAAACAATGTAAATGACAATGTTACACAATATAAATGACAATGTTACACAATAAAAATTAGATTTAATAGGACATATTTTTGAATTAGTTGAATCTAATCAGAACCAATTTAATTTTTTTTTTTTTTTTTTTGCGTTTTTGTAATTGTGATTGTATTAATGCAACTAAACGTGCATGTAAGTGCTATTACATTACAGGTAATTCCAATCCAGTTACAATTACTTAAAAACAACAAGTCAAGTAATTGTAATTGATAGCCTTAATTACAATTAAAGTAATTGAGTAAAATATTTGCAACTTTATTAAACTATTACAGTAAATAAAATTTGACATTACAATTACTTTAGTTTATAGCTTTTAGGAAAATGTTAATTTTATATTTTGGACAATTTATCTGTTTTATCTGAAACTATATGTAGTATGGTCCGCTTTTGCTTATGTCACTGTATATTTCATTAAATAGTCACGAAATTAATTAGTAAATAATTAATAATAGCAATTATTACTAGTAAATACAGCTCTGAACCCCAGGCCAACATTTTAAACACTACAGCGGTACATCTACAATATTAAAATGGCCTAATTCTTACAATTATATCTATTTTGATTTCTGTGCTCTTACCTGTTATTCGCGATCAGTTTAATATCCGTGAGGCATTTATGAGAAAACTCTCAATCTCCTCAATATTGCCTGAGTTGTTTTTTTACAGTGTTTAATATTTTTTGGTGCATTTTTTTTAAGATACATAAGTTGAGGTTTTTTTTTTTGTATTGTTTTATATAGTTATTTTTTAATATGTTGTTCTTATATTTTATAAATTTGTATTTATAATTTTTGTATTTTCTTTTTGCATTTGAATGTACCCAGTCACCAATAATGTTAAGATACCTAATACTTCAACCTAATAAAATTATTAAGATTCAGGAAAATTACTTCGCAAGTAAAACATGCAATATACTGCTCACTTACTCTATTGCTGAAGTGCGTCATAGGAAATTTTTTTTTTAATTTTGGGTTCTCTACGGATTATGGTAAAAAAAAAAAATAATATTAATAATCCTTTCAGAAAATCAATTTAAATAACTTAATTTTTTCAACTATTTTTTCCTGTTTTAAGAGTAGTATGTACTCAACTAGGATCAATATTTTTTTTATATTAAAGTAAATATTTTTGCTTCTAACCTCTACCAAGATATGTTTCCAGAAACATGTTGATGGGATAGAGACGAGAAGCTTTTATTCTTAATCTTATTTATTTTTTTTTTTTTTTGTCAAAACATGGATTTATTTAAGGATAGAGAAAAGACTTTTTTCCAACTAATACGTTCCTGTTTTCGAAATAAATCTTGTCACCCATTGATATTTTTTTCTTTCTTTTTTTGAGATTTTAGGTGTTGAAAAAAAGGGATTCTGAGAGATTTTAGGAATATTTTAAAATATTTTCCTGCATCCAAGAAAATATATCGCTCCTAGGCTATAAATACAGTTTAGTCCTGGATAAAGAGGTCTAATTTATTGCCTGACAAGTCGCGTAATAACCCTAAAAAAATATATATAAATAAAATAATAACAAAAGCAAAATCTTAATCCCTTTTTGAAAAGGAGAGAATACCAATTTGTCGGTAAAGTCTGATTATGAGTTATGGCCTTGGTTTAAAAGGGAGAGCCCTTTTACGCAGGTCGTGTTTCTTCATTTGCCACCAAAAATGTCAACTTATATTTTCTCTTTCAAATACAACACAATCTAGGGATTAAAAAAGAAAAAGTATAATTTAAAAAAAATATATATTTAGGCTTTGAAACAACAGAAAAAAAAAAAGAATCCCCAAATATGTGTTAGAACTTTTGTTTTCATATACCGGAGTAACTTTTCCATTTTATATCAGGATCTAATCTGTAGGGCTGAGAAGATTTTAAGGATTTTTCGTTGTAGATATTTTCCTGTTAGATATATATATATATATACATATATATATATATATATATATATATATATATATATATATATATATATATATATATATTTTTTTAATGATTCCAGATCAGATAGGATTTTTATTTACTATTCACAGATCTTTATTCAATTCATTTCTTAAAGGTATCTATATTTTATTGATTCTATTTACATTAATCTGCATAAGGATATTACTTCATTTCTAAAACTTCAAACATTAAATTCCCGATTGGTTTTATTTTAGCCATGATAGTCTTTTACGGTCCATAATTATGTCTTTTACAGGTCATGAATACAGTTTTTGTTATGGTGAAGTGTACCAAGTAAATGAAAACAATTTATTTCTATATATTATATAAAACGATAGTGCGGTATTTTAAGAAAACAATTCATACTATTTTAATCGAATGTACCAATAAATAAATATTTATGTGCCCTGTAGTTATATTTACACATTATGTTTTGTCCATCTCAACCTCCTTGTCTTCAAATTGTGATATATAGACTTAACAGCTTGTCTGCTGGTTCAGGAAAGTTCAGTGCTAATGGAACCGACTCTCAATACCGTTATGCATATTTTAAAGCTAGTGGAATAATTGAGGATATTTACAAGTGGTCTTAACAATCGTTTTAATTCCATTTATTCATTTTCATTAAATCAACAGTTTCTGATTTTGTGAATTTTTATAAAAAACAAAACAAAAATCTATTTAAAATGATGTATTAACACTTATTAGTTCTCATATTTATTTATTATATCATTTATCCTATGACAATAAGTAAAAGGTGTAATTTTTACTAAAGAAAAAATAACAGGAATTCTACACCAATAAGCTCTATCTAATTCCAATAATTAAGTAATTCCAGAACAAAAAAAGATTATTGGGTTAAATTAAAATAAAATATATGAATAAATAAAAATGTATAAACAGATCTTGATATTAAAACAAAAAAAAATCTCATCATATAAATCATTGTAGAAAAGGAGAAACAATATTTAATGCTTACTATTTACTGCTTATTTTTTTAGACATTATGAACATTCTTACGGGAAAATTTTGGACTAATGAGTAATTTTATAATTAAAAGTTGATTAAAAAATCTGAATGTTATTTTTCCAAAAGTACCTTACAGAAAAAGGGAGTTTATAAGTTTGCAGGGTGTCTTGCGTGCGGACATGCGGGAATTTTCATCGGTGTAATTTCATCTTTTGTTTAATGTAGAAAAAATGTTTTTAATTATTGAAACCTGTACGATAATAAATATACGTATAAAGAAATAGCAATTTATTAGCAAAACATGAAATAAATAATTAACTCTAAATATTCAAATAAAAATGTTTTCAACATCCGAAGGTAATTTGTTTACTAAAAAATTATTGTAATAATTTATTATGTAAAACTGAGATAAACTAGCGTTAATTTATATTATATTCATATTGCATATTAATACAAATATCATACGAGACGTTGGAAAAACATATTTTGTTTTTATAGAGACATTTATGCGAAGACTATTCCGTTGGCGCCGAACCCGAAGAAAAATGAAAGAGGATATTTGGGAAGGGAGTCCTGTAATTTAGGTCCAGGAGCAGGAGAGCTAAAGGACCAAGTACCTTTTCATTTATCCTCCAGGACCTTTATATTCGGCCCTTCCATGGCTATATCCAGTGTTATGTCTATGTCCGATAAGTTTTTCCTTATATCACCTATCCGCTATATCGTTCTCCTATTCTCATAATCATTTTTTCTTTTTATATCAATGAAGCAACATGATATAATTCCAATTATTTTAGTGACGTATAATTTATAAATACTAATTATATAATACAAACGATAAGTTATTATTCCACATATATTTCATGGAACAGAGATGGTTCAACTTCAAAGTCATAACATCAATAGGACGAAAAATAATATTGACTTAATTATAATTATTTTAGGTTAATCTACAATACTAAAGACCACAGGTTCACGTCTCGCGGTGGCCCATGGATTTTTTAATAGGAGTAAAAAATCCTTGGCAATGCCGCGGCATAGTACTCGTTATAGCATAGCAAAGCAGGTACTCGTTAAAGATTCCTATCCTAATTACACCTGGATAGGCACTCCCACTGTAGCATCGTCCGATTAGCCTTAGTGGCTTAAAGCGACATAAAACAAACAAACTAACAAACTAAACAATTATTTTAGGTAATAATGAAGAAAAAAAATTGTTTGACATGAATACCTAATAATATGAATAAGTGTGTGATGTGTATATATTTTTTACTTATTTATATGTTTTTCTGTTCCAGGTAAGCTGTCTTACTGAGACAAATATTTTGGAAAATAAGGTAAAAAGCATTATTTATGGTTTGATCCATTATTAATCATTAAGGGTATATTTATCATCCTAAATTTAATGAAATAAAATCAAACTTGTTTATTAAATATTATTCTGAAGCATATAAATAAGGAAACACACTACAATATATTGTAACAATTATGTGGGTCAAACAATTTTTATTGAACAAAAATGAGATTTTACAATGTCACACAAATACTTAAAAAGATTACAAATAATTATCAATTTGTGACTCGAAAATTAGCGTATGACGGACTGAGCTTCAGCACCAGACTAACTCTCCAGTCCATCGCTCCCTATATTTAGTCATAAGAATAACAGACTGGAAGGTTCTAGGCCAGCGTAGATGGTGCTTGAACATCTTAGTCGCAAATATGTAACATATGTTTTGAGTTTTGTTTCACGTTACAATATTTTATTTTCTTACCTTTCCTTAAGGCATCCAAAAATCATTTTATATATTTGGACCAATGTTCCCAAATTGAAATTCAAGCGAAGTAGAAATGTTTCATTTGACATCAACAAGCAAAATTCAAAGTTCTTGTACTTAGTTATTCAGGGAACGTGGCATTCACTGATTTCCGAAAATCATGTAGCGCAAACATTTACAAATAACATTACTGTGGTCCTTTTATCAACATTGTGTGATGTTTATGAATTCCTCATTTCCTCATGTTTATGTATTGCCTCACGCTAATTGTCTGTTTATTAATTATATTAATGATATTATATTATTATTATTACCTATCTGTATAAACATAGGGGTCATTCCATATAAAATCAATGATATTCTGAACATTTAATTCTTTAATTTTAATAATTTTTCGGTTATTTGTAGCATGCATCATAAGACGTATTTTCTTTTAGGTCATTAAATATCAACATTTTTTACCTTGTGAACCTGTAACTTCTCCACATTGAAATTTAGCACACCTTTAGCCCCTATATTGTAGAATAATATATCTTTTTTTAAGAAAATAAAAAAAGGTTACTTTTCAAAATTAAAAATATAAGATTTATGATTTCTTTAAAATAATAAATATCTAGAACATGGTAAAATTGTATACCTAATAAAAGAGCAGAGAAAATTGGGAGAAAAAAAAAGACACCTGTTCTTACTTCTTAGCATAAATACCATAGTTCTTGAGATCTAGCTTAAAATTTATTTCTAAAACGCACTTATTATATGTCTATATTTTTTATCTTGAGAACCTACTGTTTTGCAATTTAACACAACTTTAGCTAAAAAAATATTTAAAAAAATTCAGCAGAGTTTTTTTTTTTAATTTGAAAAAGAATTTTTTTTTTTTTTTAATATATTATCTTTACAGGATATGGTGAAGTTGGATATCGAAAGAAGCAGCACAGAATATTGAAACATATTTCATTTGTTTCGGCTCACAAAAACGCACCTTTTTCCTTTTTTTCTTATTGATTCAAAAATTTATTCGTCACAATTTGAAATTTCGTATTTTTCTTTACATCGATGATGCAAACAAAAAAAAATAAATATAATACCTAAGAAATTTTTAAAATAATTTGATAAAATTGATTTGGTATGGAATAATCCCTTATCTAGTTAATAGAAGGACAATATTCGTTAGGTGCAGTTTTTATTGTGTGTAGAATATAATTTCCGAATTGACCACAGATGTTGAAGCTGCCTACTCTTCGAACTTAACAAGAGCTCACTTATTTGCATAGTATTTTAAACGGCTCCATTTTAATTTTAGACAAATAAACGCTTTTATTCCCCGTTCTTTCCGACATGAGAATTTTAAATTAAGTTTTTTTTTTTTTTAATTAAGTCATTTCGGCAGTTTGCATAGGAACCCTTTTCGAGTTTAAATAGACTTTTGTTCTCCTTGTTATTGCTGCAATTAATTTAATTTCGGGCGTAAATTATCCACTGAAATGTTTATCTTATTTTTCATTGCTTCATTAACATACTGTAAACTACATCACAATGGAAATCAGGCTTCATCTGTTAATTAAGTTTGCTTATGCAATGATCAAAATTAGTCTTTTTTTAGTTCTATTTACTTAGGTTATTAAGTTGTTTTTTGTTTTTTTTTCTCGTAAGAAAGTTTTTAAAATCTCTTTGTTCTCTTCTTCTGCAAAAATAAAATAATATGTTTTATACTTTTCTATATCTTCATACATCAGCATGATCCTGTCAGTTTTACAATTAAAGACGGAGAATAAATGCGTGATAGATAAAAATTGGTGATATCCATTTGAACGCCGACGTTCCACGTTTAAATGGAAGCTTAAAACAAATCACAAAAATTGTTTCTGTAATTTGCTACTATTTCTTTTTTTTTATATAAGCATCCTTTCAATCAGCCTTCAAAAAGAAATATTACGCAGCTCGAAACTTCGGCACTCTTATATGCTTTATTTTCCTTAAAAGGGCTAATCCTCGTCTCAACACTGTTATGGCCTTTCGACAATGCAATACTTCAGAATATTTTTACATTGATTAGTATGATCAAAAGAGGGCTTAACAATTCCCCAAAAGTCAATTACGGACCATGCATGCATGAACGATTTCAGTGCAGTCTAGTAGAGTTATCTGGTTCCATTTGTTTTAAGGTGGTTGTGTTGTTTTATTATGGGTCATTCCCTCCTTCAGATTAAACTAGACAACAAATTTTTTTTTTTTTTTTTAGAGACAGCCATAAAACTGTACCCTACAATTGCTTATACGTGTAAAATTTATTAAGTTATTTTCAGAGTTCAATCGTTACCATTCTCCCACGTATCACTTCCCCACAAATGTCTTTATTCCATGTTCGATGACCGTTCAAGAAATAAGCATACATCTGAGTTGTCGGTATAATAATTTAATATTTAAAATGTAAAGAGTACGAAATCATTTTACTGTAATTGGCCCTTTCTTCGATAATGACCCCTTCGACTATTCCCTTCCATTAAAAATATTATAATTAAAGATGAAGTATTTCCTTTACAGCTTATTACTAAAGTAGATATCGAAATAGGGAGGCAACTAACTAAATAAATACTGTAGGGAAGTATATAAATCGTGAGGTATATAAAGCTGTCAGTAGTATATTAAGAGGAAAGCTCCCAGGTAATACAGGCCCGCGATAAGGGACGACAATATTTCTGTATAAATAGTCTCATAAATATTAACTGCTTCAAGCTATTGCTGGACCAGACCTATAGGATGTAGTCACACTTAGCATATATCCAAGTCTTTATCATGTCCATACCCGTCAGCCTTATATAGGTCTTCGTCATATATTTCCAGTATCACAGGTTCCTATCTTCTATAGTTCAATAAATATAGATATCAGGAGTAGTTCAACTATTATTTAGTGGAAAATCAAACAATATATTGTGACCACAGAATTTGGGATAATCTAGGTTGTCATTTATAATCATTCCCATAGGAGAAATTGCTATGGATCAATTAACTTTTAGCCTTGTAATTTTTCACAAGAATGTGACCATTAAAACTTTCAGTTGGTTTTCTGGAGTGATTATCTACCTTTGTCAGCCACAATTATTACATATGGCTTACCTTTTTCGCCACTCATCCAAATATTGTTGAAAAATAAATAATTACACATAATGTAGACATCTCTCATCCACTGCTTTTCCTAACATACTACATCGCTACTCATTCTGAAGGATTTACTCTTACATACCTATCTTCAATTTAGTAACAAAATAGTTCACTTTGAAATCCCTTTTATATTATAATTGCATAAATACCGAAATTTATATAGGAAATCGAAGTGTACTGTCAAATCTATCCGTGTTTGTGGATTAGCACGTTTCTTTGAACGAAAATATAAGATGTGAACTGCTTCACTGTCGTGGACCCGCATTCAAATCTCAAATACTCCCAATCACGACGTGCATAATATGTTATGTTTATTTTTAGATCTGTTCTTGTTAAATATTTTTTTTTAACTTCTTCTGCTTCATTAGCCTCATTCGTCATTAGGGAACCTCTGTACCGGATAGCCTAAAATAATTTGATTTTGTATACGCCTAAACTACAGTCTTATAGGTGTTAGCGTCTCCATGTTATAACCATCAGATTGGTATTTTTAAACATATATTTCTAGACCAGCTCTTCTTACCTCCCTTTTCGAGGCAACATAACCTCCTCGATTACCTTTTTACTTTTCCCCGAAATCACCATATCGTCTAAGTATGCCATTAATTGCAATGACTTATTGATGATTGTGGTGTTACCATCTATTCTTACATTCTTCACAACCTTATGAGTAACTAGGTAGAATAGCAAAGGGGCCAAGAATTGTCTCAGTACATTCTGTATTTCCATGGGCTTTGACATCTCTCCATTCACGCTTACCAAACAATTGGAGTGCATCATTGACATCTTTGTTAGGGCAATCAACAATTTCCTTCTTCCAAGGCTGAATATAACATTGATCTGTAGATCGTATCATACGGGGTGGCGGGATATCTAAGTTGGCAAACGCCTTTGAAATACGCTTTGCCACTGACAACCTGACAAGATAACAAGTAACAAGTTACCCGCAGCCAGGAGACATATAATAATACTCGGCATTAGTCTCCCTGGCCCAGGAAACCCTGTATAGCCTACTACTAAACGGCGAGGAAGGGGAGGACCGAAAAAAAAAAAGTGTCATTTCATACGCTGTAGTAAGGAAAGTATTGCGATCGTGAAAAATTTCGACTTCCGTTTTTCAACGGAAATGCACGTTTTGGGGTTCCCTGAGTCCAAATAACCAAGTCCCGCGAAATGGTCTGTGTGTCTGTGTGTGTGTGTGTGATCAGACTAGCTCAAAAACTATAGGCCGTACAATACTGAAATTAGGTATTTGGTGTATGTATATGCCCGCAATTTGACAGCAAAAAATTCATCAAAATTGGTCAAACGGAGGGGGTACTTTATCTGTAGAATTTTGTCTATTTTTTACGTTTTTCTCGATTTTCTCAAAAACGGCTCTAACGATTTTGATTAAACTCGATATTTGGTGTATGTATATGCCTGCGATGCGACAGTCAAAATTTCATCAAAATTCATTAATTGGAGGGGGCACTTTACTTAATAAATGTTGTCCCATTTTCAGGTTTTTTTTTTTTTATTTACTCAAAAACGGCTTTAACGATTTACATCAAACTTGGTATTTGATGTATGTATATGACCGCGAGGCGACAGCCGAAATTTCATTAAAATTGGTTAAACCGAGGCGGCACTTTACTTAATAAATGTTGTCTCATTATCACGTGTTTATTTTATTTACTCAAAAACGGCTTTAACGATTTTGATAAAACTGGGTATTTGATGTATGTATATGCTAAAGATGTGAAAATATTCCGTCAACTCATATAAAACGTTGAGCCCATGCATGCGGAGTACGCCTTTAATGACAGACCATTCTGTTCTGTTCATTTAATGAAAATTATTTGTTTCATGGTAACTAAATGAAATTTTCAACAAGTAGGTTCATAGAGAATTATAAAATCAGACGACTTAGAGTATTATGCTTGCATTGCCGAATTATCATAACTAAAAAATTTTAAATATAAAAGAAATAAGTGTTTTTTATAGAGCAAATGAAAACAAAAATAAGAAATGAATGTGGAAAAATGTGTAACTTTGAGAAGTGGCTTTAACAAAAAGAATTAATTTCCATTCTAAGTAAGTTGGTAAGTGAAAGTTGTGTGTTGCGCGCACGCACCAGATTTTTTTTGTTTATTTTGGCATTCACCAACCGTTTTTTAATATAAAGGTACAAACCGGTTAAAGAGTAAAGGCTTTATAGGCAGCTTGTGCCTTATTCCCTCGATATGGAGTCCCAGTAATCTAATAGTTTCCTTATAATACAGCGATACTGTTTTTTTCTTCTCAAAACTCTTGGTTCGTAAATATGCGGTTCAAAAACAGGAAAAAATAAATGCCTAATAATAGATTGTTTGTGTGTAAATCTTTTGATATCAATGAAGTGGTGTTTAGGTAAGGTACCAAAAATTAGTTCTTCGGATAATGTTGGACGTAAATTATTATATCCTCATTCTTTAGTTTTACTCTGTAAAAATAAATATCCAAGACATTTTCTCTAGTAAAATTTTTAAGGCTTTTTTCTTCGATGACTAGTTTGCTTAAAAAATTAATATTCTGACAGGAGGGTTAAATAAAATAAATAAAAAACAGGAGGAAGAAAATTAATAAAAGGTATAAGTAGATAAACAGCGTTTGAGGATATTAAAGAAACTCTCATTTTTATCCAAGAAACCCCCAACCCCTCACCATCCTCATCCTATTAGTTCTGTTGCTCATAAAAAAGAAAATTCTTTTCAACGATAATAAAAGTATACGGTGGTCTTCTTAAATAAAGTTTAAGTTTTCCTCTTGGTAAAAATATTATATTATATTACTGCCTCATTGATCTACTGGACCTGGTCTCCGAAATAAAAAATATAGTATATACTTATTTATTTACGTGAGGTACTATATCAAAGGTTCTATCGCCATTCGCATAAGTTAGTAACTGGTCGTTCGCATGTTGCGATCTTAAACTTGGCCATATGAATTGCTTATATCTGAAACCATTACCATATTCGGTTTTTAAACAGTTTATAATGTTTTCCAATCTAATTAAAACTATTATTTTCGGAAAGAGCTGGAGTTTATTTGTTGTGAAATAACAAGAGACACACCTCAAACACCAATACAATTCTTTAACACTCTGTCTTGATTTTTAGGTAAATTTAAAAAACTAAGAGCACTTTCTAAGACCAAATGGGTTTGAATATTAAATTTTAATCATTTGGTTATACTTTAGGGGCTTTAGGGAGGTCAAAACCAACATCGTAAAATTTTTATATTAAATAAAAATACACAGAAAGGAATACTTTTCTTGGAGTTTTTAAATTAAAATTAAATGTAACTTTCCATGTGTAGATTGGAATAGCCATGTTCATTCATGCAGTGCCAAATTTTTGGAGAGATGGGAAAGAAGTACGAAATATGTATATAAATATACATTTTTTGTACCCCTATATATATATATATATATATATATATATATATATATATGTATATATATATATTGACTTATGTTTGTTTAGAAATCCATTACATTTTTCTGAAACCGAAAGAATCAAGTCTAGAAGGAAAGGTATTGGGCGGATTGAATAGTTGACATGGCGAATATAGAGCTTCTATAGTCGTGCCTTATCTCAGAATAGGCGATCGGGTATATTGTGTATTTATCCAAAGAAAAGTCCTTGTGGAAGTTAAGATACTGTAATAAATGTTTGCAACATTTTTTTTTTTTTTTTATAACTCCTTAAAAGTGTTTCACTTATTTTTACATAACTTTTTCTTTTCTTTAAACTAGGCTTAATAGTATTCAGCATTATGCTATGCTATAAAAATATGTATTGTTTAATCATTTTTATCCCAGATTTGATAACTTATAGTGTTCACAAAGAAGTTTAAATAAAAAAATGAACCTGACTTAAAACGATTAATGAAATTTATGAATACAAATAAAATTATTTGTAGACAAGATAAGAATATATCACTGGTATTTTACGAACAGAATTAAGTCATCGGATATGAATCATTAAAAATGATTTACAAAGCATTAAAAAAATTATTATAAATTTTTTCTAATTGTATTTCTTTATTCCAGAACAAAAATCGAAATTATATTATTTCAACAGAGACTGCTCTTTATTGTAAATTATGAACTTTAAGAAGACTAGACAAAAGAGCTTCTTATGAGTTAAGCCCTTTTTACCGAGCACGAATGATAAATCTTCATACGAATAACGACAATACACATCTGCTTGTAAAATATTAAAATAATATAAAAAAAAAAAAAAACCTTCCAGTGCTCATGTATGGATCTGATTGCTGGATAACCCTTGAAAAGCACATAAGCAAAATAACATCCGCTTAGATGAGGTTCCTCCGAAGAATAGCAGGGAAGACCAAGAGAGACCGCAACAGGAATGAAATAATTCGGGAGGATTTGGGTGTGGGACATCATGGAAGAGTGGCAATTAAAGTGGTGCGGCTATTTATACGCAGAATGGGCGATACCAGAAAGGCCAGGATACTTCTAATACATTGGTGAATAATTATCAGTACGTCCAATATATTGGTAAAAGTGTATCGATACGAATATCGGTAGTATCGGGCACATAATGCTTACTTTGCTATACCGATATATCCTAAGTATCGAGATGACCTAGGAAAATCGTTCACAAGAGTAGCTATACTTAATTACTTAGTAAATGACCCTTTTGTGTCTCAAAGGTAATAAAATTTCAAAGAGTAATTCACAGAAATCATAAATTAAGGGCGTTTTTATTCTGTACTTGTTCTGGAATGGATTATCATTTCTAATATAGTAAGGTCCTACAGGAATCCCGGACTCCAGAAACTAGAAAAAAATATTCATAAATTTTAAATTTAAAGAATAATTTTAAATAAATTTTAGTAAAAAAAAAGTTAAATGAAAAAAAATTCTATTGTTATGTTTGAGAGAATTGTCTCTTGAACAATGAGCTGAGCAATCAGATTACTAATAAATGGAGGGGACGAACCAACAAAGTGCTGACGATGCTCGTCGGTCACGGTACTAAGGCAAAAAAGGTTAAGATGGGTGGGATGAGTAGCTGGAAGCAATCCATCAGAAAGCCTCCACATCAGCGATTCTCAAAAGTGCAGGGTGCGGTGAGAGGTAGGAGGGGGCGGAAAGCCTATTTGTAAAAAAAATAATACACACAATTTTATGTAGAAAAAAAAATACGTGAAAATGGGACAACATTTTTTAGGTAAAGTGCCCCCTCTAATAAATCAATTTACAAAAAGATTTTGTAAGTACAAGGTGGGACGTGGATTGTTGTTAAACTATACAGGGTTGCACCAAATAAAATATTCGAGAAACGCTGCTGTACTTGACTGAACTTCGCAATTCAATAGAATCAATAAAGATGCTATAGGGCTGCCTGCAGCGAACTGCAAAATAATAGCCCAAAATGAAAAGGGATCTGGTTTGGGTTGGTAAAGACCTGAACTTCAAGCAATGGAAATGAGGTTTCTTGTGAGAATAGAGGGAAAATCTAAGAGGGATAAAATCAGTAAAACTACCATAAGAAGCAATTTGATTGAAAATATAATTGAAGATAATAGGTCAATTATGGTTTGGACATGTTGAGAGAGATCAGGAAAGAATGGGCAACATTATTCTTGTGGAAACAGCTGGAGGAGAGGCTATAAATACATGGGATGGGTCCAAGAGGCTTTCGATTGAGCAGGGCTGGACTGGAACAGGCGTAGTCGGCTGGTGTCGGACAGAGATGCCTGCCTTTGTAAGAATGGTGGAAGAGAAATCAATCAAGAAGAATGATCTAAAAGGTCCATAAAACCTTATTCATTCTACCAGGCTAACATGCTTGCTTTTATAATTTTTCTGAAACCTAACTCTCTGATGTTCCTCCTTTCATCGACTATCATCCTAAGGAGCAAGTTTTCTGGATGAGCGAAAAATGCGTCTCTTTCGATTATAGTCCAGGAGTCGATGAGTCCAGGACCATCAGTTAAATGCCTGCCTTTGCAAGAATGGTAGGAGAGGAATGAATGAAGAAGAATGATATAAATGGTCCATAAAACCGTTAGAAATAAAAATAAACGATTTCAATATTTTTATATTATATGCGCATCTTTCTTTATATTTCTTTAATACTTTTCTTAAGATTTTCAAATAATTTTTCTTGTTCACCGATTTCATAAATTAATTCAGCTATTGAATTATTTTACAAAATATTACAAATATTCCCTTAATTTTTTATTTCATTTATAATAAGAAGGGAGGTAGTTGATGTTCTGTACTTATGGTACTAGCATGTGCTTATGTTAATTATAAACCTAGTGATTCGTATCACTCACTACATCGGCTGTTTACAATGGTAGAACTCACTCCTGATTCCCCGTGGCTAATTTGAAAAGTTGCCCTTAGGACCTGAGAGGGAGGAGACCGGTTAGTGGGTGGGCTGACAGGTTACTTTAGCCGCTGGATCCTCGCCCAAACCTATCTCCAACTTCCGAATCCTTTATCTTCTAATTCTTTCCTCTGTTTCTTCTAAGGGTTTATTTTTCAGGACTCCTTTGCCAAGAGGCTGTGACTGAATATATACCGGGTCCTTTTATTGGATTTCCTGCAGTCTAGTCAGGATACGTTCTGGGGGAAATTATTTATTCATTTATTTCCTTATGACATTTTTTTTGAAAAAATAAGACTTTTATTTGTAAAAATAGGCTTTATTACTTCACTGATCGTTTATTTTTATTTTTAATATTATTTGTTGATTTATTTTAGTTTTTGGCTTTCTGGAAAGCTAATATGTATGGTATTTATTATAGTCAAAATTGTTGACATTGTATGCAAACATTTATAAGAAACCTGAGAATGGCTTAAGAGTTCTTGCAGAAATTATACAATTACATGAATGAGTGAATGATGGCATAGCGAAGCCTAACATATTCAGATTCGAAATATACCTATATGAACTTCATAATTATAATTTTTAATGATTTAACTATCCCTTAGTTCAGCTTATTTTAATTTCACCCATTGTAAATATTTTTTTAGCTTTATTTTACAGATTGCAAAATTATTATACATACTATGGTTCTCTATGAATGGAAGAAGAAAAGACGTAATGAATAAATACGTAGAGGGATGAGAAACGTCTTACGTTGTTCTACATTAAAACATTGCACAGGATATTTTCACCTAAGATGTATGGAAAAAAAAAGGAGAGATTAGAAAGTTACAGAATAACGAATCGCGTAGACTTAAACCGGTTAATATTATTGCACTGAAAGCTGCGCGGCAAATATTATCAGCATGTAAATTGTAAAAAGGATAGTAGTCCTGGTAAATGGCGATTTGTAGGTAGCGAATGGAAAGTGTCGACAATATGGTTTTATTTCCGAATTTCAGAGTCTTAAACATTTTTTCGTTACAAAAATAATAAAAGAAAGTTATAATTAAAAAAAACAACAAAAAACTATAAAGTGAATTGGCTTTTACGGTAAACTTTTTTTAGGTCAAGTTTAGATGTGAGAGATAGTCAAGTTTTTTTAGTTTAGCTTCTAGTGTTTTCAGATCGGTATTATTCTCACAAATGCTGTCAAACATAATTAATAATTATAATTATAAATTCAGACGTTTCAAAGTCTGAACGACTTATCTTAACCAACTGAGGTGCGTTATATTGCAATGGTTCTTTATATATTTTATCAAAAATTACAGATTTAATCGTGTCTATCATAACCAAATTAACTTTTATGTACTTTTATCTTACTGATTCAGCTTGGATACATTAATTATTTTTTCTTATATTATTTTTTTTTCAAGAATTGTTGCTATCTCGCTATTTAGTATAACTCACAGAGTCAAGATCAAAAATAGGAACACAACAAAAAAGATATCTTTACTCATGATAACCTAACTAAAACTGACACTCGTCACACAAACACACACACACACACACACACACACACACACACACACACACACACATATATATATATATATTTAAAATGAAGTAACATAGGTACTTCTAAAAACTTCAAAGTTTTAAAAGATGTATTAACAGGATTACATTTTTTTAATATTTCTCTATGCTAACTCTATGTTTTTTCTACTTATTTTGAATCTATCTACTCTTTTTAGCCTCTTTTCTGCTAGGCTTTCTATACAAATATTTCAAACAGTTTAAAACCTATACAGAATGAATTGATCAAATATATATATATATATAACTGCCTTTTTATTGCAAATGCAGATTAGTCAACCCTACTTTCTGAAATAAGAATGGAGTGTTCCAACATTAAGGGAAATGAGAACTTTTAGTGTTATTCTGCATTCATGTTGAGCGAAATAGGCTTTTGTGACTTGGACTGGTCTCAGAAAACTTTTCCAATTCTAGGCTTTCACCATTTTAGTATTCCCACTTCCTTCTGCTGCATTTACTTTAACAACATTTTTTTCAAAGTTTGTCAGGATACTAAATCATTGTTTAGCATAATATTAGGTTAAATATTTAATAGCGTATCAAAAGAAATTGCAAAAACAAAAAGAAAAAAATAATTCATTCTGTTGTTTTCTTATTCCTTTAGTATCTAACTTTTTTAAACATGATAAATTGGGTAGATGGATTTTCAGATAAAGTTCTTTTCTCGTTGTTTTCTTTTCCCATGTTGGTAGTGCTTCCATAATTTTTCTTAGGATGCTTCGGTTTTTTTTTTGCAATCATAGTCATACAATGGAGTTAATAGAAAGATAGCTTTAAATAAGAGGAACTAGATCTGTCTGAGAATTGATAAAGTAATTTAATTTTTTTCTTCGATTCATCTTGACACTTCCTTGTTAATTTTGAAGTGTTGCTTACTACCGTTCCTAGATGTGTGAAGTCCCCAACAGTTTAGCTTTTCTTTTTTTTGTTCGGTACCCCTACCTGGCCATGTGTGACATACGGGGGGTTACTTTAGAGGTGTAACCAACCTATTCTAACCATGGTGGGTAGGTCGAGACGCCGTGGGGCCTCCACGAAATAAAAGTCAACCATCCCAGGCCGGATTCGAACCGCCACCGTTCGGCTCGAGCGGGCCGCGCTCAAACACGCTCGGCTATCCCGGCCCCCAGCAGTCTAGTAAATTTTGTTAATCTTTTTCAAGAAATAAATAAGTGAAACAATCAATTAACACAAGAAAGCAGCCTCGGAGAAACAATGGCAAGAAGTTTTGGGAAGTTTAAATTAAAACAGTATTGAGTGGTAAGCTGTATGGTGAACTGGTTGGCTCTGAGAGCATTCACCATTACAACAAACATATTCATCCTCCTATTTTTTTTTTTGGTTCCTACCCTTCCTTGCCGTTTAGGCTATACGGGGTTTCCTTGTCCAGGGGAGAGGGTGGGAGATTTCTTAGAGATATAATATATACCTTTGTAAGCTCTGGTTGTGCTAGTTCACCACTGGTCCGTTTTTTTTGTTATGCATGACCATTATTTAATTTATGATCAACGAGCAGACCCGGCCACGCATTGCTATGGCTCAGTAGCTATAATGCGTTCAACTAATTATATCCTATTCTTTAAAATACATTCAAATAAAAATTCACTGACAAATAATAAATAGTTTCAGCTAATCTGAAAACCAACGGAAATTAAAATAGAACTATACAACAAATTGAAAATTGTTTGGTAAATAATTTAGAAGGGTTAGAGTGTTTATTTTATATATCTCATATTTGACTATATTAAGTATTAATGATCCATTTATTTAGCACTTACTGGATTATTCCAGCAGAGGCGAGATCAAATATAAATAACACAAATGGAAAAGGAACTAATAAAAAATATAATTGGAATAGGGTTTTGTACAATCACAAATTTATTATTACTTATTAATTATATTCAGAATATAACACATGATGATAGGCCACACCCGCCTTACTAACGGATACCTCATAGAGAAAGAAGCTCCACCAAAATGCACAACCTGCAAAGTACAATTAACTGTCGCTCATATTTTAGAGGTTTGCCCGCGTTACGCTGGCTAATTTCAAAAATGTAAAATTGAAAGAAAACTCCACAAGTTACTGGGAAATAATGTTTCTAAAGCAAATACTCTTATTGATTTTCTTAAAACTTTTAATCTATATAACAAAATATAACAATAGGAAAATAAATGATTAATCAAAAGGACTCGAATAACCTCCGAAGTTGAGTGTCCATAAACAACACAACCTAACCTAACCTGAGATTAGATATCAAATCGGTAGATTCTGAAACGGGTTATCAAAATGTCTTTTGCTAAAACAAATAGATTCGATGTTTTTCTCACGCGTGGAAAGGCGACACATAATTGCCCAGGGGTAAAAACACACGGATTTTCCTAATCCAAGCTAGAAAAATAGATGTGGCTACTGGATGCCTACTCACTCTAAATATCGAAAAAAAGTTGTGTCAATAAATCAACTTACACCGCCATCTTTTGGAAATTTATAGAACTTAAAAATAATTACACTCAATTGTAGAATTCTAAGCATTTAATTTGCAATAAAAGAAATATTGAGGCTAATGATCGAGAAAGAAACTATCCTATCTTTTAAGTTGGACAAAACTACAAATACTGAGCCACATTTTATTAAGTGTGTTATTGAGTAGTTCCTGATTTTACCTCCGTCAAACATCGGGACACGAGATTGTTATATATATTAAGATGGTTCATATATATATATTTTTTTTTATGACCACTATACAACGCACTGGGTAGACACGACTGCTCCCCACAACTGACGAACATTCGGAAGTACGCAGCACTGTTGTTTGTACGACACGAGTGAGTGAGTGAGATAGAGTGAGTGAGAAAGTGTGAGGGAGGAGGGGGAGGGGCTTTCGACAAACAACGTGCTGTACTCCTAATCATCGGGACCATTCCAGTGGAACAGTTTGTCGTCCAAACAGAGCAGCGAAGATCGGGGTCGGGATGGGTTTGAATGCTCTGTAAACATCACCTGTATATCCCGACACTGCACTGATATGCATGTCTCTAGCAACATACTGCCTTAATTATAGGGTAAATGTGATTGTTTACGAATTAGCAACATCGATAGACCGTGCCATTTCAATCGTAAACTTCGTGGGTTGTATTTAGTTCAGGGTTTATTTATTTCAGTAAGCCAACATGACACTACCAATTTCAAACCTTCATAAACATTTTGAAAATTGAATTAAAAATATATGAAACGATTTTTTAGTGTTGTTACGTTCGTAGATATATTTATAAATAATAAATAAATATATATTTAATAATAAAATAAAGTAATAATAATAATATATAAGGATATATTTATAAAAAAAACATAAACAAAACCTCAAATTCGATGTAGCTTGTCTAAAATTAATTTGGATTTTTGACAATATTCAGTTTATTTCTGTTTTTTACTTTCACTTACTTAAATATGAAATATATAGTAAGGAAAGTATTGCGATCGTGAAAACTTTCGTCTTCCGGTTTTCAACGGAAATACACGTTTTCAGGTCCCCTGAGTCCAATCAACCAAGTCCCGCGAAATGGTCTGTGTGTCTGTGTGTGTGTGTGTGTGTGTGTGTGTGTGTGTGTGTGTGTGTGTGTGTGTGTGTGTGTGTGTGTGTGTGTGTGTATAAACTATAAACCGCATAGACCTGAAATTGGGTATTTGGTGTATGTATATGCCCGCGATGTGACAGCAAAAATTTCATCAAAATTGGTCTAACGGAGGGGGTACTTTATTTAAAGAATTTTGTCTAATTTTTAGGTTTTTTTTCGATTTTCTCAAAAACGGCTGTATCGATTTTGATTAAACTCGGTATTTGGTGTATTTATATACCCGCGATGCGACGGTAAAATTTTTGTCAAAATTGATTAATTGGAGGGGGCACTTTACTTAATAAATGTTGTCCCATTTTCATGTGTTTTTTTTTTTATTTACTCAAAAAAGGCTTTAAAAATTTTGATCAAACTCGGTATTTAGTGTATTTATATACCCACGATGTGGCAGTCAAAATTTCATCAAAATTGATCAATGGGAGGGAGCACTTTACTTAATAAATTTTGTCCTATTTTCACGAGTTTTTTTTATTTACTCAAAAACGGGTGTGACGATGTTGTTTAATTAATTATATTTTAGTTTAGAAACTTTAGTTCCATAATAAATTTTTGAAAACAATATAAAGCGATTTTAGAGGAACAGTAATCGTTCTTAATTTCCTGAAAGGCATAAGAGACGTAAATACACTTATCGATTCACCTTCAGGATGTATTTGCAAAAAGCAACTCGCAGTAAAAAACAAGCAAGCAGTAAAAAAAACTCGACTGTTGATGAAATTAGACCCTTCATAAATAAATTAACAATAATGAATCGAAAAGTGCTGAGAACTACCAAATTTTGCTATAAAGATACTCTATAACTTATGGAGATATGCAAATATAAGTATATACTTAAATGTGGAAAAATGGCGTTTACATATTATCGAAACACGTGGATTTCTAATCTAAGTAAGTTCGTAAGTAAAAGTTGTGTGTTGCGCGCATCGCACCAGATTTTTATTTATAATATCATTATGTTTACCTTAAGATTTAGAAGGAGATAACCAATCTACAATATGCGCTAGAATGATTTAAAATATGTTTTATTTAGCTAGTTCCCGGTGTGTTTAACGGAAAAGAACTATGTCTTAATGAGAACCTTCATAAAATACATAACAAATTTCTTTCTTAAGTTATATAATATTTAAACAAATGACTGTGAGATATTTGTTTCGATTTAAAAAATGCACTTAATATCTTGTAGTGGATAAAATTCAGTATAAAAAAGTTACATATTTTCCAACACCATTACCCCCTAGTTGTCCCGAGTTTGACACAAAGCACGTGGAATGCCTCTCAAATCCATTTTATAGTTTCTTAATTATTTATTATCAAAACTGTTACAGTTTTAAGAAATTTCTTAATTTTTGCATACAAATCTTTTCATCACCTTTACATAGCTTATCATAACAATGTTTTAACTAAATTTGATTTAACATTCGATTTGGATATCATAAAATAAGAAAATAGCATACATGAACCTGAATGAATATAGCATATTGAAGTTTCTTACTGATTTTTCAAGCGAAAACAATTATATATTTTTTATAGGGCCGCGGTGTGGCCGAGGGGATCGCGTCTCCGACTCCCACGCTGGCGGTGCGGGTTCGAATCCCGCCCAAGCCCGCTCGATTCTGGGTGAAAATATATTATCAGATGGTTTAGGGCCTGATCATTTACTTTGTACGCCTGTGTTGCAGCGCAGACTGCCTCCCACCACGATCCTTTTCAAAGGTCTCTCGGTCCACCCACGTTAGATTTCTGATAAGCAGTTCCCAGGGACTATATAGGCTACAACTTCGAATGGCTAAATGGAGAAAAAAGATTTTTTCACTAGCGTTCCATTATGTCCATTCCACATGTTGAAAAAATCGAGTCAAAATGAACTGGACGGTGAAAAGCTTTTCTACATTATGATGAGCATACGCGTCTCATAGTTACGTATGCTTTTGAGAAAAACGGGCAGTTATTCAAATTTCCTATCTATTCACTGACCGCGTACGGACGTGAAATAAAACAGTTTTCAGTCCTCTTAACAATGCCTGGAAAAATCATTTGTTGACCATGGTAAAACTCAAAGTCGAGTAAAACTAGGATCAAGTTGATTGAAAAAGGTACACTTTTCAGAGCTTCTAGAGAAGCTTCTAGAGAAGCACTTTTCTGAGTATTTGATGTATTAATATGCCTGAGATATGGCTGTAAAAATTTCATCAACATAGATCAAATGGAGGGGGTACTTTACTTAATAAATGTTGTATCATTTTCACATGTGTTTTCAATTACTCATAAAAGGAAAAAATAAGAAATGAATGTGGAAATTTTTGTGTATTTGGGAAGTGGCAATTAACAAAACACGTCAATTTCTAATCTAAATAAGTTGGTAAGTGAAAGTTGTGTGTTGCGCCCACGCACCAGATTTTTTTTTCCTTTTATGAGTAATTGAAAACACATGTGAAAATGATACAAAATTTATTAAGTAAAGTACCCCCTCCATTTGATCTATGTTGATGAAATTTTTACAGCCATATCTCAGGCATATTAATACATCAAATACTCAGTTTGATCAAAATCGTGAAAACCGTTTTTGAGTAAATAAAAAAACACGTGAAAATGAGACAACATGTATTCAGTAAAGTGCCCCCTCTAATAGATCAATTTTGATGAAATTTTTACAGTCACATAGCGAGCACATACATATACTAAATACCAAGTTTGATCGAAATCATTAAAGCCGTTTTTGGGTAAATGAAAAAAAACACATAAAAGTGGGACACAACTTATTAGGTAAAGTACCCCCTCCGGTTGATCAATTTTAATAAAATTTTTACAGTCATATCTCGGGCATATAAATGGATCAAATACTCAGTTTAATCAAAATCGTTAGAGCCATTTTTGAGAAAATCGAAAAATACTTAAAAAGTTATTAAATAAAGTACCCCCTCCCTTTGAGCAATTTTGATGAAATTTTTGCTGTCACATCGCGGGCATATACATACACTAAATACCCAATTTCAGGTTCGCACGGTATATAGTTTTTGAGCTAGTCTGTTCACACACACACACACACACACACACACACACACACACACACACACACACACACACACACACACACACAGACCAATTTGCGGGACTTGGTTAATTGGACTCAGGGAACCCCAAAACGTGTATTTCCGTTGAAAACCGGAAGTCGAAATTTTTCACGATCGCAATACTTCCACTTACTATATATTTCATATATAGGTAAGTGAAAGTAAAAATTAAAATACAAGTTATAAACAAATCCATAATATATCCATGAATATATTCACCAGCTTCATTAATCGAAAACCTAAATGGTCTAATCTTTATTTTCTCGTTCTACTGTGTAGAAAAACTATGTAAAAATAGGCTGACATGTTAATAATGATAATAATTCTGTGTTTGTTCTATAACGACCAGTGGTCAATATTGTAGGTAGCTGTGTAACTAATGAATGTAAAGTATGTTCTTTAAATGAAACTAATATAAAAAAAAAATAATAGCATGGTTTAATGTAAAAATGAGTAAAACAAAATATTGGAAAATGCACCGTTTTTAAAAATCTTAAGTAATCAATTGAATCGACTATAAAATATGTACACAATATATTCCTCTCATTCTGATTCCGTAAAGAAACTCACTTTAAAATTTTCCATTCTCTGCATACAAAGTAGGGACCAGTAGCTGGAATATAAAAAGAAAAAGAGAGAAAATGTAAAAATAAAAAAAAAGCAATGTCTACGCAATAAGGAAGAAGATATCAAGAATAAGGGACGAAAAAGTGAGAGGAAACGGAAAGAAAATAAGACATAATGAAAATAAAAAGGAGTTTGTGTTTTTATTGCGGCCATTTTCCTTTTGGTAGAAGTTTAAGAACAAGTTGCCTACAGGCTTCTGGATTCATCCGCCATTTATGTTTCTCTTACGGAAAACGCTGGGTGATTGAATGCTTCCGGTCCGGTGGACATATTGCTCCACTAAATGCCTCCCCATTATAATGAATCTTTTGTTTTGACCTTTCTATTCTCTTCTTATTTATAGCGAAAATAAAAGAGGGCCGTGGATCATAACAGCATGTCTCAACTTTATTGGAAACTCCCTTTATTTTATTTTTCTTTATTTTCAGTCAGACTCATGAAAAATATAGGAAAAATATAAGTGCGATAATTAGTTATTAAATTTAATATGATGACTTAAAACAGTATTTCTAAAACCAACAAAGATGATTGTTGATTATTGTTTCAGCAACAACAACCATAAACAACCATTTAAATCAGAACTCTATTATGGAACGTGATTTATGTGCTTGCTGAAACATACCTAATATTTTTTATGTACAACATGTTATACATATGCTAATGTTTTTATGTATAACTGCTCTCATTATCGGAAATTGAATTTTTCATCTATTGGAAACTTTTTTCTTTATTTCTCTAGTATACTTTTATCCAATTCTATCATATTTAATGTATAGCCATTTTTTATGACTAGTCATAATGAGGCCCAGTCAATTTCTTCATATCAACCAAATCAAAGGTACTTTTAGGAAGAAAAATTTCCTTCGCGATTTAAGCCCCATCAGAACCTAGCTGATATACTTGATTCTCAATAAATGTGACAAGTTTATTCAAAATTGTTCAAGCCTTCTTTGAGAAAATCGAAAAAAAAAAAAAAAACACAAAAATATGATAACATTTATAATATAAAGTACTCCCTCCATTTACTCAATTTTGACGAAATTTATGTTATCACATCACTAGCACATACCTACCTCAAACACCAATTTTCAGGTTTTTGCGGTTTATCGTTTTTGAGCTGGTCTGTTAACACCCATAGAGCTTTACGCGGGACTTATTTATTTAGACGCAGAGTACTCCGAAACGCGTATTTCCGTTGAAAACCTTCAGTCGAATTATTTCACGGTTAGAGAAAGTAAAAAATTTAATATTATTCAATAAATCAAAAGAATGGTTTCTTAAGGTCTTCCCTCAAGAATTAACAATTATATCAGAACTAGGTTTAAAGTTATACCGAACAGAAGAAAGAGCCTTTGACTGTACAAACCGATGTAAATACCATAGACGATTGAACCGGCAGATCTGCTCGTTGTTTGTGAAGAGAATTCCACGAGGATGAAATGAAATATTCCGAATGCTTGAGCCCTTTGTTGAGAACAGCTATCCATTCCTTCCTAATTTAACGCTAATGTAATCTCAGATTCATTAGTGAACTTCGACCCCTGTCTTTTTGATCCATACTTTAAGTAATTAAGCTTATTTATTAAGTTTGAACTATATATTATCTCTCGAACTATAAGTTAGGCTGAATGTCTTAATAAAAATTGATACCGAGAACTTTACCATATAACTGAGATATATGTGTATATATGACTCTCAGTGTCCTTCAAACAGGTTAAGGGAACATGTGCGAAAATGATTAAATAACTTCATACTCAAAATATTACTAAAAATAAAAGCAAAAGGGACGGTATTATTTTTAAATGTGACTCTTTTTAAGGTTAGCTTATTATACTGTTAGTAGTTAGTTGTTTCTGGCATAAAAACCTACTTTCATCAACGCCATTTTTCTTTTGTAATTATGAAAAATTAAAAAAAAAAAATTAAAATTCCTTAATAACCTTACGGATAATTTAAATGACAAAGATTTATAATTTAAAGTCTTTAGGTGCTGAATAGGGCCTTAATGATCGGAGGAAATACCACTCTCATCAGAATTGAACACTAAACATGAATCATCCTTTCATACAAAACACTCACCAATTTGAAAACTCAGTGAAATCAAAGCTAATGAAATGGTGTGTTAGCTCTTTGGCATATTAACGTCACAATAATTGGTTAAGTTAATACATTCTGCTCACTAAAAAATTATTTATTAAACAATAAAAGAAATACAAAATTAAAATGGAAAGTAAATAAACCTCTCTGTCATGAAAGTAAACTATATATAAAAAAAGAAGGAACAAATGATATAAATTGAATCAAATAAACTACCTTTACAAAGTAAACTAAACATCTACTAGCTAAAGATCTACTGCTCATAAATATGGTGCACCTTAATAAAATATATAAAAATACAACAAACTAGCAATCCTTGTAATTAATATGCTCGTTAATCGTGGTAAACTTCACCTATGCATCTCCCAGAGCCTACTCGGTACAAAACGTATATAACACTGCAAGAGGCAATTACTCCATGAGATATTAACAACTTCGCCCATCTAAGGAATAAATGGATTATTCATTATTAACTCCGCTATAGGTCTATCCGTTTTTTTACTTTTAGAGAAATATTGGTGTTGCTTGATAATCTTGTTATCATTCTAGTTCTTTTAATGAATTCCTATACAAGCTCATAGAGCTCTGCTTTTCCGCAAGGATGACCCCTTCGTGACCTTGCTAATTAAGTTTCCCATTATTATCAATTACCACACCTCACCCAACATATAAAAAAAAAATTTAAGGCAATAAAAAACTAAAAATTTGAAATTTCACTACTTAGGTAATTATTTATCATATAGTAAAATACATATATAGTAACTAAACATACTTTTTGATTCGTTTGCTGGAAGTGAGTTTGGTATCAGCTTTCATGTGCCTCTGGTACTAGTGAAGAACCAAATTTTTGGGGATTCGCCAATATATCAAGCTTGAGAAGTAACTTGATTACCAATGCTCGCTAAACTTCATCGTGGGTACACTTTTGGAATGGTAAGTATATAAGCCAGTCTTGAAGAGAAAGTCCTTAAAAATAAATGCATTCCTTTTGATCCTCGACCGAATCCGCTGGAAGCTCCTTTTCGAGACCCTAAACCTATTATCTTGTAATAAGGCGGAAAATCCTGTCTTTTTTCCTCAGTCTTCCAAGTTAGCTCTCAGAAAGAGATATTGTGTAAGTCGTTCATCGCTTTAGTCCAAAAGATATCTGCATTTATCTCAAGTATGTAATAAACATAGGTTAGGAGAGAACGCTATTTCCATACGACTTATTCAACTAATTTGTGACAGTGTTATCAACTTAAAGACAAAAATAAAAGCATTTTACAGCTTTATGGCTTTCCATTTGATTCTGTGTCTCTTCCTCTAAATCTCTCTCTCTCTCCCTCTCTCTCCCCCTCTCTCTCTCTCTATATATATATATATATATATATAATTTTTAAAAACAAATTTTCAAACTCTCAAGTTAATTATTATATTAGGTTACATGAGATTTATCAATTGCCATCCACCAGGGTTCAGAATGTGCTAGACAAAAAAAAACTAAACCCCAATCCGCAAAAAAAAAAAAAAAAAATATTTCGAAATCTCTTTCATTATAAAAATGACTGAGAAGAACGATGGCAGAAAATCAAAGATAAGGCAGAAACAATCAGAGCTATACTTGTTTATAGTCGGGGAAATGATTTCCCTTGGCGATAGGGCCCGCTTCAACGATTGCTCATCAAAAATGTATGCGACCGTCGAACCAGAGCTATTCTCATCTATCCGTTTCTCTCTCCTCAATTAGGCTTGGTTCAACGGTCTTCACTTTAAAAAGTTTTCTCTCCTAACCAATCTATATATATTTACTTCTGTGCAAGCAAAATTTGATACTGTTCTTATGTAATAATAATTATAATAATAACTGCATTTGCTTTTAAAATACACTCATTAAGGCCCTATTCAGCACCTAAAGACTTTAAATTATAAATCTTTGTCATTTAAATTATCCGTAAGGTTATTAAGGAATTTTAATTTTTTTTTTTTAATTTTTCATAATTACAAAAGAAAAATGGCGTTGATGAAAGTAGGTTTTTATGCCAGAAACAACTAACTACTAACAGTATAATAAGCTAACCTTAAAAAGAGTCACATTTAAAAATAATACCGTCCCTTTTGCTTTTATTTTTAGCAATATTTTGAGTATGAAGTTATTTAATCATTTTCGCACATGTTCCCTTAACCTGTTTGAAGGACGCTGAGAGTCATATATACACATATATCTCAGTTATATGGTAAAGTTCTCGGTATCAATTTTTATTAAGACATTCAGCCTAACTTATAGTTCGAGAGATAATATATAGTTCAAACTTAATAAATAAGCTTAATTATTTAAAGTATGGATCAAAAAGACAGGGGTCGAAGTTCACTAATGAATCTGAGATTACATTAGCGTTAAATTAGGAAGGAATGGATAGCTGTTCTCAACAAAGGGCTCAAGCATTCGGAATATTTCATTTCATCCTCGTGGAATTCTCTTCACAAACAACGAGCAGATCTGCCGGTTCAATCGTCTATGGTATTTACATCGGTTTGTACAGTCAAAGGCTCTTTCTTCTGTTCGGTATAACTTTAAACCTAGTTCTGATATAATTGTTAATTCTTGAGGGAAGACCTTAAGAAACCATTCTTTTGATTTATTGAATAATATTAAATTTTTTACTTTCTCTAACCGTGAAAAAATTCGACTGAAGGTTTTCGACGGAAATACGCGTTTCGGAGTACTCTGCGTCTAAATAACTAAGTCCCGCGTAAAGCTCTATGGGTGTTAACAGACCAGCTCAAAAACGATAAACCGCAAAAAACTGAAAATTGGTGTTTGAGGTAGGTATGTGCTAGTGATGTGATAACATAAATTTCGTCAAAATTGAGTAAATGGAGGGAGTACTTTATATTATAAATGTTATCATATTTTTGTGTGTGTTTTTTTTTTCCGATTTTCTCAAAGAAGGCTTGAACAATTTTGAATAAACTTGTCACATTTATTGAGAATCAAGTATATCAGCTAGGTTCTGATGGGGCTTAAATGGCGAAGGAAATTTTTCTTCCTAAAAGTACCTTTGATTTGGTTGATATGAAGAAATTTACTGGGCCTCATTATGACTAGTCATAAAAAATGGCTATACATTAAATATGATAGAATTGGATAAAAGTATACTAGAGAAATAAAGAAAAAAGTTTCCAATAGATGAAAAATTCAATTTCCGATAATGAGAGCAGTTATACATAAAAACATTAGCATATGTATAACATGTTGTACATAAAAAATATTAGGTATGTTTCAGCAAGCACATAAATCACGTTCCATAATAGAGTTCTGATTTAACTGGTTGTTTATGGTTGTTGTTGCTGAAACAATAATCAACAATCATCTTTGTTGGTTTTAGAAATACTGTTTTCAGTCATTATATTAAATTTAATAACTAATTATCGCACTTATATTTTTCCGATATTTCAGTTATATTTTTCATGAGTCTGTCTGAAAATAAAGAAAAAGAAAATAAAGGGAGTTTCCAATAAAGTTGAGACATGCTGTTATGATCCACGGCCCTCTTTTATTTTCGCTATAAATAAGAAGAGAATAGAAAGGTCAAAACAAAAGATTCATTATAATGGGGAGGCATTTAGTGGAGCAATATGTCCACCGGACCGGAAGCATTCAATCACCCAGCGTTTTCCGTAAGAGAAACATAAATGGCGGATGAATCCAGAAGCCTGTAGGCAACTTGTTCTTAAACTTCTACCAAAAAGAAAATGGCCGCAATAAAAACACAAACTCCTTTTTATTTTCATTATGTCTTATTTTCTTTCCGTTTCCTCTCACTTTTTCGTCCCTTATTCTTGATATCTTCTTCCTTATTGCGTAGGCATTGCTTTTTTTTTTATTTTTACATTTTCTCTCTTTTTCTTTTTATATTCCAGCTACTGGTCCCTACTTTGTATGCAGAGAATGGAAAATTTTAAAGTGAGTTTCTTTACGGAATCAGAATGAGAGGAATATATTGTGTACATATTTTATAGTCGATTCAATTGATTACTTAAGATTTTTAAAAACGGTGCATTTTCCAATATTTTGTTTTACTCATTTTTACATTAAACCATGCTATTATTTTTTTTTATATTCGTTTCATTTAAAGAACATACTTTACATTCATTAGTTACATACCTACCTACAATATTGACCACTTAAATAAATTTTTACGTTACTCCACCGACTGTGATGTCTATCCGTGGGTTTAAAAATTTTGTTCATATTATTTTCTCTTTATGGATTGCACCTATGAAATATACTTGTAACTAATAAAGATTTATGATACATTTATCTATCACTATTATTTTAAAAAAATGAAAATAGGTAAAAATAAAAATTTGTGGTGATTAGGAAAAATAATATTTTTTCCTAATTCCAATGGAGCATTAAGCATTGTTTAATACCACTTCGAAACACAAATTATATCCCAGGAATAAAAACAAAAACATTTCTTAACAATGCATATTAAACTTAATTATTCATTATTCACTTTCTTCGTCACTTGATGAACTTTTGGAATCGCCACTATCGGTTAAGTCGGGTGGGGGAGACAAAATTTCAAAAGTTTCATTACGCACCTGATCCTTTAGCTTCTTTTACCTGTGATAACTGGACCTGATTAAACTATTAATTACATTCCAATTGCACTCTGTCTAGGAAAATTTTCTAGCAATATTTTGTCTCTAACCCCAGAAATCTTTATTTCGGGCTTCTACTGCTTCCTCAGATAACAGAAGAAGACAGGAAGAAACATTACCACACGACTGAAAGAACATATTGCCGCAGTTAAGAAAATACAAACAGACAAATCAGCCATAGCAGAACACTTTTACAATACACAACACACTATAGCCTTCGAAGACACCAAAGACATAGTTAGGATTGACAACTACCACCATAGATCCATCAGGGAAGCTATAGAAATTATAAAACAACCAAATAATATAAACAAAGAAGACGGATACAGACTTAGCAAAAACTGGTACCCTGCACTAAACAACATTAGACAACAAAACATATCTCAGAGAGCGGATGACATCCCCCCTCCCCTATCCCCTCCACCTGACCACGCCCCCTCGGGCGCTAGCCAATGGGAACACAGACTTCGCCACCGAAAGAAGATTATAAGTTAGTGATCCCCTTCTCCACTCTCATTCTTGTATTGGCCCTGAAGAAGCCCACAGCAAGATGGGTGAAAGCTTGGCTGTTGGAAAACCTGTGACATGGTCAAACCTGGAAGAAGAAATGCGGATAATGGATTCAGACCATGGAAGCCTGAAACAACATTTTTGATATCTCCAGAATCTCGTAGTTTTGAAAGTGGCGTTATATCACATAGTTTCATATCAGTGCTAGTTGATTTTAGTTTTTCTGTATTGCGTTTATTGCTTCTTTCATTTATCTACCAAATGATTTTTCAGGGCGTCCACTAGATCTTGAGATTTTAATTGATATCGTCCCACTTAGCCATTCCTTGTTGCCGGTTTCGAAAACTTTTCTTTTTCTTGAAAAAGCATTCCATCTTAAATGGAAATCATGCCTCAAAGATAATTTATGTTTTAGCTCTTTCACCTGCTCTAGGCTATTAAAATATTTCTCAATGAGAAAATACTCCACAAATTCCTTCTTTTTGTTTTTAAAGCTAATGCTTTCGACTTTAAAAATATGCCAAATAATTCCCTACAGGTTACTATTATTCTTCCTGAAGATTCTAAAATATAAACAAATGAAAATATAACAAAATTTAACTTTTTTTATTAATTAATGAAATTGACATTTTTGAAATAAAAAATTATAAGTTTCCCAACCGCAGCTATCCGCAGATTTTTTTTCATGAAACATAATTACTAGGATAATAACAAATTATCGTAAAAAATAAAAAATTAATATATTTTGTAGACCAATATTTATGAGCAGAGACGAGGTAAAGGCTTAGGTCAGATTGGAATTAGAATAGCCACCGGATTAAGGGCTTGGAAGAGATAAGAATCATCTTGCATGATCCAACAGGTCCTCCACTTTAGCTTCGAGTCATTATTAACCAGAAATTTCGAATTTCAAAAATTGGTTTTGGCCAGCTTTTAGGGTCAAATACCCCTGTGTGCGTCGGCAAGAAGATGGTAACAACTCAAAATATATAAATTTTAAGTTATGCATTCCATTGGAATCAAAATGCCAAAAGCTATAATGCAAGAATTTTACGGCAATAGTAATAATAGTTAATATTAAGACCCATATTACCATATTGTTTTATGAAGGGGATGAACGAGTTACCGCACGTAGAGGGTTAATTTTGTTTGTTTGAGGGTTTCAGTTAGTTCCAGTGGTATCGACTGCCGCAGTGATAGTCAATTTGTGATCAAAAACAATTTTCCCTTGTGTTTGGAGTTAGATAGTAAAATAGAGAATTCAGTTGAAACTTCTTATGCGCTTATCCAAAAAAACAATTTTTTGAGTTGTTTACATATTCTTGGAGACGATTGATAAGTACGTAATGTACGATAAGTACCGTGCGATAACGGTAAGATTTTCATTTCTTATATCTAATCCAAGTGTACATATAATCTGTTAAGTTTTTCCACATAGATTCACTTTAGTGAACGTGATTAATTATTTTCTATCTCAATTGATTTTAAATCCGATTATTGGAGATTCTGATTTTGTATCCTCTGATTAGGTTGCAGTAAACGTCTCAGTGTTGATTCGTTTATCATGTTTTATATATGAGTAGTAGCAATGCAGCCAGTATTAATCCTTGCGGTACCCCGTTGCTAACAACTTTCAGATAGCCTATTTATTTATACATATACATATTTATACATATATCAGATAACCTTCTACGGACGAGAAACGTTGTACCAAAGTAACTGAATGAAGAAAGGGAAAGTAGTTGGATACTTTCCTGACATCTCTTTATTCCCTATGTCTTCCTATCTATAATGTATATTACCTATACATTTTCTATAAATTATGAAATTGATAATAAAAACAAAAAAGAAATCAGAACATAGCGGAGACCTGAACGTTGAAAAAATGGAAACTCAAAAAATTCCTGAAATTCAAAGCGGCAACACTCCAATAAAAACACTTTCAGGTACCAACATAAATCCAGAACATAAACTTTCTTTAATGGCGAAAAAAAAAAAAACCAAAGCCTCAAAATAAATAAGATAAATTGTAGGGTACAATCGAGAAGCAATGAAACAAAAGAAAAATTAAAACAATATGCCAAACATATTTTTAGAACCCATTCGCCGCTGTATAAGCAATGACTATCCATTGACATTTGACCAGCTGTGCCTGTTGATGAACATGGTCCAAGGTGAAAGCTGCTGAAATATTAAAACAATTCACTAACAACACGACAGGCTTACAGCGAATAATTAATGAACTTCGAAACAAAATTACACATAGATGTGTGAAAATCGGATTTTCAATAATCATTAAATCTTCATATGTAACTGAGGCCAAGCCAACTCCTACAGATATCTCAGAGCCCAAAGACGTAACTCCCCCCCCCCCTTGGGGATGTAACTGTATAACACTAAATCGCAAAATGGACGCAGTAATATAGTGGAATTGTAATGGATTATTCCACCATCTAGAGCACCTTCAAAAATTATTAAATGAAGAAAATCCACTGTGATTCGGCCTTCAAAAAAACTAATATAAATTTTACTATCTGGGAAAAATATTTGTTCTTATGTTTGGTATTATCTCATTCTGTATGAAATATGGAATAAATAAGTAAATTTTGAAAGCTCCAGTTCAATTAATATCCATTATACGGAGAAAATCCTGTAGAAGTTGGTTTTGAGCTCAAGTCGATATCGGAACTTCAAATATTTCAAAATATAAAAATACTTGTAGAAAACTTATTTGTGTATGTACATAATATTTACGAATTTTTTTTTAAATCTGAGGAGGAGGGTATATTACTGAACTTCAGATAGATGATTTGACATGGAATGGCCCATATATATATTTTCAGAAGAGAAAAGATTGGCGTTTGTCGGGATTTTAACCCGAATTTCCACATCACTAGCATATCGCTCCTGCCACTTGAGCCTGCAAGCAAGCACGTACTCCGGTCAGGTCAACCCATTCTCTTCACTGACTCCCTTTCTTATCGATCTCGCAAATTTCCCGAATTATACGGGGGAGTCAACTATTTTCTATTATTAGATTTTCAGCTCAGTATTGAAGACTCACTTACAGAAACCACAATATCTTCCAAGAAACGATTAAGTCTATTCTTTCCCCTGGCCCGGGAAACCCCGTATGGCCTAAACGGTGAGGAAGAGCCAAAAAAAAGTTTAAGTCTTACTAAAGCAGATCCTATGCACATAGACAACAAAATTCTATATTGCGACTTACATCAACCAACTGTTACTCATAAGGTTCTTGTTTTTGTAAGAAACCATATAGAAACAACAGCAGACTTATAATAGATATGAAACGTTTATATGCCATTTAGAAGGTGGATGAGAGACCTCCTCTGTTTATAAAAGGTCATTCATTATTGAAACAATTTGTTATTCCTATGACGGATGACAAATAATTTTATATTCCGTATTCGAACTCGAGCAAAAGAATATTCAATGGAATTAATGGATTATTCGTTATCCATCATTTATTATTTGTAAATGGTATGGGATACCTTGAATGAGGTTAACTTTGTGAAAACGTAAAATAATGGTACAATCATCGTGTTTGATTTATTCTTAAGGTATATATTACGTACCGATAAAAAAACAAAACAAGAAAACCTTGTAAAATAAAATATGGAGATATTATTTCAATATGATCATTGATTATCTATTTACTAAATTGGCTTGTTTTTTGTGTTTTATATATATTTTTTTAATATTGATTCCTAAACATTTTAAAAAATCTAAATATTAAAATGTCTAGCTTGTTGTAAATGATTTTTTTTTATTATAGCAGAAAGAACTGGGTTGCTGGTTGATTGTAGATAGGTCAGCGGCTTTTCCAGTAAGTTTTAAAAACTTGGATTTTTTCTGCATCGTTTAATTTTCGAGAAGTTAAAGCCGTAGGAAGTCTTTTTTATGATTTAATTGACAGCTGTAGAAATCTCTTGATTCTGTTTAGGAAAATATCGGTTTGAAGTAGTTACTATGGTTCAACATCGGAATTTCAACATCAACACTTCTAAACCTAAATATAAATTTAAACAAAAAATAATATGGAATATAGGCGATATACTGAAAGATATCCAGTGAAACTTGCTCCACTAAAACCGGTGAAATGGTAAAGGTAATACAAAAAAGGTCATATTCACTCTTTCATACTCCATAAGTTCAATTTCACTTACTTTCATATTCTTCTTAAAAAGTAATAATAATTTTATTTTAATTACCGAAATTTCGATCCATCGACTGTACTATTTCTATGTTATTTTCAGGGCTAATATAAATTATCTATCATTAACGAAATCTAGCATGTTAATATTTTAATTTGGGGATTCAGTAACCTTTTATAGTCACACATTATTTGTAATAAGTTTATTTTCACTAAGCTTTACAATTCTCGTTCAAGCAACATTAATTTAATATAGGTATGAAGTGCTCTTAATCCTGAAAAAGAACATAGAGCTTAAAATTCTACATAAGTATGGATTACGAAATAAAAACAAGAAATGCAAGAGGGGGAATAACATAAAGATGGATTTACATAAAAATCGCGGTCTAAAATTTAGATGCAACAAAGAAGCCAACAAAATAAGGGAGCTTACATCCTATCGTGGTTTTATTATTTATTGCTAGCTTCTCTAACAAGTCTTATTTTCATTTGTGTTTGGGCTAACGGTCTCGTTACCTCTAAATTTCTTATAAGGGAATGGTATGCATTGTCCAAACCGATTGAAAGAAATGATTGTAAAAGAACTGATTGAATTGATCTCGTAATGTACGTGACTGTTCGAGAATCTTCTACGGTTGCCAGGAAGATTCTCGATTGTTTTAATTCAAACTAAATATAAGGAGCAATGGACTGGAGAGTTAGTCTTAATCGGAAGCACGAATCACACTGTTATTTTTGTGTTACTGCATCGTCTCAAGTTGATACTTTTAGTAGCATTAATTAACTACCTTGGTAGTTATTTGAGGTTTTATTGTTTGCCAGACATTGTGAATTATAAATTTCGTTTGGTAAAAATTATTTAGACCCATAATAGTGTTACAATATTTTTCTGTTGGTTTGAGTACTTGATTTTTTTTCTGCATGTTTGCATTTTAAGGAGCTTTAATTTATGAGAGGGTTTTCTTTCAATGTCCATGATTTCTAATTGATGGTCACACCTATGCATTCACTATTCCTTTCCGTTAAGGAGCCGTTTGAAGAACGGACCATATATCCTGACTGTGATAATCAAGCTATAAATACTGTGTGAAGGTTAAAGCCCTCCCAAACTATGGTTTGAGTTGCAATGTACCTTATACCGGGAATATTGTACTGTTTGTGGAATCCCTGACGGCTGTCCTCATGTTAAGGAAAGTTTTACCTTTAAA
The DNA here is from genome assembly GCA_911387785.2 of Aelia acuminata. NCBI lineage: Eukaryota > Metazoa > Arthropoda > Insecta > Hemiptera > Pentatomidae > Aelia > Aelia acuminata. The sequence continues at coordinate 148,000,900 of OU426979.1, read as the reverse complement.
CAAATTAACTGTGATATAAGTGGAAATGAAATAGCAGATAAGCTCGCCAAAGTCGGTTCACTGTCAATCTACCGGAAAATAGGAATTCTTTGCATAGAGATATGTTAAGAATACAAAGGTTAATCAGGTTGTGTGGCTGGGATCCACCGTGATGAATATTCGTGCCAACAAAAGAACAAAAATGCTTTGAAGTAATATAAAAATAAAGCACAACTAAAGAATTTTTTTTTTAGCGTCTACTAAAACCCCGTTCATGTCGAAAAATCACCAACGTGAACTCAATGCCTAGAAACCATTAAGTGCCCTTATTAATAATTCAACAACAAAAGCCATTTGAATGCCTCACTTTTTTTTTTCCAGAAGGATGGAATAAACCTTTTTTTTTCCCTCCTGCGTAAATTCAATTTAAATCGAAAACCTCCCAGAGATTTCTGCATAAGATGCTTAAGAGCGAGAGGCGGTGCGGAGGAAAAGAGACAGGGTTATAGAGCCCCTCAATGGGACCATTAAGGCTCGGCGAAGTTCCTCTTGAGTTTAGAGCCGCCTCACAAACCTCTTCCACATTACATTTAACTTTTTAATATAAATAAATAAAAATTAAATGAATAAAATACTTAGATATGTATTAATTAATATATTTTTTAAATATCAATGCCATATTAGATTTTTTTGTTTTCTTGAACAATATTATCACTTGATTTTATTTTTTCAAATACGATTTATTTGCCTTAAATGACTGTTCTTAAATAAAACTATAACATTTCTGTGCATGCATTTCTATATATTACTTTCACTTACCTATATATGAAATATATAGTAAGTGGAAGTATTGCGATCGTGAAAAATTTCGACTTCCGGTTTTCAACGGAAATACACGTTTTGGGGTCCCCTGAGTCCAAATGACCAAGTCCCACAAAATGGTCTGTGTGTCTGTGTGTCTGTGTGTGAACAGACTAGCTCAAAAACTATAAACCGTGGGAATTTGAAATTAAGTATTTAGTGTAGGTATATGCCCGCGATGTGACAGCAAAAATTTCATCAAAATTGCTCGAAGGGAGGGGGTACTTTATTTAATAACTTTTTACGTATTTTTCGATTTTCTCAAAAACGGCTTTAACGATTTTGATTAAACTGAGTATTTGATCTATTTATATGCCCAAGATATGACTGTAAAAATTCCATCAAAATTGATCAACCGGAGGGGGGACTTTACTTAATAAATTTTGTATCATTTTAACATGTTTTTTTTATTTACTCAAAAACGGCTTTCATGATTTTGATCAAACTGGGTATTTGATGTATGTATATGCCGAAGATGTGATAGCCAACATTTCATCAAAATTGGTGAAACATAGGGGGCACTTTACTTAATAAATTTTGTATAATTTTCACGTGTTTTTTTTATTTACTCAAAAAAGATTTTTACGATTTTGATCAAATTGGGTATTTGATGTATGTATATGCCGAAGATGTGATAGCCAACATTTCATCAAAATTGATCAACCGGAGGGGGGACTTTACTTAATAAATTTTGTATAATTTTCATGTGTTTCTTTTATTTACTCAAAAAAGGTTTTTACGATTTTGATCAAACTGGGTATTTTATGTATGTATATGCCAAAGGTGTGATAGCCAACATTTCATCAAAATCGGTCAAACGGAGAGGGCACTTTATTTCATAATTGTTTTCCAATTTTTAACTTTTTTTCGATGATCTCAAAAACGGCTTTAGTGATCTTTATCAAATTCGTCATGTTTAATGAAAATTAGGTTTTCTTTAATATCAGGTAAGCTTTATCATTATTAAAATGTTCTGAGTTAAGTAAGTTGGTAAGTGAAAGTTGTGTGTTGCGCGCACGCACCAGATTTTTTTTTTTTTTCATTTCGCTAATATTTTTTTTTTAACTCTTAATATTAGATATTCGAGACGATAGCGATTAAATCGAAAATCATATTTACGTCTAAAATTTAAAAACATACTAAGATATTAGAAAAAAAATTGTATTTAAAGTCGTACCTTCTCTCTGTTTCTTAATTAGTTTTTTTTCTTCCGTTCCCTGAAACGTTCCGAAATTAGAAAAATACTTTATACAATTTTCAAAGCTAATTCGTATCCCAAGTTTTCCATTAATAAAAACTATATTTAGCAACTTAATGAGTTGATTTTTTTTTTTTTTTTTTTTTTTTTTTTGCCAAATAGAAGTGAATAGCTCCAATTATCATTTAATTTTTAATAGACTTAAAAAGAAAATACTATATACACAGTTCTAATGAAAATTTAGTGTTCCTAGAAAACCAGAAAATCTTATCTCATTTTATTAAAGCCTTATAGGGTAACTGTACCATTAGTTGACATTGCTCCAATAGTTGACATTTTTCACAAATCATTCACAAATGACATCATTTACAAAAAGTGTGAATAATATAATTCAGGGTTGAGTATTTTGGTTCAAAATTTGGTTATAATTTGCCAAGTTATACTAGTTAGCTAAGCTGCCATCGGCATTAGTTTGATGAAAACACTAGCTTATTTGTGAGAGTTTATTACGGCGAATTTTCTGGTGGCCTGAAAAATTGGTTTCTGCTTCCCTGTTTCATTAGGGTGGAAGTCAAGTCAAATAAGCTTTTTAGTTTGTTTATTTGAGTTCAATTATGATTTAATTACTTTTATGGTATTCATTAATTTCATGAGAATCATTTGATATCCTTTTTAATATATTTATACAATGTTTTAGGGCTTAAATGTAGGTGTCAACTATTAGAACAGAAATTAATCCTTAATTTCAATAGTTGACATCGATGTCAACTCACCGCCAGAATTAAATAATCTGGCGTATTTTATGGAAGTCTGAGTCTGGCTGGATGACAGGTGTCTTATTTTATGAATTTATAGCTAGTGTGCTCTATCCATGGATCATTGAGAGTAAAATTGCATTGCCAATAATCCTATTCCTGAATGGGCAAAGTTCATCATTAGAGAGTCTAAAATTGTGAAAACCCAACATTAAAAACGAAACTTCTGGCCATTAATAAAATCTATTTATCATACTTACTTAACTGATTGATCTCATTTTTCATTTAAATATGTTTTGTTTTGGTCTCAGTAAATCTTTTTTTGTATAAAATGATTAAATTGTGGAAATTTTATTTCGTTTCCATTGTGAATTTAATAGTTTATAAATAAAAAAATATTAACTTTTATTGCAGTCCTCATTGCCAATTAAAAATCATAAATCAAAAATCATCATTGAAAATTAATGCATGCATCAACTTTAAAACCATAAATGTGGACTTTCCAAACCTTTGCATTTTTATGTGTCAACTATTGGTTCATTTTAGAAGTTTCTAAGAAATCATTTGTTATAAAAACCATAAATGCCGACTATGGGATATTGTATTCCCAGTTTTCTAGATGGATTGGCCTAACTAAATTCATAACAAAGATTATCCTTACATCAATATATTGGTAAACAGTGTCAATAATTTAATATTTTTTTCTTAAACTGTCAAGTATTGGTACAGTTACCCTATTTGAAAATTAAAAAAAAGAAATGTGACTTTTTTGTAGCATAATAAACATGTTTTTATTTTTTTTCGTTCCTCCCCTTCCTCACCCTATATGATTTCCAGTAAAAAAAAAAAAAAAAGAAGTTAAAAAATCGCAAAAGCTGCAATTAATCGGAAGTATGTGAAATAATTAATTTGTTTGGAAATTTGATGTAGATTATCGGTATGTTTTTACCTGTGCTTATACATATTTAGCTTGAATATTATTTGCTTATTTTACTTACAGTTTCTGAGTATTACTTAATTCATTTTTGTTTTTGATATTTGCACATCTTTTAAATATATAACTATTTAAAAATATTATTAGAATTGTTACCAAAATTTTCTCTCTGTTTGAGATGTATTGCTCCGAAATGGTAGATCAAGTTGTAAAGCTCCCTTGTAGGACATAGTGAGGCGGATGGAGAGACACCTTAAGCCGAAGAGTAATTTATCGATAAGGCGGCAGCAGTGAGGAGGGGGTTGGGAGGGGGAGGCAAAAGGGAGGTGGGAGGGAGGGAGTGAGAAAGTGGGAGAGAGGAGTGATAGATGACCGAGGAACATCAATCCTATTTTTGGAAGGGCATGCACATAATTGACCGAACCTTCTCAAAAGATGTCCTTCTTCAGGATTCCTTCTTTCACCTCCTCAGTGCTTTTGGTCTCCTCCGTGTCCTCAAGATGTCTTCTTATCTCTCGCTACTTTTACTTCTTGTGTCATATATCTGGTTGTTTAATTATTTTTTATAAATAAAATAGTTCGATATGCAAGTAGAAATGAAAACAGAAAAATGAATATAAATCAATAAACAAATTCTTTGCTTGCAGCGTAAACAGTGTTAATTCCAAACTAAAATTAATTTTTTAAACTAATTTTGCAGATTTGCAAATTACATTTTGTAGGCCTAATCTTGATGAAAAAATTAAAACATTGAGGAGGTTGCCAACTATGTAAGGTGATAATTAATTTTAAGATATTGAAACTTTGGGAAAACACTCAAAAGGGCTGTAATAATATTAAACAGAAAATTTCCCACTCCTAGAAGGGAGCGCGATGCCCCCTCACAGTGTGGTATTACAATTTTCTTATGCTTTTTTTCGCTTTTTGTCGAAACCGTTTACATTTTGAAGGAATTTTCTCTATTTCTTTTTTACTAATTCTGATCAAAGTATCAAAATTTTTTCATTATTGGAATATTATCCTTCACATTAGTTTAAACTGTCTTTAAAGGGTTTATAGGATTATAGGTTATTTTAAAACTGTTATTATTGGTATTATATAAACCTAAACCTTATATCGCCAAACATGCTTCTCGCCATCCAACCATTTGGATCTCCTCTCTCACCAATTCTTGGGTACAGACCCAGTAGTGACAGAGTAACACCACTGAAAGCGCAAACACAACTTGCTTGAGTGAAGATAAGTACAGGACTTCGAATTTTAGACAGTTTAAAACTACCTTCTAAATGTATATTATTTCCTAAGATAAAATCTTATATCTTTATTGTATATGACTGGTATGGACAACCTTTGACATGTGGGCCAAACACTAGTGTGCAAATAAATTGCGCTTTCAAAAGTAGTGCTTTTTAAAGTAGTGTTCATAATTTTTAGAGATAGATATCAGACATGAAATAATACAACAATGTTATTGCAATACAATTTATTAAAATTACAAAAATCGTGAAATTTTGATTCATTATAAACGACGAAAATTAAATAGCGACACCTAAAACAATGAGACGCTTGAGCTTGAATTTAGGAAACTAATCCAACGATGTTTGCATTAATTCCACTTATACATAGAATTTTTCTCACACTTCCAACTTTGCAGTTTGTGTTTGCTGGATAGAAACAGATTTAGTTCATTCTTTTGATGACAGGAGAAATTACTACTCTACTTGAAAATAATTGACAGTTTGCGTTATTGTTGGGTGAACATATGTAAATTATTGTTGTTCAAATGAAACTGTATAGTAACACACCGAAGTTATGATGCCCTTATTCATCTTAATCTTCCTCATTTGGAATGAGGATGAGTAATTAGTGTAATGTTTTTTTTTTAATTGGGTTTTTCAGAATGTTCTTGAAAGGTTTTCCTGTGGGGCGGTTTTCGCACACATATGGTATATGATCTCATATTGATATTTCAAAATATATTTTCTAAGCGTTTTATTAAAAAAATGTAACAGAATTTAAATTTATTATTAGTTTTTTGAAGTTCCAAGTACATGATTGCCTAGGAATAAACTACACCAATACATTTTTAAACACTTACAAAGGAATTTTCGTTTGTATTATTGCCAAATCGTGAGAATCATCAGACATTTGTGATATTCAAATATTTTTAATAGAAGCATTAGCTAAGGAATTCTTTTTTTTTTTTTTTAATTTTTCTACTACTATTTGTGTATTTTTAACGGATTCCTTAAAATGACAAATTTATTTAAATGTATTCATGAGAAGTCCATTTTGCATATGATCATTGCGGGAGTTGAAGAGAGTACGGAGCACACGAGTGAAGATATGTTAGCCTTGAATAAACAAGTTAGAGAAAAATTATCTCTATTGAAATATTTATAAGATGGGCGTGTTCTCCACCCGCGGGAAATTAAGTTCTAAACCTCATGATACATTACATTTTCTTCATTCTTTTTTTTCTTCTTTTTTCAACTTTTCTGTTGACTTTTTCCTTGTTATCATTATTTTTTTCTTTTCTAAGCTTATTTCATCAACCTGTTTCGTTCGAGGATACATTTTCTTTTCGTTACCACTGAAAAAAAAATAAATTATATATTCATTAATAATTTGTCTGTCCATATTCATTTTTATGAGATCATTTTTTAATTCATTTAAACTCATTATTTGAATATTATGATTCTTAATTCTATTTTGCAATCATTTTTTGTCACAATATTTGCCAGCGCAAATCATACTTAGTCACTCCATTGTTAATTTTGATGACTCGTAATTTATCAAGATCACACAAAAAATAATTAAAAAATTAACCTTAATTAAAATTCAGTAAACTTGTTAGCTATTGGTAAAATAAATAAATATAAATTGTTGTATGCACTCCCTTTATGTCACGAGTTTAAATATTTAGAATCGATACTGACAGAGGACAATGACATGCTCACCGAGATCAAAAGTGAAGATAACGCCTTGAAACAGGCAATACTATGCAGCTCAAAGGGCACTGCAGTTCAAGCTACTGACTAGAAGATCCCGAGAGTTAATTTACAAGACAATATGAAGGCCAGCCTTTACGTACAGTAGCGAGACATTGGTGCTATCCCGAGAAAAATTAAAAATTGCTTGCCATATGGAAAAGGAAAATCATCCGAAAGATCTTTGGCCTAATACACCAGAATGGACAATGGAGGACAGCTCTATAATTCTCCAAATCTGGTAGCTCTCATCAAAAGCGGGCGCGTTAGATGGTTGGGACACGTCGAAAGAATGCCTTAAGAGTGTTTGCCTCGAAACCTAATGTACAGCCGATCGGGTGGAGCTAGAAGAAGAGGCAGAACACAACTGAGATGGCTGGACGACGTGAAGGACGACCTTCGGCGACTAGGGTTGAGGTGATGGAGGAATTTCGCTCAGGAACGAAACGAATTGAGGAGTATTGCTGAAGAGGCCAAGGTCCTCTCAGGACTGTAGCTCCGAAGGAGTAAGTGCCCTTGTTAATTGGTAGTAGAACTTGATATTTTTTTTATGGGAATTACTTACAAATGATAGAAAAGGAGTGAAGGTTGATTTCAATAATTGCGTTAAATCTTTCATGTTTATCTTTTCTCAACATGTCTTAATTTTTAATTTATAAAAAAACTAGCTGTATATACCGGTTTCACCCGGAAAATTTCATTTTTTAAATCTATAAAATCTATAAACTGAGACTTTTATCGCCTCAAACGGTCGATTTTGTAAAAACCAATGCAAAGCGAGATCAAAACGATTATTATAACAATAAAGAATATACCCAGAGATCGGCTAAAGTTATGCAATTTAAATATGGACAGGTGTTCGCACCTGGTCTGAAAGAACCCCTGAGCAAGATTTGGAAAATTTAGAATAAACGGTATGGATTTCTATAAAGAACAAACAGAATTCCATCTTCATATACATAGATTATGGCTGTATATCCCGGTTTCACACGGGGAATTTTATTTTTCTAAAGAAACGGATTTCGTAAAAAACATTTTAAAGTGAGATCATTATGATTTTATAACAATAAAGAATATCAGCTGAAGATCGGCTGAAGTTATGCAATTTTAATATAGACAGGTGTTCGCACCTGGTCTGAAAGAACAACTGAGCGAAATTTGGAGAATTTAGGACAAACTGTATGAATTTCTATAAAGAACAAATAAACAAACAAACAAACAAACAGAATTTCATCTTTATTTATATAGATTTAAGAAACATCTAACATGTGTAGCTAATATTGAATTTGATAATGTAATTCCTAAAAATAGGAAAGATAGTGGATACCAGTACATTTTTCAGTTCTTGAAGGTCACTCATTCACCTTCTTTTTATTTTTATATTTATGCCACATTTAATATGGCATGTCAGCTATGTCCATGTCATGCTCTTCACGACTATACAAGAATTCTTGTTTTGGCATTCAAAAATAAAACGGGTGTTAGATGATAGGCGGTTGTGTAGAATTTAGTAGTTCGCTTACCTTAATTAACAAAGGCACTGGTGTTATTCTTAGTCTTTTGGATTAAAAATATTGCATGTTTTCAGTCATTTGTCTCGAGTCTTATAATTTAAAAAAAACACGTGATTTTAATATTTTCATATTTGTTTGTTGATATTTAAGTAGCTTGCTTAGCTGTAAAGCCTCCATTTGAATCTCCTTCGAGTGTTATCCGGCCTGTTTTTGTGTTAGTTCCTTTTGTAAGCTTGGTTGTTTCTGATATGTTTTTTACAGATTTCTTTATTTTGATGCATAATAATAATAATAAAAAATCTGGTGCGATGAAATCGACGAGTTTTGATAATATGCAAACGATATTCCTCAACTTTACACAGTTTTCCACATTTATATGCATATATTTGTATATCTCCATAGGTTATAAAGTATGTGTATAGCAAAACTTAAAAGTTCTCTGTACTTTTGGGTTCATTATTGCTTATTTATTTTTCTAAGGGACATAATTTCATCAACAGTCGAGTTTTTTTTACTGCTTGCTTGTTTATTACTGCGAGTTGCTTTTTGTAAATATATCGTGGAGGTAAATCGATAGAAGGTGTATTTAAGTCTTGTAGTAAATTGCACTCTCCGTTTGATCAATTTTGATGAAAATTTGGCAGTCACATCTTTGGCTTATACATACTTCAAATACCCAGTACATACATATACATACATACATCAGCGGCCCGACAACTCATCTCTGAGTCTTGGCCTCCTGGATCAGCCTTCGCCAAGTGTCCCTGTCCAGTGCAGCCGCCCTCCAGTTGCGAACTCCGAGTAGGGTCCGAGCGTCATGTGCCACACCGTCCTGCCATCTTAATCTGGGTCTTCCTTTCTTCCTCGTTCCGAAGATCTTGCCCAGGAACACCTTCTTGGGGATCGCATGCTCGTCCATCCTCGCCAAATGACCAGCCCATCGCAGTCTGCCGAGACGAACGAATTGGGAGATATCAGGCTCTTGGTATAAGCTGTATAATTCCTGGTTTGTCCGGCGGCGCCACTCGCCATCCCGGACGACACCTCCGTTGATGGAGCGGAGTATCCTTCGTTCGTGGACTTGTAGAGCCAACTCGTCTGTCTTCTTAATAGTCCATGTTTCCGATCCGTAGGTCATTACTGGTCGGATAAGCGTCTTGTAGAGGAGCACCTTTGTCGCCCTGGACAGGAGTCGGCTTCTCAGATGATGTCGAAGTCCAAAGAAGCACTGACTCGACTTCGTTATCCGGCATCTGACTTCCCGGGAGACGTCGTTGTCGCTATTGACCAGGCACCCAAGGTACGTGAACTCGTTCACCTTTTCGAATTGATAGGGGCCGATTTTTACTTGTTCTCCCTCTTTAGAGTATTGGCCGGTAACCATATATTTTGTTTTTGAGGAGTTGACTCTTAGTCCGATACGTTGGGCAGCACCATCAAGCGAGAGGAATGCGTCTACCATGTCTCGATAAGATCTCCTTATTCAAACTTCAAATACCCAGTTTGATCAAAATCGTTAAAGCCGTTTTGAGTAAATAAAAAAAAAAAAAAACACGTGAAATGGGACAACATTTATTCAGTAAAGTGGCCCCTCTAATTGATTAATTTTGACTGTCATATCTTTGCCTTATACATATATCAAATACGCAGTTTGATTAAAATCGTTAAAGCCGTTTTTGAGTAAATAAAAAAAAAACACGTGAAATGAGACCACATTTATTCAGTAAAGTGGCCCCTCCAATTAATCAATTTTGATGAAATTTTGACTGTCACATCGCGGGCATATACATACATCAAATACCGAGGTTAATCAAAATCGTTAGAGCTGTTTTTGAGAAAATCGAAAAAACCGTAAAAATTAAACAAAATTCTTTAAATAAAGTACCCCCTCCGTTTGACCAATTTTGATAAAATTTTCGCTGACATCGCGGGCATATACATTCACTAAATACCTAATTTCACGATCGTACGGTTTATAGTTTTTGAGCTAGTCTGTTCACACACACACACACACACACACACACACACACACACACACACACACACACACACACACACACACACACACACACACACACAATCACACACACACACACATTCACACACAAACAGACCATTTCGCGGGACTTGGTTATTTGGACTCGGGGGACCCCAAAACGTGTATTTCCGTTGAAAGCCGGGAGTCGAAATTTTTCACAATCGCAATACTTCCCTTACTAATTACTATATGTTTCATATATAGGTAAGTGAAAGTAAAAAATGTTTGCGGTTGAATTAAAACATGTAGGAACGGAGTTATGTTCAGACTAAACCAACGAGGCTGAACTTCTTTGCGGGTCTAGTATCCAACACCGCCGTCTCCTCTTGCCACAACTATTAATTCCCCAATATATATTACTTATGTTTATTGGCGAGTTCTTAAAATATAATATATAATTATCATGAACCCGATATACCATGTAATTTTATAGTCCTGAAGGTTTATATATGAAGACATAGAAAAATAAGTCTGTATCTGTGTTTCTTAGAAACAAGTTTGGTTAATATTTCTAATTGTTATGAAAAATTATAGTTTGATTCCTTAGTAGAATAGATCACACGTACCGTTTTTTTTGTGAACTAATATGTGGTTATATTAGATCAATTTTATACAAACAAATTAAATTCACTGGTAACTAACCCTTTAACGCCTGTAGACTGATATATTAGTTCCGCCCGCTTCAGCGTTGGAAGACTGAAACTGCAGACCTTATTTTAATTGGTTTCTTAACTCTTTCCATTTTATTATTGCACTACCATAGGATAAAAACCCCAGTATTGAGCATCTTAAGAGATGTTTTTGTAGCTTCTTTTGAAACAAAAATTGAAATTTTACTTTTCGCTTTCGGATTCATTGTATCAGTATTTAGAAATGCATCATTCATAAATCATGGGTAACAACTCGTAAGAAAATATTGTGAATAATTTAAATATATTATAAAATAAACAGATATGTAAAACATTTAATACAATAGTTCTAAAAATTATAAGTAAGTATGTCTACTCAGGTACGTTCCTACACGTATTTATTAAATTTCATGAATATTAGAAGAGCAGGGCGAGCAGACAAAAAAGTTATCATTTTCTTATTCATATTTAGGACGAGTGCAGTTTACATAATTGGCATACGCGTTTCCCCAACCCTGTTTCCAGCCCGTCCGGTACTTCCCAGTTACGAGTTTTATGGTTTCCTCAAAAATTTTCGAGGGTTGTAAACCAATTGACATGGGGTTCTTTTTGGGTTTTTCCAAATTAATTTTACCTGCACCTTATTCCTTAGTCAAATAGGGCGAATTCTTTAGTCTGTTTTCTGGCTTTCTACCGTTAAACTGGAAAACTTTAGAAGTAAAATATGAATAAGGAGATAAAGAAGAGTCAATGCGGCAAAATGTATTCAGGCCAGCGGGCACGGCAGCCGGTGTAAGCTCTCAGGCCACAGGTCCCGCAATACACTCCCACTGCTCAGACGCTAAAGGGCTAAGTAAACAAAAATTAGCTATTTTTACGACATTGCTATCGGTTTTTCACTATAAATATATATTTAGCTTTAAATTTAAGACTGATTCCCTAAACTCTATTAGAGGTATTGACTTTAACTCACTGACTAACTAGCGACGGGCAGCATAGCAATACATCTTCTTATTGGCTATATTTCATTTTTATTAATTTTTTTTAATTTATTTGTTTATATATATATATATATATATATATATTTTCATTTGGTTTCAGGAATGTTCTGATCTATTATTATCATACTTTTGTTCAATTATTTTGTTAAAACATAGCAATGTGTGATAATGTATCTTGTAATGTCATCTAATAAGTTTTTAAGGTATGGAGCATGGCATAATTCTAATAAACGCTCCTTACGTAGGGTCACTACGTAAGGAAAATTATATATATATATATATATATATATATATATATATATATATATATATATATATATATAAAATAGCCCCTCCATATATAAAAATACGGATAGTTCTGCATACTTAAAGACCGTCATAAGAATGATGAGTTTCATTACGTATTTATGTGGGTAACTAAAGTATTTATGAATGAAATGTGAACAATAAATTTATTAAAAGATAATTCTGGACTTTGTAGGCTCGAAGAAGAGAAAACTTAATTCAAGAAGAAGAAGAATGTTAAACACATTCCATGGATATCTGCAAGGATTACCCTTGCTCCAATTCTTTACAAAGATTAAATTCTCCGAGTTCCACCCGACACTCTTTCAAGCACGACGTCTTTTATTGCCTAATCCAATTTATTTTATTTTATTTCCATTTTTTTACTTTTTTTTCAGTGTCGGTTAGGCTTTTTTTTTTCCACACCTTAAGAAATTAAAGTTTTCATAGGTTATGTATGACATTTTTGCACAATTCTGTTTCATCTTAAACGACTGGTGTAAACGAAGGGAAATTCGACTAAATTATGAACCTATGAAAAATACAAAACCTTTAGTCTTGGAAACAATACTTGCCCTCCAATTTACATCGAAGACGCTCAAGTTTTTAAAAATTATTAAGTGCATTATTCCGTTCTAATCTTTGACAGAAGGATAAAATTTGGTCCAAATAATAAAATATAACTCAAAAATGTCTCTACCTACCTCACTCACTTTTTTTCTTAAGCTGCAAATCTATTGCTGAGGCAAAAATTAAGTACACCGAATAAAACCAATTTCGACCTAATCTCCTCAGGTATACTTTAAAGCCTACTGACAAAGACCTAAACCCTCTTTCTTCTTCTTTTTTTTTTTTTTCTCTTCAAACTTAAATTCACACCTGTCAGCAATTGCAACAATCAGCGAATGTGTTGGCTTGAATGAATTAATATGCAAGTCATTTCGCGCATGAGGAAAGGAAAGTGCCCAGCAGCTCCTCTTTTCGGGCTTGATACCTTAGTAGAGCAGGTCTCTCATCCATCTTCTGTTTAGCCGCCTTGCAACAGGCATATCAGTCGTGACCATGTTTTTGATTAGTCTGTTATTATATCCGTGTAAATTTATATAAAAGCATGAATAAAGTGTTCGTATGTGTTCTTCGATAGTCGGTTGTTGTAAGTCTGTATGTAGAGTTTTGTTATTTTCGTACCATGGAGAGTTCGTTATCTAGTAGTTGCTACTACTTTTCAAATAATGTAGTTGTAGTTTTGTAATTTGTAGTTTAGTAGCTTTTTGCCAAACTATGATTTTGATTTACCTCAATATAAAACCTTTAATTAAAAAATATTATAACTCATAAAAGAACGTAAGTGAATAACAAATACAATGAGATTTTAACTTACTAATGAGGGAAATGGCAACAAATGACATGACAGTTTATTTGTTTAACGGCTCTTTTTGCCACTAAGGCCAATCAGACGATGCTACAGTGGGAGTCCTAAATTTTGCCTAACTAGGTATAATTAGAATAGGGACCTTTAACGAGTCTCTGACATCGTACAGGCTCGTGACCTCCATTTTACGTCCTATCGGAGGGACGGCATAGCAAAGGATTTTTTACTTCCTTTAACAAATTCTAGAGACCACGGGACACGGATCCGCGACCTTTAGTATATTAGGTTGCCATGCTAACCACTACACCAGAGGTGACCCCGTAAAAAGGAGATAAAAAAGTTGGTGAATGAGAGATCTCTTTAGTTAACTAACCAGATTAATTGGAAAGAGACAGGAATGAAGTACGGGTAACTGTTATCCTTCCTCATGCCTTATATATCAATATAAAATAGCTTACAGAATATTAACTGATTGTCAAAGATTTGTATTATTAAAATTTAAAAAATGTAACAGATCGAATTATTTTATCATCTTATCAGAGTTAAGAAGTCATTCTTTGCCATTTCAGAATAGAACATGTTCATCGTGAGGCCTAACTTATGTATTCATAATTAATACATTTAATTTTAAAACGTTATAAATATAATTATACAATTATTTATAAATTCATTGTACAGCTTCTTCTTATCTTTCTTCAGTTTAAATTAAATAATTTAAACATACATCGTGGAAGAACTAGGATTAATTTAGATAGCATTTTAATTGTTGGTGAAGTAATGAATTAATTAGTTTGGGTTAGGCCACTAAGGAAAAGGGCTGTGGTGAGGGGGTGGGGAGAGGGGAAAAATAGGCCAAAGCTCGGTTCGTTTCCACGTTCTTTGCTGACACTAACTGAAATATTTTATTTACTGAATAAAGTGTAAATATGTATATACTTTTATTTGTCTTTTGTTTTAGCTGATTAACATCCAATTATATTTCCATGATAATAATTTTATTATCTTACGTACAACGTAAACATATTGTAATGGAAATATAGTTGGATGTTAATCACTTGAAAAAAAAGACTAAATAAAAACATAAAATAAAAATAAAAAAAATATCATATTATAAAATCATCATCCAAAGAAAAATTATTAAGAAAAGAATATATATAAATATTTCTTTATTTTTTTTTGCTTCATATTTTAATTCGCACCTGTCGCTGTTAAGCGACAATCAGCAAATGTAATATAAGCTGCTTTGATGTTGGCATTTTAGGCATGAGGGAAGTGCCCAGCAGCACATCATCCTGTACTTGTTTCAGGAGAGGTCTCTCATCCAACTCCTTTTCAGTCGCCTTATAAAAGGCATCTCAGTCGTGGCCATGTCATTAATAAGTCTGTTGTTATGTCCCTGTAATTTGATATGGAAGCCAGAATATAGAGTAAATATATATGAATATATTTAAAGAGTATATATATAAATATATTCAAAGAGTATATAATTATATATACTTAAATGTAAAGATATGTTTCTTAAAAATGTTATTATTATTTGAAATTTAACTATTACAATATTGTTTTTAAATTTAGTATATATTGTTTGCAGGTATGTGAAGTAGATAAATCTATTCGCTCATTTCAGTATCGTAAGTACTTTTTAGTAATAATGAATACTTTTATATTGAGAATTTAATGAAAATCCAATTTAGTTTTATTTACAGTACAGGATAGATTACATAATTGAAAAAAAATGATAAATTAGAATTTATGTATATAGCTTTTTGATTGTTGTTAAAGTGATGAATTAATTTATTTGGGATAGACCACTAAGGAGGTGTGCAGCGGAGGTAGGGAGAAATTGGGCAGGGCTTGGTTTGTCTGTGGCTTCTATATCCAACCAGGAATATAGCGTCTTTAGTTTTTCGTTTTAGTTTTTTTTCTCGGATATTTACGTTACAAAATAAAAATATAAATATATGTATAACTATATCGTTGCAAATACGTTGAAATACGCGCGTGTAAAGCGCGAAACTTAGTAGTGGGCGAAACCCTAAAAAACAAAGAAACCCGGTGCCGACTGGATATTTCCGAAGGGTCGGCAGAGAAGTAGATGGGAGGGTTGCTTTGCCTGGGCTTGAACGAGGGTGTGTTAGGAAAACTTCGTTTTATCAGCATCAAACCTTCGGGTTCGCTAAGTTCGAAGGAAGTGGATGAACTGACAATTACTCCTACACATTTATTACTATAACACCTAAGAGAATAACAAGACATTACATTACCTGCTATTAAAATCAAATTCAAAATCAAATTGACTATTGTTCCAATTATTTCATTAAACGAATCCTGAAGAGCCAAGATAGAAAGAGAGAGAGTATGTGTGAGAGAGCGAGAGAGAGAGAGTGAGAGAGAGAGTGAGAGAGAGAGAGAGAGAGAGAGAGAGAGGGAGAGAGAGATAATAAGTCACCGAGGAGCTCTCTTTGACTTAGACTTGTTGAAAAGCGCCTAAGCCCTTTTCGAAACTCGAAATAAATTAAATCAGAAGAGTATCCATTTAAGACTTCTCCTTCCTCAGAGATTCGATGGACCGTGAATACAAAAGGAACGCGCCGTCTAAAAGGTCAACGATTTGTCGACTTATTTCAGAAACGTTTACAACTTTTATTGACTTTATTTGATAGCACACATACACATACACAATTATGACCTTGTGAGATATCCCATAACAGACAGCTACCTAATTTTTTTCCTCTGTACATAATCGTTATCATAGATTATAATCTGTGTATAATTCTTATCGGTCGCCTTATGTACTTCCTATAGTATCGTTTGTCTTTTGTAAAAAGTGCATTTCGTGTGATGGATTTTGGGATTTCGTTAAGCAGATTTGTTTTGTTAATTGAAATTATTTAGACGGAAAAACACACAATAAATGTATAAATAGACTAGAGCAAGGTTGTGATATCTATATAAGTTGTTTATATCGCAATTGTGGCTAAATTATGGGTGATTTAGATCAATACAATATTATAATTTATTTACAATTGTTACTACACTCAGCCTGTCACAATGTATTGATAATATCACTTTAATGACAGATTACTATCAGAAATGAAAGAGTATTTATACAGTCAATAAAATTGTATTCCCGATTTTCCGTATACATTCCCAAAATTTATGGGAAATCGGGGGAAAATGGACCAATGAAGAGAAGAGATTGACTCGGCTTGAATGCGATCTTGATGACGCACTGGTGGCGCATCGACGTTGTAGACCTGGGTTCGACTCCCGGCCGAAGCCAATCTTATATCTTCAAAAATAAAATATTGAAAATTTTTATAAATATATATATGTGTGTGTATGTGTGTGTGTGTGTGTGTGTGTGTGTGTGTGTGTGTGTGTGTGTGTGTGTGTGTGTGTGTGTGTGTGCGTGTGTGTGTGTGCGTGTGTGTAATTGGGAAGATTCTTTGTTTTAATAATCCTCTCATTCATTAACTGATGAATATAGAAATCTGATCTGTATTTGGACTTCATCACTTCTGCTGCTATATAATGGATTAGTTCACCCAACTTTTGTTAATCATTTCTTTTCGAGTTTAGCCTAAGTGTCCAAGGGGGTCTGTCCTCTTTCATTATTGTCTTTTGCTGACACTCTAAGCAGATCTTCAATTATTGTATTCTGCAATAAATGCTTATATTACGATTTTCAAAACCTGAATTACAATGTATATTTGTCAATAGTATATAGGAGTCTGTAAACAATATTCTTATAGGCTGGTTATTTATCTAGAAAATTGTTTATTTTAAAGCTTCAGAAATGTATACACGTATAAATATGGAATAAAATAAAAAATTGTAAATATTTATTTTTTCATCATAGTTTTATTTTCCAACACTTTTAAATCTCCTCCTCACATTGATTGAGATGTCGTTTAAGTTAGAATGTTATTTGTTGATGGATTTCAATTAGTATGGTTAGTCTAGTTACGAATCAGTATATATTGGTTCGAATACTGATACTGACTGACGTTTTCCTAAGTGGATCGTTCTTAATTTAGTGTTCCTCTTAGAGTGTTTTTTAAAGTAAATATATGTATATTTATATATATATATATATATATATATATATATGTGTTTGTATATAAGATAATTATGTTTTAGAGTGAAAAAATAGATAAGCAGTTCGAGGCCTTTGTTAAGCGTCTGTTCGGTCTCAAGTCATTCTTCCGTTGTAGATTATTCCAAAATCGTATACTGTTTCCGTCAAAAGTTTTTAAATTAAAAACTAAGTCATCATTAATAATCAAACCGAAATGTTCTTATTTTCTCTTTAAAAAAAGTATTATTCAGCTAAGAAATATATTTAAGTAACGGAATTAAGGATTGTATTTATCATTTTTCGATTGCTCTACATCTTTGATGCTTGTAATAATAATAGTTTTCTGATCTTTTATCAAGTTATGAGAAAGTAATTTAATACGAGTTTGGGATCTCATACCGAATCTAAGGTATTAATTTACAATTTGCTGAAATTTTATCGCGTTTCAATGCCCTAGATGCTAAAGAAGTTTCTCCATCCGAAGTTAGCTTTCCTTATATAAGATTTTATCATGTTGCGATGACGTGGGACAGATAACAGGAAATGGCTATCCCATTTCGGGAGGGATCTTTGATAGGATGATACCATCTCCTTTGGTTCCTCTACTTTTCTAAGGAAAGCCTTTGGAATTCTGATGGTTTCTATACATGGCGCCCAGAGGTAGAAATCAGAGTAAGAAATAAATCTCTCTGAAATGGTGAAACTAAATTAGAAGGTATAATTAGGAATTCCGCCGCGCGAGCTATGTGTCAGGGAACGGAGTACATATCTTAGTTCCGGGACATTACCTAAAGTTTTCGATGCCTTCCTGACTCAGCATACCTAGGCGACTCCTGGAATAAGGTATGCGAGAGGAAATTCGTCCCGCCGACGACTGAGAGTATGTCACTGTCAGGCCTGATGGGGGGACATTTTTCTGTTTTTCGATCTTAAAAGAGCGATGAGGTGGAAAGAAGAGAAATGAAGAGAAGGAAAGAAGACAGAGTGGAAATAGGTTTGTAAATAGAGAATGTTAAAGAAATTTCTTTCTTTGGTCTCTGTTTTTCTTTTTTAAAAAATATTTCTTATTGATCTCACAACATAGATATGATTAAGAAACACAGTTTTTAAATACCAATATATATATATTTATGTATTCCATTTTCATTTTTCATTTAATTAAAATTAACACTTAGTATATTAATAACAACATACTATTTTCATGGAGCTCTACTCCCTATAATAGGAAAAATATTTGTATAAATTCGAGATTGAGGCGAGCGATAAGTTTCTTATAATCCAGAGCGGATAGACACTATCCATGAAAAGGTCCGGTCTAAGCTAGTTATAAGATGAAGAAGTGTTAAGTCTAGGCCTAGGAAGGAGGATTTAACCTAGGGAGCGGATTAGTTTAGTCAATCCCAGAAGGCGCCGAAGACTCCCTGAAACTCTAAAGTTCTTGGGAAGGACATTACGAAGTTACGAATAGAATAAACGAAGTTTTGTACCGTTTAAGGAAGCCACTAGGGGGGAAACCAAAGATTGTCCAGTTTAATCGTCTGTCCTCTTAGAAAGGAGATTATACGGCACCGGAAAATCAACTTGCCTCGATTTACACTTCCGCATATGCGAACACCAGGTATTCCTAGGAAGGAATTTCCGGACTCGCCACAACGGCGGTGCTGAAGACTTTAGGAACCAAGGACCAATAACCGGCAAAGCACCTTATCGCACACATTAGGGGGAAAAAGTCTGTCCGAGCCAGATCTAGGAAGTATGGCGGATGATTAATCGTGGAGTGCGACTTTGGGGCCAAAAATTTTGTGATTAGCAACGAGGAATGGGCTGGTGCCTTGTCGTGCAGCAGAAACCGGTGCGGTACGATTCCGGTCTCACACGACGAATCCGCTTTAAAAGTCGATCCAGAACACCTATGTAGGATTGTGCATTCACTGTTTGACCCGGGGCAACATTCTCATCGTTAGTCGAGGTTGAAGGGCGTCCATCCGTGATCCATCTCGTTGATCATCTTCCAGCGACTGTCGACCATTCTTAAATCGCGCACACCACTCGAAAACCTTACTGCGGCTTAAACAATACACACCGTACGATTTTTCAATATTTCGAATGTTACCGAACCACTTATTTCCAATTTAAAACAAAAATTGATCCCGGAACGTTGCACAGTGTAATATAATTACTTTGTTATTGGTATGGAACCACACGTGTATTGATTATATGAGGTTCCGAATCTAATGACATCAATATCAACGAAATCAGAGTGAAGTGGAAAGTAAAAAATAAAAAAATTGTATAGAGAATTATTTTTTATTTAACATTTTAATGTACAATAATTCAGATAGGATATACAGATAGTACAGATAGGATATAATTATTTTTATTTATTTGGGTCAGAAATAATTTAACAATCTTGTGTAAGTAAATTGTATGCTCGGTTAGCTATTTTTTCTTTTTATACTTGTATACTGGTCTTAAACCTGTATTGTATGGGTCGCTTATTAACAAATAATTGGTGGAAAACATATTCATTTGTTGCGATTCGAGATATCTTCCTAGAATGATGTTCACTGTAATGCTTATAGTTTGTGTTCCTACTCTCCGTGCTTATAGTTTTTGTTCCTCTCTCCATGAGCCTCTTCTGAGAGGAACCGTTACAAAGAGCCAGCGTGCTCAATCATGTCTGCTCCATGGAAAAGAATTTTTTGGACGGTAACATGTGCTGAGATGTACCGAGTCACATCTGAGCCGTTTCCGCTGCATAATTGCGAAATGATGCAGTATCAATCGTAACGAAAGGGTTAAATCTTTATAAATACCAAAGTTGGCCGAAGTTGGCGATGAAAATTGTACCACGGTTCCTCTACTACCTACACTTACATATTAAACCATTGCGACCATAAACCAACATTGTAAAAAAATTATACTTATTTTCGGCAACGATTTTAAAAATTAATTTCTTCTATAACTATGGATATAATTTAAACATGTTTAGTCCATAACAGTGCACATATAGATGACACACTCCTGATATATTAGGGAATATTTTACTGTTAATTTTATATAAAGTAAAAAAAGTTCTTTATCGTAGTAGAAAAGTACTATTTCCTTTAATCATTAAAAAGTTCAATTTTACTGGTAGGTACACGCTCATTTTAATTTTGAACTAGTTAAAAAAATGTATTCTTACCATTCTTCTAAAAGTTTCTAAGTAGTCGGAAACTAAGAAAAAATATGGTTAGGGCCACTTTCATTTATGGGGTTTTTTCCCTGGTTGGACCACTGTCCGATGTTCCGTAGTGACGATTGTGACATACTGGCCAAGACATGTCAAAACATCTGGCAAATAAATGAGAGTGCAGCGCATCTGTCACCAGTTTGTGGAACTAATACCTAATATGATATGACATCGTCTTACCATCTAGTGTAGTGTAGTTGTCAAAGTGTAGATGAAATGACATGATACAGTGAGCTCTAATGGTCTAGAAAAGCTAACTGTGGAAGCGCAACCTACTAATTGTGGAACTTAGTAAATTCTATTTCGGGCTCTCTCAGCTGAAGGTTAAATCCCATATTCTTGTTTTCGCATTCTCATTGAATTACTGATGTTAATGATTTTAAAGAACGATGAAAATCTTTGGCTTGCTTTCGTTTTCGTTGAATCCTATTTTAAAAACAGTTTTCATCATTCGAGAGTAAATATGGCTCGTATTAATTTTAATTTTTACATTAGGTATCATTTGAGCTGGCCGCTTTAATCGAATACAATATTTAAGCATTTAAAGGAAAACACTATGAAAAAGAAGTTGATTGAACTAGAATAAAACGTAAGGTTAATATCACAGAGCCAAAACAATTCCATCTGCCCTTTTTTTGAATATTTAAATTTATAGAGGTACTATAAAAGTATTTTTATAAGCCTAGAGAAGAAATAATCATAACGCGCCTTCGCGTAAGCTAAACGCGGCTTGACACATGGATAGTTTGGTAAATCCCTTAGTAAATTATTTCGAGAATTATATAATTTCAGCTGCAGTTAAAGCAAGATTATCTTTGCTGATGTTCAGGTACAACATTTGCTGCTTCCTACCATAACTACTTCAGTGTCAAGCGCGTACCATAACTAATGGCTCGTTGAGAGCCTAACGATTGTCAGATTTGTTGGTGTCCGCTGACATTAAAGCATTTTTCGACAGAAGCAGGGCCTACGAAGAATACAGTGCACTCTTAGACATACCAAACGACTTATAGAGTATATATAGGACTGCAAGAGAACATAGCAGACAAACTAAACAACTTTCTAAAATTAACGGAATTATATCATAAGATGTAGAGCAAAATTTGGATTATAGAGCGATTTTTACCTTGTGGTCGACGGCGTTTAAAAAAAAACATTAAATTTTTATTCCAGTCATATGGCAACCAGTGAATGTTTACATAGTAGTCAAACCGCGTCTTTACAGTTATATAATTTGGCGAGGAGAGTCTTCATAAGTGTACACGACTTAAACAAGTTTTTTTAGCATTAATCATGGTTAAGCAGCGATCTTGTTTCCAACGTCTTCTTTATTCTTCTTCTTCTTCTTCTTATCTGGCATCACGACCCATTTGAAGAGTCAAAGCCTGCTCTAACAAGGATTGCCATTCCTCCCTATTGCATGCCACTGCCTTCCAATTTCTTATGCCAAGCAGATTTCTGGAGTCGGTAGCCAAACAATCCTCCCAGCGAAGCTTGGGGCGTCCTACTCGCCAAGTTCCATATACTTGCTCCGACATAATTTTTATAGGAATCTCGCCCTGGTTCATCCTTACTTATGACGTGCCCAGCCCAGCGGTGTCGTGCAGATTTGATGTACGTGACGACATTGACATCTTTATAGGTACCACTTAATTCTGCATTAATTCTTCTCCTCCAGGATCCCTGCTCACATACCCCTCCATATATCCTACGGAGTACTTTTCTTTCGAATCTCAGTAGAGCTTCTTCTTGGGCTTTCGTCATCGTCCAACATTCTGAACCGTACGTAAGTACAGGTCTAATAAGCGTCTTGTACATTCTAGTTTTGGACAATATGATAGATATGAAGATGATAGAGAATATGATAGACAATATGCTGCTCCTTATGTGTTTTGGAGCGCAAAGTATGTGCGGTTCGCAGAAAGAATGCGCCTCTCTATTTCTTCTTGTTATTTTGGTGGTTCACTTGGGATCCTAAGTAGATAAATTATTTTACCCTTTCGATTCGGTGTGAACCCAGCGTAACATATGTATCTACACCTTTCTCTGGAGGTTGGGTACTCATGTATTTCGTTTTATCGAAATTAATCTTTAGTCCCAAGCATCTCGCCGACTTTTCCAGTGTATCTTCTTTATTAGTAAAGCAGAAATATGTAAATTCCGTAGTATTGTATTGATAGTTTTATATATATAATTCTTGAATTTGCTTGAAGATTCGATTTATGTTTTCTGTTAAAGGTCTATTTAAGTTATCCTAATTTGTCTTTGATTTTTTTTCATTGTCGAAGAGGTAATTGTAGAAGCAGTAGGTTTCAAATTAATTTTCCACCCTACAATACCTTTAAGGTAATACTGGTGTTCGGCAAACACGTTTTAGAACAGCTTTATGATGTGCATGGGCATGCTGTATTTGCATAACATACCACAGCTAAAATCGATCATTTTTTATTAGCAGTGCAAAGAGCTTCATACTATACACTTTACATTATTCTTCAGCTATCGTCATATTTTTTTATTCTTCTGTTCGGTGACCTGTTACCAAAGGGAACTGTTGCTTCTTTCCACCAGCAAACAAAATTGAAATATTAACAGTTGAGAAATAGTAAGGTTCATTTGAAAGAATGAAAGTGGTTTGTTTTTGTTGTTTATTTGTTTGTTTGTTTGTTTAACGTCACTTTATGCCACTAAGACTAATCGGACGGTGCTACAGTGGGGGTCCTAAATTTTGCCTATCCAGGTATAATTAGGATAGGGATCTTTATCGAGTACCTGACATCATACAGGCTCGGGAGTTTATTTCTTTAACGTTATTTTATGCTGTTAAGGCTAATCGGACGATGCTACAATGGGAGTCCTAATTTTTCCTATCCAGGTATAATTAGGATAGGGATCTTTTACGAGTACCTGACATCGTATAAGCTCGGGACCTCCATTTTACGTCCTATCCGAGGTACGGCATAGCCAAAGATTTTTTACTCCCTTTAAAAAATCCTAGGGCCACCGCGGGACGCGAACCTACCACCTTTAGTACTGAAGGTTGCTATGCTAACAACCATACCATTGAACCCCCGAAATTGGTTTGTTATGATTAATCTTTGTTGACTACATGAATGCCAAAAAGTTAAAGCTAGTACAGCTAAAGAGTTTCATTTGAAAAATCCGCTGTTACACAAATATTTTACAAATACAGCCTAACTTCCAAAAATAAATTATTGAAGATTTTACTACTAGGTTTTGTGCAATTTAACAGCACGAAAATTGAGTACCTAACTGGGAAACGACTGGAGTAAACACGAGAACATAAAGTAGAACTACGGAGCGATCCGCATAGGTCGCCGGCTAAAACAGGGTCGCAATGAAACTTTAATCTTTCATCTGGTGTTCGGGTTTTGTTGCGGCAGTAGCTGGAGAGGGGAAGTGGTCCCCTAGGTGGTGGGATTGCCTCAGGAACGCAGGCCTACTGGGCTTATTCCAACTCCCAATTAGTTCCGAATAAACCATCAGCCTTGTTTTCTAATGGGAAAGGTAGGCACCCTATTGAAAGTGCAGGCAGGCAGCAAAGTTTACAGAGAAGTTCATTTTTCATTATTTGAATAATGAATCGAAAATATTAGTAATGTGCAAGGCCTGGATAAATATGCTACTAAAACCATCGAAACACCTCATATAATATGCACTAAACAGTATGAAAGCATTCAGTATAACATGTATTAAAAATTTAAGAAATTTGTAGTTTAAAAAGAATCAAATAGTTTAATTGTTTACAATGATCACATTTTGAAGCATAACTACTTACTTAGGGATATAAAAAAAAATTCGATATCTTAGTCAATGATTCTCTTGGCTCATGTCATCACATAAGAGGGCTTAGAGTGTCTCCCTGCTTTACTCCTATATAAAAATGGAAAGGGAGTGATATTAGACCATTAAGTCTTTACCCCTTTGGATCTTGGTATGCGGATTTGATTGCGCTCACAAGGTTTGCGCACTTTTCTTGAAATCAGTGCATCGCAAATCTCCTGCCTTGGTACTGAGTCCAAAGCTGCTCTAAAGTCAAGAAATCCCAGGTAGACCCATTAAATGCTTGCAAATGCTCTTTTAAAAGATATGGGATCTCAAGATGCTGCCACGAGAATGGGAAAACATCATAATCACCATACACAAGAAAGGCAACCAAAGTGAATGTTTACAAGATATACACTAGGATTTTAGATCAACGACTGCGGGCTATAGTAGAACAGGATATTAAAGAGGAGCAAGCAGCTTTTAGACCGGGAAGACACATCACATTTTCTCCCTAAGGATGATCATCGAAAAAGCATGAGATCTTGGAAAGGCAGTCTCTCCACCAATATCTGTATTCCTCAGTTACAATCTCCATTTTTTTTTTATACAAATTCTCATATTTTTTTCTATTTACTAATTTATTTTAGAACATATGAGGAGGCGTCAAACAAAACAAAGTATTCTACCATTACATTTGTATGTAATTATAAACGGGACTTGGAAGACAAAGAGACAGGCAGAAGGATGGGGGAGATGGCTCAATACTAAATGAGATTTGCAGAGGAACACAATGCCTCCTTGATAAAACATTCCATTAACCTCCAATAGGCTCTTTCCGATCGGCTGGCTCCAACACTCATTACTCTACTCTAAATTGGTGGGGAGGGGGTGCAGTGTGATAATAGGGGAAACACCAACTTGGAATTTCAGAGATAGCCCTCTTTCAGAGCCTCCTCTTGCAGGATTAATGCGATAATGTTTCAACATATTAAGCCTGTCTACAACATTCAAGATAAGTATAATTTATAAATCCTTAAAATATAATTAAAAAAAAAACCATTATTGTTATTATATATCAAGTCATTTAAGTACAATAGATAAAATTGATACGGACAGGATTGTTCTTTTTTAATTTATTTTATTTTATTATTTATGTTGTTTTAAAAGAGATAATATATAGAAAAGATTTTTCTTAAATAAAGTGAAAATTTTTTTTAACTATAGTGACATATATATATATACTTATAAAAGTAAACCTTCGGTAGATAAAATGGATGGCATTTAGCAGATAGGAAGCACCCTTATTGCACACGTTTTTTGCAACGCCTAGTAAAAATTAACACTCTTCGGAGTCCTGAAACTTTTGGAAAAGAATATGCTCTTTTTCATTTATAGACATAATTTTGCTGTTATTTTAAGTTTCATCAGTCCCAAAATTATGCTATATCAAGACATTGTATCAGAAATTCATTTTAACCTTCCGGTGGGCACGCATCTATTCCAAACACCAAGTGTTCGCGCGTTACGCTTCAAAACGCCAATTATTTTAGGTTGTTATTAATTGGTTTATTCTCTGTTATGTACATTATAAATTCGATACTTTGTATAACATCACTGATATATAGGTATTTATTTCTTAATGTGTAACCATTTTAATTGTTTTCTATTGGCTTTGAATTAATTTTGAAAGGGAAATAAGAATTTGTATTTTTTCTATATTCCGTATATGGGAGCACATCTTTAAAAAGAAATATATATATGTTTTAATTTAATATTTTTTATCTAAGAATAAAAAAAAGGTTTAAAAGTTAGGTAACCTTTATAATATAAAGAAAGATTAAAAAAAAAAAAAAAAAAATACGAGAATAAAATATAACGTGATTATCTGCGGGTTCTGCAAAAATTTTAATCAATATGACGAAATGCCAGGGCTTCAGAGTCTCAGTGGCTGGCAGGAAGGTAGTAGAAGAAGCAGAATAAGGACCAGAGAAAGAAATGCGACCACCTTAACATCCGGCGCCCTTTGAGAGGTTTTGACAGGCTAAAAATTGAGTCTGGCGCACTCCGTTTAACTTGTAGGTTAAATCGAGCTTCTGTGGTTTGATTTATTTTTTAAGACCATTATTATATAGTTTTTTAAAATTAAATTTAAATTAATACATAAACTAAGAGATGATTCTTTAAACAAAAATTAGATGCGACATCTAATTCATTTTTGCAAAATATGTGCATTGATCCACTTTATGCTAATTCCTTCGTAATAATTGCCATAATTATTTATTAAAATATAAACGAGAAATAATAATATTTTGACACCTAGCCACCTTATTTTTAAGATCTATGTTTTTTAAATGATCTGTTAAAAACAACATGGTTAAGATATAGGAAAATAAGTAGGGCGTTTATTGTGAAAGGAAAGGAATCTGGATCTGAAAACTCAGCATCACCAAAATCAACTCAGCATTACAATTACAAATAGGTATTATTAAGGTGGGATTTCGCATGTAGCAATTGCGACTGCAACCCGCTGACGCGATTCTATTGCGACTGGCCGCAGCAACAAGTCGCTGAAGGTGCACAGTTTCGCTCGAGCGACTACGACTGCGAGCTAAACTGTGCTACGACTCATGTTTAATATGGATTTACTTTTGAGATCACCATTCACCGGACAGGTCGTCAATGCTAGAAAGTGATCTGAAAATGAGGTCGATATTAAATATTGAAATAACATAAATGGGTGATTCACAAATCACAAATTTCTGTCGGCAGAAGGGAAAGAGTTCTTAAAACTCCTCGGGCGCAACTTCGAGGGGCAATTATCTGGAGAACAATTGGCAATCACACTACGTAAATGACTCCTGCTATGAAAATGAGGAAACGCAGTTTTTAGAACCCAAGCATATCCGGAGTATTTTCTTCTTAAAAAAATAATTACCTTGAAAGAGGAAAATTTCGCCAAGAATTTGCCCATGAAATATCAATATGTTTGGCAAGAAAGTCGATTATATCAATATATATATATTTCTCATTCAATAAAGCAATAAAATAAACATTAATTTTTTTAATTGAATTACATAATTAATGAGTCGCATAGGTAAGTGAATTACATAGTTTTCCTAGTTATGTGTTGTGGATTTGCCAATACAGTCGCTGCAGGCTTCCATCAGCATAGTTTACATTACCATCAACAATATAGTATTGTAAATTACTATTTCAATTTTTGGAGCATATATTATTACATATATATATATTATTACCTCATTTTCCTACTTAGATCTCAGGAACGATTTAAAAAAAAGGGAAGGAGCTTGCTAGAAAACATAAGTGTGAATAATGTACGTTTTATTGACATTTTTCTGTAACAATGTTGCATTTCAAAGATATTTTTTAATTTTTTAATTAAGGCAGCTACAGAAATGGTATTATATGATTAATCCTTGCAGAAGATGAATGTTAAGTAGTGAAATACTACTCTGCAAAGTTTAAATAATTTCGTATGGTTCCATTACGCCCCGCTTTGGTACTTAGAACTAAGTTCCAGTAACAGGATACAATGTGCAACAGTAAGACGATAGTCACTTATTACCTCTTATCTATTTCTGATTCTAAAGTTACCCAAGGTATGCGCTAGAGATAGGAGTAGACTATTTCAGTAATAACTGAACGTTGCTCGTCTTGAGATAAAATTTTTTTTTAACCATTTCAGAATCCTACTTGATATCAAATTTTAAATTAGTTAAATCAATGAAACCCTACGTTGTAGGTGTAAGAGAATAATATTAGTAGTTTTTTACGGATGAATTAATGAATCCTATATTGATTTCAGTTCCGCTAATTATAACTTGTTCAATTAACAATTATATCCACATTTTAAATATCGAAATGAATGGTCATCGAGGGGGTACAGATACCAAAATTATTTTTTTAACTTTATTTAATAAGGTAGTATATTTTCCTTTTCCGGCTCTAAGGAGGGTTATGA
Source organism: Aelia acuminata (assembly GCA_911387785.2). Lineage (NCBI taxonomy): Eukaryota > Metazoa > Arthropoda > Insecta > Hemiptera > Pentatomidae > Aelia > Aelia acuminata. Next base: position 147,972,260 of record OU426979.1, on the reverse strand, counting down.
AGAATGATAAATTCAATAAGACGAATTTTACTTTCAATTCAAACATTCTTACGATTAACAATTAACAGTGTAAATAATAGCCCCTAAAAAATGTGGATTGCTATGAGATACATTTTATTTTACGGTAATTTCCACAGCATATTTACGATTTTTTAGTCCCGAAAATCAGTCGTTTCTTTGGACAAAGTGTTTCACATTGTAATGTAAACTTAGACGTGACAAGTTTTACAGTCCTTGAGTTTCGTACAGGTGATAAGGTAATGAGGTTTCGCATTATTTTCGATAAAGTTCACTAACTATGTGAAGCCTACAGTTCTGTGAGGAGGTGGGTCTCCTCTACAACATTTCACTACTTTTCTCTATCGTCTACTTTAAACCTCCAGTTTCCCACTTTAATTTTGCGGAGTTTTGCCTCTAGATGATCCATACATCTCAGTCATTGCCATTCTTTCGTTCTCCTGAGCCTCCTTCCGGATCCTGCTTTCGTATATGTGAATATAAATTACGCTAATTTTTAATTATGCTAACTGTAACTTGTTAATTTAATAATGTAATAATGATAACCTGTTATTTATTTGAGGCCAAAACAGATGTAGGTAAGCTCTTATTTGATCTTTCATTGAAACTTACTTTATTACGTTAATGTTACAAAGTTTCGGCAAATTATGAAATTATCAAGGTAATAATACCTAAAATTACAATATATTTCAAACAATTTTCATCAAATTAAAACCAATAATAAAAAATATATGCTTACCCACCTGCGCCTGTCAAATAGAAAAAATAAAAAATTCAATAATAATCTATCAGTCTTAGCCATTTCACCAAAGGATGCAAGTCAAATGATTATAATAACCAATAAGTATACTGACTGATATACTATTATTAAAATTTTTGATTTTTCTATTTGACAAGGGCAGGTCATATTTAATTACAAAGAATTTTATGGTTTGAAATGTATTGTAATTTTAGGTATTGTTACCTTGATAATGGCGTAATTTAGCACAACGCTGGAACAATAAAGTAATAAAGTGAAATTCAATAAAAGATCAAAGGAGAGCTTAACTGTAATGTAATTAATACATTTCGTGAATAAATTAATATTTATTTAAAGTTGTTATAACAAAATGTAAAACAATGACTAATTTTCAGGTGTACATAAAAGCCTTAATATACTCGAGCTCGGTTTATAATTTATTGTACATTGAATATATGGCGCACAGTGGGAAAATGTTAATAATTTTGGGAAAAATTATAAGGGTCATTTCAAAATTATGGGTTCTTTTCATCTCAATTTTTTTAAATGAAAAAATCTCAATTTACGACATTTTTCCTAAGTGTTACGATATGGGTCCCTTGGCAAGTCATGAATGGATTCACACACCTTAGTGGATATTTTGGGAAAAATAGGATTTCGAAAACTTTGAGAAATGTATCGTTTGTTGGGGGTGAGAAAGAACAGGTAAAAAAAGTTTTAAACTTATATTTAAGTTTAAAAAGAAAAAAAGTGTCACAGATCTATATTTTAAAAGATCTGTTTAAAAGAAGAAAACAAAGTAATTAAAAAAAAAAAAACTGCACCAATTTTTAATAATCTACAATGCTTGGTAAAAAAAATAGGGAGAATCGTCACCAAATTGATGTGGACCTGCCTTACAATGCCCTTCAAAACGTTCTGTATGTACATACCCTTACAACTAGAGTTTTAGAATCTCATCTGACCCCCTAGAAAACTTTTTTTTCCCATTATTTGTTGGAAATGAAGTTGTAGGGAGTGAAGTTTTGAACGTTTTCATGTTTTCAGTTGGATAGGCTACAGATTTTCTCACCTTAAAAATATCTCATACAATGTCTTCATCAACTGATTATCATTAATGGATCAATGTTTTTAATTGATTAACAAAAGTATTGTAGGGAATGAGAAAGTACAAAAATACTGTAAGAAATCCCACCAAGAACAATATTCTTCAAGGAACATGTGTTATTTGATGAAATCAAAATTATGTTAGTCTGACAGCTATGTTGTAGCTCTCTACCCTCAAATTAAGTACACATTTTCCTGGTTTTGAAAGACTATTTAAGAAAATTTGTAGCGCTTGAGAAAAAGCTCTGAGACAAAAATAAAACCCATTAGATGTACGGTTAAAGGATTTTATTTTCATGTTCCTTCCAGGTATTATCTAAAACAGGGTATTGGATGCAAAAATAATTTTTTCAATAATATATCCGTTCAGTTAGTGTAAAATACAAATTGGAGATGCTAGAAACCTAGCCCATTTGATAAGTGTAGCGAGTGAGAATTGACGTGGTTAACAATTTTTCATTGTTTTTGGTCTGTGGGTTTTGGTAAGAATTGTTGAAAATATGCTTAATAACGATTTTATGAGTTATAAAAGAAATCGCGTAATAACAAGACATAACAATATGATATAAAAAAAAAAAGTTTGCTAAATAACAATATGATAAATAATATGGTAAATAAATTATATGATAGAATAACAAAATTGTGATTTTCCTTCATAATATCAACATATTTAGCTCTGATTTTAGGAAAGAACCATCCGTTTAAAAAAAAAATAAGTTTTAGATCAATAATTGAGTTCTGAAACAATCACCACAAAGTTGATAAAAAGGCAAAACAATAAATACATTGCATCGCAGATTAATGAATTCATTAAATTAAATGTGCAATTGTTATTATAAAAAATGTGAGATAACTTGTTGATAGAAATGTAAATAATTATAACATCAAATAAAAAAATGATAATGCTTTATTATTGTTAAAAAATAAATTATGTTTACATTTAATACAAACCAAATTATATTTTAATAACCTAATTAAAGTCAGGAACCTAATTAGAAAGTCGCTCTTGATCAAGTTCAATGGACTTCTTTGTTGTCCAACGTCAAGTAGTGGTAACAAGAGAATCTGATGGCAACTTCAAAATAATTATCATATCATTATTCTTTGAGAGTTAGGTATGTTCCTTTAGTATGAAATTTCTCAGCTGCTTGTACGTCACTACATTACTTCTAAGTACGTCAAACATCATCACTGATGCACAGTTATTGGCAATTGTTACCACGGATATTAATTTAATTTAATATTATGCCGAAAAATTCGTTAAGTTGCACATCCCATGGTTTTTATAGTTTATTTTACCATATATGAGTAAAAATAATATTGTTGAAAATTATTTATGTTGGATTCAATTATTTATACGGCTATTTTAAATATTTATTTTATTTTATTTTGTGATATTAATAAAGTAGTTACCCACAAGAAATTATTGAAATAATATAAAAATATTTTAAATAAGCAAAAAAACAAACAAAAAAACGCAAAATGCGGTACAGGAAAAAGTTCTTATAAAGCAGAATAAAACATTAACAATTGTAACATTGATTCATGACTGGTTATTTTATATTTTTATTATATATATAAAATAATGAAGTTTATCGATTGCAGGCACATTGCTACAATCTATAAACATAACAATGTTCGGTGATTACTAATGCATAAAAAGGTCCAAGCGAGAATTAGTTAGCAAACGAAAAAAAAGAGAATGAAAAAAAATTTACATGTTATAAGGCCATGTTTCATTTTTTCGGCTTATTCCTTATTTGCATAGCAAAGGTAGTCAAACAAGAGAAAGCTACATTGTTGAGTCTCAATATAATGCAACCCGTGTATTTTCTTTTTCTTCTTCCCCATCTTTACAGAATATGCGAATAATACCATATTGTATGGAATAATATTAATAATATTATATTATATGGCTGAAAATATAATCTTGGACTCCCTGGGCATTATCCACTATCACCTATATGGCCACTAATTATGTGTGGATGTTTTGGCTATCAAAGTTCTATCTTTTTTTTTTTTGTTTGTTTGTTTATTTATTAATTGTGAATCTGTTTATATCTATTTACTTATTTGTTTATATATTTGTCTGGTTATTTATCTATTAGCTATTTTTTTTTTGTTCTGTATGCGTGCCATGATAGGACGGGGAGAAAAATTAGAGAGAAGGAGGTTACAGATTTGCTCAATGAGTGATTATATAAACTGTAACAAGGGGAAAAAAAGAAAGAAGAATGAAGGAGTTAAGGGAAAACAAATAAAAATAAAAATAAATAAATAAAATAAAATTAAAATAAATAGTAAATAAAATATTGGGGAAAAAATGTATGATTATATTAACTGTACGTGTATATGCATGAAAAATTAAAATATAATTTTGGTTTAATTAATGTACTAAAGATGTATTGATAAGTATGCTGTGTATTATAGCAACCCAATGTATTTGGGCAGCACTGTTTTATTTAAAAAAAAATATAGCATTTCTCTCCCTCTATTCCTAATCGAACCGCATGTAACAACATTTCCTATGTATTATTTACAATATGTAATTCACGAGCGAGAAATCTTATTATAGGTGCATGTCTCTTTTCTCCCTTATAATTAGATATGTAATTTAAACTTACACATTAAAATTGAATTATAAAAATCGAAGGATGAAAAATCCAAATCTCGATTTTAATATTTTAAATTGCTTAAATATTAAAAAAATGTTATTTTTAAATGTTACCTTTTTCTTTTTTTTTTTTTCTTTCGTTTCTTCATGAACAGTTCCAAAAACGGAACAATAGTTTCTATTATTTTAAAGCCTATTGATGCCTTTACTTCTCACAGGAATAAAACATGTACTACATACACTGTAACGTGAAACAAAACACAAATCATATGGTTTAGAACAGTTTTAGACCTGTTTTTGGAACGAAGTAACAGTTGGAACAGTGTGTTGTGTGTCATAGACATGACAGTTTGTCATATTCAAATGTCACTCTGAGGCTCCTTATATGTGCTTTCCTTTTTCTCTGGACAAATTAAAAAAAAATACTTTATTGATTGAAGCGAAACACCCTACATTTTTTGGCCGAATTTGTACGTTAGTATCAGGTCTTCAACTGGGCTGTTTAAAATCGAAAAAAAATTATGCATTTATTCTTGTTTTGTTTTTTTATTAATAAATCACCATCATGTTTATGAATGTATTTAAGCCCAGGCGGAAGCATTCGTTGTGTATCCTGAGATGGCAAGGAGGGGAAGAATCGAACTATTTAAGCATACACATGTTTATTTATTGGCGTTTAACATAAATAATTCTTTTCAAGAAGTATTTTTTCCTTACTTAATTTACTAATATGATTAAAAGAAATTAACTTTTCAAGACGTATAGTTCTACAAACGGCTCTAAGACTAGTCTGATTCAAAATCGCTGCTTCTTCAGCTTTAATACGAATATCTTCCAATTTTCCTCCGCTAAATCTGTGTAAAACCACTTAAAGGACGCTATAGAGATGATTTATGGAACATATTGACAATCAAATAAAGCAGACGGTGGATATCATAGGAAGGGTAAAGAAGATATTTTATTTGGATCTCCTAAAAAATTGCTTTTTTTTTTAGTTTGACAAGTAATATGTTTTTTTTTTTTTAACCAATTTTCTTCTTGTTAGATTTCCTAGAACTTGTAAATGTAACATTCAATTGTTTTTTCTTATTAGGGGTGGGTATTTAAATGTCGTTTATAAATGTACGCTGCGTAATGCATAAATCTAATATATTTTATGGTATTGCTTATACTATAAAGTATTTCATCCTCTCGGCGTTTTAAGCATGTAAGTAAAAATTAAATTATGTTCGTTAAAATTACAAATACCCTAGATGAGCTAAACTTGTTTTGTTTTTTTAATTCGTTGCCAAAAATGGTGAAAGGTGAAAAATGTCTACCGAGAGACCACCTAATCTGAGCGTCGAGGCTCCCAATGGCAATACCACAATCCCAAGCTAACAGAGCTAGTGGAATGAGTCTGAGCCGGAGTGGATGGGGAGGAGGTGGGAGATTGTTGAAATTAGAAAGGCTGGAACACTGGAGATCTGGAGCCTGTAGCTCGCTGGAATTCCCATTTGGAGCTAGAATCTTGGCGATGCGATGAGTAAGGTATGCCGGTTTTGGAACAACACTTAGCTAGTTACCAAACATCCCTGGACATCACGGAATTTCGCAAGGGAAGTCATAAAATCGGTTATGTGTGAAGGCTGAATCTTCGACAAAGATTTAATAAATGTAAGAAAAAGGTTACTGTAACGATGATTTCATTCTAGATGAATCAAGAATACTTTTTATGAGGTTTTTTTTTTCAATATCTTTCGTTTTTTATTGATTGGTGTAGTAACGAGAAACAAGATCATATCGCACATCGGCAAGACGATTGGTACAACTCTCTTCTGGAACCTAAATTGTTTCTTAGGATAATAACAGATGAAATTTCAACTGCATTCTCAATTTTACTTACACATAGCGACTAGGGATAATAGTCTTTGATGACCAATCTCAACCATTGGCACTCAAGGTAACTCAAAACTAGCCCTCTACCTGCGTTTACACAATCATCCCCTCCATAAAATAATATGATATATTGCGCCTTACGCAAACGGAACCATTGTCATAATGTAGACATCCCTATTTTATTATCGGAACCTAATTGTAGGTAATACTATTGGCATCATATTCTGGCCATTGTAGGTTTTGTCATTCTGAATACAATAGTAGGCATAATGATGTATTTTGATTAATTCTGTTTCATTGAAAAATATTACTAAACTTTTGTTGGAACCGTTTCATTCATGTAATATAGTACGTGACCAGATGTCTGGGAATGATCTAGGCCTTCCCGGGGTGTTCCAATCCTGACTAAATAAAAGAATCGATGGGCACGGGTGTAACTCTTCCCTTGTAAATCGAAGCATAAGCATACTTTTGAGTAACTTTTTGTCTCTGATAGTAACCAATTAGAAACTTTGTTACTAATTTGTGTAGTAATCGTTTCTTTGATATTTTTGTTTTATTATTTTATTTTACGTGAATAAAATTATTTTACACCCACATTGGTACAAAGATTAATGTACCTTTCATTGGTTTCATTTCATACCCAAAAAGATAATAGATTGACAAATATAAATGTAATCTATAAATATATGAAGGAGGCAATGTAGATTTTAAGTGCAATTAAGACAATGTATACTTTTTTTGGTCCCTCATAATTATTGTTTATTTCAATAACTACTAACCAAAACACTTCTTTCTCTTTTTCTTCAAAAAAGTCTTCATTGCTGCATAACTTTTTTAAAAGCTATTCTTCGAGATTCAAAAAAAAAAATATATATATACGATAAAATAATATATATATACTCGTATATATGTATAGTGAACTTCGCACGCAAAGGAGTAAGAAATTTTCCTGGTGTGTACACACCAGATGTTCTTACTTAGCCTGATTAAAGTGGCTATTAATATTTTTTTAAATTATTATTATTTTATTTATTTTGTTTGTTTGTTTAACGTCACTTTATGCCATTAAGGCTAATCGGCTAATCGCTACAGTGGGAGTAATAAATTTGGCCTATCCAGGTATAATTAGGATAGGGATCTTTAACGAGTACCTGACATCGTAGAGGCTCGGGACCTCCATTTTACGACCTATCCGAGGGACGGCATGGCTAAGGATTTTTTACTCCCATTAAAAAAACCTAGGGCCACCGCTGGGCGCGAACCTGCGACCTTAAGTATTGTGGGTTGCCATGCTAACCACTATACCACAGGTGACCCCAATTATTTATTTTACATTTCACCGATCGTAAAGCATACCATTGTTTTCCACAAGTTTCCTTGGCAACTTTTCCGAGCTATCGGTAGTAGATGTTATCTTAAAAGGAAAAGTTCCCACACTCAGCTAATGTCCTATTAAAACTGTCACTTAATCAATTTACATAAAGGCTGCAGGAAGAAAGAGCCACTTCTAGAAATATAAATCAACTGGCTTTTATGCAAATTCATTCTTAAGTAATAAAAACTCTGAAACTATTTTTAAAAACCTCATTTCTTTTTTACAGTCTATTACTATCTGCTTCTGTTCAAAAGAAAGTTTATAATTGACATTTTCCTATCGTGTTTTGAAATTTTATAGTCGTAATTAAGGAATAATGGATATTAAATTACTTATTGGAGGCATAAAACAAAACATTGTGTTTCAACACCCAACACGTCGTACATTATCGCGTGGAAAGGGAAGGTTGACAAGAAAAAATTAAAAATTAAAGAAACTGTAAAGTCAGTTCTGCCGGAGTGCGGTGGTTGACAAAAATAAGGTTTCTAAAATAAATTGTAAATAAATCAAGAAAATATATTAATAATCAATGCAAATACAAAATAAAAGATAGATAAAAGTTTCCAGATAAATTTTAATATGATAATGAAAAGAAGTATAAATTAAAATTGTTCCATAAGAGATTTAACCTTAACAACAAAAAATGAACATGTGACAAAATTATAGGATACTAATTCTTTATAATTAAATTAACGTTAAGCTAACTTCAATGCTGTAATAATTTAACATTTTTGTTAACTAAAAGTTTTAATTAATAGTCCTAGTATAACTATTTTAGATATGAAACACAAATCATGCCTTTTTTTGGAATCGTTATTATAACGATTTTATAAACTTAATTTTATGCGCATAAAATAATAAAGTTTTTAATTAATCCAATCTTAAATTGTGGCTGACCACCAATTTTAAATTATTTTTAAATAATTTATTTTTTGAAGAGAAAAGATTCGGCTCCTCGCATGTAACGCAGGAGACCCGGGTTCGACTCCCGGCGGAGCCGAATCTTTTCTCTTCAAAAAATAAATTATTTAATAATAAAGTTTTTATTATGTTGATGTTCGTACGAACCATTAGCGCAGATGGCGATGATAAAATGTTATATCAATCTTTCCGTCCTCGGTGTCTTCAAATTCAGGGAGAAGTCCAATTCAATTAAAGTCTTGTACTCGTTAGAGCGAAGAAAAAAAGCGCCGGCCGGCTGTTATCACTGAGCTGAACTCAACTGAGATTTTTTAAGTAAAAACAATAGAAAAACATATGGTTGATTGTTCACTGACGCACATTCAAAAGAATAACATTTGTTCTTGTTAATAGAGCTATGATGTTGTAATTGTATAAATTGAAAATAAAAAAATCTTTTACATGATAAATTTAAATGAAACATTACAAAAAAAAATGTAAACTTAAAAATAAACCCAATTGATCAACTAATTAAAATATGCGGTTCGGGCCGAACACAATGAGTTGTAAATAAAAAATGTATCTATATTTAACAGATCTCATAGTAAGTTTTCTTGTTGTGAAGTTTCTAAAAGTCCTAATATCAAGCAACTAATATGAAAAAAAAACTAATATTCTACAGTGACATGACAAAAGTATTAGGGATATGATAAAAAGGCCAGCCGTAATCTATAACCTGTTATATCTTATATATGTTACCTGTTATATGTTAGGGCCGGGATAGCCGAGCGTATTCGAGCGCGACCCGCTTTAGCACGCACGAGCCGATTCGAATCCGCCCTGTGATGGTTGACTTTTATTTCGTGGAGGCCCCACGGAATAAATCTCAACTTACCCACCATGGTTAGAATATGTTGGTTACACCTGTAGAGTAACCCCCCGTATGACACACATGGCCAGATAGGGGTACCGAACAAAAAAAAAATGTTATTAAAATACCGGCTATTTTATTATATCGGATATTTATTTACATCCCTAATTCATCTTCCGATGGTCTTCCCTGTGCCTGTCCTCATCATCTTCCTCGGGCTCCTATGTAAAAGTGGGCCTGACCCATAGCTTTTGTTCATTCATTAATGAATGTTTTGAACCAGGAAAATTTTACTCAGTAACTGCCTTATGAAATTAATTTTCAGTAAGGGTCTAGATCCCTCTTATTTTGGTTATAAGCGGTTTAATTGTGAAAATTCCAAATCCGGTAAACACCTTAGAGGGTTTTTACATAAGGGGATTCTTCAAAGTTTAATACCCCCCCCCCCCCTTTGAAAAGGTGTCTTCATGATCACCCTTCGGTCAACTCCTTAATTCAATAATCACCCTTTATATACAAATAAACGGTTACATACATCGGTTGAAACCCCTCCATTCATACAAAGCACTCAATATGCACTTTTAATCACTAATCGCTAATTTAACTATAGGTGAATTTCCAAAACGTAGGCAAATCATATAATTATATAATGTCTTTTTTTAATTTTTAGTTTAATTACCACAGTTGAGTTATTTCAGTAATGATAACTCATGCCATCTATAATAACTTAAAAGTAAAATTGTGGTAAGAAAGCAAATTAAATAACTTAATATACTAGGTACACTACCTATATACCTTTTATAATTTACATGCGTCATTATATCTAACACTATGAATGTTTTTCGAAAAAAAAAAAATGGAAATAAGTAACTAATCTAATATCGTAACAAATTGAAGTTGATTTCATACTAAAAACACCAATTGGTCTAGAGTTACATCTAGTTATTAAATCCATAACCAAGCAACTATACAAGTAAATAAGTCCTCTAAGACCATATGGTTGGTGACCTGCTTACACTTCCATTGGTCGAAGACTCTTTATCTTAACACGAAAAGATTAAGTTATAAGCTTGTTGCTGTGGAACAGACTACCCTTTTTTCGTTTCTTCCTACTTCCTACTTCATAAATCGAATCAGTATGTCTTTTCTTTATCACAAATGACCCACTTCTGATCTCATCTAGCTTGTTTCTGTTCCATTGTTTGTTGTTTGCTACATACACTGTTATCTTCTTGAATTTCATAATCCCTTCTGTTCTTGTCTATCCCATCCTTATTATGTTCGAAACTTTTTTCTGATTTTTTGAAAGCTTCTGCTGTATCCTCTTCTAAATTATTTTCTTGTTTTAATTGAGAAGGTACGATTTCCGTCGTCGAGCAAAATAAAAGATATGCTGGAATGAATTTGGTTTTACTATGTACTGTATTATTATATTCATCTAAAAACTGTTCAGCAATCTTTGTCCAACGTGTATTGTTTGTATCTTCATTTAATTTACACTGAATCCTATTCACCAACGTATGGTTCTATCATTCGTTTAATCCGCTGGATTGAGGTAGTCAACTGAGGTATAAACAAATTGAATTACATTTTGTTTTATATATATTTTTTTTTTTAATTTCAATGAATTTAATGCTGCCTATTGGTCGAAAAAAAAAAAAAAACATTCTTATTTCATAATCATTTGTCAACGGGTTTATTAATTTAATAAACCTCTTATCATGAAGCCAAGATAAAATCATGGAGATTTAGTTTTCTGGAAGTTGAATCCACGCGTAAATGATCCACTAGCAAACGCGTATATTGCTGAGTGAAAACGCAACCGATGAAGCCCCATGGTGTCAATTGACACAATTTAAAAGGGATGCTTTGCCGGTCTTAATTTTGATAGTAGACCTATAGCCCGGCCTGACCTAGTTTTGGTTTTTTCTACAGATTACAGATTAAGAATATAATACATCTAACACAATCTGGAGACATCAGAATTCGTTTTATTATAACACAACACTTCTTAAAATCTCGTAACGTTTGGCTTGATTTTTTATTTGGGCAACTTTGGGAATCAGTCCCATTTGAAAGAAGAGGTCTTGGAACAATCCATCTTGGATCAAATATGTAAAGAATATATTTATAAAATAATCAGTATAAAGACAATATCATGTTTCTGTATTATATCTTGTTTCCGGGCGGAGAAGATATAACGATGTATGCGGAAGTGTTTTAATTATCAGGGAGGAAACATGTAGCAGAACGTTCATTAAACCCTTTCCCATACACACTCTATCATTAACGTTACAGGTAGAGTTCGCGAATGGTATCACATACAACATATCAAGTTACAAGTTGCAATATATAATCTGTTGAAAGGAGTTTCCGCCGACAATATAATTATTATTATCTACAATATCAAATTATTGTATTGAAGATAAGACTTGCATTGGTTACAGAAGGGAACCTAAAAAAGTTATTATATATTGAATAGATATAAATCAATATTGGATTCTTTTCCAGAAGTGACTTACTTTTAATTTACTTTAAGAAATGTGTGGCATGGGGTGAATAAGAATAAGGAAACAAATCTTGATGAATTTGAACTCCACATTTAATTTTATGGTGCTACTTCTGAAGAGTGGCTCATGGGCGTAGCCTGTTTTGAGAGGATAAGTGACCGATTCGTTATCGAACTCCCATCGCGTTTTTTTCCGGTAAAAAATGGCCTTATAGATTATTAATAGATCTTATCTGTGAGTAGGGCATTCTTCAATCACGTGTTTTGCACTGATCGGTGTGTTGCATGTATAACATATTGGTGGTGGTCTCCTTTTGATGAGATACTCATGAGTAAAACTTGTGTGTCCGATCCGCAGGCGCGCCAGGTAAAGATATTGGTAAAGATATTTTTTCAAACTTTAACTTTGATCTACCCGAATTGGGAAAAATGTCACTTAGACCCTTTCCCTCAATGTTCCACACATGTAAATATAACATAATATTATTTTTTTTATTGTATTTTTCCATGCGAAAATGTTTTTGAATTGCTTGGGGATATTGATCGTAAGCTTCATTTTAATTTAGCTGTGATCTTATTATTCAAATTTATTAATTTGAAAGATGCTAATAATGGACTGTGTTGGAATGAATAATGGAGATTCATTATCAGTATTACGATTATTTTGTATCTATTCACTCATGTAACTAATACATTGTTAATATTTCTGATAATTATCTCTCGTTGAAAGTCGTGAGCCTGTAGGGCACCGAAAGTACAAATTGTATAGTGTTTTTAAAAATGAACAATGTATCATTCGCTTTTAGTAAAGAAGCTAAATTCATGTCTCTAAATTTTATCTATTCATTTAAATTTTTTAATAATATTCCCTTGCTGAAAACAAACATCCCGTCCCGTGAAGACCCCGAAGGTGGTGGCCAAGTTCGTTTTTTTTTAATGCCTTTTGCATAAATGTTGCTAATATATAGATAAATTTTAATGCAATTTAAAATATAAGAAACATACAAAACCTAAAACATCTCCAATATTAAAAATATGTGCTATAATATTCAGAAGAATAAAACCCTTATCCTAATGAAAAGTAATCAGGCTATAGATAGGCTCTGTTCCGTAAAATCATTAGGGCTGGTATCCAGCACCTAAGCACCCCATGAATTTACCAACAGAGTCAATATGAGACCCCCTTTTGAAGTGGTTTTTCGACCCAGAACCTTATTTTCTAATTAGTAACTCGATACCCGGATCAAAATGAACCCTATTGCGGTCCCTAGCGGACCAGAGTTGGGGGGCGAAGGGCAATCAAGTTATTGCTCGATAATCCAGCGAGCCGTGGAGAACGTTCTCAAACAGGGTTTTCATACATTTACTATAAGCCCAGGTTCAGGTTTACATGTAGTCCACCGCAAACATAGCTGGGAACTTTAATATGCTCTGATTCAGATTAACGGAGGTGTGTGCTTATACGTTGCCGGTAATGGTGATATGATTCCAAGGTGTAAAATCTAAATTAAATATTCAAATGTTTGCAATTAAGTCCATAATGAGATAAAATTTTTATAATTTTAATTGATAGAGAAGATTATTTTATAATAATATGGCAAATTACCTCTGATTTAGCTTATTGTGTTTTTTTTATTTTATAATCATAATAGTAGTAGACATAAACAAGTCGATAAGTAGCATTTAGATATTTATACAATTTTAGTAGAAGAAACGAGATTCCCACGGCCGCGAATCGCACCCAGGTCTATTCATCTCATCATACATTTGTTGCAGCGCTCTTACCACTGAGCTAATCGTGGGGACAATTCCAGCTGTGCCGACACTTTCTCTTCAGCGATACTACCCCCTTGGAGGGATCAGAGATCCCCCTTCCCTAAAATTATTTAAGAATGCATACAAATAGGTTTTTTTTTTTTCATTTATATCATTTATTTATATAATGAACATTCTATGTACCTATTATTTTCTCCTATAATTCTTGCAGATGTTTCGGGATCTTACTACATCTGTATGCCCTGCTATTTTATATTTTTTAGTTTTTTTATTTTTCATCTAATTTTAAAATTTCAATTATCCCTCAAATTTTACTACAACTTTAATATACGTAAAGTTCTTGTAATATATTATGTAGTATGACTTTTAGGCAATTATACAGCTTTTAATATTTTTTAGCTGTTGTTGATAGGCTTTGAAATAAAAACTGACGTCATGATTAAACTAATAATAAATAAAAACCGACGTCACTATTTACCTAATAATAATGAATAAAACCACTGTACCATAACAACCCAGGAAAAGTCTTGGGTGCAGTACTGTTTAACTGTGACTTTTAAAAAGTAGGAGTAGCCACATATTAGTGGGCAACTATACGTTTTATATCCTGCAGATTATTATTAAGTAATATGTATCTAATTTACTTGTTTTTGACGATACTGAATGATGTTCAGGGCGGGCGTGCCTTAAGACGTAGAGTAATGCACATTGTGATGCAGTTTATGCAGGGTGGTGCAGAAGCACATTTAATGATTATTAGAATATTATAATACCTGATATATAATGATTGAAATTAATTGAAAATTTAATGATTATTATATTATTTTATATAAATAGTAATCTAAATATAGGCACATATAAACTAAAACATGCTAAAAATGATTTCATGACTATGATTCTTAGTATTTAATAGTTTAATCATAATGAGTCACTTAATGTGTTTTTCAAACATTATTAGACTACTATATTATATATTTACTTTTATTATTATATAACTATACGGACAGATTTCCCTCCTACAAGGCATTATGAACATCTATGATGATATCTACGATAGTTTAAAAATAAGTGATTTTTTTTTTCTCAAAATAAATTAAGGTTAAAAAAAATTTCCAAAGAATATGTTAAATTTTATGTCAAATGCCATTATTGAAAATAGAATAACCATTTTTAAGTAAAATTAATGTTTATACAACAGTCAATACCTGTTCGGTTGGTCAATATCGGTTGGATCGCGATTGAAATGGAAAACATAACAATTAATTTGGAATATATTAAAACGGACTTGGAAAAAGTTTCAATAAACTTGGAAACAATATTTAACCTCTAAATGAAATGTTAAAACATACTTAGCAGGTTTTTTTTTTTTTTCAAAGCTACGTGATTGAATACCAAATAATTTTGAATCAGAATATTCAAATAGACGGTTAATGAAGAGTATTATGAAGCTAACTAATTTCTGTTAAACGAAAAAAAAAAAAAAAATGTATTCTGTTTTAAAGGCGATAAAGGAGAATTGAAGCTATGCAAATACGGTAGCCTACCAACCATCCCGGAAGACGCTCCCTTCTCTTCATCCCAAGGGAGACAAACTGTTCACTATTGAGGCGATATACTGAGTGGAATTTCGGGAGGGGAGAATTTCGGGTAAGAGATGCTAATTCGATGGCTAATCCTAAACATTGCCTGGAGGCCTGGTGGGTGGCTATCTTCCCCGCACTAATTTAGCTGAATATTCATGGTAGTCTCCCTTCCCCTCCCTCCCTGCTCCTGCCCTTGATCCCAAATTAAATTGAAGGATTTAAGAGGAATCGTTGTGTCCTCATCCCGGTTGCTAATAGATTCCTGGACAGATTGCCCTCTCAGAATTAAGGGGATAATCCCCTGAACCGCCGGTCAGCTGCAGGCTTAGGAAATGGAAGTTTGAGAGGTCCTTGACCGTTGGAAGGGATTTGGATTTTATGAATAACCAAGAAGTACCTTAGTGAAGTAGTTTTGAGAGATATGAGGAAAGTTTGATTGTACCGATGTAAATTCAATAATGGAGCTTAACTAGCTAACCTAATCGCTCGGAGATTAAAACTTCTATGAAAGACCTTACCAGAACTTATCTGTGTGATAATCTTACGAATTTGGGTGAGAAGAAAAAATAGGAACGGTGATATTTTTATATTAACTTATTAGCTTCACTGTCGCAGTTTTAAGAAAATTATTAAATAGTTGGCAAAAGGCAAAGTATTATCCAGCAGCGAACCGTCGCAGGAATTCAGAATAAGAAAGCTCTCATCCAGCTTCTTTTCACACGCCTCCTATAAGTCATTCATACACATTTAGGCATGTCGTTTATAATGAAAGTTGGAATAAAGAGTTCGGATATGTTTTTTTGTTGTATTGCAGTAGATTACTTACTATGAATGTTCCTTAGGTACCAAAGAGTATCTGTTATATTTCATAAAATTTTGTACTTATTGTAAGTGCGTACTTTTTTGGTGATTTTTTTTCGGTCGTTTGTTTAGGATCCAAACAATGCAAATAAGAATTGGAATTGATTTTTTTTATAGGGTTTTTAAATATATTTATTATTTTTATCTATTTCAATATTTTTAATAAGGATAAATTAAGAATTTACAAGCGATAGATTGCCTTCCATTTTGCAAATCCTGCCACGAAACATATTTGGCCATTTGATTTAGTAAGAAGAACTGCACTAGAGTAAGGGAAGAATAAGCAATTACGTATTCTCAATTTCACATAATATAGAGAAATTTCTGATTGTGAGTTAAAATTATATGACACACTAAATACCGGGTTCCTGATTTGAACTACAAGGAAGAACGATTTCGTTTGCGTGTTCTACACCATCTTAATAAATAAAACACTGATCTTTTCTCAATGAGATAACCGTTATTATATACCTGAATGAATCGAATGTATCCATATATTAAGTAATCAATGATTATTGAGTTCATAGCAAAATAAAATTTTATATTCTACAAGGCAGATTCCGAAACTTTATAAATGTATGCTTGTTCTTCCCGGAAATTAAATGTATATGATTACAATTACATTATTTTCTAAAAATAAAGAGAAGGACTAAGTGAGTAACTTTATTGCATAGCAATAATTGACACATAAAACATAATTTTTTTGATGACGAATACCTTTATTAATTCAAAAATCAATTCATTTTTTTTTTTTTTAATTCATATTGTTTACGAAAATCGTTACAGATCGTTTCAAATTCTCAAAAATAATAACCTTAGCAACAAAATTTCTTTTTTCTTTTTCAGCTCTACCTTCAATCAGTTTCTGATTTTAATGAGTAATAGGATAGTTTTACAGTTAAAAAAAAATCTGAAGATGAGCCGTCCGTGGAATGATGACTGTCTATTCTATCTCTATAGACCTCTCAATTTATCATTAAGATCATATGGATATTTCATTATTTTAACAATGAGAATATTCACGTAATTTATATTTATTTTTTAACCGACTTCGAAAGAGGAAACCAATTCGATACGTATGTGCCTTTTTTTTTTTCTATGTATGTCCACCGATTACTGCGAGATGGATGGACCAATAGGGACGAAACCTTTTGCATCTTGTAGAGTATTTTCCCAAGGTGGTCCCATTAAATCCATTTTTAAGTTCTTAATTTATTTAAGAAGTTATTAGGAAAAAATATGAAAATAATTATTTAATTATCGCTCAAATTATTTACTTATTTGAAAAACATATGGCATATACATATATCACAAGGTATGATCCAACAAACTATTAAAACACGTTTATAACTAACAAACCGACCATGTACTATCACCGCTTTTTTAATTCTAAATTTGATTGGCTGATTTTAAGCAATGCTCAATCATGTTTTAATGGTCGATGAATCGGTCGAATGATTGGGAATACCAACCAATCAAATTCACAATTAAAAGAGTGGGGGAGAACATGAGCAGGTTGTTTGCCGTGGTTTAAGTGCTTGTTGCAACGTGGTTTAAGGTACACATAACCTTATCTAAAGTTTCAACAATAGATTTTAATAAAGATATACAGGGTGTTTCGGAATTGCACGGCACTATTTTAGGTACGTGTTCTCTAACACAAAATAAACAAAAAAGTTCATATTAACATGTATCTCAAACTCATTTATTAAACAGATATCAAAGGTTAAAGATTTATTATTACTATTTATTTATTAATAATAATAATCACATGGTGGATACTGAATTTAAAATTATTAATTTTTTCTCTCCGTTTTTAAAATCGTTTTTGCAAAGGAAATTGAAGTGATTTTTGAATATAATCGCGAGAGGAAGTTCTGGGAAGTCGCCAACTGCGGTAGAATCAAAAAGCTGATCTTCAAAGTGACAGATTTAAAAATGAGCAAGTAGTAAGATAGAGGTTGAATAATAAGAGGAACCAACGAGGTAAATACCTAGTTTAGAGTTCATACGTTTATTTGGTTCACTAAAAATGCATACCCAATAGTATATCGTAAGAGAAATAAAGAAATATGAGGTCAAATGTTTCCAAAAAAGTTATTACCGGCCAAAAGGTATGGGTTCTGAGATCTAGGGGCTCTATTCAGGAAGCAGTTGTAACCTCTGTGATGTCTGTAGCGGCCACGGGAGGCGGGGATAAGGAATTAGTCCAGGTAGAGTGGCTAGGCGAAGAAGGTAAGGTATTGGGTAAAACAGTATCAATCGATGATGTAATTCTAAAGATACCCAAGATTCTAAATCCGTCAAGAATTACAAATGACCAATTAAACGATCAGGAACCGGGCTGTTCCTCTAGAACTACTGATAAAACATGTCCCATATGTAGTCTAAGTTACAAGGGTGATAGGGGCCTCGGAACCCACATTGCTAAGAAACACCCTCTAGAGGCTAATGACAATAAGCTTAGAAGATTAGTTAACATTGAGGGTACGCGTAACGAGAATGGAAAAGACGAGAGTGATGGGGTAAAGAATGAAGTAAGTGGATGGTCGGCTACCTTTAAAGTTTTTCTACAAAGAAATGAGTTTGATAAAGCGGACTTTGACAGAGAAGTGGGCAACTTCCTTAGCTTCTTAAAGGGCATCAATGCTGAATTGCCCGGACCACAACACCCTGCCGTCAAATTCTTCAAAATGAGGAAAAAAAACAAAACCGTTATAGCCGAAAAGGGCGTGGGAAAAGTTTCAAATCCACAGAGAGCGAACAAGGCGAACAGGAACCGCAGGCAACAGCAATATCAGTATGAAGTGGCTCAGTACAATTATTATAACAGGCGGAAGAAAGTTGTTCAAAATATAATGAACGCCGATGCTCCTAAACAGTGCCCGTTAAAAATAGCTGAAATCGAAAATCACTATAGAAATCTTTTCGAAAGGAAAAATTCCTACAAACGTACCGATTATGAAAAATGTGCCCCGAACCCAAATTTAATATCCATCGGCATCCAATCGTTTAAAAAAGCGATTAAATCGGCATCACTAGATACATCTCCGGGTCCAGATGGAGTTCTGATCCGTACAATAAAATACTTTGACGTATCTCATGTCATTAAGACTATTGCGGAGATCATGCTGAAGAATGTGTATGTTCCAGAACTTTTACGTCAAGGGCGCACAATCTTGGTCTACAAGGGGAAAGGAGATATCAAAAACATGTCGTCTTGGAGACCTATAACGATCTACTCTGTTGTGCGCAGGATCATAGAAAAGGTTCTAGATCACGAATTATGGAAGCAAATCACTTTCAGTAAATACCAAAGGGGCTTCATCAAAGGCCTACCGGGGACCCACGTCAATGTAAGAATCATCGAAGCCATCATTAAACATGCCAAGCAAAAGAAGAATGACTGCGCAGTAGTGTTTCTCGACGTCGTGGGAGCATTTGATAACGTAGGGCACGATCATATTGTTAGCTCACTTGAAGCTAGAGGGGTGTCAGCAGACCTAAAAAACGTTATCGCAGCTCTCCTAAGCTCCAACCAAATTAGGATTAGTACGGGAGCCCTCCCAACAAGCCAGATTAAAGTGCTTCGTGGAGTACCACAAGGAGGGCCCTTATCGCCTTCACTATTTAATCTGGCTATTGATCATGTATACCGCGATCTTTGTGATCAAGAGTTCTCAAATGCAAATGGATATAAATTAACCAGTGACCAAGAATCCATGGTCCTCACGGGCTTCGCGGATGATCAGGCTGTCACGGCGCGCGATAAGAGTACTGCTGAAAGAGTTATCAACAGTGTACAAAGGCTGCTCGCAGAGATAGGTCTATCTATAAACCCAAAGAAAAGCGTAGGTCTGATAATAAGTAAAGGAGAGCTGACGCAGAGTACTCTCTCTCTTGATAATGGAGATACCATTGAAACGATTAAAGCAGGCGATTCTATAAAATATTTAGGTTGCAAATTCTCAGGCGAATTAGTTTTTAACGAAGAGGCTATAAGTAAACTCAATAACAACCTTAACAAATTGGTGAGCTCTAGTCTGCTCAAACCAGAGCAAAAGATTAACGTGGCAAATCAATATTTATTTCCTATGTTAACATACCCTCTCCAAACTGCGCCTCTCTCAAAAATACCTCAAGCGATATTAGATGGTATTGATGTAAACATCCGCAGGAGTGTGAAAGCCATCATCGGGCTCCCAGCTAACACCTGTTCAGGGATGCTTTACGCCCCGAGGAGATATCGGGGACTAGGCTTGATCCGCTGCCAATGGGAGGCTCCTCTGCAGCATTGGTCCATTGCCCAGCGACTGTTAAATATACCGGACGCCCTGTTTCAGTCCACTTTCGATTATAGAGCGGAAATCGCTGAATGTGCGGAAAGACTTGGAGTGGATCAGGGCAACCGAAGCGTGAGAGCTAAGGCAGTCACTGAGAGAACGTTCTTTTGACGAATGGGCCAAGTGTAAATGGCAAGGCGTTGGAATTACGCATTTTAGGGACACACCAAAGGCAAATAAATTTATTTGTCAAAAACAAGTACTCTCAGGGTCAGAATGGTCCAATGCCCTAAAACTTAATATTAACTATGCGCCTTTGCGTGGGGTCCCTGGAGTCAGCGGAGAGTCTAGAGAAGTTGGGTCCCTCTGCCGCATTTGCGGCAGAGAGTCTGAAACACCGGCCCATGTGCTGGGAAAATGCCCCAATAACTCCCTCCTCATAACCCGCCGACACCATAGGGTCAAAGAAGAACTAATAAGGTTCCTTAAAAGAAGGGAATACACGTGCTTCGACGAGGTCCATTGCATTGACTCCGATGGATCAGTAAGGTATGCTGATATTGTAGCCTTCCCCAGGACAGGAAGTACAGCACTGATCCTTGATCCGACGGTAAGATATGAGGGCAATGACCTCGATCAGGCAGGTGCAGTTGAAAGGGAAAAAAAACAGATCTATGAAAAGTGTATCCCTTTCTTAAAAGAAAAATTCCGTGGAACCTTCGGAGAAAGAGATTTCACCGTGAGAGGCCTCTGGTTCGGGTCTCGCGGATCAATTCCGAGATCTACATATTGCTTCCTAGAAGACCTAGGGGTCGCAATAGGTGATATAGGGATCTTGGCCGAGAGCATAATTCTTGACTCCTTGGGCATTATCCACCATCACCTGTATAGCAACTAACTTTCGAAATGGAATTTATATTATAATTATTTGTTTCTGAAAAAGATCCAAAAATTGTAATCCAACCCCTGATGACAATATTGATAAGTTAAAAAAAGAAAGGAAAAGAAAAGAAGACCAAAAATGGAACGAAAAAAAAGGAAATTTAATGTCCAAACGGATTGATTAGTATGCTGTGTGTCTAGCAATCCTATGAAGTAGGGCAGCACTACTTATCAATAAAGTATTTCTCTCTCTCTACAACATTTAGAGTAAATGTTCAAAGGCGCCTCCGTTTTGTTGAATGCAACATTCAGCACGACGAATCCATGCTTCTCTGGCTCTTCGTATAGCATCAGATGGTGGTAGATAGTTACTGCGGCTTCCACGATCCGATTTCTTAGCTCTTCTTGCGTGTCAACTGCCGCAGAATAAACCATAGACTTCATCCAGCCCCACACAAAATAATCTAATGGCGTTAAATCCGGAGATCGTGGTGGCCATTTAACAGGTCCGTTTCGACCAACCCATCGGTCTCCATAAGTTGCATTTAAATAATCAGTGACACTATGAGAAAAGTGAGCTGGAGCACCGTCATGCATAAACCACAGCCTTTGCCTAATGCCTAGCGGAATATCTTCTAGAATATCATGCAGATTATTTTGCAAAAAATGCAAGTAAGATATACCTGACAGCCTAGGTGGCAAAAAGAAGGGGCCGATGATTTTGTCGCTTAGAAGACCACACCAGACATTTAAAGAGAATGTATGTTGGTAATGTCCAACAGCAGTCGTATGAGGGTTTTCTTCGGCCTAAGTATGGGTATTTCGAAAATTAAGAATCCCGTTTCTTGTAAAGCAAGATTCATCAGTAACCAAAATGCAGTTCAGGAAGTTAGGATCTCGTGTGCATTGTCGAATTAACCACTGGGAGAAATTTCTGCGCTTGGTAACAAATCTTGCCTACTTGATACGTGAAATGGATATAATTGTTGTTCGCGTAAAGTTCGCCATACGCTGGTAGAGGAAACATCGAAACGACGTGACAATCTTCTGGTACTAGTAGTAGGAGATAACTGAACAGCAACGAGTATTTCTTCTTCTACGTTTGCAGTTCGTCGAAATCGTTGTCGACCGGCGTTCACTCGTATAGGTTTTAGCGTACCATTATCCCTAAGACGTCTTTCAACGGCCTCAAACGTTTTACGATTTGGTATTCTTCGGTTAGGAAATTTTTCACGATATCTTCGAACAGCAGCAGCACCGTTTGTATGTACCTCGCCATAAGTTAAAAGCATGTCTGTTTGTTCATCAAAAGTGAATAAATTTGTGGTATCTCCCATGATAATCATAAATTGAACTGTGTCACAAGATTCACTCACACTAAAACACACAGAACTAGACAAACAGATGAGCAACTACTGTCGTTGCTTATCGTTCATTTGTTTATCAGGTGATTAAAACCTTTTATTTAGTATTAAACACGTTAAACGTTGTACAGTCAGTCTTAATGCAGTAAATAAATAATAAATCTTTAACCTTTGATATCTGTTTAATATATGAGTTTGAGATATATGTTAATATGAACTTTTTTGTTTATTTTGTGTTAGAGAACACGTACCTAAAATAGTGCCGTGCAATTCCGAAACACCCTGTATAATATCAGTAGAATATCGCGGTCGTTTTCTGAAAAAGATACACTTCTTTATGGTTCCGGCAAAGTTATTGTTGTTTCGACTCTGTTCCTGGAAAATTTTGCCAAGATATAAAACTCAAGATCTTTTTTTTGGGTTGCTTAAAAGATTTTTTTTTTTATAAATTTAAGGAGATTAAAGCACATTAAATACCGATAACAGTAAAAAATCCTAAATGTACGTCAAAACGACGGATGGACAGCATAATCATAAAACCACAAAATTTATAGAATTAAAAGAAAGGCCGAGCATTAATAACTTTTTAAAACAGATTCGTAAAGTCGTAGCCATTATTGTTTTAAATTAGATTTTGATTTCCAACTTCCACTCGCTATGCACATTAAATAGGAATTCAATACTTCCTGGAAAAGCTCATTTTCAGTTGATTTAGAGGCCATAACAAAGGATTCCACCTCTGTCTTCTTTCGGATACACTCGATCTCTGTCGGATATTAATATACAATTTAATCATAAAATCTTGTGCGGATTCTTCTCTCTGGAGTGATAAAATAACGTCTAGATTACTATTATCGGGTTTTAATTATGTTTCTGCAACTATTGAGGTGCTTAGATGAAAATTGCTGTAAGTGTCAAATTATTGATTTAGAGAAAACAAAAAACTATAAACTAAGCTTAAATGTGGTTTGAAAATTAGGAAAAATATTATGGATATGTCCAGTCATGAAATAAATACGCCCTGCTAAAAATTTTCAATATTATTTTCTTCCATCTCCAATTCCATCTATGATGGTTAATTGTCTCATTTTTTTTCTTCAAGTTACAATAAAGTCCCTAGCTGGTGGCATTCGATAAGAGAGTCTAGAGACTAAAATCTTAAAGGTAGTCATTTGTCAGGAATTGTTTCCATTTCGAGGAAGTTATATACGGTTAGGTATATACGGGAAGTTATATACAGAAGTTATATATGCACCTACGGCATCTTGAATGGCCGGATTCATGTTACAGCGTAGCAAAACTGAAACCTCCTCTCGGAACACAGATGTATATATGTAATATTCCGCAAAGGAAAAAGATTGTCATTGTGGAAAAAAGTTTTATGTGTCTTCCTGATGGAACATTGGTCTTTAAAAAAAAATCAAAGTAGAAAGTGTGTTGAAAGGTGTGTACTGCACGCATCGCAAACGATTTTCAATTTTTTGTTTGCATATTCATAAAATTGAAAAGGTGACTATTATAAAATAAAATTGATTAAAATTGATATAATTATAATATAAAGGCCCGGAATAGACAAACGTGGTATAGCGCTACCTGGGCGGGCTGACTTTTATTTCGCCAGCGGAATAGATCTCGTCCTTTCCACCATGGATAGAAAAACCAACTAACGAACCAAACTCACTTTTAGTGTCAGAAGAGGGGTACCGAATAAAAAAAAAAAAAAAAAAAACGCTTCGAAAACCAGAAATCAGTTCAAAATGTACTTCAAATCTGTATAACAAAACAGCACATCAAAATTATTTCAGAAATCAACGTATTGCTTCCTATAAATTATCTTCCGCTACTAAAAATGCATACTAAAAAGTATGAAATAAAAAACATTTTATAAAAAAAAATTAAACCGACTTCGAAAACTAGGAACCAGGAAAAATAAATGCACAGGAATGTATGAAATAATTACCTTCTGATTTTTAGGAATACGAAGCAAAATTTAAAATGGTATGAATAGCGGGAAAGTGCATTAAAACGGATAATTTTATTTTGATTAGTACGAATATATAATAACTGCTAATAAAAATTATTAAATTAAAATATTAAATACCATATTCAATACATCACAATCTTTTTGGAGGCGGCGCAAAATAGAAGATCTATAGAGAATTTTAAGATTTCCCTAATTTTTAGTGATAACAATTTTTAATTTTGCGCCGCCTCCGAAAAGATTTTGATGTATTGAACATGGTATTTAATATTTTAATTTAATAATTTTTATTAGCAGTTATTATATATTCGTACTAATCACAATAAAATTATCCGTTTTAACGCACTTTCCCGCTATTCATACCATTTTCCATTTTGCTGCGTATTCATAAAAATCAGAAGGTAATTATTTCATACTTTTCTGTGCATTTATTTTTACTGGTTCCTAGTTTTCGAAGTTGGTTTAATTTTTTTTTATAAAATGTTTTTTATTCTTGTGGAAAATTGCTAGAATGGCATGTTAACGTGACGAAACGTTACATCTTGCCCCAGAATCGATCTTAATGGCAAATCATTCGCCATGACCCAATAAACACAAAAAAATAAACTTATGTACGTTTAAATTTAGGTTTAATATCACTTCATTTTGTTCCTATTTCAGTGGACAAAGTATAGCCGAAACCTTTCAATACCATATTTATCGAATATTACCTCCAAGCTTATTGGAACAATTTAAAACTCAATTCTAGAGTAGGCTTATAAAGATGTTAATCTGTTTCCCGAAAAGGTATAGGCCTTTCTTCTTTCCTTCATCTCTCAAACCGCATTACCAATCTCTGTAGGCAGCAACAACTTTTACCAGATATCCCTCTTTCTTCACAGAAAGAAAATTGAGTGCCTAAGGGCGGAGTTAGAACTGGCCAACTTCTTAAAGGGTTATTTATTGGAGTTGTAAGAAGTTCAGGCGCAACTCCCTAAGCCGGTTAGTTGGCGTATTTTGAGGGTAGGAAAAAAAAAATAAAGAAAGAAAAATAATGCGATGGAATACAAACTATCGTTCATTGGATTCTTCAATAGCTCTCGCTTCGTATGTAGTTGTTTTGTTCCGAAAGGAACCGGTCGTTTCTTCTGCGTGCGAAGTGTTCAGGAGAATATACAGAGGAAAACTTATTAGATCTGTGGTTGATTTGATAAAATTGGATAAAACATAACTAAGTTGAAGTTCTGTTCAACTTCCTTATCCGCTGATGGTTCCCTCTTTCAACACAAAAGTGTAAGTTGGTGGGTTTTCGTATGGGAGAAATAAAACTTCATTAAAACTTAGACGTTTGAACATTTTTTGTTAATTATTAGTAAAATTAAAAAAAAAAAACTGCAAATTAGGCTCACAAATGCATACATTAGGATCATTATTTCAATCGGATGGTTTAGAAAATTTTACATCTTAACTGCCACACCCAGATGTTTTGGAACATTCCAGGCCTTTTTGAATGTTCAATTTCGACCTAAATGTCGATGTCCGGTCCTCATCCCTATGAAACTCTATTCCCCCTTTTATCCGTAACTCCAACACTCTTCCTACCTTTAAATCCCGCCTGTTCAATCACCTCATATCCTTCCAGTTTCCCTAACAATTGTTAATAGTTTCTGTTAATTCTCAATTTTAATTTTAAATTTCTTTAGGCATTTATTATTTATATTTCTTTTAAATATAAGTTCGATTTATTTTATTTGTAAATAAGAGTATATATGTTTATATTATAAGTTACAAATACTTAGTTATTTTCACTTTAATTCAGCAAGGATATTAAATTTCAATTTGTTCATCACAAGAAGATTATTTTATTATTTATCTTTTTCTTCTTAGTTGTTTTGTTTTTTGTTTCATTTCAGTTTGTTTCATTTTTTTGTTATAATACTCTAAGGCACTGAAGCCTATCATATGTTTTTGTATATTTTGTTCCTAAGGGACTAGTTCCCGGGACAATTGAATAAAGAGTTATTATTATAATTATTAAATGTAATAGATCGACTAAGGGCCTAGTCTGACATCGACATCGAATTACTTTTGAGACACTGATTGCTACTAAATTGTATTGTAATTGTTTGTTTTACCTTGTGAATTATAATTTTACGTCAATCGAATTCATGTTAAACCCACATTAGTGTTACAATATATACATACTAGTAATGTCACTCTGGGTTACCTATGAGGCTGAGGTAATAAACATTCACAAGCAGGCCGACTACACCATATATAACTTCAGCAGTATAAATCTGCATTAAGTTACTTGCATTGAGGGCAGCTGTCAGTGGTCACTATTGTTAGCAACTGCGAGGTGATGGCAGTGGTAAACCCTACACGTTAGTTCAGGCCCAGTAATCGCTTCACCTTTGACAGTGACAAAGAGCCCACCGATGTAGTGTCAATAACCTCCAATAGGTCTCACTTTAATTGGTGAAAGCAAGCTCTGTCCATAAACTTATGGACTATAACTGTCCATAAACTTATAGCCCACCGATGTAGTGTCAATAACCTCCAATAGGTCTCACTTTAATTGGTGAAATATGGATGTCTGCATTTTGAAGAGAAGGTGTGGAGCTACATTGTGCCAGGAAACAAGGAAAGTTTAACTTTTTTTCTGATCAGTTAGTGAATTTTGTCACGAAATAGAACTAACGATCATTTCCTGTAATCTGTATGGGCATTTTAAGTAGAAATTTGTGATTGAAAGGTATGAAGCTCAGCTCAATCAATACATTTTTCCTAATAGTTCCAATGACTTTTAACGCACTTCGTCTTTGCTTTTAACGCACTTCGTCTTTGTCGTCTTTTGCTGAAAAACAAATCGCAAGTCTCTTAGAGCTTCTATGATCGTTGAGTAAGTTAAGTAGTAAACATGTGGTCGTAATAAGGCGCCAGATTAAGACACGATAGATGATACATTGATTAGAACTTGTATAAATCTGTTAGTTTTTTTTATAGCCCATATTTCAAAGACTTTATTAAACGCTAGTTTATTGTGAATGATTTCATGACCAAACCATCAACAGTCTCTTGCCTTTAACGTTCCCTCAAAATATTGTAAAGAAATGGTCGCAGAGTTAAACTAATTTAATGAAAAGGTACCGCCGGGAAATGTCGAGATTTGAGAAAACCTCATTTTCGAGCTATTCCTTTGCTTAGACAAGAACCCTAAATACAGAATTTCATCTGTCTTATTTATTTTCCCAAAAGAGGTCGAGTTTTTCCTCTTGTAGGACTATCTTAAGCTACACGAACACCTCCGAGACATTCTCGTTGAGTATAACAATCGGTACAAGTGAGAACATCATGACGATTGCGGGAAGCGACTTGTCCTGAATTAATCCAGCGTTGGCGTTTTCAATAATATCCTAAATTTAAATTTCAAATTGAGGCCAAGAGCGGAGAGGTGTGATACTATAGTTGGCTGAGCCGGAACGGTTAATGAATTTCAACAGTGCCTAGCCTTAATTGTCCTACTAGCCGCTCTATTTACATAGGGCTCTATAGATTCAAACTATTCGGGGCAAGTTACGTTTAACCTTTTCGAGTAGGTGATGCTGCAGACTGCGTATATGTATATACATATGTTTCTACATTAATGTTTTTTTACTTTCACTTACCTATATATGAAATATATAGTAAGTGGAAGTATTGCGATCGTGAAAAATTTCGACTTCCGGTTTTCAACGGAAATACACGTTTTGGGGTCCCCTGAGTCCAAATGACCAAGTCCCGCGAAATGGTCTGTGTGTGTGTATGTGAACAGACTAGCTCAAAAACGATGAACCGTACGAACCTGAAATTGGATATTTAGTGTATGTATATGCCCGCGATGTGACAGCAAAAATTTCATCAAAATTGCTCAATTATTTAATAACTTTTTAAGTTTTTTTCAGTTTTCTCAAAAACGGCTCTAACGATTTTGATTAAACTGAGTATTTGATCTATTGATCAAAGTCGAAATATGACTGTAAAAATTTCATCAAAACTGATCAACCGGAGGGGGGACTTTACTTAATAAATTTTATATTATTTTCACGTGTTTTTTTTTTTTTATTTACTCAAAAACGGTTTTAACGATTTTGATCAAACTGGGTATTTGATGTATGTATATGCCAAAGATGTGATAGCCAACATTTCATCAAAATTGATCAACCGGAGGGTTATTAGTTATTTAATAACTTGTTTTCCAATTTATACTTTTCTTTCGACTATCTCAAAAACGGCTTTAATGATTTTGATCAAATTCGCCATGTTTAATCAAAATAAGGTGTTCTTCAATATCAGGTAAGCTTTATCGTTATTAAAATGTTCTGAGGGGGCTTAAATGGGTAAGGGGTCTTTTTTTTTTTCCTTTAAAGTACACTTGTTTTTGTTTATATGGAGAAATTAACTTAAAATAAGAAATGGCTAATTATGAAATATGATAAAAATAAAGAAAATATAAAGAGGAAAAAAAAAGAAAAATATTCAGTCAACTCATAAAAATCGTTGAGCCCATGCATGCGGAGTACGCCTTTAATGACAGACCATTGTTCATAATTAAAACCGTTCTGTTCATTTGAGAAGTGACAATTAACAAAACGCATTAATATCTAATCTAAGTAAGTTGGCCCTTACAGCCCACCCCCTCGATTCTGAAGGCGGTGGCCAAGAGACCATATAAATTAATTACTTCTCCTGTACAGGAACGCTGTCGAAGCAGCCCACAAACTTTGCTCATTGCAAAGCATATTGTTGAAATATTTACATCAATCAAATACGTGATTGAGCGCGGAAAAATCCCCTTATTTTTTTATTTTTAAATAATACTAGACTTTGAGGCCTTGCATTCTATATTTATTTTTTTTATTCATAATTTTATCGTGTTTGATGGGCCATTGTATTCATTATTAGTTAGAGCATATAGTTCTAGTTCGTATTTTTAATTTTATTTATGTTTGTAACTCGTAGAGACTGAAATCGACACAATTTCTTCACCCAAAAATCGTCAATTTTCTTACATGAAACATTAGGTTTACTTTGGTTTTATTTTTATAGACTAATATAAAACTACTATTTACCTACCTACTATTTAACTTTACTTTGTTATTTAACAGAAAGCCATTTTTTGGTCAAAGTAGGGACTGAAATTTCTGAATAAAGCCAATTAAAGCAGGAGTGCCTCAGGCGAGCGTCGTGGGTCCTATATTATTTAATATATATATGTCAGACCTACCAGTACACCCAAATACAGTTCTGGAAAACTTTTTCTGACGATTTGCAATTCTTTGTTCACATGAAAATCTTTTTCTTGCACTTAAAACTCTTCAGAACCACTGACTGGTCACATATTGCTGACTGGGCCGCTAGGTGGAAAATTAAAATGAATGAGGAAAAGAGTGTGCATGTAGTCTTCACACTTAATCATAGTCTTTGCCCCCAAATATTTTTCAAAAAAATTTCGGAATCACTGACAGATAATTTAAAAAGCCCTTACAGCCCACCCCGTCGATTCTGAAGGCGGTGGCCAAGAGACCATATAAATTAATTACTTCTCTTGTACAGGAACGCTGTCGAAGCAGCCCACAAACTTTGCTCATTGCAAAGCAATTTGCAGATTGCAAATTTTAAATTTCGTTATATTAATCTGTAGTAATATATAAATAAAAAAAATTAAAGAAGAAACTTGCCAAATTTTTATTTCATGTATTACAGAAAAGGGGGAAAATATTAAAAAGCTAAAATTTTGAAAACATGATAACGAAAAAATTAATAGAACTAGTGGATAAACGTATATATGTGATAGCATTTATAACGAAGGATGGGAGCCTATGGAAATTACAAACAAAAGCGCCGCAGTCCTCCAGTATGAATTTGTCAATGTCAAAATATATACTACTTTCCTATAAATATCATTGCCATCAGGGGAGATAAAGATATAATAACGAAAATATATTAAATATGTATATGAGGTAACACACTTGGTATTAGTCAATTGATGATAGTAACGGATTTACAAGTTTTCTGAGGGGGTTTGATTTTTTTTTTTATCAACTTTCAAGTTTATCCTTAAATCTGAAACCCTTATTTTTGTTGTAATTGTTTGTTTTAAGTTTTGAATTATAATTTTACGCGAATACAATTTCCAACCTTAAAAAAAAAATTGATTAATTTCAAATTCAAGTTTCAAAAAAAATATTTTTTTAATTACCTACTACTATTTTTTTTAATCATACTTCTTTTTTTTTTAGAATATAGAAGACAAAGTGAAATATATTGTATTTTAATAGCGATAGAAGTACACACAACCCAATTCCTCAAATAACCCTATTCAACAGTAACTTCAGTTTTCTGTTCGCCGCTTAGTTGGAATTACACCGACCAAATAAGTGCTTAATAACTAATCAACATAACTTCAAATGATGCATAAACGAAAATCATTGCAACAGATCATTTATTATCATAATTTTAGAAAAACAAAAGAGGACCAACATGAATAGCCTTTGAAGCAGGTAATGCAATACTGTGCCATTTAAAGAATGATGATTAAACATCAATGAATTAATTACTGGAAGACATATTGTATTTAATCCCATATATCTCTTAAAGAATACTGTTTAATTTTATAGCTGAAACAGTAAATAAATAGAATTTTTCAAGGATTAAAAAAAATTGAAAACTGTTTTCATCATTTTTTAAAAACGTATTTTTTTTTTCGCATTCTTCCTGTTTTTATTTATATTTAATTTATCATTCATGCTTCGTACCTCATCAAGCAAGCCGGTTATAATATAGTATATAAAATTCCTAAAAATCATAAATACGAACAAATATAGTTATTACTGAATAAAAAAGAAAAAGAATTCTATCAAAAGGATCAGAAATTGCTATTCTTTTGTATTTGGAAGAAATGCGGTAGTGGAGGAAACAAGGAGGCTAACTTAACTTACCTAGCAACAAAAACTTTTCATAAACCTATTTGAAACTTTTCCAACTTGGAAGGCTCGTGTGTTTCTCTTTATTAAACGCGCTTGACACGGCTGTATGGCTCAGTCTAAAAGTTTTCCCGGTAAACTAGAAAAAAAAATCTTCCCTCATCGAATTTACATTTTTTCTGATGTTAACCCAAATCAGAAATTAAAAATCACTAAGGAATTAATAATAATTTTATTTTAATTTAAGGGTGCGAATAACTTTTTGTTTAATATTTCGGAACTAAACTGATCTCAAGATTTACAATTTATTTTTTCATTATTTTTTTTTTTAATCTAAGGTTTTTACTTTTTGCAAACTCACTATAAACAATTGATTAATCAATAACAGGGTAACTTGAATATAAATGGGTAATTAAGGGATAGTGCTTAGAAGTTTCCAGAAATCAGATGAGCAACAGAATAAAATATACAGTTTAATATGCGTACACGTTTATGCCTAGACAGAACGACTTTTTTTCTCGTTTCATTTTTTGGCCTGTTAAGGTCTTCCCGGTTTTTTACTAAATTTTGACAGTATTAGGGGTGTTCGCACCAGTGATGGCTATAGAAAATTTTCACCTTTTTTGCCGCCCAACGCCTTATTGTAGTCATAAACGCCTCCCTGAGATATTTAAAATATTTAGGACCTCCTTTACATGTTCCACGCTTTAACATTTTAAAAATATTGTTTTGCAACTTCAATTCTTATTTTACCAAAACTACTTTTTGCACGAGTAATGGACACCCAAAAATATACAATGT
This sequence comes from Aelia acuminata, assembly GCA_911387785.2. NCBI lineage: Eukaryota > Metazoa > Arthropoda > Insecta > Hemiptera > Pentatomidae > Aelia > Aelia acuminata. The sequence continues at coordinate 147,939,771 of OU426979.1, read as the reverse complement.
TCGAGTGATGGACAGGGGATGGTACCAGTAATTTATATAACTCAGAAATCTTAAAAATTATTATTAAACAAAATTAGATAAAAATTTTGATTAAACAAATAAAAATTAGGTTCAATAATTTTGATTATTTTTTTTTTAAATCGTAATTCTTAGGAAGCCAATAAAGACACTGATATTGAGTAACAATACTAAGACATATTGACTGAAAACAAGTTTTGTTTATTTCATTCACACAGTTGTCAACGGTAAGCATTGTTCTACACCCTTGAAATGCCTTGAAGCTGTAAACACATAAAAGAAGGCTTATTGTTTTTATTCAAAGCCCCCTGTCTATTATTTGTGCGCTACACTACACTACCCTAATCCTACACTTTTTTACTTTCACTTACCTATATATGAAATATATAGTAAGGGTAAGTATTGCGATCGTGAAAAATTTCGACTTCCAGTGTTCAACGGAAATACATGTTTTGGGGTCCCCTGAGTCCAAATAACCAAGTCCCGCGAAATAGTCTGTGTGTTTGTGTGTGTGTGTGTGTGTGTTTTTTTTTTTTTTTTTTTTTTTTTTTTTTTTTTTTTACGAAGGTAGGTGGAAATCTTCAAAAGACGCGGATAGGCCCGTACCTATCCGTGTGTGGGATTTTTACCCACTAAAACCACCTCCTTACACCTGTTTCCCACCCTCCACGGGACCACCGTTAGGCATTACTTCATGGAGGGGGACTGGCTGTGTGCCGCCTCATTCTATTAGGCTACGCTCTAGCTCGCCTTTCCTTCTCTTCGTTCCTAAGTTGCTTGATGGTCTGGGCCGCAAGGCGTTGTCCAGCCATCCAGTTCTCATTGCTGATTAGCATCAGAGCGACAACATTATCGGCAGTAGGTTCTGATCCGCAAACTTCTTGAAATTCCTCCCTCTCCTTCTGGAAGCGAGGACAGCAGAAGAATGCATGTTCCACCGTCTCTTCGGCTGATGGGCATACTGGACATTCGGCTGTATTATCCAGCTTAAATCGATATTGATATGCTCGAAAACAGCCATGCCCCGTAAGCAGCTGGGTGAGGTAGTAGTCAACATCACTATGTTTCCTGGTTACCCATGGTTGGATATGAGGGATTAGCCTGTAGGTCCACCTTCCGTTCGATGCCATAACCCAGCGTCGTTGCCATCTCTCCACTGTGATCTCTCTTTCTTCGGCCCGAGGAATGCAGTCAACTCGGTTATAGGAGCGCTTCCTCTCTTCAGAAAGCAGCTCGATTGGCGGCATTCTAGCCACTACACATGCAGCTTCATAGGAAACTGTTCGAAAAGCACTTGCCACTCTTAACAAGCCTCTCCGATATACTGCGATCATCTGTCTCTTGTACGATTTGGTGAGCATTGCATCATTCCAAATTGGTGCTCCATATAAAAGAATCGATGGGACAATACTCGCAAGAAGCCTTCTGCGACTCTCTCTGGGTCCTCCTATATTCGGCATAAGGCGTGACAGTAGCGACATGGTTCTAGATGCTTTGTTGCTGATGTACTCCATGTGGGCATTAAAACGGAGACGTGCATCTATGATTACTCCTAAGTACTTCAAAGAGGGTTGGGAACGAATCCCGTGTCTACCTACTGTGACTGTTATGGTCTCTATTTGCTTCCTACTTGTAACAAGGAGCGCCTCGGTCTTGTGGTCGGCTAGTTGCAGGCCCACAGTTGATAGCCAATCTCGGATTGTAGCCACTGCCTGATTGGAAATCAGGGTAACTTCTTCCGTATACTTCCCTTCAACTACCACAGCTACATCATCTGCGAAGCCAACAACTCTAGCTCCTTCCGGCAATGATAGCCTAAAAACACCGTCATACATTACATTCCAGAAAAGAGGCCCTAAAACTGAACCCTGCGGGACGCCACCAGTGACCTTATATATCCTTGGTCCAACGTCTGAAGCATAGAGCAGAACTCTGTCCTTGAAGTAGTCTGCTACAACTCTCATTAGATAAGCAGGCACACCCATAGCCTCTAAGGCATCCAATATGCAGGTCCACCTCGCCGTGTTGAACGCGTTTTTAACATCTAGAGTGATGATTGCAGCATAACCCTTCGCTCCTCTCTTCCATCTCGCTCCTACAATTGATTTGCTGGCAGTCTCAGTCACTTGTTCAATAGCATGTAACGTAGATCACCTTTTCCGAAATCCATATTGGGCCCGTGAGAGGCCGTTTGCACCTTCAGTGAATTCTTGTATCCTGAGGCTTAGGATCTTCTCAAATGCCTTGCCTATAGTATCCAGCAAACAGATTGGGCGATATGTTGATGGGTCCTCCAGATTTCCTTTGCCCTTCGGGATGAGTACAAGACGCTGTCTTTTCCAAGGTTTAGGAAACGTACCTTCATGAAGGCAGGAATTGAATAATTCCTTGAAAAGGTCAGGCCGTTGTTTAAGTGCCACCTTGAGAGCCACGTTTGGAATGCCGTCCAATCCAGGTGTTTTACCATATTGAATATTTGTGGCAACGTCTTTCACCTCTTCTTCTGTAATTAATGTAAACTCGGAGGTATGGAGGTTGTCCATACATCTAACAGTTGCTGCCTGTTCCGGGAATAATGTTCTAACGATATTATCCAAAACATCCGGTTTAGAGGGGAGGTGCGATGAAACTTTACTAAGTTTCTTAAGGGCTATCTTATAGGCCCTACCCCATGGGTCTGCATCAATGTCATCGCACAGTTCTCTCCAGCAACGTCGTTTACTTTCTTTGATGGCTCTTCGGAGGTTTCTTCTAGCAGTCTTGAAATCTTCCCGAAGAGTGTCGAACTCTGGTCGATGCCTCGCTCGTTGGTAACGTCTCCTTGCTATGTTGCAACACTGGCGGAGGTCAGCAATGGTATCCGTCCACCAGTAAACTGGGGCATGGTGTTTACCAGGCTTTGATCGAGTCATAGCTGCGTCACACGCCCTAACAATAAAAGAGGTGAGGATAGACGCTTTCTCCTCTGCTGAGCCACGCATGTCGCAAACATCCTCCAGCATAACCGCAAATGTCTCTTGATCGAATGTTTTAGCATTCCAGCCTGCAGTTCTCCATCGACGAATCTTCCTCCTTGTTGGCATACCCAGTGTAATCAATATGGCCTGATGATCACTGTGTGTATAGAAGTCACAGACCTTCCAAGTAGCACCTCTTCCCAGGCGGTCACTCATAAATGTTATATCGATAATAGATGATTTCCCTGCTCTAGTGAAGGTCGGGTCGGTCCCGGAGTTCATGAGGACCATGTCACTTATTTGGGCAAATGCTTTCAGGAGAATTTCACCACGGCGATTCGTCGTCCTACTTCCCCATTCCGTTGCCCATGCGTTGAAATCACCAGCTATTATTGCTGGCCCATGACCACTGGCATCCACGATTAGACGATGCAACAAGTTCTCGAATTCTTCAATTGTGGATCTGGGGGAGACATAGCAGCTATAAATATGTATATTATTAATCTTACTCCATACAAAGCCAGATTGGGACACTCCCATCTCTTGAATCCCTTGGCTACCACAAGCCCAAATAGCTGCTTTACCACTGTAATCAGATACCCATGAGGATCCATCCAAATTCTTGTACGGTTCACATAGAATAGCAACGTCAATTTGTAGTTCCCGCACAGTGTGACAAAGGAGATCTTGAGCAGCGTCACAATGGTTCAAATTCAACTGAAGTATCTTCATCTTCGGTATAGTTGAACACGCGTCTTATTTTGCAGTGCTAAACGAAAAGCTGGGCACTTACTACTCCCGCAAAGGTGGTCAGAGTTATTCTTCCCCTCACATATTGCACAAATAGGACTCAGCTCACAGTCAGCAGCTTTGTGGCCTGCTTGACTACATTTCCGACATAATGAAGTCCTATCCTCTCCAACACAGTGGCGAGCTATATGGCCAAATTCCCAGCACCGGAAACACCTTTGTACTTTTGCTCTCTCGCGTATGCGGCTTTCGACCAGGCCTACGCGTACCTTCCCTAGTGCCACAATCTTTCTCGCCTGAAGAACTGGAAGCGCAATAACCGCAGTTTGCGTATCTCCATAGGCTGGACGCAGCGATTTTACCGCTGTGATCGGTGCTGCCTCTTCACCCAATAGAAGTTTTAAGGCCTCCGCAACCTCCTCTTTTGTGGTAATTGCGTCCAAGTCTCTGAGTTCGAAAAGAGATTCCTCCGTCCATGTCCGCACTTTTGCTCCTTCACCAAGCATTTGCTCTACTGTAGATCTCATAGTGGTGAGGTTCTCCGATTTCTTATGGTCTAGCTGCAGCAATAGATCACCATTATTATTTTTCCGGACTTTGTTTATTGAAGAGCTCAGCTCCTTCATCGCAGGATTGTCCCTTATCTTTCTCAAAACGTCTGAATAAGTCTGGCTCTCTGATACCGTAACAATTACGGCATCAGGTCTCGGAGGCTTGATGCGAGTTTTCTTCTTCGATTTCTTGCGTACAACTTGCCATCGTTCTTCGGAAGATGACTTATGCTCAACTGTAGGTTTTTTAAAATGAGCTGTTTTTTGGTTTGACTCATGGTTCGATTCTCCAGAACTCTTCGGTTTAGTCCTCTTCTCAACTCTTTCAGCTGGAGGAGCCTCAGATGATGAAGACGTAATGATTCTTCCTCTATTTTTGTCACCTACTTTTTTCCTTGGTGGACTTGGCTCCACTGTTTGAGTTTCACTTTCCCCAGTTTCTATAGGCGAGGCAGCAATTTCTAACTTTTCAAAGTATAGACGAATTTCACAGGCATATCTTTTAATTTCTCCATGAACATTGTGCTTCGTCCGAATAAACGTAAGCAAATCATTGATCTTATGCCCAAGATTCTGCATTACTTCTGTAGTTGTTAATCTTGTATCCTGGGATGCTACAACAGCCAAGTCTCCCACCATTGTAGCACTGCGGTCGTATGATGACGACGCCGGGGAGCCCGCTTTCGCACCCTCTTCCGACGCCGGTACTGGGGTTCCGTGCCCCTGCACCGTAATACAATTTTCTTTCCTCTCCATAACTTCTCACAAATATAAGTATGCATTTTATACCTCCTGCCAGGTGTGATACAGCCGCCTCTAACCTGAGGAACAGACGCTGACCAGGTAGCCGCCTATTCTAGGAACCGTCGCTCCTGGATTAAGTCTAGTTTTGGTCCGCCCCGGGTATTTTATTTCCCCGGTACCCATCATATATGATGGGAATTCCCCTATCCGCCACCTGGGGAGGCGCCCGATGGAAGACTAGCAACTCCACACGGGTGTGTGTGTGTGTGTGTGTGTGTGTGTGTGTGTGTGTGTGTGTGTGAACAGACTAGCTCAAAAACTATAAACCGTGCGAACTTGAAATTGGCTATTTAGAGCATGTATGCCCGCGATGTGACAGCAAAAATTTCATCAAAATTGCTCAATTACTTAATAACTTTTTAAGTTTTTTTTCAATTTTCTCAAAAACTGCTTTTACGATTTTGATTAAACTCAGTATTTGGTATAAGTATATGCTCGAAATGTGACAGTCAAAATTTCATCAAAATTGCTCAACCGGAGGGAGGACTTTACTTAATAAATTTTATCTCAACAACGGCTTTAACGATTTTCATCAAACTCGTCATGTTTAATGGAAATTAAGTGTTTTTTAATATCATGTAAGCATTATCATTATTAAAATGTTCTGAGGTGGCTTAAATGGGGTTGGCGTCTTTTTTGTTTCCTATAAAGTATCTTTATTTTTGTTTATATGGAGAAATTAACTTAAAATAAGAAATGGCTATATATGAGATATGATAAAATGTATAGAGGAGAAAAAATGAAAAATATTCAGTTAACTCATGAAACACGTTCAGCCCACGCATGCTGCAAAGGCGTCGTACGCCTTTAATGACATACCATTGTTCATAATTAAAGCCGTCTTTTCATTTAAAAGAAATTATTGGTTTCTTGGTAACTTAATGAAATTTTCAACAAGTACATAGAGAATTATAAAATCAGACGACTTGTAGTATTATGCTTGCATTACCCAAATATCGCAAGCAAAAAATTTCACTTAATAATAGAAGAAATTAGTGTTTTTTATAGAGCAAATCAAAACAAAAATAAGAATGTGTGACTTTGAGAAGTGGAAATTAACAAAACGCATTAATTTCTAATCTAAGGAAGTTGGTAAGTGAAAGTTGTGTGTTGCGCGCACGCACCAGATTTTGTTTATCTATCATGAAAATCGTTCTTCATACTAAATATCCGAAATTAGCTTGAACTTGATTTCACTGTACATTCAGTGAATAAAAATTTGTACTTACTCATAATATTCCAAATAGATATAATCATCTGCTTAAAACTAATTTCACCAGATTTTATTAAAGTCTCTAATGGATTAAAACACGCGGTCACAATCGGAGCGTGGAAATGCATAAGGGGGTGCCAAAAAAATAAAGCAAAGTTTTTTTGCCAAGTTTTTATATTTGCCAAATCCATTCTTGAGAAATGGGTGTAAGTAATGTTTTGTTGTTAGAAAAGCGTTCATTGAACGTATGAAAGATAGCATGGGTGTAAGCACTGAACAAAGTTCACCCTAGAGGGTAAAAGTCACACCATTTCTGTAAAAAATTTCCTAAGGTACTTATACCATTATGCATTTCCATGCTTCAATTATTAAATTAATTTTTTTTTTTTTTAGTCCACACAGTAAATTGGTTTGAAAAGCAACCAAATTTCATTGAAAGCACTTAAAACAAAGTTTACCAGATTTGATTAAAATTCCTTCGAGACCAACATATGCAAGTGGTCACAATTATTGAATTTTTCCCAACATATTTGTTTTATTTGTAATAACATAACAACCTCTATGTAAAAACTATTTATTAATGATTACTGACATATCTAGAGACATTGTATACAAAAAAAAAAATATAATAAAAAATAAAAAGGTGATTATTTTTGTCCACATGCATAGTGCTCACAGTACGTTGGTTTGAAAAGCAACCAAATCTTTGTCTAAAGCGAAGAAAAATTATTAGGAAAGGTCTTAAATTTCTGAATCTCATTACTTTTTCAAGAACTAAGGTACAAGAAAATATTTAAAATAGCAACATTAATAAATAAATAACGGGCATAATTCCTGGGAAGCGCCTCATTAACGCGATACGTATTCATCTCCGTTTGAAATGATAACTTCCCCCACCCTTTCCTTCAGACTTTTCATCCCTCCTTACCCTCAGTGAAGATATTTGAATTTCAAATCGGCTCCTTTGCCGGTGACTAATTATGTCATTAAGAAAATAACCAGGTTTCTCGCTCCAGTGTCAAAAACTGGAGCAACTCCTTGGGTGAGAGGAAGACTTTTAATAATTGTTAATTCCAAAGCTGCTCGGAATTACACATTCAAAGGCGCCCTGTAATCGAGGATAAATATCCCCTTGGAAATAATACTGATTTGCATTTTATGATTGGACCCCATGCAACTTGGCTGTAATTACCGCCAGGATCCAATGTTTTATTTTTATTTTATTTAGTTTTTCCTATAAAGCTTGCGGATGTTATTCTGCGCCAATTCTACTCCCTGCCGTGCTCCACTCGCGATCTTTATGAAAATTACTTCCGGTAGTTCCTATTGTTATCTTTCCGAAGGCTTCCGATTACTACTGAAAGGTGTTGTTAAGCACATGAACTCTCAGTCACGCATTATTTAAATTTTAAATCGTGTTATACTTCAAATTATTATTTTTTTTTTTTCTTCTTCTTTTAGTTCTTCTACAACTCATATGAAACTGAAATGGCAGTGGCTATGCGACCTTGAATTTAATAAATCGAATTATTGCTTTTCGGTTGTTTATACATACAATCAAAATACCCCAGTTTCGTTTCATGCATGCCTTTTATAACATCGAATCTAAAAGAATCAATTTTTCACTTCGACAGTTTCGCATTATAGAGACAATTATACATTGTTATGTGCCGACAGCAGTAGAGCACTTGCTTTCAGAGAGTGGACACTCCACAGAACTACTGTAAAATCTAAAAGATGGGAAATATGGCTCTAGAAAAACTTTTCCATGATAATCAGGACAATATTGACTTGTTTGTTTGTTTAATTTCACTTTATGCCACTAATGCTAATCGGACGATGCTATAGTGGGAGTTCTAAATGTTGCCTATCCGGGAATAATTTCGACAGGGACCTTTATTACCTGACAGGGCCACCGCGGGATGCGAACTCGCATCTTTAGTATTTGCTACTATGTTAACCACTACATAACAGGTTACCCAAATAGCAAGTAATTATTATGTTACCTTACGAACAAAAAATTAACAACAAAAAAATAAAAATAAAACGGATAACAGAATGTCATTTCCGAACAACGAAATAACTAATCAATGTTTAACACTGGTCACTGTCAAATTTATGCATGAATTTAACCTTTACTTTACCTTTAAAACAAAAAGATTCTTGACATTTTGTTTTGAAATTTTACATAAAATCATCGAAAAATAGGTTTTTATTAGAAACTAGCAATTAGTTTTATGTCAATACTTGTAGTAAAAGATATAATACTTTATGTAATAAATATAGACCATAAAAATGAAAACCTATCGCTGGATAGCCCATTTTTTTTTTTTTTTTTTTACAATCTCGCTGGCGGTAGTCATAATTGATGAACACTGGCTCTAGTTAATTAAAACTGACTTCATCAGTTAAATATTCATGAAAAAAACTGTTTGTTTTCTCTAATTAATAACTTAAGCTTCCGCGAATTGTGATTATCATTTTTTTGCCTTTTTTCCGTTTTCACTTAATTTTAAATTTATGAACCTGGAATACCAATTTTCTATTTGGTCCGCTGACCTGAAAGAAAAACTGATAAAATGGTCAGTACAATTTTTTAATAGTAACGGTGCTTTAAAAAAATATTAAATTCAATATTATTAAAAATGAATAAAAAAATGTCCTAAAATGTTCAGTTCTTCTTAATATTGGTAAGTAATCTTTAAAAAATCTCTGCCCTTTTGAAATTAAAAAAAGTTAAAATCCATCGAAATAAACTGAGAATATATTAAAGATATTTACAATCAATTAGCATTAATGAAATTGGTTTGTTTATTTTCATTGAATAAAGGAATATTATGATTTTTGAACATCTTACAATGTTTCCTTTAAAGAAAATGGCAGTTACTGACTACTAAGTATTTGCAGACAAGCGATGTATTCTATTCAAGAATCGAAAATTCGGAAATTAAATTTGACAGCAAAATTAATAATTCAAATATGTATAATGTATTTAAATCATACACACACACAAACATATATATATATATATATATATATATATATATATATACACATATGTATATAAAGTGGATATCGTTTATAACGACATTGAAGGGACCGTAAAAACTTCGTCGTTATAGGCGATTACATCTGTTACATCCGACATATCGCTTATAACGACCTCGGTTGTTATTTTAGGTCTAGACTTTATTACAACTACAAATTTCCTATTATAAAAAGTATAAGTTTTAATTCCAGTCATATTGGCTGCCACCAAAACCGTTATTCTATCCTTGGACAGTTTTCCATTAGAACATTTCTCCCCCTTAAAATGTAGTGTCCGATCTGGCAGTACCTTGTAAAAAAGTTCAGTTTCATCTGCGTTAAAAATATCTGATTCATCGTAATTTTCGGAATTGATGGTCATACTGACAGAATCCAATCGCTGGTTATCCCTTGGGGGACGCTAGCAGTCACCGCTTAAAAGATAATATTATTGTTGGGTTTTTGGATAAGAAGAACCAGAGATAAAAGAAAAAGAAAACAACTGATTTTATTACAAAAAATAAAAGACAGTCCAAAACAAAATAAAAATAAAGTTCCTCTTCTCCTCCTCCAGTGATCCCAATTTTCTGCAATTAAGACAGCGGTGAGCTGATCTAATCTGAAGGGGAACCCAACACTGTTGCGAACTGTAACGAAATGAATTGTGAGAGAGCAGCCTGGGGAGGTGGACCTTAACCTAGGGTTACAGAAACTGGCACTCACCTGATATTTAGCCGGAAGCTGATTACCGCACCCCTGAAGACCGCCTGGAAACAGCCGAAGAACCGCTTTCTGCCCTTTACTGCACCCTTGAAGTTTTCCTTTAAACAGCTGAAGATGCTGGGTCCTTCGCTGAGAGGTGCAAGTTGATGCGGGTGATCCGGCTAACAGTATTCTGCGTTCGGCTAACTGCCAGCTCTGCAGGGTTCCCCAACTCAGCTCACAATTTAGCATGTAAATTACAAAGACAATTAATAATTTGTAATGGAATAAGTCTTTAGCGGAGGTACAATCCAAGACTGTTAAATAAAAATAAACGATTGCTAGACTATAACTAATTATAGCTAAGTTACAAAGAGTAGCTGGCCAGCTAATTAAAGACATGAATACAAAATTAACAAAAGAAACATTTTTAAGAAATATAGTTACGATACAAAGCTTCCGTAGTGAAGACTGGTGTAACAGAATCGCTGGGCTGCGAGGAGGAGTCACCTGCAGGCTGACAGCTGCTGCAAAGTGAAGACAGTGGAAAGAAGTTCTCCTCAGCGAAGGAACCACAGCGAGTTGGTCAATTTTGGTCTTGGTTGCCCCACAGAAGTTCTCCCCTCGGAAGATGGCGTTGAAGATAGCCAAGATGGCGGCGGGTCGAGACAGTGACCGTGAGACTTAAGATCTTGCTTCTTCAAAGGGCAAACGCAAAAAGACGTTTGGTCTTGGTGGCCCAAAAAAGTTTCTCCCCTCGGAAGATGGCGGTGTGAAGCTAGCCAAGATGGCGGTGGGTCGAGACAAGAGTGACCGCGAGAAATCTAGCTTCAGCGAAGGGCAGACGCAAAAAGACGTTTGGTCTTGGTGGCCCAAAAAAGTTTCTCCCCTCGGAAGATGGCGGTGTGAAGCTAGCCAAGATGGCGGTGGGTCGAGACAAGAGTGACCGCGAGAAATCTAGCTTCAGCGAAGGGCAGACGCAAAAAGACCGAAAGGAAAGGGCTGCCCGGGGTTTTATAGGGCCAAGGGATTAAGCGCTTTACGCAAGCGGTGAACTTAGGAAGCTTCTGGAAACTTACAATATACAATCTCTAAAACGACGGAAAAATACTATTACAAGCATATTAAAAATAAAAGCTGGTACTTAGAAGTGCTTTTAGATTTTATTGAACATAATTAGACAGCTATAATTGCTCAAAGCGAGAAAAACGAAAATTAGAGAAAAAACTCAGTGAGTGCTTTGGGCTTTTGAACGTGAGTATGTAACCTGTCGCAAAGATAACCATCAATAGTGATAAATGCTTGAATTCTCACCAATAAGCCGGGTTTCAGTGAAAAACCTATTGAAACATAATCTAGACAGTGTAAAAAGATGACACAAGTGTTTTTATAAGAAAAACATCGCGGGAACATAAAATTGGCAAACCACGTTGTAAGTACATGTTTTAATTTAGTAAATTAGAACGCTCTGGGAGTTTTAACCATTTGGAATTGCTGAATTAAGGAAAATTAACGTGTTTAAATATAGAAAGCAAAGCCAAAATCATCTAGAAAGGCAAAAAACATAAACTCAAAAGTTCACTTAGTATGTTTAAAGGGTTTAATCGTTTTGAAATGAATGATTAGCTGAAAAAAGTATGTTTAAATAAAGTCATAGATGTTAAACATAAAATCATATTCTTCTATAAACATAAAACCAAATTTTTTAGGAACAAAAAAATTCTTAAGTTTGATAAAAACTTAACACTCCCAACCCCCAGGGGGGTAGAATACCGAGTTGGAGAGGTGAGTGCCAAGGAACGGAAAACGGAGGGCAGGCACACAATCCCCTTGCTCCTCTCCCACAATCAACCCAAACGTAGATCAGCCTTTCTCTTCCTACAATGGCAGGAAGGGGTAGAGTGAGTAGTAATAACTCTGGTAGAAACAGTCCCACCGCTGCCACCAAACAATGATTTACCTTGTATCCAGTCGTACATATCTTTAAAAAACATGCACCTATCAAAATGATGAAATATGAACGAAACTATCGATGACAAAAGGCAGCAAAGGAGACTTAGGCTCTTAATTAGGATTACAAAAACTGGCACTCAGCTGACAGAGTTTAACCTTCAAACCAGGAAGAGTCATTAAATACCTAAAAGAAGTCTTGACAACGATAGGAACCAAGCAAAAAAGAGTTATTATGGAAAGTGAAACAGTAGACATTTAATCGTTAAATATGATAGAAAACGAAAAGAAAGCAAAACGTGGATGCAAAAACGGTTAGAATAAAAGCTACTTGGTAGAAGCAGTAGAAAGGCGGAATCTACACATAAGTAAAATGCAACGTAAAAGGCTAGGAAGAAAATACTAGTTTGAAGTGAAAAAATGTGATTTGATATCTTTACCAGAATACATTGCATCAGATCGATTCTCTTTCCCAAAGAAGACTACTTAGGAAAAGTAGTTAGGAAAAAACTAGCGTAAGGTTGAAAAAGGCTATAAAACAATAAACGCAAAACGTGTGGTTGCAAAAACGATCCAAAAGACTACTTAGCAAGTAGTGAGAAAGAACGCAAAACAATTGGAAGCAAATCCAATGAAAGAAAACGTGTGGTTGCAAAAACGATCCAAAAGACTACTTAGTGTAAGTAGTGAGAAAGAACGCAAAACAATTGGAAGCAAATCCAATGAAAGAAAACGTGTGGTTGCAAAAACGATCCAAAAGACTACTTAGTGTAAGTAGTGAGAAAGAACGCAAAACAATTGGAAGCAAATCCAATGAAAGAAAACGTGTGGTTGCAAAAACGATCCAAAAGACTACTTAGTGTAAGTAGTGAGAAAGCAACGCAAAACAATTGGAAGCAAATCCAATGAAAGAAAACGTGTGGATGCAAAAACGATCCAAAAGACTACTTAGTGTAAGTAGTGAGAAAGAACGCAAAACAATTGGAAGCAAATCCAATGAAAGAAAACGTGTGGTTGCAAAAACGATCCAAAAGACTACTTAGAGTAAGTAGTGAGAAAGCAACGCAAGACAATTGGAAGCAAGTCCAATGAAAGAAAACGTGTGGATGCAGCAACGATCCAGAGCAGACTACTTCGCAGAAGTAGTTGAAGAGCGGCTCACCAACGGGCGGATTTGCCAGATCCGACATATCCCTTTGGATATGGGTTGCCCGGGAAACAGGACGTAAAAGTTTAAGTTTACCCGTAGGCGGGTCCCAATAACACGTTCCTTGGGGAATGCACAACCCCTGTGCCATTTGGAGCGGTTCCCAATTTAGTGAAAGATATAGTTACGAAAACAAAAAAAGTAACTATACCGAAAAGAAAATTTAAACGACTATTGCAAATTCGATTGTATGGGATGCCTCGTAATTTGGAAAAAACTGGCGTGAGGTTAAAAAAGTAATAAACATGTGTTCCGTGCATTAGTTGTAACACATAAATTTAGTACAGCCCATAATTTGGAAGGAGTTGCCAAATAGCCACGATGTAGAGGGCCACTGAGAAAATTACTTGTTTTTCTACATCGTTTTCCGAAACTGAGGCAAACTCACCTAGGAGGGTCCCAGAAGGGATACGGGCCATATGGAAAACCTTCGTTCATTCCCGAACGTGGTAACTTAAAGAAAGATGATCTATCACGGTCTATTGGAGGATAAGCAGGAGCAAAAGGAATTGATTGAGCAAAAGTAAGTTGCTTCCTACTTTCAGCTGCTGGATGAACGCTAACATTTGTAGGATAAGAGGTCAGCTGAATAGGAGACCGTGATGGAAGCGACACAGAATTCGATGGATTTTCATTAGTAGATGAGGAATGGGAAGAAACGAAACTGACACTACTTTGGGTAACTGTTGTTGTAGTACCTGTAGTTGGAGGTTCTCCTTTGGGCACAATGGTTTCCGTAGAAATAGCGTGAGGTACTCTCGGAACGCGGTTTTGAGCTTCTGGATATGTCAAACAAGGAGAATGATTCCGAGACACTCCATGGCTGCTAATAGATTGATAACTATCAAAATAAGACTCAGAAGGATTTGAAGAAAGAACATTAGGAATGTCTGGTTGTTGGTTCTCATATCGAGATGGTTGTTTCTGAGTGACTTGCGAAATGGACAAAGGAGAATTTCTTTGAACTACCTGTTGATAAGAATCTTGATGCAAGATGGAAAATTGTGGAGGATTAACATGAGAAATTCTGTGCTGAATATCTGTCTGTTGAGGTAAAAGAGTAACCATTGGAGAGGCTACAGTAGCCTGAGACATAGGTTTAGAATGATCCCTAAGAGTGGGAGCCCTTCCCATGAGTACATAACCAAAAAAGGAAGAAGCGTATGACGGCAATCCTGAGCCGAGTGCCACAGGGGCTCCAGTAAAGATTTGAGCAGCAAGATCTGCACCAAGTATGCAATCCAGTGGTGCAGGAGAATCAAACCAGGGATCCGCTAAACTAATACCTCGTAATTGTTCCTTGACTGTAGATGTCACCTTGTTGACTGGGGTGTTAAATGCAATATGGTCGAGAACATAAAAGGAGTGGCGATTGACCAGAGTACGCTGATCCAAATTCTTTATATTTAAGCTGACAGTACCATTAGCGTTGCATACCTGCCTACCCAATCCTCCTACTGGGGTAATAGCCTTGTTAACAGAAACGTCTAAGCTATCCACAATCGCTTGAGAAACAAAGGATGCTGCCGCGGCTGTATCAATCACTGCTCTAACTACTGTATTACAATGTGCATTAGGGACCTCTAACTTAACCAGAGCCGTGGCCAACAAAATGCAGACTTCACTACTATTTGATGCCGCACACATCGCAGAGGCGGATGGTGGGGAATGAGAAGGGCCTTCCGACTTAGAATCTGGTGAACCCCGAACTGGGGTAATCTCCTTATGCAGCAAAGTGTGATGTTTTTTAGAGCAGACCCTACACCTTTTCTTACTCTTACATAGCGAGGCAAAATGAGTACCCAAGCAATTGTAGCAGCGTTTCTGATTCGATATCCATTTGTTACGAGATGGTACAGCCATGGAAATGAAAGCCTTACAAGCGTACAGTAAATGAGAACCCTGATGACAACACGGACAAGCAGATTGAGACCGAGATAAAGCATTATCGGTTGAAGAGGCTATTAATGCTGTCGTCCTACCCCTTTGTCTTGACCTGGGCCTGGAAGAAGCCGCCGGCTCCTTAGATTGGTACAACTCAGTGTTTTCCCAGTGCAATCGTTTTTGATTAAGGAATTTGCAGACAGCATCCAGGGTAGGAAACGGTCTGGAGGACTGCTTACTATTCTCAAAACTGGCCAACAACTTTTTGTCAAACTTGGAAAGTATGTACGCAACAAAAAAAATCTCAAAAACATTGACATTTTCCATGACTTGGATAGCCCTAAAATGGACATTTAGGCAGTCAAGGAAGGCAGAAATTGAGGCAGGATTGCTCTCCGCAACACTGGGAAGATTCAGGAGTTGTGTAGCATGATGCGTTATAACTCTCAATGGATTGTCATACTTTTCTCTGAGAATATCGTAGGCTAGGTTATAATTGACCTCTGAAAGAGACAAATGTGAAATCAGCCTTTTAGAGGTGTCATCTAGGGCATCTAAAAGATATTGAAACTTTTGCACTGCATTTAAGGTAGCGTTTGAACCAATTAATGATTCAAACCTACTATGAAATTGTTCCCAGTCATGGGGAATACCAGTGAATCTGGGGACGCTCAACCTGGGCATATGGACCATGGAGTTGTCCGATGTACTGTGACTGGTTTCATTTGCAGAAAACCCATAGAAGGGTCTGGAACTCGATTGATCACCAGCAACCAGGGCACTAGTCAGGGTTAATGGATGAAGGTGCTTAAATGCCTGATTGTATAAGGAATCTAATTCTTGGATAGCTGATTGATACTCGGTCTCAGTCAATTCAGGAGTTGGAACATCGGAAAACATGCACCCCTCTATAGAAGTCATGACAGAAGAAAACGTATTGTCTAACAAGGCCAATAGGGTGAGGGCCTTTTCCCTCGCCCCTGAAGTTTGTTGAGTCACAGCCTGAGCCTGGTCGAGAATTGACGTTAGTTTGTGCTGAGCAGTGTTCACCTTGGTACGAAATTGAGCTAAAGTCCTGGCCATGTTGAACAAGAACTAAGAAGTATTTACGAAGAAATGACAAAACCAATAAAACAATGGAGGACCAATGAAAACAAAACAAACTTAAAAGACCTCTGGTAGAAACAGTGTTGGGTTTTTGGATAAGAAGAACCAGAGATAAAAGAAAAAGAAAACAACTGATTTTATTACAAAAAATAAAAGACAGTCCAAAACAAAATAAAAATAAAGTTCCTCTTCTCCTCCTCCAGTGATCCCAATTTTCTGCAATTAAGACAGCGGTGAGCTGATCTAATCTGAAGGGGAACCCAACACTGTTGCGAACTGTAACGAAATGAATTGTGAGAGAGCAGCCTGGGGAGGTGGACCTTAACCTAGGGTTACAGAAACTGGCACTCACCTGATATTTAGCCGGAAGCTGATTACCGCACCCCTGAAGACCGCCTGGAAACAGCCGAAGAACCGCTTTCTGCCCTTTACTGCACCCTTGAAGTTTTCCTTTAAACAGCTGAAGATGCTGGGTCCTTCGCTGAGAGGTGCAAGTTGATGCGGGTGATCCGGCTAACAGTATTCTGCGTTCGGCTAACTGCCAGCTCTGCAGGGTTCCCCAACTCAGCTCACAATTTAGCATGTAAATTACAAAGACAATTAATAATTTGTAATGGAATAAGTCTTTAGCGGAGGTACAATCCAAGACTGTTAAATAAAAATAAACGATTGCTAGACTATAACTAATTATAGCTAAGTTACAAAGAGTAGCTGGCCAGCTAATTAAAGACATGAATACAAAATTAACAAAAGAAACATTTTTAAGAAATATAGTTACGATACAAAGCTTCCGTAGTGAAGACTGGTGTAACAGAATCGCTGGGCTGCGAGGAGGAGTCACCTGCAGGCTGACAGCTGCTGCAAAGTGAAGACAGTGGAAAGAAGTTCTCCTCAGCGAAGGAACCACAGCGAGTTGGTCAATTTTGGTCTTGGTTGCCCCACAGAAGTTCTCCCCTCGGAAGATGGCGTTGAAGATAGCCAAGATGGCGGCGGGTCGAGACAGTGACCGTGAGACTTAAGATCTTGCTTCTTCAAAGGGCAAACGCAAAAAGACGTTTGGTCTTGGTGGCCCAAAAAAGTTTCTCCCCTCGGAAGATGGCGGTGTGAAGCTAGCCAAGATGGCGGTGGGTCGAGACAAGAGTGACCGCGAGAAATCTAGCTTCAGCGAAGGGCAGACGCAAAAAGACGTTTGGTCTTGGTGGCCCAAAAAAGTTTCTCCCCTCGGAAGATGGCGGTGTGAAGCTAGCCAAGATGGCGGTGGGTCGAGACAAGAGTGACCGCGAGAAATCTAGCTTCAGCGAAGGGCAGACGCAAAAAGACCGAAAGGAAAGGGCTGCCCGGGGTTTTATAGGGCCAAGGGATTAAGCGCTTTACGCAAGCGGTGAACTTAGGAAGCTTCTGGAAACTTACAATATACAATCTCTAAAACGACGGAAAAATACTATTACAAGCATATTAAAAATAAAAGCTGGTACTTAGAAGTGCTTTTAGATTTTATTGAACATAATTAGACAGCTATAATTGCTCAAAGCGAGAAAAACGAAAATTAGAGAAAAAACTCAGTGAGTGCTTTGGGCTTTTGAACGTGAGTATGTAACCTGTCGCAAAGATAACCATCAATAGTGATAAATGCTTGAATTCTCACCAATAAGCCGGGTTTCAGTGAAAAACCTATTGAAAC
Source organism: Aelia acuminata (assembly GCA_911387785.2). NCBI lineage: Eukaryota > Metazoa > Arthropoda > Insecta > Hemiptera > Pentatomidae > Aelia > Aelia acuminata. Next base: position 147,921,920 of record OU426979.1, on the reverse strand, counting down.
ATAATCTAGACAGTGTAAAAAGATGACACAAGTGTTTTTATAAGAAAAACATCGCGGGAACATAAAATTGGCAAACCACGTTGTAAGTACATGTTTTAATTTAGTAAATTAGAACGCTCTGGGAGTTTTAACCATTTGGAATTGCTGAATTAAGGAAAATTAACGTGTTTAAATATAGAAAGCAAAGCCAAAATCATCTAGAAAGGCAAAAAACATAAACTCAAAAGTTCACTTAGTATGTTTAAAGGGTTTAATCGTTTTGAAATGAATGATTAGCTGAAAAAAGTATGTTTAAATAAAGTCATAGATGTTAAACATAAAATCATATTCTTCTATAAACATAAAACCAAATTTTTTAGGAACAAAAAAATTCTTAAGTTTGATAAAAACTTAACAATTATGGCGAGTACAAAATCGAAATACTATTTGTCGAGTCGCTAGACGGTTCTGAAATGGATTCATTAATCAATTTTAGAAAATTATTGGATTTTTTGAGTAAAATTGTCCCTTTTGGGGTCAAAAACATGTTATTAGAGCACCGTTGACTCTGTCGCCTGTAGCTCCTTATTTTTTTTGTCTTGACCGATACACCGCATTCAACTAGTCCCCGAATGGTGTCCCTATTTTTCCATATTGTTGAAATAGTTTAATGACTTACATTTAGTTCCTCCGCAAGACTTCTGTTCGACTCCCCATTTTCTTGCCGACAGCAAACGTGCAGCAAAATTTTTCTTCTAATGAAAATGCCTTTCTCCTTGACATGGTATCACCATGCACAAGTGTCTTATTTGAGAACTAGGCCGCAACTGATTCGAATTCGTTTGAAGGAATAAAAACACAAACAATCAGGGGAGGGAGTTTCCTAGAAAAGGTGATGGATGTGTCTTCCTGTCACCAAAGAAATATCCCACAAGCCGGGATTGAAGGGTTCCTTCCGAAAGCGGGACGTTATATCCGATGTTTTTTTTTGTTCCCTGGGGGAATCAAAATGGTCGGTAAAGCCTATTAGTCGCAATAGCCGTGGTCGTATTAGCCGGATAAAAATTCGTTAAACTATGACCTTAGGGACCAGGGACTTAAGATTTCCGTCGTTATAAGCGGTACGTTGTTATAACCGATGTCGTTATAAATTATATCCCCTGTATATGTTTATAAATTAATTGAAAGAAATATAAAGTAATTTTATCCCCGGGAAAACTTGGATTAGAAATAATCGCAAAGAAGTGATCCACCAGAGTGTCAGCATCAATATATACTAACCTAATTTATTACTTTGTTTCAGCTGAGTGGTAGTCAAACTTTTGACTATTTGGTATCGTTAATTTCGGCTTCAGAGATTTTAATAAACACAGGTATGTTTGGGATTCTTTAAAGAAGAGTTTAATCATTTTTGTATAACGTTTGTATTTCTAATTTAGGCCTGCGGAAGTCTGCTGACCGGTAAACACTTTTTGACATAATGTTGAACATACGACCCAGAGTATATTTATAAATTCTTAGGGATGTTAAGCAGCCTTAGTACAGTACTACGAGTATTAATTTCTTTATTAAACCTTATTCTAAAGAATATACAAATGAATATATTTAAAATGTATGCTGTATTAATTAAGTTACCATCGATATATACTAACCTAATTTATTTCTTTGTTTCAGGTGAGTGGTAGTCTGACTTTTGACTTTTTGGTATCGCTAATTTCGGCTTCAGAGATTTTAATAAACACAGGTATGTTTGGGATTCTTTAAAAAGAAGAGTTTAACCATTTTTGTATTACGTTTGTGTTTCTAATTTAATAACTTTCAGGAAGAAAAAATGGATAGGATACATGTTAATCCGAAACAACGAAACTAGTAAATAATTCGGATATTCAAACTTACACACTGAAAGTGTACATATTGAAACATAGCGATGGTTATGAAGAACTTATTTAGAGTTGTTGAACCACTGATAAAACTAAAGAAACATTAAAAAGACAAACGGTAACCCAATGTTAGTCTTTTTCATTTATTTTTAGTTTGTCTTTAGTTTAGTTTAGTTTTTATTTTTAGTTCATTTTTTAGGCAAAATTTAGGACTCCCACTGTAGCATAGTCTGATTAGGGGGACGTAAGTAAAACAAACACAGAAACAGACAAACAACTATTTGACATCCACCACTGTCTGCTTTCCTGATTAAATTATATGCTTAACCTTCACCAGTTTACTACCATGCTAATCACGCCATGCTAACCACTACAACACAGGTGACTCCTTAATTAGTCTCTTGTCCCTCTATTCATTTCTGGTATTGTTGGTTGGTGATGGACGTAAGAATATTTTTACAAATTTCTGATGGATTCCATACAAACTAGGTATCTCTCCATTTGGTAGAAAAAGAGGTAGCTTCTGTAGCAGTTCCCTTTATGTCACCGCTTTATTTCTCCATATGAAAAAGCTGTCTTTTTCTGGGAAGAAACTCTCTTTAACTAAAAAGTGTCTAAAATAGAGTTAATCCCTCCTGCTGCACATACATCAATTTTTGAAGCAATAAACATTATTATTGATTATTATGGTATATAGAAATAACAGTTGATTAAATAAGCTAGTCCCATTGGAAAAAATCCCTTCATTCCATTCCAAACTTTTCAACCTGTTTGGATTTGAATAATCCATTTTTTTTCCTTCCAGTACATAACGTATGCATAGCATTGGTTTTTTTGTAAATAGTTCTTTTGTAAAAATCCATCACTCAGGAAATTATGGTTATATATATAATGTTAAAGTGTCCCAGAAGATAAACTTAAAGAACTTTAATGAGAGATCCTTTATTTTTTCAAGCCTAAAAAATTATCTTCGCCGCAATTAGTGGCATCTCCAGCTGAGTGTATTCACGTCTTGAATACTGACTATTCTGGAACATCCTAGCAGAGTGGAGTTGGGGAGTCAGGGCGTTGATGATTTTTTTATTTTAAAAATGTTCATACACCCGGACGGTTCCTTTCAGAGACAAAGGAGACCGGAGCAGGGCACTCTAATATTATCATGAATGCCGGCTCGTTATCTTCAATGCACTGTTGCTCATTACGAGTGGGCAGTTCTATGCACTCGCCCGAAAGAGAGTGACAGAAAAAGGGTGAGAGAGGTTTTGTAGAGGGCCGTGTTTTGACACGGGTTTGAGTCCCGCTGTGGATGGTGTAATGAGGTTCTAGCACACCCTCTTCCCCCTCCTGCGTTCAAAAGGAAAAAGCAGCGTTAGAGGGAAAATAATGAGGTCTCTGACCCGCTGAAAATTTATCATTTCTCTTTTCTCTTAGTGCCAAGACATTTTTTTTTTTTTTTTTTTGTTCTCCCCTTTTTGTAAATTCTGTCTTGTTTGACGCCGCTGTCACTTCCGTTTGTTAAAATGTCTCGCCGCTCTATATAAAGTGTTCATTACACAGAATGACTAATTAATGAAGTTTTACTCAGCTATGGAGGCGTTTCTTTATTGTTACTTTTTTTGCCCGAGCTAAATGAGCAAGTATGAATTAATAATTAATGAATGACTGGAACACTGAGGAGTAGTCCTAACCACGCCGAAATTTTTTTCTAAAATACTAGACTCAATTAGAAAATACCAGAAAGCTTTTAATTTTTTGGTTTTTTTAGAATAGTAAATGAAGAATCGCACTCTATTTAAAACAAATATAAATAATTAAAAAAACATCTTAAGCACAGTCATTAACTAGAATAGAGAGAAAAGAATAGAAAAGTCCTTTATTTAAAAAACAAAAAAGTATTTACAAAGCTATATACATATGCAAGTACAAATTTTGACATTGCTTACGCCGTCTGCCAGGAGTCCTAAAAATAAAAATACATTGATAGAGAATAAAGGAAATATTTACAATCTTAAGAGTATTCAGATAACAATAATCTTCTGTATCTTATAGCTTCTTCAACATAAAAATAAATTTAAATAAATTTAGATTATTTTTGTTAAACAATACTAATAACTCTTCTTTATTGATCAATATTGTTCCAAAATATTTCAACCTGATGTAATTAAAAATTGGGCATACTCCAATAAAATGCACCATGTCTTCTATTTCATTTTTGTAACAAATGGTACAATAATAACTTACTCCATCTACCCATGGTTTGTAATTTAGATCTAAAACTCCTTTTACTTTAAATATTATTTTTATTATATCTAAACTGTCTAAACTATCTAATATAAACTATAAAGATTTATTACCCAGTTCAATATCATACATAAATGACGTTAACAGTCATTAACTATTTGACTATTATTTTTGATTACTACTCGAAAAACGGCTCTAAAATTCATTTTTCATTCATTAATTAAACCTCCTTAACGATTTATATATATTTATATATATTTATATATATATATATATATATATATATATATATATATATATATATATATATATATATATGTGGTCATATACAAGTTAAATAAAAAAAAAATAATTCTTCTACCGTATCATTCGCAATCAACACATTTTTGATGTAGATTCCATCCTTTAGTATTAGGGGCTATAAAAAAATATTGCCTGAGAATTTAAATGTTAAATTTGAAACTACGGAATGATACGGAGTCATATTACAGACTAATATTTTAAGTTACTAGAGTTCAAACACGCCTTGATTTAATATTTGTTATTTTAATCAGTAAATTAATTTAAATTGTATTTATGGTGGTTTAAAAATAATTAATTATCTACAAGAGATAGAAACGAGAAGTTTTTAATACTTATCTGTTTTTTTTTTTTATGTTCTACTGCCAAATACGAAAACTTTGGGAAAAAAAGTATACTTAATATAAAGTATTTTGTATTTTTTTGTTTTTTCATTTCTTTAATAACCAATGACATGTAATGGATAGTTTTTATAATAATATATAGTATGGTTTATAAAAATAAAAATATTATCCTATTATACTTTGAATTTATAAGAGATAAACTTAAAACTAAAATATCACTCAAGTTTGTTTTATTGTTTTCTGTAATAGAAAAACTAGATGACTCAGAAAACAAATCGCTTGTTTTATTCAAAAACTTAAAATTATCAGCAGTTCCCTCATATCATTACTCTTGACATTGAGAATTTAGTGATATTAACACAAAACATTCTCTTCCATGTTATTAAAATAACACATTAAAATAAATTACCCTTCGATCCTGCGAGAATGCTTTCATTTACTCGTAATAATCTCACGCGAGGCAGTAAAGACCTAACATGTCACACGAATATTCGCACCTTCAATGTAGTAATTATTCCAAAGGGAAAATAAAAACGAAAAAAAGTATTGAAATTAAAAACGAACATTAGGAAAAGGAATTAGTGAAATGTGAATCCATTAGGCGAATTAAATTTGGTTATAAATCATACAATGACACATTGCTTCGCTCATAGCTAATGTATTTCATAACATTGGTGAAATGTTAAAACTATTTGTTTAGTCAGCATTACTCACGTCGGTTGCAGATAAACGTCTTTTGTTAGTAGTTTTCTCAGTAAAATAGATTAAAAGCGAAAATGAATTAATTTTTATACACTTTTACATACCAAATTTGGGGGAGTCTGGCTCTGCTACCTGAAGTATAAAGATCGCTCTCTGTGTACTTTGTGAAAATAGTGGTTTTTTTCCATCCAATTGATTTGAAAGTTCTCATAGTTGTTAGTTACCATACCAATAACCGAGCTGTGAAGTTTAAAGTGAATATATCTAGTGGTTCTCCTGTAATTTTGAAGAAGAAAAATATTCAACAGGAACCAATCTGTGCAGGTACATGCGCTTATCAGTATTGGTTCAAGTAGTGGGGGCCAGTAACTTTGCTTTACTAATCCAGTTTGCTGCCTAATAGCACTAGGATAACGTCGCTTTTAGTTAGCAACAACCGTTTACGTAATATTTCACGTAAATTATCAAGAGTTTTCAATATTCATTTATTCTTCTTCCCTTACTAAACGCACATTAATAAAATGGTGTACACAAATGACGATATAATGGCGGAAATAAAGAAGGGTACCCAAGAGACTAGAGAAGTTAAAGCTACGGTTGAGAATATAGCTACAGCTCTACGAGAAGCTTTTGTTGAAATATCCAACCTTAAAACGAAGTGTAGTTCTTTGGAAAAGGAGAACAGTCGACTTGAAAGCGAAATCAGGTTGCTAAAACGTCATTCTCGCAATAATAATTTTGTTATATATAATGTTCCTGAACAAGAAGACAAATCAAAGGAAAATGTCTTAGAAACCTTATATTATATTTACATACCAAATTTGACTACATAATGCAAATTACTGCATTTATTTAATAATTAAATTTTAATATTTGAAAATATTATAATTACTTGATTAATAATAAAAAGAGTGTTAGGCATGTTAATAATTTATTGCAGTAAGATAAATATTTTTCACACTTAGATTGCAGAGTACATCTTGATTCTTATTTATGCACTTCTTTGGATTTGCATTAGATGTTGCTAGCACATTTTAAAAACCCTTGTCTACTTCCAAGTCTAATTCAAGGTTTAGTTGTTAAGAATTTTTTTCCTAAAAATAATGATATAACACCCGGCATGAAATTACAAGCTCCTAATCATCTATTTCAAATTTGATCGACATGCCATATTTTAAGTTCGTATATGTATTTTATTAAGTAACCATTAATGTTTTACCTAATTATGGTTCTCTTTAGATGGTAAAATCTGGGTTGGAAAATCGTAACAGAGTATGGGGAATAAAGTTTAAAAGGACCGAGACACACGTGGCTGGTCTTAGGTGAATGTAACTTTTACACGTTCCACTTCTTCCGAAAGGGCAAATGTAAAACCAATGTAGGAGTTTAAAAGCGTTGGCGACTAGATTTTTTTTTCCTAAAATAAAACTTCTAAGGATCTATTTTGTAGCTTTTTAGCTTAATTTATTTATTTTAATGATACACACTGCTAGAATTGAATTTAATCATAACTTGTTTTAAAAGGATTATTGATTTTTACTCTACTATTGGTTTAAATTTTTTACTAATAAAATATATTTCATCGATTGAGCCTTATTTAATATCGTCGACTTTATACAATATATTTGATTTACTTAATTTTATTGTCCTTCTTAACGTACTTTTATGAGTAATATTTAAAGAGGAAATTCTATCTCCTTCAAAAATACAGTAAAATAGGAAACGTGGAGAAGCTACTTTCAACCACTTTTTAGGAATTTTTGGGATAAAAAGCATTTTTTATTTGTACGTACGTACGTTAATTTGTACGTGTGAAGGCGAAATCATTATCAGAGGTTGAGAAAGGAGGCTTTTATCTTTTGATAAAACGTATTCGAGACCTTTGAGCGAAAGGAAAAAACGAGATTGCTTTGTCTCCAATTACTTTTAACCATATTCGACACACATCTTCGCCTTTTTTCTTATCATTCCATTATTCACATATTGAGATGATGGGTTACTAAAAAATAAATAAAAATAATAATAAAGTAAAAATTATGCTGATTTTTTTTTTCTAACACTAAAGAATATTGTTTAATTCATAGGTGTATTACATATAAATGAGTATACCTAATTACAATAAACAAAATCTGGTGCTGTGAGCTCAACACACAACTTTCACTTACCAACCTACTTAGAGTAGAAATCAACGTGTTTTGATGATGATATAAAAGCCATTTAGCAACTTTATAGAAAATAGATTTTTTTTCACTTCTGTTTGCAGTTCTCCTTAAGTAAAAGAGTATTATAATTATTGAAAAACTTAAAAGCCCTCGATATTTGTCGATTTTTATTAGGTACAATTTTATTTTTTAGGAGCCTAAAATTTCCTATGTTTGTCTTTTATGACTTCCGGATACTGAGAGCGGCTAGTCTAAAACCACCCTATATTTCATTCATAAATATATTATGGAACAAACGTTTGTAAACTGAAAAAAAGGATTATTAAAGATTATCTTGTACCACGTGTATTTCACTCCGTGAACTGCTTTAATCATACATACATCAAATACATAATTTCAGGCTCCTACGATTTATAGTTTTTGAGCTGGTCTTTTCTCTCTCTCTCTTTTTTACCTTTCCTTCTCTTCTGCTTAAGTGAATCGACGCTTTTTTGTTGTTTAATAAATCTCAATAGTAGCAATAATTTTTTTAGGGATATGTCCTGATTTGTTTAAAGGCATGACATGAGCCGCTCGCCATATTTCTTTGTTATTACTTATATACATACATTTTTCTTTCTCTTTTTGTTTGTCCTATTTTATTTTATTGTTTATCCTGTTATTATCATTTATTTTCTTTCTGGAAATCTTCCTAAGCTTCTTATTATGATTAATCCATCCATTTATTTTCTTGAATTACTTTTCTTTATTATATTTTCTTTTATTCATTTTATCCCTATAGTTATTTACAACAAGTACAATGATCGTTTCTATTCCCATCCCTACCCTATGATAATAAGTTCACTCTTCCCTAATGAGGTTTGCACTCGACCTGGTCCTTATGTTTTGAATGTCTATGGGCCCATTACTTGATATGAGCCTTTGGGAGGAGGAAGTCGACCCGGCAGAGGATCTTGCCCCAATCGTGGGCCCACTGGCTGACCTGGTGAGGTGCGTAGGAAAGGATAGTGGATTGCTGAGAATAGCCCATATAAACGCCGAGTCTCTGATGGCGCATATCGATGAGATGAGGCTGATCTTTCAGGAGGTTGAGCTTGATGTGTTGGCTGTGACTGAATCTTGGCTAGTACCGTCCCTCTCTTCGAACAGCGTAGGTGTTGACGGATACAAGCTATACCGGAATGATAGAATCGGAAAACCAAGAGGAGGTGTGGCAGTTTATGTCAGGAATGACTACCCTGTTGTTGAGCTTGAGGCTTCTGCTTACATCGAAAATCATCCCGAATACCTTTTTCTTGAGGTTCGAACTCCTGGTGGGAGTAGTTGTGTCAGTGTGGTATACCGCCCTCCAAAAAGTGGCTACTTCTCTGAAGTTGAGGACGTCCTATTACGTCACAGAAGCCGATACTGTAATATTATACTGCTTGGAGATCTCAATACGGATCCTTCAGCTCGTTCATTCAACTCCAACCAAATGGTTTCCGTATTTCGAGGGTTAAACTTACATATACTCCCTTCCCAAACTACGAATCACACTCACACTGCGACAGTAGACTCCGAGACCTGGATCGATCATATTGTTGTATCGGATCCTTCAAAAGTTAGGCGTCATGGACAGGTCCATGTTCCGGGAATCTCGACCCACGATTTTATCTTTGCCTTATATATTTGCCTCAATATTTCTCCTGGACATACCAGAAACCTAAAGAAGATAGATCTGGAAGCTTTTAAAAATGATATTCAGACGATTGACTGGTCAGATGTATTTGATAGTGTTGACGTCAACGATAAGGTTGAATTGTTCAGCAGGAAGGTGGCAGAACTTTATGATAAACATGCACCAGTGCGGACGTCAAAAAAATCGACGACGAAAAACAAAGCCCTCTCCTTGGATGTCTGAAAGTATCCGGTCCCTAATGGCGAAAAGAGACTTTTTCTTCTGGATGTCCATAAGAAACGGATCTGAAGAGGATTCTTTACAATACAGGCTTTACAGAAATAAAGTAAAGGCTATACGCGATGCTAAAAGAAGATGCATAACTAGCAGTCTCGATAGATGTTCGCACTGCGAGGTTTGGAAAGAGCTGAAAAAGCATAGAGTCATTGGCGTGAGTGGAAATAACGTTGATATTATTTGCAACTTAGACGAATTAAATCGCTTTTTCGTTTCTCATCCTCTTGGCCCTGGAAGAGCGATAATTGAACCAATGCCGACTAATGAGGATGTTGATGACCTTATCTTTGATGAGATCACCGAAGATGATGTGGTTTGGAGTCTAAGACGAGTGAGGACTGGTGCAGCGGGGGAAGATGGACTGACTAAGACGATGATTGAGAGGTTGGGAGCCACCCATGTCCTGGTAGATATCCTGAATGCGTCCCTGCGACAATGTAGTTTCCCTGAAGCGTGGAAGCGCACCATCATCAGGCCCATTCCTAAGAAACCAAAGCCCAAGACTCTTTCTGAATACCGGCCTATTGCTCTCCTACCCGTGTTGTCGAAAATTCTAGAGAGGATATTAGAGAGGGATTTGAGAGGATTCTTTGAAAGCAATGGCCTTCTGTCTCCGCACCAATCAGGCTTTAGACAAGGGCGAAGCACGTGCACAGCGTTACATACTGTTTTGACCGATATACGAGTAGCCATGGATAAACGTACGGTAACAATATTCGTCTCTCTTGATTTCGAAAGGGCTTTCGACTGTGTCGATCATGAACTATTACTAGGTAAACTCGGAAGCTTTGGTGTAGGGGAGCAGGTGCTCCAGTGGCTTAGTTCATATCTCAAGGGACGAAAGCAGCAGATCAGAATTCCTAACAGCCATTCTGAATGGCTGGAGAGCAGTGCAGGCGTTCCGCAGGGATCTGTTCTTGGGCCCCTGCTTTTCCTAAGTTATATCAATGATATAGTTAGGGCTATCAAGTCTCCAATCCAATCCATCAAGCAATCCAAGATCCACATGTTTGCAGACGATGTGGTGATTTGGGCATCTAGTCTACCGGAGGATGTAAATGCAACCATGTAACGAATCAATGAAGATATCAGGGATCTTCACCGGTGGGCCTCAACTAACAGACTTCGCCTCAATTGTGGAAAATGTAACTGGATGCTGGTAGGTAGCCCTAAGCTTATTATAAAGGCCGAAAAGAATGCTTCGCTGCCTCAGCTGATGATTGTTGACCAGATCATACCCAGATCTGAAAAGATAAAATATCTTGGTATGGTGGTGAACTGCTCCTTGACATGGAGAGACCAGGCTAGCCTCGTTGTGGGTCGTGTTCACGGATTCCTGCACTCTCTCACAAGATGGAAACGATTCTTATCAGCCGAAGCGAAAAAGAAGATAGTCTCAGCTCTGATACTCCCCATTGCCTGGTACTGCGACTCAGTCTACATAGATATTCCCAACTCGGAAGATGGCAGAATACAGAGAGCGCTCAACGCGGCTATACGGTTTATCTTCTGTATTAAAAGAGATGAACACATTAGTCCGTACATAAAAGAGTTATTCTGGTTGCGGGCTAAGGAATATAGGAGGCTCAACCTGATGTCCGTAGCAAGAAGAATCCTTGATTCTGGAACCCCCGAAGACCTTCACAATCGTTTCGAAACAGTAAGTAGCGAGAGGCTTCAGGGCAGATTCAGGATACCGGCATGCAGGACGGAGATCATGAGGAATGCATTCCACGTTGCGGCAGCGAGAGAGCTCAACAAGCTTCCAGTAGAGGTGAGATCGGCGTCTTTCTTCCGCAAGGCTTGTCTCCGACGATTCTTGGACGCGGGACAGTCGAGTGCACCTTAACATCTCTCATCCATTTCAAATTACCCAATCCCCTTCCTTCAACCCCTTTTCCATTTGCATTCATCCTACATAGATAATTATTTTTATTTTTTTTGTTTTGTTTTTTATTTTATTTTATTATTATTTTTTTTTTTTTAATTTCTTATATATTAATTTTTCCTTAGAGGTGTGTTTTTACTTTACCCCCATAAATATAAAGCAAAATAAAAAAATAAACGAAGAAAGGCAGTGAAAATGATATTTGTCTTTATTTTTATGTTTATTATCTATCTATAAGCTCACATCTTGATGTTAAACTTTACTTTATCTTATTAAATGCATTATGTTTTTATTCATTGCTGTAACCATATGCATATATTTGTCTGTAAGAAAGGGCCAAAGGCCCTAAGACAATAAAGAATCAATCAATCAATCTCTCTCTCTCTCTCTCTCTCTCTCTCTCTCTCTTTCTCTCTCTCTCTCTCTCTCTCTCTCTCTCTCTCTATCACACACTCACACACACACCATTTCGCGGTACTGGGTTCTTTGTACTCAGGGGACACCGAAAAGTGTAAATCCGTCGAAAACCGGAAGTCGAAATTTTTCACTATCACAATACTCTCCCTTACTAAATATTTCATTTTTAGGGAAGTGAAAGTAAAAAACCGAACTCTCCGATTTCTCCCATAATTACGTTGGTCGTTTAGAAACCCTATTATTTCCACAGAGTCAAATTGATGAAATAGCAAAAAAAATTTTACTTATTTATTTGAATGTTCTAAATAAAATTTTATCGACTATTGAGTGGAGGACGCTATTTATTATGAGCAATGAAACTAAGTTTTAGTTTTCAAAAATCTATCATATTTGCTATTTAGGTTCCTGTTAGATTTTCATCCCCTCCCCAATTTTTACTTTTTATCTTATGTTATAATGTTTTTTCCTAAGAAATTTTATTTAAACAAAATCTACCCCAAAACAATCAAATTTACTAATAAAGGAAGGGTCACCTGTAGTATAGTGGTTAGCATGGCAACTTACAACACTAAAGGTCGCAGGTTCGCGTCCCGTCGTGGCCCTAGGGTTTTTTAAAGATATCAAAAAATCCTTGGCTATGCCGTCCCTCGGATAGGACGTAAACTGGTGGTCCCGAGCCTATACGATGTCGGGTACTCGTTACAGATCCCTATCCTAATTATACCTGTATAGGCAACATTTAGGACTCCCACTGAAGCATCGCCCAATTAGCCTTAGTAGCATAAAGTGACGTTAAACTAACAAAAAAACAACAACTAATAAAGGATATGAATGATTGCGGTATATTGAGAAGTGATGTGTTGGGCAATAGAGTTTCAGACCAATGGCCCTACTGATTAACTCTGACTCTATTAATCCTGAAAGGCATATTTCAGAGAACATGCTTTTCACTTGCCTTCAGACAAAAATAAAACGTATTCATCATAGTCATGTTAGTTCATTTATAATGTTTTTTACCGATTATAGGTCTAACAGAATTAATTTTCTTGATAATATAGCTGCATAAAATGTTTCTCATGTTACGTTTTCTTTCAAAGGTTTATGAGAATTGATTCAATATCCTTTATAAACCAAGTGCATATTTGCAGATGTATAATTTAATTTATATGCACGCAAACAATCAAAGTTGAACATAGGAGCTTTAAATGCTAACCTGTGTAAGGATCTCAAAAGCTCTTATAATAATACCTTTAATAGTAAACGAGAGAGAGGGAGAGATTGATTGATTCCTTATTGTCTTATGACCTTGGGCCCTTTCTTACAAACATATATAGGCATATGGCTGCAGCAATGAATGATACATAATACATTTAATAAGGTAAAGTAATATATAACATCAAGATGAGAGCTTATAAATAAATCATAAACATAAAAATAAAGACACATATCATTTTCACTGCCTTTCTTCATTTCTCTTTATATATATGGGACTAAAGTAAAAATACACTTCTAAGGAAGTATTAACATATAAAAAAAAGAAAAAAAAAAAAAAGAAAGAGAGATTGGCGTGAACAAAAAGATGTGGATATTTCAGTTACAACTAAGAGTTCTATACTTTTCTTGGAACATTTAATTAAAAATATTACCGTAATCACATGTGACGGGTTCTAGGTGTGTCTGGAATGATCCAGACCTTTCTGGATTGTTTTATTTTAGTCTAAATATAAGAAGCGAGGAACTTGGGGCTTAATAGGGACTTGAACATCAAAGCAAAGGGTAACTTTCGAGACACTGTTCCGTTTGTCTGTTTGACGTTGTGAATTATAATTTTCGGGAATAAAATTATTTTAAACCCACATTGGTGTTAAAATATTTCAATACAACACTAAACATAAAAAGATATACTTTTATTTTGAAGAGGAAAAACGGGCCGTGATCGGGATTCGAACCCCGGTCCTAGTATTACAAGTATGGTGCCCTAACCACTGCGCCACCTCAGTTGGGTCCCAATAAAGGCCAAAGTCTCTTCAACTCATCTTTTCTCTTCCAAAAAAAAATATTTAAAAAATATTAATCTGGAAAAAAAAAAAAGGCGGCAGAAATACACTGTTCAACCCCACCACCCATTATTATAACAAAATCTAACGTAGATATTTCCCTAGAGGACTGAAAAAATCTATGAAAGAGAGAGCACGTATAAGAGAAGGGATCTTGATAATTTTTATGTGAGCTTATTCGTGAACTTAAGTAAAATCTATAATAATTACAATAATGGCTCAAATAACCCGAAGGTTCAATGAGAGACCACCATTTTTTGCTTACATACAAGTGGTTTCATCCACTTACCGCAGTTCAAATCCACAAGATCAACCTCCCGCCTCCTCCTCTACCTACCCTTCTGAGGTTTTCCAGACGACACGTTACCGTATTAAATTTTTGAGTATTCATTCTCTTAAATTTTAATTCGGCATTGTGTAAGCACACTTTCGTCTAAATACTCTGCATATAGTTTTAAAACATTTAGCTGTTTTTATTCTCGCATAGGTAAAGAGTCATGGATAGAATAATAGGTTTTCTAATTTTGAAATTTTACCTAGGGTAAACCATACAGTTATTGACACCCTTAACACTACATTTCTATGGTAAAATTTAAAAAAATACTTTTTATGAAGGGATCAAATTGAAACTTCTAATAGCTCCTCTTTATCTATCCTTATAAAGACTCAAGAGGTTTTTTTGTTCCAAAAGTTCAATATTTTACCATATGGCAATATTTATTGTTAAAAGTGCAAAAACTAGTTATTGACACCCTGTGGATTTAATTGTGAAATCTTCCCTATTGTCTTACTAAGTCTTAGTTCACAGATGACTTAGAGGACCCTTCAAACATTAGATTCATGTATATCTTGAAATAAAATTAGGACTTGTTTACTTATTTCTTTAAGTTAAAGTTGGGGTGTCAATAACTGTATGGTTTACCCTATTGTATTAAATTGTATGTATTGTAATAATTTTGACGTATCTATTAAGCTATCGACCAACCTTACACGTATCACGGCTTACACTTTGACAGACATCTAAATGTTATATTGACAGAAAAGTTAAAACGTTAAGACTAAAAACGTACAAGCTAAATAAAATATTTAAAACTATCAGTATATCGATACGCTTAAAATTTTTAGTATAGACAATAATAAGTCGGCCGGCGCTGTATGGTGCACCACTATTCAAGCATATGAGCAAATCAACTTGAAACACGCTAAAATCCTTACAAAACGGAATAACAAGGGAAATAGTCAAAGGAACTGATATGAAACGAATGAAGACCTCAGAATAAACAAGTAATTAAATTACTCAAAATCGGCGAATACATAACCAACAGGCAGGATTCTTTTTTACCACAGCTGTTAAATCCATTATTTAATATACTCAGCCCAGCAAAAGTCCCAAGACATTCAAGTTTATTCAAGAAAGAGATGTACCTCATTACCGGTAACTTAGCAGAACACTCATTCCACAAAAATTACTTTGTTTCAAAACACCTTAAAATGCACCTGAATGCTGTAATAGGCTTATTATTCAAGGAGGAGATAAATTTACTCTATGAATTATATAATCATAAGGAGCTATGAATAAATAAATAAAAAAAAAAGTACGAAAGGAAAAATGAGATAAATTACTTTACCACCGAAAAATATACCCTTCTGATACGATATCGATGGATTAGTAGCCATTTGTGCAGCTAATCATTCACCCTTTACAATATTTCTATGTATTCGTAACCATATTTCTAAATTGCCTGTTCTTTATCAAATTTGACTTCACCTGGGCGTACTAAATTCTTATAATACCCAATTGCGAATATATTTCTAACAGGATTCAAACCATTTTAATAATGTATAATTGAAACGGCTGAAGAAAAGCATACATCTTAACCTACTTAGCCAAATGATCCTACCTAATAACCTTACTAAGCATTAGTGGCCAGCTAAAGAGAAGTTTTCCTCATCCGAAGAAAGTCTGGGGAAGGAAAAGGAACATTCCGAGAAATCCTCTTGGAGGTGAAGTGGATATATTTCAACTGAGTGGTTTATCCAGTCGAATAAATTGACGTACAACAGAACGGTTTTAACTCCGCCGGTATTACTAGAAGTTCTTCCCATGAGCACTTGGTAGCGATTCCCAGATGTGCGGTGTCCTCTTTCTACACTAAAGGCCTTAGAGGGAGTGGGAAGAAATCGTAATAGAGGCATATATATATATCGTGTATTTTATATATATACATAGATAGATATATAAAATATTTTATTATATGAAAAAGGTTTATGATGCTCCACACATCCCAACTATGCAAAGTTTTATATGTCCACGGTGTCTAGATTTTTTAAATATATATATATATATATATATATATATATATATATATATATATGAACAATTCTGAATAAGTATGCTAGTCGATTTTAGTAAATTTTCAGGAGAACGATTTTTTCTAAATGCTCCATAAAATCAAAATTTCACATTCAAAAATGAATGCACAGTCTAACCCATAGAGTATAGAATATCATAGAGGAGTCACCACGTGGTTGGAAGTGTGCACCGCTTCCCCCACTCCGGGAGGTCCCAAACCCACACTCCCGTCGGACATCGGCTATAACTCTCAAAGAAATTTCGCTGCACTTCTCAAATTTTGTTTATGTTTTTGAGAATGCAGAATCAGAATCATTCATAATCATTAAATATATATATATATATATATATATATATATATATATATATATATATATATATATATATCGTACGTACATTATGATTATAAAATATATTAGTATAAATTCAAAATGCAATAACAATTTTATATTAAAATTTATAGCAATTACGTTTACCAGGTCTGCAAGTTTAAAATGTCGTTTTAATTCCAATAGAATGCGCTCTTAGCCTATTGAAGGATTTGCTTATCTCTAAACGCTATTTTGTTTGTTAGTCATTTGTTTACAAAAGTCAGTTGTTTTTAAGTCGTTTACGTGTACGTATCATACCTTTCTTTGGTGTTAAAAATGTCTAATTTTAAGCCAAATAAAGAGCATTTGCGGCATGTCATGATTTTCTTATTCAATCAAAAGAAAAAGGCATCTGAATGTCATCGAATTCTTGTTGAGACTTATGGCGATCTTGCTCCAACCGTCAAGACATGTGAACGTTGGTTTCAAAGTTTCAAACGTGGTGATTTTGATGTTACTGATAAAAAACGAGAAAATCGACCAAAAAAGTTTGAGGACGTCGAATTGCAATCTTTATTAGACGAAGACAATACCCAAACCCAACAAATGATGGCAGAACAGTTGAATGTCACTAGGCAAGCCATTTCCGATCGCCTGAGAGCTATGGGAAAAATTCAAAAGGTTGGAAAATGGGTTCCACATGAATTGGACGAACGACAGATGGAAAAACGAAAAACTGTGTGCGAAATGCTGCTTTTACGCCACGAAAGAAAGGGTTTTTTGCATCGAGTTGTAACTGGCGATGAAAAATGGATTTATTTTCAGAATCCCAAACGAATAAAATCATGGGTAACGCCAGGACAACCATCCACATCGAGTGCAAGACCGGATCGTTTTGGGAAGAAGACAATGCTGTGTGTGTGGTGGGATCAGAAGGGAGTAGTCTACTACGAGCTTCTCAAACCCGGCGAAACAGTCAATACCGACCGCTACCGACAACAAATGATCAATTTGAGTTACGCATTGATCGAAAAACGCCCAGAATGGGCTCACAGGCACGCCAAAGTCATTCTTCAGCATGATAACGCTCCTGCACATTCAGCCAGACTAAGGAAGTTGACTAAGGAAACGATTTCTTCGCTTGGTTGGGAACTCCTACCCCACCCGCCGTATTCACCTGACCTGGCGCCTTCTGATTATCATCTCTTCTCATCGATGGGACACTCATTGGCTGAGCAACACTTTAACAATTTGGAGGATGTAAGAAAATGGCTCGATGAATGGATTTCAAATAAAGATGAAGCATTCTTTTGGAATGGTATCCATAAATTGCCCGAGAGATGGACAAAATGTGTAGAAAGCGAGGGCCAGTACTTTGAATAAAATATATTATACTTTTTTTTTAAATTACTGTGTATATATTTTAAGAAATAAACGACATTTTAAACTTGCAGACCTGGTACAGTAGTAGGTATGTTGTAACAATAATAAATATCTAACTACTATGATTTAAAATGTAATTAAATAATAACAATTTTTTTAAAATTATGAAATTATTCATTAGCTTCACATTCTACCTTATGAGCAAGCTTCTTGCTTCCTGGGACATTTTACCTTTCACACCACTATTAGATTGAGATTGAAATTGGATCGGAGTTTACAGCAAACTATCGATTCTTGGCGTTTTTCTGGAATGCTCTCTATAATCCCAAAAATGTTTCTGATTTGTTTCTCGATCCTTGTTCCGAAGCCAGGTCGTATCAGTCAAATCCATCTTATTCTTTTAAAAAAAAGGAAAAGGTCATTGTTTCTTTTCATATTTATGATGTTAGCAGCACAAAAGTCGTATAATAACTACGTTTGATTTTGTTTGACAAGACTTAAAAAAAAAAAGGCAAACAAAATTATAACTTTTGTCACATTGAGATTGAAATTGGATCGGAGTTTATAGCAAACTATCGATTCTTGACATTTTTCTGGAATGCTCTCTATAATCCCAAAAATGTTTCTGATTTGTTTCTCGATCCTTATTCCGAAGCCAGGTCGTATCAGTCAAATCTATCTTATTCTTTTAAAGAAAAGAAAAAGGTAATTGTTTCTTTTCATATTTATGATGTTAGCAGCACAAAAGTCGTATAATAACTACGTTTCATTTTGTTTGACAAGACTTAAAAAAAAGGCAAACAAAATTATAACTTTAGTCAATTCCAAACTACCTACTTTAACCAAACAACTACTGTCTATTTACAATTTTAAAAAAGTTAACAATTTTTTTAAATGTTCAAAGCTATTCTATTGGAAATCGTAATTTGGTGAATAAATTGTTGCAGTTGGTTCGAAATATATTAATTTAAGGATTATGAGTTGATGAAAACCCAAATATGCTAAGATGTTCTAAATAACCAAATTCACTCTTGAGTTCAGTATTCACGCGTGGAAAAATCTCATTTAAATGAGTATAGGCAGATTTTGGCAAGATCGGAAAACTGTTTATCAAACTTCAAACCTTTGCTAACAATAGGGTGTATGTAGTTTTCCGGGCAATTTCGGGCGTTTTACTATATTGTACCAAATAGTTTACATTTGTTTGAACCGTCGTATCTGTTGCATACGTTTTTCCAAAACTTTATTTCTGGTGTATTACAATTTATTAGTAATGCTTGATCATACTGTAAACATTCCATTAGTTTTAGCCAAAAAATATAGGCACACGAACTTTAAATATAAAAAAGATGAATGTCTTACTGTCATGTTTCAACTCATATTGTATCATTATTAACGCAAAGATTGATTTAAAAATTAGTGTACATGACGGGGAAAGGATTCTAGTTTATTAATATTACAATGAAACCTCTAAATTTTAACTTTTATGTTTTGGCACAATGTCCGGCCGGACAGTGGACTCGCCCCACTGTGCGCTCGGGCCATTTACCAGCCCGAAATTAATCTCTCGATTATTGATCATGCATTGTTTATTTTTATTTATCTGAGCTCTTTTGGAATATTTAATTTGTTTTTTGGTGATAGTTACAGTTTATAAAATGTCCAAAATGAGAGGAATGTGCGTAGCATTTAGATGCAAAAGCAACTTCTCACATATCTAAATTAACTTCTCTTGGATGTTTTAATTTTATTTTTTCTTCAATTGATACGATTATGTTTTACTCATTGTTCAAATTTTAGTTATTCTATTTTAGATTTCCGGTTAGTACTTAATGAAAAGAAAAATAGGTAAAAGCAATAAGGAGAGAAAATTGGGAACCCACAAAAAATAGCTTCATTTTTTGTGGTCATTTTAAGGAAGACGATTTCGATAGAACATCACTGTTTAGAACGTTGGTATTTATTTTCTAAATTTTCATGTTATACTATGATTTTTTTTTCATATATCCACGGAGGTGTTTGAAAAGGAAACCAACAAATCCTGAATTTGAGCCAGAAAAAAACCCAAGATTATAAGAAAATTTATATTTACTAAACAAAACACAATTACAATTGATTCAAACTAAAAAACCATTGCGGAACACGAAATTGAAGAATAAAAGACTTGATCTAAAAATTGCCAACTTGAAAAATATATAATAATCCCTAAAAAAAAATTATTTTCGCGGAACACAGTGATTAAATTATATAAGAAATTTAAAGCATGAATAGTTGGTTTCAACGGTCATCAATGGTTCTAGGAAAACAGGATTCTTGGGCTTCTTTGTCTGGTTTAATTGTTTAAAAAGTTTGTACTGCACATTGGTCAAGAAAGAGAAATTGTTGAAGCACATTCCCTCATACAAAATAACCCAAGTCCACTTGGAAAGATTATTAGTTACATTAGAAGTAGGGGAGAACATAATAATGATCCCAGTGGTCTTGAGTTTTGTAAATTTTTTAGAAAAATCATTGCACACAAAGAGCTTCATGAGTCTTCATCAAGTGGAGGAAATGCTATCCCGTTGGATAAAATCAATATTTTGGGAATAAATGTTAGCGAAGTGAACAACGTAGTTCTAATAAATCTCAAATCCTAAGAATATCGTGGTGGAAGAAAATAGAAGAAATAGAACAGATATGTGGGTATATAGAATATGAATATATAGAAAATGAAACCACAGATTCTTAAATTTTTTGTATAACTTTGTTTTCCTAATTGCTTAATTTAAATTTCTTTTACCTTGTACCTTTGTCTTCATTAAATCTTCTCACTTAATGGTCGAGTTACGCAGTCATTTTTAACTGTTAGAACCTTCGAAGTCTGAAGACTTCAACATTGAAAGCAATGACGTACTATCGAATTTATATATTATTTAGGAGTTGGTGTAGTTGAATATATTGCTTGTAATGTATATTGTTATTTTTATTTCAAATATTGTAATTTTTAATTCCAAAATTGCATTTAAATTACAAGTTACACAGTAACTTAATAAGATCAACCAAAAGTTAATAATAGTGTATTATTTCGGATTCATAGTAAAAATAATCTCAACCAAAATATCATGCAAAGAGTGCTTGACGGCAATTAGTGATTCACCACTAGATACAACAAAGTCTGCTGGTCATCAAAAATCGTGGAGGGTTATTTCAACCAGCTTAGGATGTTATAAGACTTTGTAAATTTGTTGTGCGAATTATAATTTTTAGGGAATTCATATCAGAAAATCGCTATGTAAACAAATTACTGGCTCAATGTTTAAACAAGAACTTTTTCATTTTTTCTGAACATTGGATTTAAATGTATTAATCCAAATTATACGGTCATCATATTTAAATAGAAAAATTAAAAAACTGAGTTCTGACAGGAATCAATCAATAGAAAAAAAAATAAAATCCGTCATAAACTGACTAAATTTATCGATTTTAAAGGCCAGTAAGTCTTCAGTCATAATCTTCCTTGATGGTTTTTTAAAGTTATAAAAAATGAATCTTATAATGGTAATAGATTAATTGTTAGTGTGTTATTGCCATACTTCATTTAAAAACACAAAGAGAGCCGAATAACTGTTTTAAAGATGATTGGAGTAAGCTTGAGGTGTGGGACTATGGGACCTCCTGGGGTGGGGGGAAGTGAGCACACTTTCAGGTGGCAGCCACAGTAGCCGTGCTTCCTCTATGTTATTCTATACTCTTTGGTCTAACCATGCCCTCCCCGTTAATCTTATTAGTCAAGAACTAATCGGACGGTCTTGACGCCCGTAACAAGAACTTAGGAAACTTCCTATTCAATTATACCAACAACTCGACTTACACACTGATTCACAATTCCTAAAGATATATATTCTGAAAAGAAGATATATTCTGGAATTATACCAGTTTATCCAAAAAGTACAGTTGGCACACTTTTCGTGGTCACCCTCACTAGCTTATTTTTTTAATTAGGATTAGAGTGACATCATCAGATAAAATATAATATATCTCTATATATATATATATATATAAGAGGCTTTGTCCTGACTGACAGAATCAACGCAGAGCAAAAACTACTAATGATAGAAACTTGAAGTTCGGAATTTAGACTTTAAACGCGATGTAGGTAACCACTAAGAAAGGAATTTCAAAAATGTAACCCCTAAGGGGCTTAAATGGCGAAATTGTCGTTTAACTCTAACGGAAATCTATGGTTGAGATTTTAAACCATATGCTTTTTATTTGAATATCGATTTAACGTTACAATAGTATTAAAATAGACATTCACATAAAATATGGCTACTAATTAAGTATATTGGTAATCAAATTATGCACACTGTGATTCCCATGATTGGGGATGGTGCGTGTTTATTTCGATCTCTTCTCCATATATATATATATACTTCTCCATATATATATACTACTCCATATATATACATACTTCTCCATATGTATAAGAGGTTTTGTCCTGACTGACAGAATCAACGCAGAGCAAAAACTACTTATGATTAGAAACTTCGGAAATTAGATTTTAAAAGCGATGTAGGTAACCACTAAGAAAGGAATATCAATAATATAACCCCAAAGAATATCTAAAATGTAAATGGCGAAAATGTCGTTTAACTCTAACGGACATCTATTTTCGAACTTCGAGAAAATATATCTAATTAGGACTCATTTTAAAGAATTTGATACGACGAGTTTAACTCGAAAGGCCCTATTGGGCTTCGAAAACCATGTTTTACAGCCAAAAAATGAAGGGTTCACGACGAGTAAGTCATTTTTTGTTTCGGTGGTTTTAGTGACCTCTCTCCATTGCGCGTCTCCGTCTCTTCTACCGAGCCGGCAGCTTCCCTCTCCAACATTCCACCTACCGGAAGCTCAAATTCTACTAAATCTCCTTAATATTAGTTAACATATTATATTAGATCAATACCAAGATAATGGTCACAGAATTGATTTTAAAGGCTCGCGGGCGAAGCCGCGACGGGGAATGCTAGTAGTGTATATTCATTCATTCACCATGTATATTCATCGTTAAGATTATTTTTTTTTTATATTGTCTTTTATACCAGTTTATATTTTATTTTATCATTTATCCTGCTTATCATTGTTCTTTACTAAAGCAATATACTATACGATATCTATCCTTAGATTCTTTGCCCCCTCAACAGGTAAGGACTATTATTCTACATCCTATCATAGGCTATAGCTTAGACAAATAAGAAGTTTACCTTGGGATTCCAAGCGCAGACTGTGACGTCAATTAGGTGGCCAATAGAAAGGCTCTATAACATTTAGCGTATCTACCTTCGTTTGTTGTCTATAGTTTATGCTACGTTTTTATTTCATTGTATTTGTTTTGATAAAAATGTTTTGTTTTGTTTTTCTAATTTTTATTTTATTGTACTTTTGTATTGTATTTCGTATTCTTTCCAAGTTTTTGATTATGAGAATAATTATATTTAAGACTATATTTGTTAATAAATCATTTAAATTTTTTTTGCAAATTAATTTTTTATGAGATTAAGAAAATTAAATATTTAATGTTAGAAAATATTTGTTTATTTATTATTAATTGAAATGTAAATCGTAAATTTATATCAAAGTTTTTACTTTGATTAACCACTAAATATTTATATAAAATGGTGCTATTATGTAGATAATAATCTACATACTTAGTACTTTTATTATACGTTTGAATTTAATAATTTTTTATTATTAAATAAATAATTTATAATTTTTAGTGGAATCTTTTCTTTTCTAATGAAATTGTTTAGAAAGTACTTTTATTCCTTTTTAAAAATCATTTGAAATTGCATTCATTGGATATCTTATTATTATGGTCTGTTTTTGTATTGCAATTGATGATTATTTCATGAAATTGGTATAATATCCTTATATTGATTTCAATGTCCTCTCTATCTGTTTTTCCTAATTTATAACATAAACTGACAAAATGCCAATTCAGCACCAAAGCAGAAGTGGGCGTGGCTTATTTAAGGTCCGCCCATAGGTAAACTTCTTATCTTGTCGAGCTATAGGAATCTAACCACTCACGATTACAAAACAAGTAAATTGTTATTCCTGTATAAAATAATAATATCAAAACTCCACAACCTATAACCCATGAATTTGTTTCTAAATAAAATAAAAGAGCACAGATGTTATTCAAAAAGATGGAAAAAGATAAAACGGACTCAACTTGATGATTGGGGAAACAAAAACCACTTCGATTCGGAAGAGCCGCGGAAAATGAAAGGGCACACGAATTGATTGTACGTGATCCGACTTGCAAAAGAAACAGCTCCAAACTCGGGGAAGATAAAAAGAAAAAAAAAGAGGTTGGGGGACCTTAAAAGGGAAAGAAATCTGACTCCGCCCCGAGCAAATATCGGCTAAGAAAGAACAAGAGGGCCCCATTATACGGAAGCGGACCAATCACAAAGGAGGAGGAACCGCATCGGACGTAAGCGGACCAATCAGTCTCCGGTAACATCGATTATGCAATCAGGTCCCTCGGGAATAATAAAGCTATCAGATATTAATGGGCAGGGAACAGCTTTAGGTAAATAGTGGAAGGCATGGAGGGGTGAATGAATTGCCAGGTTTCGGTCTTTACCATTCTTTTTCAATGGGTCCTCCAAATTATCTTTCCTCAGCTCACATCTACCTGTCCAATTCCAATAAACGTATTTTGCTTGAGACAAACCATATCCTCACATGAATGTTAGGATTTATAAGGTATTTAAATCGGTCTGATTTTATTTTAGGGACATAAAATCATTTATTAAATTCTATTATTTATAAACAATTAATTTATAATTTTTGAGTAATTTTATTAGAAGAGAAAAGATTGAACACGGCCGGTAATCGAACGCAGGTCTCTCAGCATCTCTGTTGCCCTGTGGTCAAGCTGTTTCCATCTTTTCTGTTATGCCATCCTACTTGACTGATCTCGCCACATACCAGCGCCAGTAACCAGCGGGGAGGGCTCGACTTCTAAATTATATATTCATTTAGTCATATGTTTTTTTTTATTTCAAAGAACATAAGAAACTTATAACACTTATCTAAAATTGTAAATAGAGGGGAAACTCATCACCTGAAAAAAAAAATATAAGTGATAAACATAAATAACAATTTTTCTTAAAGTTTGATGAAAATCTGGGGATCAAAAGGATCAAGGACTAATTTATTTTTGAACAAGAAAATAATTCAGCGCAATTACTTTTTGATCATAACACATTAAAAGTTGTAGAGCTTTAAATCTGGCATGAAGAAATTCTAGTTAATTATAATATTATCTTACTCATGCGAAAAAAAATCACTAATAAAAACGTGGGATAATTTGTATCGCTTATTTCCTGCTAAAATATTTTTGCGAAGTATAAATAATTTAAGTAATTATAAAATTATTCTACAATCAAATAAAACAATGTAATGGATGATGTAAGACATTCCCTAGGAATTGGAAACTGCACCACTAAGTCCACAAATAAATAAAAAAAAATATGGTATAACCTATACGATATAAAACTAAAACATTTCTTCAAAAACTGAGCTGATAGGAAATTTTTCTTACGAGTAGCGTAATATTAGACAAGATGTGACCCAAAAGTTTTTTTTATTCGTTTCTAATGATGCCAAAGGTGTTATGACAAAATATTCGTGTTTTTCAGTTACGAAGATACTATAACTAAAACAAAAACGATATGATTGAAAAGAGTTCTAGACCTTTTGTTTGAATAGTTACAGCTGTTCTAGTACATGAATCTGTTAGCTGTTAGCTCTTCTAGTACATAAATCTTCTACGCTTTTCGGAAACCTTCTAGAATGTTCGAGTTCAGACTAAATATAAAGAGCAATGGAATGCAGTCTTAGTCTTGCTCTGAAATCGAATCATATGGTTACTTTTATGTTACTATGTCATTCATTACAAGTTAATAAATTTTCTAACTTTGTTAATTATTCGAAATTTTTCTGTTTGAATGACATTGTGAATTATTTAAAAATTATTTAAAACCACAATAGTGTTACTTAATTTCTAACTTTAACTATTATTCTAAGTTTCTAACTTTAACTATTCAAACTCTAACTATTAACTTAATTTCTAAATATATAAAAATTTCTCAATACTTTTGTGACTGTCTAAAAGTTCATTGTTTAAAATTAAATCGTTACGTTTCGTAAATTTTAAAGATTTTGTTTTTTAATGATATAACTAACCGAACAAGTTTAATGAAATAACTATCTTTATAAAAACCAAAATTATTTTTTTCGAAGTGAAAGCCAAGGTAAGTTAAGTTACTTATTGCCCACCGAACATTTTTAATTTATTCTCCGAATATCAAAGTGAAATGTTATTTAATGTAAGACACAACTTATGCACGCTAATTTCATGCGAAACTTCTTATAAGGTTACAGTAGGAAAGATAAAAAAGTGTAATTAATACCTTTTTATGATAGTAAAAAAAAAAAAAAATTAAATTTAGAGGTGAGAGATAGTCAACTGTAATTCTTTCAGAATCCATCTGGATTCTACTGGGGGATAACCCTGTAAAACATTAAGTAGATAAAGAGAAAATTTCATCCACTTACTCTAACATCTTCCGCATCCTCAAATCCTAGTTTTGATTTCATAGGTATCCGCAATTATCGATGTACCTCTGCATTATTATTATCTGTATTATTGTATAACTTCCTTCGTTGTATTTTTACAAAGTATATATATATATATATATATATATATATATATATATATATATATATAAAACTAATAAAATAGATGGTACAGTATACAAACTGTAATGTATATATATACATTACAGTTTGTATACTGTACCAACTATTTTATTAGTTTTAGAATTTTATTTTCATATACTTGCTATATACTCATGTAGCCTTTCACTTTAAAAGCGTTGGGTTTCCCCGTAATGAACCTTTGAAGTCGGCAAACTAACCCCCTATCATTATCTCTCACCCTATTTTACCTTCAGTCTTTGTATCACTCTGGACTCAGAAGGTAAATATCAGGTTTTATGTTATTTTGCTAATCAGCTACTTATTTAAATATTTATGTATAATGCTTACCATCTTTTATATAAATATCAGTTTTGTAAAGGGTTAATTTAATTGTCATCTTCCAGTATAGATACTCATATATTTGTTTTCTTTTAGCCCTGATGAAGATCCACGAGTTGGATGGAAACGAAAAATAAAAAGTTCTAACTGTAAATGCTGACAATCATTCAACCTATAATAAATTATTTCATTTTATTCATTATCAGACATGATTAATAATTCACATGGGGGCCTAAAGTATTCAACTTAAGTGGTATATTTCACTGAAAGTTTAAATCATGATTATGATTACCAAATAGTTAAGAAAACTCAATTAAACAAATGAAGAAATATCTCAAACTTGGGTTATTGTATTTGTGGTATATTTTTACTTATACATTATGTATATACCATGTTAATATTTGTAGTATTTTCTATTCTTATTTATATAAAATCTTTTTATTTAACAAACGCTATGTTATAGAGATAATTATATTTTATACTGTATTGTTATACAAATTTGTATAAGACTTTGTCTTAAACAAATAAATAAATAAAAATTAAGTTAAAATATTCCTGATAACCGAAATTGACTTGTCATATTATTCATGAAGTGGAATAATAAAAGAGAAAATTTGGTATGAAATTTTTATGAGTGTAATTATTTTTTATATAGTTGCAAACACTTCGCATCTTCATTATAAGGCAAAATATTGGTGTAGTAAAATTTTCATTAAAGGAGAATTTCATCAGATTTGCTGTATAAAGATTTTCGATAGTAAACATTTTACTACTCTTTGAAGCTATTATTACATTTTATGAGATGATAAACTGCCTTTCATCGATATTACCCATTTTTATATAAGGTATAAAATAATCATAACATTTTTATCGGATATTCGTTTTTTTATGGTATGTGTTATTAATTATTTATGTTTAAAAATTAAATAATGGTTTAACATTGATATTATACCACTAGGAGATTTGTGTTTATGAGAGGGCATTTTACACTAGTACCACTATCTACGCGTCTGTAAATAAGAAATAAAATGATTTTAGGTACAGTTCTATTTTTCTTTGTATAGCGAAACCCCAATCATCCTTATAAGTGAAAATATTTTTGACTCCTCGAAAATAAAAATAAAAAGCTATGTAAAAGGATTAATAAAATATAATAAAGAGCCGTTTTTGTTTCATTGTGAGGGCTGTAAAGATAGAAATATGTACTTTTTAGTTTCATTTTTAGGTGTTATTAGCTCCGCTTCTAGGAGCAATAATGATATAATTTAACAAAAAAATATTATATGAAAGTAATTCAGCCATAAAGTAGCGAATGAAGGTTTAATTAACATCATCATCACGAAAATTCTGGTCTCAAGAGAACGACATCGATTCTAGATCTCACTAAAAGGTTCTTATGAAGGTGTGCTATATTTTCCCCTCTTTTCGAATGACAGCTGTCCTTGTAGTTCTTCGAGCTTTTTATTATTCAAGTTTTGCTTTTTTTAATTGAAAATCTCTTATAAAATTTGAATAAAATGATTCTACAACCTTAGATTGGAGAAATTACTCTCCTTATTAATATAGTTTTATTTTTTAATTTAAAACACTAACCCAAAAAGTCACAAAAGTTTCGTTGCGATTAATATAAAAAAACCACCAGCTTTCTAAATTTGGTTCTGAAATTCCTAATTTTAGACTGGGAGTTAAATATTGGCATAATGTACCATCAAATGTTTTTGCTGTCTAAAACTAATAGAATATCAGAATAAAATGATTTTAGTGAAATTAAAAAAAAAAACTAATTAATGAAAATTAAATACATGTACTAAATAGACCTATTTTATTACAGTACAGCATTTAGACAAACGAAATTTTTTTTTAACATCTGAATTTTATTTTCCACTGTTAATTGTAACAAAAAATGCTGTTTCAAACATTTTACTATAAGTATTTCTAAATAGTTTTCTATACTTTTTGAAAATCAGTAAGATTGCTATTAATTTTAAATATTCATTTTCGGGGGAAAAAAAAAATCATCTGTAAAATTTGTGTACTGAAATACTTAAAATAGTATTAGATGATCTCATATGACTTTTTCTAATATATCATATAAGAAAAGTCGTGTGAGAGCGCAAATGAAACGGCGAGCAAGATCAAATTCGAGTTTCATATCAAATTTAAAATAACAGAAAACTTTCAAGAAGAGTTATTTTTATAATCGGATTGTCCCCTACATTCTTTATCCGCTTTTCCATCAAATCTTAAACAATTAGCTAAACAAATTACATATTTTTAAAATTTGTTAATTGATCAAGTTATAAAACGGTAATAAAAACAATAATTTGAATAAAATATTTAGATGTTTATGATGTTATGTTTATCGAAATTGTTAAGACTTATCACAAAATCACCCTGGTACGTGACTAATAAAACTTTTCATACAGACCGCCATGTGCTAACAGTCGACCAGCACATAACAACGTTATACAAACGATTTTTTACTAATTTAAACGGACACCCAAATACTATAATCAGTAATATGGCTGACATAAGCATGGGTAGGAGAAGAGTAAAAAGGCGCTGGATGAGAGATTTACTCTCTTAGACAACCAAGGTAATTGACTCAATCCAGGAAGGTGGTGCTATGGTACTGGGTGCTTTCCCTCCTCATGCCTGAAATGTACTTATTTCCTACTACGGCCATCTCATTCGCATATTGTCAGCACCTAGATGACAGGTGTGAATTAATAATTAGACAAAAAAATAATATGTTTATGATCCAATGACTATTATTTTATTAATTATTATTCCGTCTTATAAGTTTGATGATCTGTTTTCTGAAAGAGCGGAATGAATAGCATGATCAGGTCTATTATGAACACATTTTATTCTACTTTTTACATTTAATCATTCTCCAAAAAAAAAAAAATCAGGATATTTTTTAGATATGACATTGTTGAAATGAGTTAGCAAAATATATCATAAATGGAGGTTTATTGTAATGCAGTTGCGTGGGTTGACTGTGGGAGTTGAACGATGTTGACAACCACAATCCCACTAACGAACCCTAACCCTCTTGCCTAATTGACATTAGAGCAAAGGAACCATATTGATATCACGACTAACATGCTTACCCTTGGTTTTGATCTTGACTCTTCGCTCCGATACGGCTTTATCAAGGTCCCTTTTTAGTGGTGGAACTCCAGTTAAGGGGGAGAGGAGCCGAAATCAAATATTACTATTAGTAGTAGTAAATATTACTGACAAACCGACATGTATCCTATTTTCCATGATATTTTGAAATGCGAGTTGAAATTTTCGATCACTAGGATATTATACAGATTTTTATCGACTTAAAAAAAAAAAAAATAGCTCAAAAAAATAGTTCAAATAAAACAAATTTAAAAGTTGTTTTTGAAAACCGTATTGTATTTTCAATCTTTTTTTTACCAAACATTTAAATTATATCACTGTTTCGAAAGTAATAATAATGATGCTTAACTGAGGTAGAACAAGTAAATAAAACATTTTAATCGATTCTCACCTGTTTTCCAGTCAAAACGAGGATTTTTTTTTTTTTTTTTTTTTTTTTATATATTTGCCTTGATAAACATTTTTAGATATGTCCATTTTGGTTTTAATTAAATTTCTAATCTGTATTACTTTCTTTACAAGTTAAATATAATAAGCAAAGTATGTCATTTTGATTGAAAAGGCTTAATGATAGAAGGCCATTTTTTTTTTAGTTTTCCAAAAGTTTGAATTGATGCATAGACGCTACTTAAAAAAAAAAAAAAAAAATATTCTGATTCAATTGACCTCAAAGGCGGAGTTCATCACTCTTATTTATTAAGCCATTTCAAAATAATGATTTAATAACTAAGATCTATCTTGCATGCTTACTGATGCGCATACCACCTGCCATCATTTAAATTAATAGTTTATTCAAAGAGACGACTCTATTTTTCCTTTATAATAACTTGAAATCGTCTCAACATTTTTCATAATAGTACTTTAACAGGTTATCATATCAGAACTACGGATTATACATTTTCTGGTTCATATTGAAGTTTCCCATTTTAAACTTCCGTTTTTATTTAAAAAAGACTTTTTAACACAACGTAGACAGGATATTAATACACCATTTGCTTTAACAGCGGGCGTTATTTGCAGATGTTTTCCTCAAGAGGTCCTGGAATTTACGACCCTTTCTCAGAATATTAGCTGTGAAGAAGAGGCGGAGCTATTATCGTGAACGGTTCTCACTTTTTAATACGGTCTCTTTATATTTTGTTTCAAAGGAGGTTAGGAGGAAATTTTCTTTGAAGATCAGAAGAAACAGTAAATTTACAGTGTAATTATGGGGTTACTTTTCCAGCGGTTCCTCAAAGCAGCAAATTTTTTTTTCTACTAAGGTCAATGACCTGTAAGTAAGGATCACCAAAGAATTTTCTTTTTGATTGGCATATCTATTGATATCATTTTTTTTAGCAGAGAAATAGACCTGGTTGACTTTTGGTTTTACATCGGAGAACAAGGAAATTGTTCAAAGGATGGTGGGAAGAAGTTAAGTCTAAGATAACAAAGAGGGACCCAACGGGTTAGTGACTTATCTCACTAATCTCCCCCATGGGATTAATCCAAAGCCAACTTTTTGAACAAGCTCGCTCGCAAAGTCGCTATTTAATCTCCATCCATATGTCACTTTGGCTACCAGTCTTCTGATTTTTATTTTAAAACTATAATTTTATTTATATACGTATACGTTATAATTAATTAAATGGTAGCTAATGCAAATGAAGAATAGAAAAAAAAATCAACAAGTAGGACATTCATCATTATTTCAAAAGTTTTATTTATATAGTAGCCTATTAAAATGTTGTGTTATTTGTGCATTGCGACATATCTTTTGTATCATCCTGTATTTCATTAGATGTATTAAGTTCCTGAAGAATGAAATTTATAGATAAGGATGTTAAGAGTAAGATTTAATTTGATAACTACCGGAAAGACTTGAAAAATTATAATTTTCACTGTCAGTTCCTATTTTCAATGGATCTTTACCATAGTGAAGCATGATGTTTAATGCAGTTGATTAATGCCAAATTGTGGGAAATTTACAGGCTTAATAGAATTGCGGTTAAAGGTTATAGAATTGCGAAGAATAAATGGGCGTCTTAAAATTGTAGGATAAGTAACGAATGATTCCCGAACAGATTAATTCGAACCTACGCAAAGGTTAAAGAGACGAATGTGGGAGGATTCCTTTTACTGTGAGAAATTCTCTACATTATTTAATAAATAAAATTTGAATTTTTTTACACTACAACAAATTAATTCGATTTCATCTCATGTCTATAAATTTTAATGGAAATGAGTAAGTTTTGTTTGTTCAACGTCCCCCTAAGGCTAATCGGACGATGCTACAGTGGGAGTCCTAAATTTCGCCTGTCTAACTATAATTAGGATAGGGATCTTTAACGAGTACCTGACATCGTACAGCCTCGGGACTTCCATAGGCAAGGTAATCCGTAGGAATATAAGAAAATTACACTTAGATTACTCCAGTGATTCGAATCGATGTTAAGAAAATGTGAAAAAATTATCTAACGGGCTTGAAATTTTATCAAATTTTATTTTTATATGATTTCAAACTATAAATTAACCCTTGTGTTCGATATAAAACAGAAGAGGATGATTACTGTGGAAAGCACTACCAAGGGACACATTACCGTTGGGATTCTGGGCGATACGTCATTTCTCTGCCCTTCAAGCGACTCACAAACTTGAAAGCCAAGCTTCCCAAGAATGCTGAGCTAAAGAAGGAATATACAAAACTTATGAGAGATAATCTGGACCTGGGTTACATGAAATTAGTTGACAAAAGTGCCATCTGTACCCTATCCCATCATCGAGGTATCCTACCTCCGGAGTTACCAAACCACCCTTTATGGTGGGCGGGGCCAAGTTGGTTGTCCAAACCGGTGAAGCAGTGGCCATGCCATAAAATTGAGATCATGGACCTCCCCGAGACAAAGAAGGGTGCCATTGCATGCCTGAACTCGGAGATATCACCTCCGGATGATTTTATTGAGTGGATCTAGAGATTCTCCTCTTATACCAGACTCCTTAACAGCGTTCGCTATGTTTTGCGATTTATCGCAAATTGCAGAAAGGGGAGGAGGGGCTTAGAGGTACTTCATACTTAACCGAGCTTCGACAAGCAAATCAAATTTGCCTAAATGTAACCCAAGACCATTAGAAATTAGATAAACACCAGTATCTGAATCCATCCATTGACTCCGATGGTATACTCAGGGTGGGTGGTCGCCTGCGCAATGCAGATTTTCTTTCTCACGATGCCAAGCATTTAATTATCCTCTCTGGGAAAAGCCACCTAGCTCGATTGATCGTCGATCATACCGATGGGTTGCTACACATTGGACCTTCAGCGCTTCAAGGCATATTACGGTCCAAGTATTGTATACCATCTTCAAGAAGTCTCATTTGGGGGACGAATATTGCAATGCATCAGATGCTTCAAGAGGAGGAAGAAACCGCAGCCGCCTCTAGTGATCTTTCGCCTGTCGTCTCGCAGAAGACTGAATCTTTACCCAAGTGGAAGTCTACTTATAGGACGGCGTCGCGAGAGTCGTCACGATTACAAACGCGCTGTGGCAAAACTAAAACCTTTATCCCCAGCAAACAACCGCAATTAATTTTGAATTTTTCAATTAAATAAATTGGTGGGCGGAATGTTGTGGCCACACACTTTAAATTATTTTTTTTAATTTGTTTCAATTTGTATTGTATTAACTATTAATAATAAGTTAAGTGACATTAAGTCTGTACGTAGTGGGAAGTCAGCTTCGGAAGCGCTATGAGGACTTCGGGCCGCTTCGGGAGCCCTCGGCTCCTCTCGTTCAACCATATGATTGAATTAAAAAACAAAAGAATTATTACATTTAAATTACACACACGCGGTGTGAATGTTGTTTTAACCAGTTTCAACTTCGAGACCTCAAGGCATTTTATTCTCAAGAGGACAAGCATCTATGGCCCAGCAGCCCTCTATGCAGGTTTTGGATTGCTCACTCCCAAAGTTGTCACCAGGTAACAACTTTTATCACTCTCACGGTGAACAATTATTCGCATTGAACGAGCAGGTAGTGACCTCGGACCAGTCTGGGTTGAGGTGTAATTAGCTAAAGTGGCTCATTAATATTGAAAACTCTAATTAATAAATTTTTAACCGTTAAAAGACTTTAATATTGACATTGAAATATTTTCATCAATTAATGAACATTTCATATTCATTTTAATGTTAATGCACATGTAATTTTTTCTAAATATTTAGGTAAATTTAAAAGATATCTTTTGTAATTAATTAATGTTAATTTTAGTCTGTCTGTTTATAGAAATTTCTTTTAGTTTCTATTTTCTGTCTATTCTTTTGTTTACTTGTGTTAACATGTAAGTTATGTTTATGTTTTCATTATTTTATTTTTTTAACGAAGAAACCTATAGACCAGATATTTCCTTCTCCTAATGTCCAACATCATTTGGAAATAACATATTTTTTTTCTCGATGACAAGGATCATCATCTAATCAATGATTTACTTTTTTGTTCATGGTCTATAATTTTTATATATTATTTTTCCGGTATTTTTACTGTAGCCTGTGTATATATTGTGTGAAATAATCCTTTAACAGTATTATAAATACTCTCGTGTATAGCAGCTTTTATTTATATTTTTCAAAAAGATGTTTAAGAAAAAAACGTCTTGGATTTGTCCTAGGTCGTAATTTTTGTATATACGTATATCATTTCAGACATTATTGGCCGCTACTAAAAGCTGTGTATTGTTTTCTCTGAAGATTTATATCTCGATATAGACTGGAAGGACAGAGGGGGATAGAGGCCTGGGAACAAAGGGAGCAATATAAGTTAACTATTTCCCTAATCGACTTTGTCCAGGCTTAGGGTACAAAGCCCCAAGGGAAGTCTAATCGAATTAATAAAGCCCCCTGTCCGCTGGCAGCTACTGCCACCGCCGCTGCTGTTGATGTTGATATAGCTACTGATCCCGACTGGCACAGCTTTAGCCCCTCCATTGTTTAACCATTTTGTTATGGCCAGCTCGTTTTTCTTTTCATCTTTCTTTGTTCCTTTCCTTACTCCCCTCAGATTCCTCCCCTTCCTAACAGATTACACTCCCTTACTTACCCTTTTTCAACGGACAAAGGGTTAATGCTTTAATGTCTTCACTGGATTATCTTGTTTGTTGTTGCTCAACTGGAAGCTTTAATAAAATTACTCCTCAATCTTTTAATATTCATTTATGAATTTTACTATTCAACTATTACTTCTCGTAGTTTTCAAGTTTTGCCTTCTGATTTAATCGGTCGTCTGAAAGAAATCTACCCGAATGTGATAGGATTAATTTAAATTTTAGTAAAAAAATATATATATATTTCTATATATATAAGAGGCTTTGTCCTGACTGACAGAATCAACGCAGAGCAAAAACTACTAATGATAGAAACTTGAAGTTTGGAATTAAGATTTTAAACGCGATATAGGTAACGACTAAGAAAGGAATTTAAACAATGTAACCCCTAAGGGGTTTAAATGGCGAAATTGTCGTTTAACACTAACGGACACCTATATTTGTACTACTCTTGTATACGAGAAAAAATATCTAATATGGACTCATTTTAAAGATCTTTATACGACGAGTTTAACTCGAAAGCCCCTAAGGGGCATCGAAAACTATGTTTTAAAGCCGAAAAATGAAGCGTTCACGACGAGTAAGCAATTTTTTGTTTCGGTGGTTTTAGTTATTATTGTTATTAGGGTTCATAAGGATCTCTTATTTACTGTAAATAAAATAAATTAAAGTTACATTTTATGGATATTTTTCCATTGCTATTTATGACCTTCCAGCTCTTTTCTACGATGGTAAAACTCACCTCGTATTAAAGAATATTCTATTCTGATCAAACATGAAAAGTTTAATAAAAAAGGTCCGAGCCATTTTCGAGGAAAAAGATCGTTAGTATAAATTCCTTCCTACGTTAAATCAATTTTGACGAAAAATTGATGTGAAATCACTGGCACATAATTACTTGAAATACCTAATTTCACTTTCAAAAGACAAATCGTTTCTACCCTCGGCTTTTCATCCACGCACACAGACATTTCGCGGCTAAGGAATCTATTATAAGTTGGACTCAGGGCACCCAAAACGCGTATTTCCGTTAGATACTGGAATTCGAAATGGTTCATGATTGCAATTCTTTCCCTTACTTTATAAGTTTATATAGGTTATTGAAATTAAAAAATTAAAAAAAAATCAGTCAGAAGGATGGACACATATCGAATAACCAAGTATTTTTGTTTTATTAATTAAATAATTATCATGGGTAATTTTTAATTTTATATTATTTTTAAATATTTTATTTTTGAAAAGAAAAGATTGGGCTCATCCGGGAGTCGAACCCGGGTCTCCCGGGTGTATTTTTATTTTACTTACCTCTTTTTTGATTTGATTTTTTTTTTAATTCCTATGATAAAATTTGATAACTTTCAGAAAATTAATGAGTTTCTCAACACTTAATTCCGAATCCTGCCGTATTTCACTCAACGATGTGCTCGTGTTTAATTTTCTTATTATATTCTATAAGCATTTTTAGTTCTTTTTTTATAGGAAGATCAACAACAATATCTTCATAGAATTAAGTCGTGAGATAAAACCCTCCTTATTAAAAGCAAGTCCAATTTTTTTTAGATTATTCTGACCTAAGTTTCGGAACTTTCTGTCATTCTCAGGATCTCTACTCCCCCCAGGAAAGTAGGGACGGAGTTGGTGAAGTGGTAGTCCGGGATGGGGTCGGAAATCCTCTCCCCCCCCACCCCAATCTATTCACTTACTTGAATATTTTTCCTATGCGAGAGGTAACTAGCTAGGAAACAAAAAAACACCATAATAAAGACGGTTTAAAATTTTCCGCATGCGAGAGCTAACTAGAGTTCGCGGGGGCAGAAGTGGTAGTCAAGGGGGGAGGAAAGGGGAAACATTAAATCTTAATAAAAAGTTTTCAACGTAAGTATACTTAGAAAAAATGTAAAAAAAACAAATGTTTTTAGTGTGACTTGTTTCTAAAAATAAATTCCCGAAATAAAAATAATAGAAAAAAGCGAGGATTTGATATCACCACTCAATTCACTGAACTTATTTATACTGTTTTCCTAAATTTAAAAGCTCTTTATAGCCCTCTTTCCAAATTTCCACGAAAGCGGAGAGCCTTTAGGCGTGGAGAGCCGAAGCGGCGATCCCTCTTGGTCAGCCTAAGAAGTCTCTTCTCTCCCCCTCCCACTCTTACGGGACCCAAGGGTGTCATTACTCAGCCCAGTGTTAGGTTACCAACATCATGTCCTAGGCTTAGGTAAAAGGCTTTTATTTTATACCTTTACTGTTAGATTTATTTCTGAATGTTACTAATGTTAGGCTACGATATATTTACCAAGTGATTATTATTACCTAATGACATACAAATTTTATTTATTTTAAAAATAATTAATGGAAATGAGCAAAACAAATAGACTACAAAGCAATCAATGTGAACTATTAACCCTAGGATTTCCAAACTCTTGGAGCTTATTAATATTTCTTCACCCTCTTTTGTACTTAAGTTATTAATACAAAGTCTGAAAAAATTAGTACTAGTGAGAAAAAACGGGGTAGCGGGTTGGCCGAGTGGGCAAATGCATCAGAAAATGCGTATGATCGGGAACCCGAAGATAGCAAGTTGAAATCCCGGAGCCAGAGGACAATTAATAATCCCTTCTTTCACTGATAAAATCGAATTTATACGGGGGTTGGACTATTCGTGCAAATAGCATTTGATATTTCGTCTACTTTTTATATTTATATATTTAAACTTCTCCCCTGGCCCGGGAAACCCCGTATAGCCTAAAAGGCGAGGATGGGGAGGAACCAAAGTTCAGAAAAACGTTAAAAATTATTTTAAACATGAATTGAAAATTTTCTGTAATTTTTTATATAAAAAAAAAAACCGCTTGTAGGATGTTTTTTAAAATATAACTTTATAAAGGCATTGATAACAAATATCTAGAAATTAATGTTTTTTTCTTTCTTTTAAGTACCTGAAACCACATTTTTTTAAAGTGTAAATTATTTAAATATCATATATATCGTGAATGATGAATTTTAGAAAACAAAAAAAAAAAAAATGCTTTCATTTTCCTCTATAAATTTTTGTATACACAATATAAAAAAAAATTGTTTAGAGTTAAAAAAGAAAGCTATGGGTAAGACGAAGAAGCCAGTTACCTCTTGATAATTATACGCTTAAATATAAAACAAGAGGAAATAAAAACATAAACAGGGACTTTACAGTGATGGTTAAAATGAGGAATGAGGAAAAAAATTTAAAGCCTTAAAATTTATGAGAAACAATTTTTTTTTATGGTTACTCAATATATATATATATATATATATATATATATATATATACACACATTAAAACATTTAATGCTTGTTTAAATGTTTAAATCACGCTTTACCATGTTTAAAGGCAACTTTTAAAAACTAGCTCTTTACATTTATCTTTTATACAATCAATGAAAACAGAACATAAAATCTAAATCTCAAATTTTTATTTAGTTATCTGAAATGAGTACTTAATAAAAAATGAGAAATAAAACATTGCTAAAAATGTTTCAAAAGTGTCATTTCCAATCAAGTCAACCAGTTAAAAAACTAAATCTAATCTAA
This sequence comes from Aelia acuminata, assembly GCA_911387785.2. Lineage (NCBI taxonomy): Eukaryota > Metazoa > Arthropoda > Insecta > Hemiptera > Pentatomidae > Aelia > Aelia acuminata. The sequence continues at coordinate 147,883,069 of OU426979.1, read as the reverse complement.
AGGTATTTGATTTTAACATTTTTTGAGTTGCATGCATCAATGTCAAGAAAAGTATTACATTGTAGACTTTTTTTTTTGTAAGATGTAAACTTTTGAAATACTAAAAAAAAAATATTTTTGGGATATATATGGAAAACTATTTAGGCTAGAAAACTGGAACAGGTGTAATCTTTTTCACTATACTGTGGCCTTTCGTTATATATAAAAATATATATCTTTTTAAAAAATCTAAGGCCTGCTTCATTAAATTAAAAAAACAAAAAGAAAAACTTTTTTTATTTCTTTTTTTTATTTTTGTTATTTTAGCATATGGTTACTAAAGATTTGCTAAATTTTAAAATGGTGAAAGAATAAATTGATAAGATAAACAATGCTAACATAAAATACATCATTCCTATCAGGTCATTATTTGTTTACATCTTTTATCTTGTTAACACCTTGTTTCTACCCTTTCGAGTTTAACACACCTTTAGCCACCATGGACTAGAATAACAATACAATTTATTAAATCAATATATAATAATCAATCTTTTTCAAAATTCTAAAGAGAAAGGTTTGTCGTTTTTATAAGACATATAATGTAGCCATTTAGTAAAAATCCAAATAACATAACATCTTAATCTAAGTGAAATCCAAAAAAAAAAAACAAAGATAAATAATAATCTAATGCCAATACCACCGGCATCAATCCCACAACAGTATTAGTGGAAAATAGGGAGGTCGGAATCTGGGGGAAAAGGAGATGATCCAGGGAGCGTATTCATGTATTCAGAGGTGGGCGCTCGTTGAAGGGCCCAAGGAGAGGTCCTACATAAACAGAGCTTTGATTTCCTTTTCTCAAAGGACACTCCCCAAGAAGGAAAAAAAAAAAAAAGAAAACCCCTAATGACTTTTCCAGATCAAATCATTTTTACTCAATGGACCTTCCAACAAAAAACGCAAGGATCAACGAGCTAGATTTTGACAATGATGGGGTTTCAATAATGTACTTGTAATAAAAGAAGCATACAAGCACCGACATGTGTGTATCTTTATATTTAAAATACCTGCAACTGTTTTCCTTTCTGTAAATTAAGTAATTATTTAACTAGCACCACTTTATTTATTTTTGAAAGTTTAGATAAGTTGTCCTACAAATTTAGTCTGGTCATCCTAGGATAAATTTTAAATAAAGAACTACGTGATAACTATATACGTATCTATTGAAATAAAAGAATAGCTCAAATAGATAGCTCGTACGAAACTGAAATTTGGCATTTGAGATTAGCATATATTTGTCAAAAGTATGTAATCGGACCACTTTATGTAGATTTTAGAACATTTTTACGGTTTTGATTAAACTCGTCAATTTTAATTAGAATCAAGTATTCTTTGATTTCAGAAGGGTTTCATTATGTTGCAAATGTTCTGATGGGGCTTAAATGGCGAAGGAAAAATTTCTGCACATAATTACATTGAATTTTGTTTATATGGAGAAATTGACAGTATCTCATCTTGCCTAGTTATAACGAATGAATAAATATAAAAGATGATACATTTTGAGAAACATGTACTTGAGTAAAAAAGAGAAAATGTTTTCCCAAGATTAAATATTGTGTAGGAGATAATCTTTAATAACGATTATTTCATTTTCAAATAGATTTCTGAATGAAATACACTACCTGACAAAATCATAGGCCACCCCAATTTATTACAGTAATTATTTATTCTATTGGTCTAAGATCTTTTGAAAATATTTTATGATATTATAGTAAGGAATTACAAACGAAAAACACATTTTTTATAGCACAAATCTATTTCTGGTTCAAATAAAAAACAAAACATGAAAATTCCCCGCGACAAAAAACATAGGCCAGCAGTTTTATTTACTATAGTAATAGTAGTAATACCTGAGTAATTATCCTATTCAGTAGTGTGTCGATCCTCCATTGCATTCTAAGACTTCCACCAATCGTTTTGGAAGAGATTACACAATTTCTTTATGTACTTTTGACGAATATTGCCCCACTTTTCCACTATGCAATTTTTGAGTTCCTCTATGGAGTTGAACTGTTTCCCTTGTGCATAAAGTGCTCGAAAAAGTTCTCCCCAACAGTTTTCAATAATGTTGAGATCCGGTGATCGGGCTGGACAGGGTAAAATTGAAACATTTATGGCCTCCAAAAAATTTTTACTATGCGCGCTGTGTGACAGGTGCGTTGTCTTGTTGAAAGATAAACCTCCCTCGTGTCAGCTCTTCTCCTCTTTGAATGATCGTTTGCTGAATAATTTCTTGATATTTTTTCGCATTCATTTTTTGAGAACAAAATATTAATTCAGTCTTGCCATAGTACCCTATCCCACCCCAAACCATGACGCCCCCTCCTTCCATCTGACGCTTGCTTAAAAATATTTTTTCGTTACGTAAATCATCAAAATAATATCGATAACCATCAGGACCATCCAGATTAAAACATTTTTCATCACTAAAATTACTTTTTTCCATGAGACATGTTCTACTGCGTAGCGCTTCTTGTTGGCTTTGTGGGCTTTTGAAAGAGGTGGTTTTGTCCTTAGTTTTAGCCGCTTTAAATTACTAGCTTTTTGCAAAATGCGTTGGACGTTTCTGAGGTTTGTTTGAACACCAGCTTGTTGACAGATTTCCCTTGCAGTTGCAGAAGAGTTGGATGCTTGGGGTAGAATAGCTCTCCTTTCTCGGACAGTTGTTGCCGTGGGCCGACCTGTGCTCTTCTTTCGGCCATAATCATCACCCATCAGTGGGCCTAACAAAATTCCTTATAACGTGCCTACTTCTATTCAAAGTGCGACCAATTTTCGAAATTGTCCAATTTTTTTCGAGTAACTTTTTTATAACATCCTTCTCACTCTCCGACAACACTTTCCCCCTTGCTATGTTTATTAGAACTATTAGAATTAATTTTTGGGTGAAATTAAAAGTTAAAGTAACAGTTAATATTTCAACACTTTATTACTACTCCGATTCGAACGAGATTAAGATAAAAACTGATGGTGGCCTATAATTTTGTCGCATGTACATATTGACATTTTACCTAATCCGTAAACATTAACTATCAGAACCCAATACAATGAATTATTTTTAAGTATCTGTGTGTTTACAACGGTCTTTAATTGTTTTGGTTGACGAATTGGATTCCTATAAAATATTAACTAACATAATAAGGGATGGCCTATAATTTTGTCAGGGAGGGTATAATTTGGCCTCAGTAGAAGAGTAATCATCAGTTTCTGGAAAGGTATAAAGATTTGGAAATTAGTTTTATTTAAATTCGACTTCAGTTTTACTTGGATTCAGTGTTGAGCGAATGACACCAGGTTTTTGGAAATAGTGTTAAGTTAGTAGATATGATTGAAGCCAGCGAGGCCTACATAGTGATATCCTGATGACTGCCGACAGGCTCAACTTATTAGATTAGATAGTGACTAGGATGACAAGTTTCATATCAGCAACTATGTTACCGATCGTTGTAATGTTCCCGTATGTTCTCTTAATGAATCCAACAATTTCCTCTTTCTGATTAACTATTTCCTAATTGCCAGTGAATGAATTTAATTAATCAAGCTATGATGATGCTCTTGTTTATATGGCATAATGAAACACTTGTACAGTGAAATAAATATTAAAAAAATATAAGATTATAGAATGGGCTTGAGTTATATATTTCATTAGCAGAGTAATAGTTAACTGCACAACCTGAGTGAAATCTTACAATGAATATCTACAAAATGGTGGAAGATAGTTTATTATACCGTAGATTTAACGAAGAGGGAATTGTTGAGGGAAGGGGGGGGGGGGCGATTAAGATAAATAACACTCATATGTAACTTTCACATATTTAATTTAATATATACCCTTGATCCGCTCCTAATCAAGAATAATGAGATAAAACAGACAGACCAATAAAATAAGATATACAAAGAAATGTCAATTGTATTGCTTCAGTACTATTTATCGAATTTAAATATAATAAATAACTAAAACATACGATGAAAGAAACGTTAAAAAAGTCTTCAAATTTAAAAAAAAAAACCCGGTTTGTATATAGAAATATATTATTGAAAAAATAAAACACCAATTACCCTTGAGGGCAGAAGCAAAACCCGACAAATAAATAAATAAAAATAACGTAAAAAGTTACAGAATGTTAAAAAGTGTACAGAATGTAAAATAGTAGCATAGTTATTGTACTATAAAACTCCCAGAGTCTTGCTTTGCCTTCCAAAAGTGGGCGACAAAGCAGGAATTGGAATTTCCCAGGCTAAAGTATATATTGTAAATAGTTATGAATGTGAGACTGTAATTTCATTTCACTTTTTTGAAATTCTTTTATTTTTATTTTTTTTCCTCCTATGAGGTTTACATTTTATTTATTACTAGCTGGATATACCGCTTTCATCCGGAGAATTTCATTTTTTAAATCTATAAAGTGAGACTTTTATCGACTCAAACGGTTGATTTCGTAAAAACCAATATAAAGCGAGATTAAAACGATTTTTATATACCCATATAGAATATACCCAAAGAATGGCTTAAGTTATGAAACTTTAATATGGACAGGTGTTTGCACCTGGTATCGAAGAACCATTGAGAGAAATTGGGAGAATTTAGGACAAACGGTATGGATTTCTATAAAGAACAAACAAACAAACAGAACTTCAGAAATAAACAGAATTTCATGTTTATTTATATAGAATACTAGCTGTATATCCCGGTTTTACCCGGGGAATTTGATTTTTCTAATAAACGTGAACAATTCCATAAACAAAAAACACAATAAAAATAGCACTAATAGATTATTATTCCAAAGCTTTAGGATATACTATATTCTTAGTTTACCCTCTGGGGCATATATAATTAAGTCTTTAGATGAACCTACTCTAGAGTATGCAACTTAAAGCTGACCATGAGAAAAACGTGGGGATTCCAAATTGATACCAGCTACCCCCAGCGATTGTCATTGAGCTTTAATTATAGTCATCGCAAATGCGACCCGAACTGGGCTGGCGATTGTAATCCTTTGAAATCAAAGGGTATATCACTGGGGACAATGGGGATTCCAGGCCTGGAAAGCCGTAAGGGCAGAAGGGGATGAGCAAGGAGGTGATAGATTTCAATTAACCATATAAACAGTCCGGGTAGTTTCCATAAATCAATCAGGTACCAAATATCAAAGAGCAAAGAAGAAATCCAGTCGCAAAAAACAATGAGAAAAGCGTGGGTCAAGAAAAGTTCGTTAGGACAGAAGAGAGAGAGCCACGGGCGAGAAGCGAGTGAGTAGCTGGGAGACGCGCGACTCGTCGGCCAATAACTCGAAAAGGACTCGTTCAGCCTTAAAACGTGAACTCCGATACATTCCGTAGGAACGGCTTTACCGGGTCTTGTTGGCCTCTACAAAATCTATAAAATGACACTTTTTTCGACTCATACGGTCGATTTCGTAAAAACCTAATGTAAAGCGAGATCATAGCGATTCTTATAACAATAAAGATTATACCCAGAGATTGGCTGAAGTTATGCAATTTTAATATGGACAGGTGTTCGCACCTGGTATGAAAGAACCACTGAGCGAAATTGGAGAATTTAGGACAAACGGTATGGATTTCTATAAAGAACAAACAGAATTTCATCTTTATTTATATAGATTATAGCTGTATGTCCCGGTATCACTCGGAAATTTCATTTTTCTAATAAAACGGTCTATTTCGTAAACAACCATTGTAAAGCGAGATCATTACGATTTTTATAACAATATGGAATATCAGCTGAAGATCGGCTGAAATTGTGCAATTTGAATATGGACAGGTGTTCGCACCTGGTACGAAAGAACCACTGAGCGAAATTTGGAGAATTCAGGACAAACAGAATGGATTTCTAAAAGAACAAACAAACAAACAGAATTTCTTCTTTATTTATATAGATTACTTTTTTTTTTATATCTACATTCGTATATAGTTATTAAGTCTCTACGGATCTAATATTAATGCTCTTGATTACGGAAAAATGTATTAATTCTTTCAATAAAAAAAAAAAAATAGATAAAAATGTGTATAGCTTATCTGAGGTAATGTGAAATAATATTGTGATGTACCATAGTTGCAAATTGTTGAAATATGATAATTAAGATTACAAAGTTCAGTAAGAATGAAAAGCCTAAGTTAAAAAGAAAGAATATACAAATCTACATATCGAAAAATAATAGTAAGGAACAAATAACTGATTGGAGGGTAAGAAATTTATGGATATATGATAATAAAATTATAACAAGGAGATCTATGTCTTAAAGATGTTTACACTAGGATAATTTAAATTTCAATAGAGAAACATTCTAAAAACCGTTCATTAACTAAGCTTGCCCCCCTACAAGTGGGCGGATAAGCAGGATTATAACTACACATTTTTATCAGGATTTATTTCTGAGAATACTAAACAAGTTTTGACGAAAAACTTTTCTCACATATATTTTATCTTTATATATATAGAATATGGTTACACACAAGAAAATATATATTTCTACACGTTTTATTTAATTTTAATATTTTATCTATTAAATTTATTTTATTTTATTTTATATCTTTTATATATTTATAATTTTATATCTTTATATATTTAAAAATCTCGTGTTCCGATGCTTGTCGGGGGGTAAAATCTGAAACCACCCAACCGATCTTTATAAAATTTTGCATATTGTGTGTAGTTTTGTCCAGCTTAAAAGATAAAATAGTTTTTACCTCGATAATCGGCCTCATATTTCTTTTATTACAAATCAAATGCTTATACTACGATTGGGTAGGTATGATTATTTGTAGGTTCTATATATTTCCCAACAGATGGCGGTGTAAGTTGATTTATTGACACAACACTTCATTTTCTTTCGATATTTAGAGTGGGTAAGCATCCATTCGCTAAATCTATTTTCTCCGGCTTGGACTAAGAAAACCTGTGTTTTTCGCATGGGCAATTATGTGTCGCATTTTCACGTTTAAGGAAAAGATCGAATCTATTGGTGTCCTAATCAATGTGCTCCTATTAGCACTACAAAAAGTAGAAATTGTGAATTCTGATAATAAAAAAATGTAAATAATTATTATAAAAAGATATAAATTAACGTTATCTATCTGATTCATAAAATTAAAGTTTAATGTTGTGATAAGTATTACTATAAAAACATGCAGCATGGTTTGAGGTTTCTCATGCTGTCTTTTCGTAACCTATTTCAGGTAGAACCTGCTGATATGATATCGCATAGTGATATATTATGAATTTAATTAATATATATGTAAAGTTCCTCTCTACATGTGCACATAACTATTTATTATGAACCTTTAATTTAAACTATTTATGTTTGTTGAGCCCATCATGTTTATTGTTCCTATTTATATGTAATGTGTTTAAAACATCTCTAACACTTGTTTTACTATTTGTTAATTCTTTTCAGAACAATAAAATCTGTTATTAACCCAACCTATCTATCAATCTTACAAATTAAATTACAAGAAAGGAAACATGGATGAAGCTAGATTATTCGTCCACGTAGTTGAAAGGTAGGTTATAACAGATGGGCTCAACAAACATAAATATTTTAAATTAAAGATTCGTAATAAATAGGTATGTGTACAAGTAGAGAGGAACTTTACATGTATTATGGCAAAATATTAATTTGGTACATTTTTGCTATCTATCGATTTTATTAAATCCTATTCCAATTATATTCTTTATTAAGTAGTTCCTTTTATATTTTTTACTTTCACTTACCTATATATGAAATATACAGTAAGTAGAAGTATTGCGATCGTGAAAAATTTCGACTTCCGGTTTTCAACGGAAATACGCGTTTTGGGGTCCCCTGAGTCGAAATGACCAAGTCCCGCGAAATGGTCTGTGTGTGTGTGTGTGTGTGTGAACAGACTAGCTCAAAAACTATTAACCGTGCGATCCTGAAATTGGGTATTTAGTGTAGGTATATGCCCGCGATGTGACAGCATAAATTTCATCAAAATTACTTAAAGGGAGGGGGTACTTTACTTAATAACTTTTTAGGTTTTTTTTGATTTTCTCAAAAACGGCTCTAACGATTTTGATTAAACTGAGTATTTCATCTATTTATATGCCCGAGATATGACTGTAAAAATTTCATCAAAATTGATTGACCGGAGAGGGGACTTTACTTAATAAATTTTGTATCATTTTCACGTGTTTTTTTTTATTTACTCGAAAACGGCTTTTAAGATTTTGATCAAACTGGGTATTTGAAGTATGTATACGCCAAATATGTGATAGCCAACATTTCATCAAAATTGATCAACCGAAAGGGAGACTTTACTTAATAAGTTTTGTATCATTTTCACGGGTTTTTTTTATTTACTCAAAAACGGCTTTAACGATTAACAAAAATAAGACATGAATGTAGAAAAATGTGTGACTTTGGGAAATGATATTTAGCAAAACACGTCAATTTCTAATCTAAGTAAGTTGGTAAGTGAAAGTTGTGTGTTGCGCGCTCGCACCAGATTTTTTTATTTATATTTTATCTCGCCTATGATGGAATAATCCACTAAGTACTAAATGAATGGATCATTAATACTTACTACAGTCAAATATGTGATGTAAAAAATAAAAACTTTAACCCCTCTAAATTCTTTACCTAACCATTTTAAATTTGGCGTAAAGTTCTATTTTAAATCCGGTTGGTTTTTAGATTAGCTGAATCGTTTTTATCTTAATCAGTTGATTTTGATTTGATTGTATTAAAGAGAATAGGATATAGTCACGCTTATAGCTACTGAGCCACAGCTGTCTGCTTGTTGTGATATTTAATTCTATGAATCCAAACAATTTGTAATACACATACACGTGATCATGCAGATTAATCATCATGCTCATGCAGCTTGTTGAAAACTTCGAAATTATGTGGTCACTCTAGCATGTAAAAATTTCGATCGGGTTTATTTAACCAACATGAAAGGAATATTTTTCTTGACAGTGTAGGACGTACTTATTATTATATTTTAAAATAGTTTACCCTCTCGGATAACAGAAATAAAAGGTAAAAGCTATGCAATGGGAAAAACAAAATAAAAAAATAAACTGGTGGAATGTAGTGAAAAGGATTAGTTAGCCCCAATCAGAAGCTGTATCTCTATCTATCAGAGAATCCTTTCAGCCTATAAAAGGGGCTGGCTATCTTTGATCTCACGCCTCCAGCACCTTTGTACGGTTCCAACTGAATTTGTGCCGCTTGATACAGATGTTCCTGCATTCATTACCTTCCTCTCTGCTGCTTTAGTGTTTCAGGAGAGAGCTTTTAAAGCTATTTTAAGCGTTTGATGATGCACCAAACTAATCCCTGCTAGTGCTCCCACGATATTTTTCCAGAATAATCATCCTTTTGATAACAGTTTCTAATCCAAATAATACCATAAATACATTATATGACGATAATATTATAACCCATTAAGGGAATATTTGAACATGTTTTTAATATTAATTTAACGTGGCCGCTTATATTAAGGAATAATTGACAACTATACGATTTTTGAAAATTAAGTTTAGAATGTTTGTACCGATGATGGATGATTCCACTAGAAAATTTAATACGGTTACTCAATAACACTGAATTACTCAATGCAAGACACTGACCAGTAGCCATCTTTCTTTTCCTATTAACTTCTCTCTGGTTGAAAAATCCTAAATGAATAATAGTTATTTATTATACAAGTGACGAAAGTAGATCATTTTACAACTCGAGTGAAACGTTTACCCACACGAGCGAAGCGAGTGTGGTAATTTCACGAGAGTTGTAAATTCTACTTTTTTCACGAGTGTAATATTAAATTTTTTCTGTAATCGTGTAATACATGATCAGATCTAACCAGAATATGAACAAAATTAGGATGTTGTGAAGATTATGGTATGTTGTTGGTAGGTTATAAGCATGGTTGTGAAAGGTTATAAAATGTTATAACAATAAATTGAAAATGTTTAATTAAATAAAAAATAATATAATAATAATAATATTTAATCAAACAGTGGTTTTTGAAGTTTTTTAGTAATATCAAAGATGTCTGTTTAAATTAAAATGATTGTGAAGTAGTGCAGTTATAAACAAGTGCAGATTATAAACAAGGGAGGTAATTATTATTATATTTAAATTTTAAAATATATTGATTATTTCCACCAATAATTCATTCACATTTTAATTTATTTTGTTAAAATAAATGCTTACAATGTTAGGAAACATTTAAAAGCATTTAATTTCCAACTTCATATTATTTTTTAATTTATACTTATTACTAATTAAGAAGGCAATTCACTTTCTTCACTTGTGAAGAAAGTAATCACTTTCTTCACTCTATTGCAAAATGTTTCACTTTCTTCACTCATTTCAGTTTAGTAATGTTACCATTATTCAACGATTACAGAAAAAGTAAATTATATAACATGCCCTCCAGTCTACGTAGACGACACTAAGGAATTCTATTAAACTTATCAGGTTTATGAGCTTATCTAATGAAGCATTCTTTAATGTGAAGTAGGTTTTATTGTCATTGAAAAGGTCTGATAGGGCTTAAATGGCTATTGAAAAAATCTTCCAATTAATTATCTTTAATTCTGCTTATTTTGAATATCTAACTGTCCCGTGTTATACCTTGTAATAAATGGCTAAATATAAAATACGAAAGGTTTCATAATAAAAAAAAAAATAGAAAAAAAAATATAAGATTTCCCAAAACGATGATTTCAGTTCCTAATAATCAATAAATATTATAAAGCAAAGTGTACAATGTGCGTGCCGAAAAGGCTCAAAAACGAATCAACATACCTTTAAGAAAGTTATGTCAGCCTGTTGCCATATAACCTCTAACGGAGAAGAAGGTTTCCGTTTTTCTCTTAAGGGTGTAAAATTGAAGATAAAAGGACTGGAATTTTAAGCCTCTCGCACCATGTAATTAGCCTACCTGAGAATGACATAGGAGTTTATGAATGAAAAATTTAGTTCGAGCTCCAGGCTACCAGGAAGCGCTAGGGTGTGTTTCACTCAATGTTTATTGTTCATTCATTCCGTTCAGTTTGTAAAGTTTATATATTTTTTCAGCTGATCTTTTTAAATTTCTAAAAAATCAAGCGAAAATAATTAGTTTCACCTCTTCTTTCAAAATAAACTAATGATTTTGATATATCTGCAATCAATCAGAAAACCGACTGGATACCTTACAAAATTAATTTTCTCATAAGAAGGTTAATTGATGAACACATTACATTTAATCAATATATAACATATACTTAAGTAAATTTAATGCAATATGAGTGCACATTTTTTAGTAGTACAGTGAGCGAATAAAAACAGACATAAAACAAAAAAGAAGAGCTGAATTGACTGATTATAAATCGAAAATAAAAAGTTTGAAGTGTTCTTGTTGTATGTAATTATGAAAAATGGTTAAGATTTTATCACCCCTCATAGTTCGGGATAAAAAGAAATATGATGAAAAAATTGTGCCCTCATGATATTTTGGTTTTCACTTTGTAATAGTAGTAAGATTAGAGAGGTGCAGAGTCCGGCCAAATTACGGGGGGAGGGGATATCTTAAGGGAGGTTTAACTGGAAGAAAGGTCTTAAAAAAAAAATTTCTATGAATCATTGGTAGTTTCTATACTTCTGGATCTAATAGGACCATCACAGTAGTCGGCGCTTAATTTGTACTCGAAATATAGTTTTTTAACTAATAGATTTTTCAACAATAATCTAATAACTTATTATCTGCTGACTGCTTGGAATGGGCTTATACGATTCAGAATCATAGAAACCATCAAAAACGATGCATAACTCGACAAAGTTGCATTAAAATTAATTAATTGTTCATTCACCATTTTCAACCCCCTTTAAAGTATATAGGGTTCCTTATTTGGGCGGACTCTGCAGATCTCGAATCTTAATATTGATACCATGTTAAAAGTTTCAAGAAAGTGCTAATTTTGTTCTATATTTCCTTTAATTTTAAAGTTTTTCTGTTATTAAAACTACCACACAACTACCGGAGTGAAGCCGGGCACCCTAGGCTAGTATAAGTATTATATGTGTAATCGCTTATAGCTAGTTTTATAATTTGGCCATTTATATACGAAGAGTTTTTCAGTATATATGTCAGTTCAGTTCAGTTCAGTTATAACAAGCTAGGATATCTCGACAGACGGACTTGCGTCCATTGTCTATTTACGTCTTGATATTTTCTTATATTGTTTTGTATTAAATAATTTTTTCATGAATAAACGTTATTTCTATCTATCTATCTATCTATCTATATGTGAATAACAGATCGTTGGAAAGCTTAGAATTTAAGAAATAAAAATGTTCAGTTTATAATATGGTAGAAGATCGATGAAAAAAAATATTGGAGAGTCAAGAATATAATAATTTTGACATTCATATTATTTACGAGAAACCATTGACTTCCATGGTAATAATCCCAACTGTCGTTTTCTTAAAAAGGGTCTTTTTTACTTTACCCACACCAGCTATTTATTTCTAAAAGAGTGATTTATCTTAATATTAAATTAGAACAAATGATTAAAGTAATGTATTTAAAAAGATTAAAATGTAAACAAAAATGATAGTTAATATCTCTTCTGAAATTGAATGCTGGAGATCTTCTTTGGTGAAAAGCAAGCTTCATAAAGCATCATCCTCTTCTGTATTTCTGTGTTTTATGCAATATTCCCAACCTTTGAAATGTCTTAAATGCCTCTTCTTCCGATTTAAGGACACAACTCATTTGTACCAGATTCATTATTAACAAAACAACTTCAACGTTTCTTAAAACGTAGGAGGTACTTGTAGGTAACCTCCTTCATATATTTTTTTTTCTCTTAAAATAGACATATGTAATTAAATAACTTTATAACGTATGTTATTAAATAACTTTAAATAAATTACTGATAATATCAGTAACTAGTTTGGGTAGAGTAAAAAAGACCTCTTAAAATACTTTGGTACTCAAAACATAAACTTTATTTCCAATTTATTATCGGCCTTTGTTATGAATTATTTCTATCGATACTTATTCACGATATATAGTGGAATGTTTATCCACGATCGTTCAATTTAAAACTCGATTATTATTTATATAATATCTTAAAAAATATTTATGTAAACAAATTAAAACGAACCTGGAAAGTACGAAGTTCTTGAGCGAATGGGACCAACTTCTTGATACACCAGTGTATGAATTACTGACCCCACTTTCCAATAAAAAAAAAATTGAGAAATAAATGTAAGTGTTCCCTCTCTGGTAGCACATAAGTATACCATTTTCAAAATAATAATTGATAAATTCGAGTAATTAAAATTTCTTTAAACTGCACACTTGAAACGTCCACAAGATCAGGCGAGGTATTAATTTATTTTATATCTTCACAAAAATAATTTCAGTGTTATAATCGTAGGGTTTGCTGAGCCTTGGCTTAATAAGTATTATCCTGATTCCCCTTTACGTACTAAGGTGCTTATTAAAGTTAATACCTACCCTATTGGTGGGAGTCCGTTCATCCTAATTTCGGTAATGACATCCTGCAGAAGGTCCAAGTGGGATATAATGCCGGAGAGAGTGAGACAAACCCACAAGGGTTAATCTCCCACATCCTCGCGGTTGGTTCCCATCCCTTCAACTAATAACCTCAGCCCAAGTGCCTAAGTGCCCATGTGGGACAGTTGTTGCACGAATACACCAATCGCTGCCTCCCAATTTAGGATATTGGTTTTACTTTTCAATTTAACAGGAAAGTCTGCTATTTCACTCTACTTTCTTAACCAGAAATGAGGTATACATTGATTCTAAGGATCCAGCGGAAATATTAAGGAACTCAACTTTTCAAATTTTTAAAAATGTTTTAACCTATTTCGTCCCAATTGTCGATTTTTTTTTTGTTATGTTTGTTATTCTTTATATTTCAACGTAAGTATTAACCAAAATATATGATAGGTAAATTTAAAATATATGTAACCCAAATTTTCGAAAATACTCCTTTGGGACATTAATTGGTCAAAAGTAAAAAAATAAAAAAATAATCAGTCCCATTTTTTTTTTAATATTATGGTATAGGGTAAACCGTAATGCTTTTGACATCCTTAAGACTACATTTCTATGGTGAAATTTAAAAAAAAAAAACTTTTTATGAAGGGATCAAATTGAAACTTGCTATAGCTCCTCTTTATCAAGTCTCAAGAGTTTTTTTGGGTCAAAAGTTCAATGGTTTTACCATATGGCAATATTTATTGTTAAAAGTGCAAAAACTAGTTATTGACACCCTGTGGATTTAATTGTAAAATCTTCCCTATGGTTAGTTTGTTAAGGTCTTATTTCATAGATAACTTAGAGGACCCTTCAAACATTAGATTGAAATATAATAAGGACTTGTTTACTTATTTCTTTAAGTTAAAGTTGGGGCGTCAATAACTGTACTGAGAGTCAATATTTGTATGGTTTACCCTACTATATTATTTACTAAAGATTAGACATACATAACATCTTATAAATTTAGTTTTCGTGTGAATTTTCAAATTTCAAATTTTTTAAGAGTACTTACTTATTTGTTGTTTTCAAGTTCCTCACGAAAACATTAAAAAACATAACTATCTTTGACATTTTAAAAATAAATATCGAACGTTATACATTTTTTTTACTTATATTATTAATTCGCACCTGTCATCAGGGTACTGAAAACCAACGAATGAGAGTGGCGTATGAAGAAATAACAGTCAGGCATAGGTAGGGGAAGGACCAGTAGTAACACCCACTTCCTGGCTTGATTCAATTACCATGGTTGCTTAAGAGTGGAGATCTCTCATCCATTGTCTTTTTTAGTCTTCTCGTATCCTGTTTCAGCATATATGTTTCAGTCATATTCCTATTTAAACTGTTCGGATGTACGTTCAAATTAATAAAAAAATCTTTTCGCGAACCATAGTTATGTGCTCTAAAATAATCAAAAACGGAATAAAAATGAATTCTCATAAGATTATATTAAAAAATTACTAATATTGTAACGTAAAACAAAACATATGGCTTAGAATAGTTCTAGACATGTTATTGGAACGAACATGTTTGTGACTAGACTATCTATACTGTCCTAGAACCTTCGAGGCTGTTCTTCTTATGACTAAAAATAAGGAGCGATGTACCGGAGAGTTAGTTGTAGTTCTGAAGCTCGTCATATGGTTATTTTTGTGTTACAAAGTAATAATTTTTGTAACCTGTTAAATTATTTGGATTCATAGTTTGTGAGGCATTTCAAATTAACATTTTTCTTTAAATAAAAATTGTTTAACCCAAATATGTCTTACAATATTAATGATGCATAAACGCTTGACTCGGACAAAACGTATTGTAACACTTATGTGGGTAACAAATATTTATTTAACAGAAATATACAGTTATCACAATGCCAACGGATTATTACAACTTAAACACTTGAGCAGGTTACAAACATGATAACTTTATAACACACACAATCATATGACTTGAGCAACACAGTCAAGACACAGACTTCCACCAACTCGTTCAGTCACTGCTCCTTATATATAATCGTAAATAGTAAGGCCTGGATTTTTCTAGAACAATGTGGGCAGTTCCACGCCTTTGTGGAATAGGCGCGAAGGATCTAGACCCCAACAGTTCGTTCCAACCGCATATTTTGTTCCAACAAACGGTCCGGGAGTTTACGCCACATGTTTTTTTTTTTATTTGCGTATTCGATTTATCGTTACAGTATTATAATCGTATTTTGAACACCCTAGTGATAAAAATTTCATTATTTTAGCAAATACTCATATCAAAAGCCTATAAATGATAGGTACCTTGATACAAACATTAAAAAAAATGCAAATTGAAGATTTTAAAATTATATCAATCGTCTAAAAATCTATTCGCCATCCCGGTTAATAATTGGTTATGTCAAATGTCTTCACTTTTCAGGGTACGAATTTTTATGTTTGAACAGTTCTGATAAAAAAATGAGGTTTTCATTATCAAGCGTTGCAATTTTGTCTAAAACACCATAAATGCGGCTACTAATTAAAATCATTAAACCAACTGCGGTATGAACGGTATTATCGGTATTGTGAAATTAGAATTGAATACTTGTCCTCCAACGGAACAGATACAGCGTAACAGATTTAACGCAAACTATATTGATTTCATTTCAAATCAATATTACTTGTCATATACTCTACGCAGAAATCACCTCCATGCCTCGTTTTAGCCGTCTACCCAATTTGGCCTTACTAATAATTCACTGGTATGACAGATATATCAACAGTCTATAAATTAATTGAATACCTTAAAAAATATGAGTTACTTAAATTTAGACTTTATAACTATTTTATGATATACTGAAACTGATGGTAAAAGCTATCCTCATGATTTTCATCTTTCTTTCTTGCTATAAAGAAAAATATTATTTTATCAATAGTATTTATTTATTTATTTTATCATTTGTCAAATATCATCAGCGGCTTATCAATCCGCGCGTAAAAAATCTCTTTGATGTTTAAACACATTAAGTTCGGAGACCTCGGGAGAGCTGAATACTTGAATTTTTTCAGCTGTGCAAAATAATTTTAAATTGAATATTTGTGTAAAATATTTCTTTTTCGATGGCATTTTGTGTGTTTTTAAGTCAATATCCATCATATGACTCTGAAACCTTCGATTCTTTCTTTTTTCTTTTTTTTTTTTTTTTTTTTAGTAGGTCTAACATTAGATTTTATATCAAATTTGTTAAAAGTTAACACCATCCGGAAAAAGCAATAAGAGTAAAAAAGCTAGGACTCCCACTGAGAACTCTAACAACAATTCAATTTACACATAAATTTTCAACCTCTTAAATACATTAGTAGGCATTAAAAAGATACTAGAAACCCGTTTTTAGGTGCCGATATTGCGTCAAACTTGATTCATAACCTTATAACCGAATAATAACTAAACGAATAATTAAATAAAGAACCTTCTGTTAAATAAATCAACTGAATATATAATATTAAAGTCTTAATTATGCACTTCTGTAGCAAATCACAAAATATCCCACAACACCTAATCTAAACACACTCAGGGAGTTTCCATGTCTGGTTACCGGCTGTGTAGCCAGCTCACTAATTTTCACTACTTTTTGGCAACACTGACTCCCCAAGTCAGGTTTCTAATAGGTTACACCTGTGACAGTAGGTGCTGTTACAACATATATAGAATATTATTCCAAATAATTGCCTAATTTAAATTATTAAAATGTACTTACTTTACTAAAAGTTTATATCAGGGTGGGCCACAGCAAAGCGTTTCAGCGCTTAGCTATAGTCCGGCCGATTAAAGAAGCAACGGGCTACCCCCTCTAGGAGGGAGGTAGAGCAGTCGACTTCACCCCTTCACTCGGTTTGCTATTCCGTCCGGCTCAACTTTTTTTTTTTATTGTAACGTCGAAAATTTAATTTATAAACAATGAACAAACACAACTAAAACTAAAGTTAATTTATTTTAAAAAATATATTTTTATTGATCTTATTCTAAAAGCGAGAACAACAAAAACAAACGTAAGATAATTTTCAAAATGCAATTAACAACAGTTAAAACGTAATATGTTTTATAAAATATAAAAATATGTTATATTGTTGTTGACCATGTTAATTTATTTTTTGTGTTTTTATTTAATAAAAAATGAACTATAATGAAATGTAATTTATTTAAAAAATAAATATTTTTTGTTGTTCTTATTCTAAAAGCGAGAACAACAGAAACAAACGTAAGATAATTGATTTTCAACAATTTACAACAGTTAAAACATAATATGTTTTATAAAACATAACAATATATTATGTTGTTATTAATCTTGTTAATTTTTTTATTTCATAAGAAATGAACAGTACTAGTACTGAAGTGCGGCTTATGAGCCGTTCACTACTCATGAGAGAGATGGCAGGGCAAGGGAAGGCTCCGCCTACTCTCTGCCGAGGGGGGGGGGGGAGCAATTCCGTGTCGGTTCTTTCATCGGCCGGACTATAGTAATTTAATTGAAATACAAATAAAAGAGGAAAAGGAAGAAAAATTACCTACACTTTTGAGAATTTATTGTAACCTTTTTTGATTTATTCATTATATAATGAAAATTAACAATAAATTCAAAGATTTGTATTACTATTTGTCTGTGGTATATAATAATATAGGAACAAATAACTGCACTCACATAACACAATACAAAATTATAATAATGATAACCAGTATTACAATAGCATGCTTATAATAAAAAACGTTATGAAATCGACATATGACGCCATGTTAATAAATCGAAACACTACCTACTGTATTTGCAATAATTCCTAATAAAAGAAATATTGTGGTCAATAATCAAGATAAAAACTATACTATCTTTTAACTTGAAAAAAACTACAAACATTGGACCAACTTTCATTAAAATCGGTTGAATAGTTTCTGAGTTATTGTTAGCCAAACATCGGGTCACGAGATTTTTATATATATAAGGATAGATTATACAGAAGTATCCTATGCTTCATCCGAAAATGAAAAAAATAAAGAAATGGATGTCGATCGGTAAAGCGATTGTCATGATAATGAAATATTCTTGTTGTTCGTCTGAACAATGGCATTGGATTTGAAGGGCTAATATTGCCATTTAATGCAACTCATCTTTATTAAACAATAACGTGAAAATCAGCTTGACGTTCGTAAATGTCCATTAATTCGTTATTTTGACATGTTGTCGATGAGGAGGAAAGGTCCAGTCCAAACAGCGCAGTTCGGAGAATTCCCGTAATTAATAAATTTATCGCTTATGTCCCAACGAAGCCGTTCACGAATGTTCCCTAAGAGTTAATACTGTGTCTAAAATGCGGTAATAAATAAATGATTGATTTTTAAAAAGTAATGAAAATAAATGATGATTTTTAAAAATTAAATTAAATATTAATTAAAAATGAGAAGAGGCAGTCACCTGTGATGTAGTGGTTAGCATATCAACCTTCAATACTAAAAGTCCTGCGGTGGCCCAAGGATTTTTTTCCATCACAAATCTCTAAAAATTCGCTCTTCGATAAAGGGATCACTGTACTCCCGTACCAAAACTTTAATTTGAGATTTAGATCTCTAGATTTAGTTCTTTTAGTTGTAAGAGAAAAAAGGACAGGAATAATCCGAAGCTTCTTAAGACGCAATACTTAATACAATGATACCAGTAAATAGCTTTCTTCATGCTTGTCATAATATATCTTTACGCTCACCTCCCGCTCCGCCTTTGTTTCGATATTTTCCATTAGCAAAAACAAATTTTTTGTATTGTATAATAATTTTATGTATCTTTACCCTCACCACTATGTGAGGGTAAAGATATGAAGAGACGTTTTTTTTAATGTTTTACCGAAGTATTTAAAAAGATTTACTTTGACTAAATATTTGTAAGATACACTAATCGCTACAAGAGCAATATACACATTGAAGGACCTGAGTGGAATCGATTGTAGGTGGAAGACAAACTCGAGTTAAGTTTCGATTGCTGGGAAGAGACAATGCGGGTCGTGATTAGTGTGCCGCCAACTTGAGGCCTCCCTCTTAACTGTTCTCCCCATCTTGATAACCAGCAGGCAAAATGGAGAATAAATTCCACAGTCTTCATTAAGAGAAAATTATAATAATTCTAGGTACATTTTATTAAATGGTGAAAAGTATTCCTTAGTGGACATAAAAAGGAGGTTATTCTGAAAGAAGGTGTAGTGGCTAGCACGGCAGCCTACAATACTAAAGGACATAGGAGTTTTCAAAGGGAGCAGAAAATCCTTGGTTATCCCGTCCCTTGAATAGGACGTAAAATGGCGGTCTCTTGAGTACAGGTAATCCCTATCCTAATTATAGCTGGATTAACACAATTTAGAACTTCTACTGTAGCATCATCCGATTAGCTTTAGGGTCATAAAGTGACATTAATTAATTTAAAACAAGGTTATTCCTTGTCCTAGGTTCAAAAATAAATTATTCTTAATTGGAAAAAAAATGTGGAAGACCAGACACCAGCGTGAACGTGTTAAAACGACTTTAAACAAGAAACTAATCGATTATCTTACATTTAATTTAAAAAATGTTCATACCTCTGCAATAACGGTAGTAAGCTATTTCGAAAATACCTTATACCATGTAAAAGAATCCTAATCTTTACTGTAGTACAGATTTTGTTGTTTAAGACAGACTGAAAAAAAATTGAATTTGAGTCGAAAAATGGAATCGATAGCAGAATTTGAGGTAGCATGTAGAAGAATAATGTATAAATGTAGTTAATGAAAGCATAGCATTAAGGTTGAGGAAGAAGGAACGAAGGAGAGAAGATAGTACAGGAAGAGGCTTGAGGAAGAATTCAGTAAAAGAAAAGTTCATCATCAAGAGCCATTCGACAAAACTAAATTAAATTCCATTAATATATCAGAAAGAATGAATTTTTGGTGATAAATTCGACACCTGATTGAATATCTTTTATGATAATTCTATTAAGTAATATTTCCTATATTCAAGAAGATGTTTTGCTTAAAGTCGCGGAATTTAAACTGACTTGAAACATACCAACTGAAATATAGTAATTTTATTATATTTATACTTACTTGCAACTTAAATAGAATATGAAAATGAAAAACTAATCAAAATATAACATTAAATTTCCATTCTCTCTTAATTTTTTCTTATATCGCCGGGATTCTGAGTAGAAAAGAAAGGTATTTAAAGGAAAAGTTTGATGAAAAAATGAAAGTTTCAAAAGGTAATTTTGTCTGACCATTCCGGTTTGTGGGTGGTGGGGGGTTGAGAAAACTTGGTTCATTTTTATTTATTACTTTCATTTTTTTTTTCACGTTAAAACTTCATTTTTATTAGTTTTCCCCAAATTTCTGTTACACACACCTCATAAAAAAAAGTTATGAAATCCGTTTGAACCTAATAACTTTTTTAAAAGTAAAATTAATAAAATCTAAAGAGTTATACAGTGCACTCTATTTAATATAAAGTTTTTCCCTTACAGAATAATTTTTTTTTTTCTAATCTAGAAACTTCCTTCATTTAAGTCAAACTGCTGAATTTATTCTGGTTGAAACTGCTTAACCAAATTTAATTCAATATAGTTATTTTCTTTTCACTTAACAACTCTCGCCCTTTAGGAATGTGTTATTAATTATGCTTTTAGTATTTTCGTTGTTAATTTTACTATAATAAATAACAATAATGCAATTAATATTGTATCTCTAAGTGGGTTTAAATAATTTGTATTAACGAAAACTTATAACTCACAATGACAGAAAAACAATAACAACTCAAATAATTGAGAAGCTTACAAAAAGTATCAACTTGTAACACAAAAGTAACTATTTGATTCTGTGTTCAGAGCAAGAGTATATCTCTAGTCCCTCACTCCTTATATTTTATTATGAATCAGAGCAATCTAGAAGGTTCCCAACAAGCATATAATATTCCCGAACAGTTGCGAACATTCACTAGAATAGTTTGTTCCAACTGATGCAACAAGTCGAGAACTCTTTTCAATGGTATATTTTTTTTTTTTTTTTTTTCAGGTCACAATATTGTAACGTTAAACAAAAATATAAACAAAAAAACATATGGTTTAAAAGTCCTAGACCTTTTGTTGAAACGAACTAACAGTTAATTAACAGAACAAACTGTCATAGTAGTCCCCCTAGACTTTTATCAGTAAGAACATTTTGCACTTCCTCAAATCTAATGTCAAAACGATTCTCTAACCAATCCACATATCTTGTGACAACATTTTGAGAATTATGATTTACCCCTCTTAGCCTTTTGAGAAAATGAGGCTGAAATATTCTTTTCACTTGCTGGATAACCTGTGATAATTGTTCTTCATTTAGATAAGCAAACCGTTCCTGTGAACACTCTCCCAAGGACGATCCTTGGTAAACAGAATCTCTCACAACACTTTATGTGTAATAAAAAAATTGTCCAATTTTTTTGGTTCATATAAGCCGTCACTAGATCGATTTATTGTTAACACGGCGAAATTCAATTGAGAACTGAGGTAATGAGTGATACAAATAATTCCTAGAGATGAAAATATTCCTTTGAATAAAACAAGTGGTGTTTACTTGAAGAGCATAATATTTACCTGTGAACACATACGGCCGAGTACGGGAATGAAACTAATACCAATTTTTCTCCAATAGAAGTACTTTTATTTAAAATATGTCACAGAACCTAGTTCGACGGAGCTTTTTTTTAAAGTTCAAATGAAAACACGATAAGTTAGATCTTTCAGGCAGCAAATTTAAAAATCCTTTGCTGTCACTGTTATGCTAAATTTATCAAAATAAAACCCCTAATGGAACGAGTATATATGTATAATGATGTTCAAAAGGTTTTGCGAGTATTCGGATAAAAAGTTAGTTTAAAAAAAAATCATCTGTACAGAACAATAAAACCGTGATTTTCATAGCATATAAGAAAAGTACTACTTCAATGACGTATATACGTCTGGGCTTTGAGATATTAGGAAAAATCGTTTCACAAAACTGTACTACAGGTAGTTAGGTATTGAAAAATTACTAAAATATTACTCCAGAAATATGTTCATTTTTAGGGTTTTTTCCCCTAATGCACCACTGTGCGGCGTAGATGGTACTCGAACATCGTAGTCACAAAGACGTGCTATGACAGTTTGTTCTGTTTAACTATCTTCGAACTAGGTTCTGTGACATATTTTAAATAAAAGTACTTCTATTGGAGAAAAATTGGTATTAGTTTCATTCCCGTACTCGGCCGTATGTGTTCACAGGTAAATATTATGCTCTTCAAGTAAACACCACTTGTTTTATTCAAAGGAATATTTTCATCTCTAGGAATTATTTGTATCACTCATTACCTCAGTTCTCAATTGAATTTCGCCGTGTTAACAATAAATCGATCTAGTGACGGCTTATATGAACCAAAAAAATTGGACAATTTTTTTATTACACATAAAGTGTTGTGAGAGATTCTGTTTACCAAGGATCGTCCTTGGGAGAGTGTTCACAGGAACGGTTTGCTTATCTAAATGAAGAACAATTATCACAGGTTATCCAGCAAGTGAAAAGAATATTTCAGCCTCATTTTCTCAAAAGGCTAAGAGGGGTAAATCATAATTCTCAAAATGTTGTCACAAGATATGTGGATTGGTTAGAGAATCGTTTTGACATTAGATTTGAGGAAGTGCAAAATGTTCTTACTGATAAAAGTCTAGGGGGACTACTATGACAGTTTGTTCTGTTAATTAACTGTTAGTTCGTTTCAACAAAAGGTCTAGGACTTTTAAACCATATGTTTTTTTGTTTATATTTTTGTTTAACGTTACAATATTGTGACCTGAAAAAAAAAAAAAAAAAAAATATACCATTGAAAAGAGTTCTCGACTTGTTGCATCAGTTGGAACAAACTATTCTAGTGAATGTTCGCAACTGTTCGGGAATATTATATGCTTGTTGGGAACCTTCTAGATTGCTCTGATTCATAATAAAATATAAGGAGTGAGGGACTAGAGATATACTCTTGCTCTGAACACAGAATCAAATAGTTACTTTTGTGTTACAAGTTGATACTTTTTGTAAGCTTCTCAATTATTTGAGTTGTTATTGTTTTTCTGTCATTGTGAGTTATAAGTTTTCGTTAATACAAATTATTTAAACCCACTTAGAGATACAATATTAATTGCATTATTGTTATTTATTATAGTAAAATTAACAACGAAAATACTAAAAGCATAATTAATAACACATTCCTAAAGGGCGAGAGTTGTTAAGTGAAAAGAAAATAACTATATTGAATTAAATTTGGTTAAGCAGTTTCAACCAGAATAAATTCAGCAGTTTGACTTAAATGAAGGAAGTTTCTAGATTAGAAAAAAAAAATTATTCTGTAAGGGAAAAACTTTATATTAAATAGAGTGCACTGTATAACTCTTTAGATTTTATTAATTTTACTTTTAAAAAAGTTATTAGGTTCAAACGGATTTCATAACTTTTTTTTATGAGGTGTGTGTAACAGAAATTTGGGGAAAACTAATAAAAATGAAGTTTTAACGTGAAAAAAAAAATGAAAGTAATAAATAAAAATGAACCAAGTTTTCTCAACCCCCCACCACCCACAAACCGGAATGGTCAGACAAAATTACCTTTTGAAACTTTCATTTTTTCATCAAACTTTTCCTTTAAATACCTTTCTTTTCTACTCAGAATCCCGGCGATATAAGAAAAAATTAAGAGAGAATGGAAATTTAATGTTATATTTTGATTAGTTTTTCATTTTCATATTCTATTTAAGTTGCAAGTAAGTATAAATATAATAAAATTACTATATTTCAGTTGGTATGTTTCAAGTCAGTTTAAATTCCGCGACTTTAAGCAAAACATCTTCTTGAATATAGGAAATATTACTTAATAGAATTATCATAAAAGATATTCAATCAGGTGTCGAATTTATCACCAAAAATTCATTCTTTCT
This sequence comes from Aelia acuminata, assembly GCA_911387785.2. NCBI lineage: Eukaryota > Metazoa > Arthropoda > Insecta > Hemiptera > Pentatomidae > Aelia > Aelia acuminata. The sequence goes on along the minus strand of OU426979.1, from coordinate 147,858,514 downwards.
GATATATTAATGGAATTTAATTTAGTTTTGTCGAATGGCTCTTGATGATGAACTTTTCTTTTACTGAATTCTTCCTCAAGCCTCTTCCTGTACTATCTTCTCTCCTTCGTTCCTTCTTCCTCAACCTTAATGCTATGCTTTCATTAACTACATTTATACATTATTCTTCTACATGCTACCTCAAATTCTGCTATCGATTCCATTTTTCGACTCAAATTCAATTTTTTTTCAGTCTGTCTTAAACAACAAAATCTGTACTACAGTAAAGATTAGGATTCTTTTACATGGTATAAGGTATTTTCGAAATAGCTTACTACCGTTATTGCAGAGGTATGAACATTTTTTAAATTAAATGTAAGATAATCGATTAGTTTCTTGTTTAAAGTCGTTTTAACACGTTCACGCTGGTGTCTGGTCTTCCACATTTTTTTTCCAATTAAGAATAATTTATTTTTGAACCTAGGACAAGGAATAACCTTGTTTTAAATTAATTAATGTCACTTTATGACCCTAAAGCTAATCGGATGATGCTACAGTAGAAGTTCTAAATTGTGTTAATCCAGCTATAATTAGGATAGGGATTACCTGTACTCAAGAGACCGCCATTTTACGTCCTATTCAAGGGACGGGATAACCAAGGATTTTCTGCTCCCTTTGAAAACTCCTATGTCCTTTAGTATTGTAGGCTGCCGTGCTAGCCACTACACCTTCTTTCAGAATAACCTCCTTTTTATGTCCACTAAGGAATACTTTTCACCATTTAATAAAATGTACCTAGAATTATTATAATTTTCTCTTAATGAAGACTGTGGAATTTATTCTCCATTTTGCCTGCTGGTTATCAAGATGGGGAGAACAGTTAAGAGGGAGGCCTCAAGTTGGCGGCACACTAATCACGACCCGCATTGTCTCTTCCCAGCAATCGAAACTTAACTCGAGTTTGTCTTCCACCTACAATCGATTCCACTCAGGTCCTTCAATGTGTATATTGCTCTTGTAGCGATTAGTGTATCTTACAAATATTTAGTCAAAGTAAATCTTTTTAAATACTTCGGTAAAACATTAAAAAAAACGTCTCTTCATATCTTTACCCTCACATAGTGGTGAGGGTAAAGATACATAAAATTATTATACAATACAAAAAATTTGTTTTTGCTAATGGAAAATATCGAAACAAAGGCGGAGCGGGAGGTGAGCGTAAAGATATATTATGACAAGCATGAAGAAAGCTATTTACTGGTATCATTGTATTAAGTATTGCGTCTTAAGAAGCTTCGGATTATTCCTGTCCTTTTTTCTCTTACAACTAAAAGAACTAAATCTAGAGATCTAAATCTCAAATTAAAGTTTTGGTACGGGAGTACAGTGATCCCTTTATCGAAGAGCGAATTTTTAGAGATTTGTGATGGAAAAAAATCCTTGGGCCACCGCAGGACTTTTAGTATTGAAGGTTGATATGCTAACCACTACATCACAGGTGACTGCCTCTTCTCATTTTTAATTAATATTTAATTTAATTTTTAAAAATCATCATTTATTTTCATTACTTTTTAAAAATCAATCATTTATTTATTACCGCATTTTAGACACAGTATTAACTCTTAGGGAACATTCGTGAACGGCTTCGTTGGGACATAAGCGATAAATTTATTAATTACGGGAATTCTCTGAACTGCGCTGTTTGGACTGGACCTTTCCTCCTCATCGACAACATGTCAAAATAACGAATTAATGGACATTTACGAACGTCAAGCTGATTTTCACGTTATTGTTTAATAAAGATGAGTTGCATTAAATGGCAATATTAGCCCTTCAAATCCAATGCCATTGTTCAGACGAACAACAAGAATATTTCATTATCATGACAATCGCTTTACCGATCGACATCCATTTCTTTATTTTTTTCATTTTCGGATGAAGCATAGGATACTTCTGTATAATCTATCCTTATATATATAAAAATCTCGTGACCCGATGTTTGGCTAACAATAACTCAGAAACTATTCAACCGATTTTAATGAAAGTTGGTCCAATGTTTGTAGTTTTTTTCAAGTTAAAAGATAGTATAGTTTTTATCTTGATTATTGACCACAATATTTCTTTTATTAGGAATTATTGCAAATACAGTAGGTAGTGTTTCGATTTATTAACATGGCGTCATATGTCGATTTCATAACGTTTTTTATTATAAGCATGCTATTGTAATACTGGTTATCATTATTATAATTTTGTATTGTGTTATGTGAGTGCAGTTATTTGTTCCTATATTATTATATACCACAGACAAATAGTAATACAAATCTTTGAATTTATTGTTAATTTTCATTATATAATGAATAAATCAAAAAAGGTTACAATAAATTCTCAAAAGTGTAGGTAATTTTTCTTCCTTTTCCTCTTTTATTTGTATTTCAATTAAATTACTATAGTCCGGCCGATGAAAGAACCGACACGGAATTGCCCCCCCCCCCCCCCCTCGGCAGAGAGTAGGCGGAGCCTTCCCTTGCCCTGCCATCTCTCTCATGAGTAGTGAACGGCTCATAAGCCGCACTTCAGTACTAGTACTGTTCATTTCTTATGAAATAAAAAAATTAACAAGATTAATAACAACATAATATATTGTTATGTTTTATAAAACATATTATGTTTTAACTGTTGTAAATTGTTGAAAATCAATTATCTTACGTTTGTTTCTGTTGTTCTCGCTTTTAGAATAAGAACAACAAAAAATATTTATTTTTTAAATAAATTACATTTCATTATAGTTCATTTTTTATTAAATAAAAACACAAAAAATAAATTAACATGGTCAACAACAATATAACATATTTTTATATTTTATAAAACATATTACGTTTTAACTGTTGTTAATTGCATTTTGAAAATTATCTTTCGTTTGTTTTTGTTGTTCTCGCTTTTAGAATAAGATCAATAAAAATATATTTTTTAAAATAAATTAACTTTAGTTTTAGTTGTGTTTGTTCATTGTTTATAAATTAAATTTTCGACGTTACAATAAAAAAAAAAAGTTGAGCCGGACGGAATAGCAAACCGAGTGAAGGGGTGAAGTCGACTGCTCTACCTCCCTCCTAGAGGGGGTAGCCCGTTGCTTCTTTAATCGGCCGGACTATAGCTAAGCGCTGAAACGCTTTGCTGTGGCCCACCCTGATATAAACTTTTAGTAAAGTAAGTACATTTTAATAATTTAAATTAGGCAATTATTTGGAATAATATTCTATATATGTTGTAACAGCACCTACTGTCACAGGTGTAACCTATTAGAAACCTGACTTGGGGAGTCAGTGTTGCCAAAAAGTAGTGAAAATTAGTGAGCTGGCTACACAGCCGGTAACCAGACATGGAAACTCCCTGAGTGTGTTTAGATTAGGTGTTGTGGGATATTTTGTGATTTGCTACAGAAGTGCATAATTAAGACTTTAATATTATATATTCAGTTGATTTATTTAACAGAAGGTTCTTTATTTAATTATTCGTTTAGTTATTATTATTTGAATACAGTGTCTTTTTATTATACCAAACCTTTTTGTTATTTTTATCCCGTGTTCTAAAATGTAAAATTTAAAAAATGTCAATGAAGATTTGTTGTTCCTCCTGTATCAACAATAATTTAAAGTTGAGAAAATTTAATCCCAATCGAATAGAGACTGTTCATTCCTATTCAGCAGAGTTGTCTCTTTATGTAATATTTAAGAAATGTCACCGAAGATTTTAATCCTTTCTTTAATTTAAAGTAGGCTATTATTGGGATTGATATTTTGGTGTTAATTTCACCAGAATACATTTTTTTTCTTTTCTTTAAATTATTGTTGATTAAGAAAGGATAAAATATCTTCGCGGCATTTTTTAAATTTTACATATAATGATAATTATACCTCTACTGAACAGGAATAACTGTTATTTGGATAAACCGCAAGTTTCAGATTTATCCACCATAAATATGAGAGTACTGTTGGAAAGTGATCCATCAGCAGATATATTTTCTAAACAATTGCTCTAGTTTGGAAACGGTGAAATAGAGCAGCATCAAAATTCACAATTTATCAAATTACCAGAAAATTTCTCTACTGTTGTAGAGACGAAAAATGAACTAATAGAAAGTGTATTTCCTTATATTTTGAACAATTATTTGGACTATGTTGGCTGAGTAATGACTTAACATTTACTCACGGGGAAAGTAGTAAAATTGAAATAGATACTAAAAAGTGCAATAGAAACTTAATCACTAACTATTTTAATGTTCAAAATAATATATCAAAAAGTAATAAGGAGAAAATAGACACTAAACATACAAATGATGTTATCAAACAAACCAACCCCAGGTCACACCTCAACAGATATTTTGGAGTAACATATATAGAAGGGCTTACCAATAAAGTAGAAAACACTTTCAGAAAATATGATTTAAGCGACATAAAATTTGGAACCAAAACAGTGAATAAGATCAATAAAGTATATTCAACACTAAAGACAAGATTCCAAAAAAAAAAAACTGACGAACATAACATATAAAATAAACTGTAAACAATGTCCTGAAAAATCATATTACGGCCAAACATCTCATTGGTTCGAAAGAAGATTACAACAGCATAAGCAAAATTGTACCGCTAAAACGACAAAATCAAAATTAGCTACCTGTTTATCACAACATGCCGTGAACCACAAACCTGTTTTTGATTTAGATATTGCACAAATTTTACATCATGAAAAGAACACTAACAAAAGAAGAATAATAGAATCTATTTATATAACCAAAAATCTTCGCGGAATTTTTTAAATTTTACATATAATGATAATTATACCTCTACTGAACAGGAATAACTGTTATTTGGATAAACCGCAAGTTTCAGATTTATCCACCATAAATATGAGAGTACTACTGGAAAATGATCCATCAGCAGATATATTTTCTAAACAATTGCTTTAGTTTGGAAACGGTGAAATAGAGCTGCATCAAAATTCACAATTTATCAAATTATCAGAAAATTTCTCTACTGTTGTAGAGACGAAAAATGAACTAATAGAAAGTGTATTTCCTGATATTTTGAACAATTATTTGGACTATGTTGGCTGAGTAATGACTTAACATTTACTCACGGGGAAAGTAGTAAAATTGAAATAGATACTAAAAAGTGCAATAGAAACTTAATCACTAACTATTTTAATTTTCAAAATAATATATCAAAAAGTAATAAGGAGAAAATAGACACTATGCATACAAATGATGTTAACAAACAAACCAACCCCAGGTCACACCTCAACAAATATTTTGGAGTAACATATATAGAAGGGCTTACCCATAAAGTAGAAAACACTTTCAGAAAATATGATTTAAGCGACATAAAATTTGGAACCAAAACAGTGAATAAGATCAATAAAGTATATTCAACACTAAAGACAAGATTCCAAAAAAAAGAACTGACGAACATAACATATAAAATAAACTGTAAACAATGTCCTGAAAAATCATATTACGGCCAAACATCTCATTGGTTCGAAAGAAGATTACAACAGCATAAGCAAAATTGTACCGCTAAAACGACAAAATCAAAATTAGCTACCTGTTTATCACAACATGCCGTGAACCACAAACCTGTTTTTGATTTCGAGATTGCACAAATTTTACATCATGAAAAGAACACTAACAAAAGAAGAATAATAGAATCTATTTATATAACCAAAAGTCTTACTAAAACCGTTAATCAACAAACTGATGTTGATAATTTAAACATTTTCTACGCCAATACCATACACAAACTTAAAATAAACGTCAAAAAAAACAGATTTTTTTTTCCGTTGTATGTGAGCTACGATGAAAAGCTTTATAAAAGATACTTTAAATTATTCATAGCCAATCAGCGATCGCCTATAATCATTCCTATTTAGCACCCCCACCCCTCTCATAGAATACTATACTAATCCGATCAGTTGCTCGGAGTTAGCGGTGGCAGTTATTACAATGAATGACAGATGGGTAAATATAATTTTTTACCATTCTATAGCAAATAACCTCTCTAAACATAACATAATATAATTTTATCTACCAGTTTTTTAGATCTAAAAATGACGCCTCCAGCAACAAGTTTTTTATTTACACCCTTAAAAATATTTTTATTCTAAATCACCGTAATACCAATCCCAAAGTATGATGGATGGTAGGTACAAAATACAAAAAGCTAAATGTTATAAAAGAAAAAATTTCTATGTATTGTTATAAAATTATAAATTAATAATTTACGTAAATGTACTTACAGGCTTGAAAATGGCTCTAGAAGCCGAAACGTTGCCAGAATAAATTTTACAATTTTTTTTTGGTGAATATTGGCCTTTTTTATTTATCTAAATGTATTAATCACCAAACTTGATACAAATGATAAGAGAAAAAAAAATATATATATATAAGGGAACTTGGGAGATGTAAACGAACATAAACCTCAAATTTCCAAGAACTGAGGGTTCAGTAGTTGCTGGATGTTTACATTTTGTGTCTTTATTCTCATTGTTCTGTTAGTATCAAACTAGCTTCTGTCAAGTATATTGCTACTAAAAATGCCAAAAATTGGAGGAAGTGTCTTCGGAAATTGCGGGATGGATTGAAAATTATTCTGAACTCAATAGGGACGGTAGTTCACTGTTTTGTATATCTAGTGATAAAAATATTGGATGTGAGAGGAAATCACAAAATTGATACCCACTGTAGCACAAGTACCTACTTTTTTTTAACCCCAGAACGGTAACGGATAGTGCGTGTTATCAGACCATTGACGGATCCAGTGGTTGGGGGGCCGTGGAGCTGCAACCCCCTTCCTTTAGGTCTGCAGCCCCCCTTTACAATCGGCTGGATCAGCCCATGTACCAGACTGATTTAAAAATAAGCCTACGCACCGGATATGCATGTAGTGATTCGATAATTTGAGTAGTATCTTTCCTTTTTTAAGATCTTCCTATTTCCAATATAATTACAGCTCACATGCGAGTATTTTACTCTATTATCATGATGTTACTATTTTAAATAAATATATTATGTTCCGATTTTTTTTATCGGAAATATTTTCAAAAATAGATCAATAGTGTTATATAAATGATCCAAAATTCAGTTATTTTACCAAAATGTATACTAAAAACAATATTAAAAAATAACTTGTGAACATAAAAAAGTTTCTATTTCAATTTACTCCACTACTTATTTTATTCCAAAGTAGCTATTTTTTGTTTGCAAAAATAATATAATGCCTGATTTTCAAGCAATCCATTTTTATTGCATGTTTTTGCACGTTTTGAAGTTTTTAATGCACGTTTTGAAGTTTTTATTGCACTTTTTCAAATTTTTACTGCACGGGTTTCCGAGCTTTACTAACAACGCTATGCGTAGGACCAGTGTTAGCACTTTCTTTCATCAGTCAGTTCCTGACACAAATTATTTATTGTAGGATGACGTAGGTTTTTTTTTTGTGCGTGATTGATCGCTTTTTAAAACACTCATTGAATCCGTTACGGTAGCAGAGGTTTACAATTACATAACCAATTGTATAATTGGTCATGATATATCTTAAAATGTTTAAATCAATCCTCTGCCTTGAAAACAACCATTGGATCTAAAGTTGATGTTAATCAACTCTAAGAGTAGTAACCTGCCCTAGCAGGAAACTACCATCCGCATAGTGTTAAATTCATAGTTTCGAAGACTGACATTGGAAGAAGCCTAGAGAGAGTTTGTGTGAGCGCCCAAGATTGACGTTAATCTGTAAATGGTCTAACTGTTGTCGAATGTCTACAGACAACTTTAACTCATCAATATCTTAAGCGCTCCAGCAAACACCATCAACTAGTTTAATAGATCCAGAGCAATCTACTTGCCCAAACGTCCACCTCCAAACGAGATTCAATCTCTTGTTTCGTCTAATTATCGCCCAGCTTCTGTTTAAACATAAAACTGCTCCTCAGGAACGGTTACTACCTCAGGGAACGGATATTTTTCATTTATGATGCGGTCCCATATTTTTTCGAAAATGAGGTATCAGAAGCATCCTTTTGCTTCTGACAACCCATCAATCAATCAGGAGGAAAATAAAATTTATTTTACCCAAATAACCTTATCTGAAAGTATGCGTCAGAAAGATAAGACTCCAGCTTGCCTAAAGGAGATCACATCTCTAATTATTTAGCAAAGTAAAAAGATTTGTAGACTTGGTTAAATCCTAATCGACTAAAACATGCCCCGACAAAATACGCAAGGATGGTTTTTTTTTGTTTTTGTTTTTTTCATTACCAGTGAGACGATGAGTTTATAGCAATTTAATAACTAAATACACTTTATAATAATTAAAGTCGACCCTAATTTCCACTAAACATTAATTTTAATATGCTAATTTTCATGAAGCTATATAGGTAATATTTCTTTTCTTTTAACCTCAAATATTGGAAGATAAAAACAATTTCTAAATTTTCACTTCACCTTTATTGTATTTTTCGTATACAATTGAAAAATATTTGTTAATATGAAATCCCCATTAACTTTTCAGGGTTTTTAATTATAAAAGCAATGCAGACAAATTAAAGACTTCGAAGTCATTCAATTTTAGATATAATTTTTCTCCTTAGAGTTAACGTATGGAGTCCTGCTTTTGAGTCGGAAAAATGGGCGGCAAAGCATTAGTCGGAGTTTCACAAGCTGAATTTTTACAATTGTAAATATGTATGAATGTGAGACTGTAATTTTATTTCATTTTTGTTAATATTATAATTACATGATTGTTATTCTTTTTTTTCTTCTTCGAGGTATATTACTTATTTTTATTTATTATTAAATATTTTTGGATTATTACGTTTTTGTACATTTGTAAATATTTAGTATGTGAATGAGTCCTTAGAGCTCTAATAGAGCTGCCATAATCAATGCCCTTGAAATGGGGGGGAAAAAGATGAAAAAAATAATAGTGAAGCAATCTAACTGCTAGAACATACAAATCATATGTATAAATATATTTGTATGTACAAACATAAATACACATTATTTACATTGTATTGTAGAAACAATATTTTAAAAAAAAGGCCCACAGTCATTTTTTTTTTTTTTTCTTCTGAAAAAAAAAAAACTCATGTGTTCTTGATTTCTCAGATCCGTATATTTGCTTGTCAATGATGATACGAATAAACAAAATCAGAATGATAATATTATCTTAATAAAGAAGAGAAAATACATACACGGACATATCAAGATATAATATTTCTTCCAGACGAAGAGATACATACTGGATGACTGGAGAACCACTAGAGCAAGAAGACAGCTGGAGCTGGTTGCGGACAAGTTTACGGAGTAGTTAATGTTATATTCATGAAGCTGCTATCTGGAACAAGAGAGTCCTACAAGAAGAGGCGACAGTCCAAGCACAAGAGCCCTTTATACACGAGGATGGGTATTCCGGACTTCAGTTTTGCGCTACTTCATTTGGACATTTTTCTTGTTAAAGTATTTCACCGCTTGGCTAAACATAATGAAACACCCGAAGCGGTTTTACTAGACACTTCTGTGCCGGCGCGGGTATTGTCCGGGCTAGAGGAAGCGTTAAATCGCGCTTAGCTGTATCGGGTGCACTGCTCTATTCATACAGAGCGGGGTATTCAGGAAGGGCGAGGCTTCGACGATGAAAGAACCTTCTTCTCCAGCGGACTATTCATGAAATGATCTGTTAGAGGCGTTTATCAAAATCCTTCAACTGTAAAAGGATAAATAAAACAGTTGGAAGAAATAAGAGAAATATTTGTTAAATTTAACAAATGTATTAATATATTTTTTTTTTATGATTATTAAATAAATAATTTGATATGAAGAGAAAAAATTGGCCTTGGCAGGGAATCGAACCCGGGGACAATTGGTTAATAGTAAATCGGAGACCCAGGGTTGATTCCGGGCCCTGGAAAATCTTTTCCATTCTAATATAAGATAAATTATGTTATCTGGACTGAAGAGATTTGCCAGGGCCTGGATTCAACAAGAATAAGTGATTAAAATAAAAAAAAATTGTGCAATAAATATTAAATATATATATATATATATATATATATATATATATATATATATATATATAAGGATTAACAAATGCAACATTTTCACTTATCTTTATCATAAACTATATGTTGTAAATTATAATCTATTATTCTATATAGGTATGTGATATCAATATTATAAATACAATATTTATAATTAGACAAAGGTTCATTTGTTCAGCTTTTATATGTTCAATTGCGTAGCTCCAGAAAGATTTTAGAATAGATATTAAAATTTTAAGAAATAAAAAATTAAATAGAAACTAACTAAAAGTACATTAGCGGTAGTGCTAAATTTGTTTGTTCTTTTTTCTGTGGTAACCTGACTCATTTTGTAAGGATACATGGTTGAGATTCAGAAAGGGGGAATCAACTCAATATCATTAATTGATTATTTCAATTTATAAAATGGAACTAAATAACTCTTCGAAGAAAATATACATTTATATTTTCTTACATTACATTACATATTTATATTTTTTTACGATGAAATTTCATTGCTCTTGCTATTGATATTTCTTGGCCATTTTTATTTGCACATGTTCACTCCCCCACGTTCCCCGAAGTAATAAGGAAAGTTGCATATTTATAATGTTCAAGAAGTAACTTCTTCTATAATTTTATGTAGTTCACTTTATCGAATCATCAAGTCAAGTGACTCCAAGTCATAGCGCCTTATTATATTAATAGAGCATCCTAATAAAATTGATGTAATTCTGTTTTATTATTTAAATGTATAAATAAAAACATTTATTATATAAAAAAGGTTTATATCGATCTGCATTTCTTTTCATATTTATTCCGCAAATAATAGAGTTCAGACTATGTTGAAGATCATCAGATGGGACTGTATACTATATGTACTGATATGTTTTGAGGTGAATTCAATATTACGCCCAACAATGGCAAGCAGCTGTGTAAATTAGGGGCCCGTGACGGTGTGCGAGCTACAGAATATACAGCGTATAAATCTTGACCTTCCTACCCAGGTTAGAATATGTTGGTTACACTAGCAGTACCTCTGTCCCTTTAAATACAAACCATGGTTGTAATACAGGTGTAATACCAAAAATTAAATAACTTGTGTGTATATGTGAATCGAACTGTAGCTGGTATTTTTTTATTATTTCTATTCGGCGATGTACTTTTTGCAAGCAATATTTTATGGTTTATTTGTGTTTAGTTTAGGTGGAGTTTTGGCTTTTCATAACTTTTTTTTTTTTTTAAATGATCCCTGCGCGATTGGTCTAGAGGTATATATTAAAGATGCAAATGTAACTATTTAATTGTCAGTGAAAACACAGAGTGGAGAATAAAAATGCACCGTTCCCTCTTCGTTATTATTTTGGTCGTTAGTGTTCGAATGAGTATGTGTTATTATAAATGGAAACGCACGTTTTTAACGGAAATACACGTTTTAGTGTTCTCTGAGTCCAAATAATCAAGTCGCGCAAAATGTTATGTATATCCATACATGCATCAATCGTGTGTGTGAAAAACTATAAATCGATCGGAACTGAAATTAGGTATTTAAGGTAAGTATCTGCCCATAATGTGGAAGCAAAATTTGCGTCAACATTAAATAAACAGAGGAGCAGTCTATTCTATAAATTTTATAACATTTATACGATTTTCTAAATAACAGCTTTTACGGTAGATCTTCTCAAGTATAATGAGAAGTAAGTATTCTTTAATATCAGGAAGGTTTTAACACCAATGTTCTAACACCAAGTAAGAATTACATCTTAAGAAGACCTATGATTTTGTTTATATGATGAAATTCACAGTATCTCTTTATGCCTAGTAATAACAAATAAATAAATATAAAATATGAAATAATTTAATAAGCATTTACTAGAGGAATAAAACATGTTTTCCCCAAGATGAAGATTTTATTTTCTGTTGAAATTCTTAGTGCACAAATAAACATCTAAAATAAATATATTTTATCTATAAATCTAGAAAATTTAGATAGAATAATTATTTTATTTATAAATTCTGAAAATAATTATTTGATTTATAAAGTCGTATGTATTTTAAAAAGAAAAATTCATAATTTCTACTTTCATATTTTTTATAGGAATTAATTGGTTTCATAGTATATAAATGAAGTTTTCAAAACTAAATAGTGACTTACAAAATTAGGTGCTATGGAGTTTTATATTTTGCATCGCCACGCTGCCACAGATGAAAGTAAAACCAATTTTACTAATAAATAAATTTAAAAAAAAAAAATGTGTGAAGAACTGCGTAGTGCCTAAAATATTGGATGCAGATTTCGGGAGGAAAAATAAATGGATTGAGATAATATTTAATTATTATAAAATGCTAAAATAAAAGAAGTAAATACCTCCTTCTATAGCTTCCCTTTCTTGACAAATCGACATAAACGGTAAATAAAGATTGAAACATTAATAAAATAATGATTTATTTTTAAAGAAAGATGTAATAATGATAAGTAGAAAAGTACTGAAGATTATCCAGTCTTGCAATAATTGAATCTTTTTATACAATTTAAGATAATTAAAAAAAATATGGAAAATACCTTCTTATACATTTCCATGAATCTAAATATAAGTGCTTTGTGTATTCAAAAGAGAATATTAAACGCAGGCTGTCTCTTTATAGTTTATGAGTACGGTTATCACCTATAATCACACGCCCTTTGATTAATAGCTTCGTTCTCGTCTGGATTATCGCAATAGATAGCCGCTAATTAATATCCGATTCGATTAATCGAACAGGCTAGGATATATCTATACATCGTAACGTGATATGTCGAAAAAGGTCGGGACTCATTATTGATAGGAGGAGGCAAAGGTCAAGGGAGCTCATCTCCTGGGAAAGAGACAATGTTCGATTCTTTGCATTATCGATACCTCTCCCATGAATAGTTTATTCTCTCCCTGTCTCTAGATTGGGGCTTTTCCAAAAGAAGAGTGTACCGCTCTTGGTAAAATTAATTTTTTAAATGCAGTACCTACATATTTATTTTCTCAAATGTGGCGGGTGAGAATTTCTGAAGCGGCATATATGTAGTTTATGTATTTATTATATTCTATATTTCGATAGTTTTCTCTCTGCATAACGTTCTATTGAAAAATATATTATGTACTTCGATAGATTAAAAGGGCTTGATACCCTGACGCATCCCCCTATTACTGTATAGTAGATAGAAATAGGATATTTTTATGAAATTATTATTATCTTATATTAAAAAATCAGAAAAAATCAACTCATTACTTTAGAAACTTCATAAATTGAAAATTTAGGCCACATTGCTTCATGTGTTGATAAAATAATTATATAATAGAATTTTATAATTAATTGAACTACTAAAATCCTAAGGATTGAAACATTTTCGTACTTTGTATGCTTCCATGTCTACTTAGTATAAAAAACAAAAATCCAATTCTTAGGAAAAAAATAGCTAAAAGTAAAAAAAATTATTTGTAGTTATAAATTTTTGTTATTAATTAAAGATAGTATTGAAGTGATAGTTGAAGTTTTCAGAAGCATTCAACATTTTAATTCTTCAATTTATACGAGTGTGACAATGGTTTGACTAATCTTATTTATATGCGTAGTACTTTCCTGCACCCACGTCAGAAAAATAATAGATTTTTTTTTTTTACGACCTAAAATTTTTTAAGAGATTAAATTTTTTACGAGGTCAAATTTGTATCACTTTAGTGAGCTATTCGGTAAAGTTAATTATTTATTTCTTTTTATTAAAATATATTGATAACTTCATTGTTTAGAGTGGAACACGACTTATTCTTACTAGATAAGAAGAATAAACAGAAGTAAACATCTTTTTGTGGGAGTATTACCGTAGAACCTTAATGTAACTTAGGATACTACGTAACGTGCTTGTTTAATTGAGAGAACGTAAAAGACGAAAGTAAAAATCCTTTCAATCGTAAACTAACGCCTAATATTGAACAAACTCCCTTTTAAATTGATTCTAAGACAAGTTTTAATTTACTTTATTTCTATTTATTTATTTTTTATTTTTTTTTTTTTACATTTTAACACTTACGTGGGTTAAACAATTTTTATTCAAATGAAAATAACAATTTTCAATGCTATACAAATTATGAAAACACAAATAATTAAACAGGTTAGAAAATTATGACTTTGTAACACACAAATAACCATATGAATTTTGCTTCTAAACAAAGACTAACTCTCCAGTCCAACGCTCCTTATATACAGTCTTAAGGAGAACGATCCAGAACCTTCTGGGCCGGCGCATAGTGGTCCGAAATAGTTAGTTTGGCGAAAAAAATTACATAGCACACGCTATGTTATTTTTTATTTTTCAACGGTCATGTACGAGTATAAATAAAGATACAGTAATATATGATATACTCGTGATTCATTTACGAGATTAATGAAAAATTCTTTGCTTTATATGATTAAAAAACATTATGCAATTGAATATAGATTTCTTAAAAACAAATGTAATTCCTCAAAAACTTAATTCAATCATTAATTAAAGTTGTTTTTCTTCAGGATAAAAATCCAATCTCCCTTTAGTTGTGGGCTCCTTGCGAAATTTAGTAATGTAGGAGATCTGACGTCAAAAGGAGCATATGGAAAACATCAACGTTTTTTACAATTTCTTGATTTGCTGAGACGATATTGGCGGTACTCTTCAGTCCAAATCCCTATCGGCAACGTAGCAGCTGAAATCATTCTGCTTACGTGCCAAAAAAACGTATGCACTGTATTAGGCATGTTGTGCCATCTATATAAATTTACGAATAAAGTAGCCGTTTCCTTGACAATAATTTCTAAATTTTGATGGATCTTCAGCAGAACCACTGTAGTTCTTCATTTACCTCAGTTATATTACCGTTCTCCATTTACTTCAGTTATATTAGCTGTAGTAGGGGGATCCTGGAAAAACCGTCGTGAGATACCCCCATCATTGGTTGCACCCCTACCTTGCTTCACCACGTCAACATTAAGTCCCAACATACTCTTAAACTTGTTTTGAATTTCTTGTTTGGGGTCCATGGTTGTTCTCAATTCTCGAAACGGTAATCTATTTAAAATTTTCAAAACACACTCCATAAATTTAATTCTTGCATGTAGAGTAGACAGGCCGAGTCGAATTGCTTCTTCGGGTTTTAGTAGATATCCTAATATTTCTAATTCGTTCAACTGAGAAGGTTTACCTTTGAACATTGGGCAAAGAGTCATGGAGAACCAATTCATAATGAATTCTAAAAGTTATATTATGAAGAATAACAATGGGTTCAGTTAATGTTGATATTTAGAGTTTACTTTTTGAACTTCTTCGGGAATTGTGTTTGGCGTTTTTTTCATTATTTCAAATTTAATGCATTTGCATTAATGTCTTGTAGACCTTGGTCTTGTGTTTTTCCAAAAAATGTTTGTGTTGTCATCCCTAATACTAATAAGCAATGGGACGAAAGATGTGAGAAACATATCTGCATCGGTAATAATTTGACCTACAAATGTGTGTGTATATTCAGTATGTCCTGAAGAGCATTCGCATCGCCAAATATAAACAAGAGTAAGGTCATGGCATACAGAATTCAGATCGGTCACCGTGTATGTCATCAAAATTATTTTTACGGTAGCAGAAGAATTAAAGTTTAAGCAGTGAGTGTCAGCGATTTCAATATTTTCAGGATAATACTCCATTTTGGCTTTCAGTAATGTATTTTAGATGAGAACCTTTGTACTGAAACAATAACGAGAGACTGAGAAAAATAAATAAATATTATCGACTGGAGGAATTAGTGCTTCTGTTAACTCTTGAAAAGTTTAGTCTTTTAATACTCGAGTTAAAATTATTGAGACACAAACCGCAGAGGCAAGTTGGGGCAGGTCAATCCTATTGGGACTTGTAGACAAGAGTATTAGTGCTGTTCTCAGAGAGATACGAAAACGGAGCATGATGGAGCTCATTAGTTAATGAATTACTAAACATTCGTAAAAGTTGATTATTGGACCATCTACTTATAAAATCTGTGGTCAATTGTGAATCAAAATCTTCAAATTAAGATATCTTTTTCTGTATTTTAGGTATGTTGTGAAATTCAAAAAAAATAATAGAAAATCACAACTTTGTTTTACAACATATTTTTAAAAGTAAACTAGAAGATTCTAAAAACAAAAAAAATATGTGTTCGTATGTGACGAATACTTTTATCAGTTATATAATGTAAAATGCTCCACCACCCTGCCTAATCATGAGGATTTAATACTCAATGATTAAGCATTCAAAATATGAAATTCGTTTGTTTGTTTAAAAATGTCAAAAAATTGGTTTTTTTCGCCTAGTGCGGCGTCCATGCTACTCGAACATCGTTTTCATAAACATTTGCTATGACATTTTTTTCCAACTGTTTAACGTTTGTTTAATTTGTTGTCTGTTTAATTGTTTTTGTTTAACGTTTGTTAGTTAGTTTAACGTTTTTCCTAATAGAGGTGTGGTTAAACTAAATATTTAAAATTTGAGGGATCATGTGCGGTTTCATTATTACCAATATAATTATAGATCGAAACTTCCCACGCCCCGGTTACTATCGATTATGGAGGGCGCACATACACATCGATAGGAGCCTTTTACAAGGAGGAAGCCTAGGTGACGTGAACCGGGAGAGATGATAAGTTATACCGGGAGAGTGAGGGTAATCTATTTGGCCGTGGGAGACTGCTCAATAGCCCAGCGCCTCCTGAATATGCTCATTGAGCGCCCTTTAGTGTTGGTGATTAATGTCCCACTTTGATAAACAATTATCAATTTCACAAGGCCCCCATCACTCTCTCTCTCCCTCCCTCACGCTCTCCCTTACACTCTATGCTCTGCCTATTCGCTGCTAATTATATTCCAGTAACTAGGGCGTAGGATTACAGGGAGGGGTGGGCACGGGCTCTCCACTATTGACTAACAAGAGAGTGATGGTTAGCTGTTTGTAGGGGACAGTTGAATGACAAAGTCCCGCCATACAATGAGGATTACTAAGCACTAGTTTCCTATAATAGCTTTAGATTCTCCTAGTGTTTCTCATAGATTATATTACAATGGCACTAGTGTTATGTTCTCTGGTTTTTATTGTAATAATAGCTCTTATGGAAAGATCCGTGGATCTTAAATAAACATATTAAATGTTTCATGTAGCCCCATGACAAACTTAATTATCATCATTATTATAATCAACTAAAATCATCCTGTTAATTAATCAGATAATATACAGCCCTCATACACATAATTATTTGTGGGCCACCACACTAATTTACCCTAGCCATAAGCTTAATACGAGTATAATGTACATAGATCCTCTTACCCATTACATTATAAACAACTGTAATGCATGTAAACTGAATGCAATATAGTTCAGCTTTCAAGAGCAATGGATTTTTATGGAATGAAAGGGACACATCACGATTCGTAAACAAAAGAAAAAGTATCAAAATTTTAATGATAATAAACTTGATTCGATTTTTTTTTTTTTAGATTTACTGTTTTCCTGACGGCGGACCAACCCCGATTAAATATTATTTATTATTTTTTTCTGGTTCTTTTAAAACATAAAATACAATGAATTGTTGAGGGAAATTGTGGCCGAGAGTTTGCTCCTGGCAACGTATGACTGATAACCTGAAGATAGCCAGTTCTAAACCCTGAACCAAGGGTTCATGGTGACGTATTACTCGGTATTAATCACACAACCCTGCCCTGGTTTGGGAATCCCCGTATAGCCTGAAAGACGAGGAAGGGGTAGATAAACAAAAAATAAATAATTATCTATTATAGTTACGTTAATATACAATGGGTTTCTTCGTTATCGCATGACACATTACACTGTCAGTATGTAATCAAGGTAGTGCATTTGTTTCTGCGGGATCCGCCTTTTCGGTTGAGGATGTAAGTATTCAACTATCCTCTTCTTTCACAACTGCTGTCTGACTTTAACGGAGTTATAAGCAGGGATGTGCCTTTGCGCGTAAATTATTAATCTCCACATTTATACATTTATACAGAATTATACATTTATATAATTCCTACAGTAAAGAAGATAATAGTAATGAATATGTGAAGCATTCTAATTGTACCACTTGTAGTGGTTGTATATTGGTAAGCAATAAAATTGTTGGGTATATATAGACATTGATATGTATATACAGAAAGTTGGATATTTTACAAATGACAACATGCAATAAAGCATGAAAAAAATTTTAAGTTGTTCCTGAAGATGGGGCGTGTGCCACGAAACGTTGATAAATGTTAAATAAATAATCTAAAACGTTATTTGGAAGTTATTAATTTCATTAAAAATAAAATACAAAAAATAATAAAAAAACTTTCGAAAAATATTAAAAACAAGTGATGATATTTTACGGTTTATCTAAATAAAAAATGTTTCCTTAGTATCACTTATACTTTGAATCTAGTATTAAGAAACCTCCTAAGTTTCGAATATGAAAGTTTTCGGTAAGGGTTCACTATTTTAAATGAATTTCTGCTCCGGATACGGGGTAGCAAGTGGAAGTATATGTTATGCGAGAACCTCACCAGATTTTTATTACTTTATATTTTTAAATTTTATGCATTTATATAATTAAATGACACTCGAAATAATAAATTAATCCTCGAACTTAAAGGACCTCTTAGAGGGACAAAGTAGGGAGCAGTTGAACTGGTTAAGAGAGATCTATGTCCTGTTAGAGGAATAAGGTCAAAAGCTGACCATTAACCAGATTGCCAACGGTGAAATGTGCAGTTGTTTGCTGAGTCTTGGTCACTATCCCCATCCAAGTCCATTTACTTATTATTTCAGCATTCAGAAAGATATCTCGATCTCAGAGGAAGTAGTTTCCATTAGTTTAATAAACTTGAGTGATCAAGAAAAGTTTAAGTCTTTTTCTGATATATATATAATATGTAGACATCTTTCTCGTAAAGATTCCAATTTGTTCGAATATACTTTTGAATATACAGATACAGATGAAAACTTGTTACTTTAGATCTTCTAAATTTCCTTTAGATATCCTAAAATAATTTTCCTGTGTATAAGCGTTTTTTTTTCTTTAATGTTTAATCAACATAAACGTATGATAAAATGAAAAGGAAAACCTTAAAAAATGATTGCAACTATTCTAATACGTACGATTTAAGTCTTCAAATCAAAAGCAGATACAAAAATTAATAAATATACCTTCACGCAGAGCAGACATTTTTCAAATGATATTTTCTAAGACACTTCCGGAACATATTCAACA
The DNA here is from genome assembly GCA_911387785.2 of Aelia acuminata. Classification (NCBI taxonomy): domain Eukaryota; kingdom Metazoa; phylum Arthropoda; class Insecta; order Hemiptera; family Pentatomidae; genus Aelia; species Aelia acuminata. The sequence continues at coordinate 147,839,185 of OU426979.1, read as the reverse complement.
TTTACTGTTGGAAGCACTTTTAAAGGAAGACTTTAGACGAACATTTACCAAGTGTAACATAGCACAAGATTCAGTAAAATATTTAACTATGCTATATAATAAAGGATAATACAATTAAACCCTTGAAAGACAATTTCAATGCTGATAACGATTTTCCTGTTTCGATAACACAAATTATCAAACAATTTTTATGGAAAATGTGTCCAAACATATCGATTATTTTATATGTTTTACATAATTTGTTGAGGAAAGGAATAAAATTTAAGAATTTCAAGAATCTTTCATGATAATAAAAAAAAAAAATACTGTTAGTCAAATTTTGTTATGATCCTTTTATTAACTTCAACTTTTACAATATTTTGTTCAACGTTTGACTAAGTTGGTTGAAAAGAAAAGGACTATAGTTTTTTTAAGCTAATAACAACTCTTAAATTTATGTCAAGGGCATTCAGCCTATTTTATTAAAATATTTTGTGGTCACAGGGGGGTGTAAATGTATCATTATTTAATTGTTTTTAATTTAAATTGTAATGTTTAAATATATTAAAGTTCTATTTTTAGAAGTTCATTTTAATTATGGCGTGAATCCGAAACGTTGAACAAAATATTGTAAAAGTTGAGGTTAATAAAAGGATCATAACAAAACTTGACTTATATCTGCTCAGTCTCAAATCAGTAAAGAATTATCAAATAAATACTGTGTTCAAAACCATTTTTAGCAATCTATGACCTTATTTACCGATGCACATCTACACAGATGCCTGTATAGAAGATATTGGAGCTGTCATGAAACCCATAACTAAAGCACCTTTATCTTTTGATTAACGCAACCATTGAGAAATGCAGATTATTGAACAAAGTTAAATAAAAAAAAGGAAGAATAATATGTAATACTAAAATTAAAAACAAAATAATGAAAGACTATGCCAAGTGCATGTACTCATATTTCTTTTTACGTGATTCTTTTACTATAACTTTTTTAATTGTCTTCAATTCATTTTTCCACATTTGATATGAACCATTTGAGGATACATTATTGTCATTAGACATGCTTCTTCTTATGTATAACTTAAACAAAGGAAAGATTTTCCGAAAAATTATTTAAGTTATTTACTGAAATATATCCAAGTATCCTTTCATAAATTTTTAGACAGGCTACAATTTTAAACGTTTGTGCAATAGCAGAGCAGAGTACCACTCGAATTGGGTATGTTAATTATTCGTACAAATAACATTATTTTTTATTTACTTATTAATTTAATGATTTTATTGTGGGTAACCTCATTTTATAATTTTTAATGAATTTTATATATTTTATATAAAATTATATTAATTTTATATTTTATATTGCCTCTACCACGAGTCTAACCCGGTTATCCCGTTAAACATGTACGGTAACTGCAATTAGGCTACCAAAAATATGAATAAATAAAAAAGTTTGTATGTAACCACAGTTTATAATATATATAATAAGTGAAATATATATATATATATATATATATATATATATATATATATATATATATATGTATATGTATATGTATATATTTCACTTATTTCATTGATGAAGTATATAATTAGGAATATGTTAGTATATATGAGATGCGATTAGCCCAAACGCTATCCTGGAAGGCTCATTACCAGTCCCAGTGAATGCTTTGAGAGTACCGCGATCATCATCCCTTGACAGGCGGGCTCAAAGCCGAGCAACTTTCTACCTTAAGGCTTTCCTCTGTCCCATTACAGAAGGATTTGCTTCCGGGTTATTAGCAGCCTTTACACGCGACTAACTTAACCCACTAGTAATTTATCATAGAAAGTAATATTCATATTTAATATTTCATTGGTTTTAAACCCCAATCTGTTCGAAGACCTTATTACGAGCATAATAAAGCACTTTAAGAAATCTTAAAAACAAAAGTTTCAGTTTCAACTTTCATTCTCATTTCTGTAAATGTATTTTGGCCAATGGTAAACACCTCACTACTGATACGATAATAATAAATTTCAAACTTCAAAATTTTATATAAGTTTACTTTTTATTCCTCACAATAAGGTACAAGCTAGAAGAAGAACCTATAGTGTCAGCTAATTTGGACGAAGTAATGAAACTGAATAAATGAGAAGAAAAATTAAATTAATTCTTTATATATTTATTAAAGAAAATGAGATGAATTACTCTCACTGTTTTTTTTTTGTATGCCGTAAAATAAGGTCGTAAAATATTTTTAATAAAACCCAAACTAAATACTTCACCCATCTCAATATTTTCAAAATTAGCGATTGAGAATTACCAATAGTAATTAGGATAAGTGATGTGTACAGTATAAAAAACCTAAATTTTTTATATGCCAGCTAAAGTGGTTGGAATCTGTTAAAAGTGATATGGTACTTCGATTAATGAAATAAAAACTTCGAGCGATCAAAAATTCCATCAGGAAATTCCTGACCACATTTATCACCCCAAATAGCATGATATCAAATTATATTATTTTGTTATAAAAATACTTATTTCTTGTCCAAACAAGTTATATTAAAGTCCGTCCGATGAGACCCATAGCCATAATTTACTGAATTATGTTGAACAAATAACAAGATAAATTGTATTGATAATGGCAAACTCATGTTTTTAATATTTTTATTATTTGACATCGCAAAACTGGTGGGAAAACAACAAATAAAATGTTTCCTGTCAGTTTGTTGGTTGGTCAATTGGTTTTTTATTTTGGGAGCGTCCCAACCTTGTCGCTAATATCAACTGCTCGCCGTCCGTGTCGAAGTTAATTGAATGTAAACGAATTGTGTGTTGGGGTGGAGAAGGTGGTGCTGGAAAACCTGAAAAATGGCGTAGTGGGCTGAAATTATGGAGGGGAGTTGGTCCGTGAAAAACACTTTTCTCTTAAACAATTATCTCTTATATTTCATTATGAGCAATGCGATCGGAAAAAGAAAATCTGTGTTTGACAAAAAGTAAAAACATAACGATGATGATAAAAAAATGACAGAAACTCAATACTTTCCTGATATTTACACATATATTCCCTTTCATCCTCTCACTTATATCCTATATATATATATATATATATATATATATATATATATATATATATATATGTATATATATGCAATGTGAGTGTGTATCTGATTTTAAAATGTTTCCATATTCACTTATACCAGCTAAAAATGTAGAACTTTCAAAATATCAACTTCCTGTAAGTTTAAAACTATATTCATATTTTTTTTAGTAATAGAGTAATAGTAATAGAATGAAAAGTGGTATAAAAAGTACACTAAGTACGAAAAAAATGAAAAATCAGATCATTATTTTGATTATTTTTAAAAATCATGTACATTTTAAAAACGTGAGTTAAAAAAAAAATCATATGAATAATTCACTTAGAATTAACTTAGAAAAAATATATATACATTAGGTACGATAATTATTATCTTACCTAATGCATATATATTTTTTCTATCTGCTTTTAATTTGTCTCCTGCTTTGTGGGATTTCTTCTGTATGATACATTATTCGATCTGACAGTGGTCACATGGTCTCAAGTTGATCAGTGTCTCATACAGTGTTTTTCGTATCCTACAATTTGTTACTATACTTAATTCTTTGTGCCTTACCCAACGGCTTCTTGCAGTTCATTGGTATTTGCCAGGTTTATTTCATTATTTTTATATAAAATCCGTTCTGCAGTTGTTTTAAATATAACCATTTAACCATGCAAAATATAACCAGTTGTTTTAAATATAACTATGCAAAACCATTTTGCAGTTGTTTTAAATGTAAGAGTAAACAGTAGAACTCCATACAAGAGCTTTAATCAAACTCCTAACTACAACTAAACGATTGCCAGATGCCTATTTAAAAAAAAAAATAAAATAATGAACACCTTATTTAAAAATAAATCATTTTACAGGCAGTTAATTTGTATTCAGTTAAAATTGTTTTTAAGTAATCTTTTTTAAAAACTGGTAAGAACCAGAAACCACCGCTTTCAAACCACTTTATTTTAATTGTTTTACTTTCCATCCCCACTCTCAGAAGATTTAATTATATATTTAAATTTTGAGATTACTGAAAGTATGAATATTTCAAATTCAGGTTCTAAAAATAAACAAAAAACTTATAGTGACATCTTCCAATTCGTTTAGTGAACAGTCTTTAAATCCTGTATTATATTTAAAGTCGACTTCTATTTTATAAAATATCTGAAATTACTTATATCATTTGTGGGATCAGAACCTTTTAATTTTTACTTACCTTTCAATTTGAGATATCTCTTCCTAGTGATTCAAGTAATAATCTATTCAAAACCCATATAACATAATTCTCTAGCAAAACCTGTGAAAAATAGACACGCTTTATAGAAAAATTATATATTTAATTGTTTTTATACTATATCATGCATAAACCTTAAAAAAACTGTCAAATATATTATTATTTAATATTAGGGGATGTGATTTCAAATTTAATATTCTTATAATCAATAAATGCATATGTAGATTGACCTTTTAGATTTATCCGTTTATTTATATTCACGACCTCTCATGAACGTGTATAAATAAATAACGATTTACAACGACTAAAATAATTTCTTTATGGTAATAGGGTTATAATGTTAAATTTTAGAAGCTTTATATGTAAAATTATTATTTTATATGTAAAATTTGGAACCGTCTTCAAACTATAATCAGAAAACTGTAACCTACTTATTAAAACTGGAATGCTGCATTAACGACTCACATGTCTTTATTTTTTATGGGGGTACAGATATCTCTTTTTTTTATTGCACTATATAAAATTTCTTGTACTGTTAGTGTTTATTAGATAATATCTCATTACAGAAGAAATAACATAGGTAACAGTGTATTATTATTACATATGGTAGAGAAGCCCACACACAGACTCTCGCCTTGAGGTAACACGAGACAAAAGCCGTTGGCGGACTAACGAAGCGTTGCTATGGGGCCCCCTCCTCAGTTCTCGGGTTGCACAGTGCTTTGTTAGTTACTAGTGAGTACTATATCCAGTTACTGGATTTCAGAACCTCCTAGGATATGGCACACAATGAGGAAAAGTCTGAAGATAAGTGTAACCGATTTGCTATTGCTTCTCTACCATAAAATTAAAATTCATCCCCCTGTGTTAATATTAACGTTTATAAATTTACAAAATTTGGTAACTATTATTTGAAATGTTTTATTTTTCTAGATATCCGAGATGCCCAAGAAATTTAATGGTGATTATCTTTTGTTGATAATTCATTTATTTATTCGCACCTACTATGTACCTACCTAAGCTGCTTGGTATAGGTAATTGAAGTTAAGCAATATTGAACATGGTCGTTGGATGGGTGACCGTCAGAATGGGGTACTGCACCACCCACCTCCGGAGATGGACCATCAGTCTACTGCAAGTGATTTACACCAACCGATTTTAGAAGTGATGGTCCTAACCAGAGTATCTAGTGTATTGCTATGTGATTTTCTAGGAGTCAGGAGCCTGGAGCTTTATTCCGCCTGCGCCTGCTGACTCTGAGCAGCTATAACAGCCTTTCCCCTAGCCCATTTTATCCCTGTCTTATACCCGAGTCATCTGCTCGGAACAACACTGCCAAATCGGCCCTTGTGAGATCGGTTAAGTGTGTAACGTAGAGCTGGGTCGGCTCCCTGCAGGTCATCTGTGCTCCCCCAGACGTCTCGGGATAACAAATATAAGAATAGTTTATAGCGCCTATAATATGAAAAAAATGTCTAAACTTATTTCATTCTGACACTTCTGTAGTGTTTCATTTTTTTTTTTCAATTGGTTCTTGCTTTTTAATGGGACATACTTTCAGATATAATTTAGACTATCTGTGTCTGGTCTATTAGAATAAAAAATATATACCAATTTTAAAAATGTTATGATATCCAGTTACATAACATTCGCGTTTTTTCAGTTTTAATTCTAGACAATACATCTTTTCTGAGTTGAAGTTATGCCACATTCTTTCCTTGAATTCTTTTATATTTACAATATTTATTTTTTTTCATTTTACTTCTGAAATACATTTTGCTTTTTAAACGTAGGGAGTTTGCTTTCCAATTTATAGACTCACTCGGAATGTTTGAGGAAATACTTTGTGGCCCCGGGACCTGCAAATCGTCGGTGGAGTGCTGATTGCTCGGCTTGGGCCAATATTGAACCAAGGGCTCCGCGGATTGACTTGGCCACATCAACGCCCTCTACAAACATCGGATACGGCAAATGGAATATAAATTCGTCTCCGAAACCAGAGCGGTATAAAAATAAGAAGAAAAAAAAGGAAATCAGAGAATGGAGCCCTGATAATTTATGTGTTGTTCACGTATGAACGGGAGAGGGAACTCTTCAGGGGGTTCTCTTTGGAGTATTTTCCTCTAGATTCTTCTTCTTACTCTCCGAGATTTCCTAAAAATGGTTAGTTCTACCTTATTGCGTCAATAACGAAAGTAAAAATTAACAATATTAATATAATAATAGTAAAAAGCTACGCCAACCCGCAAGTTATACACCACAACCCCTCCAATTATCTGACCACGGTCAAAAACCATACTCCAACAGCCTTAACGCAATCCTCCCATCATTATCTTGGCTTAAGCTTTAACCTTTTAAGGATTTAACAATTTTATACGTACACAACATTTTTAAAAAAATTATAATCTCAATCATCTTTGCTCAGAAAATTTGGAAGTTGTGTAGAAGTAACATTTTACTTCCAAACATCTTAGCGCGGTGCTCACCATTTGATGTGAACTACCTTTAGATTTATAATAGCGTAACGAATATAAATTCTTTAAATTTTTCTTATTCGTGTAACGATGACGGTATTCAAAGAGAACGGGATGGTATTCCGAATATGATATCAATGCTTTTGTACAGCTTTTGAAACTGTTTTTTCAAGAAGAATTTTTTTTTTCTTTCATGAATTCGAAATGAAGGATGTATATGTCTAAATTCGTTATAAAAATATTTGGGTAATTTCAAAATTTCGGTCACATTCAGGCATCAAATTAAACAAAAAAAAAAAGAATAATTTGTGTGTTTTTTTGCTCCTTATCAATCTTTAAGGTTGTCTGAGCAAGTCACTGATGTGAGCATACATAATTACCAGTCAAACCATACATACGCCATATTGAAAAAAATATAATTCCAGGGAGTGAGGTAGGTGTCTAGGAAGTGAGAAAAGTTTTTTATTTTAACATTTTTATTTTAAGAAAATAAGAAGCAGTTAGAAAATATCAAAATATAAAATATTACACAAACTTTTAAGCGCTAGGACCCAGAAAGGTTTTAATTTTGTGAATGTGGTATAGCTTATATTGTAATCTACCTGCTTACTGAAGAGATATGATAAAATACTTTTTTTTTTCTTAATTTTAATTCTTAATTTCTTGTGATACATTCCTTTTGTCCTGGACACAATTTTGAATGTTCGTCATCCTCAAGAAAATTTATAACATCTTGACGGACCTGAGCATTTACCTTTTTCATTCTGTGCAATAGCTCCTCGCTGCGCTTCTTTTTTGAGCAAGGAAAGTAATAATGCACAGTGATAGACTTTTTGTATTATAAATTTATTGTAAAAACTTGAAAACACTCAATCACCAGATGTTAACCTCACTCCCTAGATCCCTAGATTTTAAGATTTTCTAGGGAGTGAGAGACTAGGGAGTGAGGTTTCCACCATTAAATGGCACAGGCGGTTAGTAGAGTAAGTAAGTAAGTTATTCAAAAATATTTTCCACAAATTACCATCAAACTACAATCAATGTGAAAAGGATGATTAAAATCCACTTACCTTTATTGGAAAACTTATTCACTAGGGAGTGAGGATGAATAAAAATACCCTATGAGTTTCAAAACTTGAACACAAATTAACTTCCTAGTCTCGGGATTGTTCTTAGCGGGAAAAATCATGTGTACTCCTTGTTGAAGCAGTGTTATCGTATAGGTTGGAAAAACAAAATTTCGCTGTTCCTCCAGTTTAGCGGAACTTATAAAAAATTTCTAGGGAGTGAGGATCAACACCAGTGACACTCATGAAATGAACTAATTAGGTGAATTGAATTAATTAATTTTTATTCATCAGTTGAATATTGGACTTAGACATAATAACCTTTCTAAAAAACCCTAGATTTATGGACTTACACCCAGAAGTTTCACAATATTCAGCTAACTTGTGGAGTACCTCTGGGCTGTGACATCACTAGGGAGTGAGAAATCAATATTTTGCATTTTTTTTTCCTGGGCCGTAAATTACATATCACAATTAATGTTTAATGATAAGTAAGCTTTCAAACAGATAGATTTCAGGAAAAAATTATCAAAATGGATTCAACTGTGATTTGGCCCAATTATTGTTCTGTGACATAAATGTGACCAAAATTTTGAAATGACCCATTTATTGTTTTTATTAAGCTAGTATAATGAGAATAAAACATAAGCCCTTCCAGAAATGTTTAGGGATAACTTACCTTCAATATTATGATAAACCGGGGTTTAGTCATCAAATTTCTATCTATTTTCTGTTGTATTTATTCTATTGGTGTCGTTTAATAAAGCTTTAAGTACAATATTTAAAGATTAGGAAGTCTTACGAAAGCAAACTCATTACATGATAAGCTGTAATGCTAAATTGACTAATATTTTTTTTTTTTTTTTTACTCAGCTAAATACAATATAAAATTATTACCTACTCAAAAATAATTTTATCCATATAGAGCCTTTTAATCTAATTCAAAATGTATTCTGCACCCTACCTCATTACTCTAGCACTGGACTATGTTCAGAGGTCCTCCCCGGACCACATATATCAGTGGGTACAGGTACCAGTACTACGAGGAGATGAGAGAATGCTACGACCGCCCTAATTGCAGAGACCGCTGGAGAATGTGGCCATTGTCTCTGGAGAAATCCAGTTCCAGGGATGCGGTTCCTCGGTCTGCTTTGAATTATATTCTGCACCCTGACCTGTAACAATCAGAGTAAGTGGCTAACCACCACCAGGGCTGTATATGCCTTTTCTCGGGTCATTATTCATATGTGCGAATGATTCATACATCGGGAAGGGGGCAGAGAACCAAAAAATATAAGGATGAATTATAATTATAAGAATTCTAATTAAGAATTGGTGTGAATGAGTCAGATTCGCAAAGAGGGGCCAGTAAAGAGTATAGTAAAGGCCAGATATTGTATTGGTTGAGCGTGATAGCAGTCAAATCATCCCCTTCCACGATTGTTGACCAAGAAATAGTACTCCCTTACACAGGGAGTTTTTTATGTTTTTTTTTTTAGGTTTGACAATAGGAATAGAGCTGTAACATTAAATGTTAATCAATGTGAAAACTTTGTCACTCTTCCCTTATGAAGTTGAAAACTAAGGAAGCAAATCTTGTCTCGCCGAAAAACCGAAAGCTGTGAAAATAGACCCTGATAACTGAAACTGACGGAGATGAAAAATAGTAATAAAATAGATTACGGTAGTTCTGGTTATGTTACTGTAATATCGGTGAACTCCCATCGCGTCTATTTGAATTTAAAAGGGTTTTTATTAGATCAGAAGTCACCTAGCAGTAGTAGAGCCGGAAAAATTATCTATGTTGAATGGAAAAACGAAGTTCAAGAATGTTTGGTGGTACATGATACTCTAGAATAGGTGATACTCTTAACCACTACACCACAGGTGACCAGGGAAGTGCATATATTAGCATCGTATGTTGAAAGCATCAAATAACCAGGCTTTAAGGTGCGTTTACACGCTCAAACCATATGCACAAATTGGCTTGCACAAGCCAGTTTGTGTAAATAAATCGTTGCGTGTAAACGCTGGTTTGAAGTTCGTGCAAGCCAAAACATTTCGCTTAGGCTAGTTCAGTCCGGAAAGAAAATTGACTTGAGATTGGTTTATTGGCATGAGCGTGTAAACATGATGCTCAAGCCATAGTTCCAATTTCAGGCATGCGCATTGATAAATACCAAAATACCATAAATACCTGTTGCTACGACCGCCATCAACTCTTTTACTGTCATAGTGTTGGGTGGAAAACAATGAGTTGCTGAATTCATTGAAGAATACAAGTCGTTCCCGTGTTTGTAGAAAGTAAAAAGCACAGATTACAGCGACCGTAAAGCAAATCTCATGCATAGGAGGCTTTGATAGAACAAATGTGACTCGTGGACCGAGAGGCCAACAGGGAGGGCATTGATAAAGAAATGAACTCCCAACCGAAAAGAGTTGAAGAATTAACAGCTCATCCTCCACGTTCTCCATTCCAAAATCATACACTAATTACCAACCGTTACGGAATTAGAATTAATAAGTTCTTCACATTATCGACTCACAAAACTACACTTTTTAGGGTTCCTGAAGTACATTTGTGTAAAATTGAACTGAACGTGTAAACGAAAATATTTCATTCAAGCCATTTGCACTAATTGGCTTGCCCAAGCTAGTTTGTGTAAATGGATTGAGCGTGTAAACGCAACTTTAAGCGAGTGTAAACCTCGAGGTTAGATGAAATTCACTCTCCATTTAAGATAAATTACACCTTTTTTATTTTTTTAACAGTTCATCGATTTTCATTGTTGTTAGCGGTGGTAACCTAACTAACTGGTCTCTTGTTTTTTTAACCTATTCGTGGAAATTCCTAAAAGTCACCGCCATCTAACTGTCTAACTTGCGAAAGCTACGAACTTTTGAGTTTAGGAACTAAGTGAAAAAAAAAAAAAAAAAAAACGATAAAAAACCTCTCACTTACAAATCAAAAACTTCCCAACTCATTATTCATGGCTCTCTTAACTTTAGCAGTGCTAATCACTTTTTCACTTCTATCATGGGTGATGTTTTTGAAACATAATATAATTAATTACTTGAATAATATGTGTGTATGTGTATAGTATTGGAGTATTTTGGCCATACTCCACCTATTTATTATTAAACTATTTTCATTTCTTTTTAAATAAGTATAAGATTTTTGGTAATGGTTCATGGTTAACGAGGGTTCGAAGTAAAATCTTATTTTCTTTACCAATAAAAGAACCGGGAAAGGTGAAATATGTGAACTATTGAGACACTGATTGCTGTGACCGGCAGCTTGGTGTTATTTCTTTCGTGATGAGTCAGACTTCAATGTTCAATCATGATCTGTGTAAGGACCACTCTCTGTGATTGTCGAGGGTGGAAGAGCTCGAGGATTAACATCATCCATTGTAAATATGAGCTCATATCCTCATGTCCTACATATCCTTCCATTCATTGGGTCTATTCTCTATCGTAGATCCTTGTTTGTTATCATCTCTGAGGAGATTATTTCAGTATGTATATTTATATAGAGTCCTTCTCTGTTTATAAAAAATTAGAAGATTTGACAAAAAAGCGGATAAACTATTTCAGCCTTTTTATTTATTTTTTTCAGTTTTTCATTCAATCTCAATGTAAAGAATAGTAGTTAATTTATTTTATATACCTAATATTGCATCGGATAGAAATCGGAGCGTATGAAAAAACAATCCAGATGCAAATTCTTGAAATTAATGAAATTGCTATAGCTGAATGGTGTAATTGTAAAAAGCAATTGTGAAATGGCTAAGCGAACCTTTAGGAAATAAAATGGCTTTGAGGGCAGTAAAACCAGCATTTGCTTAATGCCTCATCTACTTACTGGCTACTCTGCTTTATTGCACATTTTCGATCCATTTCTTTTTACGGTTGGGCTTTACTATCGCAAATATCCTAAATTGAAGTTGGACTTACGCAGTTTTCTGTAAATGATTTTTTAAATAAAATTATTTTATCATAGATAAATGCTAGAAAGAAACTTTTTATCTTATTAAACATTTATGTTCGGATTTGAATTACAGCGTTACTTCTTAAATTCTCTCAGGAACAACAAATATCTATATATTTGGAAGAATTGCGAAGTCTATGAGCCATCGGACAACAACCGAACATTTTAAAATAAGTCGTAAGGCTAGAAACCAGAGGAAGATTGAGCACAAACTTTTGGGGGTAACGAAGCTCCCCCCTCCTGTCATACACCCAAATGTTCCATTATGTAGCTTGAGGGTTTAAAATTTATTTAATGGATCATTCCCTTGCAAGAGGAAGAATTGAGTTACTAATTGCTAAATACCTAAATTAATTAATTTCTATTAATTTTCATGTTAAAGACAATGCTCGGGACGTTTATATTGAGAACACGTGATTAGAAAGGGAACAAAAAATTAATGTAAACAATAAATTTTAGTAAATTACATCTATATTTATATTATCCTAATATATAACGAATAGTCTTAAATAGATATATAAGTATGATGTGTTATAGCATCATTTGACAGCATTTCTTTAAATAATGGGTTTCTTTAAAAATTCCGCTAATTGATAAAATATTCATTTAGAAACTAAGATGATTTCTAACGAAAAAAACAATTTCATTGGCTAAACTTCAGATTTATTTTTGCATGGACTTATTTTATTTATTTAAATGTGTATTTTAAAATCTGGGTTATTAAAAAATATAATGAGATAGGGTTTCAAATTGAACTTTGGCTGGATGATTTTGTTTGGAGGGGCAAATGTTATTTATTGGCAAAGGTGAATTCCGGGTGCCAATTTTCTCTTTGACAGGTGACGGGAGACGAATACAAAGAAAATAAAAATTCGACATGAGTTATTCACGACATAAACACCACCTAAGGAAAAAAACAAGGTGAACCCTTTTCCTGTTAATGGAAGACAACAGACAAAGACAAACAGTTGGAGGGGACAGCCAATTCAACACGAGTGTGGGCCTACTGCTTTCTTCACAGCCTTTTAAGGACTCTTATAAGAGCTGTTCTTCCCCATCCCAAAAATGGTATATTTATGTTATATCTCAAGCCTTAAAGCAAATATAAAAATAATATAAACTTATTCATTAAGTAGTAAATTATTTAACGGAGTAAATTAAAAAATGTATTAAGTAGTGAATTATTTAACAGAGACTATACAAAACGCTCTTTGGCATTCGACCATACCAAAAAAACCATACACTAAATCTGATTCTCACCTTCCTCAGAAAATACGTAAACTTATAAAAGAAAAATGTAGAATCAGGGCACAATGGCAAAGAACCAGCTTTCCATCATACAAGACAGAACTCAACAAACTTACCCGAACAGTTCAATAATCGATAGCATTCAAAATTAACAACTACATAGACTCCATGAACAAACACAATGGAATATGGAAAGCAACAAGACGAATACTAAAGACGAAATACATTCAATATCCTCTACCACATACAGACAACACCTGGGCAATAACGGGCAAAGAGGAAGGCAATGAATTCGCTCTATTCTTATCTCAGGTGTTTGGGACAGACACAACTCACGACAATAGAATCACTTACGAAATCGAAGACGAACATACCACACCACTACCACTGTCACCACCTCCTCCAGCACTTCATCCTAAAGAAGTATACCATGAAATTAGCAGACTGCCAAACAAGAAAGCTCCTGGCTATGATCTAATCACGCCCTTCGTTATTCGCCACTTGCCACGAAAAGCGTCATCTTTCTAACTTACATACATAATGCAATCTTGCGCACAACAAACATTCCTCTTCTTTGGAAGCTTTCCACTATCAAAATGATTCCTATACCTTCCAAACCCACTACTAATCCTTCATCCTATCGTCCTATTGCACTTCTTGCAATCATGAGGAAAATATTCGAAAAACATTTTATAAATAGATTAAAGCCAATCCTGGAAAGTCTACTAATTTGCAGATTAAGATTAAGATTGCATCTACTAATCTACCTAATATTAGATGCAATCTCAGTCGCTTTCGAAAAATAAGAGTACTGTTCTGCCGTCTTCCTTGACAAAGAGAAAGCTTTTGACAGTGTATGGCACAAGGGCTTGCTTTGTATAATCAAACCGCACATTCCTTCTACTTACTTCCTGATTCTTTAATCTTTGTTTCTTAACGGTATTTCTGTGTTTCTATTGACTCTTCTCTTTCCTCAGCTTGCGGGTGTACCTCATGGTAGTGTTTTAAATCCTCTTCTCTATTCTGTCTACACATCAGATACACCTGAACACCCTCGCACCACCATCTTTAGCTTCGCTGATGACACAGCTATCCATTCATCACATCAAAATCCAACTATCGCATCCCTCGCCTTTCAAAGCCATCTATTTTAACATGCGGCTTAAAAATAAATATTTATTAAGCACATATTTTCAGTAAAATTGATATAATGCTACTGATTACCTAAATAAAATTACTGGAAAACCGCTAGATATAATATAATTCCTGTATTTGAACTAAGATTGACTTCCTCTTAAAAATCGTATGCTCAACCTCGCGTTTTTTTGAACGAAAAAGTATCACGAAAACTCAATATTCAAATTTTCCGCATACTTAGTTTTTTTGAAATTGTCAATATATATTAATTGTAGTAATTTTTCTATCTAAATCATTGCCCATCTAAATAAAATTTCAACAACATGGGTACACAAGATACTAATAACGTACTATATTTTTTGAAATATAATGTGTTTCTAAACTATAGGATACATCTTAATTTAATTTTTACTTTTACTTAACTATACATATATGAAATAAATATATAAGTAATGGTATAAATGTTTAATTAGAATAAATATTCTTTAATATAAGGTGGATTTCTTATTATACATATGGTCTGGGGTCATCTGTGGTGTAGTGGTTAGCATAGAAATCTACAATTCGGGTTCGCGTCCCAAGGTGGCCCTAGGATTTCTTAATGGGAGTGAAAAATCCTTGTCTATGCCGTCCCTCTGATCGAACGTAAAATGGAGGTCCCGAGCCTGTTCGATGTCAGGTATTGGTTAAAGATCCCTATCCTAATTATACCTGGATAGGCAAAATTTACGACCCCCACTGTAACATCGTCCGATTAGCATTAGTGGCATAAAGCGACGTTAAAACAAACAAACATATGGTCTAATAGCTCTTAAATAGCGAAGGATAAATTTCCCCAATAAAGTACTTTTAATTTTGTTAATTGGGAGTAAATAAACAGTAATAAGAAACGGATATAAAATATTACATAAGCAGTCAAGAAACGACGTCATAATGCAAATTCAATGGGCTTATTATATTAGACCTATCCTCTGCTATGGCTCAGAAACATGGACATTGCGATGAGTTTGTGGTGTATGATGGATTTGTTTGGAAAATGTTTCAATTCGTTTTGGGGAGAAATGGAGGAGACAAACGAACGAGAAAATATTGAAGTATAGTATAAAAAACAATGGCCCAACTATAATACAATATCCCTGGCGTTGCAAGTTGTAAAGATGCAAGGCGTCTTCGTTTGCGGTCATTTTGTCGGCATGTCTGAAATAGAAATTACAAATAACATCTTAGCAAGAGATGGGATAAGGAGTACAGGATGGCTAGAATTACGTTAAGATGAGGCAGTGGCATACGTGCCAGTCATTTGTGGAACTGGAGGGCGGCAGTATGAACCCGAAACGACTGATGAAGACTGATTTTGTAGGCTGTGGCTGACTACTGGGTTGTAGCGGCTAGCAATAGAAGGATTTATAAAGTTAAATAAACACCTACAGTGACACTCAATGAGTATCAAAGATAACCTACTATTGGTAATATAGGCCTCCATAACCTCCTCAGAAGAGACCTCGACTTGACTTACGCTTTAGTGAATGTTAATGTTCACTAATGAGTAGAGATTTGAGATTAGAGCTCACGCGAGCTTCAGAGTCATGCAACCTCAGTACCTTTCCCGAGAAATTAAATTGAATAATAGCTTGTGCTCTAACACCGCTTCTTTTGTTGCTATTGTACTGGCTCAATTTTGTTTATCAAATGCAATATCACAATCAAAAATCCTTCATAAAGTACAACAGTTTTATATTATGTTTATATACATTCATATAAAGTGCTTGTATTTCAAAACTCAATACTTTATTTATGTTTTACCACGTAATCTTGATCTTTCAGGTGAGTACATAACTATACGCATCATAGCAGATATAAAAAATATATTGAATAACATTACTTTGCTTAGAGCTCTGTTGGAAAAAACCATCACCAGTAGCAGTAGGTACATATATAGGAGAAAAGCAGTGTGATAAACTCAAAGACTGTGAGATAATGATATCGTTGGAATCGTTGTAGAATTTCCCATTAGGTTCTCCATAGAAAATAACTAAAAAGGCTTTAAAAAAGTAATATAACGAAAGCGTAAACTAAAATAAGCTGTTAAAATCTTTCTTTCTGGTACAATTCGAATTCCGACCATACTCGAGCCGACTTCTCTTTTCAGATAAAGCATTTTTAAACTTATTTAAATAATGACTACTGAAATTTAATGAATATATTAAGGAAGTCATATGATTAAATATATCATATGCAGTCGATCTCCGACAGTTCACTCGACAGGTACGTTTTATTTCTTGTTACATATATTTTTAGACTTCTACCCATCTCTTTTTCTATTTTTATTACTATCTCCTTTTCTATTATATGCTACATATATCTTTTTCTATTTTCACTTTGCACATATTCCTTCCGCTTCCTCGTTACATCTATTCCGTATCCCATTTAATATTTTTATTCTTTAGTATATTATAGACATATTTTTTATTAGTATAGCTTTCCATATTTGACAATTGTATTACTTAAAATCCAAAAAATTTATTCATATTCTTTTGTTAAATATCTAATTCCACAAAAAAAAAAAAAAAAAAAAATTATATTATTCTATTATGCAATTATTAACTCAATTTCATTTTTTTCATGCATATATATATATATATATATATATATATATATATATATATATATATATATATACATATATTACTCATTATTTTATTTATTTATTATTTTTTCTTTTCTTCATATTTATTGGTTGCTATCTTGTTTTATATTTAGCCCTGAAGAAGACCTGAATATCGGGTCGAAACGTCGGCACAATATATATGTTATTTCACATATAGTGTTTTCATTTGACCGCACCCTCAACCATTTCCATTTCAGATTAAATATATCGTTTCTCAAAAGAAATGTTTTTTTTAGGATTTGATAATCTTTTAAAAAAAAACGCAACTTATTTTTTTCTTTTGTCTTTTTTAATCAAATTATATTATATTAATTAATAAAATATAAAATTTCTATAAATTGCACAAATATGTTACATTCGGATTCACCCGCAAGGTTCAGTGGAATTGGATATTCTAGATATCTTACTTTAAAATTTCTCGCAGTTTTTAAAGTAAATGAACTTAGCATAAGCGGAGAGGAGTTATGAAAGAGTGGAGGGGACGAGAAAATGGTCACCCCTCTCTCATCTTCTTGAAGCAGAGGGAATTTAAAATATTTTATAATATTATTTGATTTTCATAAGAGATCGCTTCGGAGTAGAAGTAAGGTAGGGTAATAAAAACCTAATTCATCATGGATTTTTTTAATGACAGTTTTCTGTCTTCGGTGCTTAATTAAATTGCTTTATTCTTTTATTTATATTTTTTTTAAACGTCTATAGTAAAACAAATCAAATTTGGGAAAACGGCAAATAATTCCTGGAAAGTAGACAAAATATAAATTTATAGTCACATTTATATTTGCTCGCTTGAAAAAATATTTGCCATAATTTTAAAAACTAAAATTTAATAGGAGGATAATATGCTGTGATCACTAGTGGCCACTTCTCGATTCTATAGAAGAACATATTGAGATATCTCGACATACAGAGAAGGAGCTGTCATGACGGACTTAACGTGTTTAATAAACATAATGAAATGCCTTGATGCTTTTTGCTTTGGCTCAAACCCTTTGAAGACAAACATTGAAGAGTGGCTTATCGCTCATGGTGGTGCAATGGGAAGGGTAATAGTCGCCACGGCCGTTTTATGTTCACCTTATCGAAGGCTTTGTTCTGTTTGATAGCTACTCGAACATTAGTCTAATCTCGCACGCACCTCAAGATATCATTGTTTATTTTATGCCAGCTAATGCTATATTTGCCCCAGTTTATTACTTTCCATGCCGACCCCCTTTCGTTTATATCAGTATTATTGTTTTTATAGCCATCCCTACTGTTTTATTGCCTTCGACTCATTTAATTGCACTTATCATATTTATTCAAGAATAGCGGCCACAAACTAGTATTTACAATCTAGATATTATTCAAATTTACTCAATTATTTCAGAAATTTAGCTTACGAGAAAAATGATCGAGGATTCGATAGTTGTTTAAATAGAAATGTTTACCTATGTTTGGAAAATATCTCTACTCTGGATTTTGTGAACGGCGTTCGATTAATAAGATTGAAGTAATACCATCTCATGAATCAATTAATTAATAACAGCCTCTGAAATATTCTTTTTTTCTTTTTTAATATTATATCAAAGGCCGGAAAATGGATGAATAAATACACACAAATCGATGAAAATATACATATCAGAGTAAACTGAAACGTAGATGACAGCACATTTTAATTAAAGCTTAAGGCAAGAGAAGCAGGGGTGGCATGGTTTTCACAAACATCAGAACTCTAAACATCCCCACTCATGTATCTCCAATGAATTATAAATGAAATATTGAACGAAGCAATGTCCCAACAAAAAATAAATAAAAATTGTATGTGCTTACCCACAATGTAGTTAATTTTTATCTGACAACTAGATAAAGCATCTTTGAGGGTTAAATAAAGTTTGGCTTTAAACAAAAAGAAAAAAATTTTTTTTTTTGTAAAGCACAGATTTCTTATTGAGTTTTACACAAAACATCAGAGATGTAGATTGGTTTTCTTCTGCAATTATATATTCTAATCCTAACACGTGGGGGGGGGTGGAGGGAATAAGGTAGAAATTAATTTTGGTAATTGCTATATTTTAAAATTAATATTAATATTAATTCACAGAAAGCTAAAAATTGAGTTTGAATCTATTTCGACTATTGATTTTGTGCGCATTCCTGAAGTGTAGTTGTTATTTCTTCATTCATCAATTCAATCAGGGGAGAAGTTCAAATTGGACCCGCCTCAAAATAAGAGACTGGGTAGCATTTTGTGTCATTTTCTTTATACATCAGATTTATATCAAATTAGTGGAATGGAATAACTAACATACTAATTTAGCAACTTTCTCTATATTAAAAAGCTTTATATTTATGTGATAATCCTTTCAAGTAATCCAAGTTCTAACTGGCAACATGGATATGATTTCGTCTGTGACATTGAAAAGAGTTCTAGACTTTTGGTTAGCTAAGTTACATAACTGTATTAGTACATGTTCTGGATTTCGCTATATTTTTCTACGACCTTCAATGTGGGTTGCACAACATTTATTGGACAAAAATAAAATTTTACAATGTCATACGAACTATGAAAACACAATAATTAAACAGTTTACATAATGGTATCACTTTGCAACTACACAGCAACACAAAAATAACCATACAACATGATCTTAAGAACAAGAATAACTCTGCTGTCCATCGATTCTTATATGTCTGGAGAAAAACTGCTTGGAAGGTTCAAGGCCAGCGTAGATGGCACTCGAACGTCGTAGTCACAAACATGTACTAGAACATTTTGATCCCCCTGTTTCAACAACAAGTCTAGAACCATTTAAAATCATATGTTTTGTTTTGTTTCACGTTACAATAATTTGTTCTAAACGTTCTTGCCTTTTTTAATTGATTTATTTCTCTTTTATTGACAGGACTTGGGCATATCCTACATGATGAAATCTCCCTGCAAGAAAATATATAAATTAAACTCATAAATTATAACGTGCAATGCTTTCTAACAAAGATATAACTCATATCAGATCGTGTTGGTAACTAGGCAACTGGGATATATTTTTTTTTTTATTTTTACTTAACTTCATCTCTTCGAAATCATGGATTTTGTAAGTAAGTATCGAATATCTGAATAAGAAGAGAGAGAAAAGCAGATAAGATCTCGACATAACCCTGGGGAGAAGTAGGAGGAAGCGGACTTAGATATTATCAGCTGGAAGGGCTGTTAGCCCAACTTTACGAAACTTTTCGCGTCGACACAACGAGATTCCCACAGCCTAACTTTATCATTGATGTCGTTTCTCAGCTCGGAAAGTAGGCTTCCGCAACATTTACCATAACGTTACCGAATACTTTATTTATTATTATTTATTGTTTATTTTTACCATGAAAAATGAAAACCAATATTCTATCACAATGTGAAATAAAATAAATATGATTCTGCCCCTTCATCTGCTCTCTTACATCTTCCCTTTCAATCGAATTGTCCATATACGGGCGTAAAGCCGGGGGGGGGGGAGTATTCTATGAGGCTCTAAAACCCTCATCAAAAATTAAAAGGGTGAAAATTCACTAAGTAACTTAATTAGTATTGAAGAGCTAAAGACCTATCGAGGGTATTTTCTTGTCATCTTAGTTTTAAAATTGGTATCTTAGTTTTACATTCCTATTAGCAGTAAAGGGAAGTAATCAATCCCTAAACTTTATCTAAAATTCATTGATTTTATCATTAAGACACTCTAAGGGCCTATTCACCCTATCGGTTTCGCTCCCGCTCCGCTCTCGATCTACCCCATTCACACTATCGCTCCGCTCCCGGTCTGATCTCCTAAAGTCTTATCATATTCACATTATATCATTTTACACCGTTCACGATGTAGCCATTAATAATCAAAGTCGTCTTATTTGGATTTTAATTAATAATTAACTTTCAGTTATTAAAGTATTTATTTATTCATCAATTTCGCGGCCAAAAAAATGTTTAACTTTTCGTTTATAGAAATAGCTGTTAAGTGTACTTTTCTTGATGAAAAAGTTAATATTATCAAAACATATAATAAGAAGAATAATTGGAACACTATGATAATTATAAATTAATTTAATTAATGGTGAAGAAAAAATTTAAATTTTTTTCCGAATGTATTCAAATACGTTTGAAATCACCAAAAAGAAAATAAAACACGAAATCTTGTTGTGAAGCGGTTTGGCCACGAGAAAAATTCATTTTATTTTTGAGATATATTTTGAATAAATTAATGTAAAAAACGGTCACCGATTTATTGACTAGGTATATACTCATTGCTACTATATAACAACGATCAATTTGAAACTTAAATAAAAATGCAATATATTACGAAAAATATCTGATCATTAACAAAAAAACATATTGAAGCAAAAAATAATTGAAATATGAATCAGGAAAAGAAGAGAACTAATAAAATGTCATCAAAACAGGTCAGGATGGAGCGAGACTGGAGTGGGAGCGGAGCGAGACCGGACCGATAGTGTGAATGGGGTAGATCGAGACCGGACCGGGGGCGGAGCGAGACCGGACCTGTACCAATATTGTGATTACCCACTTTCTATCCCTCTTTAAAATATTTTTCCAGTGTACGGACCGATAGTGTGAATCCGCCCTAATACTTTCCGAAGCTTACTGTTCTGGAGGGATTTTCTCGTAAAATTAATTAAAAAGTAAAATTTATTAAAAAAATCATTTCAAATCAGTTTGAAAAAATAAATAGTATTTTTATCGTGTTACTTATGTTAAATTACAGTACGTATCGACCATGTTAAACTGTATAGCATACCAGCTTAAATTTACAAAGCGCTTGGTGCCATCTACCTGTCGCTAAAATAATAGTTAAAGGGCTAATTACTGTCTATTTAAACTGTTTGCACAAGGCTTCCCCTATTGAACGTACTCTATTGAAATTGTAACTATATTGACAACTGGTTATTACATCCTTCTATGTTATTTTAAAGGTAACTCACTCAACAGTTGGTCTTGACATATTTCACTTCATCAACTCGAATGGGTCGATTATCATAAAATAGATGAATTAAATAAATTATGTGTACATACTTATTTAAGATTATTAAAAAAAAATATTTATTTCTATTTTTGGTATATATTAAATTTCTGCTGATTTCATGTACTAACGATCATTTAAAATTCTGAAATAACTGTTTAAGATATAGTTATAGATAGGTATGAAGACATTCAAAATATTTTTTATTTGTAATTATAATCTGGCCGTAAATAGTGTCAGTTCGAGAAGATTTCTATAATTACATTTATACAGGGTGTTTTGGGATAAGTAGATACAAGCAAATAAATACCAAAAAATCCACATCAAATTTCCTTTTGATAATTGCTACCTGCATAAGCACGGTCTATTTCCTTCTTATGTAAATCAATCTTAGTTTTTGTGATTAAAACACTGCTACATTTAAACACTGCTGTAGAAAAATTAATTCTCCGTAAGGCACGGAAGGGGGGTTAACATGCAATAAAAAAAAGTTTATTTCAAGGTTATGTTCAAATTCAAAATCTGATAAAGATCTTCGTGCGAAATGCTTCGCGCGGGTAGTAGTAGTCTAGTAGTTATTATAATTCCGCAAACATTTTGTTACTTTTGATAAACTGCTGTTGAGAAATCGAAAGTTTTGAATACGCCAAATGACTTTCTAATTTATTTAATATTGAATATTAATTTAGAGGTGAGAGATAAGTTTAATAAACGTCTTATTTAAATGTTGGCTGTTTAGCAAGATAACGTAGAATCTGATATTTACCTTCTGAGTCCAGGTAAGTAGATACAAAGACTGAAGGTAAAATAAGGTAAGATGTAGTGGTAGGGTATAGTTTGCCGACTTCAAAGGTTTATGACGAGGGGAAACCCAACGCTTTTGACAACTATGTGAAAATAAAATATTAAAAACCAGCAAAATAGATGGTACTGTATACAAATTATTATGCCTGGATTCAATAATAACACAAAATTGAGACACTACATAAAGTAACAATGCTTAAACAAAATAAAAAATATTAATATTAATTTATTTAAATAAGATTCACCCTGGTGACTTTGGAAATTAGGATGCTCAATCCAACTAGCATTGAAGTCGAAGTAAAATTAAATAATTTAAACTGTACTATAGTTTCTGGATCAACAGCTTTTCTTCCTTTAGGCACGGGAAGGCTAGTTTTTTATTTTCACATTCAAAAAACCGAAAATTAAAAAAGCGAAAAACGGCTAATGTAATGAGCGTTATGCACATTTTGTTGGCAAAAAATGTAGACAAAGTTTGATAGGGTCTGTTTGATTTAAACATCAACATTACTTGGTCTGTTATAAACCTTATTGAATATGGGCTGGTGTGGTTTCAAGTGGACTGTATACAGGTAAAATAAGTTTAAATTGAAATAAAATAAGGAAAACAAATATATTCTTCTAAAGAAAATAATCTCTTGGGGTGGGCCTGAAGGGTTTACATTATTGTTAGTGGTTAGTTTTAAAATTTGGAAAATATGGTGACATAAAGATTTAAATAAAGATGAGATGATTGACGGGTCGAAATTTGGCTGAATCTCATTCTGAGTTGGTTTGAAGGGATGAACTTGATGATGAATTTCTCTTTTCTCTTGATGATATTATTCTATGAATAAATTATGTTACTCACAGTTTGTCTGCCGGCCAGCTCATACTCCCTACTCTCCCTCTTCCTGGGTTCACTGACTGTGTCTACTCCATGATTTGGAAGGTATAGTAAATCATAAGAAAAAAAAAATGTTTTGCCCGCATGCGGTTCTTGGCTTGCTTCAAAGTACCTCGCCTGCACATTCAAGTCGGCGTAGTTCCATTGAGTGCCGTAGGTGGCAGCAGCGACGTACTTAGCGAGAGTAGGACCGAGCTGAGAGTAAGCAACGGGAAATATGTCATAGTGTTTCAACAATTGCATTTAGGTAAAGAAGACACAAATATGTGTGGGTACATAGAATACGCTTCAGTTTACCTGAACAGGGCCATAACTTGCAAAATGGCTGAATCAAAACATATAGGTATATGTTTTATACATGTATAGGTATATACTTTTATTAATTTGAAAACTGGATGCATCAATATGCTTGGAAATATCATAGAGGGTTGTTCTATTTTTCTCGGAAAAACGGATAAACGATTATTAAAAACGAAGGGGGGGGGGGGTTAAGGGAACCATTTATAAATAGAATTTTTTATAGATTTTCAGCGATATCGAATAGTTCACTCGAAATTAGATTTTTAAACCACTCGAATTTTAAATTGTACTCTATAAAAGTGTCGAATTTATAAAACCGAGGAGTTTTAAGTTTAAAAAAAATTATTAAAATTTAGAGACCATATTATAGAACAATTCCTCTTTCACCCCATTTTTACAAAATAAAATATTTGTCATGTTTTTTTTTTAAATTTCGTATGTACTTTATTGTACTTTATTAGGTCTTTTCATTAATGAAAAGAGAGTGAAATTAATATTTAATCTTGTTTAAAACAATTTATGAAAAATTCTATTTCTACAAGTTCTCCTTAACTTTTTTTTTTTTTTTAATCTATCTGTTTATTGATGCTGTCTAAACCCCAACAAGGTTTGCGTTATTGTACTGAGTGATTTACGTCTTTTACAACTGATAAGAAAAGTACTTGCTCAAGTAAGTAGGGCCGAAAATGAATATTTCGCTCTAGGGCCGCAAAATCAGCTGTTTATTACTTTAATTCATTCATTTCATTATATACATTACATAAGTTTCTTTTGCTCGTATTATTGTTTAGTTATTTAGTAATTATGGCTAATAATATATCAGAATCTATAAATGGAAGAGCAAAAGAAATCATAGCATATTTGTTACCAGCAAAATCAAAAGATAGGTATGACGAAGAATCGTAACGTAAAACAATCCATACATTAAACATTCATCATGTCCCCATAACCACAAGATAACCTTCTAACAAAGAGGTACACTTAACCAAAAGAAAATCTTGTTTTTGATTAATGTTATATCGTATTAATATTTATTGTAGTATGGTGAAAAATAGCGTTCGTGCCTCGGGCGAAAGTGCTTTTGCAGGCCCTCGAACTTTTCATGACATCGACTACGTCTCGGTCAAAAAATATCTCGGGCCGGCAAACGCCCACTTTCGGCCCTTGGTACGAAATATACTATTTAATTCGATTATCCGGGATTTTCGATTCTCCGTGGACCCCCATACCCATCATTACTCCGGATAATGGAGGTTCTACTGTATAACAACTTGTGGGTTTAAATTTTTATTGGACGAAAAAAATATTTGACAACGCAACACAAACTATGAAAACACAAATAATTTAACAGATTACCAAAAGTATCGCATTGTAATCACACAGTAACACACAAAAATAACCGTATGACTTGAACTTCAGAACAAGACTGACTCTCCAGTCCATCGTTCCTTATATTATTGTAGTAAGAAGAACTGCCAGGAAGGTTCTACGCCAGTGTAGATGGTACTTGTACATCGTAGTCACAAACATGTACTAGAACATTTTGTTCCCACTGTTTCAACAACACGCCTAGAACTATTTAAAATCATTTTGTCTCACATTAGAATAGTAATATTTAAAGTTCCGACCAAGTTATACATCATATTGAAAGATGTAATTATTAAAAGTGTAAGGTACCTAATATCCGAGGAAATAAGTTGAAATTGGGATTCCACTCGGAGAACGTTTTATGGAAATCCTTTTAATAATACGGATATTAAAATAAGAACATTGGGGCCTCAATCTGACATTATTTCATTACGATTTTACAGATGAGCAATCCCTTTACCCAATTCTTTGCTCCCCTCTCATTCTGGCTCCCAGGCACTTCACAGCGGAGGTAAAAGCTAAAAAAAAAATAATAAGAGGTGCTGTTTGAAAATCGCATCCCAGGCGTATCGCAAATAAAATTACCTCCAAAAAGTGGCGGCCCCTCCCGGCTGCTAAGTGAAAGATGGCACGCTTGGTTACTCAATCCCAGTTAGCCTCCTTTCGGAAAAATTTTAACAGCCTCACTCGACTTTTTGTATTCATTTATATGATAAATGCATTATAATCATTTGGCCTGAATAGTTTGCTTAGTGTATTTTGGTGGGTTTTTTTAGGACTTCAAAAAATCATTAAATACAAAATTAAATAACAATCGAAAAAGTTTTCTTTTTTGCTCTAAATAATGAATTAAATTTAAAGTTTTACCTTCTTATAAGAAAGTGAGACAACTTTGCAATGTTACTCTGCATCCAACTCGTACCAAGTTTTGGAAAAGCGGTTGGCCTAAGCCAGTGTGGTTTTAGAAGAAGCATTGATCAAATCTTTACACTTCGAATACAGTTACATGGCTGTCTCTCGTGGATTTTAGGGCAGCGTATGTGTTACTTATCCGTGTTACTGTAATTTCTTTAGTAAAAATATTAAAGCAACCACCTCTGGAATGTTTAATATGGATTGACTATATGTTGTCATACCAAAAATTAACTTTTTTTGTTGTTGTTACAACTTGTTAAGTCATATATCCACAGTACCTAATAGCCACTGTTTTTAAATCTACAATTCTAAGCTTAACTAAATGTTACTGTGCTTTTTCCTTCCTTGTTTGGTGCGGCACATAATTTTTTTTTTACAGGGATTACCATCATACAGTGGCTTTGGTCAGTTCGATATGGTAGATTATCTACGGATATTTGAGCACTGGTCCTGTCTATAAATACCATGTTAGGGATTCGCTAAATTCTGGAAATCCCACAGAATACCATTTAAAAGAAAGCAACTTAATCCCTGTTTTTTTTTTGTGGTCTCTGTTTTTTTTTGTGATTTTTCAAACTTCTGATCAATACGTGGCTACGCTTTCTACAAGAAATGGTAGTGTAACGTTAATGTGGGTCCATGTCAGTCTTTTGTTCCAAGTATCGTACTTCCTGGGAAGTAGGTATCGGGACATCGTTAAAATACACCTGAGGAAACAACCCCTGATTGAGAGTATAGACTATAATTCGTTCATTTTCTCTCCCCATCTTTTTGCCTAGGCCGAAATATCGTCTAGATGACTCCGGAGAGTCAAACACGCATCGTCTGGGGTTTTTTGGGGATGTGAGGAGTGCAGTATCGTGAGCTAATGTAGCTAGTAAAGTGTGTTCGTGTTCGGGTAACTCTGCAGTGTAAACATTGAAAAGAAAGGCCAAGTAAGCTGCCATTGGATGTTCTAACTTAGACTTAGTATAAGGAGCGATGGACTGAAGAGTTAGTCTTGCTCTAAAGCTAGTCTAGTATCATATAGTTATTTTTGTTTTACTTTATCGTTACAAGTTGATACTTTTTGTAACCTTGTTAATAATTTCAGTTTTTATTGTCTGACTATGTGAAGTGTTATTTTCTTCTAATAAAACATTATTTAAATTACAGATCCGAGGTATATGAAGCCTTGGAACAAGCGAAAATCCCTCTTAAACTGATTGCCTTAATGAAGATGGCAATGAGAAACACAGATGGCATGGTAAGAGTGAATGGAGAGGTGTCGAACCTCATGGAAATAAAGAATGGACTCTGAAAAGTAGACGACTTTATCCCAAAGCTTTTGAACCTGGTTCTTGATAAGGTTGTGAACAATGTAAGGATATAAGTTAACAGCACAATTTTCTATAAATCACAGCAGTTAATAGCAAAAAAGACACTCAAGTATCACGTTTTGGGATTTCGAGTTCAAATCTAGTTATAGAAGGCTACTTTTCTGTTTTTCGCGGATAGCCCATTGGGGAGGGGGGGTGTTCCTGTGGCACGCTAGGATGAGCTGGAAAGTGTATCTGAAAAATATAAAATATGCAAGTGTAATTGTAACTGTTCTGGTGTTCATATACTACACTTTATGTTATACTACTATTGTAAATGAATTTTTCGAAAACAATCTCTAAATAATTATATTTAAATTTGGTTCGAATTCCTTAATATTTAAATCATCATTAAAAGAAATCTTATATTATTCTTAGAATGCAATTCGTTCTAGAAAAAGTATGACAGACTTATTAGCTGAGAAATGATACTCCGACGGTTGATAATAATATAAAACATAATTTGTTAAAAAGCATTCAGATATAGAAGTTGTGACCTGACTTCTAAAAGATGGGGAAATGTTCTCCAATTCGCTGAGAAGAATTTAGCATATTACCTTTCACCTGTCTTGTTTCTGTCTAATTTATTTTATACATTCCACTTTGGGGAAAGACAAGTACCTACTAATGTATTACTAATTTTCATATTTTGGTTCATCCCTCTATTTTTTTCATTTCTATGTAGACACCTGTTATTCATACATTTATGTTTTGTTTAATTATTCGAATTGCAATTAAAAAAATTATTATCTCTCGTAAATATCTTCGGGATGAAACATTAAATAATACACTACCAATAGATATTATAATTCTGCAAACATTTTATTACCTTTCATAAAGACGGTATTCCCACACGGAGAATTAGAGACTTTTGAATTAAGCAAGCGCATTCGCTCTGATTTATCTACGATGTGGGAATTGCAGGAGTTGGCCATCTTCCCTATTGGAAAAGTTTCTAGCACTAACCGTTCGAGCATTAAATAGCGCCCTCTCGCGTTCGTTTGAATAAGTTTAGATTGTCAGCTAGCTAGAGAAGAGAAGAACCAAAAGAGGAAAAAAAAATTAATAGGAGAAAAGAGAAAAGGAAGCTCCTCAATGGAAAGTTTTAATTAAATATCCTTCCCGGGCTCTGTTTTCTATGATAAATGTCTTCAGCCCTGCGAAGAACTTAAAAAGCTAACGCAGGTCTTTTCCTTGTATATTATTTTGTATTTAATAAAAATATGTGCTGGTTTTCCCCCTTATGCCTGTAATGTTAATTCTTCCTCATTCGGCCGCCTCATTGGATGATTGTCAGCACCTTGCTGAATGAATAATGAAAGTAAAAATACAGTAGTATTGATGTTTTGTTTCTGAGTGTAATAAGCAAGCCTGGTTGAACCAGAGTGTTTTATGAGATTATGCCCGGTATATCCAAGCCAGGGTTATTAGGGCTGGTGAATGAATGGAGAATATTTGTGATGAGTGTGTGGTCTGTATTTTGATTTGAATTTACATGATAATCTCGGTTTAAGCCAAATATTCTTTTATTCATAGGTCATCCCGCCATTTTCCGGGGGCTTTGACTATTTTTCTACTTTGGAGGACAAGAAAATCCATAAAATGACACCCCAATAATTGAATATGATCTGGTGTTATGAAAGTTATGGCGTACCGGCAATAAAATACCATTTAGAATCTGAATATATTAGATTATTTCTATACTATATAGCGTTTTATTGTTTTTCAAGATTTTGAGGAGAAGCGAACTCAGCTAAAATCCATTCCAAATATTCAAATCGCTACCCGAAAAACAGAGAAAATGGTCACAATGAGGGAAGAAATTTTTATCAATTGGTTTCGGGAGACCATTAGAGAACTAACGCTCCCAGCTCTTTCCCAGTCATTTGTTAGGACGGGTGTCGGTGTGGGGGAGTGGGGTGGGGGAGGGGAGTTCAAATGTTCAATGATTTGTTCCGAATCAATTATCGCTCTCGGTCAGGAAATTAATGACAGCGAGGTTTTTTGCCGTTTCTGCGGCAACTTGCTCCTCGTCGAAAGAACTCGTCCAAATGGATATCCGAACAAATAGGTCTTTTCGAAAAATTGGGTTTCAGAATTTGTACTTAGAATTTGTACATGACAGCATATAAGTGGTGTGAAAAGAAAAGATTTGATTTGATCATATTAATTGAAATATACCAATGAATACAATAAATATCAATAAAGGATATTGAAGGAATCTTTCCTTCGTAACTGATGATTCTGTAAGTTAAGAAAGCTTTTATGCGTAAAGTGATTTTTCATTGTATCACTTTCCTTCCACTACACCTTACCTTATTTATATAATTATATATTAATTTAATTTTTTCTCGTGGGTAACCAATTCATTCAATTTTATATTAATTTTAAACATTTTATTTTTGAAGAGAAACGATTGTCTCGGCCGGGAGTCGAAACCGGGTCTTACATAATCAAAATCATTTAATAATTTAAATTGGCGATATCAAGAGATTCAACCAATTGGACAAAAATTGTCCACCTCCCATAAAATTCGCAAATCATGTGAGATCGGGAGAGAGGTCTCAGTGATAAGGAGAGTTTGGTTCGACTCGAAGTGAGCTCGGTGGCGCAGTGGTTAGCGTACCGCGCACGACTCGGGTTCGACTCCGGTCCAAGACCAATCTTTTCTCTTTAAAAAGTAAAATGTTTAAAATTTACATCACTTTTACTGCACTTATATCTATCTCTATAAAATATTACTTCTGTCAGTGTTAACGTAACATCTATAAATCGTACATTTGACTCCATATTGTCATTTGAAAATGTAATAATCGCTATTAATTTTGTGAGCCCTTGCGCCAGTGGCCGAGTTGGAACTTTTCGGGGAATTATATCCTTGGAGGAAAAACTTTTCGAGTGGAAAATGCCTGTAGTTTCGTCAATGGCGTGAAAACATTCTTTAAAATTTAATCTTGGGAACCAGGCCGCAAATATCAGTGTCTTAATATTAACCGCTTCAACTTTGGCTTAAACGTCATTTCGTTGATTTAATTAATAATATTAAATTCATAGTGATGATCTACGTTCTACATAATATGTGGAATCATATTATGGTCCTGTCAATTCTAGATCTTCGTAAGGAAAAAATAGGTAAGTGAAAGTAAAAATTAGTGGGTACACTAATATTTTCTTCGAAATGTTTTAAAATCTGGGCCGATACGCACCACTAACAACTTTCATTTGGCAACCTGTTCACAGTTGAAATCGCTGCTATTTTTGTTTCCTTTTTAAATGTTTGAGTTCCTTTTAGCAACAGTCTGTAGATATCCTCTATAAATTGTGAGCTTATTATTATTCCTTAACTTGACAAGTCTTCATTAATTATATTATTAATCAATAAAAATTATTATTTGTTTCGTCCTTAGCAATTAAAAAATCAATGTAATTTGGTCTCCTTGATAATTGTATCTATCCATGCCTTCCCAGTATAATAAAAACCCAATATTTTCGATTAAAAAAACAAAAAAACAATTATATACATAACAAAAACCAAGACAAAATCTCCTCTCAGAATAAGTGAAGTAAATTAAAGCGTAGTTGGTTTGATCAAGTCCAATGAAGATACCATTTTGATGATGGTTTAGCAGTTAGAGGAATGGTGACTGAAGAGGAAATTTAGGCTCCGGGGAGTGTAATGGGGAAGATGAAGAAGGAGAAATTATGCAGTCCATTACTCAAAATGGCAAAGCAATAAATTAATTACATCCGTCATTTTTTTAGCGAAATCAGGAGTTGATATTACTGTATTCCCTGCCGAAAAAGCGCTTAACAGAGTTTATACAGAAGATTTTTCAACAGTGAAATTGTAATATTTTATTGTTCTATCAATAACAATAAATCCCCTATTATTGGAAATCCCAATATTCCGTCCATCTCGATAATTCGTTTTTTACTTTCGGTCACGCGAAAATGCGAATTTTATGTAATTCTACTGTTTGTTTAAGCTGATAGGGGAATAAAAAACTGATTCGACTTATTTAAATATACATATTAGCTTTTTTAAATAAGTCGAACCTGTTATTTTTATTATTATTTTTTAATCAAATAATTATTCATTAATACTCATTACCTAAGAATATCAGTTACGAGGTTTCGTTGTTCCATTTTTGTATTTGCTTTATTATTCTTCAAACTAATTTAAAATTACTTATTATATCATTTATTTTTATTTACATTTACATTTCATTGTTGTGGTTGTTTGTTTAACGTCCATTTATGCTACTAAGGCTAATCGGACGATGCTATTGTGGGAGACCTAAATTTTGCCTATAATTAGGATAGGGATCTTTAACGAGTACATGTCATCGCACAGGCTCGGGACCCCCCCATTTTACGTCCTATCCGAGGGACGGCATAGCCAAGGTTTTTTACTCCCTTTCAAAAATATTATGGCTACCATGTGACGCGAACCAGCGACCTTTAGTATTGTAGGTTGCCATGCTAACCAGTACACCATAGGTGACCCCATTTACATTTTATTTTTTTATTAACAAGATAATACAAATAAAAGTTTTTCAAGCATTTGCTAGTTATTATATTACATAAATATATTTACTTATGTAAATATTTAATAACATTTTTTATTGCTTGGTTTCAGGTAAGGTCTTACCGGACTTTTTTGGAGTTTGATGATCAATTCAGGTAATGAAAGTTATGTATAAGTTTATTCGACGTGACAAACTACCGACAATGGGTTAAAACTTATTTAAATACGTGGTTTCTATATTTTATTCAATTAACATTCATTACAACATTATTAACAAACTATAAGCATGCATTGGCATGGTTACCACGTGGCTTCTATAAGTAAAATATTTATAGAACCACATGGCTTCTATAAGATAAAATCGTTTGAAGTATTATTAGTAATATATTAAAGATCATCGTTATTCATCGACAATTATCTTCATAGTTCTGTACTGGTTGTAATCATTAAATGAATAAATTAATTTGACTTACAATTAGCTTATCTGAAGCAAAAAATATTTGTATTGGTTCAATTCTATCAAATTAAAATAGTTATTTTCACCACTAGTACCAAAAGTGGTAGTTTTGGCGAGTTTAACTCGTAGCGTAGCCGAGCGCGGAAATTAGACCAAGGACCGAAAACACCCTTTTGGTACGTATTATGAACAATACTTTTTTTTTTTTTTTTTTTTTTTTTTTTTTTTTTTTTTTCTGTTATCTTCGCCTCTACCCTGTAGGGTCATTGGCGGTATGTTCACTCATATTTTGTTGTAATACGTGATTTCTTTTAAGTATTTTAACAAAGTTTCAATATTTTCCTTGTCGTCCTTTAACAATTCGTTTAGTGTTTTTCCTATATTTAGTTTTTCCGAACATGTTTGCATTTTGCACAGTTTATTAGAAGGTGTTTCACCGTTTGGGGCACGTTATCACATTCCTGGAATGTGGGTGCTTCAAGTCCTTGGAGAAGATATTCGTGCGTGAATTGGCAATGCCCAATCCTGACTCGACATATTATGACTTCTTCCCTTCTTGAGATTCTCGTGCTTGTGGCCCACTTTTTGCAATCTACTTTAACTTCCGATAGTTTGGACTGTTCGTTCCTTCACCTTAACTCCCAAATTTTGCTTTGGTTTTTCTTCAATTGGTGTAGCCAATCCTCTTTTGTGACTTCTTTTAATGTTATAACATTCTCTGATTCTCCCAGTCTAGCTATATTTGCTGCTTGATCGGCTGCCTCATTCCCCTTTATTCCTCTGTGGGATGGCACCCAAATGAAAATAACTTTTTTTGCCATCGACTCCAGTTCCCACCATATGTTTATTATTTCTCGTATAAGAGAATTACAGGGGTTCTGATTGCCGATCGCCTCTAAGACGCTTAGGGAGTCCGTAATGATAGCTGATCTGTTTATTCCTGATTCTACAATCCAATTCAGGGCTTTCATAATTGCTGTAGCCTCTCCGGTGAAGATAGAGCGTGCCCCTGGTAGGTTATACAAGAATCGTTTTTGGGGAGTTTAAACTGCGCAGCCTACACTGTTTTCTAATTTGGAGGCGTCAGTGTATACAACTTTAAATTCACTGTATTTCTCTAGGAGCTGGAGAAATGACTTTTGGATAATTATAGGGCATTCCTTTGAGCATTTTTTCATTGATTTATCAATAATTGGTGTCTTTTTTTCCCACCCTGGTATTTTTAAATTTGGTATTGGTCTAATGTTCAGATCTACGTTTGCGTTTTTCATAAAGTTGTTAATCATTTCTTTGAAATTGTTGCCTCTAATATTTCTAAGTCGTAGCGTTTCTGATTCTTCGTCAAATAGGATCCGATTTAAGGGGTGTTGGGGATTCGTTTTCAATTTTGAGATATACTTCAATGAAAGATATTCTCTTCGCATGTATTGGGATGGTTCTCCTGACTCAGCATATAAACTTTCAGCTGGTGAGGTTCGGTAAGCTCCTATACATATTCTTAGAGCTGAATTGTGTATGGAATTCAACATCATCAATGCTGTTTTTTTCGCAGTACCATATATCGGAACACCATACTCAATTTTGCTTCTTATGATGCTGTTGTATAGCTTTAGTAGAGTACTTCTGTCTGCACCCCATTTTGAGTGTGAGATACATTTTAGGATTCCTATTCTTTTTATGTACTCTTCTTTCACGTATTTTATATGTTGAATCCAAGAAAGTCTTTTATCTAGTACCATACCCAGGTAAAGATATTTTTCGACGTACTCGATATTTGATACTTCTAACATGATATGGGGGTTATGTTGGCAGGTCTTTTTTCGGCAAAAATGCATGCATTTTGTTTTGGATGTTGAAAGTTTGAATCCGGCTTCGTTCACCCAATTTGCTACTTTATTAATCGCGTCTTGTAGTTTCCATTGCACGAATGCTAGGGACTTACTTCGACATAATATGACAATGTCATCAGCGAAAAGGAAGCATTTAACAGGGTTCTTGACATTTGTCATGATTCCATTGATTGCTATAAGGAATAAGGTCGCACTGAGGGATGATCCCTGAGGGGTACCATTTTTTATGACGAAATCTGGAGACAATGCACCTGCTACTCGTACACAAAATTTCCTTTCAGTTAGAAATTTTTTTAAATATACCCACATGTTACCTTTTATACCCAATTCCTCTAGAATTCTTAAAACGCGCTCTGTTGCCATTCTGTCGTAAGCCTTTTCCAAGTCTAAAAACACTGCGATTAAGTGCTCTTTGTTTGAAAAGGCCTCTTCCACTTCCAAGTTTAATGATAATAAAGGGTCAGTTGTTGAGCGTAGGGATCTGAAGCCGAACTGATGGGGGGATAGGGCATGTTTCCTTTCTACAGCATCGATAAGTCTCGTGTTTATCATCCTTTCTAACGTCTTGGAAACGCACGAGAGCAATGAAATGGGTCTGTAATCTTTCGGAAGTGCGCCATTTTCTTTTTTTGGTATGGGTATTATGACTGATTGCTTCCAGATGGATGGAAACTCCCCACTCTTCCAAATTTCATTATATATTTGCAATAGGCATTTCTTTCCTGCTTCTGGCAGTTTTTTGAGGAATTCTCCTGTAATGCCGTCTATGCCAGGTGCCGATCTTTATACTTTTATATTTCATTAATAACTTACAAATACAAAATAAGAAATTAAATTGACACCTTTTTTTTACTTTCACTTACCTATATATGAAATATATAGTAAGTGGAAGTATTGCGATCGTGAAAAAATTCTACTTCCGGTTTTCAACGGAAATACACGTTTTGGGGTCCCCTGAGTCGAAATGACCAAGTCCCGCGAAATGGTCTGTGTGTGTGTTTGTGTGTGTGTGTGTGTGTGTGTGTGTGTGTGAACACACTAGCTCAAAAACTATAAACCGTGCGATCCTGAAATTGTGTATTTAGTGTAGGTATATGCCCGCGATGTGACAGCATAAATTTCATCAAAATTACTTAAAGGGAGGGGGTACTTTACTTAATAACTTTTTAGGTTTTTTTCGATTTTCTCAAAAACGGCTCTAACGATTTTGATTAAACTGAGTATTTCATCTATTTATATGCCCGAGATACGACTGTAAAAATTTCATCAAAATTGATTAACCGGAGGGGGGACTTTACTTAATAAAATTTGTAACATTTTCACGTGTTTTTTTTATTTACTCTAAATCGGCTTTAACGATTTTGATCAAACTGGGTATTTGATGTATTTATATGCCCGAGATATGTCTGTAAAAATTTCATCAAAATTGATCAACCGCAGGGGGCACTTTACTTAATAAATTTTGTATCATTTTTACGTGTTTTTTTTATTTACTCAAAAACGGCTTTCACCATTGTGCACAAACTGGGTATTTGATGTATGTATATGCCAAATATGTGATAGCCAACATTTCATCAAAATTTATCAACCGAAGGGGGGACTTTACTTAATAAATTTTGTATCATTTTCACGGGGTTTTTTATTTACTCAAAAACGGCTTTAACGATTAATAAAAATAAGATATGAATGTAGAAAAATGTGTGGCTTTGGGAAATGATATTTAACAAAACACGTCAATTTCTTATCTAAGTAAGTTGGTAAGTGAAAGTTGTGTGTTGCGCGCACGCACCAGATTTTTACTTTCACTTACCTATATATGAAATATATAGTAAGTGGAAGTATTGCGATCGTGAAAAATTTTGACTTCCGGTTTTCAACGGAAATACACGTTTTGGGGTCCCCTGAGTCGAAATGACCAAGTCCCGCGAAATGGTCTGTGTGTGTGTGTGTGTGTCTGTGTGTCTGTGTGTGTGTGTGTGTGTGTGTGAACAGACTAGCTCAAAAACTATAAACCGTGCGATCCTGAAATTGGGTATTTAGTGTAGGTATATGCCCGCGATGTGACAGCATAAATTTCATCAAAATTACTTAAAGGGAGGGGGTACTTTACTTAATAACTTTTTAGGTTTTTTTCGATTTTTTCAAAAACGGCTCTAACGATTTTGATTAAACTGAGTATTTGGTGTATTAATATGCCCGAGATATGACTGTATAAATTTCATCAAAATTGATTAACCGGAGGGGGGACTTTACTTAATAATTTTGTAATATTTTTACGTGTTTTTTTTTATTTACTCTAAATCGGCTTTAACGATTTTGATCAAACTGGGTATTTGATGTATTTATATGCCCGAGATATGACTGTTAAAATTTCATCAAAACTGATTAACCGGAGGGGGGACTTTACATAGTAAATTTTGTATCATTTTCACGTGTTTTTTTTATTTACTCAAAAACGGCTTTAACGATTTTGATCAAACTGGGTATTTGATGTATGTATATGCCAAATATGTGATAGCCAACATTTCATCAAAATTGATCAACCGGAAAGGGGACTTTACTTAATACATTTTGTATCATTTTCACGGGTTTTTTTATTTACTCAAAAAAGGCTTTAACGATTAACAAAAATAAGATATGAATGTAGAAAAATGTGTGACTTTGGGAAATGATATTTAGCAAAACACGTCAATTTCCAATCTAAGTAAGTTGGTAAGTGAAAGTTGTGTGTTGCGCGCACGCACCAGATTTTTTTAACATCTGTTTGTTTGTTTAATGTCTATTTTTATGCTACTAGGGCTAATCGGACGATTCTACAGTGGGAGTCCTAAATTTTGACTGTCCAGGTATTATTAGGATAGGGATCTTACGAGTACCTGACATCTTACAGGCTCAGGACCTTTTACGTCCTATCCGAGTGACGGCATAGCTAAGGATTTTTTACTTCCTTTACAAAATCTTAGGGCCACCACGTGACGCGAACCCGCGACCTTTAGTATTGTAGGTTTCCATGCTAACCACTACACCACAATTTCAACATCTGTTTATTAAACAATAATAGAAGAAAAGTACTTATATATTTACATTAACATTATAGTGCAATTCTGATTATTCATTATGTTAAAACCTTTGTTTGGCATTGCCTTTTGGAATACCGATAACTTTTGTTTATAGGAATTATTAATATAGTATAGCTAGTATACAGTATAGGATTATTAGCAGTATAGCTACAAGTAACCTCCTTGAAGCACATGTTTATTAATATATATTAGTAGCAGGTAAGGTTAGCGCAACAAAAAGATAAGGCCTAGGCCCGAAATGTACTACTTTATGGACTCAAACCGAGTATTTATAAAACACGTGTTTTTGATGCAGTATGATGAAAAGCGATTATCACGGTATTTAAGTTTTAATATTAATAAACTGATACAAACACATAAACTTGTATCACTCTTTATATCTTCTCTTATTTTACAAGGGGACCTTGTTGGGATTAGGACGGTGGAGTGTTTAGAAGTTTCGCCGAAAAGGTGCGAGGTTTGTGCTAGATTAACGGGGACAGGCGGGGCCATTGTCCAAACAAATATTAGTGTTGGTGAAGTTTGGGGTCTGTTTATGAGAGAAGTGGGTGTTAGCGCGCCTCTAGTCCCGCTAAGTAGAATAATAGCTCTCCCATGTTTTTGAAGCACCCTCCTCGCTTCAATTCTCCTGCCTACTGACATTTAGGGTAATATTCAAAATACTGAAATGTATTCTATTTACATTCTTAAATAAGGTATGATCAACGGTTGGCATTATACCAGCTGGTAACCAGCGCAATCAGAACAATCTGCGCAATCAATTTTTTATCTTTTACCTCTCCCAAGGTAAAAGATAAAAAGTTAGAAACTTCACTATTAATCGTAAATTAAGGTTGTGCAATGTAATTACCAAACCCATTCTGATGTACACTTATAAGACCTGGAAAGTAGCCAGGCTCTTTAGAAATAATGGTTAATTAGAGAGAAAAGTTAAGTACGGACGATAAACATGGTGATATGAATTTAGGTTATAAATAGGAAAATAACTAACAATGCATTGAAAACTGAAACTGGTTGGTCTGTATCTTATGACATAGTGGCAAAGAAGTCAAGATGGGCGGGACATGTTAGCTAAGAGCTCTCCACCAGAGAGCCTTTGAACGAAATGAATGGCACGAATGACCTTGGTAGGCCAAAAAGAGTAATTTCCATGTTCCCTGATTCAACATCAGCTACGCACTCCCCGGATTCATCGGACGGGTCAGAGAAGTCTGGTCCCTCTGTCGCAAACGCGAGAAAGTGTCTTAATCACCAGTATGTGAGCTGAAGAAATCATGATGTTTACCTTAAGAGTGTAAATTATTACTTACAAATTACGAACATTGGCTGGCATATGAAATAGTATATTTTATTTATGACTGAATAATGATTCGAACACAACTGAACTTTTCTAGATCAAAACAAAAATGTGTTTTTGCAAACTTCAAATACCATATATCAAAAATATAAAACAAATCGATCAACCGATCGATAACATCGCAAAGATTGTAGGGAAGATTGCAGAATATATTTTCCTCGACTCGCTGAAAATCTTTTACCACGTTATGACGGGTTGTTAGTAATGATTACCAAGCTTTTAATGCCATGTTTACTAATTTACTTAAATTAGTATTTAGTGGCTATTGTGTAAAAGACAGTCACTATGACGCCTGCTTAGTCTAAAAAATTGGCCTTAAAAAAAAAAAAAAATAGTTTATGCATGACTACAATGAATTATATTTATATATACGATTCAACGAATAGTCTAAAACAGTTAACCGCAAGTGATAATAAATGCCAACACAATTGGGTAGCGTTTCTTTTTCAAAAAAGTGTTAGACTCTCTACACTTTAGTAATTTATTCGTAGCTATTTAATTAAAAAAAGGCTGATCAATCAAGGGCTTTATCAAATACTTGTCACTCAAACTGGAAAAAGTAATTTTTTCCCGACGTGAAAAGCGGATATCTATTGAATAGAAAAAATTAGTGGAACTCCCCCTCTCTCTCTATTCCTACCCGCCTAGTCTAAATTCATTCTATCCCCTACATGTTATTCTTTTCTGCATTTCTCTTTCTCTCTCACTTTTTAATGACTGAATTAGAAATTTTCGTGTTTCCTCTTCTTTACATACTTTAGGTATTTCCATTTCCATTATTCATTAGCCGGATAAATTGGATTTGTTTGAGAAAAAAAGAGAAAGAAACAAAATTGAAGATGAAGTTATTTCTTTTCCTCATTTCGCTTTCTGAGATTAGATTCACCTCATTTCATCGGGACTCTTAGCCATTCAGATTTACTCGTCTTCCGGAATTCTCATTCAATTTCTTGTTGCTCGTGGAATATTTTAAAAATTGCCTGAGGATTCGGATTTTACTCCGGTCGTTATTTAAACGATGTGATTTTTCTCTTTTTTTTTTAGTGTACTTTTGGACAACTATTAGCCAAGAGTTACCATAGCATTGGCTATAAAAACCTAGACTAAAATTTGATTCCCTCATATGCTTGACCAATTAATTAAACTTGGTAAAAGAACGATCAGGCTTGCTCAAACGTTGATGTACCAAAATGAGGCTGAACTCAATTGCTTAATTTCGTCTGGTCATCAACATGCGATTATTTGTCGACTCTTTCGTGCTTTTAAGGCTTAACAGGTTGTTATGGGGCAAGGCGCATTCCAAAGCTCGGTCTCAATATATCATCTAACAAAACTAATAAATAATACAAAACTAATAAAAACCTGCAGCTGGAGTACTCGTGCCACCTAACGGGGCTCCTTTAACTCCATAGGAAATTTTAGTGTGCTTGCAACTTAAAATTTTGCATTTAGTAATTATGAAAAACAGTTTTTAATTAAATAAAAAACATAATGGTTATGTATATATAAAATACGAATGTATTACATTCATCTAAGTTAAATTTCACTGGAGAGAAAGGTATACGTTGTACAGGAATACCAACAAAACCAGTTTGAATAACCAAAATTATGCCACACTAATAAATACTTCCCCGTACACTCATTTATTCATCGGATTATAGCTTTGCTCTCTGATATTATTCCAACCATTCGGTTTACGTAAAGTATTATTTATTTTTAAAATCGTTATCATACTAAGTTAAGGAAACGAGGAATGGTATATAGAACAGTGTATAAGAAGCTCAAAATATATGCTCTCTCCAAAAGATGAAAGTACCCAGCAAAATCTCTTGAAATGATGAGTCTACCTATGAGTCTAAAATGATACTACGAGTTCTTGCATACGTTTGTGAGACCAAACGTTTAAGTATGCACTCTAAGACTTTAAATGACCTAGGAAAAAATATTGAAAGATTCGAAATAAAAGATAAACGGGGTGATTAATAAGCTAGAAGCAATCCAAGTGGAATCCTTCAAAATATAATGAATACCTCGACAGTAGGCAAGAGATGATGTCGTAGGCCAAAACGTAGATGGATAGATAAAGTCATCAAAGATGATGTATATCTGCGTGCAGCATACTGTTACGTGTAAAAAGAGAAGGCTGGTTGAGATCTAAAGGTCTGTAAAGTCCACGCGGTAAAACAAAATGAATATTTTTCATTCTAGGTCTTCATAGAATCGTTACTCTTTAACAAAATAATCATTCGTGGGGTACAATTGTTGAAAAAATATTTTCTTACAAAGTAGTGAACCCAAGATTACTACTTATATGGCGATATGGATATGGCGTCTTAACTTTAAAAATCAATCCATAGTTGCTTCCTTTCCTCTCTCCATTATATGTTGGTCGTATGATTAGTTTTCAATTTTAAATAATAATTCTTGAAATAGGAAAAATAATGACATACAAATATATAGCTACCCACTTGGTAACATTTTCCATTAATAAAATATTTAATGCGAAATGTTCTCAATCTATACTAATCCGACAATGTAACAAGAGGTCAGTAACAATAGCTTTGTCCCTGGCGGCCTCTTAAGGCCATTGTATTAATCCGCTGTGCAAGCTAAGTAATTGCACTGTCAGAATAGTCCGAGTGCAACCGCATTGATATTATCGATTACTGCAACTCAATAGATCACCTTGCCTAATGGTTAAAAAGGTTTTGTTTTTTTTCTAAAAATTAAAAATCAACTCTACCATTATTGAGCAAAGATTGTGAATAGATTTATAGGTTCACTCTTTTTGTAACGTGGTAATCAGAATATAATTAAATGCAACAAAATTTATTTATTTTTGCATTCACTTACCTTTATATGAAATATATAGTAAGGGAAAGTATTGCGATCGTAAAAAAATTCGACTTCCGGTTTTCAACGGAAATTCTGGGGTACCCTGAGTCCAAATAAAAGTCCCGCGAAATGGTCTGTGGGTGTGTGTACAGACTAGCTCAAAAACTAAAAACAGTGCGAACCTGAAATTGGGTATTTAGTGTATGTAGGTATATGCCCAAAATGTAACAGAAAAAATTTCATCAAAATTGGTCATACAAAGGGGGTACTTTATTTGTGGAATTTTGTCTATTTTATACGTTTTTTTGGATTTTCTCAAGAACGGCTCTAACGATGTTTATTAAACTCGGTATTTGATGTATGTAAATGCCCGCTTGATGTGTGAAAGTCGAAATTTCATCAAAATCGATCCATTGGAAGGGGCACTTTACTTAATAAATTTTGTTACATTTTCACATGTTTTTTTAATTTACTCAAAAACGGCTTTAACGATTTTGATCA
The DNA here is from genome assembly GCA_911387785.2 of Aelia acuminata. Lineage (NCBI taxonomy): Eukaryota > Metazoa > Arthropoda > Insecta > Hemiptera > Pentatomidae > Aelia > Aelia acuminata. The sequence continues at coordinate 147,797,076 of OU426979.1, read as the reverse complement.
AACTGCGTATTCGATGTATGTATATGCCAAAGACGTGGCAGCCAAACTTTCATCTAAATTATTCAAATGGAAAGGGCACTTTATTTCATAACTTTTTTTCAATCTTTACCTTTTTTTCGATTATTTCAAAAACGGCTTTAATGATTTTGATCAAATTCGTCATTTTTTATTAAAATCGAGCTTTCTTTAATATCAGGTAATCTTTAGCAAAATTAAAATGTTCTGAGGGGGGTTAAATGGGGAAGGGGCCTTTTTTGGTTTCTTATGGTTTATAAAGTACCTTCGTATTTGTTTGTATGGAGAAAAAACCTGTTCCCCGTTATGCCTAAATATTTGTATTGTCTAAATACGAAGTATGAAAAAAACGAATAAACTTATACCTCAACTCATTTAACACGTTGATCCCACGCATGGGCAGTACGCCTTTAATGACAGAAGATTGTATAAAATTGAAGACGTTATGTTCATTTAATGGAAATTATGTATGTGGAAGTATATGTTTGTGACTACGATGTTCGACACTACGCAGGCCTCAAACCTTCCAGGCTGTTCTTCTTAGGACTAAATATGAGTAGCGATGGACTGGAGAGTTGGTTTTTGTTCTGAAGCTCAAGTCAAGTGGTTATTTATTTGTTAAAAAGTGATAATTGTCCAAACCTGTTTAATGACTTATGTTTTCATTATTTGTGTATTATAAATTAGGGTCTTTTCTACTTTACTCCCCCTATGATTACTTTCTATATCTGTTACTTTTTAATTAACCTTACATAAACAAACACATGTATATTTAAATTATTTTATAAATACATAACCAAATACAAATTGTAAAAACTTGTCAAATGAATAAAATAGTATAAAATTGATTAATATTTTTTAACAAAATCTTGAATAGATCCTCTCCTTCATGTCTTCTTCACCCTACAAATTCACATAACTAAGAAACGAATAAACTCCCACGAGTTCCACATTCTCTCTTGTTTCTTCTTTTGCCAGCAGCCCATAATGATTCGACAGTTTGAGTATGGGCTCCTGTCAGTGGGTCTACAAAATTTTTAGAATGATTTATTGTGTAATGCGTAATATTCATGCCTGGAATTCCGGATATTTTGTCATAAGATGTTCATAAATCTGACATAATTGTCGTGGTTGTTCTGACACTTCCTAGTTGTATGTATCCTTCTTCCTGGAACATTTGCAATGCTTTCTTATCATCATTTCCGAGGTATGAATGCAATTCAAATCTGTTCATTATTAACATTTAAACAATAAATGAGAAATATATGCACTTAACCTTTTAACTTTTTTACAATGAATTCATATTTATTGACCATGCGTTATAATTTGAAAGAAACCTCCAAGGTAACTGTTGCATATAAGTAATCATAGGGGGAGTAAAGTAGAAAAAACCCATAAATTATTATTTTCAATTCATAAAAATTGTTTAACCCACATAAGTGTTACTCGTTGTGAATCTTGTTTTCATTGTAAATAATCAGGTTTTCGATTTCCATTATTGTTTCTTTAATATTAAACACAATTATAACTTAAAGAATATTCAATTCTTCTCGAACATCTTTAGCCATCTGCTTACTGTCGATCCCGACCTGAAACCTCATTGGGCTGTTGAAAAATGTTTGGACTACAATTTCGACTTTCACAAAAATATAAAATTTCTATCCTAAAATGGGCCATGGGTAGAAACTAATTAAGTAATAAGATAGGGCGAGGTCTAAACAATATGGTAGGTGAGGCAGGAGTTCAATTCAATGAAATTCTTAAAACTTTTCATTGGTTCGACAAGTGAGTAGACGAGGATTGTCTTTTTTGAATAGGACTCGTTATCGGTCAATCAAATCCGATTAACGCTTTGACTACTTAGCGTACTTCGCGAATCAATGTTCTACCATGCGGGAAAATGCGCGAATACAGGAATTATAACGGAATTTTCATCGGTGGGAAGTAATCGGGAATAATTCTTTTTCAACCGAAAAAGCGGGAATTTCATACAGCCATTTCCTTAACATACATTCAAATTAAATGAATAGGCGGGCTTGCAGGAGATCCACAGTGGCCTTAGGATTTTTCATAGGAAGTAAAAATGCCGTCCCTCGGATAGGACGTAAAACGTAGGTCCCGAGTCTGTACGATTTCATTTATGTACTCTTTAAAGATTCCTTTCCTAATTATACCCGGGTAAGCATAATTTAGGACTCCCACCGTAGCATAGACCACTTAGCCTTGGTGGCATACAGTGACGTTAATTACACTAACAAATTAATAGGAATTACTACCGGGTAACGATCCCGTTTGGTATTCTTTTTTGAGGATTGGAATACGAAGTACGACTTCAACACTTACCTTTCAATTGGAATAGGTATCGATAGCCAAAACATCGATGTATACACCTGAAGAAGAATAGTTGATGTTCTGAAACATTTGAATACATTGAAATAAGGTGGTTTTTTTTTTCGAATAGAATAAAAAAATAATGGAAATCGAAAGAAATAATAAAAAAATACGATCAAGAAATAAGGGATGGAATCTGAACAAAATGTAGGTATTATTATTTTGTTACAAAAATGCCATTTTAATGCAGAATTTCACCTTTTACCCCTTCCTAAACATTTTTTTTTCCCAATGAATTTTTCAATTTTATTCTCTGGCATTAATTTTAAATATCAAATATCGAAATGAATGAAACAGCGATTTATTTGGACGGCCTGGATAATATTCTCTAAGTCAAGTATGTACTTATAACAAAACTGGATCCCCGGCTTTATCCATCAAATTAATACCCTTATTACGAGTTCGGATAATTCCGAAAATGGCCATGAAGAGCCTGAACCCCTAAATCTGTATGTGATTTTTTTTTAATCCGGGCTTTAATAATAACGTACGAATAAATACGAGGGTACTTAAATTGTAGACACTCTATCTCTATTTCGTTACTAATCATTATATTGATTCATAATTAAACCCTTTTTTTTATGGAATGTGGGGGCATATGCACGGATTATTGCGGATTTTCAGAAGCCAATACTGCTAGACACCCTGTTAAAGTAGTTTGAAAATTTGTTCGTTTCGAATAACTCTTTCGAAATTAAAAATAAACAATATAACAATAATAATATATGGATTATTTTGCTGCCCCTGTTAGAAGGGTTACGAGTACCATATAAGGGTTTCTCTATTTCATGGTAGGACGCAATATTTTTAAAAATTAAATTATCAGGTAAAACCTCATGTCAGAATGATTTTTCAATCCATTATTACTAGTTTTTAGTCTCCTAATAATACAGATCAGTGTGCAAAAATCGATGTGAAATAAATTCCTTGGAGAGATTGTTACGTGTATAGTAAATTATCATAATTTCAGAAATATATTTTAAAAATTATTAATCCTATCAGGCAAAATATGCATAATGTTTAATCATTTCTGTATGGAATGAAACCATTCCCATGACGATGCAGTCAATAATTTATAAGTTTCCACTGATCACAGGTGGAAAATTACATTTTTCAGGTATAAAGTTTTGTAAATATTCATTGGGCAAACTATCGTTTCACATAGATTATTTTGTCTACATTCGTATTTATCAACTCATGTATAAATAAATACGCACAAAGTATATATATATATATATATATATATATATATATATATATATATATATATATATATATATATATATTTCAAGATATTTTACAAATACGCACACTTGAATCACAATATTTGTTTTGCTATTACTTTCACTTACCTATATATGAAATATATAGTAAGTGGAAGTATTGCGATCGTGAAAAATTTCGACTTCCGGTTTTCAACGGAAATACACGTTTTGGGGTCCCCTGAGTCGAAATGACCAAGTCCCGCGAAATGGTCTGTGTGTGTATGTGTGTGTGTATGTGAACAGACTAGCTCAAAAACTATAAACCGTGCGATCCTGAAATTGGGTATTTAGTGTAGGTATAAGCCCGCGATGTGACAGCATAAATTTCATCAAAATTACTTAAAGGGAGGGGGTACTTTACTTAATAACTTTTTAGGTTTTTTTCGATTTTCTCAAAAACGGCTCTAACGATTTTGACTAAACTGAGTATTTCATCTATTTATATGCCCGAAATATGACTGTAAAAATTTCATCAAAATTGATTAACCGGAGGGGGGACTTTACTTAATAAATTTTGTAACATTTTCACGTGTTTTTTTTTATTTACTCAAAAACGGCTCTAACGATTTTGATTAAACTTAGTATTTGATGTATTTATATGCCCGAGATATGTCTGTAAAAATTTCATCAAAATTGATCAACCGCAGGGGGCACTTTACTTAATAAATTTTGTATCATTTTCACGGGGTTTTTTATTTACTCAAAAACGGCTTTAACGATTAATAAAAATAAGATATGAATGTAGAAAAATGTGTGACTTTTGGAAATGATATTTAACAAAACACTGGGCCGGAGATAGCCGAGCGTGTTGGAGCGCGGCCCGCTTTAACACGCTCGAGCCGAACGGTGGCGGTTCGAATCCGCCCTGGGATGGTTGACTTTTATTTCGTGGAGGCCCCACGGAATAAAATCTCGACCTACCCACCATGGTTAGGATAGGTTGGTTACACCTGTAGAGTAACCCCCCGTATGCCACACATGGCCAGGATGGGGTACCGAATAAAAAAAAAAAATAAATAAAAAAAATTTAACAAAACACGTCAATTTCTTATCTAAGTAAGTTGGTAAGTGAAAGTTGTGTGTTGCGCGCACGCACCAGATTTTTTTTTAACTAGTTTTGTGATTATTTTATTAAATGATGCACAGTTTTAGTTGCTGAGTTTCTAAAATATATTTACATACAAACTTGAATTGACATATTTGAATCGTATTTAACATGAACATTTGATCTCGATTAAAATCTTTATGTACTTAAAAGGTAACAGTTTCCCTAGCTGCATTATTATTAAGTCTAAACGTTTGATTTTTCTGCTCTTATGCGTAAAAACTTTCAAAATATTAACTGCAACATACTGGAAACGGTCTCAATATATTACTTGAATTTAAACTTTTCATGACGATGCATCACTGACGATATTCACATCGCCCTTTCACGCAATATCCTAAAAGTGTGGTTGCCCCCTTTGTCGAAAGTTCCATGAAAGTAATTTTTTTTTAATATATAGCGTCGATTTTGGTTTGTTATCGCTGATTTTGGATAGATAGAGAAGGCTGGTTTGCTTAGGTGCACAAAGCTTTGCAAAGTTTATGAGGACAGCGGAAAAAATAAAATAATGATTTTAAGAAATATACATTAGTATGATTTTTGTATTTTTTTTTTGTTTTTTTTTGTCTTTTTGAAAGGATTTTGTATTTATACAACCAACTAAAAACCAACCTTATGTATTTTGTTTTTTCGGATTCGTAAGGAACTAAATCACCTCTATTGCCTTGTAAAATTACTTGTTTATTTTGTTTACAATTTAGTAATACTTACTATTCGCCATTTGTGTTTTATCATTACTTCATTATAAATTTATTTGGTATCATTTATTTAGTATTCATTACTCTTTACATATTATTTTTTACGATAACAATATTGGCCGTAAATATCCTTTAAATAAAAAATATAGCCAAAAAAAAAAACTAGACCGCAAAGCTACAAAGGGCTATGAAGGAATAAAGAAACCCAGAATGAGAATGTAGCGCTTATCAGCGTGGCATAAATTGCGGGCAGCTATCCCTTCTCTCTTCCTCTTTCTCGTTTAAAATAATCAACAAAGGCCCCGCTTTAATTAAAACTTTCAACCGCAACTATTCAACAAAGGCGTTGTAACGTTTTGAAGCCGTTGTTGTATTGTTGATTGGCTCCTAATAACTGGCAACTACCTCCGAGGTTGCCTACCTCAATTCTTCTCATTCCCTTATCTTCTGTTTCTTTTAGGCCTGCTTTGAATGAAAATATCAACAATGTCCTCAAGAGCTTTTGTTCCAGAAATGGCATGGAGATTTCGATCTCTGTTATTATCGTCGCACCGCGTTTCATTATTCCTTAGTATGATTCTTAATTAACTTTATATCTGATTGCGAAATCAAATCCTGAATTTCTAATGTATTCTAATCATAAAGCGAAATTTTGATGATATCTATAACTCATTATTTGATTCTGTACGATTCCCATGAAAAATCAAATTCGTTATTTTTTAGTATTATTTGCCAATTCAACGTAAAAATATTTAACATTTTACTCCCATTTAACACTGACTATCTGAGGTGGGCACGTTTTACCACATATTCATATGCATATGATGGTTGCTCCTTAAAATAAAAAATAACGTAAGTGCGTAATACAACAAAATTGTAACGTAAAAAAAAAAACAAAAAAAAACTTATGGTTTAGAATAGTTTTAGTCCTTTTGTTTGAAAGACCTAACAGTCAGAACAAACTGTTATAGTACATGTTTATTACTAGGATGTTCGAGTACCATCTACGCCGGACCAGAAGGCTGGTCTTCTTACGGCTAAATATAAGGAGCAATGGACTGGAGAGTTACTCTCGTTCTGAAGCTCAAGTTATATGGTTATTTCTGTGTTACAAAGTGATAATTTTTGTAAGCTTATTAAATATTTGTGTTCTCATAATTTGTTTGGCATTGAAAATTGTTTTCTTTTTCTTTGAATAAAAATTCTTTAACCCATTTAAGTGTTACAAAAATTTAATTTTATTGGAAATCTGAACAGTTTAATAAAAAAAGTTTAGTACACGCCATCCAACTTTGGGTAACATCCCTATTTTTTTTCCTATTTTGGAGAATAATAGCTCTATTAATAATTCAGGTATAGTATCAAAAATCCGTTTCAATTCTTATTCAAAGTTATTAATGGGATTAACCTTATTATTTAATTGATATTTTATTTGAAACTCTGTTTTTTAGAATAATGTTGCGAACTGTCACAGTAGAGGAAAATTCTGGCTAATCACATTTTTTTTTTTTAAATTACATGTACAGCGTTGGCCAAAAGTATTAGGCACCTACATATTTTCTTAAAAAATGTAAAGAGGGAAAAAATAACATCTACTATCATAACATAATTTATTCAAAGATAAAACAAAGTCAATTTAATATTTGGTCATCAAGCCATTGACTTTTATTACCTCACTTTTCCTTTTTGGCATAGAATTCACAAGTTTTGAACAAACGTCTTTGTCTAATTTTTCCCACTCTCATTGTAAATACAAAAATAAGTTGTCTTTTTTTGTAGGGCTACGTTTAACAACTTCATTTTTAATTATGCACCCCAACTAAATTTTTAATTCAGACCGTATGATCTCACATGGAATCCTCACACAAGACTGAAAAGACAAGAAACCGCCCGCAGATTCCGACTACTCCAACATTTACTAGTCAAACGCTCTAAACTTCCAATTCACTACAAAAGATTAATCTACATGACAATAATAAGACCTATCTGGACTTACGGAGTCGAACTTTGGGGTTCTACCAAACCATCGAATTCTTCTCGCATCCAATCCCTACAATCTAAAATCCTTCGGAAAATCTAGAATGCTCCTTATTTCGTCCCAAATAAAATAATCCATGAAGACCTTAATGTTCCCTATGTAACCGATCTGGCCCGATCCCGATACCAAACCTTCCATAGTAAACTCCCTTCACATCCTAACCCTCTTGTCTCCAACCTTGCTTCCTCCTCTATCCCAGATAATCCTCCGAGGCGTCTGAAAAGAAGATGGCCTAGAGATCTTCTAAACTAAACAATATTTGAGTGCTACCGCTGGGTAGTTTCTCCACGCACCTTTCCATGCCAATTATGTACTTATATCAAATTTACTTATTGTATTGTTATAATACAGTTGTAAATTTCAATAAATAAATTATATAGACCGTATGAGCTCAATGGGATTGAGGTTAGGGACTGAAGAGGCCAGTCAAGCCCCTTAATGTTGTTTTGTTTTCGAACCATTCTCTACTTTTGCGTGAAACGTGGCATGGAGCATTGGCTTGTTGAAAAACCATGTTTATTCTGTCATCTGGTATAAATATTTTTACAAACGAAGGCTTCAAAATTTCATTAAACATGGAAAAATAGGTATCGCTATTCATTCTTCCTTCACATAAAAACATTCCTCCAATACCTGATGCCCCAAATCATTACATTTCCTCCACCGTTTTTCACAGTAGGGACAACACAATCTGGATGATAGCGTTCGCCTTCCCTTCTTCGTACGAAAACTGCACCAGGAGTTCCAAAAGTCTTTACAAAATTCGATAAATTTATGTATTTTTAAAAATAACTATATTCGTATTTCCTACATTTATTTTAGGAAAGTTTGACAATTTTTAATTTCAATTAACAAACATTTATTTACCTGAAAGCTGCTTTCATCGGACCAAACCAAAAGTGGTTTCATTGGACCAGCCTTGAGCAGTCCAATTTTTTTGTGAAAATTTGTCCAGGTAAGCCTCTTCTTGCGATTGGCTTCTCTAAGCCAGGGTTTCTTTATAGCCTAACAGCCTTTCAGACCATTCTCTCCCAGTCTTCTTCTTGCTGTCCGAGCAAAAATGTGTTAAGAACACAAGGTTTTCATCTCTTCAGCAAGCTGTTTCAATGTTTTCTTGCGATTCTGAAGAATTGTTCTCGCCAAAAACTTATCCTCACGCGTTCCTGTTATTTTATTTCTTACTATTTTAGGAAGAGAGGAAAATTTGTTATGCGTCCGATGTCGAAGAAGAGTTTTCGAACACTACAACGAGAGCACTTCATAGTTTTTGCTATCTCGGTTTGGCTATACCCATCCGACGAAATAAAAACAGTTTTTGCCAGTTCAATCTCACTTAGTTCTTTTATTTTGAGCATTTTTAATCAAAAACAAAAAGAAAATTTGGCCAAGGCTATGTATATCTCAAACTATTCTCCGAAGTACAGTTTTATCAGGAGGACCGGTTTAGCCTACGTACCTACGTACCTGTTTAGCCTAATACATTTTAATAAAACAGTTACTTTTGTCATGTACAGGCGAAAAAATAACGGAAGAACATAAAATTGATATTGGTTCAATTAGTTTCCAAGCTGTACAATCCTGAATTTTTTTCAAAATCTAATGGCAGTGGATGATGATACACGTCAGATGTAATCACGACATGGTATGCAATGATGAACAGGGAATAAATCTGTAAATATTTAAATTATTAATTCTGAATACGTGAATTTCGCTTCTACCTACAAAATAAAAAAAAACTATCTTTTGAAGCTAAAATTACAGATAGGGCTAAATTGGTCAAGATAAAGATGCCTGCATCTATGAATACATAAATTTGAATAGAGGACGTTTTGCGCGGAAATGTTTGTTATTTGAGATATTGGATATTTGATCAAACACAATTAGGAAATTGGTGTTCGAAAAATCGAGAGATATTATTTATTAAATATTTTATTCTTGACGAATGCGATGACTCTTCAGTGCACTTCTTACGCGCAACGGTACAAAATTTAAAATACTACTAGGATACTATGAGCTTGTTTTCATTAAATATGGTCTTACTTTGTTCAAGCGTGCTCAGATGGTGAGGTGTTCTATAAAATTAACCACTAATTCGTGGTGTGTAGTGTTCTTTAAAAAAAGAAGGAAATAAGATATCAACATAAATATTTATATAAAAATTAGTCATTGACAGATAGAAGATTCGATATGGAATCTAACGTGTAAACTAACTGGATAGTGAAACCTTATCCGTTCTCACCTAAATCCTCTTCTTCTTTCCCTTCTTTTCCAGTATTTTCCCTTTTGTTATTTGAAAGTTGTCAGGGCGGGAAATTGGTCGCATGGACGTCCTGGGACTTATGTGTCTCGGAGCTGTTCGACAGCTCATGTAAGATATGTAACCCGTCGGTGGTGAAATATATTGCTCAAACCTCTATTAATTTTATTCCCTTCTTTCCCCCTTTTTCTCCTTTTATTCTCCCCTCGTTCCCCCTTCTATATTCTCGATATATTTCCCTTCCGGTAGAATATATTACATGATACGGTCCCTGTTGGCTATATAGATGACTAAGTGCTCGGCGATGGTAGGTCATTTCTTATTCATTTTGCTTTTATGTCACTTTTATTTCTCTCAATCATGTGTTTTTGTTTTTTTATTATTATACGAAAATGTTTTTTGTTTGTATTTTGAAATTAATGAAAACTCACAACACATTATAACATACAAACTTCTACGAGCCACGTTAATATAAATTTATATCGACTTTAACCAAATCCTCAGATATAAAAATCACGTGGACTAATGTTTGATATAAATATGACATAGAGTCGACATGAAAGTAGAGGTCCTTAACGAAGGGCTGTAAATACTATTCTCTCTTTTTTCCAAATCATAAAAACCATACATACACACTGACATTATCCAACAATTAATCACCGCAAATACAATGTATTTTTGCTTTCATAACACACAATACGGTCACTCAATAGGTTTTACGCCCCCAAATCCAAATAACTAACTAACAATACGGACACTGAAACAGTGTTATTAAAGACATGAAGAAGGTAGCGAAATAGAAGGTGGTCAAGAGCCATTGTTATCTGAAAGAGGTCATCCTCGCCATTTGTAATGGAGATGTAATAAATTCCATCAAGTAAATATAAGGGGGGAATAGAAATAGTAAATAGAAGGAACGTTCTAGGGTTTTATTTACAGAAATATTAACAAGATGATAAGAAACCAATATAATATTAACACACTCAGTGTGGCTGTCATTTTCGGATAATACCACCTTACTGCTGCATATTTTTGGTGCCTATTCTGGGGAATATTTAAAAATCTTACATAGTCGATTTGAGCACCAAATATACCGTTTTAAAGTTCAACGGCACAGTTCACAGCAGACAACTGTCGCTGAAGCGAAGTAAATAGTACATTCTCCACATGTGACTTTTCAAAAATGAAATAAAATTAAAAGGCAGAGCGTCGTTTTCAAAGGCATACCCTTAAGTGGGTAAGATTCTTCCAGAAGTCGCACCTGCACCTATTGTGAAGAGAAACCTATGGGAACTAATAAAGAACAAGAAATTTGTTTATTATTATTGTATTTCGCATCTACCCAAAAGGTTCCTTGGAATTTTGGTATTTAGAAGTATTTATGTTCTGTAGTAACATTCTATTTTTTTCAGGAATTCATGCAAAGCGGAAACTGTTTCTACATTTGCCTTAATGTTTCTGATAATCCTGTTTATTCCTTGATTTTTTGTATTGGGATCAGTCTGTTTGTGAGTTGCTCAGGGTATATGTTATGGCCTTGCTCCTCACTGTTAAGATTCCTCACTACTGTTAATTTCCAGCACATCTTTAAGAATAACTTGTATTTACAATTCTTCCTTGGATTTTAAATGGGCGATATAAACGAGATAGGTGTAAAATCTTTAGTTCTTGTTCTAATTCATTTTTTGAGAACTGGAATAGACTTTTTTGGGAACATGATATTAAACCCTCATGAATTGAATCATATTTTAAACTCATCTGAACCTATACACAATTACATGGCTTTAACCAACTCTTTGCAGTATGTTGTCGGCAAATAGTGTTGATTATATCGCAACAAACATATGTCTCTGGGCTTATATTAAACTCATCTGATCCTATACACAATTACATGGCTTTAAAAAACTTTTTGCAGTATGTAGTCGGCAAATAGTGTTGATTATATTGCAACAAACATAAGTCTCTGGGCAGGATTGTGATCTCGTTAGGGACATAACCCAGCTTCTCGTACTTTAGGTGAGCTGGAGATACAACAAAGCGATCGGTTAATACAATAATATCTATCAGATATGGCTGCAAGATCCTATAATGCATTAAGTAGCATATAAAAGTCAGTAGTTAGGTGTTTTTTGGCACCAGCTTTCATCAAGCCTAAAATGTCAGGCCGTTACATAAACTTACATTTGTCATACAGGTAAGTGATGTTAGAATAATTAAATAATAATAATTTAGTAGAAAAATTGTTATATAATCTTTATATCTCTTTGATATAATGAGGAAGTGTGTTGTTCGGTTTTATAGCGAAACCTGAACCGATTTATATCTCTTTCTTTTCTCCAAAATATTGTATTGGAATGGAATGATATTTTCAATCTTTTTTAGATGATCTTTCGATAAAATGCGTTCAACGGCTTGTAGTAGTCAAATATATATATTTGACGCCATCATTATACTATAACATAAACAAAGAAAAATAATCGGAAAAAATTGTTAACACGTTAAGGCACATACTTACCTTATATAATCTATGTGTAGGTCATTTTTCGCTTTTAAAATCACACGAGTGGGGAAGGGGCGTATAAGTCATAGGTTGATTTTAGTGCGTAATCTCAAAACAATTGCCTCGACAACTGGAAATTCCTGGAACGGCCGAAAAAGGTTGTTTTTTCGATTTTCTAAAAATTAAGTTGAATCATAATCTTTAAGAAATGTAGAACTAATGGTCAGTTTCTATGCTATAAGTTATAGCTATAATACATCACTCGACTGAAAATAGCAGTTTTTTTTTTTAGTTTTTTTTTGTTGCCTTTACGATAGTTGAAGGCAAAAATGAGTTGATAATATAGCTATTCAAAATTCAGCATAAGAAGGAGATAATTTCAAGGAATTCAAAGAGAAAGGGAATACAGTACGCTCTTAATGGAGTGCCCTCTTCCCCAAGTCGGATATTAACTGGCTCCCCAACTTCTTCATTAACCCCATGCCTCTACGATCAGCCTCTTCCTCAGACTCCCACTACCTGCTCTGCTTTCCTATCGTGAGGTTCAGTATTCGATGTACTGATAAGACTAGATAGTAATATAAGTAATGCATAAAACATGTTTAAGTTGACTAATTTAGGTGGAGCTAGGTCATATCATTACATATACAGAAATATCATGTCAAGATGTTTGTATGAGAAAAAAATCCGAAACTACACAACAGAGCTTGATAAAATTTGGTTTATTGTTTGTAGTTTTGTCAAACCTAAAAGAAAGCATAGTTTTTATTTCGATTATTGTCCTCAATATTTCTTTTATTGAAAGTAAATGTTTATTATACTGCAATTGAGTTTGATTATTTGTAAGCTCTAAAATGCTACAACTACAATATACTACGACCCTTTAGTCTTTCTTAAGAGTTTCCCTGTCTTAAACCATTCAACTGAAAGCATAGCATCTATCTCAGCTGATAGTATTATAATTATTACGATATTCGTTCACCGGATCGAAATTAACCATGCCACCCACAGGCCAACCTTCGTCTGGGTCTGCCCTCTTACGTTTCTCAGACGCAACAGTGCTTATTTATCTTTCAGAGCTCTCTTTATTACACCCTTCAACTTTTCAAGTCATATAGCCGCTCTGCAATAACCACAGTCATATTAAGACCTTGACTGCCTACAGAATTGGAAATAATTAGAATAACCCCATTGGAATCAATCATATTATGTTGTAAAATTCGCTTGATTTAATACTAGTTATCATTAAAACAAAAATTTGATAGCAGTTGAAAAAATATAGCGCCTAAGCAAGATGCGAAATTGGCATTCAAGAAATTATATTCTAAAAGAAAAACGTAGTTTTAAAGTCAAGGTGTTCAAAGGGCACAGTTCACTCAATTTCTAAATTATCCAGTTGTTGACACGTCAAATATAAATAATCTACGCTGTATTTTATATAAAATAACTTTTAATCTTTTCTTAGTTTTATAAATAATATATATATATATATATATATATATATATATATATATATATATATATATATATTATTTATAATCAATATATATTATAAAGCAAAGTGTACAATGTGCGTGCCGATAAGGCTGAAAAACGACTCAACGCACGTTGAAGAAAGTTATGTCAGCGTGTTGCTATATAAGCCCTAACTTTCCGTTTTTCACTTAAGGGTGTAAAATTGAAGAGAAAAGGACTGGAATTTGAAGCCTCTCGCACCATGTAATTAGCCTACCTGAGAATGACATAGGAGTTTATGAATGAAAAATTTAGTTCGAGCTCCAGACTACCAGGAAGCGCTAGGGTGCGTTTCACTCAATGTTTATTGTTCATTCATTCCGTTCAGTTTGTAAAGGTTAAATATTTTTTCAGCTGTTCTTTTTAAATTATTTTTAAAATTGTTTCACCTTTTCTTTCAAAATAAAATAATGATTTTACATATCTGCAATCAATTAGAAAACCGACTGGATATCTTACAAAATTAATTTTCTCATAAGAAGGTTACACATTATATTTAATCAGTATATAACATCTACTTAAGTAAATTTAATGCAATATGACTGAAAATTTAATGCAATATGACTCATATGAATGATATATGAGTCATATATGCAATATGACTGCAATATGACCAGTTGATAAAATGACTAACTCCAATTACAGCATTTTTTCAATAAGATTTTATCACCCCTAATAGTTCAGGATAAAAAGAAATATGATAAAAAAAATTGTGTCCTCATCATATTTTGGTTTTCACTTTGTAATAGTAGGTGCAGAGTCCGGCCAAATTACGGGGGGGGGGGGATAACTTAAGGGAGGTTGAACTGGAAGAAAGGTCTCACAAAAAAAGTTTCTATGAATCTTCGGTAGTTTCTAAACTTCTGGATCTAATAGGACCATCACCGTAGTCGGCGCTTAAGTTGTACTCGAAATATAGTTTTTTTAACTGAGATACCAGGTTTTTCAACTATAATCTAATAACTTTTTATCTGCTGACTGCTTGGATTGGGCTTATAGGATTCAGAATCACAGAAACCATCAAAAACGATGCATGACTCGACAAAGTTGCAGCAAAATTAATTGTTTATTCGCCATTTTCAATCCCATTTAAAGTATATAGGGTTCCTTATTTGGGCGGACTCTGCAGATCTCGAATCTTAATATTGATAATATGTTAAAAGTTTCAAGAAACTGCTAATTTTGTTCTATATTTCCTTTAATTGTAAAGTCTTTCTGTTATTGAAACTACCACACAACTACCGGAGCTTAGCCGGGCACCCTAGCTAGTATATATATATATATATATATATAAACACACATGATTCGTATATATATTAAATATCTTTTATAATGAGATAGCTTTTTAGGAAAATGGTATAATTTCAAGTTAATTACCAGAATAAATTAGCAATTCACATGTGTAAAACGTTCTTTTGCAGCCTTTGTGAAATCGTTTTTAATGCGGGGGTGTCCAGTGAGCTGTTAGATTGGATTTGGGTATTTCCTCCGGACCGCCAAGCCCGAATACCTTTACAAAGGTAAATCCGATAAATTATAAGATAAATTTTCAATAGGGCTCGAAATAAAAATATATTCAAGTTTTCATTAAAAGCTTTCTATATTCCAGTTAATTACTAAGCCCTTCACAATATCTTTTAAGGTTACCAGAGAGGCCTTGCTTGTATGAACCAATAACAACTGATAATTATTTTAAAATGTTTATATTTTTATTAATTAAATTATTTACGATTTCTTGTAGATGTTTTCTATATAATTGTTGCTTTGATGTCTAAGACATTTTTTTGATTATACATAAATTACCATGAGTATCTCTTGGGCAACTGACTCTATCGTCTTTTTATCTTAGTTTTAATTTTATGTGTACTTTCCAAGTAAGCCTTTGTTCAATTATAGTCTCCAGTAACATGGATAGTTTTAATCACAGCAATTTTGAAATTTGCTAATTAAAAGTATGTAATAAAATATTGACAATTCTACAGTAGAAAAAAAATACAAATCTTAATCTAAAAAAAAAAGATAGGAGATAAAAAATTCTATCAAAGATCGTCTCGGTGGCCAAGAGACCCTCTTGGGGCAAACCCAGTCTCTCTATAGGGTGGTTACCCTTAATTAAAAAATTAAGGGGAAAATATGTATATATATATAGCTACCCTAATTCAACATAATGGTGAGGGATGAAGGAATTTTTCGGTTAGTATTATATTATAAACTTATTAATACAGGGTTATTGATAATTACACTAAGCCTTATTAAAAGGTGTTAGAGGAGGTTATTTGGGATCATTTTTATGACATATTGTTTTATCCGAAAATTAACCGCATTCGAGATTTTAGCATTTAAAGATTTTTTTTTTTACGGAAGTAGGTTTTGTTCTGAGAAAAATTTATGCAGACAGTTTTAAAAAAAAAAAATCTGATTTAGTTTTTTTCGATACACACTATGTAGATCCAGATTATTATGATTTTAATAAAGGCTATTATGAAGAAAAACTGTAATAGAAATTAAAAGATGAACATTAGTTGATTTTTTTTTTCGATGAAGGAAACCTTTTTTTGTAAAAAAATTTGAAAAAAAAAATAATATGCAAATATCTCGAAAATGGTATCGATTCGGATAACACCCTATGGGGAAAAAATAATCCTGAACAACAGCCTCTAATACTTTTTAATTTTCATTACTATGTATACACTTCAAGACACATAAAAAGTATATACTGCATGCAAGTAATAAACTGCAATATACATGCAATCTCAAAAGGAGCGGAATTAGACAATTAAAAGGAAGCTAAGTATTGGGTTGTTTCACATGATTTCAAGGTAAAGAGATTTTAGTAAAAATTCAATATGAAAACAATATAATTTTTTCGAAGAATTTATCGTCTTTTTCTACACTTTTTTCCCAACATAACATCAATTTTTTTAACCCGTAACTGAAAAACTGAGTTTTGAAGTGAAACAACATCTGAAAACGCACTTTGGTCTTCAGCATCGTTTTGAAAAAAATTTTCCTCTGACGAATTTGTCTAAATTCCTGAACAGGTGATAATCTGTTTTAAACAAGTCGGGAGAACATGGTGGTTGCGGAAGAACTTCGTACCCAAGTTCTTTCAATTTATGCCCGGTAAGTTTTGAAACGTGGGGTCTAGCGTTGTCGTTTAGTGGTATAGGACCATTCAGATTGTTTTTTCAATAATTTTGTGTGCATTTGGGATATTTCATTGCAGTAGGTTGTAGAGGTACTAAACTCACCTCTTGGAAAAAGGAATAATGTATGATTCCAACCACGGACTGTAACCATCAATT
The DNA here is from genome assembly GCA_911387785.2 of Aelia acuminata. NCBI lineage: Eukaryota > Metazoa > Arthropoda > Insecta > Hemiptera > Pentatomidae > Aelia > Aelia acuminata. Next base: position 147,779,987 of record OU426979.1, on the reverse strand, counting down.
TTTTCAGGGTGAAAACTGAGTTAATCCAACGGCGAATGGTTTGTTCATTTACACTCCCTTCCCCCAACGCCTTACAGATGTTTCTAGCAGCTTCAGCTGCCGAATGGCCTAGTTTTAACTCATAAAATATTACACGAAAATCGCGTGTTTCCATGTTCACATTTGGAGGTATACTGCTATGTAATGGGGGGTTTACTTATTTAATGATTTTATAATTAATTTCTTTATCATAGATTTTATTAATTAATTAAATAGATGACTCTTTGGGATGCCAGAGCATTTTGATGGGAAATGCCCAAACTAATATTTCCTTTCCCCATTACAGCAATACCTTCCTCTCTTGATAATTAAATAAACAATAAAAATATGATTCCCCTTTTTATGAATCAAAAAAGAATATAACATTGAAAAATTGGATTCCTTTCTCAAAGGCATATGTGGGGCAATATAATATTGCATGCTTCTAGTATGAATATAATATATATATATATGTATGTATATTGAAAATAAAGAATAAACAAAAATGATTATTAAAGAAAAGAATATGTGAAATATTTTTTATTGATATAGTATCCAATATATATATAAAAACATTGAGTACAAGTTGAGTTTAAATTATAGAAATATAAAAATCTTTGAGTATATTCAAATATGAAAATTGATGTGAATTATATTTGGAAAGAAACAAATAAAATGAAAATCAGTATGGTCATAACTCACAATCATTACATAGATTATCTGATAGATAGATATATCTATAGATATGAAAAACAAATGCAATAATATACTAAAACAAAGAAAATTACAAAATAATTAAACATATGTACAGATTGGTACTCATCTAACTTCCTGCGATGATCTTCTGCCTCTCTCATCACCCTTTCTAGCCTTTGATATACTGGTTCGCCGATAGCGCCACATAATTAAAATAACTGGAAGGATTGTCGGCCTGATGGACATCTTAAAATCACTCACTTAACTTTTCTGGAGGGACATTACTAATATTTGACACTCAGAGCTATACATGTTCACCCTTTGAAGTCCTGGACAGAAGTCCTCTACAACCCCAGCTTTCTATCCTCCCAAGATTGGAGGGGGAGATATTCCTACACTTAAGAATTTATTAAATACAGGCTAAAAATAAAAATAAATACGATTTATATGTAGGTTCTCTTCCAGAGAGAACACCTTTAAACTTTAATTTTGATTTTTTTTATTATTAAAAAAGTAATAGATAAAAAACAAAAAGCATCCGAACTACCGTTTTTTACCCCCACCAAGTCCAGAGGTACTCTTTGGTAAACAACAACAGGATACATTGAATTTACCATATTATCTTACTAAAGGTGGCGTGAGAGGAAATGAAGTTTCCTCCTAAAACCAACACCCTAGTCCTTCTTCTAATTTAGTTATTAATATTAATCATCTGTTTTTAAATTTGAATCCCTTATTAAAAATGCAAAATTTTGATACCAAACAAGATATACTTTATTTGATCCCTGAATGAGTTCTCTAATTGGTCAGTGGCTCTATCAATGGCTATTACAATTATATCTGGCTATTTCTTAACCCGATACATAGCAATACTAAACAGTGTATAATTGATTGGGAAGCTAAAGTTTATAAAAGAAAAGCAGAGGATTAGTAACTGCTTAATTATAATATGTAAACATTTGGCAGTAAGCAACAGAAACCCGCAAAATCCTCTATGTATTTCAAAAATTGTAAAATCGAACATATCATGTGAAACAACCCAACATCACCATGCCTCTAAAAACAAAGTTTTACATCATCGATGTAATGCAGAATGATGCCATGGCGTATTCAGACTTCGTATAATATCATCTAGGACTAGCCTGATTAGACTGAAGTATATTTTTCAGCAAGAAAAACCGTCCTTAACGCTTAGCGAAAATAGATGAAAATGTTATGGGTAAAAAAAGAAGTGCTTGGGATATCACAAATTATGGTTACTACAAAACCTTTATTCAACATGCTCGGAAATATACAGGAACTGCTCACCCCCCCCCCAAAAAAAAAGAATAAAAAAGGAATGGCATCTAAACCTTTTAGATGAGCTCTGGAAAGTGTTAAAAGAAGAATTGGAAAAAGTTTTGCCTGAGAATATTCCTTCTTTAATTCCAATTTAAAGGAATGAAAAAAGGAAAAAAAAAAAAAAAACAAATGAGTTAATCATGTTACATTCTGTTCTGGAAAATAATGCATGTATTCTTCTTTGATTTGATTGTATTTTGATCAGTTTTCCATCTTCTTTAAAGATTTTTTTTCATATTACTCTATATACTTATATATTTTCTTTACTTACAGCTATGGTTAGCATGACAATTGCCACAAATGTTTATTGGACAGAGCTAGGACCGCAGACATGCTCATAGGCAGGGAAGCCCTATCCAATTAGGGGCCTCTCTTTACCAGGGGGGTGTCACACCTCCTCCTTAATTAATTCCTGGCCCCTCCGGATAGGGGGCTCTGGTTTCCTTATTAAGTTTCCCGGAGGTCAACTCTCTTTTATGTACCACAAGGCCCGAGTTAAATTGGGGCCGCACTGTCAATAATGTTCGTCCGACAGTTCTCAGTCTTGGGGCTACTTTATACTATTTAAGGGTTCATTTGGCTAATGTAGTTTTACTAAACTAGATATTTAATGTCAGTTAATTTTTTGTTGGTTTTTCCAGAGTATATTAGTACTAAATCTATTTTTTACATTGAACTACAACAAAGGAACACACAAAAAGAGTTTAGTTAAATACAAATGAATACTTTTAAATAAAGTTTTAAAAAAAATTCATAAAATGCGGGTATAAAGGGGTTTTGTTCCAGATTCGCTTTTTCGTACAAAAAGTTGCCACAGTATGTGTAAACTTTATTTTTTTTAACTCCGACCATTTCGATAAATTTACTTAAGTAATTTAATTTCCTCAGGTAAGCATAAATGGAATAATTAAGTCACACCTGTTTACACTTATATTATTTTTTAATCTGATTCATTTAATATGTAAAGATTAAAACGTAATATAATGAGGTTAAGGGCCATTAAGAAGCCGTTAACAGGCCATTGCCTCGGTACACGGCCCCGCCAACCATCCACACACAGCATTATCCCACCCCTCTTCTTTCAGTTGAATTTAATTTAATTTTTTTTTTTTTTTTGCTCTATAGAACGTGCTGGAAAGAGAGGGAAGGGAGGCTTTATCCATTAAACTAAAATTGTCAGAGTGGAAGGTTTTTACGGGAGCACAATAGGATATACCAAGCCTCATCTAAAAGGCAACTCTAAACCATATTGGAGGGAAAACGATTTTTTTTTAAAATGTCTTTTAACATTTTTTTTCAATCACATGCCTATCAAATTAGAAAGAACTAGTGCTCCATTACAGCTCCATACTTGATTGAATTATTAACTGTTATCAGTATGAATTTTATATATGTTAATTACATTTACAATTATAAACATTTTTAAAGTGATAACCTTTGTGATATTGAAACGAAACAAAAGTTTGGAAAGCCGACACGAAGGAATTGTATAAAAACTTAACTTGTTTAAGTAGGTGTAGATAGACGATGATTTATTAACTACGTAACCATGTAATCAACTATGTGAACTAGGAAATCTTTAATTGGTGATTTCGGCATCGAACCTTTGGACTTAGCGTTTATCATAATTTATTTCACATCTGACATGGTTTTACAATATTATATTTTGTGAACTAAAAGTCGTAAAAGAAATATCCCAGCAATACCTCTCACCTCGCTTCTTTCAGTCAATCTGGATTTTGTGGATTTGGACGAAGGAGATCTCTCATCCAGCGCCTTTCTAATCGCCTATTTGTTTTTATATCAGTTGTTGCCATGTATCTTATCAGTCGAATAAAATAACCGAGTAAGGGAGTATGGAAGCGTTTGTAGAGTGCCTTTATATGTTGTTCTACTATTTGTAATTGTAAGTCAGGATGTAGAGTATTGTTGATCACGTTCCCTGGTGCTTATAATATGGGTCATGGTGATTTTAATTAAAAGAAAAATTTAGACATAATAATAACGATACACTAGCCTTGTTGAGTGAGTGTTAATTCTTAAATATTGCTCTCTTTATTTTTAGTCTTTATTTTTAGTTCGACATTCTTCGGAAAATTTATCACCTTTACTTAGTTCGGTTTAACTAAAACGATCCAAATACATTTATGTACCTTTTTCGTCGTCTGGCAATGGTTACACTTGGGTACTCGCAAAGGTAAAAAACCGGTGGGGTGCACAACACAAATATATTTAGCAGCCTTCCCAAATTTAAGTAGAAATAGAATATTCCTTTTTCGAATATTACAAAAAAATATATTTACCTCAAGCAATTCGAGAAGAAATGAAAATGTGCATTATCAGAAGATCGTGGGCACCTTCTCTTTATATATGTATATATATACGCTTATATATATATATATATAAATCACAGCCTTTATAAGCAGAAGAGATCTCATTGCTTGAGAAATTGAAAAAAAAAAAATCAAAAACTTCTTCTGAAGAAATATGTCCATAATTTAATATATCAATATTTGTAATGTTTAAGCAGTCTGTTGATAATGGATATTGACCATAAAGTACTTGGTGATAAGTAGATGACTCGGCTTGAAAGTCATCTATGTAAAAATATTTTATTTTTTTTACTACAGTAGTTTCTTTTTTTTTTTTTTATAGCAGGGTTTATCTAGATTATAAATCTTCAGCACCTGACACCAACAAGTATTCCCATACTTCACACGTTGGGAGAGGCACGCCCGGACATGCCATAATATCCAATATTTAGCCGTTAAGCGATATTTAGACAGAAATCCATAGATATTGTTAAAATCAATTTTAGAAATTTTAGCACTGAAGCCTTTTTCAGAACGACATCGATATAATTTTCTGCTGCGAAAGAGACTGTCTTTATGTTAAGTATTTTTGGGATATTACGCATTCGATATAAGTATAAATCTCAAGTATATCAAACATTATTAAAATATATAAAACATTGTAAAAAAGGATTTACTTAAAATAAATGTTAAAATTAATTATTGATTGTGAATTGAAGCCATAATATTGCCATAATATTGATTGTGAATTGAAGATCCAACAGCAGGAGGTTTGTATTAAAGATGTTGAGTTAGCCCAGTCTTGCATTGGATAAGCGATATTTAGACAGAAATCCATAGATATTGTTAAAATCAATTTTAGAAATTTTAGCACTGAAGCCTTTTTCAGAACTACATCGATATAATTTTCTGCTGCGAAAGAGACAGTCTATATGTTAAGTGTTTTGGGGATATTACGCATTCGATATAAGTATAAATCTCAAGTATATTAAACATTATTAAAATATATAAAACATTGTAAAAAGGGATTTATTTAAAATAAATGTTAAAATTAATTATTGATTGTGAATTGAAGCCTTTCTAAATACAAAAAAGAAATGATCTCATCAGATATTAATTTCTAATCTACTTTACGAAAGCCGGAGCGAGCTATACCAATGAAATTATCTAACGAAGTTAACCTGGCATGATAAAAGCTAAACTCTCGTAAAAGTTCTTTAATAAGTTTGATGATTGTGAATTGTGTTTGATGACGATGATGGATTTTTAATGAGCGGCTAATGATGATTAATTGGCCCTATTAAAGTAATTACCAGCCAGTTTCCAAACCAATAACTTCATAGATGGATCCTTCCCAATCATTACAACCGTTTTATATTTATTATCGATAATACACTTAGGCTTATATTATAAGGGCAATACAAAAAACAAGTTCATATTAATTTTTTTTAGTTTCTTATAGGGTAACCACTTTTATTCGTGATTAAATAATTTTAAAAATTCTTATTTTGAAGAGAAAAGATTGCCATTGGTCGGGAATCGTACCCATTTCTACCCTGTCCTAGCGTGGAGTGTTCCATTGCACCGCCAATAGAAGAAGACGAAGTCAATAAATCCTTTTTCTTCACTGATCCACTATTATATTTACTGACTGGAACACCACGACCAAATCTATAAACAGGTAGGTACGTTGTACACCTTTAACAATTAAACACTTACTGTCCAACTGCAGAAAAATCACGAAACAAGGTACCGATTTTCTCTAGAATTTAACTCTATATATGACAACAGCAAGCGTATTTCTGAAATATTCAATTAATTTTTCTTTTTATCCCCTTCTTAATTTAATTACTTAACGCTATTAAACAAACATGGGCAGATCTAAATACATTCCCCTAAATAATACTGCTCTTTATTTTTTTTTTATTAGCTAATGATTTATTTATTTTTAATTCAAACGAAAGAGGAGGTTACTCATTTCGATACGTATGTGACTTTTTTTTGTGTGTTTTTTTCTATGTATGTTCACAGATTACTCCGTGATGTATGGACCAATTGGAACGAAACCTTTTGTATCTTGTAGATTATTTTCCCAAGGTGGTCCCATTTTTTGGGTTCTTAATTTATTTAAGAAGTTATCAGGAAAAAATATGAAAATAAATAATTAATTATCGCTCCAAATTTTTACTTATTTGAAAAACATATGGCATATATGTATAACATAAGGTATGCTCCAACAAGCTATTAAACTCATTGATAACTAACAAATCTCAATATTATTTTAATGCTGGATGAATCGAATGGGAAAACCAACCAATCTAATTCAGAATCAAAAGAGTGGGGGGAGAACATGAGCAGTCTGTTAGTTATCGACGTGCTTGTTGGAACCAACCTATACATAACCTTACCCAATTTTTCAACAATAGATTTAAATTAATATATATAATATCGCTGTCATTTTCTGTAGCGATATTAGTACATATATAGTATACCTTCTTAGTTTAGATGTAATTGACGGTAGGAAATCACAATGAAGAGACCACAAAATACATGGAATTCCTAGAAAGACTGAGTATAGATAACCGGTTTAAAGCAGACTTTAAGAATTCTTCAAATTCATGAGGACCGTTTAAATTTAAAATCGTGGCCATTATTGATTTAAATTAGATTTTGATTTCCGACTTCCAATCGCTATGGCTATTTAAAGGAATTCAATAATTCCTGGAAAAGTTAATTTTCAGTTGATTTAGGGGCATTAACTAAGGATTCCAGCACCTCTATCTTCTTTCAGATACACTCGGTCACTGTCGGATATAAGTAAACAACGTAATCATGAAATCTTGTGCCGATTCTTCATGAAGTGACACTTCTGTATGTTATCCGGATTACTATTATCGGTTTTTAATTTTGTTTCTGCAACTATTGAGGCGTACAAATAAAAAAGGATGCCAGTGCCAAATTATTGATTTTGAGAAAACAAAAATCTGTTATCTAAGCCATTAAATTTAGATTTCATTTTGAAGCATCTACAAATATTTAAAATTCTAAAATATTATTATATATTTTACATAGCAATATTATTGTTGTTATGTTCAGATATTGGAAACTGGGTATGAAGAGGAGTCTTTTTGAATACATTTTTTTTTTTCCTCTTCCAGTTACAACAAAGTTAATAATAACTTTGGGGGAGATGGCGGCTGGCCACGAACGTGTTCACATCGGTCTGTAGTAGTTCTAGTTTTGTGCGGTAAAAAGTTTCGCAATCTATTAAAAAATTGGACTTATCTACTTCTAAAGTGGCTCGGAATAAAGTGGTAAAATCTTTTTTTCTAAGAACTGTGATTTAATTGAATAAATTGAACTATAAAATTATATGAGAGACTGTTGAAAAGGAGTAGAAGGGGAAAACCAGTGGATACAGGTGGAACAGGTGAGTCCGTGTATTTACTTCAATAATCCCAGTGACATTAACAAACAGTTGTATTGCTTATGTATATATAATACATACATACAGCAGTGATATTTAATTATTCGCGATATCGATATCGATAAGTTATTAATTTCTTATATCTGGATTAACAGTAAATTAACAGTATGTCACCAACACTACAAGATATTATGGAGGAAATTAAAAAGAACAGCAAGGAGACAAAAGAAATAAGCAATAGTCTATGTCTAATCAGCCAAAGTTTTAATAAACTAATTGAAGAATTTCAAAACATAAAATTGAAAAAAACGGAACTAAAAAAAAAGGTTTTATTGCAAGAAGTTGAAATAAATAGATTAAATAGAGAACTAATAAAAAACAATGTACTCCTATACAATGTTCCTGAATCAAATGATGATCAGCCTGAAAATATATTCAGCACAGTTCAAAATATTTTGGATAAGGCTGAACTGAATATCACGGCTGAAAAAATTTCAGATTGCAGGAGTATAGGTAGAGGTGAGCAGGTCACGCCCTATACTTTTGAAAATGATGTCATACAGGGAAAAAATGAAAATTTTCGAAGCCAAGGATAATTTAAACATTTCTATAGGACACGATAGGACGTTTCTTGATAGACAGAAGAGAAGAGAACTAAGGGAAGGATTAAAAATGGTGAAAGAAATCGATAAAAATGCAATTATTTTTAAAAACAAAGAAAAATTTCGGGGAAATTTTTATGATCCTGAAGAAATTCAATCCTTGATTACGCCGCTAAGGAATCAAGTTGGAAGTGATCAGCTGGAAGACAATAACAGCCTTAAAAGAAGACCCGAGGAAGAGCTGGAAACTTTTCGATTTCGAAAGAAATCAAGTCAGTAATCTAGCTAATTTTTTTAATCGACCAAACAAAGGTACGTCTAAAGAAAACAAATTATAAAATTAAAATTGTAAGTTATAATATAAATGGTTTAAAGAAAACAAGGTATGACAATAGTTTTTTTAATTATTTAAAAGAGATGGACATTTTTCTTTTGTATGAGACCCATGTAGAGGCATAGATGTCACATTGTACTCTAGTTTATTTCCTGATTATAATATTAAATGGATACCTGCAATAAAAAATGTAAGTTACGGTCGAGCTAGTGGAGGTTCTGTTTTTGGTATCAAGAACAGCAATATTGTTTGTAAACATGCCAAATATTGTGAAATAGTGGGTCGTGTTGCCATAGAATTTAAAGAGAGAAGTAAACCGGTATATTTATTGCCAGCATATATTAACTGTAATAATTGGGATTTTGATTTTGCGAAATTGTGTAACGCTTTTTCTGAACACCCGAATATCTATCTTGTATTAATTGGAGACCTAACTTGTAGAATGTCTAATTTTCAAGTTCTTACAGATGATATTTTTATAAATAAAATTGGAATATTTAAAAAGAGAAAATCTAGAGATAATTTATTTAACAGTCAAGGCAAAAAGATGCTAAAACAACTAGATAATAATGACATGATAATATTAAACGGAAGAATAGATAATGATTATAACGGAGAATACACATATATAAGTAAGTCGGGATGTTCAGTAATTGACTATTGATGTGTGTCTAGAGAGATTTTGAGTTGCGTTGATTCTTTTGTGGTGGATCAGCAAATTTATTCTGATCACATGCCCCTTTGTTTATCTTATACTATAAATGAGGTATATAATATTGAAAATTTTATCCCGATATTGCCTAAGCTTAATTGGTATTTGCAGGACAAAGTTGAATATAAAAGAAATATCGAGTTTACTTTAAGAGAACAATGGGAATTGAATGAGATTCGGGATTTTGATATGTTGTGTGATATTATTATAAAATCATCCCGTAAATCAAAATAAAATTAAAAACAAGATAAACAATAAAAAATGGTTTAACAATAGGTGTTCGATTGCTAGAACTAATCCTTTTAGGGCTTTGAAGATATTTAGGGTTTCTAATGCGGAACATGACAAACAAAAATATCTAAAATTAAAGCAAAAAAAGAATTTTTTTTAAAAAAAGTAGATGAAATCAAAAATTGTAGTGATGCGAAGGAATTTTGGATGGCCGTTAGAACTCTACGATATGATAATAAGGGCACTGCAGGTTGAGGAATAAAAATGAATGTCTGGCTAGATCACTTTAGAGAACTCTATAATCCACCATTAAATGCTACCAGGATACAGTATGCAGAACCTTTTATATCGGACAGCTTTCTTGATGCACCTTTCTCTTTAGCTGAGCTAAACATAGTTTTAAGTAGAGTTAAAAATAATAAAGCTGCAGGTTTAGATCGTATTCCCTATGAATTTTTTAAATATGCGCAAAAATGTTTTCTTGAAGAGCTATTGATTCTTTACAGTAGGATTTTTCATAGTGGTATAGTTTCCGGAATTTTCAATAAATCAATTATATTCCCCCTACACAAAAATGGAGATGTAAATAATGTAGCCAACTATCGAGGTTATTGCCTTTGAAAATGCAGTTTCTAAGATATTCTCAGGATTAATTTTGAATAGATTAACGGAATGGGTGTGTGAAAAAAATATATTAAAAGAATTTCAAGCTGGGTTCCGCAAATCATATTCGGCAATTGACAATATCTTCAACTTATTGAGCATAATACACAATAGGCTTAGCATACAAGGACAAAAGGTTTATGTATTCTTCGTTGATCTATCAGCTGCGTTTGATAGAATTGATAGATATGCCTTAATATATAAGCTCTATGAATCAGAAATTTCTTCCAAGTTAATTAAAATTATTCGTGCATTACACGAGAATACGTATGGATATGTTTGGAGGAAGGAAGGATTGTCAAAAGAATTTGAAATGATGATGGGACTGAAGCAGGGTGGCGTATTGTCTCCATTACTATTTTCATTACTTTTAAATGACATAGGAGAATATCTAGAAGTAGGAATATTGATAAAAAAACAGCAAAGTTAACCCTCCTAGGCCTGGGTTTTTCCTCAAGCACAAAGGCCTGGGTGGGGTGAATCCTCACCCCAGCAAAAAAACTCACTTTCTTCACCTTGTTTTTCTTTTTCTTTTATTTTTGTCTTTGTTTAAGGGCCTCGTAAATGCTGATTAATTTATTGCAATATGTTATTATGACTGATTGTGTTGATTGAGAGGTTATTGAATCAATTTTATGCTTCAAACAGTTTTTATTAGACATCAAACAATACAATATATTTAAAATGAGGGATGTTTTAGATTCAAAATAAAGAAAATTGGACTTATTAACAATTGATACATAAAATGGTTTTTACTGAATGTTTCGGACAGATAATTTTATTACATTTTTTGCATTTGCTTTGCAATTTAGAATCTTTACTCCTCGGGCACAAGTAACACCTTCCTCTACTTGGTCCATCAGTAGATGATTCCAATGTTTGTGGAAGCTCTGTATTTTCTTCAATATTCAGACATTGCTTCATCATTTCAAGTTGGCGTTTTGTGAATCTCTTGGCTGATGCAGGGTTGTTGAGACGACATTTTATTTGAGGTTCTACCAGCGTCTTTCCCAGTTCGAGAAGAAATAACCTCCTTCTGTCTAAACGGGGTTGTTTCCAGCCAGGGTGAATTCTGGTCCACAACACAAAAGAATTCACAGCAGCGATATCTAAAAAATTAATGAAAAGCACCATTGGCCATCTCCTAGATTGTCGATTGCCCGTATACTCCGAGACCATCTTAGACAAGATAAAAACCCCTTTGATTAGTATACTTCACAATAATATCAATTATTTCGGGATTGATAAACAACTTGAAAATATCAGAAATCTCACCTTGAGTAGGCACTTCGGTAGATACACCAGGCAGATGACGTATAATATTCGAAGTTTTTTGTCTTCTTCGAATAAAGGGTCTTTTCATCCAACAAGTATCGTCTTTTCCAAAATAGATATCTCCACTATCTTCTATTTCCATCTCACAAGTTTCATCCACTGCCAATTCATCGTCTTCTTCAACAATTTCTTCAACGTTATCTTCATTCTCTGATGCACTGTCACTATCACTCAAAACAATATTTCCTTCTTCCTCACCAGCTTCATGGTCAAGAATGGTTCTCTGCTGGAAAGCCAGCTCTACAAGTCTACGAGTTCTAGACGAAAAATTGGAGGACATAGCGGTGGTGTGGATCCGTCTGAAGCTCATGAAGGACAGACACCACTTGTGATTCACAGGGGTAAGGGTGGTGGGGGGGGAGCTGAGGCCTGTGATTCACAGGGGTAAGGGTGGTGGGGATAACAGCAGGTGAGGATAGGAGGGTTTGTAAACAAGCCACTCTCCCCACTCCGTCTCAGACACTAAGACCTAGGTGGGGTGAGTTCTCACCCCAGCCACACATTTTTTCATCTAATAAACGATTTCTCAAAAAGTTTTAATGATATCAAAACAAAACTCCTCGAATATTATCTCTAATGTTTCTGAATAAAAGTAATTGAGTTTTAGCCCAAAATAAAAATTTCCTATAAAGTTATGTAGCCAAAAATGAGAAATGGGGTGAGTTTGCACCCCACCTGGGCCTAGGAGGGTTAAGATATTAGCATTTGCTGACGATCTGGTTTTACTATCCCCAGATCCAACCGCGCTGCAGCTTATGATAAATCAACTAGAAGGGTATCTTAAGCTCTAGAACATGAAAATAAATTTAATAAAATCCAGTATAATACTATTTAGAAGAGGGGGCAAACTATCCCAGCAGGAAAAATGGAGATTCGGAGGGAGAAGCATTGAAATTGTGAAAAGTTACAAATATCTTGGAATTACATTATCACCAAAACTTTCTCTGGACTTACATTTTGAGTTAAAACTTAATGCAGCAAAATCAGGGATAAATTCAGTATGGTATAAAATTATAAATAGTAAGGATATTCCTTTTGCATCCAAGTTAAGCATTTTTAATGCAGTATCAAGAAGCATTTTATGTTATGGTGCACAGGTTTGGGGTGGCCAAAGATATTATACAGTAGAGAAGCTACAAACTTTTTTTTTAAAGAAGCTTTTGAAATTTAGCTGATTATATCTATATTCTTATTGTGCATAAAGGAGATAGTACCGAGGGGATATTTTTGTTGTTGTTTATTCTTATAACAATTGATGTATACGTATTGTGAGTACAAAATATGTTTACAAACCAATTTTTGTTTAAATTTTAGGGTTACAAATTATTTTCAATGAATATAAAGCAAAAATTAGTCTCTATCTCAACCTCTGATGGTCAATGACCAAGAGTATGTTGTCTTAAAGGAAATGTATTTTTGTAATTTTGTTCAATAAAAAAAGGCATTAAATAAAAAAAATAAAATAATATTAATAATAACTTTGCAACAAGTAATTATTAAAACAAACATCACAATTTATTACCATATTGAAAATGTTCATGTTCTTCCTTCCTGCCCGGTGTTCCTAAATTGGAACATAAAAAATTCCTACTATCCATTTTCCAATGTTAAAATCACCAAATTTAATCTTCTAAGACAGCAACTTTTTTTTAAATAATAAAAATAAGTAAAAGGAAAAGAAACAGTTCGGAAGAACCCACCACCCCCCAACTCATCACCATCCTAATATAGACGCAATCCTCCCACATTCGTCTCAGCATTCCTTAGTCGGCGATTTCATACTAATTCACTAATTTTAGCAATTCGTTCCCCAGCAAATCGCATATGTTACACAAAAACGCGCGTTTTATTACCTATGGTAACTTCATCACTTTATATTTTTAATGAAAACAGGAACGTGTATATTCATTTTTGGTACATGTATATTCATACGTGCAGTTTGTTGTCGGTTGTAGGTAGTTAGGTAGCACAACCTTACACAATCTACCAAGAGCCACTGTTCCGCATTTTATAAATGACATTACACTGAGGTGTGTGTATATTTTAAAGGCCCTTCTGGAAAGAATGGCCTCTAGCTGTGGAAAATAAAAAAAACAGGCGGAGAGAAAGAGAGAGGAAAAAGAAGAGAGATCCATCAGGGGCAGGCTATCTCTCCGCGAGCCGTTCAATCTTAATATTTCAAGCGGGACTCGGACCCCTGAATCATGTATGCCATTCTCTGTCTATAGCATTTATGAGGAAAGAGAACACTAAAGCAAAACAACCTTGGCTTTACTTTGCCTTACCGCCAATGAGATCCGTCAGAAATATAACCACAGTATCTAAGAACTATTTCCAATGTTTCTAGGTTATCAATTGTTATATATGATTGCTCCTAATGGTTTAGGATGGGTGTATATGAAATTCAGTATTGGTTATGAATATTGCACAGTAAAAACCAGGGACCGACCGATAATTTCAGTGGAAAATGGTATTGCAATATACATGTAGCATTTTCTAAGAATTTTCTAAGAATTTAAAATGTTGAATCATTTCGACATTCCATATTCCGGATATATTACTGAAACGTAGCGAGATCGGCGGGTGGGATCTTTGAAAAGGAAAGTTTGACATCTTGGGCGAGGAAAGGGCCGACGGTGATGCGGAGATTCGGGTATGATTCCCTACCAAGGCCGATCTTTCTTTTACAGATAAAAATTATTTTATAATCATTAACATATTACAACATTTATATATGAAAAATGATATTTAACTATGGCGGTCTGTGAACTAGTGATGTAAATCTATCGATAGTGCTATCAATACTATCGAGAGTTTTTTTGAGCTGTTGATAGTATTATCGAAAACTGTGTTTGTAAGGAAAAAAGGTGATAGCCTCTGTCTCTGAGCCCAATTTGCTATAAACTTCATTTCAATGAAGAATGAATAAAATGTAAAAGTGGAATATCATTTATTTTTAACAAAAAAATGCTTACCTACTCTATCAAAAAAGTATTACCTTTTTTTTTTAAAATATTTATACGAGACTTTGAGGCCTTGCATTCTATATCTAAAATATTTAATTTAAAAATATGTAAAAATTTTAAAATACTACAAAAACGACCTTCTTCCTTTCCTCCTTTTCCTTTCTTTACTCCTTTCCATGGAAATTATTCCGATATATTCAAAACAAAGTCCTTTGGCACATTGCGGGATTGCGTTCTAAATGTCACGTCTAGGGAATCCTAGGCGCATGGAAACTTGAAAAGTATCTTTTCATTTTTCTAAATTCAGTTTTCTTGAATTTTTATAACGTTTACATTTTTTGCGATTGAACTGATTGAAAATTGAATTTGAGATAAAGTACCTCTAGGTATGATGGAAACTATCATCCAATACAGAAATTTTTATCTACTTTCCTAATAAAAAAAAATAGAGTAAATGAATTATAGCATAATAGTGAAACGTTAAAAAAATATATATATGGTTCAAAAGTATAAAATAAAGTATCAAAAGAGACTACGATGCTCGAGTACCATCCAAGCCGTTCCACGAGGTTCTAGACCGTTCTCCTTTCGACTATATATAAGGAGCGATTGACTGGACAGTTAATCTTGTTCAGAAGTGCAGGTCATATTATTATCTCTGTGTTACGAAGTGATAATTTTTGTATTCTCATAATTTTAGTGGCATTGAATATTGTTATTTTCGCTAAATAAACATAAGTGTTACAACAGCGTGCATTACAGTGGATTATGTCGCCTACTGGAGGCGACTCACACCGGCCGGACCTAGCAGTGATGAACCTTACCCGTGTATCTCATCGAGAATCGTGGTGTGATTTTTAAAAAAATTACCACACTGCGCGGCCAAAGATATCTTTAGGACTAATGCGCCAAACAAAAAAAAAAAAAAAAAAAAAAATATCGAAATAGGAGGGACAATCGATAGTTTTACATCACTACTGTCAACTAGGTCCTATTAATAACACATTTGTCCAGATTTTCTGTTATAAATATAAAATAAAATCCAATTCAATAAACATCAAACATCAAATAGTCCACAAACTTTAGTTAGTTTCTCTGAACAAACCTTCCTTCCTCATTAGTTGTATGATTGTAACACGTTTAAATTATTTCAATGTAACAAAGGCAAGATATTTTAACTATTGTTTGAAAGTACAATGTTCACCATCAAATATTACATTGATTACTATCAACTTAAGTTAAGGAAAATTAAATACGATGTAGTTATAGTTTGTTAAACATTTAATAAAGGTAGGACCTGGCGTTTGAGCGCAATCTCGTCTCTCCTTCCACAACAGTTGATGCTGGAATTGAGTTTAGTAGTTGTTTTCGTATCTTTTATATCTCTGTTCCGTGTCCTGGAATGCCTAGCTATATGTTAAGGGCATGGAGAAAAAATACAATAGAGCCAACGAGATTACAAGATAAAAAGATAGAAAAGGAATCGAGAACACTGTTAAAAGTCAGGCGAGGCGCAATTAGTAAGAAAGCGATCCTGCAAAGCTTGGCTCTTAATTGCCAGTTTGCAGCCCCCGCCACCGTTCAGTCCTCTCCCCCACCCTAACAGTCCTAGTCTTAGATCATACAGCCTTCAAAGGAATCAGTTTCGCTCAATAATAGCTCGTTCCAAGCCATGTCGCTTAATTATAGACTCCAATAAAGGTGGCGGCAAAGAGCTGAAGTTAAAATTAGGTTGTGAGGGGCAAAATTATGAAATTATATTGCTCTATAGATCGACAAAGACTTTAACATCAGGAGAGGAAGTCCTTTTGAGCTGGGGACAACTATAGGAAGGTCTTTATAGTTTAATATACGTTCTATATATACTAGTAACAAAATGATAAAATAATATTGAAATGAGTTAATATAATATTTTAGTCCCTGAGTTTGAGTATCTACTCAACTGCTTAAGCTTTTCTGAGTGGAGCTGCAAAAGCTGCTTACTACTATTGATAATACACGCGCGATATATCTAGTAGTTTAATGAAACTACGGAAAATAACAATGTACATTTGTTGAAAAACCTAAGTTTAAAAAAGAATTAATAAAGCTCATGTACAAAATAGGGAAAACGTGTACAAGCGCAAGCAGGATAACTATCAGGGTAGGGGCCTTAAATCATTTTATTAATTTTTTGAAATAATTATACCTCTATATGTGCCAAGCATAAAATTTACTACATATTATTTATTATAGAATAAAGTGAATAAAAATTATTTTAGTGAGACAAATAGTTCCTTTCTGTGGTCTAGGGGGGCCCCAAAGCTCCCCACTAGATTGTGCGAGTGGTATATATATATATGTTTAACTTAATCTTTGTTTGTTTTTTAAATAAAATTATAAGTTTGTCATATATACGTAACTATATCTTTTTATGTTTGAAGTTTATTTCATATCAATAGAAATAAGAGAGAAAAATATACATTTCGATATATCCAGTTAAACGGCAGTGAAAATGTTAAATTTTCTGAACCATGTACTAGTTTTTTTCTTCGAGTGATAATAATTAAAAGGAAAAAAAGAGAGACGCTATGTATTTTTTTACAATATAAGAAATGATTTCTGAAACTCAAAAAATTATATTCAGTCCATGAAGTAACCCTTCTGATGAAAGAGATAGAAGACGAGATAGGTTCCCCAGTTATTCAAAGGTGGTCAATGAATGAATTCAACAACCACCTTTTCATCCGAAAAATAACCTTAATACTTAGTAGCTGGTTGGCCAACGAAACCAACGATCGAATCATTGGATATTTTCTTTGTTAATGAAAATATCTGAATTTGCGTAACCATGGACTGGCAATTGACCGCAGCTGGTCCATTTATTTTTCCTATATTTTCGCATCCCCTTGTTGGATCAGCAGCGAATGCAAATTATTAGAAAGTCTTGAAATCTTCAACTCCTATAATTTAAGTTTTTGCAACTCGAATCGAACATGAGGCCGCTCCACACTTGACGAATGGAGGGTTTCCTATTCAAAAGTATTTTTGCTAGAATTTTGGGCACTAAAAATATCGCTATTTAACGATATCCAGCAGTAGCGTTTCATATTATCCCGCTGACTGGTACGAATTGCCAATTTCGTCTCAACGCCTATCATATATTTCTGTCGTATTAAATCTACGTTATAATTGTAGTGAATCTGTTAGCATAGCAACCTATAATATTAAAGATCGCTGGTTCGCGTCCCATGATGGCCCTAGATTTTTTTAAAGGGAGTAAAATTCCTAGGCTATGCCGTCCCTTGGATAGGATGTAAAATGGAGGCCCCGAGCCTCTACAAGGTCAGATATTCGATACAAAAAGGTGGTTAACACTCCGCGATAACCATAAAAGCTCTATCTGCACCTTCTGATTACATACATGTTTTCAGAATTTTGTTACTTTTAGGATGTTTCCTATATGAAAAAATACTTTCACGCCATTCTCAAGGCTGGAAGGATTAGTATACTTATAGACACCTAAAATATTTTGTGATCTATATTGAAAATTGTTTCGTAGCAGCTGTTTAATTTAAACTAAACACTATGTTTTTAAATTTGTTTGTTTGTTAAATATCACTTTATGCCACTAAGGCTGAAGTAGTCCTAAATTTTGCCTATCCAGGTATAGGGTAACTGCACCATAAGTTGACAGTGCTCCAAAAGTTGACATTTTGTACAAAAAATGTGAATAATAAGATTCATGGTTGATTATTTTTATTCAAAATTTGACGGTATTTTGCTAAGTTACACTAGCTAGCTGTGCCGCCATTGACATTACTTTGATGAAAACTCAAACTTATTTGTGAGAGGTTATAGTGAGGAATTTTCTAGTAGCCTGAAAACTTGGTTTCTGCTAACCTGTTTCATTAAGGTGGAAGTAAAGTTAAATAAGCTTTTTAGTTCAATTATGTTTTAATTACGAGTACTTTTATGGTATTCATTAAGTTCACGAGAATCATTTGATATCCTTTTTAATATCTTTATACAATATTTTAGGGCTAAGATGTAGGTGTCAACTATTAGAACAGTTCAATATTTGACATCCATGTCAATTCACCGCCTATATTAGTAAATAGTGTTGGTACCATCGGGGCATGTTTATATAATGGAAATAGTTTATTGAAGTCTGAGACTGGCTGGATGACAGTTGTCTTATTTTATGAATTTATAGCTAGTGTGCTCTATGCATGGATCATTGAGAGCAAAATTGAATTGCCAATATTCCTATTCCTGAATGGACAAATGATCTCCCCACTTCCCAATTCTGCAAAGAAGATGGGTATACTTGCTACTAGTCACACTCTATCAAAATGCTATACATTTCATTCAACCAATGGATGTGGCCACCTTTATTGTCTACTAAATAAATTTACTAGTTTATAAAAAAGAAAATATTAACTTTTATTGCAGTCCTTATTACCTTTTAAACATCATAGGAATTCATAAGTTAATGCATGTGTCAAGTTTAAAACCATAAATGTCAACTTTCTAAACCCTTGCAATTTGATTCGTCAATTATTGGCTCATTTTAAAAGTTTCTAAGAAATCATTTTTTATAAAAACCATAAATGTAGACCATGGAATATTGTATTCCCAGTTTGCTAGAGGAGTTGGCCTAACTGAAGTCATAATAAAGATTACTCTATCATCAATATGCTGGTAAACAGAATCAATAACAATTTTTTTTTCTTAAACTGTCAACTATTGGTTCACATACCCTAATTAGGATAGGGATCTTTAACGAGCGCCTGCCTTGTATGGGCTCGAAACCTCCATTTTACTTCCTATCCCAGGGACGGCATTGCCAAGAATTTTTTACTCCCTTTAAAAAATTTAGAGCCCCCATGGGACGAGAACCTACGACCTTTAGTCTTATAGGCTGCTATGCTAACCACTAAACCACAGGTGACCCCTGTTTTTAATATTTCTTTAGATATTGACGAAAAAATATTATTACAAGAAAAAATAGATAATACTCCTGCTTCGATGCCTTCAATACTGTAGTTGATTTGAAAGTTCGTGTGTCCTGAAAATGGAAGAAGGGACTGCAATTAAAACTGTTTCGTTGAGATAACTATGCAATTATCCAATTGTCCAAACATTATTTCTATCCTTTGTTTTCATAAAATTGTATTAAAAGTTCCAATTCCATATTACTGAGGTCTCTATCAAAGGGATTCTAAAGCAAAACAATGAAAGAATAGTCCCAGTTTGCCGCACTGTGACCTCCTAATAAACTGAATAAATTTGGAATAATTTTCTATTAGACTAAGGCCATTAGAAGAAGAACTGGAGTAAAAGTTGTTAGCGATGGTGGAGAGGAAATGAAGTGCCGAGGACTTGGCAATGTTCCACACGGTTCTCATGAATGCTAATTATACCAAAGTCTGGAGTCCTTTCAAGAGTATAACATTTCTTCTCACAATATGTAAGATGCTAGGGGGAGGGGGAATATTGAATATAAGTGCAGCTAAAATAAGTTTTTGTAATACTATGTAATAATATATAATACTATGTATGTTAAAACTGTATTTATACTCAAAATGATTTGTCTTAATAAAATTATAATTACATATAAAATACATTATGTGTGGACTTTGTAAGGGTCTAAGCAAAAGTTTTCCCATTTTGATTATATCACAAAATATATTTACGCGGATTTGAAATATCAACTTTTTTTTTTAAATTTATGTATTTCATTTTAAAATCTCAGTCACCTATTTATAGGTGACCAACAAATCAATATTTTTCTATCTTTTTTTAGTATTTTTAGTTTTAGGCAGTGTATAATCTGCAAAATGGCTCCCAAGTTGGGTTTGTTACCCTATTTATAAACCGAGAACGGCCAAGGTGAAATATATGATCATTGATTTGCTTGATTTGTCTTCGCCCGAATACCAGAATAAATATTACAATACCGAAAATGTGGAGTACTGATTTATCCCATTTCAACAAACTTTTTTTTACTGGTCAAAAAAGGGGTATTTTTACAACTATACTCCTCATATAACACAATTTCCTTTTCAAAAATGTCTTTTACACCCCTTGTCGTATGAGATCCACATTTATAATATACTATTTACTATTGTAGTAATTTGGCTCTAAAAAATGCTGTAAGAAATGCAGGTACCCTGCAGGTTGCGGGAACTATTTTGAATAGATCTGTTCAGCTATCTCCATCCTCCCTTAGAGTCTCGTGTCAAAAATAGAAGCCACCAACTGACATGTGGGAACGGGACGCCTGCTTTTCTCCGTCTGGCCCCATCGACATGGGTGCCGATCTATTCGCTTCTCCCCTGGACTAGGGTCGGAGGTTTCCTCAAGATAACAACAATGACCAATGGACGTTATAGTTGTTTTACGCCATTAAGCAACAACAAACAACAGATCTGTTCAGCTTCTTGGATAATTAAAGGATTGAGATCGTATTGAGAGTGGTTGTGTTAGCATTCGAAGGTGGAAGGAGGCAAGAATGGAAGGAGCTGTATAAATAGGTGACAGGAATTTCTAAAAGTAAGAGAGTTTCTGTACCAAGGAGCCCGAGTAAATTCTCGAAATAATATTAGTGAAGTACTTCCACAAACGAGCTCTGTCCACAGCCAAATAAGAATCTACATAACACTGATCCGACCCTTTATCACCTGAGGCTTAGAAATGTGAACAATGACAGAAGCTAATGAATTATCGCTTCTCAGAGTTGAGAGGAAAAATCTACGAAGAATATTTAGACCAGTATGTGAAAACGAAGTTAGAATGGACAAATAACGTGCTTAAATTACTCCATAATCCAAAGCCATTTAATTAGGCAGACTAAGGTGGGCTGGTAATGTAAAAGGATGAATCCGCAAATATTAAATATTCGTAATTATACGAATCATAGTATATAGTTTCGGAGTTCATATTCCTTCATACACGTGTACCTCTTGAATTTACAATAGGTGTTGCAAGAGCATTAGAAAAATCCTCCTCCGATTCCAAGAGATTTTTAAGTTGCAAAAGTAGAAGAAATTATGCGGGAATAATCAACACAAAAAAAGTAGTTTCTTTTGGAGAGCATTATCTCTGAATCCGTCTTTGCCCAACAGGCATAGTTAACTCTAGGAATAGTGTTTTTATTTATTTCCAATTAACTAATACTGATATTAGTAGTAAGATTTTAGGCTCCCTAGGCAGATTTAACTCTTCCTAAGAAACTACTTTTCCATTAACACACACATATACTACATGGATTTTTACCTTCGACACCTAATTTTCCTATATTTTTCAAGCTTAAAATAGAAATATTTTTTTTTCATTTATTGAAAATTGATTTTATGTCAGGAATAATATCAACTGTCATGTCCAGCCACTAAAAAGCGATCCATAATTTCCTCCGGGGGTTAAAAGCGGTAGGGAGAAAAATCGGCCGAGGAAAATCAAGTCTTCATGAGTGCTCCCCCTCCCCCCCCCCCACGACTTCCTGATGAATTAGCCAAAGATCGTTTAGAAAAGTCATAAATCCTTAATGGGGGGGATTGCACGCTTGAAATATTGAATCACGAAACAGGATATTCCAAAAGCCGGCAAGATAATAGTTCGTGCCTTCCCCTTAGGGTAAATTATTCCTCCCCTTCTCTTCTGTTAATGGTATATTGAGGTAGATGGAGGTGGTTTCATTGAAGTTTAATCATGATTTATTGAGGCACACATTTTTTGAATAATAAGTTTGTTAAGGAATTCGGGCCAGAATCAGAATGAAAAGAGAGACTCTTAATAGAAGAATAACAATACACTACTCGCTTTTTTCCTAGCAATTGAAATGGAGAGCTATATTTACACACGTGAACATAAGCCTTTGCATATTTACGAATTTACAAAAATAGAAACATTTCAGTAAAATATTTTGAGACTGATTACAGCAGCTTCCTGATATGTAAATAACAAAATAGCAACAAGCACCTATCAATTACTGAACATCAACAGAGATACGTATGCTTTGTTCCCGTTTTCATAATTAATTAAACTGACATAACAAGGTACTCATCAATGACATTGACAGCTCCCATCAGGAGGAAACTAAAACGAACCTGGTTGAGAGACCCTCTCTCCTGAAGGTTTTATTCAAGTCCAGAAATAATTGCTGCTGGGCATTTGCTTTCCTCATGCTTGGAATGCGATGATGAAACACGATAGATATCATATTTGCCTTTAAGTATTCGATTTTATTCTTTGCGGGAAGGTGCGTAAGAAAAAACATATAGAAAACAAATTTGGGACTATTACAAATTTTTTTCTAAAAAACGAAAAGAAATATGAAAGAGTCTTTATAATGTCGTTGACTGTTTGAAAATTACATAATGTTGAATAAGTACTATCCTACATAATATCATTCAAAGTATGGAAGTATGGAAAAGGTGTGTACGTTTGAAAGTTCGTTACTAAAAAACAGTTGACCCGACGCCTTCAAATTATCTAAAATAAGTATAACTAAACCATTTTTTATGATCTTAAATACTTTTTTCCTTATTATAAGAATAATACAAGTTTTTAAACTATACCTAAAACATCACATTTTAGGTGTATTTTAAAAACTCGATTAAAACCGTATTCAACCAATGTAACTATTAGCGATGAACCTCTATATATACTCGCCAATGTTCGAAAGCTGCCATGCCCAGCAGTTTTAAGAACTCTAAATCTTCAAGGCTTCAAATCATCTAATAATGAAGAACAGTTAATTTGTTTATTTAATCCTCAGGAAGGACATTTATCATCAAATACTTATTAATACTTACTGGGCCTTTAGAATAAATCATCTATTCTTTTTGAATAGTTTCGGATAGATGTACTGATCTTCAATATTGTTAAAAAGTAAAGATTATTTTAAATTAAGTGGTGCTATCGCTTAGACAAAAAATAAAAAATATTTTTTTATCTCTATCTCTGGGCCACTAGAACCCTTTAACTTTTATAATTACAGTAATTTTGGTTGATTTATATACTATGTGGCTTTTAGCCCGCATTCCATCATGCCGAGCGTTTGAATATGCGTTGGCTCCGTGAACGTAATTGTGAAGATACGATTTCGAGTCCTGGAGACAGAGTATTTGATAATTGATCATTACACCATTTTAGAGATGCATTTTCGTTTCATTTTCTTAATACTTTTTCATTATAATATCATGACAGTTTTGTATTTATTTATTTTTTAAAATAATAAATACGATTCTAAATTATTTTAAACATATCAAAGATAATTTTAAAATTTGTATGTTATTTTTAAAATTGAAAACATTAAATATGCAAACATTAGAAATATTGACCTTAATTATTTTTGTTTTAAGAATACCATTAAAAATAAATTGTTAAAAACTTTTAAACTTGTTCGTACATATAATCTTTATTAACTCCATTAATATATCACTTTTGTCCCCTTCATGTCACAGACGTGCGTGACAATAGCTCTCGGAAGGAAATAGTTTTTAAATTTACAATATATTTTTTATTATATTACCATGTAAATAGAAAGAAGCACCAAAAATATATATTATCATTACCCATGGTAGGAAATGAGTTGATTTCCGCTCTTTTACCTGGTCCTAAATGAAAACCTGTATAGCCAAAAAAGTGTTTAGGAAAAAATGCCTCATTTGGCCTGCTACAATTTCAAAATTTCCTAGTTTTATTTTCTTCAGGAAAGTTTCCACAAGAACTATAGTCATTCTTGTTATTTATATAAATGTATAGGAAATAATTTTCAAATAATTATGCGAGGAATTATAGATAACTTTCGTGTTTGCTATTCTATTTTAAAAAGAATACCTAAAAGCGAAGCAATTTACATTTTAAAAAAGGATAGAACATTGTTTTGAGAAAATGTTCGCTTCACTGCGACAGTTAATAATGTTACATACCTTAAACTTTATATTCGTTCCGATATTGTTTGATCTCGACGCCATATTTGTTATTGAGCGTCGTTCCTTCAAAGGGGGTTGTAAATTAAAGGCCATTAGATAATTTGTATCAGTTTAAAGGTCACACCATTAAAAAGTTTCCCGAGGAAGAAATGAATAACATTTATTTCACTGTAAGGTAAAGACAGAAGTAGTTGAATTTTTTATTTTTACTTTGAGTGCACATAGCGTTTTTAATAAGAAATATCCTAATGACGGAAAACTAGCTGAATACTTGATACTTTTTTTATTTCAGTTTTCATTAGCATTCATAATATTCAACACATTTGATAATTTTAAACTTTGAAACAGACCTAGATGAACCATCAGCTGAACAAAAAATAATAATAAAAACATAGTAAATGAAATGGTTTTTTTTTTTTTGGTTTTTTTATTGAAAAGAGATGATACAATCTCTATGGCATTTAGGATTAGTGATCTAAAGATCCATTCATACACAAACAACTAAATATTAACCAATATGGAAATAAAAAAGGATAAAATAAAAAAAAAAAATAAATAAAAAATCTATATAAACGCATTCACATTTATGTAAAATATTTACATTTAGCCAAGGGATAGCGTAGTCGAGCCCTACCGCCCATATGAGGGAGAGAGGCTTCTTGTCCTGCCGCATCGCCGGTGCTACGTTCCTGGTCTCCCGCTTTTCTAAGGCGGGTGGGGGTTACCAGAAACGGCATATATCTAATTAATATTGTAATTAATGTACTTAATTCGCCTTAATGTATATTGGATACTTTTCCAAAGGTGACGTGTTTACCAATTCTAATTTATTTTAATAAACCTGTGGCATAGGGTAAATGATAACAAATAAACAAATCTAAATTGAACTATATCTTTAATTTTATTGACCAATAATATAAATCATTAATACCCCCTTTAATATATCATATAAAGATATTTTACTGAAACTAATTAGTTAATGGATGCTGACTGGCAATTTAACATTATTCTAATAAATACTAACCACACAATATTACAACTGGTACTGTATATGTATTAACCTTATTTGGTGGGTACTCTCTGGTGTTGTCTCTGGCCTATCTGCTGGATCAGTCTCTGCCATCTCTGAAGCTCTCTCAGTCTCAGCACAGCATCCCATCTCAGCCTGTCTCGGAAATCTGGACTCTGCCGCTCCCACCTATCTGGTCCTCTGCCCTTCTCGTTCCACTCACGCCCTCTTGGCACACTCGCCCCTCTGTCCACCTCCGAACTCTCCACTCCTCTCTCACTTCTCCACCCGACTGAACTCCTCGAGCCTCCTTCTTCACCGTATAAGTCCTCTTTCCCCCACTCTCTTCAGACTTCTTCTGATTGGCTGGCTGGTTGGTTCCAGACTTCGTCTGATTGGCTGGCTGCCTAAAATTTCCCTTCCTTTCTATATTAAACGTGTTTCCCAGCGGCCTCTTTGCCGGGGCAAAACCAGGGTTTATGGCTACAAATTTCTCTAGCAATCTTCTTAGGTATTTCCCTAGGTGTTTGTCGGCAGCATTGTCGGTCCTAAGCTTTGCTTATTTTGAATTTCTAACAGAAGGTTTATTGCCCCAATACTTACAAGGGGTATTTCCAAGACCTACCCGCCTTCAGGTAAAACTGACCACCGGGTTGACCATATATAGTACTTTACATATTGTGATATTAAATTATCAATTCAATTTACTTTTCCAAACCTGGCAGCATCCACAATACATAGCATTCTCCTAGTGTCAAGGGAAAGAAAAATTAATAAACGTATGTTTATTGATTTTTCTTTTAAAATATTTTTAATAATCAGTTTAGAGCCGTAAAGTAGTATAATATAAAACAATATTAATAATATAAGCACAAAGTTAACTGTTCCGCATCGAATAAAATAATTACAAAAATGAACGAAACCCTTCAGTAAAACAAGATATGATAATAAATTTACAATTGCTACAATTTACAAAACAAAAACTAAAATAAAACAATTCTCAATCTAAGTTTTCTGTGTACTATTTAAAAAACATTTTGACTAAACCTTCAAGACTAAATTATACAAATACAGTATGGTTGAATGATATAACAAAACTTGTGATCTTACATGTAATTACCTCCTCATTTTACAATAGTTACAAATTAGTAGCTTTTCGATATATTTTTTTTCATATATAAATTTTTCATAAACAATTACTAGATAACTTACATAGCGATCAGAGTTCTTCTATCTTTATTTCACATCCTGAAAAACTTCTTAATTCACAAACAACAAAAACAAGAAGCATAATGTTTATACAGTATCATTTTATTGTGTAGCAAGCAATTTTCAAAAATAAAGAGGATTCTACTATTTGGGATTCTTTCCCACTCTAGTTTTAAAATCATTTTTGTTTGGAATCTTTATATTTTAAATAAATGTTTATTTTCAATTATTTTCAGGGTTAATTATTAGAACGTCTTATTCGGTATTTATAATTCCTTTCTTAATAGCACGCTGACAAAAAAAACGGCGAACCTCTTACTTTCACAAATCGGTTGTCCTGGTACCATCTTGGGTTTTCTTATGTCACAATCAAGGATTAAGTATTTGCACATTCTATTAAATGAATTTCAGTTCTTAAGTATGTTTAAAATTTCATCAAATTTCTAAATTTTTCCTTTATCCAAAATCCGGACGTTCGGATTAAATACATTTTGAGCCCCATCAATTATAAAATAATACAAGTTTTACAAATGGATCAATAAAGCAATAAAAATGTTGCCTCAGTATTCTGGGCGTACTTGAAGATTTCAGTATCTTCTCAAAAATAATCTTAGGGATACCTGGAGGCGCTACGGCTGCTCCACATTGAGGGTTTTTCCCTACTAGACACAATTAAAGCAATAACCCGACTTCAGGGGTGATGGAGGACCTCTGTCTACTCCATAGTAGAAAAGTATAATAATTGCTCACAATAATCCAATAAGGATATATAAAATTCAAACTTGATCCAAGTTATTTAAATGTTATTATTGGGGGTTGCTCATAGCGACTAAACAATTGAGGCAATTTACAATTATTATTTACCAACAGTTTTCGAATATGAATTGTGACCTAAGCGGATTTAAACTTGTAAATTATAACTCTCTCATTCATAGGTAATGTATCATATCTCTCACTTTGCATTAATCAATAAAATCTTAATTAGGAAATTATTTCTAATGTCATGTTAATTTTTATTTTGAATTATTTTAAAAATTAGTACTGATATTAAAATTACTTCAATCTAATAGATAACTTTACACAGAGGTCTATTCAATGATTATCATAAAATCCACATCCCAAGCCTTAATCCTATCAAAACTTAACTTTAAAGAAGAGTTAACTATTTACAAAAAATATTTACAATTATATATACAAAAATTATATACATGGATCCAGAACGGGTTGACCTGACGACCGCTTCGTCAGGACCCTTTAGCTCGTCAACGGAAGGGACGCTAGATGGAAACCCTTTTTATCCCCTGGACTGGGATAAAGACTACCGTGTCTTATTATAACACCGTATGCGTTTATTCCTATCATCTTCTGGGATTAAAAAGCCTCCATGGAATTCCCCTAATAAAATAAGAACGGCGAATTCTTCGGTTGGTGGATCCCTAAAATAATTATTCGTTTCATAACTATCGTTGTAATGGGATCGACTGTAATTTAATGGGGACTGCCCTATAAACATATCTGATGGGTTTATTTGATCTTCTCCTGGAGGTGAATTATCGGAGTTAATTATCTTTACAAATTCTGGGAAGCTTATGACGTTTTCTTCATTATCAATCTCTCTGAGTCGGTCCTTCTCTTCATATTCAACCTTTTCATGGGTCATATCAACTTCCTTACCTACTTGGCAAGACTCAAGAGTTTCTACCTGAGATTGAGGGATTGGTAAATTCTCTTGAATGGTTTCTTTTTGAAGATTCTTCGTTTCATCTTCAACTTTAAAGAGAACCTTATCTTGCCCGTCGGAATTAGTCTCAATGTCACCACTATCTGATTGAGCATTAGGAACCATTCCTTCCCTCGGAGATTCGTCACTTATAATTTCAACATTTTCCCGAGCAGTAATCTCGTTCGGTCCAGTTTCCATACAATTGGTCGCATGGGGTCCATTAATATAATTTTCTACTGTTTTATGGGCATCATCTTCTGCACTCTTATTCATATCTTCACTTCCAGCTAGGAGTGGTTTCTGTTCCTTTCTGTTTAGTTTTTGATCCTCATCAGGTTTAGTTAAACGTTTTGCAGACGATTCCAGGTTCGTTGTGTGTAGAGCTTCACTTATTTCCTGTAGGTGTTTATTATGCTCTTCTATTATTCCCTTTAGCTCTTTATGTCTTTCTTCTTGATTTTTCTTCATCTCTTTTATTAGCTGCCATAACATTTTTTCTGGGCTGAGGCTATTTTCTTCTGTTTTCTCCATGGTCTGTGGCTGAGTTGCTTCTGGATGTGGGATTGCTATTCCTTCAGTCAACCCCGTATTCGGCTGTGGTAGTTTCTCGTTTTCTACCCTCAAAGCCATATCAAAATATCGTGCGCGTATATTATCCCTCTAATATCTATTGAAACCTCCGCGGTAGGGTTAAACGCAAGCACTGGTTAAATATAACACAAAAAACAAGCCACTTATAATAAGACCGTACAACAAGAAGTATAAGGACAGCCTTCCTCACACACATCACTAATATAACACTAAGGAAAGAGAGCACGAGAAAACGGAGCAAATGTTTAAAGCGAAATCCTGGAGAATTTGTTAGATTAAAGAAATTATCAAACCTTACAAATATTCGCCCTTATGCCACTTTGTATAATTTAACAAGCAATGTCAACTAATGATATGAACAAATTGGTAAGTACGTCCCCACAAGGGATGCCATTTTAATTGCTACGTTCCTGGTCTCCCGCTTTTCTAAGGCGGGTGGGGGTTACCAGAAACGGCATATATCTAATTAATATTGTAATTAATGTACTTAATTCGCCTTAATGTATATTGGATACTTTTCCAAAGGTGACGTGTTTACCAATTCTAATTTATTTTAATAAACCTGTGGCATAGGGTAAATGATAACAAATAAACAAATCTAAATTGAACTATATCTTTAATTTTATTGACCAATAATATAAATCATTAATACCCCCTTTAATATATCATATAAAGATATTTTACTGAAACTAATTAGTTAATGGATGCTGACTGGCAATTTAACATTATTCTAATAAATACTAACCACACAATATTACAACTGGTACTGTATATGTATTAACCTTATTTGGTGGGTACTCTCTGGTGTTGTCTCTGGCCTATCTGCTGGATCAGTCTCTGCCATCTCTGAAGCTCTCTCAGTCTCAGCACAGCATCCCATCTCAGCCTGTCTCGGAAATCTGGACTCTGCCGCTCCCACCTATCTGGTCCTCTGCCCTTCTCGTTCCACTCACGCCCTCTTGGCACACTCGCCCCTCTGTCCACCTCCGAACTCTCCACTCCTCTCTCACTTCTCCACCCGACTGAACTCCTCGAGCCTCCTTCTTCACCGTATAAGTCCTCTTTCCCCCACTCTCTTCAGACTTCTTCTGATTGGCTGGCTGGTTGGTTCCAGACTTCGTCTGATTGGCTGGCTGCCTAAAATTTCCCTTCCTTTCTATATTAAACGTGTTTCCCAGCGGCCTCTTTGCCGGGGCAAAACCAGGGTTTATGGCTACAAATTTCTCTAGCAATCTTCTTAGGTATTTCCCTAGGTGTTTGTCGGCAGCATTGTCGGTCCTAAGCTTTGCTTATTTTGAATTTCTAACAGAAGGTTTATTGCCCCAATACTTACAAGGGGTATTTCCAAGACCTACCCGCCTTCAGGTAAAACTGACCACCGGGTTGACCATATATAGTACTTTACATATTGTGATATTAAATTATCAATTCAATTTACTTTTCCAAACCTGGCAGCATCCACAATACATAGCACCGGTATTAAGAGCCGGTTAAGACGGGTTGGGAGCACTAGTCCCAGACCACGAAGAACTTTCTCCATATACTTTAAATATAATATTTTTCCCTGCATATGATATTATTCCTTATATATATAAAAATCTCGTGTCCCGATGTTTGTCGGAGGTAAACTCTGAAACTACTCAACCCATTTTAATGAAATTTGGCTCAATTTGTATAGTTTTGTCCAACTTAAAAGATAGGATAGTTTTTGTCTATTGATCTATCTATATATTGTCTAGGATAGTCTTGACTATTGTCCACAATATTTCTGTATTTTATTGCAAATACAGTAGGTCTTGTTTCGATTTATTAACATGACGTCATATGTCGATTTCATAACCTCTTTGTTGTTTTTCGGGGGTAAAATCAGAAACTACTCAACCGATTTTTATAAAATTTTGCTCATTGTCTGTAGTTTTGTCCAACTTAAAAGATAGGGTAGATGTTTATCTCGATTATTGGCTTCAATATTTCTTTTATTGCAAATTAAATGCTTATTATACTACAGTAGAGAGTGATTATTTGTAAGTTTTATATATTTCCAACAGATGACGGTATAAGTTTATTTATTGGCAAGAAAAAATCATTGTGGAGCACTACTATCAGGTTGGTCATAGCACTACAGTAAATAGAAATTGTGAATTCTAATATTAAAAAATATTACATCATTGTTAAAAAAGTTATAAATTAACGTTATCTATCTCATTTTTTAACCGACTTCGAACGAAAGAGGTGGTTAATCTATTCGATACGTACCTATGTGACTTTTTTGTGCTTTTTTTTTTTTTTTTTTTATGTATGTTCACCGAATACTCAGAGATGGGTGGACCAATTGGAACGAAACCTTTTGCATCTTGTAGAGTATTTTGCTTTATAGCTGAGGGGACTTTCATACAATGAGGTTGTTTTCTGGGAGATATCAAGTTTTATTTTGCACTTTTTATTGATGGATGAACATCCGCAAAAGCGTCAATAGTTGCAGAAACAAAATTAAAAACCGATAATAGTAATCCGGATAGCATAACAGAAGTGTCACCCATGAAGAATCGGCACAAGATCGTCTTCATGGGTGACACTTCTGAAAGTCCCCTCAGCAAAAATTTGGCAGTCATGAAAATGATTGATATCCATAAATGCTACGCCACTAAAATTGAAGCAACAATGTTCAGCAATTTATTTTCTGAATAATATTTTGTTAAGAAGGATATAATTCATAGTACTTCGGTAATAAATTTAGTCAAAAATTCATCGAAAGGAATTACGAACATAATTGACTCAACCTTTTGAATTAAATCAGTAGTGTAATATCGAGAATAATAATATCCTTCGTAATAATAAATTAACCATAAAATGAGTCCCAAACCCTGTTGCTTCTATACTTGCAGGGCAGTCTTTTTGATATCGATCAATTTTATGGCTGCCCCTTTTTTGCTGGGACGCCTATCCAATGATGTTGTTTGATCACTACTTTTCCAGCAATCGATTTAAATAAAGCTAAATTAACGGTCCCTAGTAGTGCATAATATCGCCATAGTTTTCAGAAGGATATTCAAGCGATCATAATTCCAAAATTTACGATTATTACGATCCAATTTATGAGTATTACAGTAGAGGATCCATGGGAGGGGCGCGGGGGGCGCCCCCCCCCCTGAGAGGTGACTAAATAAATACTATTTCTATATAAAATGAGCTAAGTATAGCTCACTTTTCTAGTCCACCAATTGAAAATTAATTGTATTTAAACATTTACAGTAATTTACAACGTTATTATGTACTAATATGCATTTTAAATTAGGGCCTTTATTTCTCATGAAATGTAAAAAAAAATAGTGCGCCCCCCCTCAGAAAATTTCTGGATCCGACACTGGAGTCTTATAGGTCATATTACCATCCTCATCGATTCTCCATTAACGATATCTTGTCCAAAACCGGCCAAAATCTCGACTGTTTAGTGACTTCATCTTGGAATGGCTGGATTTATGTATTTATGTATATTTAACTCAACACATCTCGGAACACTGATGATGTATGTAAATGACAAGTACTGACGACAATATTTGGCAAAGGAAAAATATTGTCATTGTGGAAAAACATTTTATGTGTTCCCTTCCCAATGGAACATTGATGTTTAAAAAAATAAATTCCATTTTTAATCATAAAACTTAGTATGTTGAAAGTTGTATAATACACGCACCGCTTTCTCACTTTTCTGTGTGTATTGTTTATATAGAGAGAGAAACACTTTATTAATCATAAAAGAGATGCTGCCCAACTACATTGGGTTGCTAATTCACAACATACTATATATCTATCTGAGACTATTTGTAACATTTTATTGTAATAATATATAATAATAAAAAGGTCCGGAAAGACGAACGTGGTAGAGCGTAAAAAGATTTTGACTTTTTTTTAAACCATCGTACGGTTTTCTACATTTGTTATCTTCTCCAACTAAAAAGTATGAAATAAAATATTTAAATATTATTTCCTTTTTATTATAAAAAACATTTTATAAAAAAAAATTAAACCGACTTCGAAACCTAGGAACCAGTAAAACTAAATTCACTAGTAGGTATAAAAAGTGGAAAAATGCAATAAGACGAATAATTTTATTTTGATTTGTACAAATGCTTATGTTAATAAAAATTATTAAATTAAAATATTAAATTCTATGTTTGATACAACACAATCTTTTCGAAGGCGGCGCTATTTTTAACACTATAAATTATAAAAATCTTCTCATGACGTCATGACGTAACATATCATTTCTATTTTTATGCCGCCTCCGAAAAGATTGTGTTGTATCGAACATAGTATTATTTATTTTAATTTAATATAATAGTGTGTATTTGTACAAATCAAAATAAATTTATTCGTCTTATTGCATTTTTCCACTTTTTTTACCATTTTCAATTTTGCTGTGTATTCATAAAAATCAGAAGGTAATTATTTCATACTTTTCAGTAAATTTAGTTTTACTGGTTCCAAGGTTTCGAAGTCGGTTTACTTTTTTTTTAAATGTTTTTTTTAAATTAAATTTTTATGTTTTGATAAGTAGCATGTAAAACATTCTGTATGGTTTTAAATTGCTCGCTTTTCATATCCTGTTTCTGATAGAACCTCAACAAATAGACGATATATCATTTCACCATGTGTTATATTCTGAATTTAATTAATATGTATTAGGGTAAGAGATTAATTTGGTACATTTTTGCCATATAATGTGATTGTACTAAACCCTATTCCAATTACATTCTTTATTAGTTCCTTTTACATTTGTGTTTTTTATATTTAATCTCGCCTCTGGTGTTCTGCGCATGAGCTAGCCCTATTTACAACATAGTAAGATCGCTCTGTAAAAAGTTTCTTTTTTAGTAGCGAAATACCTATTAAAAAAACAGTCTACATAGTTATAATAACTACCAAGCTCAGTGATAAACATAAATCCTGTGAGTAATCACTTGTTTATTACAGTTAAAGTGAATACTATAAACAACTGAGTGGTTAGTGAGTAGGTAGGACAGCCATAATCTCTTCAGTAGCCGTTAGGCTCATGACTGGAGCAGGTCTACGTCAGCCAATTTTCTGTAAACTTACGTAATCATTAAAGTAAGTCGAGGTGTTATTATTCTTTACTTTAACGTTATAAATTAATCATTCCTTTCATCAATGATGTGAAATGGGATATTTCCACATGGTAATGTCGAGTATAGGAAAAACAACACCAAAAAGATCAAGCTTGCACACAACCAAGAGTTCACATCTCAAACAAAAGCCAAGGCGATCGAAAGAAACACACCACCAGCCTCAGCTGCGAGCTCGATGGCCGATCAAGTACAACAACCACAGCCAGGTACGTCTCAACAAGATATGACCGAGGAATCGCTCTTTTACACTCCCAACCCTTATCAGTTTTTATCAAATAATCAAGCTGAAAATATGGAAGCAGCACCAACCCCCAGGGAATCAGGAAACTACTTATGTCAAAGTAGAACAAATGACACCAAGTTAGTACCCGACACTCCCGATTCTTACGAAAAAATAGTGAAATATCTGACTGATACCAAGGCGGATTTCCATACTTATCAATTACGCCAGGAGAGAGCTTACAGAATAGTGATTAGAGGACTTCACCCATCGACGCCCACAGAAACAATCAAAGAAGAATTATTGGCCAAAGATTTTCAGGTTCGCCAGATAGTTCATGTTTACAAAGAACAGATAGAAGACAGGAGAAAAGAGAAAAATAGCATTACTGTTATTCTTCGTTGATTTGGAACAAACCCCTGGAGTAGAGGATATTTTCAGTATAACTCGAATTTATTATACAAGGGTTCGTGTCGAAAAGCCGTTCCCTAAACGGAATATTGTACAATGCCACAACTGCCAAGCTTATGGCCATACGAGGCACTACTGTCACCACCTACCTAGGTGCGTCAAGTGCGGAGACTCCCACAGAACCGAAGAACGCAAAAAGCCGAGGGAAATTCCAGCAGTATGTGCTTTATGTCATCAAGGATACCCGGCAAACTACAAGGGATGCCAAACCTATAAGGTTCTAAAAGCAAGACTGCGGACAGCACCCAAGTCAGAAGAGACATCCAGAACACCAAGTCCACCTAGGCAACCATTTAGGACTGTGGACACCCACGTGAGCAGTCTACAAACAGTCACAGGCCCTGCCACAATCACAACCCCATCACCCCCAAACACAACCTACCTTCACCCAAAAGTCCGGTCAACACCAAATTTCCTATATTCCTCCGCCCAATAATTCCAATGATATTACCAGCCTCCTGACATCATTCCTCTCCGAGTTCAGATCCCTTGTCACCCCACTCATCACCTTACTTACAAATGTAGTCTGAAATCTTATCCCGCCGCCAATTGTCCTTAAATGTCCTCAATTGAATCCCTATCCATTCTTCTCTGGAACGCGAATGGTGTTCGAAACCACACTAACGAACTTACTGCATTACTAAATGAAAAAAATATTGACATAGCCCTAATAACAGAAACCCGACTAACTAGTAAACAGACCACCCTGATGGAACAGCCCATGCCGGCACTGCTGTCTTGATCCAACAATCTCTATCCCACCACCTAATTCCCCTACCTGTCCACGATTTCCTGCAGACTTCTGCTGCCTTAATCAAAACCTTATCCTTCCGCTTAACTACTCCCACAGCATATTCCCCGCCTAAACTATCCATTTCCGAATCCCAACACACATCCTTTCTAAATTCCTCAGGAAATCATTTCCTTTTAGGAGGAGACCTGAATGCCAAATATCAGCAATGGGGAGCAAGAACGACTAATTCCCGAGGGCGAACCTTACTATCTGCTATTAACACCCATTGCTTAACACCCGTCATATCCTGTCCCCGGACCCCCACACATACTGGCCTACCGATCCCAACCGCAGTCCCGATCTCCTTGATTTTTTCATCCACAAAGGTCTAAGGCTAACTAACACTAAAATATTCAATTTTGAGGCTCGATGACCTGTCCTCAGACCACAGTCCCCTATTACTTACCCTTTCAACATCACCGATTCCAAAACTGTCCCCACCCTCATTCCTTATAGGTCCAGCAACTGGAACCTCTTTAGAGAAATCCTAAATGACAAAATAGACCTCAGAGTGTCCCTAAAAACTCCTGAAGACCTAGACGATGCCGTAAACTCCTTTTCCATCCTGATCCAACAAGCAATCTGGTCTGCATCCTCACCTCCTTCTCAATCTAAATACCCTAAAAAGTTTTTCCTACCCCAAGACCTCGTTAACCTCATCCAAGCCAAGCGACGTTCTAGGTCCCACTGGCAAAGCACCAGGCATCCTGACGATCGGAAATCATACAACCATCTTTCTAAACTTGTAAAAAAGAAATTAGCTGCCTTCAGATCACAAACCTATAGTTCCTACCTCTCCTATCTATATACCTCCGACAATTCCCTCTGGAAAGTTACCAAAAGGATTCTAAAATACCGGTCCATCTCCCATCCCCTACGGCGTGAGGATGGCTCCTGGGCTTTGTCAGATGAGGACAGAGCAGAAGAATTCGCCAAGCATCTTTGTAACACGTTTACTCCCCATCCAGAGAAAAATCCTATCCACACCGCTGGACGTAGGGACAAAGGAATTCCTAACTTCGCCCATACCTCTCTCCCTACCTCCTAAACCGGTCATCCCCTCTGAGGTAAAATTCCTTATAAATAAATTGAAATCCAGTAAATCCCCGAGACATGACCTCCTCTCTTCTAAGATCCTTCGCCAACTACCCAAAAAACCCATTATATTCCTCACATACCTTTACAACAGTATCCTTCTCACAACCCAATTTCCTTTGCTCTGGAAACATTCCAGAGTCATTCTCTTCTCTAAACCTGGCAAACCCATCGACAACACCTCATCTTACAGACCAATAAGTCTACTCCCGATCCTTTTCAACTCAGTACCACTTCCTGTCTCAGACACAGTCCGGTATCTGGGATTCCTTTTAGACTAAAGACTAACATGGAACCCACATACTAGACTTAAAAGACAAAAACTTAACTGACGATTTTTCCAATTATATAGACTATCAAACAAAACATCTCATCTTTCAACCGACACCAAACTACTAATTTACAAGACCTTATTAAAACCCATCTGGACATACGGCCTCGAACTGTGGGGGACGGCAAAACCTTCGAACATCAAACGTATCCTGTCCAAAGTCCTTCGAACCATAGTCAATGCCCCATATTATATCACAAACAAAACCTTACATCACGACCTCAACATTCCACTTTTCCTAGACATTATCCCATCCAGATTCTCAAAATTTCACTAGAATCTTTCGTATCCTCCTAATCCTTCAGCTCAATCCCTATCATGCCACAACCATCCTTACAATCCTCCCAGAAGGTTGAAACGGCAGTGGCCAAGAGACCTCTTGTAAAATAATATTGGAGTCCTGGCAATGGCCAGCTTCTCCACTCATGTCCGGCATGATTGAAGCTGAGTGCTCTCACCTAGCCTCCACTGGTTTTTAACTACAGTGACGCGTCTGGGAGAGAAGCACTGGGATCTCCCAGAGTCTTGCTTTGCCTTCCATAAGTGGGCACGAGTCGGAGTTTCCCAGGCTGAATGTTTAATGTTTGTAAATAAGTATGAATGTGTGTTCTTTAATTTTTCTGATTGTCATTTAATTTTTTATTTCCCATTTCCAGGTTCATATTTTATTTATGATTATTACTTTTTTCTTTTTTATGTACATTTGTATATATTTATTGAGTGAATGCGTCCTTACAGCCCTAATATTAATGCCCTTGATTGTGGCAGAATGTATTAATTCTCACAATAAAAAAAAAAAATAATAAT
This sequence comes from Aelia acuminata, assembly GCA_911387785.2. NCBI lineage: Eukaryota > Metazoa > Arthropoda > Insecta > Hemiptera > Pentatomidae > Aelia > Aelia acuminata. The sequence continues at coordinate 147,742,034 of OU426979.1, read as the reverse complement.
AAAATCTCGCCTCTGATGAAATAATCCAGTAAATACTAAATGAATGGACCATTAATACTCACAATATTCAAATATAAGATGTAAAAAAAAAAAAAAAAAACTTTAACTCTTCTAAATTCTTGATCGAACAATTTTAAATTTGGCGTAAAGTTCTATCTCAAATCCCCTTGGTTTTAAGATTAGCTGAAACATTTCTATCTTTATCAGTGAATTTTGATTTGACTGTATTAAATAGAATAGGATATAATTAATTCAACGCTTTGTAGCAAGTGAGCCACAGGAACGCGTGGCTGGGACTGCTCGTATTATATAATTAAATGTAGACTTATAATTATAACGAGATACGTGGAATAGATTATAGAACATTATATATTTTTGTTGTACTATCTATTAGGCCGGGCTGTAAAACCTCACACTGATAAAGTCCTAGACTTCCTGTTGGTCTGTCTCTGTGGACTCATACGTGTTATGTGGGAGCCATGAAATTTCATCCTTCATTTCCGAATGGTGTCCATTATCCTCTCTCCATGTGTAGATAAAGTTCTTTTTTATGTCGCCTCCTGTATTCGCCATTTTCTCTGATTGGTCCAAGGATCTTTCTAAGTAATTTCCTTTCTTCGGTTTCTAATATTTAAATCAGACCTTTTCTATTAATTGTCGGTCTTTCTGCTTCCCACAGGGCTTCTGGGCGAATGACTGAACTATTATGCCTAAGCTTGGACACTGATCTTTCGTTGTAGACGTCTCAGTTAGCTGATATGCCGTTTAATTATTAAATGACATTTTTTTTTTCTCGCATATTCATATGGTTCCTAATGGTCAATGCAAACACAAATCACCCTCATGCATATTCTAGCTTGTTATATTTGTAATTCAGACATTCCTCGGATAATAAGGTGTCCTGAAACAGTGACAGAAAAAAAATATTAGAGCCCTTTTAATAGTGAGTTTTCACGCGGCCCATAAATCCAGAAGGCACGTTAGGGAGGGCCATATTGCTTCTCTTATTGGTGCACATGTGAAGAACGCGATATAAAGGCGGTGACAGTTGAGTTTATATACCTTACCTAATCGATGTTGTATTATGTTAGGTAATAATTTAAATTGATATATTTTTATAAAATTCGATTGTATAATCATTTAATCTCGTGTTATACTCAAATATGGTTTCTTAATTAAGAGGAAATGGTTGGGGGTGCGGTCAGAATAAATATCACTAATATGTAATAATCACATATTTCAATTTTGTCAACGTTTCGACCCTAATAAAAGCCCTGATAATGACCTAAAATTTAGGTCGAAACGTTTGCAAAAATAAAATATGTGATTATTACATATTAGTGCTATTTATTCTGACCCTAACCCCAACCATTTCATTGTATCTACGGTCATTTATTTTCCACCATCATGGTATCTTAATTACTTTGAAATTATTATCAACAGTTTTTCAAAAAAGGCAATAAAAATACCAATCTTATTTTATTAATTCATTTAAATTATAAAATTAATATCGTTGAATCGTAAATTAATTAAAGCAAAAATGTCCATGAAATAATATGAAACCATGAATAATCTAGTTTCTTTGCCATAATTTTTTTCTCTCAAAAATAATATATATTTTTTTAAATTTACTGAACGGAGTAGAGAGGAAGTACCGTAGGAAGAGAATAATTATTCTTTAGCAAAATTTCTAGAACTCGATTATTTTAGGTTGTTACGGTAACGTTTTATGATTAATGTAAATCAAGGATTGACGTATAATATAAATAAACTAATGGCATGATGCGACTATTAATTATTATTAGAATTGTATATCGTATTTACACTCTGACCTTTCTGGATTAGTCCAATTTAAATGTCATCATAATGTCAGGCAGTCAAGAGTTTTGCAACGTCCCGCGTTACGTTATTAATACTGTAATCGTTTAATAAAAAAGCAAAATCATATGGTTTGAAATCCCCAAACCGTTTGTTCGAACGAACTAGCGATTGGAACGAACAGTCAGAGCACGTGTTTGGGACTAGATTGTTTGAGTTCAAGGCCTGGAACCTTCCACGGAGGTGTGGGACCTTCGAGGCTGGTCTTCTAACTATATATAAGGACTTCTTACTATATATAAGACTATATATAAGGAGCGAGTGACTAGACCAGTTAGTCTTTGTCTTGACTATGAAGAGCCCTGACGATGACCTAAAATTTGGGTCGAAACGTTTGCAAAAATAAAATATGTGATTATTACATAATAGTGCTATTCATTGCAGATACTATCAGTGCTATTTATGCAGATACTATGATTCAGTATTATGCTATAAAGTTATAATTTTTGTAACCTGCTCGAATATTTATTTTTTTATAATTCGTTTGGCATTGATATTGTGATATTTTCGTTTAATAAATATTTGTTAACCCACAGAAGTGCTACAGTATAATTGTCAATACTTTGACTAAACATAGAACCTTTAGAAAAAACAACTAGATTTTTGGTTTAAAAGAAAATATGTTACAAAAATTTACACGATTCCTAATACTTTTCCAATTTAAATGCATATTTTTTGGTATTTCATTATACAAGTCTATTATTTTGCTAATTGATAGATAATATAAATTTACAATTGAATTTATTAATTTTTTTAATAATTTTACTGACAATGTATTTGTTTATATATTTCTCTTTTTTGTCGTTATATTGTTTCTTATTTGGTCCTGATGAAGACAAGATATTAGGGTAGAAACGATAAGTACAGAAAAAAATATCACTAATTCTCCATCAAATTTTCTACAATAACTTATAAAAGTAAAACCAGGGTCAATGTATTTCTCCTATATTTTAGATTAATCGCAACTTTCGTGATTTTTAAACTAGTAAGTTTTTTTTTTTTTTTTAAATTAAATCTTTTGTAGATTTTAAATAAGAAGAGATAGAAAACTTATGTTTTTATATAATTTTTTTTTAAACTGGTTATTTATTATTTTTATGATCTTACTGGTTGTAAAACAGATTGAATTGCTTCTCGAAGTTGGCAATTGGTTTAGGGATCACATTCAACACGCAATAAATGGATACCTGAAAATGCCGAGTATTGACAATCGCTTTTCCAAAAAATGTTTTAATTTTAGACTAGTTTTTTAAAAAATATAATAAGATTTTTAAGGACTGCAGACTATGATTTGTCAAAGGATATCGTTATCAAGGGTTTATTTTATTGTTGTTTTTTTTCATATTTAAACTTTCAGTAATCACAAATTTTAATGAATATTAACTATTTGGCGAATTAAAAAAGGATAAGTTTAAATTCGAATGTTCATTGTTTAAGCAGGATTTATAGGATGACATTTTAATGTTCCAAAAATGAGAGGAGAGACAAGTTTATGGAAATATCCCAAAAAGCGCACTGCTGTTTTAGGGCTAAATCTGCAATGCTTTTATTCTCTTATCGTCGTTTTAGCAGACTTCTTGAAAGATCTCGATCGGACAATACTCACTCACAGGCAGCTGAGTGGTAACGTCTCATTCTCTTCCAGTCCTAAAGATTAGTACTGTATCAATAGTTTATCTATTCATCTAACATAAAGTAAAATATACTTATTTTGTGTTAGTACCAGAAGAAATAATTATAAAGTTATTTAAAGAATATTTGAAGAAATTATTAACCAAACAGAGATCTTCAAACATACTACATAATTCAAAAAATAAAGTAGTTATTTATACTTGACGAAGGAGAGTATTGGTTTCGTATAATAATGAATGTGTGAGGAATGGGGCTAATAATAACGACCCGGATCAATCATATTGTTAAAATTTAATCAATACATTACGTTTTCAGCTAACATGATTGTTCACTGACAAATAGCTTTCGTATTATTCAATATTATAGCACCATAAAATTTAAATTGATGGATCGCTCTATTTATTTGTATGTTTATTTCATAATGCATTTTAGTCTCATAAATAAAAATATAGTCATATAAATCTTTTAGTATTTATATTAAAATAGTTCGGATTCAGAAAAAATCATTCCACCATACAGCACCGTCACATATGATCACACATATGTGCAGATCACACATTTGCTTATTGTAACATTTTGCAGCGAAGTTAAGATAGCGAATCAAAAACACTATAACAATAAAATTTATTACGATAAAAGATATATACTTAGATTAAAAATTAAAAAATAAATTTAGACCACCCTGGCCAGGAATAACACTTTAAGTATCGGTACCTACTGGATATTAATGGGAACAAATTATCGATATTTGTCAATGCCCATAACAATATATGAAAAATGAGCTAATTTAGCCAGCAGAGGTGGACTTTATAGACGAAACGTAAGAATAGGTTTTTTCCGATCTTTTTATAACAGTGATGAAAATACACAATTACCAGTACCATATAACAACTGTATTATGAAAAATTTCCTCATCAAATCTGATAGCACCATATGAAAATTTCATTTTAGATAATATAACTCATAGCACATTAAAGAAGAGACTAATATAGTTTCCCTATTGACATTTTTAAATTTATGAAAGATAACCTAGTTCTTTCATGTACTACAGAGACCGCAAACTAAATCCCGCGAAAGGAAGTTCAAAAGAATTTTTTATTTCTTTTGAAATGAGAAATAGATCCCCAGATTTTGAATATTGAAAACTGAGTCCCGTATAATAAGAATTCAAGCTTAAAAATTCTGTTTCATATTTTAATATACGGGGAGCCAATCGTTCGACCGATCTCTGAACACACATAAACTCTATTTGTACATATTTAATACTTAACATTTGAGAAGTATTTAATCGATTTTCAATCTGGAGCCTAAGAAAATACTTTACGGAAATCCATGTAACCTCTGATGTTTCAAGAAGCACAAGTTTGCGTTGCTAGACCTCAAGAAAGTTCCTTTTATTCCGTAGAAATCTTGCATTTATAATTATATTACCTTGAAAAGTTTTTTCGTTCTTGTTACATTATTAATAAAAAAACTCATTAGAGGAACGCAAAATTGAACGTGGAATTTTCCTATATAGATCCACCTCTCCGCAAGTCGAGATTAATTTTAGCAATTTATTTGGTGTATTTAGCTATCTACCTTGTTGTTTCCTTTATACTTGTTTCTTTTTTTAATGCATTTGTTTCTTTTATTAAAATCAATTTAAAGAGAAGACACTAGATAGTATTAGCATGGAAAACGAATCAATCGAAGATACCGGATAGCTTTTGCGTAATTGCAGGAATGGCAGGCATTGCATAATTTAAAACTTTAATACCGATGGAATTCGACAAATATATTCAAAAATAATTTTACACACATTCAAGTAATTAAAGATAAACCCTGCTTATCGAAGTGGTAATTGGGAATCGATGACAGCCGAATTGTCAGTATCGCCTTTTAAATTGCACACCACATTCTACTCACTGCGAGAGCTGCAGACCGCATAGGCTTTACATATCCATGGGACCGTGCTCGGAGCACCGCATCAGTAATCCCGAACATGGTATATATCGTTAAAGTACGCTAAATTATTTATACAATTTCAGGGTCCTATAAACTAACTCCTGAGTTTGTTGCTAATGACCTACTATTCTCAAAACCTAGTTTTTGCTTTGCCACCATTATCTACAGATAACCTTTCATGAGAATTGTACCAGTTTATTTTTATAAAAGTGGAAGTGTGAAAAGTTTTTCTTCCTATAAATATGTTTTATTTTGTCAAATATACTTAGAGGCCAAACTAGACCATATTTTCATCACTACCCTAAAACTACATTTTAAATATATATATTTAAAAAAAAAATTGCCGGACCATAGATTTGTTAAAATTATTGCCAAAGAAATAGTAAAAAGTAAATATTCGTGGATTGCAGAGTGGAAATCTCCAGCTGATCGCCTAGATACTTATTTAGATACCTGTTTCATTTCAGTCGAGATGGCAGAAAAAGACAAAATCATTGGTCTCTTTCAAGAGCAGTTTAAAAGTGATTGTTTATGCAGTAATCTGACTACCATTCGATTTATAAAACTTTAATACCCAGCACAATATCCTAATAATTAAATGATCTTAATTGCTTACATTTAATAAAGTAATATTTAATATAGAAGGAAACTATTAGAACTAAATTACGAACAATGAATAAATGGAGTTATTAATATATTATTTTGCCAGCTGTAATAAAAATGGAATAGAAGAGTCTTTCCTTTGGAGGAAAAATGTCTTTCCTCGCAAAGTTAATAATCGTTCAAATATAATTTTTAAAACCATACAGAGGTCAAAGGATGAGGTTGCCTAACTATACCTCCAAAATTTTTCATAAATGGGTTGCTGCGGGAAAATCAAAGCAGCGTTTTTTTTGGAACGTAAACTTCCACATTTCAAGGAACCATTATGTTCCCGGGAAAAATTTTGATAAGACATCATGTATTCCTTTGGGAAATACTAAGTAATTAAGTGGAAATGAAGCATTACTCTATTATACAGACAAAATCATTTACTAACAGGTATTTTAGGAAATTCTTCTACCTTTTTTCCCACTAAATTTCTTAGCAGCACCAGCAAAATCCTCAGCCGTAATCTATCATATCCGATCAAATTTATCTTAGCATAGGTAAGCTCTCAAAAAATAACTTTATTCTGGGGCTTAATCCCTGAACAGATATGCACATATAAAAATAGATATCTGACCTTCATGCTACATTTCTGTAAATATCAAATATTTATTTAAGTTGAATATAAATAATATTAAAAAAAAAGGAAAAAAAAAAGGATCCTCTAAAAAGAAAGAAAATAAGGAAAAAAGTTAAATACATGTAAAGCGAATTTGAAAAATAAAGAGTACAGAATTTTGTATAGATAGGTGATTGTTTTTATTTTTTCTTCTTAATCTTCTGGCAATAGTTTTAAATTCGATTTTTGATTAATAAAAATGTTTTATTTTATAATTAAATTACTTCATTGGTTAACAGTAGTGTCCGACCGAAACCAAAATTTTAGCCGAAACCGAAACCGAATTTCGGCCATAGACCTAGTTTCGGGCCGAAACCGAAACCGAAACTTATTTACGTTTCTATATATGATACATATAAGTGTGTAATATGTCTAGCTTAGCAATTATATCAATAACACTAATTTAACTCAATCATTCATTTAATAAGTGAGCTGGTATACAAGAGTGGTAGAACAGGTGTATTAGTTAAGTTATAGGATCGAATCCCGGCCCCCTCCTAGTAAGGCTGGTCCCCGAGGGATGTTAGACCATACCCCCTTAACTGGTACAGCCCTAAAAGTTGAAATAATCTTGAAATGACAGGGTGATATTAATAAATATTCATATTATTATATATATATAATAATAAATAATAAATAAATAATATAAAAATAATAAATAATATAGTAAATCTTTCTATAATGAAGCCGATAGAATACAAGATGACGTCCTATTGAATACGTAAAGCTGTATATCAGAAGCTATTTAATCTACTAAGTCAGTTTTGGTCTCAAATGTTAGTGTATTTAATCTAGTTTGAAAATTTATAGAATAGTTTTTGGTCGAAAATGTGCTTCTTCATGGTAAAAATTGAGACAATTTTTTGGGATGTTATTTGTGAACCGCTGGGGGAAAGGGGACTGCCAAGGTTGAAAAATTGGTTTTACTACTACCACCATTTGATGCAACTTCTAATGACAAGGTTACTGACTACAATATTTTTTTCAATTTTGAATAGAATCTGTGGTCAAGTCGAATAATTTAAGTTTTAGTATTTAGAATATATATTCTTATTTATGTTAATATTTTTTTTTTTTTTTTAAACAAATTTCATTATTAATGAGGAGATGATTAAAAGCACAAAAAGGTTCTTAACGCTCAAGGTAAAGAATAAATAATATTCTTTACACTTAACGTAAAGAATTCTGTATAAAGAGCATGCTTTCATTACATGTTAAGACTCGATGTGATTTTCTAGGACATTTCTGTTTGTCTCCACATACAACTTTTCGACATACATACAAGTTTTCGATCAAGTAAAGATACCAAAAGAATGAGAAAAATCTGTGTTCTACCGAAATACAAAACAAGTGTAATTAACTAAAATAACAGATACTTCCCACTATTAAATTCAAGGGTGTTAAATTCCATGAAAGTGATCGAGCTTACAAGCTGAAATCGTGTTGTCCTACTTCCTTCTTGGGGATATCAGACACAAGAGCTAGTTTCGGCCTGGCCGAGGATTCGGCCATTTTTTGGCCGAAACCGAAACTGCGGCCGAAACCAGGGTTTTCGGCCTAAAATGGCCGAAACCGAAACCGAAAATTCGGTCGGTCACTAGTTAACAGAGATCAGAAATTGATGAAAAATTAATTTAATATAATATATTTAATTTATCAAATATAGGGGGAGATGGGGCTCAATGAAACACAAAAGTTTTTTTACCTATAGCACCCCACCTGAGACTTCATTTTCAATTTTTTCCATGTTACCTTAGGATCTAATCTATGTAAGAAATGCGTTAAACACTATTTTATGCATCAGGTCTGACCTCGAGCAGCAATTTTCCAAAAATATAATTTTGTTTCATGGTGGCCCATGCCTGGTGTACAATGAAACAGCAGAAAAAAACAACACCACAATTAACAAAAAACTTGATTCGGCTTCCAGTCGGTTTTTCGTTCTTCTGCTTTATGATAGCCACGAAATTCTTCAGGAAAGAGGAAAGTTTGACTTTAGAAGAAAGTTGTCATAAATTAAAACAGTTTTTCTGGTGTTTCGCTCTTAATTTCGCACCAAAATGTAAGAAAGTGAAAAAAAAAACCGACTGCTTATGAATGAAAAACATATGCGGCACGATGAAATACTCGTCGGACTACATGAAGCTTTTCATTGTGCCCAGAACGCCCTTGTTTCAAGGCCATTTTGATGTCTTTAACTTACTACGATGAACGTGAAGAGGTAGGAAAGCCAAAGTCAGGCAAAATCTTAAGAGATATATGCATAATGAAAAAGTTGTAAGAGCAGACCGGATAAAATAATTACTCATACCTAGAGACGAAAATCGGTTCGACTAAAATATTTAGTTTTACCCCAGAAAACCACACTTTAGCTCGTGGAGTCTGTCACACAACAAGTAGAAAATGTACAATTGTTGAAATCGTTTGGAGTAACCCTAACCGCTCGCTGTCTGAATTTGGTTGCTCTAGACCTTTTGGTTTGCCCAGAGCACCGACTGTTTCACTGTGCCCCCCCCCCCTACATAATATTAAATATAATATATTCAATGTTATAATTAAATATAATAATTTTATAATAAAATATAATAATTTTATAATTAAATATAATAATTTTATAAGTAACTATAATAAATTTAGAGATGAGAGATGGTCAACTGTTCTTCAATTACGATAGGTTAAATGATGGTCAGGATTTTCAGTTACAATGATATTTATTATAATTTCATCCACTTATTCTAACATCTTCCGCATCCTCAAATCCTAGTTTTGATTTCATAGGTACCTGCAATTATCTCTGTACCTCTTTTACTATTATTATTTTTTGTATTGTATGCTTCTTTCTGTATATTTTCCAAATTTGTATGCATTGTTACATTATGTATTATCTCATTTTTATGTTACTATTCAGTCCAGACACAACTATTTGTATACAGTACCATATATTTTGTTAGTTTTTAAATATTTTTGTTCACTCAGTTTTCATGTGCCTTCACTTCAAAAGCGTTGGATTTCCTCGCCATAAACCTTTGAAGTCGGCAAACTAACCCCCTACCACTACCTCTCAACTTATTTTTACCTTTAGTCTTAGTATCCACCTGGACTCAGTAGGTAAATATCAGATTCTATTTTATCTTGTTAACCAGCCTCTTATTTTAATATTTATGTATAAACCATCTTTTATATTATTATCAGTTCTGTAATGTATCCATTTATTGTCACCCTCTAGCATAGATACTCATATATTTGTTTTCTTTTAGCCCTGATGAAGATCCACAAGTTGGATCGAAACGTTGGCTTACCATAATAAATATCATTGTAACTGAAAATCCTGACCATCATTTAACCTATTATAATAAATTTAGATTTAATTACATATATTTACTTAAATAGTCGAAAGAGATCAAAATTCTTTTCTCCACCTATCTCCTACGGTTGTACAATAAAGGATGTAATTTGACCGTTACTACGCTCAAACACCAGATCAATTATTAAATTAAGAGAACCTTCATAGAGGTGGCTATCCCAGAAAGTTTTCTCTGGCCCAGAGTGGTTTCTCAACAGTTAAAGCCAATTAGAAAAATACCTACCACAGTAAAGTACGAATTAAACTGGATAATTATTATTCGTAAATTTTAAAAGATGAAGTCAGCGGTCGAATGGTAACTATTTATTGGATAATATATGTTGAAAGAACCAATTTAGTGTTCCTAATAGAAGAAGAGAGTATTTTGGAAGTTGATGAGGCTCGAATAGTTTGCCAACTCCCTTAATCTTCTCAACAATAATTTTTGTTGCTAAAACTGTGGACCAACAATGCCGGTCTACTCAACAATCTCACCACGGGGAGCTATAGCAACTTTATAAGCTTGAGGTATTTTCCAGGCTAAGGCTGGCTATAATGGAAAATATACAGGAGCCTTTCATATCTAATATCATACTCCCAAAATTAATGTAAAACAGATTTTGGAAAAGTTTGCTGTATACAGTGCATATTGAAGACACGGAAACTACAAAAATTCAGAAGACAAAGTTGATGAAAGCCTGAAGGATAAGGAAACTGCTTCCGGTTGTATTAATATAGAAAGGAAGGCGTCGGAAAACCTTGAGAAATTAAACACTCAGATTCTACGATAAACGAGAAATCGTTAGTATTATTATACCGTTTAATAATACATACGCTTCCGTTATTAACCCGAAACTTAAAAATTTGAATTTAATAACTAATATTCCTTCATATAGTCCTTTACATGTGTGAAAGGTGGCCGTTCACATTGAGAAATGCAAAAAAAATACTTTCAAATACTTTCTTTTAAAATGAATTCTGCGTAAATTATATAGTATGAGTGAAAGAGAGGAATCGGAAGTTTTTTTAACACCGATTGCGTGAACTTTACCTTGGAAATTTCTAGCGAAACATTAAAAACATGACTTTCTTTCAAATGAGGATAGTTGGCTGTATAGAATGTACAATGAATCCAGATTTACGTGATACATAATTTTCAGGCGGAAGACCAACATTCAACAAAGTATAATATACTAAGGAAGCGTTAGCTTTTAAGCCGATTGAAAGCTATCAATCATCAATTAGAAAATTAATAGTACTTAAGAGAGCCTTGAGAGAGAGGGCTGAATGACATTTTAAAAATTTAGAATATCAATGGAAAATCGTTTACTGCATTTTGAAAACTTTTATTGCAAAGTTGTATTATCTCCTTAATGGGATAATAAGGAAGTACCTGACTCATTTAAAAAACACTCTACTAACTCTAAGTTTGGTGGATATTAGTAGCCATTTAATTTTTTTTAATATAAACTGTTTTAAAAATTTGTATATCATACTTCAACACTACTGTTGGTTTAAATATTTTTTATCAAACGAAAATAATCATTCATAATGTTCTGACAAAAAAAAAAAAAAACACTGTTCAGGTAAACTTGAAGCGTGTCTTATGTACATTCACATATATTGGTTTCTTCGTTTACCTAAACATTGTTGTACAAATAGCATGGCATATTTCACGCAGCCTATTCTCAGCTCGTCCTTACTCGCGACTAAGTACGCCGCTGATGCGACCTACGGCACGCAAGGGAACTACGCTGACTTGAATGTGCAGGCGATCCAAGAACCGCATGCGGGCAAAAACACTTTTTTTTTTCTCTTACTCACAGAATTACTAAATCATGGAGTAGGGTTAGTGAGTAAACCCAGGAAGAGGTAGAGCAGGGAATATGAGCTGGGCAGCGGACGAACTGTGAGAATATTATTTATTCAACAAGAGAAATAATGTCATCAAATTCATTCCTTCAAATACAATTCAATGTGAGATTCAGGTGAATTAATTTCCCTTCATACATACATACCCTTCATACAATTAACCGTCAATCATCTCATCTTCATATAAACCTTTATAATTCACCATGTTTTCCAAAATTTAAACTAACCATTAACAATAATGTAAAACCTTTAGGCCCACCCCAAAAGATTGTTTTCTTTAGAAGAATACATTTACTTTATATTATTTTAATTAAAATTTATCTTTAACCTATATACAGTCCACTTTCCACCACACCAGCCCATATTCAATAGGGTTTATTACAGACCAAGTAAAGTTGATGTTATAAAACCAAACAGACACAGTAACACAAAAGTAACCGTATGATTCGATCTTCAGAATCTTTCCAGTTTCTCTTTATATTTAGTCTGCATTATAACATTCTAGAAGGTTCCCCACAAGCGTAGATGATTCTCGAACAGTCTCAAAAATATACTAGAATAGTTGGTAACTATTGTAAAAAAAATCTGGTGCGTGCGCGCAACACACAACTTTCACTTACCAACTTACTTAGATTAGAAATTAATGCGTTGTTGTGGTCCCCTTCGTTAGACCAATTTTGATGAAATGTTGGCTATCACATCTTTGGCATATAAATACATCAAATACCCAGTTTGATCAAAATAGTTAAAGCCGTTTTTGAATAAAAAAAAACACACGTGAAAATGATACAAAATTTATTAAGTTAAGTCCCCCCTCCGGTTGGTCAATTTTGGTGAAATGTTGGCTATCACATCTTTGGCTTATGCCTACATCAAATACCCAGTTTGATCAAAATCGTGAAAGCCGTTTTTGAGTAAATAAAAAAAACACGTGAAAATGATACAAAATTTATTAAGTAAAGTCCCCCCTCCGGTTGGTCAATTTTGGTGGACTGTCGGCTATCACATCTTTGGCTTATGCATACATCAAATACCCAGTTTGATCAAAATCGTTAAAGCCTTTTTTGAGTAAATAAAAAAAACACGTGAAAATGTTACAAAATTTATCGAGATCATCGAAAAAAAGGTAAAAATTGGGAAAAAGTTATGAAATAAAGTGCCCCCTCCGTTTGACCAATTTTGATGAAATGTTGGCTGTCCCATCTTTGGAATATACATACGTCAAATACCCAGTTTGATCAAAATTGTTAAAACCGTTTTTGAGTAAATAAAAAAAACACGTGAAAATGATACAAAATTTATTAGGTAAAGTCCCCTCTCCGGTTGGTCAATTTTGGTGGACTGTCGGCTATCACATCTTTGGCTTATGCATACATCAAATACCCAGTTTGATCAAAATCGTTAAAGCCTTTTTTGAGTAAATAAAAAAAACACGTGAAAATGTTACAAAATTTATCGAGATCATCGAAAAAAAGGTAAAAATTGGGAAAAAGTTATGAAATAAAGTGCCCCCTCCGTTTGACCAATTTTGATGAAATGTTGGCTGTCCCATCTTTGGAATATACATACGTCAAATACCCAGTTTGATCAAAATTGTTAAAACCGTTTTTGAGTAAATAAAAAAAACACGTGAAAATGATACAAAATTTATTAGGTAAAGTCCCCTCTCCGGTTGATCAATTTTAATGAAATTTTTATAGTCATATCTCGGGCATATAAATAGATCAAATACTCAGTTTAATCAAAATCGTTAGAGCCGTTTTTGAGAAAATCGAACAAAACCTAAAAAGTTATTAAGTAAAGTACCCCCTCCCTTTAAGTAATTTTGATGAAATTTATGCTGTCACATCGCGGGCATATACTTACACTAAATACCCAATTTCAGGATCGCACGGTTTATAGTTTTTGAGCTAGTCTGTTCACACACACACACACACACACACACACACACACACACACACACACACACACACACACACACAGACACACACACACAGACCATTTCGCGGGACTTGGTCATTTGGACTCAAGGGACCCCAAAACGTGTATTTCCGTTGAAAACCGGAAGTCGAAATTTTTCACGATCGCAATACTTCCACTTACTATATATTTCATATATAGGTAAGTGAAAGTAAAAAGGCTAGAACCCTTTTTAATCATATGGTTTAAGTTTCACATTTTAATACTTATACCTATAATCAACGTAATATGTATGATAGATTGATCTAATAGTAGATCTAAAGGTAAAATGGTTATGATTAAACGAAGGTAAATTAAAAGAATAAAATCGTTTCATTATGATTTAAATCATTTTAATTAAAGATGAAATAAATTCTCTAATATTCTAATCAAAATAACTAGCTTAAAATAAATGTTTTACATATTAATTTTACTTTTTATACAGAGCACATAATTAGTATAGCTATAATTCAGTTACCGAATGGAAATATCCTGTAGAATAAAAATCCTCCTCTACCATAGTTCATTATTACACACAAAATTACAAAATTTATATTCACAATCCAAAAGTTTATAGCATTTTTAGTAATCCCAATACCGTGATTTTTTAATATTTTATTTATTTACGAGCAGATTCTGCCACGCGTTGCTGTGGCTCACTAGCTACAAAGCGTTGTTAAATATATCCTATTATTTTTTTATACAGTCAAATCAAAATTCACTTATAAAGATAAAAACATTTCAGCTAATCTAAAAGCCAAAGGAATTTAAAATAGATCTTTACGCTGAATATAGAATTGTTTGGTAAAATATTTAGAAGTGTTAAAGTTTTTATTTTTAACATCTTATATTTATAGTGTCTTAATGCATGACACAAGTAAAAGAAACTAATAAAGAATATTATTGGAACTGGGTTCAGTGCAATGACAATAGACAGAAAAAAGTTTCTAAATTAATCTTTTGCCATAATACATATTAATTAAATTCAGAATATAACATATGATGATAAGAGATATCGTATCAGGAGGTTATAATATTAGGTGCACAGTGATTTTGGTTAACCTGTCTTTTGTTCGTTACATCGAAAGAAAATGAAGTGTCGTGACTAGGATGTCCACCTAAATTTATGTACTTTCAAATTTTACTGAAAATTTCTTAACATAATCTTTTTTCACTCATTCTCTCCATGTGCCCAAAGAACCTCAACATCCTAATTCTCATATCAGTTTCTAACCCATTAATTTGCATTAAAATAAATTTCCTCATTAGACCTCCTCCTGAATCCTTCTGATGTTTTCTTTGGTCCATAAATCTTCCTCAAAATTTTCCTCTCTTTTTTTTTTAACTTGTCTAAACTGGAAAAACAAGCCGTTTCCACTCCATAAAGAACACAGGTTTTATCACAGTATTATAATGCCTTAATTTTGCCTTTATCGAAAAAAAATTCTTATTGTAATTGTTTCCCACTTGAAAGCAAAAATCCTCTAATTTTTTAATTATCCCCATGACACTCTCCTTTTCCGATCCATTGCAGCATAAAACTTCACCCAAATGTTCCCATATTTGGTTCTGACTGATTTTTTCTGATATCCTACCTCTGTGGCCATTAAATCTGTTTTTTCAGCATTTTCCTTCAGGCAATTTATCTGTTCAATGGCGTCTTCTTCAGACTCAGCCAATAATGCTAAATCACCAGCAAAAGCCAAGCACCTCACTTTAATATGCATGTATTTGGTCCCCACATGAGCTCCTGAACTATTTTTCTTCCAAAATTCACTCATTATTTTATCCCAAAACTATGTTAAAAGTATGGGAGGCAGACCATCTCCTTGCCTGAGACCAGTTTTTATCTGAAAAGGTTTACTAATTAAACCCCTAAATTTCACTTTGGATTCAGTTTCTGTTAAAGTTGATTTAATTAAATTAATTGTTTTCTGATCCACTCCATATTCCCTTAAAATTTTCAACAGAGTTTCTCTATCAACAGAGTCATACGCTTTCTTAAAATCCACAAAGGAAATAAACAGACTTTTTCTTCTTGACTTAACATATTTTATGAGTAATTTTAGACTTAAAACTTGTTCTTGACAGGATCTTCCATTTCTAAAACACCCCTGATATTCCCTAATTTTATAATCTACTTGTGGTACCTATCTATTTAACAACAATTTAGAGAAAAGTTTATAAGTGACCGATAACAGAGAAATTCCCCTGTAATTATTAACTGTAATACTTAACATTTTTATGTAAATGCTGAATCAAGGCAGATTTCAATTCCTTCGGAATTTCCTCTTTCTCCCAAACCTTATGTATACATAATATTCATATTAATCTTGTTTTATTCTGCTCGTATTTTTTTTCGAGTAGGTGAAGTTTTTTTAATGTTTCTACATTCCCTGAGTTCGGTAGAAGAGATGTGAGCAGACCCTAAAGTATTGACAAAGATATTTCATTTCCCCCTTGGACCGAGATATCCTGTATCGCGGAGCACTTAAGGACATCCACTCTCCCGAAGACGGATCCTGTCAGGATATCAATCATCTTCTAAGGAGAAATTTCATCCGTCCCCGCAACTTTATAAGAAAAAGAAGTTATAATATTTCAACTGAATTTACGCTAAGGTAAATATTCGCAGTTGAGATATTCGGGGATGCATAATAGGTTGAAGTAACTGATAATATAAGTTGAAGTACAACTTAATGCGATGTACTTAATTCAATTAACAGAGTTGATAATCTTAAGTGCATCAGTTATATAGACAATTAAGACAAACTACGGTAATTGCCTCTTGAATCTGAAGTACGGGGGGCTGATTTATAATTACTGTACTACTATTAATATGAATAGTTGTAATATGAATTATGATTGTATTGAAAATGTTTTACCTATTACCAAGTTTCCCTTTTTCTATTATCTTACATATACATACATATGAATTTCTTTAACAAACCATACTTTCGTTTACGAATTAAGAAATAAAACAAATTTCAATTTTTTTATTTTAATAGTAACAGAGAAAAATAGGTAAAATTTACATGATTAATAATGCATTTTTTTTTTCATTAAACTTTGATTCCCGCCTGTTAGCAATCTGCGACAATCAGCGAATGGGATGCTGAAACGCGTTATTATTAAAGCATTATGGGCATGAGGGAAGGAAAGTGCCCGCCCAGCAGCAAATCTTACGTATCTAGGAGCGTCCGTAATTAGTCTTAAAATTTAGATTGAAAAGTTTGTAATTTTTACTTAAACCCTTTTTTCTTAAGCCCATTTGAACATAGGCCTCACAGATTTTCGTCTCAGCTAAAAATACGCACTTACAAAAGTGTAATATAATATTTATTTGTAATTGATTGTTAGTTTTATATTTGTAATTGATTCTGTTCGATCTTTTATATTTTTATGAGTAGGTCGAAAATTACCGTTTAACAAGTAGTGTCACAGCGGTACTACCTTAACCGGCAGTGCCCCATACCGCTCCGGTCTGCATGACAAACTTTCCGTTGTACACCATGATACCGCTTGGCCATACTAAATTTGAGCATTTAGGGACAACTCTGGCACCAGACATGAGTTCGGCACTTTAATCCCGTTATCAGATTCGTTTTTCCGTGAATAAATATTTCCATGTATTATGGAATATCAAAAATAGAAAATCGTATCACTGTAACCTATGAAGGATAACGGGTTCAGTATTTCGTAAGGAAACCCCGAAGTTGGTTTCTTTTCTGTAAAGCATAAGGGGTCGTATATATAAATTTTACTGGTTTAAAACATGATTTTGACAGTGTAATCAATTTTACTTTCCCATATAAAGTAGACAGATAAGGCTCAGAAATAAATTAGTATCATAACTCACCCACTCGCTGAATTATATGCTTCCTATATTTTAGACGAAAGGGGTCGAGATTTATTCGCGAGATATCAATACTGTACAATCTTCCTAATTAATCTGACTTTATCGATAATTGTTGAAATGTGGTCTGGTTCGGCATCGCGTGGCGATAAGGCCACAGGTCCATCGCGTGTCTAGAGCCAAGTGACATCGGATTTCGACAACAAACGACTCCATCATTTATTTATTTACCTTTTAGCCGATTCTATTCTATTAGATTATATGTCGAAGATACCGATGATATGTTTAAAAGGTTTTAATTCTCGCAACATGTGATGGTAACTATGACCGATTGGAGTACGGCTAGAGCTTCAATCATTCCGTGCAATATTTTAAATAGTCTTTATAACTAAATAATTGAGGAGCTTATATAAGCTCATCATATTTCATAATTGCACTATATAATGAAACTGACTCCTTATTCTAACATATCGATTATTCTATTTTTGTATTTTAAATTACTAAATGTTAATATCATTGTTGATTTAATTATATGGATCGATTATTATTAAGACGCTTTTGTGTGAAATAGAACATGATTTATAAAGTTAAAAGCGTTTATTTAATATCGGCGCTGCTGGATAAATGGGCAACAGAAGTCTGAAGAAGAAGGTCAGTACGATAATGAAGCTTCCTAAGACTCCGTCCACCAGTCCTCCGTACCAGTCCGTACGATAATGAAGATTTCTTGCGCGAGAATCAATATTTAGACACAGCAGGCGACTCGGAAAGGTTTTCATTCAGGCCGGAATTGTGGGTCGTCTAGCCATTTACAGTTTGGGCCTTTCCTTCCTGAAGAAGAGGACTGACAGTAATACAGGCAACGATTTGAAGTCGAATTTCGCATTCACAGCGTACCTGACGATAATGAGAGACGAGACATTCTTTTCTCTAAAGTGGGACCACAGGCGTTCAGAGTAAGAGTAGACCCCTTCAGGCCTGAACCGGTGAGTTCTTATACTTACATTGATATTATATCTGTTTTAGAGAATTATTACGGGAAAACATCATGTCCAATTGGCGAAAGAGTTACCTTTACTCCTAGATTCCGTAAAGAGGGCGAGCCAATTACTCAATATGATAATACATTCAAGAGATTAGCTTCTGGGTGTCAGTGGTAGCTCTGTCAGTGAGCGAATCCGTGATCAGGTTATAGTCGGAATTAATAACCCTAACTGGCAAAGGGAGTTACTTCGACAGTTTCCGGGTGTTGATAGTAGTTTAGGAAACGTTATTGCACATGGGTCCACTCTTGAACGGGCGGATGAAACCCAAATTCACCTTAACAATAAATAGTCAACCAGTACAAAATAATTTTATTGAAATTGAGAAAAATTATTTTTCTATGAACCGGGCAAAGGGCTCTTACATCTGTTCGACGGAAAGAGCAAAACATTAGTTTGGGGCCGGGATTGTTTTCGCTGTGGATCAAGACTTGACGAACATTGTCCTGCTTTAGGAAAAAAATGTAACCTTGGCAGGGTAAGAATCATTTTGCGAGCGTATGTTTAAAATACAACAAAGTAAAAATAACAGGGGAAAGACAACGGCGCCGTGCAAACCAAGTAGGTGAAACAAGTGACTCTGCATCCTCTCGTAGATGCAGCTATAAGAGTATATCTATCTATAACATTTCTGGACCATCGAGGGCAATGATTAAACTAAACATTAACGGGATCAAACTAGACATGTTATACGATCCAGGTGCGTCCTTATCCATAATTAGCGAAGGCATATGGCTCAAAATAGGCTCACCATCCCTGAAGTCTGGTAATAACTTGGTCGCTTATACACGAGCTAACACTCGGCGAAACAAGCGTTAAAGTCACAGCTTTTGGGCAGATTAAGGTATTACCAGTGACAGTGGTTAAAAACGACGATTTTCCACTATTTGGGCTTGATTGGGTCTTTCAACTCTTTTGAAAATCCCTTAACCTCCTGGGCCTAAGTTATGCACAGTCGAAGAGGAAGAATGCTCGATAGGGAAAATTGTCAGAGACTTACATAGAAATTACAAGTCACTTTTTATGCCTGGCCTTGGCGGATCCTAACGCTGTACCGAAGTGCTTTAAGGCCCGCCCAGTTCCCTTTGCTTTGAAATCAGCCGTGGAAAATGAACTTTCAAGGTTAACTTCAGAAGGTGTCATTAAGCCTGTTGACTCAAACCTTAAACCAGTAGAATGGGCCTCACCAATCGTCGAAAGCTTGAAAGCTAACGAAAAAATACGCCTTTGGGCCGATTTTAAAGTGACAACAAATAACACATTTATGTAGACAAATACCCGCTTCCTAGATTTGAAGAACTCATGGACAAGCTTCTTAGCGGTGCTTATTAGACCACACATTGGATCTGCGTGATGCTTATCTATGAATGCCAGTGCAGGAAAGTTAACGCTAAAATGTAAAAATAGCCACACATAAAGGATACTTCCGCTACAAAAGATTTCCTTTTGACATTGCATTTGCTCCAGCATTATTCCAGCGGACAATGGATCAGGTGCTAGATGGATTATTAGGCACGGTTTGCTACCTGGGCGATGTCGTCACGGGTGCAACAAAACAAGAACAGCTTGTACGACTAAACCATATTCTTACTCGTTTCGAAAAAGCTGGAATCCGGTTGCAATCGACTAAATGCAATTCGTACAAAAATTCTTTCGTCTACCTTGGCCATCGGATAGACAAATACGGTATTCATCCAACAGACTCACACATTAAGGTGATTAAAGATATGCCCTCTCTGAAGAACCCAAAACAATTGAGGTCGTTCTTGGTTTCAATAAACTAGAGGGACTAAATGGAATGGGACCGAGAAAGATGAAAATCTCTTAAATAACCTTAAGAATACACTAATGCCTTCCATAGATTAGTCCACTTTAATCCTGACTATGATAGTTGTTAGCTCTGACGCAAGCGTTTACGGAATTGGGGCTACTCTTCCCTACATTATGCCCTACGGATTTGAACGGCCATTGACTTTCGCGTCAAGAAGTCTTAAGCCAGCAGAAAGAGAGTACTCCGCCTTAGAAAAAGAGGCTTTAGCAGTAGTATTTGCAGTATCTAAATTTCATTACTATTTGTTTGGACATAAATTTTTTTGACGACTGACCACAAGCCCCTTGTACAAATATTCGGCGAGAATGGTAAGTACTTCTGATTGCATGACAAGGTGGGCTCTCACACTTTTTTCATATGAATACCAAATTCAATATGTAAAAGGAAAAAATAATGCGTCTGCAGATTTACTTTCCCGATTGCCTTTTCAGCAAGAACCTGATAGAGCTCCGGCTGATTACGGTCGAAGACTTATGCATGCCAGGATAGAGAACATCCCACTCACCAAAGAGAGACTTAAGATTTAAAATGATAGCATTTATTGAGCAGGTTTGGCCTGATTTAACACCATCAAGCAATAAGTTCAAAGTTTATTACAACAAACTTGACGAGCTTTCTTATGAATCCCATGTTGTCCTCTGAAGAGGAAGAATTGTCATCTACCCTAAGAGAGCACTTTTTAAAGTTACTCCCTGAAGGCCGTCCGGGAATGGTAGCTATGAAGTCGTTTGGACGTCTTCATGTATGGTAGTATAGACTAGTAGGTATAGACTTGGACAGCGAGAGGCATAGCGTTCACCCATATCAAGTAATCGAAAAATAAATTAATTGGTTGCTTCAACATTTTTAATATGTTAAATATTTTTACCATAAAAGTTACAATACTTTAGAAGCACAAAAAATGCAATTAGTTTATTTATTTTACTAATAACGGTCATTTTACTCTCGGACAACCGTATTTTTAGCTATTTTAATTTAGTGCGTCAAATCAAATATCTCCATTTTTTGTCATCCTAGTACATTTAAGTAAAGAACAAATGTATGGACTTATAACAATGTATAACTTACCACACACCCCTTTAAAGTTCTTGCTTCAGATAAAGCCCCTTTAATCATTATATTATTGGAAGGCCATACTGATAAACGGATTCTTTTGCTAATCACGTATAAGAATATTTGAATGTGCGAAATTCTAATGATGTCTGAAAGGAACCAGTTTAGGAAGATAAAATACGCATCGATAAGAAAATTTTGTAAGTAAAAGGAAGATATCTAATAATGTTTCGTAGGAAGGAAGGGCACTTTATGTTATTGTTCCAAGAAAAATTATAATTCTCAAATATTCAGGCCAAATGTTCAAATGAATAAATCATCTCATTTTATTATAACCGGGGAGCCATTTGTAGGATAATAAAGAAATACGAGAAAATAAAATAAAAGTCTCGGGGATAGGAAATAAAATTTGAATATCCGTTTATAAATCAGACGAGGAATTTAGTTGGGACTACAGATAACCTAAAAGCGAAGCGGTAAACTTGTAGGAAGAACCATATTTCGGAGGTAGGTAAGGTGGAGAAATATTATTCCTTCCCGCCTGTCTGCGGGTAAACACCGCCTGGAAAACTCGTTTGAGTCCTTGGGAAATAGCGGGAAATCGTTAAGCCGCCGCTTGTGTGAGTTGATTTATGGCAGCTTGGAAAATTTTAGGACAATTGGATTTTCCGCCATTTTTTTTTATCAGTTAGCAAACACCTCTTCCTAAATGCTTTGGGTGAATGTGTGTGGAATAATAATTTGTACAGCGAATACATTCATAAATTTCTACACCAGCCTCGATTTTATAAACTTTTTTAGTGATAATTGCATTTATTTCGCAATATCACAATGTTTTAAATATTTGGCGCTTAATACACTAGAACCCATTTCACTGTATCTCTGGACTCAGTGGAAGTAAACAAATATCAAATTGTATTATTTCCAAACACTTATATATATATTAAAAAAATAATAATTACATCCTAAAAGAAATAAGAGGAAAAAAAACTCTCTTGTAACAAAATTAAAAAAAAAAAAAGTTTAGTAGTTTCTTCAAAAATTTCTTGAATTTATTTCATTTCAGAAAATTTCGAATCATAACTAATCAGCAAAAACAAAACAAGTATACCTTTCGGCTCTGCTGCCAAACGCTGCTTCCAAGAAAAACTAATAAACTACACAAAAAATATGTTTATATGAAACATAGTTTATAGTTTATAATAAATGAAAAGCTTTGTAAGTGAGAAAAGACGTTCAAAAACGGAAATCCTAGATGAATAATACATGTCACATGGGGGATGATTTCTCAAGTTGATTTGTTTAACCATGTAACACTGTTGATCTTATTTTCTTTCTCTTTTCAATAAATTCACTTACCATGCCAGAAATGTTAAATTAAAAAAAAAAAAAAAAAAAAACAACAGCTAAGAATTTAAAAATCGAATATCTATTGAAAAAGTCGCCCTAAAACGATCGTAGATAAGCCACACTACATTCACACCTTTTTAATAGTTATTAACATCACTAGTACAGAAAGTGACTTTTTACAGTACGAGGTCTGGTTTGGTTGGTAATTAGACAGAGTACTGTAGGGACACTTTCTGTACAAGTGATGTAAATTATTTTACATTATACTGAAAAATAAAATAAAATATATAATTAGAATTATATTTTGGGTAACTTTTAATAAAAGGTGTAAGGTTAACAAATAATGAATGAAAATCATATAGACAGGAGCTATTGATGAATCGTATAACATCTACATATTTATATTTATATTAAATGTACCATTAGTATTATTAATAATATTGAATCTTTCAAATGGTAATTGAAAGTCACGTTAGTATACTTTTTATAATTCATATTATATAATGGATCGTCTCTAAATAGATATAATCATCAACTTTTCTTCGTTCCTGTAGTTTATTATACTGAAATTCGTATCTGTGTCGTGATTCTGAAGGAAGTTCTTCGGTACCTTCATTTCATTGATCAAATATAGTTTTGGGAATATTGACAGCACTAACTTAAGATATATTTAAATTAAAGTGATAAGAAAGTTAGTAAGCTTTTTAAGAGTTTTATTAACATGTGTTTTCATTACTGTACGGGTACCTACAGTAAAGAAAACAGATGTTTCCTTTACACTACTAGTAGTGTAGTGGATCACTTTCTAGGCTAGCTAACATTCTAGAAAGAAATACTTTCATAAGCAGTATAATGTAAATGTATTTTTTTATTACGTTTCAATATTCATTATTTATAATCATTTTTAAATAACTTTATATGAAAAAAAAAAGTTGTTTTCACGTCTGAAAACTTGAAGCCATTTCCGTTGCGTAACTTAGCTACCAAAGCCTAAATCCTAGCCAGCTCAACATTCTCTTTTCAATAGTCCCATTTACCGGCTGATATCCCTTCACAGCAGCTGGTAATCTGTGACTTAGTCATTGTCTAAAGGTGGGACCATATATTCAATAAAATCGAATTTTCTTTATTTATGTATTTTTTAAAATAATTTTCTTTGATGAGAAAAGACAGACCAAGGCCGGAAATCTAACCGGGGACTCCCGAACCTCTGTTGCGTGCTCCATGGAGCACGGATTTAAAATTAGATCCCATCTTCGAAGAATGTCTATCAAACACTCAATACGATCATGGAAATCATCAATTCGGAACAAGAGACGAGAAGAAATTATATTAACAAGGTCACGAAATGGACATACACTACTCACACATCATCATGTGCTGAATGGAAAACCAAGACCAACCTCTACACAGTGTAACATGCCTTTGACAGTTAAACACTTACTGACTGACTGCAGACTGTTGCTAAGCCCCAATCTTCCTTACCATTTAGCGACTCTACTAAATGACGAAAGCGCGCATATTTCTGAGATATTCAATTACTTAAAACAAATAAGAATGTATGAACATATCTGAACACACTCCACTTTATACAATTTTCATTTAATTATTAGCTACGCATTGATTTACTTTTTTATTTTATCTTGTATTTATTTATTTTTTGCATTTTTATTTTTATCTATTCTTTTTTTTTCTCTCCACCATTTTTAAATAATTTCGAACGCATCATTTCAACCTATACTAAACTGTTATAACGTAATGTTAAAACATTAACATCATACGTCGGCAAACATCACCCTAGTAGTTTCACCGGCTTTATCCTATTGTCGAAATATTTTAAGTTTTACAAGCCGTTTTACGCTGAGATCTGTAATCAGACCAGCTGTAGACAACTAATAGTGTTGGTAGAGTTCAGTAAAGCAGACAGATAGACTCTCCGGAAAGGGAGCACATTCTGCAGTCTACAAGAGCCCTATTTGAGAAAGGGCTCGGCTAAAGGGCTCTTTTTGTCCCTTTAATTGAAACTTGCTTTTTTCTCAAGCTGTATCCCCTCTGCTTCCCTTGTTTCTTCTTCTTGTCCGACCCCGGTTCTCTTGATCAGCTCCTTCCTGTTCACAAGCAAACAGTCCTCCCTGTTAAGGAGGATAAATATCTAAAAAGGAGGCCGGGTCTTAAATTAATACATTTGTCTTGTCAATGTTTAAGATTAGAACGAATATAAAAATGTTGATTAAATAAGTTTTGATGAAATGAGTTGATTAAATGAGCTGATTATAACTGTGAGTGAGATTATTTATTTGTATTATATAAGCGTGATTTATCTTATCTAGGCCACTAAGCAAAAATATTTAGTTCTCTCTTGGCTTCGTTGATATAAAATATAAGGAGATAATGATAGTTCTGTAATTAATTTTTTTTTAGATTTTAAACTAATACCTAAAGTTTCAGTCTTACTAAAAACTATATAATTAATAAACTCACAATTAATTTTGAAATGTAAATACTTTCAGATTGCGAACTAATGTCTAAAATTGAATTGCCTCTATTATCTAAATCGATAATAACTTACTCTTATTTCATTTTTTCCCCTTTATATTATCTCTTATTTTAAGTGTATTTTTATAGATATAGAATGCAAGGCCTCAAAGTCTCCTATTATTTCAATAATTCACTTAATCATGCAGGTTACATGCCAAATTTTCGCCTATTCAGGCATCTTCAGGGCTACACTACAAGGGTTTGGCAAGCAACATGGGATTCCATATTCCATATGGGAAGGTTTCAGTCTGTCTATAATTCAATAGTCTCCTCCTAAAAACTTGTTTACTAGTTTATTTTTATTTATTTATTTTTTATACATTTCCAATTCTTTATTTTATTATCTACTTTTCTTTATTTAACTAAAAAAAAAACTTTTAAAAATGATTTTCATCATTTATGATCAAATGCATTTTTTATATTGTTTTTGTTAATTTTATGAGCCAAGTAAACATCTATAAACATTAAAACAACAGTCATTAAAGACTAAACTGATATACGACCTTAACCAATTTTTTCCCGAGATGCCAGATAGTTTACCCATTATAAATATTAATATTTTTTTTTTTTTTAGTTTGATACTATGGTATCATTTTCATTTCTGTTTTTGTTTATTTGTTTGTTTAACGTAACTTTATGCCACTGGGGCTAATCGGAGTACAGTAGGAGTGCTAAATTTTGCCTATCCAGGTATTATTAGGATAGGGATGTTTAACGAGTACCTGACACTTACAGGCTCGGGACCTCCTTTTTACGTCCTATCCGAGGGACGGCATAGCCAAGGATTTTTTTACTCCATTTATTACAATCCTAGGGCCACCGCCGGACACGAACCTGCGACCTTTAGTATTGTAAATTGCCATGCTAACCACAATACCACAGGTGATTGATGTATAAGGTTCTAAATTATTTTTTAAAATTCAGAGATATCTTTTTTTTTATTTTGATGTTTGTTTTTAACTAGAGAACTTTAGAAATCTGAAATTTTTAAAATCACTCTAAATTATTGGTTCACTCAAGAATATCATGAAAAAGAAATTTCTAACAACTTTTAATTTTTTTTTTTATGTCTAATTTTTATTAAAGAAACTAAAAAGAAAAGTATCTAAGCAGATTTATTTTATTTTGACCCTTTGATGCATCAGAGGGTCCCGAGGGGCAATAATTTTTAAAGTTACCAATGAGATATTTTTTACGTATATGAACATAGAAATAGAAAGAAATACATATGATTTAAACCCAGAAGATAAAGAAAATAATGAAAGCACAACATTTCATGTTGCAGCGATTGACATAAAAACAGTTGAAATCTCTCTATATATAAGAGGCTTTGTCCTGAATGACAGAATCAACGCAGAGCAAAAACTACTAATGATAGAAACTTGAAATTCGGAAATTAGATTTTAAACGCGATGTAGGTAACCACTAAGAAAGTAATTTCGAAAATGAAATACCCCCTAAGGGGTTTAAATGGCGAAATTGTCGTTTAACTCTAACGGACACCTATTTTTGCTCTTCGAGAAAAAATATCTAATTTGGACTCATTTTAAAGATCTTGATACGAAGAGTTTAACTCGAATACTACGGGGTGTCGAAAACCATGTTTTAAAGCCGAAAAATGAAGCGTTCACGACGAATAAGCAATTTTTTGTTTTGGCGGTCTTAGTGAACTCTCCATTGCGCGCCTCCCTCTCTTCTACCGAGCCGGCAGCTTCCGCCTCCAACATTCCACCTACCGGAAGCTCCGATTCTACTAAATCTCCTTAACAGCAGTTAACATATTATATTAAATCAATACCAAGATAATGATCACAGAATTGATTTTAAAGGCTCGCGGGCAAAGCTAAGGCGACGGTAAATGCTAGTACCATATAGTCAGAAATATTTCAAAGGTAGAATCATAAAATTATTGAACTATTTAATCATACCATCCAATTGAATATTCTTATTATTATTTTAATTTATTTTATTCAAAGATATTGATTGGTCATTCTTTTATTTTTATTTATTTTTTATTTCTGTTTAGATTGCTTGGTTCCGGCAACAAGAGGTAAAAAGCAGAAAAAAGAGGGACATAGATATCCCAACGTCAGCGTCTCAGGCCTCTAGGCTTGCCTTCCCAGATCCATTGTACAAGCATCAATGGTACCTTGTAAGTACATATTTTTTACGTATATTCAGTATATGTATATTAGCAATCATAAACTATGCTTATATATAATCATATAGGCAGGCGTTGCAAGGCGTCATTAATATTTTGAGAGGCGTATTTTTTCTTGATTTTATTTAAACGTTCGCTTAAACTAGAAAACAAGAGCAAAAACATTTAACAGTTTTTTTTTTAGTATTACTTTTTATTACAAGTATTACTCCTTTTAGGATAAAATAGTCTCAAAATGGAAACTTTTATTTGAATTCTTATAGAATTTCTTTTAGTGATTCCGACTTTGTCAACGTATATATGTGTTAAGGGGATTATCATGATATGCTTTTGACGGCCATATTATAAAAACACGAAATCCGGTTAGTTGTTTAATGTGGATCCGGGGATCACAAATTGATCAATTCCAATAAACTCCTTATTGTTTATTTCATTTGAAGGGGTCGGGGAAAAATAGTGCCAAGCAACATTTTTACCAATAATAAACTGTGGCTGCAGTTTGCTGTATATTACGTAGAACTATATGTCCATGATGGAAATGCCACCTAAATATGACTATATGGAGCACTCTATAGTCTTATTTAGGTGGCATTTCCATCATAGGTATAAAGTCCTACGTAATGTACAGCAGACTGCAGCTACAGTTTATGTTTGCTAAAAATGTTGCTTGGCACTATTTTGCCCCGGTCCCTTCATTTCATATTTAAGGGTGACTACTAATTCGTTTTAAAATTCATAATAGTCATAATTACAGTGAAAAAACAGATTTCTTTTTTATTTATTAAAATTTACAACGGTATAATAACATTATGCAAACTACCCAAGGGTAGCACCCGAATATTGTTTCTAATTTAATCGATCTCGAGACCATCTTCTTTAAAACCGATTTTAAAATATTGACAACGTCATATTTATAGTTATGCAGTAAACCTACACCATAAGTCAGAATCGCAACCTTTTTTTAAGAAAAATATAGCAATAAAATTTTATGGGTGGATGGTGCGCGGCATTTGCCTTTCTGGGGATGACCACCCGTTATCATTAATACACTAATGTATAAGAGTATTTTTTTTAGAACTAGTCCAATTGCTACATGGTATAATTTTTTTATATATTTAATTTTCAGAAAAGAATTTAACTCTTTCAACTTTACGCTCCACTTTGATGATATCCGCATACTTATCTCCGTTTATATTAACTACACAACTAAAGTCGGGAAAAATGTTTGCATTTTTCAAAATTTGGATAAGGACGTTTCTAAGGAACTTAACCATTTTAAAAGCAAATGATGAATTTATATTCCAACTCCGCTAACCGAATTGTGATTCGGGTTTTCGAACTGGGTTTCGCGTCTTTATCAGTGTAAAAAATAAAATATATAAAAAGGATACATCAAGAGAGTAGTTCAACACACAATTAGACAATTGGTTCTGGCTTCGCCTCTAATCCTCTCATCAGTAAATCATCAACCCACGTAAAATAAGTTTCTGTTGAAATACTGGGACCGCTTATATTACTTCATAGCGCATTTTATGCTTTTTCCATATTGTTGTGTACCTGTTCCACGTGTCAAGTTTAGGGTAACAATATCCGGGAATTACAATTAATAATAATAAATGGTCGTTGAAATTCCTTCTATTTCCTCCTTTCCTCGTCTTGAGACTATCGAAGAAACTAGTAATAAGGAGAAGAAAGAACACTCTTCTGTGCGGGCTTTCGTTTTCTTTTGCGTTTCCTTCTTCAGGAGTCAGGAAAAATATTTATATTTTTTTTATTTTTTGCCGATAAATACACTCACAAAGGTAGAGAGTGATATGTAAGTTAGATGTTTTCGCACTGGAAAGGCTGTAGATGTTAATTTTTCTTTTGTAAGATTGGTCTTACTGAGTCATTAAAGATATCTCTGGTTAAATTATAAAAGGACACAATGGAGGAGCCGAAGACAGGAGACCCCCGGTTGTTGCAGCAACCAGGTAATTGGCAATTAATATCAGTAGTCAACCGTTACCTGTCCTAATCAAGGTAGCACTGGAATCGACCCCAAGGTTTCCGCTTGTCTCATCCTCTTTCATCATCTCATCTACCTCATATTTCGTCGTTAATTTTTTTTTTTTTATTATTTAATGAAATTTACAACTGTTTTAAAAGAAATACATTTAGTAAATGTGATAATACCAAGAAAACTGTGTCAGCAAAATTTAAAGCTACTTGACGTAAAAAATAAAAAATGTATGATTAAGGGTGTTCAAGCGTTAAGCGTTCTTCCCATTCAGTTACAGGTTATCAGAAACAACTCTGATAAAAACGAACTTAAATTAAAATAACTTCTGATGTTTATAGGTTGAAATATTTATTTCATTTCGTATAAAGGACGAAAGCTGTCGCAACCGTCTAGGTACAAGAGAAGTACACTGTAATTGTAAAAAAAAAAAAAAAAAAAAAAAAAAAAATGGAAATAGCCGCAGTACATATAAAAGTTGTCTTAGCCTTCCCACACAAAAATAATTTTTAGGCATATGTCTCGCACGCAATCAAAGTGTATTATGTCTTGAGTAAATAAATAATAAATGTTCAGAAAGTTGTAGAAAAAAAATGTATTGTACAAAATGTAAAAATAAACTGTACTCGCTACTCGTGATGGGGTCACCTGTGTTAGTTGTTGTGGTTAGCATGGCAACCTACAATACTAAAGATCGCGGGTTCAATTCCAGCGGTGGCCCTAGGATTTTTTAATGGGAGTAAAAAATCCTTAGCTATGCCGTCCCTCGGATAGGACGTAAAATGGAGGTCCCGAGCCTGTACGATGTCAGGTACTCGTTAAAGATCCCTATCCTAATTATACCTGGATAGGCAAAATTTAGGACTCCCACAGTAGCATCGTCCAATTAGCCTTAGTAGCATAAAAATGGACGTTAAAAAAAAACAAACAGCTACTCGTGATTCCAATTACATATCTGTCATTCCCGAACGACCCATTTGTAATAATAGATTTTAATATAATATATAAAAAAGTTTTAATTTACTCTAAGTAATGTGTCTGAGTGTGTTACGGGAATTTTTATAAACCATACAATACATACAAGGATTTTGTAACAGAATTTAAAAAAATCGTTCGAGCCCATTTAAAAATCTAATCTTTTATGAGTGTTCGTACTTCCGACTGTCAGTAGCTACTAATGTAAAAATAATGACTGTTAGATAAATAGTAAAACGTAAATCTTTTTCTCTCCTAATCGCTTCAGCTATTCAGATTTTATTACAAAGATCAATAAATTACATTAAAAACCTGCAAAGAGTTAGAAAATAGGAATGACATGGCTTGAAGTAGAAACA
This sequence comes from Aelia acuminata, assembly GCA_911387785.2. Lineage (NCBI taxonomy): Eukaryota > Metazoa > Arthropoda > Insecta > Hemiptera > Pentatomidae > Aelia > Aelia acuminata. Next base: position 147,710,971 of record OU426979.1, on the reverse strand, counting down.
TAACCAAAAAAAAAACCCTGCAATGTTGGAGAAAAATTCATTCACATTTAATTGAACAATTATTACAGTCCGAGGGCTCAGGTTAATATGTGTATGTATATTTTTCACATTTTCGTGTAAAATAATATCTTAAAAATTAAAGTGTGTCCATAAAACATGAATTATAAAAACATGTACTTCACATATCAGAAAATTCTTACGACGGAAGGCAGTTTATTTTGTTTTTTTGGGTATTATTTTAAGATTTATCGCAAGATTTGTTTAAATCTTTGCACCTCAATGCAATTTACAAACTCGTAGTCAATCAGTAGTAAAAAATCTCAATAGCCTCTCAATGTAACGTAAAAACTCTTATTAAAATCAACATAAACACAATCACGCAATGCAATCACTCAGCCTTTTACTTTAATTACCTTAGTAAGTAAGCTCAATAGTGATAACCTTTTTTTTCCACACTTTTATCATCTAATTTATGTGAATAAAAATCTATATCTCAAACTGATCACAATAAGTGAAGATAAAACAAATAATTTCGGTATTTGAATTGTAGCTGTAATGAAGGGTATTACATTAGAAAAATCTTTTTATTTTAAACATAAAATGTTCTCTTGTCAGTGTGGCATATTCAATTTATTATAGTATTGATAATAATGCTTTTCGTTTTTATCGGTGATTTCGGTTAATTGTTCGTTTTTTGATGAAAGGTATGAAGGATGGATAAAAAATATTGAAAGTTATGCAAATATTGTAAATAGATATTACAGAAAGAATTTATCATGCATCGTTGTTGTAAGCAGGAAGACAGTATACTCGAGTCCCTTCAACTACCCCAGCTATTTGTTGAGGGATCAACATAATTCAGCGATTTGGATCTGTAATGGTCCATATCAGAGACTTTACAAGAAGGATCATAATAAGAGGGACATAACTCTAATACCATTTTGTTTACATTAAAGTAAATAAATGTAGTTTTATGGCAGATATGACTTTTTTCATATAAAACCTACTCTTAAATACAGTTATATTTATGCAAAAACTCAGGTATTTAATCACTTGCATAATAATGTGAGACCAACAAACGTTTAAGTGTTATTAGCTATAGTTAAGCATAAATTGAGTAAATTAAGAACAGCTACCTTGTGGAAGTGAGCTTGGTATGAAAAAAAATCCTGATTTACAAGTAAAATTTAACAAAGTTTAAAATAGTTTTGCAACAGAATGTTTAAAGGAAAGACTTTTGCTGCACACCACATCGGAACGAACGAGTTTTAATTCACATAGCGTAAGTTGATCTTCCAATTAGGATGATAATACGAGGTTATGAAAACAAAAGCGAAGTTTTTTTAATAAGTAGTACTTATTTAGGTCCACAATCATTTTATTAATAAATTAGGTATCATTTTACAAAATAATATCACCCTCTAAAACATTTGACTAAACATTTTTTTTTGATGAATTTTTCAAAAATATCAACGTAATGATATAAAACATCTGACTACAAAAATGTTTCACAAAGATTAGATCCTAAGGCCATCGCCTTCTTCAATAATAGCAACTTCATCAGATCATCGTGTCATTCGTTATTTTCCTCGTCTGTGGCATTGAGAACTCGTGTGTAAGTAATACTTCAATGAATCATTGGCCCTCCACTCGTCACCAAAATGCTTTTTCAGCAGATTATCAACGTCTTTCAGCTTGTTGGGGCCATTGGAAAATCAATTATGAATATAGCTAGGTAAGAAGAATCAAGTATAAACTGAAATAAAACACGCGAGTTTAAGGATCTTTTGATCTTTTGTTCAGAAAGAGTAACAGAAACTACTGTGAACGAATAGGGTGGTGCAAAGTGAGAATTTATTATAGGGACCAAAGAGTTTTGCTTCACACACACGAGTAACGAACCACTTTTGAAACACAATGGAACGAATCATTTCTGCTACAAACCACTATTTTGTATAGCAAAAATCCGTATGAAATAACAAATTTTGCTTTAATAAAAAAGAAGGAATATTTTGGAATGCCCAGGAATAGTGTTAAAAAAGAGAACGGCGGCTATTTTGAACATCCGAATTTTAAACAGTTTTGGGGCTTTACTAGACCTTAACACTGGAATGAATATCCTTCATGCTAATCCTAGAAATTCCACCTCAAAAACGATTAATCAACTGAAGGGACAGAGGGACCGTATTAATACAGGGTCTTTAAGGTTAGATATGTTTTTTTAAATGAGGCTCCATTCAACTAAAAAAAAAAAAAAAAAAAAAAGGAAACGTGTGGCTAACAAACGAGGGTAGATAAGCAGAGCCCTTAGCGAGCGCTATCTACAGTGGACTATCCAAACCCCACGGCTACATTTTTATCCATAATTGGTCTCATTCATCAGGACTCACGTGTGGCCCGGATCGCCTGGCCGGGATTTATAACAATTTTTCTTCCTCGGACATATTGCTCGGGCAGCAGTAGGTGCCTGTGACGGGAGGTGATGAGCAGTGCTTAGCTAGTCGGTCCTTCACCACCACCTTACTAAGAGCCGTTACCAAAAAAAAAAAAAAAAATATGACTAACGTTACACAATTGGACATTGGAGACCTTAATAACAACGGGCTTAGTGCCAAAAATATTTTATGTTTACTACTCCAGGGATTGACATGGGGTCCGCAAGTAAAAAAACAAAACAATGAAAGTCGTACATTATTACTTTGTCATACATTACTTTTCTCAAAACCTTTTTAACCGAAACTAAAACGGAAATTAATAACATATATACTATTTTCTAAATCTTCAAAACTGAACAGGAACTAAATGCGTACACATACATACTGAAGCCCATATGGACATACTCCTCACAGATATTCGGCATAAATAAAAAGACTCGTATACAAAAAACTTCTAACGTTTCAATCAAAATTGTTACGACTAATTACAATGGCACCCAGGTACGTTACTAACAAAACATACTGACCTCCATCTACCAACAGTCGACCAGCAAATAACGACGCTTTACAAACGATTTCATTAATTTGAACGGAGATCCTAACAGGTTTATTACGAATATGGCATGAATACGAAAAGACGAAAAAGGCACTAGATGAAAGATCGGCTCTCTTAGACAGCCAAGGTAATTGAATCAAGACAGGTGCTTGATTCAGAAAGGGAAGTCAAAGCGATTTCCCAGGAAGGGAGTGCTGCTGGATGCTTTCCCTCCTCATGCCTGACATGTCATTATTTCCTATTACGACTACTCATTCGCTGATTGTCAGCACCTTGCTGACAGGTGCGATTCAATAATTAAAGTAGAAAAGAAAAACATATAGATATTTACTTAAACCTGTATGGTTAAACCTGTATCATTACGTAAACCTATACCATATTCATCACAAGTATGTGGTACAGATAAAAAGTCTTTATTAAAATTAAACTGGTTCCAATCAAAACCATTACCCCTACATACTGACCTCTACCAGCCAACACCTAACCAGCACGCAACTATCCTCTACAAATGTTTTTACACTAACTTACAACCGCCTTATAATGGACATGGCTACATTTGACACCCCTATGAAATCGAACATGAGATTAAAAAGGCGTTGGATGAAAGATCTCCTCACTTTAACAGCTCTAGTAACTGGACCAATCTAGAAAAGGGGTTCTGCTGAGTAGGTACTTTCCTTTTCCATCCCTACATGTCAGTGTTTCCTCAAAAATAAAAGCAAGAAAAAATTCGATAATTGTAAAGAAAATATTTTTGTAGGGTGAAACAGAAGACAAAACAAATGGTTTAGAATAGTTCTAGACTTGTTGTTGGAACGAACTAACAGTTGAAACAAACTGTCATTGTACATGTCATGTGACTACGATGTTGGAGTACCATCTACGTTGGACTCGAACCTTCCAGGCTGGTCTTCTTGCGACTAAATATTAGGATCGATGGACTGGAGAGTTAGTCTTTTTCTGAAGCTCAAGTCATATGGTTATTTTTGTGTTACAAAGTGATAATTTATGTAACCTGTTTAATTATTTGTGTTTCCATTGTTTGTGTGACATTCTACATTATTATTTCCGTTTAATAAAAATTGATTAATCCACATAAGCCTGATATTTTGTTAAATAACTTTGTCGTTCCTTGCCACTTGTCCTGTTATTTCCCTTAATACGTTTCTATACATAATAACAATATATTAGATAATAAATATCATCATTTAATACCTTCAACTTATTTCATTGACTGAATTAAGGTCAAGAAGAACAAAAGACAAATATATATATATATATATATATATATATATAACATAAAAGGAAGTTTTTCTTTTTTTTTCTGATGCAACTGCATTTAAAATTGTTTACTTTTATTATGTTAAAATTGAAATCCAAGTCCCAAAATCTATATATATATATATATATATATATATATATATATATATATATATATATATATATATATATATAACATAAAAGGAAGTTTTTCTTTTTTTTTTCTGATGCAACTGCATTTAAAAATGTTTACTTTTGTTATGTTAAAATTGAAATCAGCTGAACTAGTTTGAAATCAGTAAGTGGCCGTGTTCTTGGAAGTTTTGCTCTTTTTAACTTTTTTACGATTTTATTATAGAGTTGAGTAAAATTACTTTCAACTGATTAAAACACTAACTTGACGATAAACTGAAGACACAATAAACGGGGTTTGGTCAAAATAGTAAGCTACAATTTCTATTATGCAATAAAATCCTATTTTACATGTTTTAGCCTGATCGGCTTTAGATTTTGGGACTTGGATGCGATTGTTAATTTATCCAAACATTGTGGGTTTTTTGGTATGTGCATTCGGAATGCTATTCGGGTCTAACTCATTTATTTTTTTTCACTTGGCTCTTTTCTGTTCAGTCATCATCTGTGAAATTCACTGAAATTTACATTTTATTATTAATTATCCTATTATTAATTAGAGTTACTCGCGTAATTATAAAACAAAAATAAAAAACTGTTATCTTACTGTGTCTTAGCTCGCTAACTTTTTACACCATCTCATTTTGATTCAGCGTAGAAAATGTCTTAATTTTATTTATAGAAGTTGAATGTTGTATAGAAGTGAGAAAAAATAAAATTTGTGCATTCATTACATAATTGTCATAGCATCTTTTAAATTATATCCTCTATGATGGGAAAAGTTTCACGTTATCAGATTCAGCCGACAGAATGAATTTCTTTTAATTGATTATTTCATTAAGAATTTTCACTATAAGGAGGCTGATGGTGCCCCAGGAGTTATTGGGGCCAGGACTGATTCTTATTCCATGTCTCAGAAAAAGTATTTTGGGGCATACGATATATTCTATGCCTTGCTAGCAAAAAATAATTTCGATCTTTCGTAATTCATTATATTTTTTCCATGCTATTAAAATCCTATTTACAGCAGTCCATTATAGGAACCAATTGAAACATTTTATCTTCCTTATATTTTTATTATTCTCACATCATTTAAAAAAGATTACATCCACATCAATTAAAACAGCACAGGAGCCCAGAGAGAAAAGTTTAAATTAATAATTGTTGGGTTTGTGTTTTGTATAATGCTAATTGACGATAAACAAATTCATAAAACATTTATAATTTATTTATATGAATCTTACAAGAATTTTAAGAGATTGACAAGTAAGTGCTTCGAAGTATCTAAAAATGGGGCAATAGGCTTCGAGACGTCCTATGGATTTTTATTGTCATATTGTTGAAATGATATTATATTGGCAATGATGAAGAGATAAGGAAGATAGAAAGAAAGAAAGAAAAGTAATTTTTATTCTGGGATATTAAGTCCCCTAAGAATAACAGGCATGAACAAATATAATGGCCATTTTTCTGGCTAGTTGGAAAAAATATAATAAAAACAATAAATAAATAAATAATTAAAATATAAAGTAGCCACAAAAAAGAAAAGCAATACAATAAAAATAACTGAGTAAAAATACTGAAAGAAAAAATAAAGATTAAAATTTGGATGTTGCGTATGAAACTTTGATCAGCTAATTGTTCACATATGGAGCTCTAAATACATCTATTTTCTAGTATATGAAAAAATTACCAATAAAACCTTATTAATTGGCGTAGTTTATTTTGGCAATTTTTGAACCGTCTTTGAAGGAATTTAAGAGTTTTATTGGTTCTCTTTGGTTTTTAAAAATATATGCTTTATTGACTTTGTTTCTTCATTATTTGTCTGTATCTAAAAGGCGAGTGGAAATATCTCGAAAACAATGATACAAGAGCGGAGATGTTTCCCTAGAAGTATATAATGTGTTTACGAACCGAAGCGAACACATAAAGACAAACATAAAGGATAAGAACACTGTTCCCCCTTAACAACCCTCATAAGGCACACACCCACTAGGTTAACAATATCATCGGAGATATTACGCTTTGTGTTTGTGGGCCGCCTTTGTGTTTGTGAGTTGCCTTTGTGAGGACTACTTAGGGGGTGTTTTGTTTCCAGGGCCTCCTATATATCAGGGAGGGGGAAGAGCTCTTTGAGATATATTTCTCTCTAGCTAGGGAGCATTTAATCTCGCCGAGTCAAGCCGAAGGCTTCATGAACAAGCCACATAATCAACTGGCCCCCCTCAGCTCCTTAAATGTTACTAATGCCTTGTACTAATAAGGGCATTAAGCATACTTCAGATAACACGCTTCGCCTTCGTTTCTCAATGATTTGAGCGCTGTACAAACTATATCGCACGTAATATTAGCAAAAATTTAATAGTCAGCTAGAAGGAATGAAACGATTGTAAAATGATGGAATATTTAATTTTTCTTCGGTCCCTTAAAAATAAAAAAAATCTGGTGCGTGCGCGCAACACACAACTTTCACTTACCAACTTACTTAGATTAGAAATTGACGTGTTTTGCTAAATATCATTTCCCAAAGTCACACATTTTTCTACATTCATATCTTATTTTTGTTAATCGTTAAAACCGTTTTTGAGTAAATAAAAAAAAACCGTGAAAATGATACAAAATTTATTAAGTAAAGTCCCCCCTCCCGTAGATCAATTTTGATGACATTTTTACAGTCATATCTCGGGCATATAAATACATCAAATATCAAGTTTGATAGAAATCGTTAAAACCGTTTTTGAGTAAATAAAAAAAACACGTGAAAATGATACAAAATTTATTAAGTAAAGTCCCCCCTCCGGTTGATCAATTGTGATGAAATGTTGGTTATCACATCTTTGGCATATAAATACATCAAATACCCAGTTTGATCAAAATCGTTAAAACCGTTTTTGAGTAAATAAAAAAAACCGTGAAAATGATACAAAATTTATTAAGTAAAGTCCCCCCTCCCGTAGATCAATTTTGATGACATTTTTACAGTCATATCTCGGGCATATAAATACATCAAATATCAAGTTTGATCAAAATCGTTAAAACCGTTTTTGAGTAAATAAAAAAAACACGTGAAAATGATACAAAATTTATTATGTAAAGTCCCCCCTCCGGTTGATCAATTGTGATGAAATGTTGGTTATCACATCTTTGGCATATAAATACATCAAATACCCAGTTTGATCAAAATCGTTAAAACCGTTTTTGAGTAAATAAAAAAAACATGTGAAAATGATACAAAATTTATTAAGTAAAGTCCCCCCTCCGGTTGATCAATTTTGATGAAATTTTCACAGTCATATCTCGGGCATATAAATAGATCAAATACTCAGTTTAATCAAAATCGTTAGAGCCGTTTTTGAGAAAATCGAAAAAAACTTAAAAAGTTATTAAACAAAGTACCCCCTCCCTTTGAGCAATTTTGATAAAATTTTTGCTGTCACATCGCGGGCATATACATACACTAAATACCCAATCTCAGGTTCGCACGGTTTATAGTTTTTGAGCTAGTCTGTTCACACACACACACACACACGGACACACAGACACACACACACACACACACACAGACCATTTCGCGGGACTTGGTTAATTGGACTCAGGGGACCCCAAAACGTGTATTTCCGTTGAAAACCGGAAGTCGAAATTTTTCACGATCGCAATACTTCCACTTACTATATATTTCATATATAGGTAAGTGAAAGTAAAAAATTAAAAGATGTTTCAGCAATTCAGAGGGCGTTTTAGTTGTGTTTTTAACCACATTCGAAAAAGGAGGAGATTACTCAAAAGTTTGTAACATGATAGAAACGATAAATACCAAATAAAAAATTCTTCCTAAAAAGTATCTTTAATATTTTTTATTTGGAGGGAATAGTAGCGTTATAGCTTATACCTTGTTGCAACATATCGCTAAATAATAAATAACGATTAAATAAAATAAGGAAGTTTTTCATAATCAGATAAAATATTTAAAAAATTATGTTTTCCAAAAACGAAAAGTTTCGGTAATAAGAGTAGTAATATATATCTATAGTTCTGAAAAATCAAGTTTCAGGCATAACAATCTAGTTTTTCGATGATATGTGGTTAATAGAAATCAATGGAAGGGATCCATAATTGATAATATCCTTTTAATTTGTAATAATACACACCAGCTGTTTATTTAATTTATTCAAATAAAATATTAAATATAACTTAAGGATAAAACAATATTGTTAAAAAAAAAAACTTCGGAGGCTTCGCAAATATTTCCAAGAGAAAATATCTTTTGCTTGGCCGGAGGGCGCATTTGCCGTACAATAGACATATTTAATATATATAATTCCACATATTTTTATGTAAAACAAATAGATTAAATAAAATCAGTAATGCATTCGTTCTCGTGTCAATTGAACGTTCAACAGCTAACATTTTTTGTCTCTTTCACTTTTTGTCTCATTAATTTTAGTAATTAAAGAAGAAGTGAGCACTTAAAGATTTGTGACTGTATTAATAATTATTATAAAAAACATTTTATAAAAAAAATTAAACCGACTTCGAAACCTAAGAACCAGTAAAATTAAATTCACTGAAAAGTATGAAATAATTACCTTCTGATTTTTATGAATACACAGTGAAATTGAAAATGGTATAAAAATTGGAAAAATGCAATAAGACGAATAATTTTATTTTGATTTGTACAAATACACACTAATTGTTAATAAAAATTATTAAATTAAAATATTAAATACTATGTTCAATACAACACAATCTTTTCGGAGGCGGCGCAAAATAGAAATGACATGTTACGTCAAGAGAAGATAAAATGTTTTTATTCCATACTTTTTAGTGGTAGAAGATAATTTATAGAAAATCCTACGTTGCTTTAAAATAAAATTTCAAATTTTTTTCGCGCTCTACTACTTTCGTCTATAATTATAAGGCCTTCTTATTATAATTACATAAACAGTCACCTTTTCAATTTTATGAATACACACATAAAAGTGGAAAATCTAGTGCGGCGTTGTTTTTTTTTTTTTTTTAAAGATCAATGTTCCATTGGGAAGGGAACAGATTAATTTTTTTTCCACAATGAAAATATTTTCCTTTGATAAATGTTGTCGTCAGCACTTGTCATTTACATCAAGCATCTGTGTTCCGATAGGTGTTGAATTTGCACCACTGTAACATAAATCCAGCAATTCCAAGATGAAGTAGGTACGTCACTGAACAGTTGAGATTTTGGCCGTTTTTTTTTTTTTTTTTTGGCAAGATATCGTTAGTTGACAATCGATGATGATGATTATATGGCCTATATTAAATTAGAGAATAATTTTGGAATTATGATTGCTTGAATATCCTTCTGAAAACTATGGCGATATTATGCACTAATCCAAGAGAGACCGTTAATATTGCTTTAATTAAATCGCTGAAAAAGTAATGATTAAAAAACATCATTGGATAGAAGTCTCAGTAAAAAAAGGGGCAGCCATAACATTGAACGATATCAAAAAGACTGCCCCGTGAGGATAGAAGCAACAGGGTTTGGGACTCATTTTATGGTTAATTTATTATTACGAATGATATTATTATTCTCGATACTACACTACTGATTTAATTCAAAAGGTTGAGTCAATTATGTTCGTAATTCCTTTCGATGAATTTTGACTAAATTTATTACCTAAGTACTATGAATTATATCCTTCGTAATAAAATATTATTCAGAATATAAATTTCTAAACACTGTTGCTTCAATATTAGTGGCGTAGCATTTATGATATTAATCATTTTCATAGCTGCCAAATTTTTGCTGAGGGGACTTTCATATAATGAGGTTGTTTTCTGGGAGTTATCAAGTTTTATTTTGCACTTTTTATTGATGGATGAACATCCGCAAAAGCCTCAATAGTTGCAGAAACAAAATTAAAAACCGATAATAGTAATCCGGATAGCATAACAGAAGTGTCACCCATGATGAATCGACACAAGATCTCCGACAAGATATTCAACAGTGACTGAGTGTATCCGGAAGAAGACAGAGGTATATTGTTAAGTCAACTGAAAATGAGATTTTCCAGGCATTATTGTATTCCTTTTTAATGGGCATAGCGAGTGGCTACGATTTTAAATTTAAACGAACCATCGGAAACTTGAAAAAGTCTTAAATTCTGCATTAAAACGGTTATCAATACTCAGTCTTTCTTGGAATTCCACGAATTTTGTGGTCTTATGGTTATGGTGTCCAACCGTCGATTAGATCTAAATTAAGAAGGTTTACTGTTATCGGTGAATATATATATATCTATCTATATATATCTATCTATATATATCTATCTATCTAATATTCATGCTAATATCGCTCCAGAAAACGATTATTGTACAGATTATTTAAATCTATTGTTGAAAAATTAGTTAAGGTTATGTATAGGTTTGTTCCAACAGGCACTTAAAACATATCGATAACCAACAGACTACTCATGTTCTCCCCCCACTCTTTTGATTCTGAATTTGATTGGTTGGTTTTCCAATTTGATTCATCCAGCGGTAAGACAATACTAAGATTTGTTAGTTTACAATTAGTTTTAATAGCTTGTTGAATGGCATATGTTACATATGCCACATTTTTTTCAAATAAGTAAACATTTTGAGTGATAATTAAATAATTATTTTCATGTTTTTTCCCGATAAATTCTTAAATAAATTAAGAACCCAAAAAAGGATTCAATGGGACCACCTTGGGAAAATACTCTACAAGATGCAAAAGGTTTCGTTCCAATTGGTCCATCCATCTCTGAGTAATCGGTGAACATACATAGAAAAAAAAAAAGTCACATACGTATCGAATAGAGTAACCTCCTCTTTCGTTCGAAGTCGGTTAAAAATAGGTGAAGCACTGGTTTACATCCTGATTTACTAGGATAAATTCGATAGTGACTAAGAGTAAATCAATTAAACTTTATAGTAGTAATTGGATATTCTCTATTACTCCTCCTCTCCCCTACTCCATAACTAGTGCTGATATACTAACTATCGATTCAGCTCACTAATCGAACTCCAATTACATCGAGATGAAGCATACCCTCCCGTCGTTAGCTGACTAAGCTGCTTAGTCCGCACAACCACAAGGAGGTATCAGAAGAAGTATTCTGTTACTCGTTCACAGTTACCTAAGGTTGAAGGATTCTCATCATGGAGTACTATAACTTCTTAAAAATCGAATAGTTGGTTTTTTTATTTTTTTATTATCTTTATAAAAAATCATACAATTTATCTTTAGAGAAAAGATTAGCCGTGGTTGGGGTTCGTAACAGGTTTTCCGCATCACCATAGCAGAGCGCTAACCAACTTTGGTACTACAGCCCGTATTCCCAGTTCTGTTAAACTTAGTCTTCACTGTTCACAAAACCAGCCGATATCGCCACATTGTTTTGTTATTTAATAAATGCAATATGATATGTCTTAATTTTTACTTTCACTTACCTATATATGAAATATATAGTAAGTGGAAGTATTGCGATCGTGAAAATTTTCGACTTCCGGTTTTCAACGGAAATACACGTTTTGGGGTCCACTGAGTCAAAATAACCAAGTCCCGCGAAATGGTCTGTGTGTGTGTGTGTGTGTGTGTGTCTGTGTGTGTGTGTGTGTGTGTGTGAACAGACTAGCTCAAAAACTATAAACCGTGCGAACCTGAAATTGGGTATTTAGTGTAGGTATGTATAAGCCCTGTATGTATATGGCCCTAAATGTATAAGCAAAAATTTCATCAAATTTGCTCAAAGGGAGGGGGTACTTTATTTAATAAGTTTTTACGTTTTTTTCGATTTTCTCAAAAACGGCTCTAACGATTTTGATTAAACTGAGTATTTGATCTATTTATATGCCTGAAATATGACCGTAAAAATTTCATCAAAATTGATCAACCGGAGGGGGGACTTTACTTAATAAATTTTGTATCATTTTCACATGTATTTTTTATTTACTCAAAAACGGTTTTAACGATTTTGATCGAACATGGTATTTGATGTATGTATATGCCAAAGATGTGATAACCAACATTTTATCACAATTGATCAACCGGAGGGGGGACTTTACTTAATAAATTTTGTATCATTTTCACGTGTTTTTTTTATTTACTCAAAAACGGTTTTAACGATTTTGATCAAACTTGGTATTTGATGTATATATATGCCCGAGATATGACTGTAAAAATTTCATCAAAATTGATCTACGGGAGGGGGGACTTTACTTAATAAATTTTGTATCATTGTCACGGTTTTTTTTTTTATTTACTCAAAAACGGGTTTAACGATTAACAAAAATAAGATATGAATGTAGAAAAATGTGTGACATTGGGAAATGATATTTAGCAAAACACGTCAATTTCTAATCTAAGTAAGTTGGTAAGTGAAAGTTGTGTGTTGCGCGCACGCACCAGATTTTTTATAATTGTGAATAGATTTATAAATATAAAGACTCACTCACTCACAAAAAAAACAAACTTTTCAATCGAAAATGTTAAGGCTAACAATAGGTGCTCCTTGGAGTGTAAATAACACAAATCTACATACCGACCGATTTACAACAAAATCCAAATGGCAACAGACATACTAATCCTTTATTCAGTTTTTCAAATTAAAATACACGGACATTTTAATTTTGACAAATAGATTCGTGATTATGGCCACGGCTGACATGACTTAACAGGCAACTGAAAAGGATGTGGATGTGAAACTTAGAGATGTTCTATTGGGTTTTACCTTTCTTCATGCCTTAGCAAGCCTGTTCAACCCTGGGGACCTTGGTATACCCCATATGACCAGGAGCCCATTTCTCCTTCTAATAAAAAGTTCATAAACCTTTAGTAAAATGTGAATGTAATAATATAAAATTTTTACGTATTTTAAAAGATTTATTTATATCTATTATTTATAATGATAATCCCTCGAAGTCGCAATCACTAATGCATTGTTCCAATGGTACATACTGAGTTCCGCGCTCGGAGGGACCTTCCTATTCTTACACCTCCAGCTCGGAGTCTCCGAGTGTCTTCTACGTGACCGTTTGTGGAAGCAGTGATGCGACTTGTGTGCAAAATTCCCTGGTATCTTGTTTCTGCCCATTAAAGTCGGTAGTCTATCATATGGATAATCACCCATTAACCCTTAGCTTGGCAAGAATAGATCCACAGTGATTTTTTAAATGTTTGATATTTTTCTTTCAGTTGGGATGCTAAAATAACAAGAATCTGAAGAAATGTTTTTTGTTTTGTGAATACATAAAAGTTTATTGGTATGGAACCATATATGGTACCTTGCCAAGTTTAGGAGGTCACTGGATTAGGTGTTTATCCAGGCTTATCTTGTTGAAAAGTCTTTTATTTGCACAAATTTACTATTTTTTAATATTATTTAATATTATTAAATTAATAATATTTGTTTCATTTACAACTTATTTCTATGAATGCTTTTAAAAAAAACAATTCCTTTTCCCTTGCAAACAAAGTGTTAAACGCGACAGTATGGTGCTATTTGGTCAGTCACACTTTAAAATCTAATTTTAAGGGAAAATTTGCTCTCAAACTTTTTTCATTCTTTTGGACTGGTCTCTTTTATTAGATTATTTATGTGAGCCTGGTAAAGCCTCCAGGAATTTGTAAGAATCAGTATTCAAATTTGGGATGAGAGATACGAATAAGTTACCCTCTTGATAAAAAAAATGCCTAAAACAATAAAATTAAACAAATCCTCAATAAAAACGTGTACAAATTTAATGAAGAGAAATAAAAGTTTAATAATACTGGCTCGGAGAATTAATAATCAAAGCCGGAAGGAGGTTGGCAAGGTACCGTATATGGTACCTGCCTTAATAACGATTTTTTCATCAAATAAATGGAATTTTGTGTTTTGGGGATTATAATTCTTAAATTAATGATATAATGATATAATGATAAATTAATATACTCCAAAAACAGTAAAAAGAAATTGAAAAAGTTACTTTTCTGTCATTTAGATACAATTACAAATCTTATGTTTCCTCTACGTAGCGCCATGTTGTTGTGTTGAAGAAGGTTTTACTTGTTTGCTCGGCTAAATCAGCTGTCACTCAATCAATATTACCAAACCACTTCTCAGTTAAATTACCTAGATGGTGAAAAAGAAGCGAAACGAAAATATCCATCCTGGAGCGGGGGACAAATACGGTACCTTGCCAAGCTAAGGGGGTCTTTTTAGCGGGGGGCGTGGTGTCCCGTAGGTTGGGGGATTGCAAGTAATAGAGACCTAAACTCCTTTAGTAATTTACAATAGAATTAAATGAATAGAATATTACGATCGTGGAATAGTGTGAATCCAACAACTCCAAAAGCTTTTATATATTAAATAAATTTTGCTGATTGTCTCTCAGCTTTGATGTTTTTAATCAATAAGTAGTATAGTAGGATTTTAGAGACGTATAGTCTTTTGAAGACATTCAACTTATAAACCATAAAAAAAAATAATAATAATAATAATTCATTTACGCTTTGTTTTTGATTTTTTTATTAACTTAAATAATCATAAAAAAATTAAATTTAAAATTTTTTAGTTAAATCCTAAAAATTTTCATATGCTGTTATTTAATAAAAATAGAGCTCATCTGAAGTGACTTTACGTAATAGCTAGTCTTCTTGACGGGGAATCAAGCGACCATCTTGTATAGGTCACAAGAAAGAAGGTCGCCCATCCAGATAGCATCCAATCGCCACTAAGGAACAACCTTTAGTAGGAAGACATTTAGCCGTGGCAGGTATCAGTTGGCGTTCACGGGCGAGGAGTCGCGGCATCAGAAAACCATCTGCGCCCCCTATCGCGCTTCTAATGCCCTCTTATTGGTTAATGGGACGTTACCACCACCCCCACCTTCCCCCTCCACCAAGGTGAACAAATTACCTGTGCCGGTACCGGGGCATAAATCAGTAGGGCGAATGCGGGGGCGTATTTCTCGCGATGTGGAGGTATGCCTCGGCGTTGGCTCTGAGCTACGCGCCAGACCATCCATCACTATTTCTATAGTCCCTGTCTGTGGACTCGGCACTCCGAGTAATTTCGGGACCGTCCTTAGATGAGTTCTGAGTTCAAGGACCCCCGTCTGATGTCTATTCTTTATATGTTTAACATTTTATTTATTAGGTATTAAAAAAAGGATGCGTAAGAAAATATTTATTAACTGGATAAACAAATATTAAGCTGCTGTAAATTTGCAATTACATCAAAAAACATACTGATGGACAAACAGCATTTTAACCGTAAATGTGCTTTATTTAGTTATTGTAATAGCCTTGACTTATTATATAAATTGAATTATGTATATAAAAAGTACAAGGGCGTAGAATTCGAATTTATTATTAAAAATGTATCGATTATTGTATTAGGTAACCACTAATACAAATCTTAATTAGCGCTACAGTAGCAAACAGAAAAAATACGTGCTAAGTGTTGAAGTCACACGGCAGGTCTCGATTGACTTCAACCGTTAAGTCTTTGCACCTTGCGGATTCTTTCGGGGGATCATTCTAGGACATTTTTAGATGAAAAAAATGCAAAAATTAAAAT
Organism: Aelia acuminata; assembly: GCA_911387785.2. Taxonomy (NCBI): domain Eukaryota; kingdom Metazoa; phylum Arthropoda; class Insecta; order Hemiptera; family Pentatomidae; genus Aelia; species Aelia acuminata. The sequence goes on along the minus strand of OU426979.1, from coordinate 147,695,018 downwards.
GCTAAAGGTGGCCGTTTATTTCATTTCAACAAATTTCGCATTTTTTAAGTAAAATGTACAAAAATTTGATTTTATATACGTATCGTAATCTTTATCATTTATTTTTCTATCTAACGTTCTTTTTTTCAATATATAACTATATTTTTCAAATTGCATATTAGCCCTTTTCAGGGCTTTTAAATGCGTCCAATATAGAGACCTTGATCCTCAATTTTCTGCTTATATTAATGAATTTAAAAGCAGTTATTTAAATTTAAACATCAGCATAACACAGAAAGTGCATGCTGTATTTTATCATGTCAAAGATTTCTGCGAAAAAAACTGGAAAAGGATTAAGATTCTACAGTGAACAAGCAACTGAATCGGTTCATCACGATTTTTCACTAACTTTGAATAATTGCAGCCCAAATTATGCTAAAAACTTATTGAATGCTGTATGCGAATATAATTCTAATCACATTTAATGTGTACCTTAATTATCTGTGAATTTCTTATTATGTACTTTTGTATAATATGTAACATAAATAAAGTAATTAAAACAAAGTTTCAAAAATCTAATAACTTTTGAATATTATTATTTTATAAGATCATATTTAATTCTTAAGTGAAGCATTTCCGTCAACTATATGAAAAAAGATACACGAAGAATAAATATTAAAATTAAATTTGTACACATTTTGTTGAAAAATGCGAAAATCGTTCAATGAAAAAAAGGCCACCTTTAGGATTTTAATTTTTGCATTTTTTTCATCTAAAAATGTCCTAGAATGGTCCCCCGAAAGAATCCGCAAGGTGCAAAGACTTCACGGTTGAAGTCAATCGAGACCTGCCGTGGTCACTTTTATCAAGCACCTAAAAATGAACTTATTTATTAAGGGGAATCAGACCAAATCCCAATTAATCTTAATAATTCAATAATTTCAGATTGTTTACTTCTATTTTCCATATTATTTTTCCTAGCTTTCTTCTTTCACGTAATACCACAATTTTTCTCCCAAATCGACTGACCTCCAAAGCCTTAGTTCATTAATTAAGCAGAAAGCCTCGCCGCTGTTGCCAGTGTTTGATTAACCGTTCCCGGGGGAACAACAAACAATTGGCATATATCGATAGTACTCATTAGGTAATTGCGACACCCAATCAGGGCGAGGGAGGATTCGATTTCGGTCGGAAAGTTACGCGGTCGCTAACAACGACGAGATTGAAGGTCATGGGGATATTGGCGCGACAAAACAGTTTAATACCGTCCGGCAATTTATGTCATAGACCGAGGGTCGAGTAATTGCTTCAGATCTGATCGGGCCCATTAATCAAATGATATGTTCGTGTAACTCGATAGCCGTGGGCAAAACTGTTCATCCTCACGAGGGACAAAAAACTTTTGCCTTCGCCTCAGAAAAAAATAAAATAAATAAAAAAGCTGAAGTGAAACTTAAAAAGGTTTTATTTCGATTCGTTGCTATTTAAAGTATGTGTAAAAGCTCCTTTAAATACTCTTTTCTTTAGTAAATAAATAGCATAATAGTATTGTTTTAGGAATGTTCAATCTTGAGAAGATGTCCGAAGTTATATTATGTTATTTACAATAACTGTACGGCTGAGCTACGAAAGAATACCCAAAAGATTAATAAATCGGTCGGAGTTGTATGATAGTCGAAGGATGGAGATTTGTAGACAGCGAGAGGCGCTATCGGCATCGAACCTTCAGGTCCGCTAAGTTATTTTTATATAATATAAAGCTGAAGGTTTTTTTTTTTTTTTTAACGTGCTAATTCCATGAGCAACGGGTCTATCTTGAAAAATCTTTTTAGAAGAATCTTTGAGAAAAAAAGTGTAAAAAAAACCAAGGAAAGTAGTACTTTTTTTTCATTTAATCTTTTTAAATTTTAATTTAAAAATTTAATTTAAATTTTTTTTAACTGATTGTTTATTATTAATTTGTTATCGTCATTCGCCAATTTTTTTATTTATCATTAATACTTTGTTATTTTTTTTATATTTATTTAATTAGTTTTTTAACTCTCGCTTATGGAATGAGTTTCAACTTATACCTTTTGCCATTAAGTGTAATAGTCTTATTATTTCAAACTGTAACAATTGGGTTTAAATAATTTGTATTAATAATTCTAAAAAAATATAGCTCACTAAGGCTGAACAACAATAACAACTCAAAAAATCAAAAATCTGGTGCGTGCGCGCAACACACAACTTTCACTTACCAACTTACTTAGAATAGAAATTGAGGTGTTTTGCTAAACATCATTTCCCAAAATCACACATTTTTCTACATTCATATCTTATTTTTGTTAATCGTTAAAGCCGTTTTTGAGTAAATAAAAAAAAAAACCGTGAAAATGATACAAAATTTATTAAGTAAAGTCCCCCCTCCAGTTGATCAATTGTGATGAAATGTTGGTTATCACATCTTTGGCATATAAATACATTAAATACCAAGTTTGATCAAAATCGTTAAAACCGTTTTTGAGTAAATAAAAAAAACATGTGAAAATGATACAAAATTTATTAAGTAAAGTCCCCCCTCCGGTTGATCAATTTTGATGAAATTTTTACAGTCATATTTCAGGCATATAAATAGATCAAATACTCAGTTTAATCAAAATCGTTAGAGCCGTTTTTGAGAAAATCGAAAAAAACGTAAAAAGTTATTAAATAAAGTACCCCCTCCCTTTGAGCAATTTTGATGAAATTTTCGCTGTCACATCGCGGGCATATACCTACACTAAATACCCAATTTCAGGTTCCCACGGTTTATAGTTTTTGAGCTAGTCTGTTCACACACAGACACACAGACACACACACACACACACACACACACAGACCATTTCGCGGGACTTGGTTATTTTGACTCAGGGGACCCCAAAACGTGTATTTCCGTTGAAAACCGGAAGTCGAAAATTTTCACGATCGCAATACTTCCACTTACTATATATTTCATATATAGGTAAGTGAAAGTAACAAGGTTACAAAAACTATCAACTTTTAACGACACAGTAACACAAAAGTAACCAAACGATTAGATCTTAAGAGCAAGACTAATTCTCCAGTCCAGCGCTCCTTATAATTAGTCAGACTCTTTTCTAGTGGGTTTAGAATTCTTTTCAATCATATGTATTTTTTTTTTTTTTTTCATATGTATCAGAGACTTTATCGAAATCGAATCTTCGGGCCCTCTAAGTTATTTATATAGAATATAAAGCTGAAGTTTTTTTTTTCTTTTTTTTTTTTTAAATATTGACTCCAGGAGATATTGGTCATATCTAAAAACATAGTTTTAGGTGAATCTATGAGAAAAAAAATATATACGAAGGAAAGTACAATTTTTTTTTTCTTTATCTAGTATTCATTTTTTTATTGTCAGTTACCAATTTTCTGATCTATCATTAATATTTTGTTATTATGAGATTTTTATTTACTTAGATTTTTTAGTGAATCGAATGAATGAATACTTATCCCTTTTGCCATTAAGTGTAATAGTCCCAAAGAACACGCTGTTAGCTTAAACTAAAGAAAAAAATAAAATTAGGCTTGATAATTTTTTTTTATTGTAGTATTGATAAAAAAATTAATTATAAGGTCTCTTATTTGAGGTAGCGATTGCCACGGTGTAAAAATCAAAAATTATTTAGCTGATCAAAAAAGTATTTCTGGCTGTCCCAACGTTTCTTCAAAGAATCCTCCAAGATGTGGAATGCGTGGTTGACAGTAATGGCCACTGGATTGGAACGACTATCAACCATTAGTGAAAACGGCCCACTATAGTGGTTTTTGGGGCACTGTGGAATACCCGGGAATGAACTAGCTGATAAACTTGCCAAAGAAAAGTACCTAGAACGGAATAAGTTAAAGAAGTTAATAAGGAAAACAGGATCTCAGCCCGTGTAGAAAAATAATGATTCAGAATTCAAGTTAAGAAAAACACAAATCACTTCACAGAAAATTATATGTCTGAATTTTAAAAATCAGAAAGTTTGTAGAACTTCTTTCTATGAAAGTGAAAGGGTTCAAGAAGTATGTTTATGCACTGTGCAGTTCCGCCGACTTTATTCTGTCGTTCCCAGAATTTTTCTCCATTGAATGGGAGCTTCGAAGAACAAAAAGAAGAAATTAAATATTAAATGGTATTAATGGTGGAGAAGAGCCCCTGAATTTTCAAATAAGAGATTTTTTATTTTTAATCAACACAGGTAAATAATTATTATTGTGTGATCGAGGTATTTTTGCGTTGTATAAATTATTTTTCATTTTATTTTCAATCGCTGTATCATTTTTATTGATTTATACCTTCTACCTTTTTTTTCTTGCTGTACCCGAACGGAAAACTCATTGTTAGAAGGGAGATACAAAAGGATTTCTGTGAAAGGAAAAAAAGAAAGAGGTTCTCTGGGATATCTGACAGTCCGGTATCGACAGCCAAGGGTCGGTTTAACGTTTCAATCGCCAGGGCAGAACGAGATGCTTCTTCTGTAAACGCCAACTGTAACACGATATTACATTTTTCTTCTCCTATATGGGAAAAATAATAATAATCTGCATATTCGTTTTCTCAGAAGAAATCCACGATTATTTTCATGTATTAATAATTCGTTTCATTATTTCCTTCTTCCCTAATTCTAACTATTATAGTTAGAAAGTAGTTTTCTATTATGTAATTCACATTTGTACTTATTTTGATTTTCCCTTAAATCAAATCGGCAAAGTTTAAAAAAAAAGTCACATTTTATTCAATTAAAACAATCAAAAATACCTACACATATAATTGCTTTTTATTTTCATATCAATAAGTCCCACTTAGTTTCTTTCTTTAGTTAGCCCCATTTTATCATGTGACTTATTTGTGTTGAATATTTTATTCAATATTTAGGAAATATATTCAATTGTAAATGTTGTAATTGATGGTGAACTAACGAAATTATTTTTGTAACTCATATCTTATGATCCTCGAGACGAACAGCTGGTTTATATCGTTTACAATATTAAAATTTTATCAGAAGTACGAGTATAATAGTATATAGCATATATTTGTATCCAATGTACAGAATGATCCTGAAAGAACAGGACAGTACAAAAGACCGCCATTTACTGGAACCGCTGGAAATTAATCCTTCCTCCAGGATCCTGAGCCTGGTCACTGTCACTGGAGTGGCCGCCATTCCTCTGCTCTTCCAGGATATCCTTCATCCGGCTCTCTGGAGGGGATGTGTACCACATGAATATTCAACAAAAACCATCTTTCTTGGCAGAGATTAATTATGCTCTTTGAATCAAAGCATTAAGAAGTTGGGGGAAAAAATCAAAAAAATCTTTATGGGGTTAAAATAAAAATTCAATTTAATAAGTTTTTAACATGTTAAATGGAAGCAAAAAACTGGGAGGCTTCAAAAATTTTACAGGGCTAAAATATAAAACTCAAAACGGGACAAAGTTTCAGAAGTATTTCCATAAAACTGCACCGATTTTTCACCCTTGAGGCTAAATAATTAACCTTTTTATGGGAAAAAGTTGACAAATGATTAATGATAATCGCTTTAGATATTTACTTATGGCATCTTTACATTAGTTTTCTACATGTAATTGGAGAAAGATTGTTTGCGTTACTTCCGATTAAGTGAAGCTACCATTTTGTCTATTTAGTATAATGCACTATTTAAATAATCTAATATTAGTTTATTTAGAACTAAATTTAAGAAGAATGATTTTACGGGCTAATGACATATTTTTGTGTATTTATAAACGTCTTGATTTTAAATTTACATTTAAGTTTGATTAGTATTATTTTTTAGATTGTATTTATGTCAGTTTAAATAATTAAATTTAGACATTACATTTACAGAATAATAATTTTGGGGTCAAAGTCTTTTTAGTTATTAGTATAGCCAACTAGAAAACACATGGTCGCGGATCCGTAGCCTGCCACCTGCCACCTAATGATTGTCCAAAAATTTTATAGTGCTAAAATATAAAACTCTAAACTAAAACATAGTATGCATACGTTACTAATGTTAATTAGTCAAAAGTAAATGATAAATAGACTTTTTTGTTGTATTGTATGTTCTATATCAATACTAAATTTCCATTCATATTGTTTACACTCTACATTTTTTTTTATCCAAACTACCTCGGACCAAAAGCAATCTATATTAATCATAATCCGGAAATATGAAAAATAAAAACTAAACAATTCTCAAATAAATGAATTTTAATTTATTATGATAAAAAAAACTAGAATTAGGACGTATTTGAACATACGGCTCACAGATTTTTGGCTCGGCTAAAAAGACGCACTTACGAAAATTACATATATTTCAATTCATAATTTTAAGACTAGTAACGGACGTTCCCAGATACATGAGTAGCACACCTCTACAAACATACAACAACTATCCAACAACAAATACGAACTCTTTATTCACATTTTTTTATTTAATTATAAGAAATCAAAAAGCGTATTTTTTTTAACAAGGTTCATTCTATTGTTAGCTCACTAAACAACACAAGCATGTCAGAAAAAAATGATTTATTGAGGTATAAAATATAAATTTAAAGACTTACATATAAAATTTACGATCTTAAAAAAATAAACACTGAACATTACTGATACACAAAACTCCTCATAATCACTAGACGGTAAAAACTACTACCATTTTCTCTTGACATTCAATATGTATTAATATACATAAATATTTTTAATGTTCGGTTTTTGGTGGTAAACTATATTGTACACACTACTATTACTATTATCATAGTGAAAATCATTTGGTGAACTATTCCCCAAGTACCATGGGCGCCTCGCACTTCACTTAGGATCAGATTCGCAATTGTCCATATTGTCCTGCCGAGATTCAATTATTAATGATGATTCCTTTGTGAAAATAACATTTAGCAGCCGAAAAAATAACGTGAAAGACGGAGTTTTATTTCCTCTCAAAACTTTGTTATTTGCATCAATATAAAGGCAACGGTATGGTAGTGGTCGACAAGAATAATGATCACTATTTTTGATTATGGACTAACCGTAACCGTACGAAATGTCTTACATTCTCCTTAACTTCATCCGAACAATCAGATAAATTATTTTCATGCACTAGTCTATCAGTGGTTGCACCCAACCAATATAATATCCCCAATGCGCCAGAGTTCGTACAGTATAGAATTGGTTTTGAAATCTAAAACCACAATATCACCGTAAAGAGCAGCCAGAAGCAGATAAACTAGATTTCAAAATAAATAAGAAGAAAGGTACTATTTATGATTAAAGTATGGAAAAACCGATATTTCCATTTATAGATAATCATTTCCAAAGTTTAAAAAATGATGAAAATTTCTTATAAAATATCAAACAATAGATCTTACCCATTTTGCACTTTTGGTCAATATTAGTCAATGAACAATTCAATTAAGACTGGCTGGATAACAGGTGAAAAGAGGAATTAAAATGTTAAAAGGAATAAGATGGTAGTAGCCAAAGTAAACATATACTAACCGAACCAGTTTTATAATTTGAATTTTTATTTTTTTACTATTCAAGTTAATCCTTAGCTTTCATTTTTTTTTTTTATATTGAAATTTCTGTTTTCTTTCTTTTCTTAGATTCTAAATTTTATATTAGCCCTCAAATAAAAAAATATTTTTAGTGTGGCGTTCATATGAGAGATCATATATACTGACAAAACGATAGAAGAGGAATCTATTAAAAAGAAGAAAAGGAAAAAACATCAAAATTTCTAGATTTGTCAAAAAAATCGTTACCTTCAAACCTTTTCCATCATTTCATTTTAAAGAATTGGCCCACTTTCGTTCGTTCAAACACTTCTGACCTTTAAGGACGGCGATCGCGCTCTTCCTTGTCATAAGGAGAGTAAATCCCCTTCAACGCCTTGCGTCTCTTTGTTGCCCGTTCCAACTAAATTAATTTAAAAATATATAAATAAAAACGAATTTTCTTTCAATCAGTGTTGAAAATTAATATTTATTTGAAAATATTTTAACACATGTGGATTTAAATAATTTTTATTTAACCAAAATAATTATGCACAATATCTGACAAACAATAAATACTTAAAATTGCCAAGGTTACAATAATAATCAAGTTATAATGATACAGTAAAACAAAAATAACCAAATGAATCGTGCTTTTAAGCAATACTAAGTCTTAAGACTTAAGACTAAGACTCCAGTCCATCACTCCTTACATGTAATCTAAATTAGAATAGTCTAGATGGCTCTCAACAAGCATAAAATATTATCGAACAGTCACAAACGTATACTAGAACAGTTGGTAACTATTTAATAAAAAGGATAGAACTATTTTTGAACATATGTTTTGTGTTTCACGTATACATAACAAAAATGTATAATGTAATACAAATGTCTAGCTATCTGATACGGATAATCTGGAGATACGAGTAGCGAGGTTTTGCTATAGTTTAAACGTATCAGAAAGAAAACGTCTAGTAGAGAATTCTCCTATGAGAACAGTTCACTAGCATTCTATAATGCGTAACAATAAGCTTTACAATCTAGAAAATTTTACATCCAGTTTTATACAGATCTTTACATTCTACAGAATTAGAATACAGAAGGCCCTTCCAACAGTGGGTCATAAGCAGCATAAGCCAATGATCGGGCTATGATCCGCTGGCCATAAAACCTACTGCGTGCTGTATAGGAGTAATTCCATCCGGTAACAGCCTATGGGGGGGGGATGCTTCAGAACGGTTTAGTGTCCATAAAGGGGGGAGGGGGTGTGCGAATACTAGGGGGCCCCTAAACAGCAGGATCCACCTTATGGCTTCATAGGCTTCCAAAGGGGATATTGCGGCCCCTAACGTTCTGAGACAAGTACAATAAAATGGGACATACTGAACAAAATGAAGACCTTTTTTTTATAACTGCTGTTAAAATTTGTGACAGAGAAACTAACTTTTAATTTGAAAAGTACTATATGGTCTTGAGAATTCACATTAGAAAATTTTCACTAATCAAACAATGGTAGTATAGAATAAAAACAAATAATAAACATAACGCGTCATGTGCGTGGTATATTATTATAGATTTTGGTTATAATAGGTAAATTTTGTTAATAATAATGTTATTCAATATTTCTCAAATACACATAATCAACATTGAATAGATTTCGAGATGATCGCAAAAAAGTTTTTTTTTCTTTATATAATTCGCCCGTTTTTTGGAGAATAACGCTATCAATCGGCACAGGAGGAAAATTTAATCTTTAAAATGGAAATGGATTTTATTAAGTATGAAGAAAGATATGGCGCACAGTGGTCCAAAAATTCCGAAAATGGGAAAAAACCTAATATCTATATTTACTTTGTTTGCGGCATTGAACGTCAATTGATTTTTTGAGGTGCCGAATCCAATGAAATTAAAATCAACACAATTGGACCACCAGATCAAGTCCAAATTTGAGGGTCCGTAAATTCATGTTTGGTATAGTCGTATTTGTTTTTTGTGGTGCCGAATCTTATGAAATCAATATTAACACAATCAGAGCATTAGATCAAGTTAAAATTTGAAGTGGAAAATAAAAAATGTACAATAATACAGATAGGATATACAGATATAATTATTTTTATTTATTTGGGTCAGAAATAATTAAGTTAACAATCTTGTTTAAGTAAATTGTATACTTCCTCAGTTAGTTATTTAATCTTTTTATACTTGTATACTGGCCATGAATCTGTAATGTATGGGTCGCTTGTAACAAATAATTGGTGGAAAACATCTTTATTTGTCTCGCCTCAAGATATCTTCCTGGAATGATGTTCCCTTTACTGCTTATAATTTTTGTTCCTGCTCTCCTGAGCCTCTTTTGAGAGGGAACCGATGCAAAGAGCTGCGTGCTCAATCATGTCTGCTCCATTGAAAAGAATTTTGTGGACTGTCAATGGAAATAGTACCAGGGGTACCGAGTCCCTGCCATCTCAGCTGTTTCCGCTGCATACTCTCTAGTGAAAGGGTTAAATCTTTATAAATACCGAAGTTGGTGATGTAAATTTTACCATGGTTTCTCTACTGCCTACACTTACATATTAAACCATTACGACCATATCGCAATATTTTAATAAACCAACAAAGTAAAAAAAAATATACTTATTTCAGCACCGATTTCAAAAATTAATTTATTCTCTAACTATTGATATTATTTATAGATGTTAAGTCCGTAATAGTGCACATATAGATGACACACTCCTGAAGTATTGGGGAATATTTTACTACCTTAATTTCATACAGAGTTCTTTATCTTGGTAGAAAATTGCTATTTTCTTCAATCATTAAAAAGTTCAATTTTACTGGTAAACACACATTTTAATTTTGAACTAGTGAAAATAAAGTATTCTTACCATTGTTATACAAGTATCTAAGTATTTGAATAAAAAAAAATTAGGTTTGGGCCACTTTCATTTAGGGTTTTTTTTCCCTGGTTGGACCAATGTGTGGCGTACCGAAAAATATGTCATTATAAAAAGGTTTTCTTAAACCCAATTTGTCTCAGAAATGTTAATGAATCATTAATATCGATATTTTTTTCAGTACATTAGTATAATATTATTGTTATTTTTTTTTTATATTTTTAATTATGTATTTATAAGTTTTTAAATTGTTATGGTATGACAAAAGAAAAAAATCTCCCTTTTGGTAGGGTTACTGCTGAAAGGAAGATTAAAAAAAGAAGATTCCAACCTGTTTTTAAAATGCCTTACATGGTTTAAGTTTTATTGAAATGTTTTTTTGTGAACTTGAAAACTGAAGTACGCATAATTCAGAAAAGTAAGATTTGCTAATTCATTACTGATCTATTGGTGTTTCAAGAATATCATGAAAGTTATATATTCAATTACATTTAAAATGTTTTGTAGATAAGACCATTAGTGTTATAAATAATTTAATAAAAAAAATAAAGAATATAGTGTTGATTCATTCTTCGATGTCCTAGAAGATGAACATAAATTGATTTTTACATCTACCCCGTATGTATTTTTGCATATATTAACATTAAAATAGGAAGAAACGCCAAAACTTCGTATTATTTCTACCCTTGGGACGAAATGTCCTAGAATTAAGTCTGACAAGCAATCGCTTTTTTATGATTTTTAAAGATGTATAATGCCACACCATAAATTTTCAATACATACGCCCAGAAGAAACGCTAAAATTTGTCTGTAAATTTAAAGAAATAAATAAGATATTTTATATTCAGACTATAATATGGAATATTGTTACTTAACAATACTTGTTAAGTAACAATATTCCTTATTTTATTTTTATTTTTTCCGTAAGCCTTACTATTCAAAATTGGTTACAGCATAAACGATTGAATGTTATTTTAAAGATTCAACACCTGAGATTCTCAGGAAGGGAGACAATCTTGATCCGTACACGTCCGTCGAATCCCAGGGGCCGATACCCGGAAAATCCGGATAAGCGCATTTTCTCGGTAAGAGGTGACCCGGGGTCCGACGCCTTGGGAAATCGGAAGAAGAGGAAATGACGGAAAATGAAGAGAAGGGTTTACCAGAGCCTGGGGGAATGGTAGGTCAGCAGAAGGCTCCCAGGGGCGCTGCTGTAGTAATTGCCGGCTTATTGTGTCCACTACTCCACTGAGCTAGTAGTTCCCTTCCCTTCGAATTATCCCACTAGTCAAGTATCAAGAAACTTACTTAACACAATAAAAGGACTTAATGAAATTAATACTTAGTACATTTTGAAACAGCTAAGCTCTGATGATAAGACCTTTTTGCCTCATACCTTCTCAAAGACTGCTCTTGTTGGCTGCTAAAAACTTTGAAATAAACAACAATTATTTCTAGCAATCGAGGTAGTTTACCTCATTAATCTAGCTATAGCTGAAATAAATTAATTATCTATTTCTTTCTTGTACACACTATGCTTGTATGCTTTTGCTGTATCGTTATTGTCTTGCTATCAGGATTTGGATTTGATAGTTGGCTGTACCTATTCAGGGATAATAGCTGTTATTATTATTTATTTGACAGTATCCATTTGTATACATACCCCTATAAGGCCATACAAACATTTATATTTCATTTACAATTTGTTGCAAATTTCATCACCTTAAATTTAAGCTTGTATTTCGTGATCCAAGAATCATGTAATATTCGTACAAGTGTCCGTAATACCATAGAAATGGTAAGCTTCAATGCAGATGAGTCTGAATATTAAAATAATTTAAATATAACAAACCCATTCTTATAAACCAGGCATGAGCAGAATACCTAAGTATAGAATACTGAAATAGAGAAACGTGTAGAACTTAATAATTATCCATGGTATTAACTCAATTGTTTTACCAACTATTTTCAAAAAGCGACCTTCTTCTGTGTGAAGATTCTTTAAATGATTTTTTTTCTTACTGGGAAGGCTAAGCAAGTCTACAGGAAAATATCTGCATTTGGGATCCATAGAATCCGATAAAAGGGGGAAAGCATAGTACGGGAAGAGATGTTCGAGTGTTGAAGCGGTGAGGCTGGCAATGAAAGATGCCAGTTTGAGGAAATATTTCCCCACTGCCCAGTCATGTTTGATCTTATTATTATTGGGCTCATTTCAGTCTTTTTGGTTACGCGATTCCTCATGTGGCAAGTTGCCTTCAAGTGTTAACAGATTAACCATCTATTTTATTTAGTTAATATAATCTCAGAGCAACCGCGTCAGGTCGCCAGGTTGGAGTTTTTAAATTTATGGTAGATCTATGTTTCAGTGATAAGGTTGGAATCAGTTCTTGGTGGAACGATTTCTTTACTGTTTTCCTCAATAATGTTGACTCGAAGAATTAGAATGCTAATATTATATTAATAATAATTTACCAATTTTATTTTTAAAACAGTCTCATCTTTTTTATTTTTTTCTTACATCAGAAGCTTTCGGTGCTTGGCACCATATTCATCTAAAATTATTTATTATGTTATAATTATATAAAAATATTTTTTTATACAATACAATACAATTAGAATGTTTTAGTGCTTCGTCGGTCCCTTTAGTTCTATCCCTTTTGTCTAATTATTAGACCCCAGGATGTCTAATTATTCGATAGTAAGTCTGTTGCCGAAAGATAATTTTGAGCGTCCTTCAGGTAATCTGGATAATGGGCCAAAACGTTTGTTTAGTTGTTCCATTTTCCGCGCGGTGTGGTTTTTCCATACCCATGATATCAGTCAAGCCCTTGACAAGGTTTGATATGAAATATTGCTTTCGGTGCTCAACATTTTTCTATCTCTAACCCACTTGATGGATTTTACTTGATGGACACTTTATTGTCGATCTAGACATGGATATTCAGCAGAAAACATCTTACATGACATCTTAGGAAAACACATTTTGACCATTTATTTTTAAAAAAGACGTAAAGTCCTTGTACTGAATTCACTATAAGTAGATAGATTTTAGTATTTTTGCTGATGACACTCTTCAACTCCCAAAAAAATACTGAACAAGCTTGACCTTATTTCTGATTGGACTAAAAGATGTACTGTAAAAATGAATGAGATGTGTGGAGTAGATAGACCTTGTTGTATGTTTGTTTAACGTCCCTTTATGCTACTAAGTTTAATCGGTACAATTAGGATGGGGATCTTTAACGCGTATCTGATAATGTAAAGGCGCGGGACCTCCATTTTATAGTCCGGGAGCTGAGGGCCAAAAAGGTGCCTGATTTGAAGAAAATTTTTGATTATAGAGGCTGAAAGTACTCATTTCATAGACAACAAATGTGAACGTCTGCCACCTCAGATCGGAGCAAACAAATTTTATAAGCGAACAAAACTTTTCGAACTTTTTTCAATTTTTTGCTAATAACTCGAAAGCGTTTTGAATTGAAATTGAACTTTTAAATGATTGAAGAAAATAGCACTTTTCTACCAAGATAAAGAACTCTGTATGAAATTAAGGTAGTAAATATTCCCCAATACTTCAGGAGTGTGCCATTTATATGTGCACTATTATGGACTTAGTAAAGTTAAGCAAAGTGATGGGAGATTCGGGTGACCACCCTTCAATGAACGAAACGCAGTACAAGCCTACCCCACCCCCGGATATGTGAGATCCGTCAGCCTACTGGAGGCGACTCACACCGACCGGGCGTAGAAGTGATGAACCCTCCCCGTGTATCTCATCGAGAATCGTGGTGTGGTTTTTCCAGGATGTCTGTATCCGCCCGGAGGTTTGGTACAAGGACAGTATGCTTCAGGGAAAGAAATATAGGTCCTCGGAGCCTGCTGACTCTGAGCAACATAATCCTTGGACTTAGACCAGTTTGTCACTGTCCATGATCCCGAGAGAGCTGACGCCATCGGTGGGAAGGTCACTGCTGAATTGGCCCCAATGGGCTTGGTTATGGAGCTATGGGCAGTGTGCCGCTGCACCATGGTGACCATGGCTTGCAGCAACGTGAGGTTTGGGCTACCCCCTCCAGGCTTTCTGTGCTCCCGCAAGCAACAAAAATATCTATAAGAAGACCACACAGCGCGGCCTAATGCGCAAAACGAATAAAAAAGAAGTAAAAAATATAAAATAAATGCCGCTCCATATGTTTATATGCACTATGTAACCGATTCATTTATGTGTTGGCTCTGAATTTCTATGTACTAAAAATGGATTAAACAATTATTTTAAACCGAGAAGGGCAAACATTTTATTGAATATTGATATCAAAACTATGCCAATAAAAGTGGGGTAAGAAAGGGGTCTATTTTATATCTATTCGACTCATGGTCTATCAGAACTATCTAGTAAAACTATATTTTTATGATTTAATTTATTAGTTCGTTATGCTATCATTTATTTTTATAAAGAATATAAATTTATTATTTTAAAATCTTATAAAATATTTCAAATGTTTACTTAACCTGTAATATAGTTTGACCATTTCTCTTTCAAAATCGGCTATCGACTATATAATAGGAATCGATCAGCCATTTTAATGACATGTAGCGGATAATTTTTATGGGCCAGTAAAAAAAAATGTTTTCGTCTGGATCTGATAGTAGTCCACAGTAATGGGGACGGGACAAGGCACTTAAAATTGAAACGATTTATGGATGGGCATAAAATATGAGATTGACAATTATTCCTTATCGATATCTGAGAAATTTATAAATGCTTGAATTAACTATCTGAAATTTACGGTTGATGTTTAATCTATTAAAAAAAAAAATTATAAAAGGAAAAAATATAAAACAAAGTAAAGCGTAATATTTGTAAAATAAGTAGTAGAGAAGATATTAAAAATACAGCGTGTCCCACAAACAACTACTGAGCGGACCAAGTTATTAAGTGTGCTACTTAATTACTATGCTCAATTCCAAGCCTAGATCAACTGAGTCCTCTTGATTAAATAATAAATGAAGAAGGAAAATCTGGCGATTGAGCGTGATTTCAGCCCTTTGAGATTACATTCACAAAATACGCTCTAACCCTACTCTATGTGGTTACCTTCATCATATAAAGATAGAAGAAAAGAAGTTTATCTATCTGAAAAAAAAATTATAATAATAATTAAATAAAGAGTAGATGTACACTAACACACCTAATGAAGAAATATGTATAATGTATATATTTTATAATTCAATATCTTATACATGAGATTTGATTGTGGGTAATAGAACTCGTTGATAATTAACACGAATTTCATTAACCACCTTTAAAAGAAAATAAATAAAAACCCAAAACCTCTACAACCCATGAAGGGTTTTGGGTACAGTACTATGTAAGGAAGATTTGACCATGACTCAACCACCAGATTTTGCACCCTTAATTTTTCAATTAAGGTTACCCAATTTATAGAGGCTGGGTTTGCCCCATGAGGGTCTCCCTTCGTATATTATGAAAAAAAAAATAATATTTTCAATGGTATTTCTAGAAAGTTATTTGGCTAAAATCACTATTCTATAAAATTATTGAGACTTTGTTACGTCCTGTACGGCTGCCATCAATATCAGTTTGGGAATAAAGTTTTTTATATAAAAATTGATGGAGTAAGCCGTGGGTTACCGCCTACTTTGATACTTCTTGAAGGGGAACTTAGGAAGGAAAACTTTTTCTTTCGTCGGCCGCATGATCGCTATTTGATAAATAAATAAAAATCTTTGCTCTCTCAGGAATCTGATTTTTTTATTTTTACCCATTATTTACAGCATATCTTAAATTTTTTTTAATGTCCTGAGATTTACTAAAATTTTTAAATATAAATGGATTTTTGGATAATTGAAGACAAAGGATTTGAGTCAAAAAAATTCTTATAAAAGAATGGTCTATTTCATACTCTTTTCAACTAACCGCTGTTTATGTGACTTCCCAACTTTTAAGATGTTTTTTATAAAAAATCTAATAGCTTTTATGAAAAATAGATTTTTTTAAATTTAGATGATTTTTTTTTTAATAAAAGCGAACTAAACGTTCATTAAGACTGTGTATCTAGTTTATAACTAAAGACTAATAATAACGGGCGGTACGCACTTATTGTAGGAACAAAATAACTGTCAATAGGCTGAAAAATAAATGTTCATAGGATCATAACTTGTTGATTCCATTAGTCAATATATATGTTACCTTACATTAAAAATCTGGAGACATCAATAAGCTTTAAAATAATTTAAGGCGTTGTTAAAATGTTTGAACCTTTCACGGAGAGAATGATGAAAGGCAAAAAAAAAAAACGTGGAAAAGATGAACACGTTTAGGAATAACACTTTTTTAATATTTTCAATAATGTCAAATATTATTAATCATTAAACTCGGAATTTGATTATACCAGGTATGCCCCATAAACATCGAATCAGGATAAAAAATTAACAGACACTTATATATAAACTAAAATAAAGAAACGGACCTTTAAGTTCAAAACGTAGATCAAATTGTTTGTAAATGAAGATAAAAAATTGATTCAAGACCTGAGGTTTATCGCTTCCACTTTATTTTATGAAAAAAGAAAAAAAAAAAAACACCCTATTAGAATTTAACAAAAATTCAAAAATATCCAAAAAAAACTTTTTTTGGAATTCGTCAACAAAACTTTATTTTTGTTCGTTAAAAGAAGAAATTAATATTCATTAAATCTTGGCTAAAAATATGGTCAGGTTTTAAATTTTAATATATTTTAAGTTTTTTTTTTTTATTTAGACGAATGGAAGAATCTCTTCCCTCTTAAATTTGCAGAAAATATGGGAGTTCGACCACGTTGGTTTGTTGAACACCATTTCTTCAGAGAGCCGGAAATGCTTAGCTGATTGTACTGTGCAGACATGCAGTAACGAGAAGGCTCTGAGAAGGAAGCTGACTCTAAACAGCCAGCCACCTCGCCTCGTTAGAAGACATTATCCTGTGGGAACTCTAGATGTTGCATGGGATTGCACGAACTAGAACTAAGTGGGATTGGTGCTGTGTAAGCTTGCCTCTAATGTGGTTAGCGAGGTCACTTTGAGGTAGTAGGTACTGAATGTACCCATGTATTTCACATATCGTCTATTTAACGTTCTTGGTGGAACATCTTTCTACGCTGCATTCCAGGGAACATGGTGCAGTAGGATAAATCGAATATTTATGAGCGCAAAAAGTAAAAAAAAGTTAATGTTGCACTTAGCACTAATGTCGGTATAATCACAAAAGTTTTTTTTTTCATTCAAAACTACTGAAGGTAAATTCCAGACATAATATTTATAAGCGAAAATCATTCGAAAAATTTTATATCACTATAGGGAACGAACTTCTTCTAAATTGATTTTTAAGTTTTATTATTAAATTAATCATTACATGGATCTTATGGCTTCTTTATAATTTAGCTGATGTATTAAATAAGTGGCACCAATATTTCATAAGAACGTTTGCGATCACATATATAGAATTTATTTTATTTCCAGACGTTACATGTAAGCTAAGTACTTTGCTGAATACTTGAAAAACAAATGAAACTTTTCATTCGAACAAAAAAAAAACTTAGAATTGCTTATGCTTTTTCTTATTACTTTAGAATATCTTTGTTATAGCAATCAATGACGGCCCAGCCTTTTTTTTTATTATTTCTTTATAAACATCACAATTAAAATCCGATTCCTCTAAAAGCAAATCGAAAAGTCCTGACTACTGTAGAGTTTTGTAATATTTATAATACTCTCTATACCTTAGTTTCTTGTAAGATGGTAAAATCGCGCAACCAGATTTGAAGTACGCGTTGATTTCTACTCTAAACATGTTGGTAGCGAATCACACCGGATTATTTTACTTTAGCTATACTGGCACAATAAATCCCTTTACAAATATCGCGACAAAACACACAATATAAAAATGATTGAAGTCTCAGAATTATTCTTAGTAAACCTACCTACCTACTTATAAAAAGAAGTTTTATTGAAATCTAGAAAAAAATCTCATGTATCCTAGCTTCTTGAAGGTGGATGAGCAAAATTTTTAAAGATTTTCCGATATCGTGTTTCTGTAAATAACGAATAACAATAGATGATAGAACTCTATTTTAAGAATGGAGTATCACTGCTAATAAATCGAGTGGATGGGGGGGGGGGGGGGAGACAGTAAACTTTGTGGATGGCTGATCGCTAGCAATTCAATTTGTCATTGTTGTGCTCAAAGCTCTTTCTTCAAAAGGGGCGTTTCTATTCCAAGAGAAGAAGATATTAAAAGTCAGCACTAATACTTCAATATCATTTCTCTACATCCAATAATACTATTTCATATTGTCACGAATACGCTTTAGATCTATCAAAACCAAAGGAAGCTGTTTGTATAAGAATCTGTAAAACAAGAGTGGATGTTTGTTGATGCTTCCTTCTTATTATGTCCATTCTAGTGATATTATTGGTATCTTTTTAATCCTAATACTATAATAACTTATTTTCAAACATAATGCCTCTCTTTAAAACATATGGATTTCCACCATATTGTTTTTAATTGACATATCCTAGTTGATAGAGGTTGGGTAACTCGGCAAAAGAAAATAAATAAAAACTTGCCATAGCCAAATACGAACTCGGGATAAGGTCCCTGCTATGCTAAGGGCATAGCATAGCATCTCAGTGCCTTTCCAATGAGATGCTCCGTGCCCGATGTTGGCAATAGAGATATAATTTTTATAATACCGCGCTATTTGCCCAGGGCCATTGAGCGACCATAAAAACATACAATTTCGGTTATTTTATGTCGTAAACCAATACCTAAGAACGAATAGTATTTTTCAAACTTAATTTTTTTTTTTATTCTTTAAATTGACATAGGTACATAATTCATTTAAAATGGCATCCTAAAATTAAACATATTTCAAAGAAATTTGTTTATTTTTTTCCCCTATTATTATTCATCTGTTAAGTACTTTTTTTTTTCATTTTCCGTTTATGTTTTCTTTTTAAATATTCTTCTTTCCCCCGTTAATAATTTAATTATTTCTTAATCTAAACTCCCTAGTCTGAAACCTTATAACATACAAAAAAAAGTTGGCTCCAATTTTACTCTAATTAATTTTTAATAAGGTTATCTTTGGTACAACTAACAATAATAAACAAAATGAATTAGTTGTTAAATTTGTTCCAGAGAAAAAAATATATAAATTACGTTAAAGCTGATGGAAATGTGATATTATTGAGGCTATGAGAGAGTCTGGGTAGGACGTTTTAGAAGCCGAGCTGAGAGAGATTAAGCTCAACCACCGAGTCTATTTCTTATATTATTTTTTTAATTACGAGTATCGACTTCTTAATGGGCCTTGAAGACTCTTCCGATCCCAGAGTCATACCTAAACACAACTACTTAAATTTTCTTTTTAAGTTATGTTACAGTTATTAGGGGAGAGCGGGGTAGGTTGGCATATGGGGTAGGTTGGCCATCGGCTTATAGTTTCCGTCACACCAGTGGTGAAGGCCCCACCATTGTACCATGTGACCCGCTCGACCTCGGGAGTCTTGTCCTGAGTTTTTAATCCGATGCTAACAGTGTAGAGAAGAGTGTACTTCATTGGTTGATTTTACAACACGTAAGTAAATTTTTATATTTTCAGTAAATTTGGTTTAAAGGCCTGGCCAAACAGTTGACTCCGATTCTGTTCACATAGCCCCAAACTCCTTTGAAAAACCTAACCTTTCGACTAACCAGTTTCTTGTTTGTTTGTTCTCCCCTGTCCTGGCAGCCATCTTTCATATGATTTCTCTTGTGGGGTTAGTTGGCTCTCTTCAACTGGGGTTTGTTGGCGCTGTAGCAATTCACAAAAGCAAGGCAAACATAAACAAAGGTGAAACTACCAAATGTCTTTAGTTCCAGCGAGGAGGATGAGAGCAATATTTTTTTTTCCTATGCAGAAAGTGACGACAGTCTAAACTTCTACCTTCTTCTATTGTCATTCTACTTTCCCTTAAAAGCTGTTAAAAACTGATTCAAAATTATTATACCATTATAGTGCAGCCTTTAATAACAATAATATGTGTCAGGCAGTTAGATTAGATTAGATTGTTTAGGCGATCAACAACGCGGTCATTATGCCCTAAATGTGTCAGGCAGTACTTGAATGAGATGGCTAAACAACTCCACCTTCTAAGCCAACCTTTCCCACAGAGGGGGTTAATTGGCATACTCTGGATTGACGAATTTGTCAATTTCCTATGATCTTAGTATTAAATATTATGTGTTGAAAAAAATACTTAAAGTACTCTAATACTTGGAGTTTACAATGGTATCAGCCCTATTGGGATTATATTAACAGGAACGACTCAACAATCAAAAAAGTGAAAACTGTTGCCAACCAACCCCGCTCTCCCCTACTGTATAATATGACTTTAGTGGACAAGGACTGCTGTTTTTTGAATAGTATATTTTTTTAATTTTTATGACAAGGACATTCAGCCTATTTGATTGAAAATATTTTGTGATCACAGATGTTCAAATTGATAATGGCGTGAGTTCCGAAACGTTGGAAAAAATTAATAAAGCGAGGTTAAATGTAAGGATCACAAAAAAACTTGACTAAAATATGTCTCAAATCTAGCCTCAAATCAATAAAAAATTATCATCACAATTACTTATCTTTAATTGGTTATATAATGCAGTTACATACATCGAATTTGGATTATTATAATAAGTGGGACATGAAGTATTGATAGATATCTGTAGAATAGTATTGAATGATTTGCTATTTGCATGTCAAGCGATAATAATACACACTCATCAGCGAACTGAAAATAAAGGGATGAGTGTATTGAAAACATAAATAAGATTAAAAAATATCATCAAAAACAGATATGGTGTTCAAAACTGGAGATATAAGGTTACCAGTAAAAGCTGGAATTTACAAATACAAGTTTGTTTTGTTTTTTTCTTTTTATTTATTTATTACTTACGTAATTTGCGCCAGCGCTGGAGCGCATCTAGCAAATTTGTGGAAAATGCGAAATTTATCTGCGATTTGCTTGATTTAGTTGCTGTGCTCGAGTATATCCCTCGGACATTGTCTTTTCAATCTTCGTTGGACGGGGTAGCTGGAAGGAAGAAACAAGTGGGTTTGGATGGTTATGAGTTGAACAGTGAAATGTGGTTTATTTGTCATGAATGTATGATTTTACTGTCAGATGGTCCATGTCTTTGTGTATTGTGTTGTTAGAAATATACCAAGGAGCGTTTACAATTTTTCACTGTGTGGTTTCAATTTCGTTTAATTATACTTGTTTAGAGGAACGCTAGTAATTTTTAATAAAACATAACTTGACTTCTATTTGTTATGACGTGGATTCGAAGAAATTTAAAGGATCATCCACAATGCGGCTTTTCCTGACCTCCCATCTTTAAGCCGCCCGATTTTCTTCTTATGTCAGTCAACTTTTGTCTTGAGTGTGAAAAATGATGATGTATTTTCTCACAATTATAATAAAATGGATAGGTATGGTTATAATTGTATTGTTTAATTTCAATAAACGTTATTATCAGTTCTTCCATCCAACAATTCTTCATATTCCAATACTTTACGAACACATCTGAGCACGACTACAGCTATTACAATTAATAAATCATGGAACTTTCTCTTGCAACACTGGTATCTCTTATTTAAAGTAGTTTCATTATTATACGACCTTTTGAAATTTTCATTAAACCAGTACAACTTTTGAGTGGTATACTTTACAGTGTTTGAGACAATACAAAGTGGGACAATTCTCATCGTTTACATTCTGAATTAACAACAACAAGGGTTCCTCTCGCCATTTGAAGTCGTCATTTTCATTCTCCGTCCAAATAAAATAACACCATGTTTCTCACGCCCCATTTTTTTTAACATTTATTGAATAGGTACAGTTTTCTATTTCATAAATGTAATTGGCAATGCCAAAAAAAAGAGAACTGGAGGAACATTTCATTGTACATATCTATAAGCAAATGGGTAAATATTCTTCTTAAAACATAACTATTTTTTAATTTTTTGTTAACGAAAGTGAATGTTCCTTATTTTATTATTATACTAGCTGTATATACCGGTTTCACCCGGAGAATTCCATTTTTAAAATCTATGACTTGTGAGACTTTTATCGACTCAAACTGTCGATTTCGTAAAAACCAATGTAAAGTGAGATCATTATGATTTTTATAACAATAAAGAATATCAGCTGAAGATCGGCTGAAGATATGCAATTTTAATATGAACAGGTGTTCGCACCTGGTCTGAAAGAACCACTGAGCGAAATTTGGAGAATAATGAATATCAGGTGAAGATCGGCTGAAGTTATGCAATTTTAATATAGGCAGGTGTTCGCACCTGGTATCAAAGAACCACTGAGCGAAATTTGGAGAATTTAGGACAAACGGTATTTATTTCTATAAAGAACAAATAAACAAACAAACAGAATTTCAACTTTATTTATATAGATTACAACATTTATTGTTTTTAAATCATACCTTGTTTATAATTATGATGTGATTTGCTAAGTTTATCTTATAAGTATTGGCTTAAAACTATTTTTTTTTTTAAATCAATTTCCCAAATATATTCCTTCAATTCCAGGCCCTAGTGATCACCCTCTCAGGATTATTTTTTTGTTATCCAAAGGAAAACATCTGAAATATCTTAAATTGCTCCAGTTCTGTTTATACGACGAAGAGTTGGGAACGGGAAAGATAATATTTGTCAGTGAAAACTGTTTCCTTCATATATTTGCTTCTCGAATGCTCTTCAGAATTCCTTAATCTCCTAATGCTCTTGAGATGTATCTTTATATTTTCAATAGTATTAAAGCATGGAAAAAATTGCATTATTGTTTTCAAAATAATTGCTGGATATCTTATGAGTTGCTTTTATAATTTATGAGAATAATATTTTGAATATCAAAAGATAACATATCCACTTTTCGGATTTTTTTTTTTTCAAAGGTTTATTATTGATGAAATGATTTTTAACAATATTCTGACAAAAGTTAATTCAACGTTTTGATAGAACTTTATAACACTCAGGTGCGCAATATTAGCTCTCCGTGTTGATATTATTCTATATGAAATGATGGAAGTTATTTTTATATAAAATTAAACTATTGAACTATTAAAAAAAAATTAATTATATATTTACATTTAAATAAGATATGCTTATGATGGATAAACATAGAGATATCAGATTTAGATATATGTGTTTTTCTTTTATACAAATGTTATTATGAATGAAAGGTGAATAACGTTTAATTACATGTAAGAAATATAGTGACACAAAGTTTTAAAAGAGAAAAACCAATTCTCAATGTTCATAAGTATGTAGAAATACTTATCATAATAGATCAAAAAATGAAAATTCTTTACGATTTTAATACTTAAAACCAGTGATTTCAAGTCCCTAGAGAATGTTCCAGGCCCAGAAGGAGCCTTCAGATTTCATTCATTCATTGGATCCGAATACCGCGGTCTGTTCTAAAAAAGTTGTTTAAGCCCCTTTGACCCTCAAGAAAGAAAATCTTCTCACGCGAAAATTATTCAGGCGTATAAAGTTTAAAGGAATACTTTTTAGATAATATTTACATTATTATTCCGCACAAAATATAATAAAGATAATATGTACTGTCCTTTTTTGTTGAGCCGTAAATATGTAAGAAGTATGATATCTGTATGTATTATTAGTACCCGTAAATTTCGATTACTTGGTATTATCGAATATTTGATCCTAGTACTTAAATGAATATAGGTATCGATACTTTGTTGGTATCGTATGTCCCTAAATTTAACTCTATAGCATGAAACCTATTGATAGACTGAAAACGAGCACGAAATGATTCCTTATTGATTTGATATAAGCGTTTAAATATTCAAATATTCCCAGTATGTACTGCGCCTGCTCTAACTTATTCAAGCCTTTATTTTGACTCCGTGCGACAAACTTGCTAAGCCTTTCCAAGTCCTTAACCGCTCCTGCCTAATTCAGATCGCCTCATCTAACATTTAACTCCTCGCTTGTTTCCTTTTTAGTTACTTTCCTTGTAACGTTACACATCATAAAGTTTTCGTAAAAACGTATTTAAATATTGTTGAAAAATTACTCTAAGAATAATCAATTGGGCATTAACTATTGAATGAATTGAATCCACAAAATATTTAAAAATTACTTTGAGGTAGTTTTAAATGAGATAAGTGCTCGCTACTCTAAAACAGAAGCATCTTTCAGTTTTTTGAAGCCACCAGCCTGGCAAACTTTTACTGCCTAAATTACTGTTGTGTATTAGGTTATGTAGGCAATACAGTTTGCGCCGTCGACTGATCAGTGTATGTTTCACCGCTTCATATTGGAATTTTATATCCAAAAAAAATTTGAATATTTTTAGTTATAAAAAACTGTTTTTATAGAAAGCCGAAACTTGTTTCACGGTTTTAAGAATTGAAAATGCTGTAATTTGCCTCGTAACATGCTTGAACTACTTTAAGGTTTTTCTTTTTCTGAAACCAAAAATATTACTATTATACATAATCCATACTTTACGAAGTATTAGACCTAATTTTGTTTTTCATTTCATAAGTTATTACAGATGTTAATAACTTATCAGAGCACAAAAAAAACAAAAACAAAAAAAAAATTGAGAAGAGTTCAAAAGGAACATGGTTTTATTTATATACATTTGTTCTTCCGAGTTTGACCATGTAATAGGTTTTACATTCATGGTCAAACTCCGAAGAACAAATGTATATAATGGATTCAGACCATGGAAGCCTAAAACAACATATGGTTTTATTTGTTCAAAGTACAGAAATATAATTTCAAATTTCCATTTTGCATTAATTATACTTACTTTTTTTTACAATTTCAAAATTAGCATTTATTCATAAATAAAATTAAACAGACTATATGTACAGTTATTAAAATAAATAAATGTACATATACGTATTCCTTTCTACAGGAATATCACGGTAATTTAAATACGGAAATCACCGCTAATTAAAACTACATATGTTCAATACCACCAATATACGAACATTTGGATTAACTATATTTTGGGAAGCCCTAGGGCGGATTCGTGCCACAGTTCTCTGAAACGGAGGATTAAATGCATGTTAATTAATTATTAAGCGAGAATATTACGCTCGAACGGTTTCGAATGTTCGGTCGAATGGGCATTGTTCGCCAAGCGGGGACAATCGGCTGGAAAACTGCACCTGGAGTACCAGTGCACAACAGTAGGGGCCGAACTATTGTTACCTGGCTTTTTCAAAACTCCCCGAGGCTTGAAATAGAAACACGAAATTCATATTGTAGTATTCTGTTGGATTATACATTTTATCAGTCCATACTTAATTTAATTTTATTTCCCCATTTGCTTATTACAGAGAATACGGCCTCTTGTATAGACC
The DNA here is from genome assembly GCA_911387785.2 of Aelia acuminata. Taxonomy (NCBI): domain Eukaryota; kingdom Metazoa; phylum Arthropoda; class Insecta; order Hemiptera; family Pentatomidae; genus Aelia; species Aelia acuminata. The sequence continues at coordinate 147,669,164 of OU426979.1, read as the reverse complement.
TTTATCAGTCTATCCCCGTTTTCTCCACCTCTGCCTATCTTAGGCTAATATTTTTCACTTTAATGCATTTGGCTTTGCATCTTTGGTTACTATATCTATCCATCTCCTTTTGGGTTACTACCCTGAGGAATTAATGGTTGTGGAAAGGCTTTTTGATGGAATTTCTTCGAGCTACATGTCAAGCCCATCAGCCTTCAAATTATGGGATTTGGACTGGGCAGTTCCTGTCAGAAGTTCTTCTTTGTCCCTTAACACAAGAGGAGATTCAATTATATTAAGAATAATACGACCGCTAATAGATTTCCTTATATTTTATAACTATGTTGAACAAATTCTTATTTTACTCATTAATTTATTTTTTGTAGAACGGAGGTGCTGAAGATGGACTAGACATGAACGTTGGCCCAGCTTGGGCTAAGGGATACACAGGCAAAGGTGTCGTGGTGTCGATACTTGACGATGGCATTCAGACTAACCACCCGGATCTCATAGACAATTATGTGAGTACTCATCTAATATTTTTATTTATATTTCTCATATGTACATTATGTCATATATATTATTATTATTTTGTTTATGTTTTATTTCATTTATTTTTTTGTGGATAGGGGCAGAGGAAGTATTAGTTAGACAAATATAGCTGGCTTTAGCACGTTACATTTACTCCGCAATTAATTGGTTTCTTCAATAAGTGATTTAATTCAAAATAAAAAAATCCTTAAAACTAGAAAAAATATCGTCCATTCGTATTTGCATTTAAAAAAATCTTGGAAAGTCAAATATTTTTTACTTTATATAAATGGTTTTTGCCATAAATAAAATAAATGAAACTTACCTTACTTAGCTGAATTTTTATTTTTAGAATATTAATTTTTTTTTTTTTTTTTTTTTTTTTGTAGCATAAAAGAAAATTAGCGATTGTCGCGATGGAACAAAAGATTTATTCTTTAATTTAAAGTTCCTTTAAAATTATTTGTAACTAAATGAATCTCTGCTTGTTGAACAACTAGGTCAGTTAAAAAAATGTAGCTTTTTTTTCAATCTATCAATAATGTTTTTCTCCTGAATTTCTTCAATTTAAAATATCAGATTGTATCCTAACACTCGTATAAGAATTTTTTTTGAATAGCGATTATTATTAAAATTGAATTTTCGTTTAAAAATATAATTTAAAGCTAAATAAAAATTATCACAAGCTTTCTGGTTGGGATGCCCTCATCCATCTTGGTAACATGACCCGTAAATTTTAGACGCTGTAACTTAATAAACCGAACTACTTCATATCATCATTTATGGTGGAGGCCTCTTCTGTGTGGCTCCTTCTTCGCCAATCGGTACTTATGCGTATTGGTGCTTAAGTAGATGCTGTACTTTTCTTTCGAATACAGGCAGCTTGCTTTCAACCGTTTCAAACCCGCAGGCCACAAAACATTTTTAAACAAAAAATACTTTTATACATTAAACTAAATAAAGGTTACTTATGTGGATGGACTTTAAGATGGAATAGAGTTGAGACAACAATAGGAAAGTAGCCCGAGGGACAGAGATAGCAGAGCGGTTGGGAATAGAGGATATCGAAGCCAGCAGCCCTTTATCATATCTATCTCCCTCCCTATTCACTGACCTCGGCCCTTCAATGTATTGCTTCTCTTCCATGACCATCTTAATATTCAGTACACAGTAACACTATAGTCAGGGGGCAAAAAGTTATCCCGTTTTGTATTATGAAGTTTTATAATAAATCTTTTTTTTAATAAAAAGTTATAAGGTGGAGATTTATTTATTTTTCTATTAATATAGTAAATGAGGTTTCACACATTTTACATACACATATTTCGTTTATAAATGAAAAAACCCTCTCGGTAGACTTCTCTATCACTTTTCTCATTGAAACATTTGAAGCATAATCGCTATTTGGGGAACTTTAGTAAAATTCTAAGTGTAATGAAAAAAAAAAAAAAAATAAATAAAGCTCACTTAATTGATATAACGATGTAGGTTACAGTTCACGTATAATAATTTTTTTTTTTTTTATTATTCGAGGATTCAGTCGAAGAAGATATCAAGGTTTTTAATTTTAATAAATTGAACACTACACTTTTAACTGAGTGAGAATTTTCATTATTTTCAAGTGGTAGTGCTTGAATCGCAGTTACATATCAAGCTCCTCCCCCCATTTGGAAACCAATATTTTGGAGGTTCTAGTCTATAATTTTTTGAAATTTTTAAATTTCAACTTTAAAAATGATTCTCAATTTTAAAGTTCCTTAAAAAAAAAAAATAATATGTGTTACTAGAAAAAAATATTACCACGACGCACGTGAGGCAGAACGGCAAAAAGTGGAAAAACCCTATTTATCGAGAACGGTTTGTCCTATCGAGATGGAAATTGTTTTATTCGATTAAAGATCGGAAATTACACTTGGATAGCAACTAAATTTAAAAATTATATTATTTACGTACATATAATTATAAAAGAAACTCAAGAACAGATATTTTAAATAATTAAAAACAATAATTGAACATACATTCAACTTAATTTAGCTTATTTTAGTTTGATTTAACTCAATATTAATTTCAATTTCCTTTAAGGTAGCATTTTTTTTTTAATTAAGCTACTGTCTTGCAGCTTTTTGTGGAACAATATTGAGAACCCTGTCGTTAATCACCTTTCTCATCACCTCATACTGATATTTAAACAGTTTTGATTAGATAAAAACAGCTAGAGCAGAATCTTTGCCGAAAATTGAACTTTAACTATTTTTCTCTGGGAGGAGGCTGAAGCAGCCTGATTATTTATAGGTGTAATACTCGATATCATTGAGTATTACACTAATCATATTATTTTTTAAATTTAAACCGTGATGATGTTGGGATTGTGATTTAATGTTTTTTGAATAAATTGGAGACAATCAACTCTACGGTATTTTCCATCTCGGGGAAATTTTTTGGGCTCCGCGAAGTATTTCACATAATTGGCAATAACTACCCAACAGGCAAATGAAATCAGAGGAATATATTCTCTGATACATCGCAGTCCTAGATCAATCCCTGCCATCTTAAGCCAAGATAAGGCTTTGTATATAATCATGCTTCAAATTAGTTCATTTGTGCTAAAGATTTTCGCTTATTTAATCGTTTATATTGGATGGATACTGTTATAATGTGAAACGTCCATATACGCACATAAAGGCTGTCAAAGAACTATCACTCAAATGTGCGGTAACTAGCTTAAAATATTTTTATAAAAAAAAAAAAAAAATGACAATATTAAAACCACGACAAAACTTATAATTTCTGCTCAAAAGAAATTTTTGATAATAAAGGAGCTAATCGTTTTTTATTTTTTACTAATCGAGGATGAAAAACAATAAAAATTAACTCCAGATATGAACATCGGATTTTTGTTTTTTTTCCTCGTTCGCCACACTGTGCGACGTGTCGATTAATGCTTATTATTTGCTGGTTGCATGCAGCTATTGAACTATATTCCGGCTCCATCATCTAATGCAGGGAATCACAAGGTATCGGTCCAAAATGGAGGACAGGAACTAAACACATTAGCTGAACTAAGCCCTAATAGAATCACCCTCGGCCCTAACACACGGGACCAAAGGGCGACCCCGCTCTAGAATTAGCTGACCCCCCCACCCCCACTGCTCCAGAGCTCCACAGGATTTCCTCACCATTCCATCTTACCTTTCCTCTCCTAACGATTGTTCTACTTCTCAAGGTAATGGAAAGAGTTCTTCCCAGGAAACGAGAGAAAGATGGTGTGACCCTCAAAGGGGTAGGGTTTCTTTATCCCACATATATTATTTCACAAAGCCTAAAAATCGGTTTTTCATGAATTATAAGGTCCTGTTGTGCCCAAATGCCACGAATGTGGTATCGTTGGATTCAGAATTTCACGGAGCTTTTGCGAATTGCATTCTCAGTGTTCATTTTTTTGGTCTAAAATAAAATATCGACCTAAACGTACTGATTCAACGGATCGAAGCGAATCAAATTAAGATCCAGTTTAGTTCTTTTAAACTAAACTGGGGTTGGTGTTTTAAAGCCCTAAAACCTCCCATTTTTGAGATAACGCCTGGGTTAGGGTCCTCCGCAACACGTGGTCAACTACTTATTGTATTACGTTTCAGCAAGTGTTAGGTCCTGTCGTGCTTAGGTTCTATAAATGTTGTTTCGTCTGATTTAGACTTAAGTCTAGCGTTGGAAAATTGCACTCTCACAATTAGCAGTTACAATATACTCCCACTTAACCGGTTCCTGATTAATCGATTCTTCGGATAAACCGACGGACGCTGTAAAAGATAAAAAATTCTTTTTAAAATCAATAAAAGCATTTATAACTTTGTCATATTCTCAATCACTGGTCAAAAATGTTGTTAAAATTTGTATTAGGTTGTGGTTCGATAGATCTTAAATAAATTAAAATGTAGGCAAAAAGGCTTTTGTCTTTTATTTTTTGACCGAACTCCAGTAAAACGAATCTCTTCGAAGTTAAATTGATTTTGAAACGAAATCCCTATCCTCCATTCATTTCATTAAAAAAATTAAAAAAGAATTTAAGAAGAAAAAGCTTCCTATATTTCGACAAGACCGACGAAATGAAATTAAAGTGCGTTTAAACGAAAAATAAAATAAAAGATTTGATGAAAACTGAATAGATTGTGATAGTGTAAATTTTCGTAAATTGCTAAATAAAATTGGCCCAAAAAAGTTGTCTTTAAATAATATCTTTATAGCCTTTGTAAAATAGGTATTGAGTTGTATTTGGGTTTTATCGCAATATAGAAGTTATAATAATATATTTTGTTGTTGTTGTTTTGTTTTTTTTAACGCTTTTCCGGATTGACCGGCTCTCTCGCTTAAACGGCAATGTATCCGTTCCGACGAGGACGGATAAGTGGGTTTCTCCTGTAGTCATTGGCGGATCCGTTGGGGGGGTGCTGTGGGGCTGGAGCCCCTCCCATTGGAAAAAATTTTGTCATTTAAAGATAGAATTTGACTTTCCTTAAAGTAAGGAAGCAAATTAAAGAATGAAAATGTGCAGAACAGATAGAATTTTAGTTGTGGGAAGGTGAAAAAGCTGATCGGCAGATCCAAATGAAGGGCTATGGGCCTGCAGCCCCCCCTTTACAATCGGCTGGGTCCGCCCATGACTGTAGTCCAAAATATCTATAAAATAAATAAAATCTATTAATGGTGATTCATTAGATCACGGTGGAACAACTTTGGGTTTATCAATATATCTTTTTTATAGCGGGAATTTCAGAAAACTAAAGTATCGAAATAAGAAAAATGCATTTCAATGGTTTCTATGCGGGCTTTATGACCCATACAGGTTCCACGTATATGGGCCAGGCGTTTTAAATCTCTAAAACTTATTGATTTTATGAAAAGGCATGGATTAGGCCCCTCAGCTTCACGGGGCTACATATTGTTTTGTTGCCTCTCCGTGGTTAGAAACCTATTTGATGTCATTCTTATCACTTAAAAGACTACCTCTCCTCTCCATTGTCAGAAAGATAACCGTAAAAAACATCTTATGAACTGATTTTGAAAAAAACAAAATAAGAAGGGTAGTTAAAATCAGAATGTAGAAAGATTAATTTCCAAGACTATGCAAGATTCTTAGTGATTTCATATATTCCAGGAAGATTACAGGAAACTGTTTTGTAGAGAAAAACTTCAGAAAATGAAGTTCTTCCTTAACTATTAAAAGAAAAATAATTTATTCTTCCTTGCTGTAGAAAAATAATTTCACCTTAAGGCCCAGGGGGTTGGGGAGGGGGATGAACAGGCAAAAAAAAAGTTCATTTCATAGTTATGTTAAACTAGAAGTAAAATCTGATGCAAATCTCCGTGCGAAGTGCTTCGCACGGGTCCACCTAGTATATATTAATTTGCCTAGCTCACGAGCTGGGATGGACGGCTCAATATTTTCATAGATAGGGTACGTCAAAATTGAAGAGTCTAAACTTTGAAAAAATTAAGTCGGGACATTTAATTCCGCCTCCGACGATGTATTTTGAAGGTATTTTCGGTCTCTTAAAACTTGCCAATTTGTGACTCAGAGAGTAGTACTAACCCCCTGCCAAAATATTGGGAGAGGCGTTCCTCACCTGTCCCCGCCCGCGGTGACGACCCTGCTCTAGCTCTAAACTAAAGTTTATTATTATATTTGTATAAGCTTTGTCCTCAGGTAAAAAAAATAATTGTTTACCTTATTTTATTTTACTACAATTATTTAGTTTTTCGGAGCCATTAGGCTTATATATGCTAAAATTCATATTATTATGTATAAATAATAAATAAAATAATAAAGCCGATAGAATACAAAATGACGGCCTAGTGAATACGTAAAGCTGAATGTCAGAAGCTATTTAATCTACTGAGTCAGTTTTGGTCTCAAATGTTAGTGGATTTAATCTAGTTTGAACATTTATAGAATAGTTTTTGGTCGAAAACGTATCCTTCATGGTAAAAATTGAGACAAGTTTTTGGGATGTTATAAGTGAACCGCTGGGGGAAAGGGTTGAATTGAAAAATTGGTTTGCATCTGATTCCCATTCCATACAAGAACAAAGACCGAAACCTACTACCACCATTTGTGCAACTTTTAATGACAAGGTTACTGACTAAAATATTTGTTTAGTAAAGATGCCAAAAGAACGAGAAAAATATATGTTCTACCGAAATAAAATACAAGTGTAATTAACTAAAATAAAATTTACTTCCCACTAATTAATTCAAGGGTGTTAAATGCCATGAAAAAGATCGAGCTTACAAGCTGAAATCGTGTAGTCCTACTTCCTTCTTGGAGATATCAGACACAGGAGCTAGTTTCGGCCTGGCCGAATATTCGGCCAATTTTTGGCTGAAACCGAAACTGCGGCGGAAACCGAAACCGAAACCCAAACTTCGGTCGGTCACTACTCAAAGTATTTAAAGCTTTATTTTTTAGGCATAATGCTCAATATAATCCTTAATTAATACATTTTCATTCAAAACTTTAGTTCCACAATAGATTTATGAACAAAATATAAGATGATTGTTTATCCTCAAACCCAAACTTCGGTCGGTCACTACTCAAGGTATTTAAAGCTTTTATTTTTTAGGCATAATGCTCAATACAATTCTTAATTAATACATTTTCATTCAAAACTTTAGTTCCACAACAGATTTATGAACAAAATATAAGATGATTTTTTCAGGAGTAATCATCGATAATCATCTTCGTCAGTTTACGGAAATTCATATTAAAATAACTATATTCAAAAACTAAGTTCCAATTTTCTGCGAACAGTAAATATCCCTTCTATTAATTTCCATTCTCGAGATACTTGTTCACAAAAACGGTAAATAAAAAAAAAAAAAAAAAAAAAAAAAAAAAAAAAAAAAAAAAAAAAAAAAAAAAAAAAATGGACTATTGCGGACATTAAGAATTTTCCACTAGGTAAGTTATATAAGTAACTAGGTAGGTTGGTAAGGGAAAGTTGCGTGTTGCGCGCATTGCACCAGTTTTTTTAATGTATTTATTACATTTTTATAGAATGCATGAGCTTAAAATTTGAGCATAAAACTGTTTTATGCTCAAAACTCCAAAAAACCAACAAGCACAAAACAATTTCACATCGTGAATGGGGCTTCTTAAAATTGACTATTGAGAGAAAACTAAAAATATAAAAATTATATTTTTTATCTAATAATTCAAAAAGTTATCTAAATTAACTTTTCTAATTAGCCCTTGTTGAAATAGACACAATGTTGAAATAGAACACTTCTCTTTTACACACCTGATAGTGATGAAGAGGCCTTCTGTGTTCGGGAGTAAAAAAAAAAATAATAAAAAAAATCAGCTTTGTAAACCATCGAAATAGAAGGCGGTAGACAAAAAAATTCATTTAACTTGGCTGGTGTGAGTTGTGAACTGTGAAGGAGTTTTATAGGGTTTTGGAGTGTGTTGTGTGGAGTGCGCCTCTGTCAGCACCACTGCTTCCTACATCCACCTACCCCTCTGCCTCTTCGATCACATTTTATTATTCACACAGTTGTTCTGATGAATCATAATATATTACAAAACACTATTATTCATTAATTTCATGATTTTTTATTTTTTTAAATGAAATATATTCAAAATTATATTTATTTACTTTTAACTTGTAGATACTCGATAATGAAAATGTGGGTAAACTTCATTGTGGTAAACAGTTTAGTAGTAAGAAATTTATTCTTTAATGGTTACTGATCCAGTATTTGTACCTAATTGCTGAAACCAATTGGATGTGTGAACAGTTCAGGATCCCTTGTTATTAAATCTCTGACTTTTTGAGAATAAATTAAAAAAATGAAGATTAGAGAAGCTAGACCTAAATAAGAAATTCTCCATCAATGAGGCGATATTAACGAGCAGTTTAAAAAAAATTTAATTTATTTAAATATAAAATAAAATATTGGAAGTGCTCGCAATTATCCCGCCTCACTATGAGTAGATTAAATGTGAGCTCTTGTGTAGCCTCTCTCCTTGAGATGAACCTCACAACTTCGGCATTGTCTCTCCGCAGCTGTTTTAATTTTAAAGACGGTACGGGCGCCGTTATTGTTCGTAGGTCGTAGCCTAGATTAGCAAGACTGTCTTCCAAGATTGATGGTGTCTCTTGTTTCTTTTGTATTTTCTTTCAGAATTGCGGACGGAGTGTAAAACACAGAGATAAAACTCTTATTCGTGCTCAAGATGGTCTTGGTGATTCGGCCAAGGAAATCCTTATGCATAAAATAAAATATTGGAAGTGCTTATGGGAACACACGTCTTTTACCTTTATTGAACTTTTCAATTTTATATCATAACGGGCTAAGAGTGTAGCGATAACTTAATATTTAAAACCTCAGTGGTAAGTTGTTGTATCCCTACCGTAGTATAGAATTATTGGAAATATCACCTAAAATATATATATATTTTTTTTTTTTGTTCTGTTTTCAAGTTTTAAGTTAGTTACAGACTTTTTCACTTTCATTTGCGCGAAGAAAAAAAAAAAGAAAATGCTTGCTCTCAATACTCCAACGACTCTAGAAAATTGCTGTAGAGCAAGTACACGGATGTTAAGTGGTGCTTGAAGAATTGAGTGATGGAGAGAGGGCACGTTGTTTTCAAGTGTGCCCTCAATATGCTCTGCTGACTGTCACATTTTGGTCTCACTCTTCTGACATTTTCCGATGTATCCGACACTTTATCCTTGAAATCCTATTAATGTTTTATGTTCAAGTATATCATCACCAAAAACAAACACAATAACAACATCTTTAAGATAAAGTCACACGTTTAAATTTTTTTTATTGGAAAGATTAAAGGGTTAAGCATCTGATTAAGCCAATAACTCACGAAATTTTTAGGCAAAGGATTGACTCGAATTTTCAGCCAGGACCGTGTCTTTTAACTATTGTTATGAGTATGTCCTTGTAGTTCGAGATGATAGACCGAATGAAGAATGGTGGGTATTGATAGTTGATTGTTATTTCCGCACCAAAGAAAAGATTTGGAACATTTTTTTGTTTTCTTTTTTTCGTTCTTGCTTAGAAGCTTATGTCTATATGGGATTACGCTGGTCTGTATAAGCATTTATTTTCCCTCTATATTAAATATCCACGATATGAAGAAAAAAAAAGTACATTAATTTTAGTAGTTTGTTCAGAGTATATCTTTTGATTTTAACTAACAATATATCTTTTGATTCATCTGTGCAATACTGGTCTTAAGAAAAACACTTCATCCGTATATCCGTTTAAGCAATATGGAAAAGTCCACCAGCTTATGTTCTCGCCGATTCAAACTAATGGGTCCTTTACTTTTCAAAGTGTGAAAGTCATGAGTTGTCACCTGTTATGGATTTATACAATTTTTCATACTGAATACTTAACTTTAAAAAGCGATTTTGTAAATCTTGTGATGTTTGTTTCGGGTTTCGGATTAAATTTTCACTTCGTCCTCCTGGAGAGAGATCTCAGAGCTTTCAACAATGACATATCTAATGTATTTTATAAATATATGTCCATAATTGCAACTTTGTAGTAACAAATTTCAAAAGCTACTCGATTAAGAATAATATCCTTCTAGCCCTGCTTATCAGTTATCCCTCTGGTTCTCCTAACATCAGAAGAAATGAAGAGAACCACAGAAGACAGACAGCCGCCACCGCCGAATAGACCATAGCTCGCGAGAACGAAGAAGAAGGAGTGTAATGAGAAGAGAGGAGACGGATGGGCCGTGAGAGGAAGCTGACGGGTACAGATACCGCCATAACTGTTGCAATTACGGCCACCAGGCTGCTCTACCCTCATCAAGTTCCCTCTGTTTGTTTAACCTCATCCGTGGTTAATTCCAGCAACCGAAATATAACAAGAGGGTGTTGAAAAACAGCTCATAGTCCGGATAACAAAAGACTACATTCATAAGATAGAATTTATAAGATGGAAGATTCATTTCCCAGTAATAAAAATTAATCATTTTTCATTTTAAAAGATTGCACAAAAACTAAACAAGGGCCGAAATATGTAGAAAAATAAACTAAACAAAGTAAACCCAAGTTACGCTCCAAACTTATAAGTGACTAATTGGCACTCCGAATAAGGGTCTGGCCACACATGTCCGCACCGGATCCGCACCGTAGCAATAATACAGGTTATGTTCAGAATATTTTTAATTTAACTTACATATTACCTTTAGTTATGCCTAAAGTTCAAGCCACACATGTCAGACACAGGCCACTTTAGGCATAACTAAAGGTAATATGTAAGTTAAATTAAAAATATTCTGAACATAACCTGTATTATTGCTACGGTGCGGACATGTGTGGCCATACCTTAATTCGTATAGCATATTAATCATTGATCTAACTATAATGTCATATGGGAATTAGTTTTTTGTTTGTTTAACGTCCATTTATGCTACTAAGGCTAATCGGACGATGCTACTACAGTGGAAGTCCTAGTTTTTTCCTGTCCAGGTATAATTAGGGTAGGGATCTTTAACGAGTACCTGACATCGTACAGGCTCGGGACCTCCATTTTACGTCCTATCCGAGGGATGGCATAGCTAAGGATTTTTACTCCCATTACAGATCCACCGCGGGACGCGAACTAGCGACCTTTAGTATTGTAGGTTGCCCCATGAGACTTAGTAATTTCAAAATGTTTTACTGAAGATAATTTTTATTTTCCCCATTGTTATAGTTTACTATTATAAAAACTAACCATAACATTAAGTGATTAGAAGTCTGATAGCAATAATATAATTTTCATTTTGTAGAGAATAAAGCAACCTTTCAATTTTACATTTGAATAATTGACAAAAATAGGATAGTTTTTGAATTATGTGTAAATAAATTTTTATTAATATCAGAACGTTTCCCCTCGGCCTTTTCAAGGTTCTTTTTTTGTTTTAATGTTTCCTCAATGGAGGAGAAAGCAATTTTCAAGATGATGCCTAAACCATCGAATTGCTAAGTATAGAAAAATATGGTGTAACGAAAAAAAAAACTCCAGAGAAATACTATAAAATGATATTAGACCTTACTTCTTCTAGATTTTATAGAACTTCGTTTTATTTATTTTTTATCAGTATCCCAAGATAATTACAAAGGCTACCCAAGATAATTACTGCAGTGTTTAAAAAAAAACTCTGCCTAATACGCTCACACAACATTTCTTTTGTGAATAGAAGAAAAAAGAAATAGGAAAGATTTGAAAAAAAAATATATAAGAAATATAGAAAATATTTTATAGAATAAAAAGAAAGAAAATATTTTATAGAAGAAAATATTTTTCTATATATATATAGAAAATATAGACATATATAAAAAAAAAATTTAAATTTTTATTTTAATTGAATAAAAATCTGCTGATCGTCGATATATTGCTGACAGGCTCCGATACATAAATAAAATAAAAATTAAATTAAATTAAATACAAATGCATTAGCAAATTTGTTATATTTGCTCCTTTTAAACATAAACCGCTTAAATAAGTGGTTTTTTTTTTTATTATTCAGGTGATTTTAAAGAATTTCTTTAAATAGAAAGCCATAAATTAATAACTTAATGCTACCCCCCCCCCCAAAAAAAAAGTATCATATCTTCCATCAACAGTCTAAAAAAAAAAAGTGACCCGAGTATCCGAATCAGTTTGATAAGTTTTGAGTTTTGCCCTTTTACGATAACACGTTTACAAAATTATTCCTTTTTGTTTGTTGTTTTTATTACCATTTCAACACACTACTTCAAAAATATAAATAAAAAAATAATTTGCTTTGTTAGTGTAAAGATTATCTTTACATATTGTAAACTAACTTCAATATGTATGTTGATATTTAGTTATTAATTATTAATATATAATTAATTTATTTTTTAAATAATTTTATTAGACGAGAAAAGATTGACAATGGCTGACTATCGAATTCAGATACTGTACATCTTCGTTACAGCGTTTTTACAAATGAGCTAATCGTTGGGTCAGTCTGATTAGTGTCGATCTCTTCTCCTCAGCGATCCGTTCTTCCCTTAAATTATTTATGAATGCATACACACTCATGTTTTTTTTGTTTTTTTTTATTATAGCGTTTCTTTATGTGATGAGCATTCTACCTATTATTTTCTTCTATTATCCCGACCGTGGATTCTATGAATAATGAATATTTATATATTATATCCATGTTAAAACATTATTTAAAAGTGATATAAATAAAATAATTTAAACAAAAATATAAATTAATTATTTATAATAAATAATAAATAACTAAATTTCAATATTTAAGTTTAACTGTGACGGTATGTCTATTAGACCCACTGGTGAGGACCATTGTCCACCCCCCGGTTACTACGCTGCAATGTGACGAGACCTGGCGGGTGGGATCGCGGAAGTAAAAAGATCGACACAGCTGGGATTGGCCCCACGCTTAGCTCTGGGTTCGATTCCTAGTGTTGGTCAATCTTTTCTCTTCTGATAAAATTATCTATAACTTCAGTATAGATGTGATGCGACCCTTTTATAATTTCATTGAAATTTCAATATTGAAGTAGTCTATTTTCAACTTTATGAAAATAAAAAAAACTCGTTTTAGACACGTCTATTTCAATTATCTCTCTCGTTGTTTCCGTTTTCGCTGACAAGACAAAGACCTTCCGTTTAGTAAGTAGTGAAGGATGCCAGTGGGCCGGATTCGGACCCGCGGAGGCCATTATGGATCGCCTGCGGCTAAATGGCTTTTCCTGTCCGCTCTCCCGACCCCCTCCTTTTAAGTTTATAAATTCAGAAGAAGAGGACGTCACTAATTTACGAAGCCCTTTTGTACTGAGGACTAAGCAAGTTAGGCCGACACAACACAAACAAAGCAAAGAGAGTGAGAGAGAGAGAGTTGGTGGTGGGAGGGTGGGGGGACACGGCTCGCAATTATCCCGCCTCACTGTGAGTAGATTAAATGTAAGCTCTTGTGTAGCCTCTCTCCTTGAGATGAACCTCACAACTTCGGCATTGTCTCTCCGCAGCTGTTTTAATTTTAAAGACGGTACGGGCGCCGTTATTGTTCGTAGGTCGTAGCCTAGATTAGCAAGACTGTCTTCCAAGATTGATGGTGTCTCTTGTTTCTTTTGTGTTTTCTTTCAGAATTGCGGACGGAGTGTAATACACAGAAATAAAACTCTTATTCGAGCTCAAGATGATCATTGTAATATGGCCAAAGAAGTCCATATAGGTACATAAATACAAATTTTCATTTATAAATTTCAAACGTTTTTAGCCACATTTTATGGCAGCATGAGGACTCAAGGTTGCCTCTCTATTTTTAAAAAAAAACATAAGTTCATTGTATGTACTTATGTTGACATTGTACATGACACTGTACTGTACATTATGTCGGTCTTATCTTTTGTTGTAAATTGATTAATTTTCCTCTTTAGCATGTCACTGCTTGGAATGATTGTATAAATATCTTAAAGCTATTGAAATAAAATCGAAGTCTGACGTGATGTTCACACAAACCATAATAGTAAGTGCTCCATTCTACGGTCGTTTCAAGAATTGTGGGAGGGCGATTTCAATCCTACAGACAAGGAAGATCGTTGAAAGGCCTTTGTTGAAAATGATCTGTGAGCTTTAGTCGAAGAATTCTCAAGAACTTACAAAGAATCTATGAGCCAGGAAATTAACGATTACTGTTTGGTAGGCATTATTTTAATCCTGTCGAAACAAACAATACCGAAATTTATTTTTATCAAATTTATTAACATTAGTAAAGCCATATGTAGTCAATCGGAAAAGCTGCTTGTTTCAAATATAAATAATTTTGAGGTTGGTTATGAGACTTCCATATTCTATCCTCCTCTTTAAGTAAAAAGATGATACTTTGCATCACCTGAATTCGATAGAAAACGTCATTATAGATTCTTTTAATACCAAAGACTCAAAATTCTATCCAAAAAGCATTGAAAAGTTATTAGCTCGTTCGCAAAAATGTATTGAGAGTAATGTATATTATGTTGATTACAATATATTTTTGATCATTCTTTTTATTCTTTCTTTTTTAAAAACCTTAACCATGCATTAATTTCTGAAACACTACTCGTAAATACTCAATAGATATTGTTTATAATGGAAATAAATAAAAAATAAAGTACCTAATCGTGTTAATTCAATAACTAATTTCAAGACTTGAATTAACTCAGGTAATTAAGGTTTATTCGTTAGTTGGCTAATTATAGGGTTATAATTTTCGAGGCGTCAGAGTTTAAAGCTTGTCGCAAAGGGTTCGCATTAATTATAATCTTTCAAGGGAAGATTAATATGCTACGGCCCTTCTTCAGCTCGCTCCCTACAGGCTTTTATTAATATTTTATTATGGCAAAAAAAAAAATAAAAAAAAATCAAACAGCTTGAAGAATAATACATATTATTTTTTATATATAAGAAAATAATTCAATGCTATCAGATGAATAAACAATCTAAATCATTTTGCATTTTTTTTCTTTTGAAGTATGTGGAAAATTGAATCATATTTGGAAATATTGAGTGCTACCAACGGGGAATTTCTCTGATGTATTTATTGGATGCATTTGCCGTAAATGCATTGCCGTAAATTTCAATAAATTTGTTTATAAGTATGTGTTTCGAATCACTTGTGCCCAGCAGATTCACCAGCGCTAGATTTGAAGTATGCTTTAATAGGTTATCCACAATATGAATTGATGTTAAAGTGCTACTGATTAAAAGCTTGATAACATCTTTCTAATTTTTAACAGCTATCTTATATCATTTGTCTTAGGCGGTGTTTGGATTCAATAAGGTACTATCGTATATTATGCGATTTAAAATATATGAACATTTTACGATAGGATGATTAATTTTCAGTTAGGATTTTCAGATAATTTTTTTTTTTTTTTGAAAAGCCAACGATTCGATCCCAAGATATGGATCTTCATCAGGGCTTCTGAGTCCAGAATAATATAGAGGCTCGAATGGAATCTAATCAGTCTGTGTATTACTCTGGACTCAGGAGCTCTGATGAAGATACATATGTTGAAAAAATTAGCTGAAAATCCTGACGATTAATTATATTACAGTAAAAGAAAACAGTTGTCTATTACACACCTCTATATTCTTATATTCTTAAACTTTTGCATTTAAACGTATTAGTAAAAAGAGAAAAAAATGGACATGTGTAACGTGAAACAAAATTATATGATTTTTTCTGTTACATTGAAAAGAGTTCTATATTTTTGTTGAAACAGTTACATATTGTTCCAGTACTCTAGAACTTGGTTCTGGATCTCCGAGAATTATCTACACCATTTTAGAATGTTCAAACTGAGGGCTTACTGTTGCTCAGTACGTTGAAGCATATGAATACATTAGTGTGACTGTATTGTTGCGTAGTTAATAATTTGAGTATTAATTCTTTGCCTGACTATGTGAATTTTAATATTAATTTTTCGTAAATAAAAATTATTTAAACCTACAATAGAGTTAGAATGTTGTACCTTCATGAATCTTTGATCATAACTTTTACTTAAATGTGAGATCCGAGACCTGAAGAGTCCACTCAAGTTATGGAGTCCAAACTATCCCTCAGGAAGATCAAAATGTGAATGTCGAGTCTGCACATTCATTTTTATGCAAATAGGTCGAATTGCACATATTTTTTTGATAGGTTTTATCATTATGAATCAGACGATACAGTCAAAAGGTACAATTTTATAACAGATCATTGGTGCAAAACCACGTTTTGAGTTTAAATGATGTTCCGAATAACAAAATTATCATTGACTGGTCTAATTTTATGTTTATTAATTTATTTAATGTAATTCGAAAAAAACAAAGAAGTAAAAACGAAAGTGCACCTTGAGTATGATAGGACCGTGAGCTAAGGACCAATAAGGATTCCCCCTTCCCCGACCATTCCCGACAAAGAGATCCTTTGTGGAATAAAGAAGAGTCCTGGAAGACAATGAGCCAAGGCCTTGGAGCCATTACCTG
The DNA here is from genome assembly GCA_911387785.2 of Aelia acuminata. NCBI lineage: Eukaryota > Metazoa > Arthropoda > Insecta > Hemiptera > Pentatomidae > Aelia > Aelia acuminata. The sequence goes on along the minus strand of OU426979.1, from coordinate 147,652,637 downwards.
GCAAAGGATAATGGCAATAGTCCATAATTAACTCATCCTATCCTTCTCTCTCAGGATCAGAGCTTCTCGATATTACCCTCAAACAGAATCCCATCACTTTTATTTAGTTTTTTGCAAATATAAAATTCAATTTTTCAATGTTTCATCCCTAAAAATGAAAAAAAGAGCAAGGGGGAGTATCGTGATCGATAATCCTTTTAATAAATAATAAATTTAAAAAAAAATCATAATATTCTCATTCATGTATAAATATTCAAGTAATCATATTCCTTTAACGGAGCAATAAAGTTAAAATATATTATACCCAGTCAGTGTTTCGATGCATGAAATGGTCTACATTGAAGTTATAAGAAACATTGGGTGACATGCTAGGAAATGCTTAAGGATTGGGCATTTTTGTTGGAGTGGCACGAATTTTGGAATTCTGTAAAGAAATCCTAAATCTTTTTATAATGTCCTCGCATTTCTTTGCGTGTTACCTGCTCCGATTAAAAAAAGAAAAGAAATATTTCTACCGAAGAAAGTTTGATACGTAAGCTTTGGTAAACACGCAAGTTACTTAACGAGAGCAAACCTAAGGATTAAATTGCGTCATACAACATTAGTTTGAAACCTTAATATATTTGTTCAATTATGCGAAACCAATGAATGTGTAAATCAGCTATGTGAAATCGATTATTTATTATTGTCAATATTGATGTTCCGGGGACCCTGGCCCTTTTGTGAAATTATTAGCAACCTCCTAAAATTCCCACATCGAGGGAAAGGAAATTCTCAAGATGATAACTCAATGATCTAATAGGATTAAGGATCAAATATGTTGTGGCGTACAGATTAATTAAAAAACTTTAGAAATAATATTTAGAAGATTAATTGTTAACACTATTTATTAACAAATTATTATAAAAAAAAAGAAAATAACAACATTACATATGTGTGTGTGTGTATATATACATATGTATTTTTTGGATATTTTTTTTCTCGAAGCGGCTTGGTTGGTCATAGACCAGGACCCCGGCCCCGTTTTGTGTAATTATTAAAAACCGGCTAAAAAATCGTGAGTAGCTTCATATTTATAATGCTACAACGTTTTTTATCTACGGAAATCCTCGGATCTGGGCCTACGTAACCAACGCCTCTAATATTTGAACCTAACGACCTTAATTTTCCAAAAATTTTCCGATTTGCTAACATCCAGCTGTTAGCACAAAGATCGACATCTTTCCAACGTAGGTCTGAAGAAACGGCCCGCGTGATTTGGAGGCAACATGATCATCTGATTCTACTGATCTTTATTACACAACAACGTGAAAATAAGCTGGATGTTTTTAAATGCTCATAAGGTCGTTAGGTTGAAATTTTACCATAGTGGCTGAAGGAATGGATCGTTGGTTTGCAAGCCATTGTCACCAATCGATTATGCTTATCATAATTAAGCAATAACGTGATTATTAGCTGGAAGATTATAAATGTTCACAAGGTCGTTTGGTTGACAAACTAGTGGCGTAGGTCACGACAGACGGCCCAGATCAGACAGTTTCCGTAGATAAAAAAGTTGTAGCATTAGTAAATGAAGCGACTCACGAATTTTTAGTCGGATGTCAATAATTTCACAAAAAAGCGCTGGTCGGGTTCTATGACCAACAAAGCCGCTCCAAAAAAAAAAATACATTAAAAAACACCTTAAATTTTAGGTTTTACTTTTCCGAATCCTCGATCTCATTTAAATTTTTTAAAAAATATAGAGATGCAAATGTTGTAGTTTTCTTTTTTAAATTATTAGCAAATAATCTTCTAAATATTATTTTTGTAAGGTTTTTTTTTATTTTTATTCTGTACACTATTATAAAAAAAAAAAAATCAAGTTAACATATACAGGAGAAAAGAAGAAAAATATTCCGTCAACTCATAAAACATGTTGAGCCCACGCATGCGCAGTACGCCTTTAATGACAGACCATTGTTTATAATTAAAGATGTTTTGTTCAATTATTTGTTTCACGGTTTTTTAAAAGTTTTTATCATCTAAATAGAGAATTCTAAAATCAAACGACTTGGGGTGTTATGCGTGCATTGCCGTATTATCACAAGTAAAAACTTTTATTTAATTATAAAGAAATTTAGTGTACTTTAAAGAGCAAATACAAACAAAAATAAGTAAGTGAATATGGAAAAAATGTGTGACTTTGACAAATGGCATTTTAAAAAAAAAGTCAATTTCTATTCAAAGAAAGTTGGTAAGTGAAAGTTTTGTGTCACACTAGATTTTGATTTTTAATGTCATATTGTTCATTAAAAGTTGCTTTTATTTGAGTTTAATTTGTTTTGTTCGATTTTTTTTTTTAATTCACCATTAGGTAGTTCATAAGTGTAAATTGCAAATTGAATTTTATGTGCAGCCCTCTCCGAGCTTTTAAGGTTATCATTTTTTTTTTTTTTTTTTTTTGCACACATTAAATTTAAGTTATTTTTTTATTTTATTTCGATTCTTTTAGGTTTTCGCAATTTCCTTAAAATAAATAGCGTGGAGCCCCATTATTTATTTTATTTATTTGTAGTCATTTAGGAACCAGCCCGTCTCCACCATGAACTTAAAATAAGAAATTATTTTATTTATTTAAAACTACTTAATATTTTTTTTTTAGCGTAACAAAATCAATTGATTTATTTTTCCATAAATACACAATGAGTATTAAAAGACATGCTTATGTATGTTCCAATATTGGTATGACCTGATGATAGAATACATAAATGCGGATGTTTGACTTTGTGGCCAAGATAAACTCGAAATGGGTAGGCGGCAGAGTGACTATCCAATAAAGTGGAAGGAAGACCCGGGGGACATTATTGGTTAGTGATCCCGGGTTTATTTAAGGATGGAAGGAAATGGGCGACGTGCTAGGGAAGGAAGGACTATTTGCTTAGGATCCGATCGTAGTAAAAAGGACCCGCCCCCCTTGCCAGGACACTCCCATCCTCCAGGCCAGGATTGGTCCAGTCCTCCCAAGAAAACAGGAAAGTAATTGCTATTTTATACAAGAACTGAGGTCATCTTACTCTCATTTCATCTAGTGTGCCCTTTTCCAAAGCTCCCTTCCCTAGTAGGTACGCATATGTCTCTTCAACAAAGAACTAACAATGATTAAAAATCTTTAAAAAGAAATGTACCACTACGACACATAAAGGATTTATGGATTCAGTACTTACAGTGTGAGTGATAATGGTAAATGGGAAAAACAGCATATGGGTCACCGAACTCAAGGAAACTTATTTTGTGATTCTAGGTGGCCCTTATTTATATATTGTAAGTTGTTAGTTGGAAGAAAAATAATATTATAATCAACAATTTAGTAATGAATCTCAACTTTTCCTTTTATATCATGTTTATTAAAAAATAAGTCAAATCTTACAAACTTCTAACCGACGTTTCGGAATTTCTTCCATCAGGTTTTTTAACCGTAATAAAAATTACACTATATAAATAATTGACATATTATTAATGTAATGTGTTATTGAAATAAAAGTATTTTTACACATAAAAAAAAAAAAAAGTCAGCGTAAAGAACTAAAAATTTTTGTCTCGACAAACTGAAAAAAATTACACCTTCGAAAAAGACCTGTGACCATTTTGAAATTTTCGCTGAGAATTGCAGTTTTTCGCTTACAACTCGCAAAGGAAGGAGTTAATCGCAAAAAATTATATAACAGAAAATATTTTTATGAAAATCTGAAAAGATTGACACCATTTAGAAACCTCTACTACCATTTTGATTTTCTAGCAGCAACCGCACTTTTTGTCACTCGCAATCGAAGGCGAAATGAGTAATTTGTATATTTTTCCGGTGTAGCGGTTAAGGAAAGCTTTAAAATGATGCCACGTTCATGAAATTGATGAATTATTAAAGAAGTTATGGCGTACCGACAAAAAAAAAAAAAGGCCTTTAGAAATAATATATGTGATAATTGATTTTTTGAGACTTAGTTAATTCTGCTTAAAGGAAGATCAATAAGTCCCACATAGTTTCTCTAACAAAGCATATTTTTCTGTGAACCATCTTCAGTGCTAAAAATTGGTAATGGTAACTGTTTTTAACAGTTAGAGAATGATACCACGAAGCAGTGTTCACATTAAATGTGACCAATCATTACCAGTTTTTAGCACTGAAGTAGGCTCGCTGAAATATATGCGTTGTTAAAGAAACTATGTGAGACTTATTGATCTTCCTTTAACCAAAATATTTTTATTTTTACATAATTATAATTTAAGAGAAAAAATTGACCACGGCCTGGTCTTCTGGATCTCCGTCGCAGCGCTCTTAACCATTGAGTTAACCGAGGGGTCTATAAAAAAAATGTTTACTGCATTTTTCGGTGCAGGTTTAATATTGCACATTATATGGAATATTTTGACGTTTTTTTATAGCATAAAATCTAGGCTCTGGTGAACCCATATAAACCTAACTATTGGTACACAAAGTAAAAAAATCATAAAAAAGAAAGAAAAAATTCATTCAGACATTTGCCAAATATTTTTGTATCTAGAACCACCGAAAAACGTTTGGTCGAACTCATTGGTGACTCATGGCTCTCCCCTTCTTGTTAGTAAAGAAATATTGTTTTTTCTGTGTAGTGCAGTGAGATGATTTGAACAAAATCAGGCTCAACCGTCAGGTACAGCTACTTAATTATTAGATAAACAGGACATGATATCCTTAATTTAAACAGAATATAAACGGGACATAAGTAGTAAGTACAAAAATTTATTAAAGGAAATAAACATAATGAAAGAGATACTTTACCTTTTTGGGAATTTCCACCGAAAAATATTTCATCCAAAACTACTTTAAACAAGTTACTTAATATTCTCTTAAGGTAAGTTGAAAAATACCAACGATTAATTCCAGTCTGTGGTGGTTGGGAGGGGAAGTCTTAACTGGTTCTTATGCGCATAATTTTTGGCGGGAGTATAATAAATGGGAGTGGATTCATGAAGAAAGGTGGAAAAAAAAATACAAAAAACTTTAACTTCTTGCGCCTATAAATCTGGCGGTAATAAAGTGGGGAAATAAGGAGGAACTTCCTGCTTACATTTTGATTAGGATTTAGGAAGTTGTAAAGTTAAACGGATACAAGGTGGCAGAATTACAAAATATATTTCCACTATACGATTTATTTTATTTTGTATTACTATTGTATTTATATTTAGAGTGAGACTTCGATTATATGGCCTTCCATCGTCAGTTTTCCGTATTATCCGGATCAAAATTGTAGATATTTTTATTTTATTAAATTTAAATTAAAGATGGTAATTTTTAACACTGGTAGCAAGAAAGTAATTATAGTTTCTTCTAAAATTACCTTTTTTTAAGCTGAATATACTATAGGAATGCTATTCGCACGTCAATTATGTATGGATTTAGAAAATCGCCATCAAAATTTAGATAGGATAATTGGGATTTATCTTTACGGGCTCTAGGTATAATTGAAATAGATTCACTCTGCATTTGATAAGGTAGAGGGCGAGAGGCGTCTTTTAATACCCAAAAGTATTTAAAATAAAATAAAGTGGACCAATTCTTTAAAATTTAATTCTATAAGGTTTTTTTTTTCGCTTCTATTTTGTAATTTACTACCCCCATTTTTTGGTTTGTTTGACGTTTTTTGCTGTCATTGAGCGTTGGATGTATTCATTCATTAAATATTTTTAATTTTTAATCACTTCATGAGAATAATTATTACAGCACATCGCACAATTACTGCAATTGTGAAACATCTAGGAAACAGTGAAACTGAACAGCTTTTATCTTTCTTTGTTCCTCAAAATATTCTATTTGCGGTCCTGTTTCGGGTGTGAAACTCAACCAATGTATTAAGCACGCTGAATAAATAGTGAATGAATGAATATCTTTATTGCTTCTAACGATTCTTATAGCAAGCATTTTGCCAATATTAATATTTACAGTCACATATTTACAAATTTAGCTATGTAAAATCAACATAATCCTGCACTAATAATAATTGTGATAAAACTAATGATAATTACAGAGTACTACTGGTTAAATAAAAATAATATAATTATAGCAATAGTAATGAAGAATATAAAAATAATATTTTTGTTCATTTTATAAATATTACAAACCATAATCCTTTTTTTTCATAATTTGTGTCGAGATTGGGTCCATTAGTCTAAGAAAATTTTCCTCAACCTTAAGCTGCGTATGGTGAATAGGGAAAATCTTTTGATTTTTTCTTCCCCAATTCCATCTGCTATTGTAAGAGTTTTTAGAGATAGTAAGATTTTCTGTGATGATTTGGTTAAGATATTTTTTCCTGAATTCTTTTAACACGTTGAGCGCTACGCCGATTTTCGAGGAAGTCCCCGCCAAGCCACGCGTGCTGCTTAGAAGCGCTGGTATGTAGGGACAATGCTGCTTATAGCAGTAGAAGATAATTTACGTTTAGAACATAATCCCTGTTGGCAATCATTCAACCCGTACGCGCCAAGTCTATTTTGTTTTCTTTATCGTTTGGCCTGCTAGATAAGACTTTATCGAAACGCATTCGTGGCCGCTATATCTTTTACGACAAACCAGTTCGTTGGAGGTCTTGGCCCTGTGCAGACCAAAATTTTCTTTAGCCCTCAGCGTCAAAATATGGTAGAGAAATGGCCATGAAAAATACTAAGCGAGTTGTCACATTTTGAAACACCTGTAAAGGAGAACCGTTGTTAAGTTTAGTGTGTTTTAATGAAATCCATTGATCCTGTAATGAGTCAAAATCAAGTAAATTTTAAATAAATTTTCTGTAATTCCTTAAAACAGTGTAAATTTTATAGTTCTACATCATGCGTGCAATAGTGTCCTCATCTGTTGTGCAATGTGGACATTCCTTATCTTCGTTGAACATTGTTAAATATCTGTGGCTTTAAATTCTGCTAATGTGAAAGAGAAGGAGTAGGAGATGTGCTATTATTCTCAAGCTATTGATGTGGGTTTTAGTTAGTAAATATGGTTCTGTAGTTCCTCCTAATAAATTCTTATAATATACATTTCAATAATTTGTCCATTGTAAATAAAGGGAAAACCCTAGAAGTGAAAAAATTAAAACGTCCCACTCTTGGACTGAGGGTACGATATTCATTTCTGACATGAGTTGATCCGAGTATTGAGAAGAAAAAGAGGGATGTGAGAGAGCAGCTGGTGCGGTGAGAGCTAGATTGTTGGGTTTGTTGTTAGAGGAGTTCTCTTTGCTGGTTGTTGGTCTTCTCGGCACAACTGCTCCAAGTAGGCGGCAGCGGTTTGAAGGAAAACTTTCTCTCTCCAATTTTCCTCTCTCCTATTCTTATTTTCTGTTATATTTGTTAATCGAGCGAGGAAAAGTTAAATAATCGTTTATTTTATCTGAGGATGAAATCTAAACAAATTAAACTGACCAATTTATACTTCAGCTGGATCCATAAGTATACAGTTAAAAATAAAAACAATACTTCAACAAATAACTTTTTTATTTATTTTTTTCTTGAAATTTCATGCAGATAAAATGACCAAGCCTTATATTATAAATTTCTCAAAAATAAAACACAATTAACATTTATCATAAAGAAAACACACGTATAGCTGAAACATATGAAGTATATATAATAACTAGCATTCCGCGTCGCGGCTTTGCCCGCGAGCCTTTAAAATCAATTCTGTGATCATTATCTTGGTATTGATTTAATATAATATGTTAAGGAGATTTAGTAGAATCGGAGCTTCCGGTAGATGGAAGGTTGGAGGGGGAAGCTGCCGGCACGGTAGAAGAGAGGGAGGCGCGCAATGGAGAGAGTTCACTAAAACCGCCGAAACAACTTACAGTAGCCATATTTTATGTGAATGTCTATTTTAATAATATTGTAACGTTAAATTGATATTCAAATAAAAAACATATGGTTTAAAATCTCAACAATAGATTTCCGTTAGAGTTAAACGAAAAATTCGCCATTTAAGCCCCTTAGGGGTTACAATTTTGAAATTCCTTTCTTAGTGGTTACCTACATCGCGTTTAAAATCTAAATTCCGAGCTTCAAGTTTCTATCATTAGTAGTTTTTGCTCTGCGTTGATTCTGTCAGTCAGGACAAAGCCTCTTATATATATAGAGATAATAAATATAAGAATATATAATGCTTCTCGATGAAACAACTTTCTCATATCTAACGATCATTACGATAGTGAGGGTTTGATTCCGACTATAGTTTACTAACCAGTAATTTTATAGGAACAGTTTTAGCCAATGTAATGTAAAGAAAACTTGGAATACTCACAATAATAGCCTTTCAGAAAAAAAATGTAAGAGAAGAAAACTTTAAGGGGTGGTCGAGTTCTTTAGACAGGCAGCCTCAGTTTTTAAGAAAAAACAATAAAACGCTGTGATGTCCGTTTATCGATACATCTTGTACGAGTATTTCCCTGGCAATAGAGATCCAAATATTTTAATAACAAGGATTTTGAAATGTATTTTATTTTATTGTAGGATCAGATGAGGTGTAATATTTCGATCTATTAAATTGCTGGAGTATTTTAAGAAGACAACGCTCCTGTCAATCCTTCAGAATTCCTAGTAATATGGGTCCACACCCTAGGATCGATCTCAACAAGCGTAGATTCTTCTAGCACACACCCAACCACTATAAAGTTTATATTAATGATATTGAATTACATAATAAACTAAAAAAAAAAAATTAAAAACAAATACCGTATCTTACGGCCGTATGGCCTGTACATCTCGCTCGCTGGGGAGAATACTGGTTTATCCGGGTTAATATTTTTTTTTTTGGCTCGTGCACCTATTTTGGTCGCACAAATTTTCTTTTGTTTCGTTTCTTCGTTATATTGAATTTGAATTATATTTATTAAAAGTATCCCCCAGGTAAAGAAAGACTTTCGATCTTTACCCATAATTATAAATATTTCTAAAATGATTTTTTTTTTTGGGGGGGGGGGGTACTTTTCCCAGCGTGCACTATATCTCTTTTTGAAGGCTTGATATCGTTATTTAATTGTCTTAAGATATCGATTTTTTCGTATAGTTTAGAAAAGAAATTGTTATAAGCTGATAAGGTTTATGCATCATTTCGCTAATAGCATGCTACCTCGCCATAATGTCTTTTGATGATAAATTGCTCAGAGAGAATACACTGACGGCGAAATGAACGAAAAAAAGACGAGCTGATCTATTTACTTACAAGACCTGTTCGTGCCGTTGAATGGGCACGCCCCCGACATTGCATACTCAGGCTTATTATCAAAACAACATGACATCATCATCTATTTTCGCATGCATATGCGATATGGAAAATTAATTTAATTTATCCTTTTCCTTCCTTGCAAAAGTTAAACTGAAACAGGTAATGAACCAGTAATAACTGAACAGCTAATTATTGTATTTTAATTCGCTTGTTATTGTATTCGAATGAGGAATGTATAGATTCTTTGTAATTAAAAACATAATTGAATAATTTTAATAAATTTCTCTTTAAATATGGTAAAACCTTTGTGCACACAAAAGAATTAATATTAATGTTAAGTTACTACATATTTTTATATTTTATATTTTTATTATTATAGGTTTAGTTGCTATAACTGTATTAGAGCATTCACCAGTACAATCACACAAATATCATTTATTGCTTCATCGACACCGTTTCGGCTTTATCCCCATTTTCAAGTCTAAAATTGATTTAATCAATTAAACATTATTAAATAACAAAAGTTAAAAAATAATAAATAACAATAGTAAAAATCTTTTTTCTTAAAGAATTAAGCCCTATCCAATAGTTTAACCATTTACTGGAATATTTGCTTAAGAATGTATTTTTAATTAAGGAATTCTTAAAAAAAAAATTTAAATAAAATTTAAAAAAATTTTCCTTTTAAAAATTAGGTTTTCGTAATAAATAATTACAATAAATTAAAATACCTCCATCTGAAGAATGATTTAATTAATCCAACTTTTTAAACATTGCCTTCATCGACCAAAATAAAACTTCTTGGATAGTGCTTCCTTCCTTAAGAAAAAATATTTTTTACTATTCTTATTTTTTAATTTTTAACTTTTGTTTGTTTAATTGATTAAATCAATTTTAGACTTGAAAATGGCGATAAAGCCGAAAGGTTATCGATTAAGCAATAAATGATATTTGTGTGATTGTCCTGGTGAATGCTCTAATGCAGTTATAGTAACTAAACCTATAATATGAAAAAATTAAGGATTTCCTCCTTCATTTATGTGGAATTAACTTTCTGAACTACTATAATACCAGGGAACAAATTTTGTTTCGAATTTCGCTGAAATCATATAAAATGGTAAAAAGTAAATAATTGCATGTTGGCATTAGTTTGCCTACTACTTGCCCGTTCAGCAACACATCAAGTACTAATTGTAAGTCCAGGCTAGGAGGAATTCGAAAGACTTGGAACACTGGCTAATGGGCTTAGGCCGTTGATGGATATCTCCCTTTACTCTCATCTCAACTTTTAACTTGGCCGGTTTTAATTAAGGAACCCTTACTGTGAATTATTCCATTCACCCAAATCTGTTCCCAATGACATATGATCGAAGAAGTACTCGATTCATTTTAGTTCGCAGTTTTCTTGCAAAAGGACTAAATCTTGTAGAAGGGGAAGAGGAGGAGAAACCCGTGTGATTGAGCTCAGGAAAAATGTAGATTGGATCCTCTATTGAAAATCTGAGTCAGCAAGGCTTCTTAGATATATTCACCTGAGAGGATAGCAGAGGACTTCATTCGATCAGTTTTAAGCTAGAGAGTTTTCAATATATTTTCGTGATTACTATGATTCATTTTAAACTCTCGGAGGGATTCTGATAAGCGTATAATTTATTATAATGCTAGTCAAAGTAAAGCTGGATGGTATTCCACCGGCTTGATTTATAAAAAGATTGAACCATTTTTTTTAAAGAGGAATGTTTTGTTCTTCACTGACGTGTTGTGCATAATGCCAACCTGACCCAACAATGGCGTCAGCTTATATAGGCGTCAGCTCCTAACATGAATTCCCGGGTAAAATTTTATGTATGAAGACATCCACTAGAAACATGAAAGAAGAGCTGATCGTACATGTGAAGTAACGCTCTGTTTTATTTAACCGATTCAGTGAAGATTGTACAAACAAATAGGCACGCAATAAAGCAAGAGAAATGATATGAAATTTTCCATGAAAACCGTGCATAAAATATCATGTACAATGTACAAAATATTTATACTAATCTATAATCAATTAATGCGAAATCGTACCCTTTGAGTGAAACATTTTTAAAACATTAAACATAGTTTTATGAAATCGGTGTTTCCTTACATGTAATACATTTTTAAGGTGTAAGAAGGTCCTCTTTAACTCATCTTAAATAGAAAAATCCCCAAATCCACTTTATTAATGTTTCTATGTATCGATTGAATAATGACAACGTCTGATATTCAAATAGTTAAAAGAGCTTTTAAATTTTAAGAAGATTTTAACTCATTAAATTCTGAACTATTTAGAAGTGATTAAACACCTTTCAACTAGAGCTTCAATTATCAAAGGATGAAATTTGTTTTATTTTTTTAAATTTGATGCAAATTTGATTATGTGTTTTTTTTTATTTAAAACAATATGAAAGAGTAATTTAACAACATAAATGTCATCCTCTGTTTTCCCGTTTGTTTGTTGTTTAACATCAGCAATTTATATTTCCTTAAATATTATATAAATTGTTTGTTTGTTTAACGGCACTTTATGCCACTAAGGCTAATCGGACGATGCTACAGTGGGAGTCCTAAATTTTGCCTATTCAGGTATAATTAGGGATCTTTAACGAGTACCTGACATCGTATAGGCTCGGGACCTCCATTTTACGTCCTATCCGAGGGACGTCATGGCTAAGGATATTTTACTCCCATTAAAAAATTCTAGGGCCACCTCAGGGCGCGAACCTGCGACCTTTAGTATTGTAGGTTGCCATGCTAACCACTATACCACAGGTAACCCCTTATATATTATATAAATTCATTAACTAATTTGTATTTTTTGCCTTGTGGGAACCGAATAACAACTGATGTAAATTATTCAGGCTAATATAGAAACAACCAATATATGAGTACTGACCTGTTAACACGACAGCTGTCGTAGCCGTCAGCTAGTGTCACTCATCACGTAAGTGTCACACATCACTTACACATCATGTAAGTAACTGCTAAAGTAACTTTTAACCAGTTCATTATGATATCCTCGAAGCAATGTGGAGTATTGACAACCTTTTTCTACTACCGTTTAAATCGCAATTTACGTCACTGACAAACTTCGAAGACTTTACTTTCCTTCCTCACTTTTATTAAAAATAAAAAAAATTGAGAACCGTATGGGTAAAGTGTCATATATTGAAGACCATTAAGGGCCTGAGATGAAAACTGTTTTAGGCTCCCTAAAAAATATAAATATTTTTTTTTTTTTCAATCCTTCATTGGGGTGGAAAAAAAAAAATGGGTCGCTTACTAAATCAGACTAAGTTAGACAAAAGCAAAAAGTAATACAGAGGGAAACAGTTGAAAATTTACATTTCCTAGAACAGATATTGGAAGGTAAAAGGGATTATTTATTGACAGAAACAAGGAAAAGGAAAACTTTGGAGCAAGAAAGTACAAAATCCTGAGAACTGGATAAAACTAATTGTAAGTTAAAAGCAGTTTTAAAAAATTTTATTTTGAAAAACGTTTATAATGCTATACATATAAAAGTTTATAAGACTTTTAATTTAATCCCTCTCTCTTATTATGAAAATAACTTATTTTTTAAGTTAATTTCACGAGAAGAGAGAAAGGGATTTAATCAAATAATATATTTTAGTGATAATAAAAGCTCAACAAATTTGAATGTTCCTAGCTAATATCACGAGCCAGTTTTTTGTCTGAATCTTAAATCTGTGATGTATTTATCCACATGGATTTTAATATACGTGTTTTCCCTTAAAGAACTGAACTTAAAATAAACATTAAAACATAATTTAATTTAGTTGTTGCTAGAGGATTTTGTTCTCTTGCTAGAGGATCTTCATCTAAATATATCAATACTACAATATTGGAAAAAAAAAAGAAAAAAAAACATGATTGAAAAGAGTTCTAAACTTGTAGTTTCTTGACTGTTCGAGAATCTTCTTCGCTTGACGGGAACCTTCTAGATTGTTCTAATTCTGACTCAATAAAAGGAGCGATGGACTGGAGAGTCTTGCTCTGTAGCCCAAATCATGTAGTTATTTGCAAATGAATTATTAGCCAACCAAGACCGAATTAATGTGAATATGATAATAAGTTCATTGGGATCTCTTTATAGGAGTGATGAAAACTCACACTTACCAGTAAAATATTACAATAACATTTAAACATAACTCAATCACATAATTAATTTAAAGAAGCTTAAGAAACAAATATACCTGGTATAAAATAATTTATCTTATTTTAATTAATTGATCTAAATATAAAATAATAATAAATATCGGTTATTCCTTTCAATAAGATATCTCAAAAAACACGATTTTTCCGTAGAGTGAATTTAAAAGTAATACAAGGTGTATTTAAAATAAATATTAAGGCTTCGACTAATCTTTTTACTGTTACACTACAACTGACATTTTTTCTCTGTTCAAAGAAGAACAAAATATAAAATCTAATCATTTTAAAGAGTCCCTTTTGATTTATGAGATTCTCTTTAAAAAATTCATGATTAGGCTTGACATGAGATAAAAATTTGACGATCTCGCAAGGATTTATTTCTCTTTCGACGTATTCTGAAAACAATCATTACTCAAAATAGCCGATGTTTGAGATAACGAATTTTTGAAGCTAGTGAGCGATATAAACTCTTATTAGGAGTGATAGATCCACACTGGAATCAGTGAAATATAACAATAATATAAAACACAGCTCGAAAACATATTAATGCAAGCAGGAACAAAATAATTTCGAAATATTTCCAATTCTTATAAAATAAAGATAGCCACCATCTACTTATAAGTTATTTACGCCAATTAATTAATACGCATATTAATTATTAATACGCTAACAAGCAGTTTATTAATACTTCCGATACATCGGTTAAACAGTATCGATTCGAAAATCATTAGTGTCCCTAGTCTTTATTCCTGCAGAATGTTTAGCCCTTCAGTCAATTTTCCAGAATTGATATAATTCCTTTTTCTTACAGAAATCCTCATGTCAGAAATTTCATTTCTTTGTCAAACTAAATAGTCTTCTCTGTTCTGTTGAATCCTTATCATCTGTTTTACATTGCCTAATATCATCTGACCCTTATATACCTAGAATTTACTAAAAATCTTCAGATAGCCTTTCTTGATACATTCCGCTAAGTAGATGCATAAAAATCCGTCTTTTGTTTTGTAACTATTGTTATACAGACTGGAAGAGTTCTAGTTAATAGTGTTCCTATTGTAACACTTCTGTTGGTTTATAATATTTATTCAACGAAAATATTTCACACGAATTAAAAAAAGACAAATATTAAAGCAGGTTAAAAAATTATTACTTTGTAACACAAATCATGTGGCTTCACAGTCAAGACAAAGACAAAGACTAACTGATCCAGTCACTCGCTCCTTATGTATAGTCGTAAAAGGATTGGTCTGGAAGGTTCTGGATTGAGCTCGAACAATCTAGTCCCAAACAAGTGCTCTGACGGTTCTCTCCAACCGCTAGCTGGTTCTAACAAAATGTCTGGGATCTTCAACCCTATGTTTTTTTATTTAACGATTTAACGTTACACTATTTAGTAATCGGAGTTCCATCACCCCATGCTACATCACTGTTACTAACAGTAATGTTACAGTGAAGTACCAATAATTATTATTTAATTTTAGATAAAAATACCCATCATGACGATATTTATAAATTGATTGAAAATTGTATTACTAGTGTAATATTTTATTATAAAGAACAGCAATAATGTACAGTGAAAAGTTAACCTGATGATGTGGTGGGACCCCGAAACGTCGTAAACATTTTTTTTCATGATCTGACAACAATCATTGAAATATAAAAGATGATATAATTTTTCACTAAATTCCTAAATAGGTCCTTTGTTTTCTAAATGTTACCTCCAGGTTTGCAGTTCCTTAATATGTGCTAATCTGTACGCTTTTAAAAACACTATACTTTATTATTAATCAGACAGACATTCTTATATGTGTCTTGATAATGCTGATACATGAGAACCGTATTCAGAAACTTTCTTAACCAGTCCTTCTAAGTAAGCATATTACCTATAAATTACTTTCGTTTCCACTAAGGCCTATATCAAGTAAGAAATGATGGGCCCGGTGATGAAGTATCATGGTAGGGAGGAGGAACGTAAGAGCTCCTTCAGAACTGCTTATAAATATTCCAGAGGGCAGCAGTCACGCACATCGGGAATTAAGCACTGGCTCCATCTAGATAATATTCCCGGCAACGTTGGCGTCAACATACACGTCACGTGTATTAATGTCGCAGATATCTCTCAATGATAAGAATACAAAAGATATTGATATCTTACCCGAGCTCGATTAATTTTTACTTATATATAGGCGGGGTGGGATAGGAGGGCACAATGAAACACAAAAGTTTCTTTTACACACACCACCTGAGTCTTTATTTTCATTTTTTTTTATTTTTTCCATGTTACCTTAGGATCTAATCCATATAAAAAATTATCTTATGGGGAATCTTTGTCCGCGAACTGCTATTTTCCATAAAATAAATTTTGTTTCATTTTTTGTGCCCCATGTCCGGGTAACAATGAAACAGCTGAAAAAATAACGCTATAATTAATAAAAACACTTTCTCCGGCTTCCAGTAGGTTTTTCGTTCTTCTGCTTTAGGATAACCACGAAGTTATTAAGGAAAGAGGAATTTTTGACTTGCTTGTCTGGTGTCCTAAATTAATACAGTTTTTTTGGTGTTCCGCTCTCAATTTTGAACCAATCTGTAAGAAAATGAAAAAACCGACTGCTTATTGCACAATGAAAAACACACGCGGCTCGATGAAACACTTGTGGGACTCCATGAAATGTTTCATTGGGCCCCGAACGCCCCTGTTTCAAGTAACCCCATACTAGCCATTTCCATGTCTTTAACTTTCTACGATGAACGTGAAGCGGTTGGAAAGCCAAAGTCAGGCAAAATCTTAAGAGATACATACATAATGAAAAAGTTGTAAGAGCACTTTGAATAAAATAATTTCTAAAATTCTTTCCGACCTGCTCAGCTCTCCACCACTTCAGGATGTCTATTATTGGAAATTTATCCGGAGGCTCATTGTGGGCATTAGAAGATATAAAATGCATGTATCCGAAACACCCAGAACGTAATAGTTTCTTTCGAAGATATAGGAGCTGTTTTAGCATAATTAGTTTAAATAGGTTCCGAATCAGATTGGATCTGTTGAAGAAGAAATTTAATTTAATAATTTCATAAAAATCAAAGTGAAGATTGTCTAAAAATTAGTTACATTACACCAAGCAAAGACAACCGAAAAAAAATTAAATAAAAACTGTCGATTTATTAATCAATTGCAATGCACTAGCTAATAGGTTTCAAGTATTTTATATCATCATTTTAATTTAAAATACAAAATACTTTTTTTTTATTTTGTATTTAAAATACTTTTATCGAAAAGTATTTTAAATGATTTAAGGTTAAAATGCATTTTATTTTTAAAAACAAAATACTTGCTATTTAAAATAATGTACTATAAAATTAAAATTAAAATACTTTTTCTCCAGGTGTGATCTCCGTTCAATCCAACTGCATAATAATAATTTCTTTTAAATAAATTAGCTTCTTACCAGGTAGCAAATAAAAATAATCCACAAGGGCTCTTCCACCTCATAATACCTTCTAAGTAAGGGAAAATAGCTATTAAATAATTTTATTAGAAGATATTTAAAAATTATAAACAAATTATTTAAAAACAAAAAATGATGAAATGTCAACATATGATGGAAAATAGCTAGTTTCACTAAATCCTCTAAGTCATTGTCATATTTCTTTCCGTTCCTTACTTGATGTATTTATTGTTATAGAGATTTTAAATTTGAATAACCTTTTTTTTTTCTTTTCTTTGGATTGTTTTCCTCTAATGACAATGTTAGATATGGAGGGGAAAGAAAAGCCATTTCCCTAGACATAAGGGATAAATATATGTAAGTAGGGAGCTTGGCTAGCATGGCAATATGATGATGATTTTCCGATGTAGGGACATTTTTCTATAATAAGTGAGAGAGGCTCGAATATTGTCTGTCTATAATGGCTCACTTCGCTCCACTCTGCATCTGATCCAACTATATTAAAATATTGTTAATCTGATTTATACAATAATCCTTGGCAGAACACGCACATAATATCCGAAGAAAATGTATTATTAGTAAAAGTTTATTTTGCTTTTATTTCCGAATCGATTTAGGTATTTATTAATAACTATGTACTCAATAAACCACACAAATTGATTCGTAGCCGTCTACTCACCCAGTATTGAGTTTTTAATTAATATAGGGTTAAATTTATTTTTATGAAATTATGTTTATTTAAGTATGCTTATGTTATTTCTATATGTTATTGACTCGAAATAATCATGTTTGGACTTAGTCCCTAATTACTCGGTGCTCAATTTCAGACCCGGATAAGAACCTGACCACTTCTGTAGCAATATTAATGACTGGTTTATAAAAATTGTTGGTTTTTATATTTTTCAATTATGTATAGTATATGAGAGGACTATTTCTCAGAGGTGTTGAGCAGGAGCTGTGAAGAAGCCCTATTCTATTTTCTTATGCATCTTGTTGCAAGTCCCCCCTGTTGACGAATCCCTGTCCTTACTTAATATGGCCATAGTCGCTGTCGCTGAAATGAAGAATGAGAAAGCTCCTGGAATCAATGGTACCTATACCTGCCGAAATCATGAAAATCAAAGCTCAAGCATTCGCAAAAATATTCAAACTATTCTTCAAGAAGATATCGCAGGAGGAAAATAGAAAACCAAGCGGAAAAGTGGGCTTATTGCTATGATTCCAAAGAAAGAGGAAAACTCTGAGTGTACGAACTGGCGAGGGATCACATTGCTTCCTGTTTTAAGCTAAATCCTTAAATAAACCTCGAAAAGGATCAAAAACGCTCTGGAGGAACAATTAAATAGTAAAATGCACGAAGCTGATTGCTATCAGATCTCTTATCAACCTTGATACAACAAAACTAAGAAATAAGACTGCATTAGCGATGTTGGAATCCACTAGTTTTGAGGGGAAACACAATAGTGGAAAGTATTAGTAGAGTGGATTTCGGGTATTTATTTAGCAAGCCGATATGAAAGAAAAGGCTAGGATTTCGTTTTAACGTTCTGTAACACCGAAGTTAAGTCAGTCTCCCCGAATGCAGTAAAACATGAACAGTGGCCGAAAGCATTACCTCTTAGCTGACACCTTCAGGTCCTGATTAACCGATACATGCGAAGAACCCTAGGGATCTGGTGGCCTATGATTATTAGCAATAATTAGCTCTGGAGAACAACTGAGCAACTCCTATCAAACTCGAAATAAGGAAGTAGAAGTGGAAATTGATTAAAGGAGACTCTTTAAGAAAAAAGTGCCATTGAAAGGAAGCCTCTCAGTGAAGCCCTTAGATACGAGAAAAGAGGAAGACCAAGATTATACGGATATTTTCAAAAGCATCTGAGCCGAATTGATAGAGCATAGCCAGATACAAAAATGATTGATACAATAATGCCAGAATGGACCCTTTGCAGATGCCCTAGGCTTCACCAGGAGTTAATGATATTGGTATTCTTATTATTTTTATTATAATGAGAGGAGCCCAAGGTTTATGTTATATGCCGGTTTTCCTATGTACATTCATTAAGTCATTTTAAAAAGAAATGAGTAAATATCAATGCATCAAAAGGAGGTAGGTGAGGAAGGCTTAATTTGATTTTTTTATGAAACTTCGTGTAATGTATATTTTTGTTAATATTATTCCAAATGTTAAACTAAAGAAAACTTAAAATTTTAGGAAGGTTAGACTCAAACTCTGAAACATTTCACGCAATTATATTTTATTAGACTAGGTGTGACTGATTGTTTCAACATACAGAGGTGGAATGAAATAACTATTAATGACTTAATCGTAAGACAAAGGAAGCAACATTTGTTAGGCTGCTTTGCAGAGATATTTTTAGATTATTAAGTGAAAAAGGACTTTATATCAATAGTTGAATGTATAGTTAAATACAATATTATAAAAGACACATAAAAAAATATAAAATACAACTTTTACATATATATAAACTGAGAGCAAGACCAGAGGTATTTAGCAGGAGAAATGGTGAATTTTTCAAAAGAAGCATTTTTATAAGAAGGGAAATATATGAGTTGAGATTTTATTTTTAATTTAATGTACGGACGTCGTGTAAGGAGTTTGAGAATATAAGAGGGTTTTTCGGACATAATGATTAAAATAAGAAGATAGGAAGGAGGCATTTTCTACGAAAACTAGGAAAATTTGAGTAAATGTGAGCCAATTATTATCATTAAACTTATATCTATTTCATCCGTTTTCTGGCAACGTACGTGTTATACGGATGTACGTATTATCTTGCTTTCTTATCGCTTGCTTATCTTTGTGTATAATTTTCTAAAGATGTAGTTTTTTTTTTTTCAATTTTTTATATGATACCATTTCGTCATTGTCCTGTACGGAAAAATTGCAGTAAAATATTAAAAAAGAATTTTAATAATTCCATCCAGGAAAGAAAAGAATAGTTAAAAACTTATTCATTGCTGTTTTAATACTTTTGAATAAAAAATAATAATAAGAAGAAAATGAATGTAAGTCTTTTGTTAATAATCCATTCCTTTTTGCTTTATCATTTCAAAAATGCAAGGTATTTCAACTTAATGAATAAAAACAAGGAGATAGTTATGTTCGTTTGTGGGTAACTGTTTCTTCGATATTAAATACCGCTTCCTATAATCAGATAGGATCTCCCATAAAAAAACGAGCAAGGAAATCCCAGAGCCGACAGCCAATATAAGGAAAGGTCCCGTAAGATCTTTAAGCGTAAAAGATTCGAAAGCCGATCTCGAACTTCTAGGAATGGGCCAGTAATCCAATATAAACTTTTTGACGAAACCGTTTTCTAGAATTCTCGAAGACATTTCGGCTATCCGATGGATGAGAAAATGGTTGCGTCTCATTTTCACTCCTAGATATACGAAGCCTAGGTTTAAATCCGACTTATAGAAAGATAGGTTATGCTTCTTTATCTTGTAAAGGAAAGTTGGTTCACGTTCCAAAACCGCAAAATTTCCCAATTCAAGGAGGGAAAAGACCTGGCTGACATCTTGAATCACAATTCGATTAGACAATACCTTTATTAAAAGAGGTTCTTCGACTTCTGATGTTTGTAAGACGATGTTCTCTGTCATGGCGGTTTCCAGGTCAAGTTCGATTATTTGCTCGAAAGAGGTGATTTTGGGTTCTCGTTTCCCCGCGATTAGAAGACTCGTTAAAGCTGCAGAATAAGCTAGATTAACATGAATGACATAGAAGAGCCAAGCTGCGAAAGCGATTCTAAACAAAGCACCTTTTAATTTTACACTGGAAGTATTTGCGAATAGCAGACCTAACGTAATAAGTATAGAAGTAGACAGTCTTTCAAAAGGATGATTTCTTTTTAAGAATTTGGTCAATATTGATAGAATTATAGGAAAAGCTATTGTTGTCACCAGAACTAAGACCCACAAAGGTTTTTCGAACGCTAAGATGATTAATTTCCAATTTGGTATTTTCTTCGGGTTACTGAAGAACCAAGTGATGTGATTTGTGAGATACGTATGTGGAACTGTAATGCAGGAGAAGGTGAAGATGAAATTACTGTGCCCAGATACGATCATCCACACTCGTCCTTTCCTCAGATCTGTTCTGATTCCGCGCGGTGCTTTTTTGTTGGTCCACAAAACTGAATCGTTTTTTGAGTAGAACTTGTAACGAATCTTAAGTCCCAAATGAAGGGCTAGCATCTCCACGATTTGGTACTCTATCCCATCCTCCCCATCTCCTTGCTTGTTCAACATGAAGTGCGGAGGATCGTGCATCGTGCCTACTATAGTCGAGCAGTTGTTAAATTTTCTCGGGAACTTCTCCGGGAAAAGATTACTATTCTTTTCAAAATAACCATCAACCCATCTATCTAGTACCTCGACTCGAGTATTGTCCTCAGGGCAACTATTCTTGTCTTTTCCGAACGGGAATAACGTGAAAATATTGATCACTCCATCCTTCATTCCAAGAAATATCACGTCTATTTCTCCCATTTTAAACATGTATCTTAATAGACCATATACTTTGGCCTGATTGATTTCAGCTGAAACTGCAATAACTATTCTAGTCCTGTTTCCTCCTCCATCTTCGTAAAATTGGCCATAAAATTTATAGAGCATCCCCTTGATCTGTCTAATATAGGATTCTTTTTCATCCAAAATTATTATATGTGCGCAATTTAGATAACAGGTAGGTCCCTGCTGTAGGAAGCGGTTATGCTCGTTGTACCTGTTAATAGCTGGAAGATTTATTGCCCAATCATCATGGAGATGCTTGAGAAGAGGTGACTGGACTACGGAAGGCACATCCGTGAGGTTAGGTTTCCTGAAGTCTAAAAGAAACAGAAAAGCAAGACATCGGCTCCTGAGGTATTTTTGGGCGATTGTTTTGAGGCATAGGGGAAATTCGTCCCCATGTATAGTCCCAAAAATGAAAAGAAGCGCGACCGTCACTTTCATGAGACCGGCAAAGACTATCTCGAACCCAGCTTGTTATATGTCATGTGATGTATCTTAAATAAATATCCTCTATAAGATAACATCAATAATTGTTGTAATAACCAATAGCAAACACCCTATCAACCAATACCGAATGAAAAGATATCACGCAACTGTCTAGATTATTTACTTTCAAAAAAAAATTATGGGTTGTTAGTGAATAGTAAATATGAATAGAAAGTAAAATATATTTGTGATAAACATTTTGCAAACTATAGCCGTCAGAAACTAGACTGCCTATTGTGCTACGTTTATATTGTGATCTCCGATTAGATATTACTATGTAAGGATGTATAGATTCGTGTTTTCAGTTGTGATAAAATGAATTGTTGTAAGTCAGAACGGCGCGGAAGTTTTTTAAGTATTTCTGTTGCATTGTCCGATAAGAGAATTATAATTTATTGTCTAGTTTATAATATTCTCCTACATATCTCAAAAGTTGTTTCATGTATTTAATTAGTCATTATCTTGGAAAAAAGTTTTTCTTTCTATTTTCGATCAGATGTAGCCGGTAATGACTGAGCAGAAGTTAGTAAAAACATGGCGCCCTTTAGACCCTTTCTTCTGTCGGACGTTGCGGATAATTAAAAAAGTTTGACTCTCACGAATAGCTGCCGTTTGCTGGAAAAACAAATATTAAAAAGAAATAATTAAAACATTTTTAAAGAAGGTTGTGCAGTTTTGAAATTCAACTCTTTTCACAAATATTTCTTCATATTCATTGTTCCTTATTAATTTTCTCGACAACGTTTGAAAAAGTATGCACTATACTTACTGATTGCTTACACAACAATACTTTACTTTACCTAACAACCCTCAATGTATGAAACTATGTATAAAGGATTCAATTCTTTGATATTTATTGAAAACAATTATAAAGATTATAATTATTGTTTTAAAGTTTAAAAAAAATAAACTATTGTAATACTTATTGTAAGTTAACCAATTTTTATTATACGAAAAATAATAATTTCCCATTCCCACTCAAACAATGACAACACAAATAATAAGAAAGGTTACAAAAATGATGTTATCGATTTTCAGAACGAGACTTACTCTCCAGTCCATCGCCCATTACATTGAATCGAACCTTCTAGGCCAGCGTCGATGTTACTCGAACATCGGAGTCACAAACACGAACTATGTCAGTTTTTTCCAACTGTAAGTTCGTTCCAACAACAAGTCTAGAATCATTCTAAACTATTTGATTTTGTATCTTTGTTTCACGTCACACTATAAATGGAAAACCGTTTTATTTATGCAGGAGTTAAAAACCTTTTCCTCTGAACCGGAAATTTTTATGTACCATCTACGTCTCATATTTTGAGGAACGAGTGGTTTTCAAACCTCTCAGCCGTCAAAACGTATTTCCCTTGATTATTTTTTCAATATTTCAATATAATCAATAGCTCAAGCTTTGAAGAAAGTTTAGGATTATATTATTAGCATCATAAGATTACGTTGAACATCAATACATTCATACAGGATACTATACACATACAAAAAAAAATATGATAATTCTCTAAACTCTTCTATATTTGAGCTTTAATAAGGATTTGCTGGCCATAAGCAGATCGTTTTTTGTTTGTTTGTTTTGTTTAACGTCACTTTATGCCACTAAGGCTAATCGGACGATGATACAGTGGGAGTCCTAAATTTTGTCTATCCAGGATAGGGATCTTTAACGAGTACCTGGCATTGTACAGGCTCGGGACCTCCATTTACGTCCTATCCGAGGGACGGCATGGCTAAGGATTTTTTACTCCCATTAAAATCGCTGGGCGCGAACCTGCGACCTTTAGTATTGTAGGTTGCCATGCTAACCACTATACCACAGGTCACCACCCAGATCGTTTTTTGTTTTCGTTCTAATGATATTCATATTTCATGACTCAACATTAACTTAAAAATAGGCACAACAAGGGATATTATGGTGATTGCATGCAAATTCATTAAGGCTTTAATACACAGCATTACCGAAGATGGTTTTCTCTATTACTACTATGTGTGTGCTTAGATGTACTAAAATGTGCTTAGATTAATATAGTCATGACGTTTTACTTGTCAATCAATCTTACATAAGAATGATAACCTTATGGTAAGCGCTCCGATTCTTGCCGCTAGACTGACCTGACAATGCCCAGATTCAAATAGCAGTGACAGAATCACAGTTACTTCAGCAAATTTAATGAGGGGGGGGTAAATTAATAGCGAAAAGACAGCTAAATATTTAGAAGGCAGGGTGGGTAATGGGCCGAGTGGATTTAATGCCTCAGGTAGGGCCACCTGTTGGAGGGAGGCGTACCGCCCTTCCTTTAATTTATTTAAAGCCCCGGAGGGGTATAAATGCCCAAATTGTATATCTCCTCTATCTCTCTATTTATTTAACCCAAAGTAGCAGTTTACCCGTTGGAAGATGCATTATAGCACATGTAAGTTTACTTGGTTAGTTATACTTAGTAAAGCATAATATTTTCCTCCCTGCG
The DNA here is from genome assembly GCA_911387785.2 of Aelia acuminata. Taxonomy (NCBI): domain Eukaryota; kingdom Metazoa; phylum Arthropoda; class Insecta; order Hemiptera; family Pentatomidae; genus Aelia; species Aelia acuminata. Next base: position 147,628,260 of record OU426979.1, on the reverse strand, counting down.
AGGATATTTTCTTCCCGTGTTCCAAAACTAATCAGAATTTTATGGGAAAAGGCTTGCAATGCATAGTTTCTACAAGTTGATAAATGAATTGTATGTATTTTTATTTTCAGTAGTATAAATTATAGAAGGCTGTGGGTGCTTTCAAAGAAGGTTCTCTCTTTTTAGTTTTAAGGGTACACTCAGTATCACACATGAAGTTTTGAAGGGCAAAGTTAATGCAGGTTCATATCAATTTGATGATTCTTCCTATTTTGTTTACCTAGCGCCTCATTATAGATTATTAAAAATTTGTGTTTTTTTTTTTTTTAAATATTGATATTCTTTTTTAAATAGACTTTAGCACATGCTTCTTATTACACTTAAATATAAGATTGAAGTTTGATTTTACCTGTTCCTTCTTATTCCTAGCAAACGATAATTTTTTCAAAAGAAGTATCCACTAAAGTGTGTGTATGCTTTTAGGAATTATTGGGAGCCCATATTGTAGCACCTTATGGGGCGGAGGGGGGGGGGGAGGTGGAAAACGGTTTTTTTTTTTTGGTTTTTTTTTAAATTGAGATGAAAATAACCCATAAGTTTGATTTGACCCATGCCTAAAACTTACTGTAAGTAAAATATGAAATTCATATCCGGTTCAGTATGAGGACTGATTCTAATAATAAATACAACTCGGTAATAGAGTTTCCCAAGTATGCTACCATATCACAATATCAGTTTAACTTTCAATTAACAAACTCTAGTTTGATATCTGTTGGAACGAGGGGTATGAAGTCCCCCCTAACTTGAGCCATGCCCGGAATCAGAAACTGTTAATATCATTAATAGATTCAGGGACGAGTTGCCTAATAGGCTTGGAATGCAAATGCTCCCCGGAGACACGTACGTGACTCACATTAGGCTGAGGGTAGAGATTAGACCTGGACACAGCTGGGAAGTTGGCGAGGTGTGTATTAGCTGGGGCTGAGATGAGATCAAAGGTTGTATCTGCATCTATTATACAGCTTCTACCATGTAATATCGATATCGTGTGTTAGCTACATCGATATGCATTTTGAGGTGACTAAACCGATGCAATTGGTGATAGGCATTATGCTGCATATAGTGTTAATGTTAAATCATTTCACTAGCTATATGTCATTATTAAAAGCCTCTAGCAAAATTGTTGAAAAGAGAGAGAAACAATAAACTGTTAAAGTGATCTTTTACTTGGAGATTATTCAATGGAAATAGTATGTTTTTTGCCATGCAAAGTTACTGATAATGGAAACCAAAGGGTTACAAAGAACAGAACTGTCATAAAGCAATGGTAAAACAATATATTTTTTTCCACTTACGCCGAGGGATGTATAACAGTTAAGATTTTTAAAAATAAAGTACTGCGTAGAAAATTTGGATCGAAAAGGGATCAGTCAGTCGGATAATATAGAGGCCTGCATAATACATTGACGTCAAATACATTGATTTGTATCCAATAATTATAATAGAACAGATAGTAACGCGACGGATAAAATAGTTTGTGGATTAGGGGATGGAAGTGTATAAAGTACATTCGATGGTATCGGTATCGAACCTTCGGGGTATCTAAGCGTTTATAATTATTTAAATGCACTGAGAATTGTTTATCAAATTTTAATTGTCATTATTTAAATAATTTAATCTGCAGAGATATGATTTTATTTACTGGACAATGACTGGCACCTGATGAATTCTCTGCAATGTGGCATATCGTGGGATCATAGAAGAGAGAAGGTTGACGTGGCTGGGATACAGACCTTGGTTAGAGCGCTGCAACGTTGATGCAGAGACTCGACTTCGAACCTCGGCCATGGCCAATTTTCACTTCACATACAATTATTTAAAAGTTATTAAAAATACATAAGTCTATTTTATTTTGTTTTTCGTATATTTCCGTATACACAGTCACTTATCGATTCCAGCTAACAATTAAAAGAAGAAAAACAGGAATGAAAATAAAAATCTACTATTGAAGACAGGTCAGTAATAATTATTACGTATTATTCGTAATACTTCGTACATAAGCAACTGCACTACAGCGTATTTAAAAAATCATTTGATCAAATTCACTTCTTCAATCAAGAAGAAGATCGTCCGTCCATTTTCTTTTTAACCTGCTTCGAACGAGCAACTGGGAGGAGGGAAAGGAAGACTATTGCCTTTTGAGTTGAAGATGATAAGTCCACGTTGTTGTTGCTAGGTATGATTTGAAATGTAAGTCCATAGAAACATTTTTTATTAATTATTTTGTGCTATGTGGTTTGTATTTCGTTTATGTTTTGCATATACTCAAATTTCTGCTATCTTTGTCCATTAAGTTTCTTGAAGTTTAGGATATTTTTTAAAATCTTAATGGCGCGATTGTTTTTTCTGAACTTTTAGTTTAATATTGAATTCCATAAATCTTCGAGATGTCTTTAATATGACTGTCGAGATAGTCAGTTTAATATCTGAACTGGGAAAAAAGTTTACACCCCAATTAAAAAATAAAATAAAAGAATATCAAAGATTCAGTGGATAATCGAGGGTAGATAGATATCGACCAGACTAGAACCAGGGGTAATACCGGTCGGAAGTTAGCCGTGGACGTTGCTCAGGAAGACAAGAGTCACGTCTGAAGAAAACCCTCTTAATGCGCTAATTGAATGAGAAGAGGTAGGTCGGATTTGCCCACACAGTGGCAGTACTGCTACGTGCTCGGAATATACTTCGGGCTTCACCAAGTCAGTTCTTTTATATCAATATTGTCTCGCCCCTTAACACTTTACAACTTCTGCACGGATCCTCCGTCTAATTCCTGATACACTTGGCCTCGGGATTAGCGGATTAGCTGGAAGGCTAAGGTTCCTCTCGGAGGAACGATGAGGAAAACCAAGAAGATAAACTTGGAAACAAGGAGTCATGGAATCTTTCTAGAATCAACACAGGAAATATAATAAAAATGGGTTGTTCTGACTCCATGAGCAAATAAAAGAATAATAACTTTCTCCACGCATAAATTGTATTTTTCTTTTTTCATTAATTAAAGTATAACAAGATCCTCCTAAAGTTGTATAAAAAATAACCTGCAGTAATCTGCTTTCTCTCTCACCCTCTCTCTCTCTCTCTCTCTCTCTCTCTCTCTCTCTCTCTCTCTCTCTCTCTCTCTCTCTCTCTCTCTCTCTCTCTCTCTCTTTTTTTTTTTTTTTTTTCCTTCTTTACCCCCGCTGTACCTTAAGGCAGCCCTCATACCAGCGGTACATCCAATTTGTAACTTAAATTTTTTTTTTTTGACTCCGCGCTCTAAACGGGAGCCGTTTCCCAGTCACGCAGCGCTTCTGACATCAGTTCGCGCTGACGGGGCCGGGGAACAGCCCACCAGGGCCTGGTCTGAACGTTCCCACTATTTAGCAGGAAAGGACAGACGGAAGTGCATCGAGTGCATGGCTTGGGCAAACTAAATCGGGCCAAGAGTTTTCCTATAGGGCGCCCGCAATTGGAGTTCCCTTGCCTCTGTTCAAGGGCGCTCCAATATGGCCTATCTTATTTATTTATTATACATTGCCTAATAATCTTCTCTTTTGCTGAAGGGCGTCTCTTATGAAGGTTTTGAAGGCCTTGAACCTTGCTTCGGTACAGATGAGTTCTTTCAGAGTACTTGGTGGCCAATGGAATAAGGTGTACTCTCCAGCTAGCGCCAGTCTTGCTCTCATATATATCTCTCTCTCTCTCACTCTCTCTCTCTCTCTCTCTCTCTCTCTCTCTCTCTCTCTCTCTCTCTCTCTCTCTCTCTCTCTCTCTCTCTCTCTCTCTCTCTCTCTCTCTCTCTCTCTCTCTCTCTCTCTCTCTCTCTCTCTCTCTCTCTCTCATTTAACTTTCTGGCTGTATATAAAAAATCTGACTAAATAATTTCCAATTTTTTTTTCTTATTCACTGCTTTTGTATTAAGATCGATTAATGGCATTCACGCGTATAAAAAATCTCATTGATACATACTCTAAGTTGGTTTTATGAAGAAACTAGCTGAGGTACCCCGTTTGGCTCAGGGAGTTGTACGTTAGAATAACAGATTAAACTTTAAAATAGTATAGTGTAGAAAAAAATGACCTTCGTCATTGATGGGTAATGTAGGGCAAAAAACCATACAACTTTCTAGATCGTGCCTTGACTAATTTTTAAGTTTTGAGAACGCTCATTGTACAGTTTGCTTTATAATATACTCGTGTCTATTGGCAGCATAGAAATATTTTTTTCTTAATTTATACATAATATGATCCCTAAGCAAACTTTTTGACTTGCTAATGATAACCGTCACAAATCAGTCCATTCGGATTCCTAACCCGCCCGTGAGGACCCAGTCGAGGGAGATATCACTGGAGTAAATTAGAGATTGATGCCTGCAATTTGTAGTCCTCTCTCGCTCTCATTTATAATAATAACTGCTATCTTTGCATATCACATTAGGCTGTGACCCAGCTCAGAAATGGGGTAGTCGTCTTCTTCAGTAACGTCAGCGAGTAGTAACAGGAGCGAATTCTGTGGAGCTTGTATTTGAACGACCGTGAGACAGCGGATAGTGTCCTTGTTTAAACCATTAGAGAAAAACTAAAAGGTCATCTAGTGAAGTGTCTGATATCGAACAGCCGATTAAACTCATTACTCAACCAGATTCATTTCAATAATAAGTGTATTGAACTTCGTTTGGCATTTTTCTGAATGTTTCTTATATCTATACCTAATAAGTTAGAGCAAAAGCCAAAACAGCCGCTAGTTCAACCGTCTTTATCGTAAAATTGTTGTATACAAGTGGGACAGACATGATTGTTCGTTCAAGTTCACTTTCCAGTGTAAATAGTTGGTTTACGTAGTACAACTTTATGTACGGCAAGTTTCAGTTTTTTTTCTTTTTTTGTTCGTCACGTGGTTCGACATGATGTAAAGCCACCCACCTATTGACATAAAACACGTGTGGGTGAGCACAGCAACTGCTGTAGACAGGATCGCGTAGGGCGTTAAAAGAATCAGAATCGATGGAATAACATTATAGAAATATACTAAAGCATAGAATATCTCTGATAATTATTAATCATGAATGTTAGTTATAATGAGTATCTATATCTAACACTATATTTAATTAGAGACATGCTTTCCTATTGATACTGCATATCATGGCATTTCATATGCAAGTGCAATATCTAGTATGTGCAACATATAGTATAGACAGATCTAACCGTTGTCATAGTAACCATAACATCTAATATGGCATCTGCCTTGAGCTGCTACGAGGTTTGTTGGGGTTATAACATCCTACTGACAGCCATCTGTTGTATAGTTGATAGATGGGGATATGTAAACAGGCACTTTGGAACTTTGGCAGGGACAAGGAGCAAAATGTTAGTACAACAGTGTATAAACACACGATCAAACACTCATGAATATGTCTTAACGTTTTCGTTCTCAGTCATTTAATCATTTTTTTTATAATTACTATTATAGATTACTTTTTAAAATAAGAATAACAGATTACCTTTTGTGCAAATTGCTCATTCAATTTTCAAATCATTTAGCGATATAACTTAAATACTGAAAATTATACATTTAAAATAATCTCGAATATTTGTCAGTTTCATCTATCTATGAAATCTACTGATTGAAGTTGAACGCTTAAGTTTCAAACTGGTATACCCCCTAATTTTGTTATTTTGAAATAATCACTTTCGTCTCGTTCCAATACGTTAGTAGCATTAAATTACTGCATCTCATTATATTATAAAGTTAATTAAATCGGACAATCCGCAAAACAAATAAAAAGACATAAATACCTAAAAACATATATGTTTGCAATATTTAACACAATTATAAAATTTTATTAAAGTAGTCATAGGACTACATTCAATATAAAATTTTAAAACCCATATTAAGGTCAGGCCACACATGTCCGCACCGTATCCGCATCCGCAGCACGGATCTGATTCATTTACGAAGGATAGATAGTAACCGTTCACACACGCGGATGAGGATGCGGTGCGGACATGTGTGGCCTGACCTTTAATCAACGTGCTACGTAGTATAGCAACCCAAGGTATTTGGGCACTCTTATGTTTTGCAGTAAAAAGTAAAAAATAAAAAAATAAAGCATTTCTCTTCCCTTTGACAGTCACAGTCAATTTGAGAGACTGTGGTGCATTGCTGGAGGGACATGTAAATATTGAGGAAATAAACTTTTTAAGGAATAAAATCTGTCTCAAAAAACACACAGTAAGGAGGAAAGTATAAAGTTAAAAAAAGACAAACAGAACAAATTAAAAAGACACAAAAAACTAGGTAGTTAAAAAAAGTTAAAGAGTTAATCAGCATTCAGTTATTGAAAGTAATTTGACCATGTTCCGTTTTGAAATTTTTATTATTTTTTTGTTATTTATAATGAATTTTGGAATGTTTATTTTTTTTAACTTTAATAGAGTTTTGCCAGGATCTTAGTTCGTAAGTCTGCTTCCATATTTTCCTCAATATGTTGCACAGGTACTTATGCGTCGCTTTATTTTTTTAAATAATCCGTTTTAATAAATGTCTTCATGGTAATGTAGACATTTATTAAAACCATCGTTAGAACATAATGGATGGAAAGGCCATGAGTGCTTGTATGTGTAAGAGAGAGAGACAGAGAGTGATTGGGAGGGTAAAAGGGAGTGATTGAGGGAGGGAGAACAATAGGGGAAGTGGGGCATATATTAGACGGAATAATGTGGAACTATGTACGAGGTAGGGAGGAGGGATATAGGAGCGAACTTTATGGAAATACTTATACCGTCGGGGGAAATGAGCACCGGATTTATCTAGTTGGAAAATAAGTTGAGCAGGTACAAATACGGCGAGCTAGTTTCACGCGCTCATATGAGATGTAATGAAGATAAGGCGGAAAATATGAGGCCTGCGACTGTTCCTGCGATTCTGTCTCAAGCGAGAGTTCTAAGCGGAATATATTCACAAGTTCCTCTGTGCGAAGTCCTAAATCTGCGGCTTAGGCGAAGTAGAATAGCGATTTGAAAAGTTCATTAAGTAAACAAAGTAAATACCAATCCCAGAAAAGGTAAAAAAAAAAGGTGATATTACGCATATTATCATTGAAGTACTTGTTGGTATTTATTAAAAGAAAATTATGACAATCTCTTGTTCCTCACAATTCCTTCAGTTAAAAATAGCTTTAGAATATCCGAATAACAAAACATGATGATGACGCTAGATCTATCAAGAAGCCTATACACAACAATGACGAAGTATGTGGCAAATAACTAAATGAAATATCTTATGCTCTGTTATTATTGAAAGAACCTTTGCAACCATAAGTACGTTTATTATTCTGGAAAACAAGTCAAGAGAAATGGGACTCCATATAAACCAAGCAAAGGCAAAATGTTAGATTTAAATAAAAATACTGGCTAGACGAATGATATTATATATCTCTCCACTTTGATGAACTCGAAGAATGATAATGAACCTGAAATTAAAAAAGAAATTTGCTGTTGATGCAATTGTGGCCTCAGTTCTTATATTTAAAGCAGGTGTCTATCCAATACATTGCAGATCCCCCTATACCTAGGAAGAGCATGTTTATGCATATAAACAAGGACATCTCTAACAACGAATGTTATATTTTTAAAAAGATAGATGACCTCGCGCTGTTGAGGTTTGCAAGATCGATCCTTTGAAGAATCTATAGAATTTTGAAGGATGGCCAGGGTTAGAGAAAAAGCTGAGAATGAATGGATATAAATGAGAATACTAGAGATGCGGAAATTAGGCAAACATCATCAACAGACCGTGCTTACGAGGGGTTAATGGCGTGAATGAGGGTGCCTGTGATATTTGAAATTGCAGATCGGCAATCGCACAAGTGATTTGCAGCTTCGCGGAACTAGTATTTCAACAAAAGTTCATCCCAATAATATTGCGTAGAATTAGGAACGTTCTCCTGACAGGAATAGATAGACTACATTAGCGGACCCAGAGGTGAGAACACAATGAAACCATTACTGTTTTTTAAGTAAAATGGGTCGTATTTGAACATTTTATTGTAATTTAAAACTTTGCCACTTAATCATATTTTAATTTAGTTCCTTCATGACTAGTGGTAACAAAAATTGCTCATCTTACGCTAGGCGCAAATTGAGACGCAGGCGACCCAAGGCAGAGCGGTTTTTGTGAAACAGATACAATTAGGAACCGCGCACTTAGGGACGCAGTGTCCTACCTACCAAACGTATTACAAAAACTGCTCTGCGTCCCAATGTGCGCCTTACCCTACTGAGGCCATTTCGGGAGACATTGCTTCTCCCTTTAGTGCTAAGTACTTAAAAACCGAAAAAAAATTCAATTAATTAGTTAGTTATAATGTACCAGATTAGATATTCATCTGTGAGATCATAGCCCTTTTTAAGAAAACAAGTTCAAACCCACTGAAAGCACTAAGGACGGAGAAAAACTTAAAAGGATTGCTTACAAAAACTTGTCAATCTGTACCGCATGATATGACGGCGATCGATTAAGATGGATCAGACATTGAATTCGAAGAAATCCATCGTGGAGCCATGAGAAAAAAAGCCATCAATCGCAGCGAGAAAAAAAAAGTAGATATCTAGGTAAGATCCATTAACAAAGATGCTGCGGATTTGCAAGCAGCAAACTATCTTTCCTTCGAGCTGTAAATTCGATTACTTCCTTACTATTTTTCTATTTCATTGCCGTTTAATAATGTCCACTCCGAGCTACGACAACCCATACGGAAGAAGCAATGTTTACATTTCTTCATAGCTTCTTCCTATTCAATTAGTCACCTTTCGAGATAAGATAACTGAAGTCTCGAAATAGGAGTTGGGGGACGGTTGACCTTTGGCTACAATATATTTTAACATTCAAACATTTTAATGTTTTATAACCGTTTCTAAACGAAACAATTCGAATAATAAAATAATTTGTTTTCTTTGTTGTAGTTGATTTGTACTGACCAGTTAGAACATTTTCCAATTGTAAAAGTAGACGTTTCCTTAAAAGAAAGTCGAGAGGTTAAAAAAAAATTTACGGTGCATAGCAGATGAGTCATGAACTTTTCGAATGAACAAGTTTATTTTGTAGATGGAGTTTTGAATCAGTAGGAATTTCTGAGAACCAGGAAATAATCAGGAAGGATGGTTTCGAAAATGTATATTAACATCTAGATCCATAAATTAAAACAAAAATAAAGGACGAAACAAAACAAGTTTCTCAAGAAAATGAAAAGTTTCTAAGTATTAATCAAAACATGCGGAAATGAAGCAACTATTGTCTTGGACTTCGTGATTAATGTGATTAATGAATATTAGAGCAGACCTTTTATTTTCACTGATAACTGCTAATAACTTATAGCTTTTTTTTTTTACTATAAACTATAGTTTATATTAGGAATATTATTTCGATTCGCCATGGACAAGTTCCTGGTTTTTTTTTTTTTTTCGTCAACCTCGTTTTAGTAGTATTAAATAAAAAAAAATGTTTTAAGATATCCTATAAAAATAATTAAAAGTTTTTCGTTGGATTATTGCTCAACTATTTGTTGCTTACAACAGGTACCTTTATTTTTTTTTTTTTTATATTATTTGACAGTTGTATGCGTATTTACTATCTCTTGATATTACATATAGGTACTATATATTTTTTTTTCAGGTGAGTAAATATACGTTAACAGTAAGTTTACATCGTTAACGTAAGTAACTGTTGTACTCATAATATATCCTTATTAAAATGTATTGTACAGGGAGATAATTACTTTAAAACAATTTTTTATTTCTTCTTGTTCTCTCTTTTCCTTCAAATTTCTTTATAATTAGCCCGAAATAGAAATAACACATTTTTTATTATTTTTTTTTATATAAGAGTGATACGGATTTATTCCATTTATAAATATGAATAGTTATATGTTTTGGTTAGTTTTAAAAGCCAATTCAAGTTAAGATCATATGCAAGAAAATGTAGTATAACATGCTGTACAAACAAAATATATTTAATTTTATTAAACTGACATTCTGTCTTCTGCAATTCATTTTTCTTTTATTTATTATATACTTTTAATCTTAGTTAAGTCCCTTCTTTAATTTTTTCTAAATAGGTAGGTTACTACTAGCTTTATTTCCCATGATACAATGATTGATGTTTATTTAAATACTAAATTTTTTTGTCGTTTCAATAATCTTGAAGATAATTTACTTAAAAACTTTTTAATAACAGGTGAAATTATTCATTTTATTTTATTTATTTTTTATTTCTATACAATTTACTATCATATGATTTATTTGATATATTAGTTTGAACTGAATATGGTTATTTCTATAAGTTTTTCTTTTGTACTCAGAACAATGCGCCAAGTTTCTTTCAGAAATATGTATCTTTTTTCTTCTATTTTATATTATAATTTTGACTTATAAATTAAAATATTTATTAGCCTATATTAATGCGATTTTTAATTTAATATAATTAAAAGTTTATTAGGGGAAATTACATTTTACAGCTTGATAACCGATCCATAGCGAATTGCGATATGATAAGCGAATTCTATAATAACCAGTTGTATAATAATTACCGCTCTCGCATTACACTATCGCATGTCCCTGAACCACTGATAAAAGTCCCGAGCGCACTACCGGATAAACATCGATTACAGGGATGTGTGGGGTCGTAATCTGCAATTGTGCCTCCTATATTACAGGGCTGACTTTATAATCAAAGGGCGAGGGACTATATGGCTTAACCTGAACTAATAAGAGCTAACTGCTGGATATTTCTATCTCGATTTGAATAATAGGTCGATATCCTGGGCAGATAAATTGGAGTAGAAACTTTTAGGTCGTATTTTATCGTGCCAGTGAATCTTGCTGGTAAGAAGGGGAGGGTCTCAGGATTGGTCAGAAAACGTAACAATAAATATCAATTCATTATTTTCCGCCAACGTTTCTCGTGCAGGACAGGCGTTTGCAACACGCGTTCCTTGTTAACAATATAAATATTAGTTAACAGTGACTACTTTTACTTCTGTCATTAATGAATTCCCAGCCCTCTCCGCTGACCTGGAAGGAATAAAAGCTCGAGAAGCTGTGCAATATGGTGAATTCAGGAGAGATTTAGTCAATGATGATCCATTAAATTAATAATCGGCTGGCTTTTAGGTAAAGGTGTGAAATTGTATATCTCTGAGGAGCGGTCTTGAACCTAACATTGTTATTATTATTACAAAATGAATCAACTGCGATTTATTATTGCTTCAATTCCACAGACGGACACGATACACTATCTGGGACTCTCTTTCGACAGAAGGATGAGATGGAGCCCGCAAGTCAAAATAAAAAAAAAGAAACGCTCCCCAAAAGACTCAAACTACTCTATCCACTATTTTCTAAATCTTCAAAACTAAAACTGAAACAGAAACTAAATACCTACACATACTTACTGTTAGTAAGGTACTGAAAATCAGCGAATGAGATGGCGGTAATAGGACATAATGACATGCCAGACATGAGGGGAGAAAGCACCCAACATCACCCCTTCCTGGCTTGAGTCAAGTACCTCGGCTGTCTAAGAAAGCCGATCTCTCATCCAGCAACTTTGCTGGTCGACATATACACATAAATGGACATACTCCTCAAAGATATTCGGCATAGCTCAAAAAATTCAAATACAAAATCTTCAAACGTTTCAATCAAAATTGTTAAGAATTATTACAAAAGCACCCTGGTACCTATGTGAAACAAAACTTTACATTCAGACCTCCATCTACCAACAGTCGACCAGCACAAAAACAGTCGACGCTTTAAAAACGATTGTATATTAATTCGAACGGACATCCAAACAGTTGAATCAGGAATGTGGCTGACATAAACATGGATACGAGAAGACTAAAAAGGCGCTGGATGAGAGAACGGCTTTCTTAGACAGCCGAGGTACTTGACTCAAGCCAGGAAGGGGTGATGTTGGGTGCTTTCTCTCCTCATGGCTGACATATCATTATTTCCTATTACCGCTATCTCATTCGCTGATTGTCAGAACCTTGCTAACAGGTTTACATTTTTGTAATTTTATATAAATAAATGATTCTTCAAACCCGTCTTAGTGTTACAGTACCTATATAAAAATCCCAATGATAATCCCAAATGACTCGGTACCATTTCCCTTGAAGTAATATTCAGTAATTTTGTCTTCTGGGAAACTACATTCCGACATTATGTAAATTGTATTTTGACAAATATACATGGTATTTTTAACACGTTCACACCGGCGTGTACCACCTGTGGCCCGCACTAGATTGCCTCATCGGACACCTTAGTCAATCACAAAACTTTCCACGACTGTTGGGTGTTAAGTAGGGTTGTATTGTTTGTTTTATTATTGTTGCATTCCCAATACTGCATTATGCCCTTGAATAGCTCTCGTCCGATTGAGCAAGAATCATTAATCTCAGCCACCAATGTGCCGGCGTGAACCTGGTAAACCACCCAAATCCTAATAGAAGAGCAATATAATGTTATTACTTATGAGGTTGGTTTTACTTAGATCACCTAAAATTTTACTATATCATCTAAGGGGGTCTTTTAGTTCTGAAGTAAATATTAACCGTTTCTTCTGATGATCTGAATGAAGAAACGGAAGAGATGGAGAGCGGTTCTTCTGGAGGGATATTGGATTTACCAAAACCTCTGGAGCTGAGCCCTGTCGAACTGAGAACTGTCGACCCAGGAGGCTTTATAAGTTAGCATTAGTGATTTAGAGATCGATTCACGGAGATGTTACTCAAGTAACAAACAAAACCAGGGATCTGAAGAAAAGAGACAACAGTACCTCACTCATTAAGCTATCATTCTCCTCCTTCCACATTCCGGGTTGTTACATTTCTAATAATTGATAAGAGTTGTTAAATGGAATGTGGTGAAACTTATTGACAAGATTTTTAATCTTTTTTCATCCATCCCAAACAGAAGGACGTTCCTTAGGAGGCTGTAGTATAAATTATATATTTTACTTTATCGAACCCCTCGTTGTGTTAATATAAAATTGTATTGGATGACAATGGGATCTCAATAGCGATATCCTTTGATGGTCGTGACCCTCTTTTTCAAATTGTGATTGCCCCTGTTCCTTGGACATCTTCCAGGGGAAAGAATATAAATATAAATTGTCGAAAGGGGTCCTTAATGAGGCCCCGGGCCTGAAAAGAAAATAAGGACACAGAAGGGGAAGGTATAGTAGTAGGGAAAAGGAAAAGAACATTATAATAATTACCTCCTTCTTTTGTGGGGAAACGAGTCCTTTGTTAATGGCGGCTAAGTAGGGCGCTCTGAACTAGCTGATGATGATCCGAGGGCACAAACGAAAGGTCAGACAAAGGTATGATTCCCGCCTGTGTGAAAGGGTTTTTAATTAACCGCCCGCAGTTCTCACAATACTTCAACTGTGTCTGCTTTTTTTTTCTTCTTTTTTTCACATGCGAATTTTTCCGACACTCTGTCGCTCTTCTGGCGATACCAAAATATAAAGGACTCCCTGAACTGTAGGCTATTGAACGCCTGATTTTCAGGCTAATGAACAAATGAGTACTTTCATTAATCTTCGATGTGATTGGGTACAGAATGTTTTTTTTATTTCATCCGTTGGAAATGTACCGGTTTGATTTTAGGTCTATCTTTTTTAAGGGAAAACGAAATGCGATTTTGAGAGTAATGTTTACTTTATAATTTCCTGTTTCATTTACACAGTGGACATATTTTAAATTTTATAATAATGGTCTGTAAGCTATGTTATTAAACCTAAGGCCAAACTGAGAATTTGGGACCTGAAAAAGAAAACATCTTTTTGAAATCCGAATTGTAATTTAGTCGGATCGGTTTAAATTAGCAAGAATTAGTAAACAAACTCAACAGATTATACATTAATATAATTAGAAATATAGGAATAATAATAATTAATGATAATCAATAAAGCAAACCCGAGGGTAGATGCAGTTATTAACAATCCCTACATTCACGCCTTTATCCACTTACCGTCGTCCAAACCAAACTGAGCAAGATCATCCTAAATGCAATCCACCCATCCACCTCAGTCTTATCCGTTCTTCGATGAAATAGTCTGTTTATCTGACTTGCTATGCATCTTTTAACCTAAACTAGCTATGTTTATCACAAAAAGAACCGTGCAAACATTAAGGCTAGAGAATTGGCAGTAAATGAAAACAGGTCATCCAGAGCCACTTTGCCACCATTCAATTATTTTTGGACCTTCTGGGAAAACAATACGCCGTCAAACAAGAAAGACAAACACACAATTCTATTCTAGAACCAACAGAACTACTGTGTTATTATAACTAATATGAAAATTCGTTGTAATTCTTCTTGAATTGCTATTTTTTTAAATATAGTTTGCTGACAATAGAATAAAAATTGAAGTATAAATTTTTGATTTCCATACTTTGTAAATATTATGGAAAATCGTTTGGTATTTTTACTAAGAACAAAGTTATTATTCTATTCTACTATATTCCCTCTCTCTCTCTCTCTATCTATCTATCTATCTATATATATATATATATATATATATATATATATATATATATATATATATATATATTATTCCGAAGTTCGGAGAGGTAGATTTAGAGGGATGGAGGTACCTGGATCAGATAGCGAAGGCCTAACAAATAGTCCCCCTCTCAGGCTCCCTTTGTTCCAGCCTTATCGTTCCCTTCATTTGTAAACCCGGAGATATGACGGAGTCTGCTCCGATGTCTTATCCTCCAGGGGCTGCACTTCCTGCATCTTCCTGATAAGGTCCAGGCTGGAGTGTGCCTTTTTATAGTAGGAATGTGAGAGGTGTATAATCTGAGTGTGTCTCTTGCTTGGTTTATTTATACAAAGCTTATTACGAAGGTCGTTATACATTTGAAGTTTATGTTAACCCTACAATGGTGACTAAAGGTTGAGAAGTAGATCACGTACTGTATTAGGCTATGTTGAACTGGGCCGACAATATGTAAATATCATTTCTGAGCTACATGTGGTATTTTTTGGGAGAGGAGAAAATATGGCATGGAATATTTACGATTGAAATGGAAAAATATTCTCAAACTGTAATATAATAATGGAATAAACTTATTTTAAATTATGACAAATTTAGGAAATATTCCTTATCCAAAATTTTAACACATACATAGGTATGCCGAAACAGATATAAGAAAACATAAAACTGTATAAAAAAAAATTGTTGCTATATTTATTATAAAATTAAAATGATAATACTAGAAAAAAAAATCTGGTGCATGCGCGCAACACACAACTTTCACATACCAACTTACTTAGATCAGAAATTAATGTGTTTGATGAATATATAGTATTGATGAATTGATGAAATATTATAGTAAGTGGAAGTATTGCGATCGTGAAAAATTTCGACTTCCGGTTTTCAACGGAAATACACGTTTCGGGGTCCAATTAACCAAGTCCCGCGAAATGGTCTGTGTGTGTGTGTGTGTGTGTGTGTGTGTGTGTGTGTGTGTGTGTGAACAGACTAGCTCAAAAACTATAAACCGTGCGAACCTGAAATTGGGTATTTAGTGTATGTACATGCCCGCGATGTGACATCAAAAATTTCATCAAAATTGATCTACCGGAGGGGGGACTTTATTTAATAAATTTTGTTTCATTTTCATGTGTTTTTTTTATTTACTCAAAAAAGGCTTCATCGATTTTGATCAAACTGGGAATTTAATGTATGTATATGCCAAAGATGTGATAGCCAACATTTCATCAAAATTGGTCAATCGGAGGGGGCACTTTATTTCATATTTTTTTTCCAATTTTTACCTTTTTTTCGATTATCTCAAAAACGGCTTTAACGTTTTGATCAAATTCGTCATGTTTAATGATAATTAGGTATTCTTTAATATCAGGTAAGCTTTATCATTATTAAAATGTTCTGAGGGGGCTTAAATGGGGTGGGGGCCTTATTTGTTTGTTTGTTTTTTGTTTCCTATAAAGAACCTTTGTTTTTGTTTATATGGAGAAATTAACTGTATCTCGTTACGCCAAAAAATAAGAAATGGCTAAAAATGAGATATGATAAAAATCGTGTAAACATAGAGAGGAGAAAAAAAAGAAAAATATTCTGTCAACTCACAAAACTCGTTGAGCCCACGCATGCGGAGTACGCCTTTAATTACAGACCATTGTTCATAATTAAAGCCGTTCTGTTCATTTGAGAATTGGCAATAAACAAAACGCATTAATTTCTAATCTAAGTAAGTTGGTAAGTGAAAGTTGTGTGTTGCGAGCACGCACCAGATTTTTTTTATTATTGATTAAAAGTATTTACTTGTGATAATTCGGCAATGCCAGCATACTACTCCAAGTCGTCTGATTTTATAATTCTCTATTTACTTGTTGAATATTTCATTTAGTTAATATGAAACAAATAATTTCCATTAAATGAACAGAACGGCTTTGATTATAAACAATGATCTGTCATTAAAGCGTACTCCGCATGCGTGGGCTCAACGTGTTTTATGAGTTGACTGAATATTTTTCTTTTTTTCTCCTCTCTATGTTTACTTCATTTTTATCATATCTCATGTTTAGCTATTTCTTATTTTTAGGCGAAACGAGAGACAGATAATTTCTCCTTATAAACACTATAAAGGTACCATATAGGAAAATAAAAAAAGCCCCTTCCCCATTTAAGCCCCCTCAGAACATTTTAATACAATAAAGCTTACCTGGTATTAAAGAACAACTAATTTTCATTAAACTCGACAAATTTGATAAAAATCGTTAAAGCCGTTTTCGAAATAATCGAAAAAAAAGGTAAAAATTGGTAAACAAATTATGAAATAAAGTCCCCCCTCCGTTTGACCAATTACGATTAAATTTTGGCCATCACATCTTTGGCATATACGTACATCAAATACCCAGTTTGATCAAAATCGTTAAAGCCGTTTTTAAATAATTAAAAAAAACACGTGAAAATGATATAAAATTTATTAAGTAAAGTGCCCCTTCCGGTTGATCAATTTTGATGAAATTTTTACAGTCATATCTCGGGCATATTATTACATCAAATACTCAGTTTAATCAAAATCGTTAGAGCCGTTTTTGAGAAAATCGAAAGAACGTAAAAAGTTTTGAAATAAAGTACCCTCTCCCTTTGACCAATTTCGATGAAATTTTTGCTGTCACATCGCGGGCATATACGTACACTAAATACCAAATCTCAGGTTCGCACGGTTTATAGTTTTTGAGCTAGTCTGTTCACACACACACACACACACACACACACACACACACACACACACACACACACACACACACACACACACACACACACACAACACACACACACACGCACACAGACCATTTCGCGGGACTTTGTTATTTTGACTCAGTGGACTTCAAAACGTGTATTTCCGTTGAAAACCGGAAGTCGAAATTTTTCACGATCGCAATACTTCCACTCACTATATATTTCATATATAGGTAAGTGAAAGTAATACTTTAGACTCATCTTATTCATGTCTCAATAATAGATGCACTCATCACAGCTCCGTTTTGCAAGATAGTATTCCTGAGCGCCTTGCGTGGTGTTATTTTTGGACTCAGGTTCTACAACCATTCAATCTTAATGAAACAATCAATTAAACATGATTAAGTCTGTTAGTTTCATCCTTTAGGCAATGATTAAGTCATTTCATTAAAATAACATCGAGAAAGCCTTATAAAAATGCACCCCAAAAAGGTTCTTTGAATACGGAAATTGTCCAATTTCAATGTTGTTCGTAAAATTAAATTTAATGATATTCTTATGAGCATATGACCCTTATAGTTCATAGTGATGAATCCTCGAAAATATCAAATGCATTTTTGTGAGTTAGCACCGACCCACTAAATTGATACGACCGTGTATTTAAATTAAAAAGATATAAAGTTGGTCTCGGGTAAAAGTTAAAAGATTTTCGAACTATATTGAACTAACTATTTTATTTTAACTTTTCGACCCAACAATGCAGTACTTCTTCAAGTCATACCAATAACGATGCCATAAACGAATATGAAGGAGGTTCAAAATTTAAGCAGATAGGTTCTCAAAAATTTTCTTTTATTGATCTTTATACGGTCAAAGTCATATTGTATTTATGTTTACCTTTCGCTCAACTAAGAGCATTTTCAAAACTAAAAAAACCAAAAACAAGGGAAAATCACAGCTTTGTAGTTAAATTTTGCTATTAAAAAACATTATGACTAAACAACAATAAAAAATATTGAGACCCTATCTGCTTAAATCAGACGACTTGGAGTAGTATGCTGGCATTGCCGAATTATCACAAGTAAATACTTTTAATCAATAATAAAAAAAATCTGGTGCGTGCTCGCAACACACAACTTTCACTTACCAACTTACTTAGATTAGAAATTAATGCGTTTTGTTTATTGCCAATTCTCAAATGAACAGAACGGCTTTAATTATGAACAATGGTCTGTAATTAAAGGCGTACTCCGCATGCGTGGGCTCAACGTGTTTTATGAGTTGACTAAATATTTTTCTTTTTTTCTCCTCTCTATGTTTACTTGATTTTTATCATATCTCATGTTTAGCTATTTCTTATTTTTTAGGCGAAAAGAGAGACAGATAATTTCTCCTTATAAACACTATAAAGGTACTATATAGGAAAACAAAAAAAGCCTCTTCCCCATTTAAGCCCCCTCAGAACATTTTAATACAATAAAGCTTACCTGGTATTAAAGAACAACTAATTTTCATCAAACTCGACAAATTTGATAGAAATCGTTAAAGCCGTTTTCGAGATAATCGAAAAAAAGGTAAAAATTGGTAAACAAATTATGAAATAAAGTCCCCCCTCCGTTTGACCAATTACGATTAAATTTTGGCTATCACATCTTTGGCATATACGTACATCAAATACCCAGTTTGATCAA
This sequence comes from Aelia acuminata, assembly GCA_911387785.2. Taxonomy (NCBI): domain Eukaryota; kingdom Metazoa; phylum Arthropoda; class Insecta; order Hemiptera; family Pentatomidae; genus Aelia; species Aelia acuminata. The sequence continues at coordinate 147,609,268 of OU426979.1, read as the reverse complement.
AATCGTTAAAGCCGTTTTTAAATAATTAAAAAAAACACGTGAAAATGATATAAAATTTATTAAGTAAAGTGCCCCCTCCGGTTGATTAATTTTGATGAAATTTTTACAGTCATATCTCGGGCATATTATTACATCAAATACTCAGTTTAATCAAAATCGTTAGAGCTGTTTTTGAGAAAATCGAAAAAAACTTAAAAAGTTATTAAATAAAGTACCCTCTCCCTTTGACCAATTTCGATGAAATTCTCGCTGTCACATCGCGGGCATATACATACACTAAATACCAAATTTCAGGTTCGCACGGTTTACAGTTTTTGAGCTAGTCTGTTCACATACACACACACACACAGACCATTTCGCGGGACTTGGTTATTTTGACTCAGGGGACCCCAAAACGTGTATTTCCGTTGAAAACCGGAAGTCGAAATTTTTCACGATCGCAATACTTCCACTCACTATATATTTCATATATAGGTAAGTGAAAGTAATACTGTAGACTCATCTTTTTTTTTTTTTTTTGTTCGGTACCCCTACCGACCCCTGGCCATGTATGACATACGGGGGGTTACTCTACAGAAGTAACCAACCTATTCTAACCATGGTGGGAGGGTCGAGATTTATTCCGTGGGGCCTCCACGCAATAAAAGTCGACCCTCCCAGGGCGGATTCGAACCGCCGCCGTTCGGCTCGAGCGTGCAACAACGGGTCGCGCTCCTACACGCTAGGCTATCCCGGCCCCTGTAGACTCATCTTATTCATGTCTCAATAATAGATGCACTCATCACAGCTCCGTTTTGCAAGATAGTATTCCTGAGCGCCTTGCGTGATGTTATTTTTGGACTCAGGTACTACAACCATTCAATCTTAATGAAACAATCAATTAAACATGATTAAGTCTGTTAGTTTCATCCTTTAGGCAATGATTAAATCATTTCATTAAAATAACATCGAGAAAGCTTTATAAAAATGCACCCTAACAAGGTTCTTTGAATACGGAAATTGTCCAATTTCGATGTTGTTCGTAAAATTAAATTTAATGATATTCTTATGAGCATATGACCCTTACATATTATTTTTCATAGTGATGAATCCTCGAAAATATCAAATGTATTTTTGTGAGTTAGCACCCCATTAAATTGATATGACCGTGTATTTAAATCAAAAAGATATAAAGTTGGTCTCGGATAAAAGTTAAAAGATTTTTGAACTATATTGAACTAACTATTTTATTTTAACTTTTCGACCCAACAATTCAGTCCTTCTTCAAGTCATACCAATAACGATGCCATAAACGAGTATGAAGGAGGTTCAAAATTTAAGCAGATAGGTTCTCAAAAATTTTCTTTTATTGACCTTTATATAGTCAAAGTCATACTATATTTATGTTCACCTTTCGCTCAACTAAGAGCATTTTCAAAAGTAAAAAAAAAAAAAAACAAGGGAAAATCACAGCTTTGTAGTTAAATTTTGCTATTAAAAAACATTATGACTAAACAACAATAAAAAATATTGAGACCCTATCTGCTTAAATTTTGAACCTCTTTCATTCTTTTAGTGGTCTTCTTTAGTCTTCTTCTTTTTGAAGATTAATACGATAAACGATTAATACGATTAACGATGAAGATTAATACAATAAACGTTAATACGATTAACGATGAAGATTAATACGATAAACGATTATATATATGCCATAAATACTCATTATCGTCCCTGAAGAGGACCTTCGTTGTTGTATCGAAAAGAAGGCTTCAAATACTTTCAAACGTAAAAGTATCAAATTTTTATTATTATTTTTCAAAGATCGTTTGGCTTCAATTCTAAACCGATTTTTCCTTAATAATATTTACTTTTTCATTCATTCCATTATTTATTGAAGTGGGCGTGTAAAATTGCGAGTCTTTGTTTCGAACGAATACTTAAAAGACTGATAAACGCTTTGCCGAGTGGAAAAAGTCCAAGGGTCAGGCCTAGGCCAAGGTTAGAGGATTCGGTGAGGACTGATCTTGTGGAATTGGGATTGGGCTGGCGGGAGGTGGTTGGATGTGCGCAGGGAGCGATTGGTGTCGGCATCGGGCCTTCGGAATTTCATAAGTCTTTATTCTTATTCCTTATTCTAGAACATTATTTATTACTTCCACCTAAATATTGTTCTTAAAATATCTATATAGGATCAAGAAAAAGTATCATGTTTTAAAAAAAAAAAAAAAGTATAAACATTATACAAAGTGTATGTATAAACATATATGCATATACATAGTAGATTTTATTTCTAAAAAGCAATTAGAATTTATCTTAAATGAGATCATTGTCAACTTTCAAGGGTTCCTTAGAAGGACTTAACTCTTTAAATGTATAGACTGTCCCAACGTCGTTAATTATCATTTACTCTGTTCCTCAAAGGTCACGTTTTTCAGATCTTTAATAAAGTTATTTAGTCAACGCCCGCTAAAAAATATTATCGATTGATAATATACAGTTGGTTATAAATAAACTGAAAAACTGCATGAGCTTCTTACATCGGCAGTTATAAACTGGTTGATATAAATCTTAAGGACACCTGTACCACTGCAGCCATTGGTGGATTATGTCTTAATTACCAAGGGAGAAACGGTTTTCGATCCGTGGTTGTGCAATGAGTATGTGCTCACTCCTGAAAATTATTTTTCTTAGTTCGCTACATGAGTCTGGTCTCATATACCGGGCTATCAATTTCTTTTAAATGAAAAAAAAAAAAAAAAAAAAGGCAATTGGCATATGAGAGCCAAATTAAGTCCATTTTCATTGACTGCCTAACATTTGTAACTCAGAACCAGGCTAGAGTAAGTTACATTAGGCTAACAGTTCAGGATAGCTCAAAAACTGTTATAAATGATTTTTATGTTTTGCTGCACTTGGATGAGATAACAATAAAGTATTAATATAATAAAAATTGTATATGCTTAACCGAGTTATAAAAAGAAAGTTATATGTTGGTATTCATTTAGAATCCAATCTTATATAGTCAGGATTAAACTTCATTTTTTTTTGTCAAAAATCAATAGGTGATTTTTCAACAGACTTTTTGTTACTTAGTTGTTATGGCTTGATGTAGGATCAAACTGTAATCACTGTACTTCAGACAGTTTGCCTTTGAAAATCTCGTAAACCTTTACAAGATCGGTTATTTTAATACCAAGTCGAAATAGTTTCAGCTTCTCCGATTTTATGAAGATCGGCCCTTACCCTGAAATAAAAAAAAAATTGACTTAGTTTGCCTGTTAGGTACTGAATTAATCTTTTAATTAAAGGCCTCCACATCATGAATGCTGAAAATTCCGCAGGAAGATCTCGCGTCTAAATATTTAACAACTCGGGATCATGAGTATGTCAGTGCAAATATAAATGTTTTATAAAAAAAAAAATATTTTTATCAGAAACCCTCCATCATAGATTGTTTGAATGCCCTATTTATTCCAATCTCAGGGAAAGTTTTTTCCAAGACATGAAAAATGTTAATGGACTTCAAATTCTTAAGCCATAAAACAAGAGATGAATGAATTTGTTTTATTTTATAACTAATATTTTAAGTAATAGAGATTTTATAGTGTAAATTTAATATAACATTATCCATAGTACATGACATCAGATATTGTCAATTTATTAGTTATTATTTAATCTATATTATTTGACTATTTTTTTCTTTGAATATTTTTAGTATACAACCCATTTTCAAGGTTTGAATTTAATTAAATCATTGATTTTCATGATTTTTAATTGATTTTTGTATTTTTAATTTATGTATTTTAAACATTAATAATTTATATTCCTATAGTTATTTAGTCGATTGACTCTATTTGTATAGGGTGCTTCCATGAAAGCAAATTATGATTAAATAAATAAATATGTTTTTATGAATACAGTTGGTATTAGGTTGTTGTCATTTTCACGACCTTTTTTTTCACCCGCACCGGTCATTTTGAAAAACAAAAAACAAATAGAAGCATAGCAGTGAATAGGATTTTAAAGCTCTGTTAAATTTCCAAAATGTAAACATAGTAACAGGAATTTTACAATGGAATGAATAACTACAAACAGCTATTAGATATTGAGTTTTAGGAAACATCAGAAAAGACACAGGAACTATTAAATCCTATACGTGAGGTACATACATTAAAGCATCTCCAAATCGCTCCCTAATCGTTCCATTCTTAATTTAAGTTCCTCTTAATTTTTTTTAATTGTTTACTTTAACTTGATATACATATCCACTGAAATCTACTCGATTTGGAATAATTTTTATAATTTGCGATACTATATATATTTTATATGCGATAAAGAATTCTTTACAGCTATATATTATTTACCGAGCCAATGGTGAGGACGGGTGATCAATCCCAAGTTTTGGAATAAAAAAAAATCGGCACTAGGGAATTGACCTCACGAACTTGGGGTTATCGTGTGATTGTAAGGGCAACGCGTATTCCAACCCAATAACCCGCTCAGCTGAGGACGGGTGATTAACCCAAATTTTGAAAAAAAAAAAAAAAAAAAATCGGTACTAGGGAATTGACCTCATATCTCGCTAGATATGATATCGTATTATTCAAGGTATCCATGTGTTAAAAATTGATCGTTTATACTCAAAGGTTTACTTTATGGGTAAAGACTTTCTATTATATGTAATTAGCATACATTTTTATGATTCCTGAGTGTTATAGGTAAAGAGAATTAAAAAAAAAAAATTAATAAAGAGGGACATAAAAAAAATGAAAAAAGAAATGAAGAATACTTAAGATGATTTAATTTTTAGATTTTCATGAATATTAATAGACCTCTGTCGAGCGGGGAGTGCCTAACCTCATTAGAAAGTTTTACCGCTCTTGTCCCTCCAATCAAACCTCAACATTCATGATCAGGAAAAAGGAACAAAAAAAATCATTCCCTATTTCAGTTGAAATATCTCGACGTTTGTATATACTATAATGAAATTAATGAACCGAAATCCAATAAAATCGTCAATAATTCACCAAACCTCTCTCATAAATATTCAATATTACATACTAGTCATTATAAAAACTTAAATAAAGAAGTAACTTCACTTTTTTTTTTTTGGTCTTTCATTTTATCTACTTCCAACTTTTAAATGAAATCTCAGGTTTTATATATATATATATATATATATATATATATATATATATATATATATATATATATATACAAGATTATTAAATATAAAGTAAGATGAATATGAAATTGATAAAAAAAAAATATCTCTATAAGATATCTCTTCACCGTTGATTTTTTTCTTTTTTGTTGAGTTCTTTAAAGATTGTTCGTTTTTCCTGCAATAAAATCTGTGCTGTTTCTTTTTTTTTTTTTTTCTTTTACTGAAAGAAAAAAATTCAGTTAAAATGAATTCTGTGCAACCTTTGATAAGAAAAAAAAAAGATACAACGTATTTTTTAACCAACCAAACAGTATTATCGCTTGTCAATACAGATATTTTTTTACACCCAGGATTCTCTCATTCTCATTCTCTCTTTTGAATTGAAATTTTCAAAGGAATAGAAAAAAATTTGAAGAAAAATTATTCTTTCAAGCCCTTTAGCAGCTTTTAGCCAAGTAAACCCTTAGGATTTATAGCGTATGAACATGCGTTTTCTAATTTAGATTTGATATTGAATTTGTTATTCTTAATTTTCTATTTTTTTTTAATTTTACGAAAATGTAAATATGATAAGAAGTTTTTGTAGTTTATTTTCTAAATGATTTTAGTTTATTATAAATTCAGAGTCCGCTGTAATCCACTTTTAATTATGGCATATGACCCGATTCGCCATCCATCTAGATCTATCAGTTAACTCTCCTTCTAAGGTCTCAAATAGTTATTATCGCAAATCTTAATGGCGTTTCATATTTCCAAATGTAAGCGTTAAGTTTCACTTCCGCGAAGAATCGTTCAAATTATAATAGTTTCGTAAATTATAATTAATAAGCTATGTAATCTTAAATATACTATATGTGCTGGAAGATCTAAATATTGTAAATGAAGAATGGTGAAATACTTCTTCCAAATTTCTTTTATTAAAAATTTATAACATATACATTAATTTGCCAACGTTTCGGACTATTTTATATGAAATGACCAATTTACTTAGGTAATGGAATATAACTGTAATATAGAAATAGATGGACTTAGCCACCAAAAATTGTCAGGTACTATTCAATATATGGATTGTTGAATTGATCAAATATGTTATGTTATTTAAAATGATTGATTATTTAAATGGACACATTTTGTAATAGGTGTAAGGATTACTAGTTCTTGGCAGAAGAAATTTGCCCTGAAGAGGGACGAATAGTCCGAAACGTTGGCAAATTAATGTATATGTTATAAATTTTTAATAAAAGAAATTTGGAAGAAGTATTTCACCATTCTTCATTTACAACATTTATAATTAATAAGTTTTCGTACAAAAGTACGATTTCGTTAACTAAAAAAAAAAAAAAAACTCCTTTTACTGACCCATAACGTACAATTTCCAAGCACAAATTAAATAAATGGACAACTACTCAAAAACTCATTGAGCTTTCCTACCTAATAATTATTTAAATTTCAATTCAATTTTTTTTGTTTATTTTTCTATTATTTAAATTCCCTAAGTTAAATGTAATAATATGAGATATCCCTCCAGGGGAAGAATAAAAAATATAAGAATACTAATTTGGTTCTAAATTGTGTAAACGGGAAAAAAAAATCTGTGAAATATTTTTTGCACGTATTTTGGTTACAGTTGCAGCGCAGGAAACAGGATAGGTGAGTTTTCCGTCACAAGCTGGGAGAAGCATATCCGGTTACAGGGAGGGCAATAGCTTCCGGTCTCCATCCACAGCCTCCTCAATCCCTTACCCCTCCCTCCCTTTGTCACTGTCAATTGAATAATTCCAAGACCTTCCCGCCGGCGGGTTCATTATGTCCGGTCCCCATGAGCCTGTCTTCCCGCGCTTTTTTAATTTTATCCCATGGCCTTCCGGATTTATAGTCTAGTCTCGCTGCCTCCTTGATTAAAACACTAATGGACGGCCATTTTTATAAATCTAAGGGACTTTTCCCCCTTTAATTCTAATTTTCACCCACCGCCGGGGCTCGAAATTAATCCAGTTAAGTTTTATTTTAACGTCAAGTTGCAACTAGTAACGCTTAATAAGAATTAAGCTTCATTTCACTTCGCTTCTATTACTTTGTGATATTGAAGGCAGTTGGAAGCAATTTATTTTGTTATAAAAATTTTTACTAAGTCTTTATATAATGGCGTTTTTATCGCAGCGTATTGTTCCAATACAAACACTATACTTATCCCATTATATCCGAGATAAACTAAAAAAAAAAAAGAAATGAGTTTAAATAAAAACAAAATATATATTATTATAACCTATATAAGAAAAGAAACTGCTAAAAAAAAGTTGTATCGGATTTTGCGTTTATATTTATGTTTGGCGTTTTCCATATTTAAGCAAAGAGGCGTCTGAAACTATAGATCTTGGATTTTGATCATTTTTGGGCAGTTGTTATATGCTTCAATGTAAAGAAAAATGCGAAATTTTAGATTTTTCTGGACTTACGGTTTTGAAAAAATGGTGCGGTTTTGGTCTGTATATCAAAAACTGTTAGATGCGGAATGGTGTGTGTGTAAACAGACCAGGACAGTTGGGATATATGCAGTCTTACGCCAATTTAAAAGCTCCTGCGAAACTTTTCCGAGCTTTCTTTCAGTATATACCTTTTTCACATTATCACAAATATATTGATTAAAAAAAAAAAAAAAAAAAAGCCCGATTCGTCCAGCCATTTTCATGCACTACGGTCATGAACGAACAACATTTCATTTTTATTGATACAGATATGATTCATGGGCATTATTTGATAAAAAAAGTTTAATTTAAAAGCTGTTGGATAATTATTTTATTTTCTGTATTAGAGGCCACTTAAGTTGTTTTTTTGCCTAATAAATTGCTGTGCAAACCCACCCTATTTCATGACAACATAAATATGTATGTACCTTTTCTTTTTCTCTTTTTTCTTCTCAAGTTAGCCTTAACTTAGTTCTTAGGCGAAGGCTGGTGTAGTACAAGTAGAACAAGCCCTTTGGTGGTCGTTAGGCCAGAGGAAAGAAACGCTTTGTATCTTCCTGGTGCAGGCTGCTTTTATTATATCATTATTCTTAACTAGAACATCTTGTTTTATTTTATTTAACTTTTTTTTAAGGTGTATCAATGTCGTATTCTCACCATCAACAAGTAACTTTAATTTTTATCTTTATTCTCCCATGGAAATAATTTTAATAACAAAAAACGTATATTGAACCAATAAATATCCCGCAGTCATTAACATTTTATATCGCCTTTGTGTCGAACAGCAATGGACGTCCTCGTATTGAGGATTATGTTTTTTATCTCCGGCTATGATCATGAGGACAACAGCGTTGATCCTTTGGGGATTCTGGGGGGGGGGGGGGGAGGGAGAGGTGATACGTGAGGAGGGGGAACGAATAATAAAAAAAAAGTCAACAAATTTCATGAGCGGCTCTGTTAATAAAAACCTCATCAGCGCTGGCTCTATGTTACCAGCATAATTTACTAGGGTTAGCCTCAGTCTTTTTTTTTAGTCCTTTATTTTTCTTCCTTTATTTCCCCAGTTCGTATATTTTTTTCTCTTTATGTTCTTTTTTTTTTTTTCTTTCTTTTTTTCATTTGGTCATCAACGGTCTGATGAAAACATTGTTCGTGACCCTTTTACAGAGGCAATTCTACATGAAGAGAATATCGGGTGCCATACTGATTGCGCAACGTTTGATGGAATAATTTCTCTTTTTTATCATCGAAATATTGTAACTTTTTTTTTTAACTTCAATCAAACCTTAAATGGTATAAATTGTCAGTATTAATATTTAAAAGTCACGATAAAACGTAACTTGAGACGTTTATACTTCGAATAAATACATGCCAATTAATATTCACTGCAAACGAATTCCACAGTACGCTTTCAGGGACTTATATTTCCTCACAAATATGGCGAAAAGGCAAAAAGTGATATAAAATTGTTTTAATATCAAATTTTTTAGGACAAAAAAAAACGCTTGTACCTTACCTCTAAATAAACACATTGGCCTCACACTACTAACAGTTTTTCAACTCATAATGAAGATGTACTCTTGTAAAGATAGTTTTTGAACAATTTGAACAGGCATAATAACACTTTAAACAGATATCTGAGACACGTCCCGGAAAACCGGTAGGCTTACACTACGATAGATGAGAGATCATGCCATATCTCTATTTATTTATTTGTGTTGTTCTTTTGCCATCTTACTTGCCTAATATCAGCAGCATCTGACGGGTGAACGTCAATACTGAAAGCCGAAAAAAAAAAAATCTTGCTTGAATTTTATTCCAGATATATTCAAAGTACATTATTTGAAGGGGAACATTTTTATTGATACATACCATATAGTATATATCACATCTCTATCTGTTTATCACAGATAATTGATAAAGCAACTTAATGACGACTATTCCTTAATGTCGAATTGGCTGGCGGGAAGGCCGAGTGGGCAAAAGCGTTAGAAAATACGCGGTCCCACTGACAACCGGAAATATGATTGGGAAGCCGAAGATAGCAAGTTCAAAAGCCGGAGCTAGAAGACATTTAATAATACTCGAAATTAATCCCCCAGCCACTCCCGTGGCTCCCCCCCGGAGTGGGAAAACCCCGTAGAGCCTAAAAGGCAAGGGAGGGAAAAAAACCTGAAGTCTGTAACATTCAGGATAATTTTATAACCAGCCTCTTCTAATCCATAGCAAGCCGCTGAGTCTGTTCAGTGAGGCCGTCACTGAACAGAATCGAGCGGGCTTGGGCGGGATTCGAACCCGCACCGCCAGCGTGGGAGTCAGAGACGCTATCACCTCGGCCACGCCGCGACCCTTAAAGTGACTTTAAAATAAATGAATTGCTCGAAGTAAATTCAAATCTTTGCCTGTGATTTAAAATAATAATGTAATCGATATCAGAGAATAAAGAGAAAGATAGGTTACCTGATAGAAAATTTATGTTTCGGTAGCTAAACTAAACTAAACTTTATATCATAATGAACCAACATGAAACATTCTACATCAAATAAAAAATATACTTTTATGATTTTCTTTAGACAAACAACATTTATACACTAAAATAAGCTTTCTAAAATGATCGAAAGAAGAGCAAAAAAAAAAAAAAATATTGCCTCAGTTAACCTAAACTACTTCACGATTGTGATATTAGAAAAAAATATTTGTTTAGATCAAGAAGATAACGAATTAAAAAGGGTCACAAAGACTTTTGTTGGTCTTTGCAAGTGTGTCTTTTTTTTCTGAAACACAAATTTGTTAGGCGTATGTCTATGTAGGCTTCTGTAGGTTTGTGCATGTATTAATTTTTGTTAGATTTTTAATTGTGAAGATAGAAAAAAATACATTGTAGTTTTGACGATTCATTTTTTATTTTAAATTTTAACGATTTAGAAAAAAGTGAGTGGAGTACATTCAGCAACTTAAATTGGTATTAAAGGTTAATTTTCATAAAAACTATTACAAAGGGAATCATCTTGATTCTAAAAATTAATCTTAAAGGTACTGTTATGTGTGTTGGTTTTCAAGTAAGAATTACAATGTGTTATTTCACTTGAAAAAAAAAAAAAAGTGTCAAAATTAAGACCTCAGATGATCGTTCCAAATTTGTATTCCAACGCTTTAGTACTTGTAGTAATTTTTCGATGGGTTGTTTGCTTTTCTTCAAAATGTCTTTAATTAATGAAGTTACGCGCAAATAAAGTTTCTCGGAGGTGTGGTTTTTTTTGGGTGCACTAAAGAAGAAGTTAATCAATGATAGTTTGGTAAATTTTCAGTCAATTCAAGTAAGAGTTTTCTCTTTCTTTGATTCAATTATTCAAAAAGTATTCAGGAAGATAATGTTTTTATTAAAAAATCGATAAAAAATGAATGATGATGATTGACTTTGTATGTGGCTAAGGTCAAACCAATGTTTTCCGAAGTTTACTTGGCTGTTCCCTCTCTATATAAACAAAGCAATATAGATGAGATCGGCCAGTCCTTGAAGAACTCAAAGAAAAAAGGAACCAAACTCTTATGAAGATAAGAAGAGCTCTCTCTCTCTGTCTCTCTCTCTCTCTCTCTCTCTCTCTCTCTCTCTCTCTCTCTCTCTCTCTCTCTCTCTCTCTCTCTCTCTCTCTCTCTCTCTAAATATAGACTCTATGTATAATTAGAATCGATCGGAAGATCGATACTGGGACATGGGATATCGCATGGCCTTTGTTGCTGGTAAACAAAGACTTCATTAACGCTCGTAAATATTTGTTACTGGAGGCTCATCGTCATTGCCCTTTTATGTTTTTGTTATTCCGGAGCAAATGTTTTCTCATCCTTTTTTTTTATTTCAGAGTTATGTTTTTTCATGTGCGTATTTGATTATTTTAAAAACAAATGTGTATGACGGTTCATTTAAACATGTAACATGATAAACCATTTACAAAAAAAGTATTTACAACGCGCGCCACACCTGCATCCCTCCTATCCTTTACGCTTTTTCTGAACTTTAAAATAATTATTCCTTAATTTCTATATAAATATATATAATCGGTTTCTATATAAATATACCGATGTAAACAGTAGTTTGTAACTATTTTTTTCAGTATTTCTTATATTGACTGGAAGATTCTTAATTTATAATGTTACTATTTAGGAATTTAGTGAAAAATATCTCCTTTTATATTCTTTATATCTTTATTCCTCAGCAAAATTTTGGTGGGTGAGATGTTCGATGTGGCCCGATGATAAATGATAAATTTCCGATTAATATAATTTGATGTAAATTATTTAATTTTTTGTTAAATTAGAATGTAAAATTAAGCTAGTGTAATATTTATTTAAATTGGCCACAGTATCACTGTTTATGTACGCACGTAAACAGCCCACTATGGTATTATCGGTCCCCATTCCCGGACTGCCGTGCTTTAGTAAGCCGCAAGCAGCCAGAAGAGGAACCTACTCGTCGTTGAGTTGGAAACCCGATTTTTTGGAAAATACGCCAAGTTGTCCTCATCAGGATCTTATTGTGAACTATTAGATGCGAGAATGGACTTTTTGAAGAGTGTAGGAGCTCTTACCATGGTGAGAAGTCTTTTTCATCCCCTTATTCAAGCCATCACAATATATTTTGCCTAGGCCACATTGGCTCATCTCGGGGTCAAGGATCAACCCCACCGGTTCTACAATTTCAGAAAAAAACAGGTTCCCATAGTGTAATAACTTATAGCGCGTAATTTTGAGAGTTTAAGCCAAGGAACGAATTTTTATTTAAATATTGTTTGTTAATTCAAACATACCTGTTAATGGTATAATTCTAATAATATTAGCAGTCATAACAAGAATATAATATTTTTTTTATTTTACTTTTTCTAAATATACAGGGTGACATGCTACTCGTGCGACAAACTTCACCAGTAGATTCTCCTCCATAAAATGAATAAAAAAGTTCATATTGACCATTGTCAGATTCTCAACCATTTCGGAATAATTTCGCTTTTTTTCGATTTTGAAAGATATCACGACCTGGCATCGAAAAACCGTGATATCTTTAAATCTGAAAATTTCTCTGAAAAGCTTATAGCCCCGTTGAAATCTACATTAATTGTTCAATAATAAAATGGCTATTTCAAAATTTGTGGGCCAATTTTTTGTGTTTTTGTTGTGTTTAACGTAATCCAGAGTTTCTAATTTTAGTTTCAGAAGGCAGCAAATTTGAGGAAAAATACCTCATTTCATAGCGCTTCTAAAGCACTCTCCATTTTTTAATTTGGTGTTTCTAAGACCACGATAACGATGACAAAAAGAGAAAAACTGTATTCCCTAAGGCGTTTTTCAATCTGTGTTTGGGCGGGAGTTATTGGAAATGTACTCATCGTTCTCTAATTAGATTATCCGGCGAAATTAACTGTCCCAATTTATTTAAATTTTATCGAAAACACATTGCCCACCTTGCTGGAGGACCTTCCTTTACATTTGAGGAGAAACATAATTTTTCAGCACGATGGTGCGTCTCCTCACTCGTCTAGAATAGTTCAGGCGTATTTCACAGAACATTCGAAACGTAGATCGGCCGTGAATGGACAGTTCTATGGCGACCAAGATCTCTTGATCTCAACCCCATGGAGTATTTCGTCTGTGGATATCTCAAGGAACTGGACTATCGCACTGAAGTGACAAACATAGAAAATTTGAGAGCAAGGATCTTCGCCGCTGCTGAAAAACTTCGACGTGTTCTCACTTTTGGTGTGACAGTTGGGAATATGAGAAAACGGGCACTTCCAATTTGAACATAAATAAAATGATTGAAAATAAATTTATTTTAAAGATATTGGTGAGTTGTATTTGTTTTTTTCAAATTTAAAATGTAAATTCTCAAACATTAACAATCCTTGAATCATAATTTTTTCTCTTTTTTTCATCCATATCTTGGTCTTAGAAACACCAAATTAAAAAATGAAGACTGTCTTAGAAGCGTTATTAAATGAGGTATTTTCCCTCAAATTTTTTGCCTTCTGAAACTAAAATTAGAAACTTTGGATTATGTTAAACACTTTTCGATTTATAAAATTTTTCACTTATTTTGTTGTTCAGGCTGAAATAAAACTATTCCGAAATGGTTGAGAATCGGACCATGGTCAATATGAACTTTTTTATTCATTTTATGGTGGAGAATCTACTGGTGAAGTTTTTCGCACGAGTAGCATGTCACCCTGTATAATAATTTAGTATAAAAAGAAACTTACACGGAATTTGTTTTTGTTGTCTTTGAATATATTCTAGTAGATATTGTCTTTATTTTCTTTTTCTTATTTTTAAATAGGTACACAATGGTTAATAATTTACTTTAGTTAAATATTCATAATCAATTTTTTTATTTATGACGTTTCATTTTTAAAAACAAACTGTAGTTGTTCATTTATAATTTATTGTGTCTTTTTAAGTTCTCATTTTTAATAAATATTTTATAAAAATTTTATGAAACAGCCTTTTTTTATTTTGTTGTTTAGCAGCCAGGGTTGCATATTTTTTGGCGTAAACGTAATTAAATTGAGTCAGAGTAAAGGTTTTACTGAACCTCTCGAATCGATTTACACCTTATTATCTACCAATCATTAATATTTATTACTTCTGTTACCAGAATGAGAGATACAATGAGATCATATCAATTTGCTAATATAGTCAGCTCGGTTTTCTTATCTAAAATTAAACAATCCTTATTATTTACCTATCATCAATATTTGCTATCTCACTGTAACACTCTTATTCTGTAACAGAAGTAGCAAATATTAATGACTAGTAGATAATAAGGATTGTTTAATTTTAGATTAAAAATCCCAACTGAAATGTTTAATAAATTTTATTATAACATTATTGTTTTATTATTGAGACTATATAGGCAATAATGTATAGTAAAGAGTGCACCTGATGACGGGGTGGTGGAAACGTTGAAAACGTAAACGTCGTGAAAACGACATAACTCATGCCATGATGATGGTTATCTTTTATTTTTGGGAAGTCCTGCTATCAAACATTTAAATCGTAAAAATTCAACATCTAGTATTATCAATAGCTATATTTAATACGTCTTAAGGGTAAATCATGAGATCAAGCCCAACGTATAACAAAAGTTATCAACAAGACAAAAATAGAAAAAGAGGGGACGAGAAGAAATGAGGATAAGTAACATTTCAGAACACTAACGAGGTCACAACTTGCAGCACCTACTCTTAGCTTGAACTATAAAAAGAATTTGTTTTATGGGGTCTCTTAGCCAGCCAGCTCCTTCTCAGCATTCTATTAACATCATGGCGAACGAGTGATATAGCGTTAATGATCTACGTAAATGTATTAAGTGTTAGTACATTCTGATTTTGCAAGTGTAAGTATATTTTTACATACGCAAAGAATGCAGAAGAGTGAAATCGATGTTTCGATATACAAGCACATCCCTATCCTATGTAGTGGACTGTGTTAGTCTGTTGAATAGGAAATGCTTTTATGTAAATTTTTTTCATGGACAGATGATGTCGAAGTGTGAAGGTGATGTGTTTTCATTTTAGTTTAATCATTTTATTTCTGTTTTCAATCTGTACTTTAGTTGCTGTAAATATTAAAAGTTCAGATATCATCCAAGACATATAATTATAGTTATAAGTTCAACGACAAATTTAATATATATAGTCTGACATAAGTGTATCTAAATAAGACCCTTAGCATAAAACATAACGTAGTTGAGTACTCCGCTACAGAACAGACTCTCACAATAATGTAAGACAAAATGGCTAAAAAGAGAACGAAACGTTACGAACTGAAAAGATAATGGCCTAGTACAAAAGGGAAGGAGAACATTCTGAAAATATAAAAGTTAATAGAGAGGAGATGAAGACAGGTCGATAGCCGAGTTCCTTATTAGAGAGAGAGGGAGTGAGAGGAGAGAGAGAGAGACAGAAAGAAGGTACCTGCTCAGGTAACTATCTCGGGGATTAGGTTAAGCCAACTCTGGGAACAAAGATATGGAAATGATTCTCTCTTCTTCGTATGTTCCTCAAGGAGGTTATTAACTTATAACTTATCCTCTCATCTCCAATTTTTAGTATGTTTTCCTGCTCCTAATGTAAGGGCATTCTTTGATTACCTACCTTTACCCAGGTATGAATTTTAATGCAAAATTTATCAGAAATAAGAAAAAAAAAGGGAATTAATACTCTGTACCTCTATGTCATAAAATATAATATCAAAGCTAAAAAGTAAATAGATAACCTTTTAAACATATTTTTAATTTTCATGGAATTGAATTCAACTCTATTTCGAAAAATCTGGTGCGATGGGCGCAACACACAACTTTCACTTACCAACTTACTTTGATTAAAATTTTGTTAAATGCCATTTCTAAAAGTCACACATTTTCCCACATTCATTTACTTTTTTTTGTTTGTATTTACTCATCGAAGTACATTTTTTTTTTACTTTCACATACCTATATATGAAATATATAGTAAGAGGAAGTATTGCGATCATGAAAAAATTCGACTTCCGGTTTTCAACGGAAATACACGTTTTGGGGTCCCCTGAGTCCAAACAACCATGTCCTGCGAAATGGTCCGTGTGTGTGTGTGTGTGTCTGTGTGTGTGCGAGTGTGTGTGTGAACAGACTAGCTCAAAAACTAAAACCGTGCGAACCTGAAATTGGGTATTTAGTGTAAGTATATGCCCGCGATGTGACAGCAAAAAATCCATCAAAATAGCTCAAAGGGAGGGGGTACTTTATTAAATAACTTTTTACGATTTTTTCTATTTTCTCAAAAACGGCAATAACGATTTTGATTAAACTGAGTATTTCATGTATGCATGCCCGAGATATAACTGTAAAAATTTCATCAAAATTGATCAACCGGAGGGGGGACTTTATTTAATAAATTTTTTATCATTTTCACGTGTTTTTTTATTTACTCAAAAACGGCTTGAACGATTTTGATCAAACTGGGTATTTGATGTATGTATATTCCAAAGATGTGATAGCTAACATTAGATCAAAATTGGTCAAACGGAGAGGGCACTTTATTTCATAGCTTTTTTTCCAATGTTTACCTTTTTTTCGATTATCTCAAAAACGGCTTTAACGATTTTCGTCAAATTCGTCATGTTTAATGAGTGATGAAAATTAGGTGTTCTTTAATATCAGGTAAGCGTTTTAATTATTAAAATGTTCTGAGGGGGCTGTTTTTTTGTTTCCTATAAAGTACCTTTGTTTTGGTTTATATGGAGAAATTATCTGTCTCTCGTTACGCTTAAAAATAAGAAATGGCTAAATATGAGATATGATAAAAACCAAGTAAACATATAGGGGAGAAAAAAAGAAAAATATCAGTCAACTCATAAAACACGTTGATCCCACGCATGCGTAGTACGCCTTAAATGACAGACCATTGTCCATAATTAAAGCCGTTCTGTTCATTTAATGGAATTAGTTGTTTCATGGTAACTAAATAAAATTTTCAACAAGTACATAGAGAATTATAAAATTAGACGACTTGGAGTATTATGCTTGCATTGCTGAATTATTACAAGTAAAAACTTTTATTTAATAATAAAAATCTGGTGCATGCGCGCAACACACAACTTTCACTTACCAACTTCCTTAGATCAGAAACAATCTTACCTATGCCATATCAGTCGATCTAAAGATAGAGTAAAATATGCTTTCCATCAATTTGCTGTTGTGCTAAACGGAGACTGAAATATTGTTGATGTTAATCAGCCTGCTTTTATATTTAATTTCTGTACCTCTTTTCTATAGGGAGCGGGTGTCTCATTGGTGAGGCATTGAGATGCTGTATTCAAGATCCCGAGTTCGAATCTAGCTTGGCAGAGAATCTTTAATATTTTGTCACAGATCGTCTCGGTGGCCGAGAGAACCTACAAACCCAACCTTTATAAAGAGGGCACCGCTAATTGAAAAAAAACCTGGCGGTTGAACGTGATCAACGTCAAATCACTTCCTTGCATGACCGCTGACCAAGAAACAATACTTCCTTAAATAGTACTGAGACCCTTCTTGGATGGCAGTGGTTGAGGTTTTTTTTTTTTTTTTTTATGCCTTTTTTATTGTATAGCGCATATTAGACTCTTTTTTATTTCGTCCTCCCCTTCCTCTCACCTACAAGGCCATATTGCCTTTTTTTTTGTTCCTTCTCTTCCTCGCCTTGTAGGCTTTACGGGATTTACCTGGCCAGGGAAGAGGGTGGGGGTTTGATGCCGAGTATAATTAAGTTTTCCGCTGGCTCCAGGTTTGCTGTCTTGCTGTCTTCGTATTTCCAATCAGACGTTGCCACGGGCAACGCGTTTGCCCATTCGGCCCTTCCCCCACCCCATATTGCCTATTTGTATTTGAATAGTAGACTCATGTCCAGGCCTTCCCAATTTTATGACATTGTGAACTGATCTGCGCAATCCTCTCCATCTCCCTCTTGGACTTCCTCATTTTTTTGTTCCTTGTGGATTCTGCGAAAGATGTTTTCTTCCGATGGCACTTTCTTTTTTTTTTAGTACGTCCAATCGATTTCCATTTATTTTTTTTTCATTTTGCTTTAGAGAGGAAGCTGCTCATTAGTTCTTCCAAGCTCATCGTCATTGATCTTGAACCTTCATCCATCTTAATTCCAAGCTTCATTGTAAGGAACGGCTTATGACCGATTCTGGGACTGCTTTCGGTCACATATAACCTATATTACTTTCTATTCAACAAGAACCTAGACTCCTTCGAGAAAGATTCAACAAATTCTAACCAGATTACAACGGTACAGATATCGCACAATAAAAAGACTAATATAATTGCCCATTCTTTCTCTTTAAAAACCGCTTACCGCAATAAACCGGTCGTGTAGCTGAATAACGACGAACCGGAGACGGATAACGACAGCGGAGAGCTAATGGTCTGATGGGATTAGGGGCCATGTTTGCCACGACCCTGTAATCAAATTGGTAGAGGGGTCGGCGGGCCCGGGATTATCCCCTCGCAACAGGTAGTGGGGTGTCTAGGGGCCTTCTTGGTGTGTCTGTCATTGTGTGAGTGTGTCTATACATAAACACTCATATCTATATACATATATATATATATATATGTGTGTGTGTGTGTGTGTGTGTGTGTGTGTGTGTGTGTGTGTGTGTGTGTGTGTGTGTGCATTAGTCAGTTATTACTTTCACTTACCTATATATGAAATATATAGTAAGGCGAAGTATTGCGATCGAGAAAAATTTCGACTTCCGTATTTCAACGGAAATACACGTTTTGGGACCCACTGAGTCGAAAATAACCAATCCCGCGAAATGGTCTGCGTGTCTGTGTGTGTGTGTGTGTGTGTGTGTGTGTGTGTGAACAGACTAGCTCAAAAACTATAAACCGTGGGAACCTGAAATTGGGTATTTAGTGTAGGTATATGCCCGCGATGTGACAGCAAAAATTTCATCATAATTGCTCAAATGGAGGGGGTACTTTATTTAATAACTTTTTACGTTTTTTTCGATTTTCTCAAAAACGGCTCTAACGCTTTTGATTAAACTGAGTATTTAATTTATTTAGATGCCCGAGATATGACTGTAAAAATTTCATCAAAATTGATCAACCGGAGGGAGGACTTAATAAATTTTGTACCAATTTCCTGTGTACATATTTTTTATTTACTCAAAAACGGCTTTAACGATTTTGAAGAAACTGGGTATTTGATGTATGTATATACCAAATATGTAAAAGCCAACATTTCATCAAAATTGTTTCAACTGAGGGGGCACTTTATTTCATGACTTTTTTTCCAATTTTTACCTTTTTTTCGATTATCTCAAAAACGGCTTTAACGATTTTTATCAAATTCGTCATGTTTATTAATGAAAATTAGGTTTTCTTTAATATCAGGTAAGCTTTATCATTATTAAAATGCTCTGAGGGGGCTTTTTTTTTTTGGGGGGGGGCCTTCTTTGTTTGTTTGTTTCTTTCTTATAAAGTAACTTTGTTTTTGTTTACATGGAGAAATTAACTGTTTCTTGTTACGCCTAAAAAAAAGAAATGGCTAAATATGAGATATGATAAAAATAAAGAAAACATAAAGAGGAGAAAAAAAGAAAAATATTCAGTCAACTCATAAAACTCGTTGAGCCAACGCATGCGGAGTACGCCTTTAATGACAGACCATTGTTCATAATTAAAGCCGTTCTGTTCATTTGAGAAGTGGAAATTAACAAAATGCATTAATTTTTAATCTAAATAAGTTGGTAAGTGAAAGTTGTGTGATGCGAGCACGCACCAGATTTTTTTTTATTAAGTACATGCTTTTATTACATCAGCTGCCCTAAGTGGTTTTAAGTATGATTTTCCTATTTTCCAGCTTTTTATCTATATCTATATAATTTAATCTAGTATCTACTACAGCTCTGACGTCGCTAACATGCTCGGACGTATCATAATCACACTTGCTGATTTAGGTTTGGTCTATAGTGAATTAAATGCAAATATTATGCAAGTTCATGACCTCTGTATATATGTTTTCTGTCATTCAAGCAGCTAAATAATTGTTAGGAGTTCTGCAATTTTGCACTAACCTATAAAATAATCAATCTATGGTTTTCAAAGAGGTTTTTAAACTTCCCCCATTTACGTAGGGCAAGTTCTTGAACAATTTTTCATTCAACATGATAGCAATTTTTAATATATAGAAAAATTAACTGTTTAAAAGAGTTTGAGGTTCAAGATGTATTAAAATTCAAAAAACTAGCGGAAATACATTCACTGGTTTTTTATTGCTCGTTGAAATAACTAATGAGAAGAAAGAGTCTAAGGTTTAAAATGATTTCGGTGAAGGAAATCAAAAATCACCAAAATGAAATAAAATAACAGACTCACATTTACACTTATACCCTGCTTTACTAATGAATAAATCTTGAGGTTAGGTTAGGTTTTGTTGTTTAAGGACACACAACTACTGTGGTCATTAGTGTCCTTTATCAATTAGTTTAATTTTCATCTTTCAATATGAGATTATATTTTGTTGAGAATGTTATTATTCTTAAGAAACACTATTACTTTTTCAATATTTGTGATGCTATCTCCCAGAATCGTTTTGCACTTTCTTTCAATTCGTACATTTTGGAAATAATCTTCGAATAGGGGACAGTCCTCAAAGATGTGGATAATACTTAACTGCACGTTGCAATGGGCACATTTCGGTGGTGTATCCCTTTCGATGAGATATCCGTGTGTTAAGCGCGTGTGGCCGATCCTTAATCTTGCGATGACTACTTCCTCTCTCCTGTTTTTGCGGTTAGAGCTCTTCCATGGTTTTATTTCTTTTTTTATGGTTTTCAGTTCGTTGCTCTCTTCAGTTGTTTCCCAGAGGTGCATCCAAGTCATGAGAGCTTGGTGTTTTAAATATTTTGCAACGTCTGTTGTAGTGTAAATATTAGTTATTTCCATTAATGATGCTGCTTCCTTCGCTGCTTGGTCAGCTGCTTCATTGCCTCGGATCCCTACATGCGATGGTATCCAGACTAATATTATAGTTTTGCCCATGTTTTTGATCATCGTAGAATAAGCTTGAGCTTTTTTGATTACGTTGTCTTTCGAATATATATTGTTGAAAGCTGTTATTGCAGAAAGGGAATCCGTAAAAATAACAAAGTTTTCCTCTTTTCGTTGCATTATGTGATACAGAGCTGCACTGATTGCAAAACTTTCTGCAGTGAAATTGCTGGTTGTATTAGGGAGCCTATGTCTTTAAACCGAAAATAATGGAAGATCCTACGTTATGGTTTGATTTGGAACCATCGGTATAAATGAACTGGCTATTGTTATATTTATCAACGATTTTTCGATATTCTAAAAGATATTTGGTTTCTGTAGTATTATAATAAATCTTGAGGAATGCCAGCCTAAGACTAAGTGTTGAGGTGTTTCCCCTCGCTATTTTTGGGCGTTGCGGTCTTTTATGACCAAATCATTCGTGCGATCTTTCTTATATTTCTAAAAATATGTCTCTCCTCTAATTTCAAATATTAAAAATCTTTCGTCATCTTGACCTTAAAAATTCCACCTGATAAATTCTATTATCCAGGTTCACAATCGCAGGTTTAATCTTATTCATTCTTAATTCGCACTCTAGCTCTATTTTTATTCCTTATCTCACGTCTCAGTCCTTCTGGAATCGTTCTTACTTTTATAACGTAATACCTTTTGATTTAATTTACAGGTAAGAATAATCATCGATCATTAAATACAATATTAAAGAAAATAACATTTGATAAAATATATATGATATTCCACATATTCAGTCAACTTTCTACAAGTTGATCTTCGTGAAAAATTGTTCGCTTACCAAATAGTCTATTGTAGGTTATCAATCGACTTACATATATGTAAATGTGTAAAAAACAGTATCTACACAAAAATACATGTTCTTTGGAGATACCCATAAGAATAATAATAACTCTTTATTTTATTGTCCCGGGAATTAGTCCATTAGGAACGAATTATACAGGAACATATAAAATGCTTTAGAGCTTTAGAGTAGTACAAAATAATGAAGAAAATTGAAATGAAAGAAAAACATGAGGAATAAAAAGATGAATGATAAAGTAATCTTGAGATGAAAAAAGTAAATTTAATATCCTTATTGACTTGAAATGAAAATAACTATGTGTGTTGAGCTTATAATGTAAACAACTTATATTTAAAAAATAAATAAAAAATACCCTTTAAAATTGTGCCTATAGACCTATACCCTTTAAAATTACAATTGAGAAATTATGTAGCACATAATGCCTATATACAAGAAACAGTTGATTAAATACATAACGAGTTAGAATACACATATGTGCACCTCCCTGTTTCTTTTTTTGTTTTTTAAGATGGTAAAAAATTCCAAATTCACTGGCAATAACCGCCCGACTTCTTTCTCCTTCCTCCACCTCGCGGATAAGTTTTAACTTATCGCTAATTTTGAAATAACTCATTAACTAATTCAGCTTGACGCAGAACTTTCAACTAGCCATCTTGACCACGTAGAGCCCTTGCTAACAAACACTCTACTCAATTATCAGGAAGTGACTGGTATATGTTATTGGAAAAACGTTAACATTGACTGGTAATCAAATTAACGTTCTAGTTGGAATCATTCAGTACTGTTTCCATTGGACTGATTAACTTTTCCACGTTTTGGGCTTGAAATAAACTTATTGAGGTGAAATTTATGAGTAATGATACAGAATCTTGAGGACGTTTAAGAATTTGACTTATAGAAATTCTACCCATCGAAGGTTGGCTATATATCTATTTTTCTTTGTTAGTCTATGACCGGACAACGGTAACGGCTGATTCTCGATTTTTTTACCCTGAATAGAAAAAAGTGGGCTATATTTCCAAAATAACTCTCCTTAATGCTGGACATGACCAGATAGTCTAGGGCTAAACACATCAACACGCCAAGTTACTAATATTTGTATAAAACTGTTGAGTTTTTTAATTAAATAACTGTATCAGGCCTCAAATTTGATGATTTTTACAGGCGCAAATCAAACTATGAAAATCTTTCATAGTGAATGAATTCATTTTTAGAAACTAGAATAATGAGCAATAAAGCAATAATGAGCAATATTTGGTAGATTTTTTTCTGTTTGTGATAGTTTGAGCCTAGATAGGTGTACCAATTCAAACGTAATCTAATAATTTGCAAAACTTTTAACTATCTAAAAGTCATCCCTTAATGCTCTTGTAATTACTTCCTTCGATTCCGCAATGCCTACCAATGATTCCACCTAAGTATCTCATCAGTTCTAAAAGTCTCCAAAATCCAATGAGGACGGTAACTCTTCAGGGACTCGAATGATTCAGTTTTCCAACTGAGAGTGCTAGGGAAGCAATCAGGAATGAAGATTTCCTCCCGGACCCCGCCCCCCCCCCCCCCGACACATCCGTCTCAGGATCTCCTGGGAGAAGTCTGAGTTCGCGAGGCCATTCCAATTAAGCTAAGAGGGTTGGAGGGGGTGAGGAACCTCCGCAGCATTATACAAGATTCATGCTCATTCGATTCACTAACCTTCTCCTACAAGATCCTACTAATGTATTAAAGGTCTCGGGGAATTGTAAACAACTGTTAGCTCGTGTTAAAAGGGTATTTTTGCTTTTAAGGATGAGATGTTGAGGGATTGAGGTAAAATCATGTGTGCTATCGATGAAACATGCATATATGCAGATATACACAAAAAAATCAAGATCATTGATTAATTTATGATTCCAAAATATATTAAAAATTACAAAAAATATAATCTTTACATACTTACTCGTAAGGATATAATAAGATATTTTTTTTTTTTTTTTTATATCTTCTATTTTTTCTCTTCCATAGTAACCCCATGGAAGAGTCCTGTATTTCTAAATTTTATGCCTACCCATACTACCTGGCATGAAAGCAAGGCATACCTACCACCTGTATAGATGTAAACAATTTTTTTCTCGCAATAATAAAATACAATCTGTAGGTTAGATTATTATTCAGAACACAAAAACGAAAAAGAGAAGAAAACAAAATAAAACGAAAAATAAAGTACAAAAGACCACTAGGTGTGGGGGGAGTTGAGGTCTAGTTGTTGCAGTTCTGCGGGGTCTTCTGTCTTCTGTGGGGTCTATTTTGAAGGTTAGTTAATTTTGAAAATTTTAATAATTCCAATTTATATTTTTCAAATAATTTGTTTTCTGGAGTAGGCCATGTGTCCCCCTTCATCATAATAGTTTTGATGATTGATGAATGTCCTCCGTTATGTTCTTATAAATCAGGTCGTATAGGATATGTTTGAATGTGGAGTTGTATAATAATAAATTATTATATTGCTTTCCATCAACTAGATCAACATGATCAAATAATTCATCAAATATACAATACGCCTGACTACGCTTTTAACAATAGAATGTGCTGTTATTAATTAATATTTTATATTTATATTTTACAGATTAAGCTCGGATGAATTCGTAACAGCACATTTTTTCCTTTGGTCCTCTCCTGCCAAAATATTGGAGGGGACGCGGCCCCCTGCCCCCCCCCCCCCTGGCGGTGAAGCCCAGTGTGATTTCAGTAACATTGATACAGAGGAATACGTTTGAGCACGTAGATAAATTCAGATATTTAGGGGCTATAACTAGGAGAAACGAAATAAAAGAAGAAATCAAGGGGTTAAGATTAATATGGGAAAACGTTAGCTTTTGTTCAGTTGCAAAATTACTTACATCACGAAACGTGGCTGCTAAAATTAAGGAATGAGCAAAACGTTGTTAAAAGAGTGCATATAAATATTCTTAAAAAAAAAAAACCTCATGAATGGCTTTCTATGGGGAGATTTCCTTGGTTGTCTAATGTTGTGTGACTTAAATTTATCCTTTATTACAATCCATTTCTGTTAGCTTATAACTTTTGACGTGAAACGAAAAAAGATGTTTCTTTCTGTTACGTTATGCAGAGTTCCAGAATCGCTTGGAACGGTTACAGCCAAGCATTAGTAGCCAAAGCTCTGAAAAAAACAAAAGACGCTTCATCAAGTAGTCAGTTGTTGATCCTCGCCAGCCGAGTACACATCACTCACTCACTCTTCAACATTTTTTGGAAACATTTGCAGCATAACATTTTCGTTCATCCAGGGTGTGCATTTGTGCAGTTTTGCCATATTATGCGGATTAGAAGACGGATCTAAAGAGAATTCTCGATTGACGATATGATTCATTGTCAGGACAGTCGGTAGTAACATAATTTCAACATTATTTTTTAATAATGCCTGAGCTATAAATTTTGTTTAACATTTACACTTAGATAATGTCCTATTGAAATTGGACTATAACTTTAAACTTTAAAGTTAATTAGTAAACCTTAAAATTTAGTATTGAATGTGTATATAACTATCAACCGTTGATTTATCATTTTGTATCGTTAGTTTAATATTTTTTTTAATCTTTGTTCAATTTAAAATTTTCAACTTAATTCTAAGCCATTGGCCATTTGATTCAAGGATATTTTGTATATAATTGTAAGGTTGTATTATAGTTTTATTTTATAAATTATTTTTCTTAAACTCGAAAATATCAGAGAATTTTCTTTATTTCCTTTCGTTCATTTTTTTTCTTCTTGTTAATTATGCTAATCTTATTATAGTAAACTTTATGAAAAATATCATTAATTTAATTCTTTACATCAACAAAACTAGGAGCATTGAGCATCAGGCCATACTTTCATTATTAGGGAAGCAAAAGGTTTTTATTATTAAAACCTAAACCTGAACATTATTATTAATTTTTTTATTTATTTTTTATGTTCAGTTGTATATTTACAACTCAATGTATATGGCTATTGTATGAATTAGTCCTTACAGCTCTAATATTAATGCCATTCAATGTGGCAGAATGTATTAATTCTTTTAATAAAAAAATTATTTAAACCCAATCAGTGTTGCAATATATTAATCATCATATCTATTAACTTTTGTATACCAATAAGTAACTGATGACGTATGTTAAAATAGAAATCATTCGCTAATTTAACAAGTTTTAACAATGTATAGTACTCCCAGCCTGTTGCCCAAGGTCAGAAAAATAACATGCATTTGAAGATTGTATTAATGTGAAATTATTATATTGTGGGTGTTTAGTTATAAAATGAATATAATGTCAATAATTTATTGATTTGTACTCAATAAATTCAATTAATTTCCGCAACACAGCCGTAAATTTATTTAATTATTACTTCTTATATTCTGCTGTTTTGTTAGAATATTTTTTTTTGTCTGCCTTTTTAATTGAAGGGTAGGAATAAAATCTAAGCACTAGCCGTTCTTGTTTCTACAAGGATTATAGAAAAAAAAAAAAAATCTGGGCCCGAGTTATAAATAAGGTAGATGAAAAGCTAGGAGGAAAATACTGCGTTACCTTGAAGAGTTTTTCACCGGTCTGTTTAGCAATAATTGACTTACGAAACCTTTCGTTAGAGTAAAAAATGTTGGCTAACTCTCTAGAGTGGTCTCGCACCGCACATTTTTAGCCCCCCTACTTCCCTCTCTAAACCCAATTATCAGTTTAAACTGATTATGAACCGCCCCCCCCCCCAATGGGAAGGTGGGAGCCCATGAGTGATTTTAGGGATATTTTAATCGCCTTAAAAGTTCTCCGCGTCACTGAACGTACTGAGTAGGGTCCCTAACACGGGAACTGAGTCTGTATTAGAGAATAATCCTATTCCTCTCTGTACTCTACTCGTTTCGGCTTAGAGTTCAACTTGCTTTGCATACAACTTCATAAGATAATAATATTTTGAATCATGATTATTTAAATAACTTCTAACAAAGTTTTATGAATATATATGTTCGCGCGGAAATTATAAATTTAAATTCAGTATATAGATAGTCCGGGAGGTGCTGCTCTCTCGCGGGACACTTGGACTTATTTTATCCGCCACATTTTAAAGTTCAGTCTAGGAAGTGACTTGGCTTCGATCGTTCGTGAAGCGATAGTAAAACCTGACTTCTAATTCTTTGAATTGTTCGATGAAGCTGGGGACAGTCTCTGATTTTCGCCTGGAGAAGCGGACATCGAATGTCACGATCGTCTTTAAAAGGTTCGAATTAATCCTAGAAAATCTGATCCAAATCCTCACCCATCTTCCCTAATCTCCCTAGGAACTGAACCATAAAGAAGTGACTCTCTCTCTCCAGGTGAGTTTAGATTTATTTCTATAATTAAGAATTTACATATGTTCATTCAAATAAAAATTTACAGTCCACTGCTAGAACATTTGGCCCTCCAAACCGGGATGGAATCGATTGGGAAAAATATTTGTTTTTTTTCTCTTTGTTTGTTCGTTTGAATTCCTTTTAATTTTTTATTGAATATTAGTATCAATTAATAATTCTTTAATTAATAATTTTTCTTAGTTTTCGTTTATTAGAATTATATTATGAGCGGATGAAGTTTTTCTTTTATTTGTAATAATTATCGTCGAAATTACATTTATAATTTTATTTAGGTTTCCTTATGATTGTGAGATTTATTGATTTAAACGGAGTAATTAATTTAAAAGAAATATTATTTTTTTTTGTTATAAATTAACAATTGTTCATGTACTTGTTTATAGGTTTAGGTTTAAGGTTCAGCTGATAAGGCTATACCGTTACCTAGCTAACATTGTAAATAACAATTTTATACCTTTCAAATATTAAATTTGTGTTTGTTTTAAATTTTCACATTACTGTTTAAACTAACAAAATTTTTAAGTGTGTTTATTTTATTACTAGATTTATGGATATCTGTTTATTTTTCTAATTATATTTATTATATATGTTTTTTTTATTATATGTGTTTTATTTTCTTCTAGGTAAATTTTATAGTAATTTAATAAAATTTGTTCAGGTACTAATTTTATTAACTAAATATAGATCAAATTGAAAAAATATTAAAGAGTTATTTTATTTTGAATTTTGTTTATCATTTATTAACATGAGCGAGAAAATTGAGTCAACTTTAAAAATTTGTAGGGCAAAACAGGCTCAGCTATTCCAGCGTATTCAGAGAATTTATGATTTATCGAAAGACACTGGAGATAAAAAAGTTTTAGGGCAGTTTGAAACTACTTACCGTTTAATTCCCAAAACTTTAACCGAATTTGATGAGATAGAGTTTAAAATTAATGAATTAGAGATGGAATTAAATTCTGATTATAATCCAACCTTTAACGATTCGCATATAGAAATGATCGAGTACATTGAAGCGGCGGCAGAGAGACTTGGGATTAATAAAAAAGCACTCGCGGCTATATCGGGGCCTGGAGCGTCTTCACAAATCCCGCCGACGTATAAAACGGAATTACACCTTCCGAAGATAGAATTGCCTTGTTTTAAAGGGGATCAAACTCAATGGTCAGTTTTTTATGAAATATTTAAATCATTGGTACACGAAAATGAATCTTTGACCGATCAGCAGAGAGTTCAATATTTGGTTTCAAAACTTTCGGGGGAAGCATCGAATATTTGTAAACATTTACCACCTGTTGCGGCAAATTATCCAGTGATGTGGGACGCTTTACAAAAACGTTATAATGATCCTCGCGCCCAAGCGGATGCCTATTTAGAGCAAATTTTTGAATTCAAACCATTAAAGGCTGAATCAAGGGTAAATTTAACCACAGTACTGGATAAATTTTGTGGGCCAATAACAGCTCTTAAAAGACTAAATGCCGGTGATTTGGCGGATTTAATATTTTTAAATCGTGGTTTAAAAATTTTAGACCCAGTAACCCGGCGGGCGTTTGAAGCTGCCGTTCGAGATAAGGACATACCTAACTATCGCGATTTTGTAGCGTTCGTCGAGAAACAGATTAAAACATTACCTTGGGAAAACAAAACTTCTACGAACAGATCGGAAAATTTTATAAAAGAAAATTTAAAATCTAAAGTATTCGTGGCTCAGTCGGGAGAGAATTCTAATTATAATAATTTAAGTAAAAAATGTTTGAAATGTAATCAAGGATCACATAAATTAGCTGATTGTCGAATATTTTTAAAAATGTCTCCATGGGAAAGATTTCGTTTTATTAAACAAAAGGCGTGTTGTTTAAAATGTTTTTCTTCTAACCATTTATCGCGGAACTGTAAAAAGACGAACCCATGCTTGCAATGCAATAAACCTCACCATTCGTTACTACATTTTGAATTTCCAAATAATCATCCTGATCGTGTAACTTCGAGTGCGGAAGGTCAGCAAAATACTTCGATCAATTGCTGCTCGATGGCAAACTTTAAAGATCGTGATACGGTCAAGCGTTCTTCTATGGTTTTATTGTCTACTGCGGTAGTAAATATTCGGAGTGGTGGGGGAAAATTGCATGAGGCGCGGTTTTTGATTGATTCGGGTAGTCAGTGCCATTTTCTAACTGCAAAAACATGCCGAAGACTTAAATTACCTATCTCACCTGTAAAATCCTCGGTAGTAGGTTTCGGAGGAGGGGTCAATCCTGTTATAGGAAAGACCGTTTGTAGGTTCTTGTCTAAATTGGAACCAGATATTTCATTTGATATAGAACCATTGGTAGTTGATAAGATTGTAGACAAATTGCCGGCTAGTGAAATTGATAGATCTCAGCTGTCTTATTTAAAGAATCTTAAACTCGCAGATGAGAAATTTTACTTACCGGGATATATTGATGGTATAATAGGGGCTGAGTTGGTGCCTCATTTATTGAAAGAAAATAAATTTAAAGGGAACTCGGACCAGGTGGTTGCTATGGACAGCGTGTTGGGTTTCATTCTAATGGGAAACGCGCCGGTGTTAGAACGACCATCGAATAGTATTAATTGTATGCCCGTTTGTCATCCCTCTTTAGAAGGACTGGTGCAAAGATTTTGGGAGATTGAAGAGGTTCCTAATTTAAAGACTTTGCTTTCACCCGTGGAAACGGAATGTGAAGAAATTTTTAAATCATCGGTTCGTCGGTTAGAATCAGGGAGGTATATTGTTACCTTGCCCTTTCAGGAAAATCCCGATCATTTGGGGGATTCATTTGAGATAGCCAAGAGAAGATTTATAAATTTAGAAAAGCGATTAGATCGTTGTCCAGAAGTCCGATTGTTATACCACGAGGTGATGCTAGATTATTTACGGCAAGGACATATGTCGTTAGTAACAAAACCGATTGAAAAGGGCGGTTATTACATACCCCACCACGGTGTATTCAAGTCGAAAAGTACCAGTACGCCTCTAAGAATTGTTTTCGATGCTAGTGCGAAAACAAATACAAATTTATCACTAAATGACATTTTGCACGTGGGCCCTAAATTACAAACGGATATTTTCGTTTTGTTGGTAAATTTTCGCTTATTTTCTGTAGCCTTGACCGCGGATATCAAACAAATGTACCGGCAAATTTTAATCGATCAATTGCATAGAAAGTACCAACGAATTTTATGGAGGTTTTCGCTCGAGGATCCGATAGAGATTTATGAATTGCATTGTGTCGTGTTTGGAATGACCTCTTCGCCCTACTTAGCGCTGAGGACTGTTCGGCAATTGGTCGAAGAAGAAGGTGAAAATTTTCCTTTAGCGAAAATTAGGATCCCGCAAGATACATACATGGACGATCTTATCACTTCCATGCCTTCGGTAAAAGATGCTTTTCAATTTTATTCCCAAACAAAGGAGTTATTCAAAAGGGGAGGGTTTCATCTAACAAAATGGGCCTCTAACATTCCTGAAATGATAGCTCACTTCTCGGACGAGGAAACATCTTTTTCGGCAAAGGATTTTGAAACTGACAATTCCCTAGCTGTTCTGGGCCTTGAATGGCAACCCGGTACAGATGTATTTCGTTTCCGAGTCAACCACGAAAACAAGGTAGCTACTAAACGAAATATACTTTCATCGGTGGCGCGTATTTTTGACCCCTTAGGCCTATTGGCGCCATTGACCTTGTTTCTCAAGTCTCTCATAAAACAATTGTGGAGTATGGAGTTAGATTGGGACCAGGTTGCGCCCCCCTCAGTTAAAATACAGTGGGAAAATTTTCAAAGAGAGTTGATAGTATTGTCGGAACTTTCTATTCCAAGAAACGTCGGAGTGTTAATAGACTCTCGTGTCACTTTGGTTGGATTTTGTGATGCCTCGGAGGTTGGCTATGGGGCCGTGATTTACTTAAAAACAAACTCTATAGCGGAAGGTTCCACAGTTTCTTTATTAAGTGCAAAATCCAAAGTAGCCCCATCCAAGGTATTGACAATCCCCCGTTTAGAGCTTTGTGCCGCACTTTTATTGGCTAAGCTCCTTCACAACACGGTTTCGGCTATTAGCCAACGATGTAATGTCGAACGGATTGTAGCGTTATCCGATTCAATGGTAGCCTTACATTGGATTAAGGCTTCTCCATCGAGATGGCATACTTATGTAGCCAATCGCGTGTCGCAAATCCAAAATTATAACATAGATAGTTGGATGCATGTTCCAAGCATGGAGAATCCAGCGGATTGTTTGTCAAGGGGTTTAAGACCTCTTGAGCTCGTTGACCACAACTTATGGTGGAAAGGACCAATATGGTTGGAAGGGGAAGAAAACTGTTGGCCTGTTAAAGCAGATTTAGATATCCTAGATAATCCCCCTGAAAGTAAAGAGGGTACAATTTTGACAGTAGCTCTTTCTAAAATAGACGATAATTCCATTTACGCCCTTATCCAGCGTTCCTCTAACTACATGCGATTACTTCGAACGATGGTTATGATCTTAAGGTTCGTAAAGATATTACCGAAACAGACGAGGGTAGGTCCAAACGAGCTAGGCAGGGCAGAGCTTTATCTATGCCGAATAGTTCAATTATATCATTTTCCCAAAGAATTTGATATGTTGCAAAATGGGAAATCTTGTTCCACTAAAATTCAGCGATTGTCACCCTTTCTGGATAGTGGAGTCATTCGCGTTGGAGGACGTTTGCAAAATGCTAATCTGGGGTTCGATAGTTGTCACCCGATTGTTCTGCCTAAAAAGGACCCGTTTGTAACTCTGCTGATCGACTACCATCATCGGAAAAATTGTCATGCCGGGCCACACTTATTATTATCCTTGATTAGGCAAAGGTTTTGGATACTTTCTGCTCGAGAAATTATTCGCAATCGAATCCGCCTATGTAATCGTTGTTTTAGAGTGCGACCCACTGTGGTCCCCCCTCAAATGGGTAACCTTCCCTCATGTCGGGTGTCTCAAGTAAAGCCTTTCGAGCTAACTGGTGTAGATTATGCTGGACCACTTCGCATTACAATGGCTAGGCGTAGGAACCCCTTTATTTTTAAGGCATATATATGTCTATTCGTATGTATGTCAACAAAGGCGGTTCATCTTGAATTAGTGTCAGAGTTATCTACTCCCATGTTTTTGGCCGCTTTTCGGCGATTTTTGTCGCGCCGTGGACCATGTCGTACCATTTATTCTGATTGTGGGACAAATTTTGTGGGAGCTCAAGAACAATTGTCTCATTGGTTTAGTTCTAGGGAGTATCAGGATGCTTTGACTGATCAACTTGCTGAATACAGAATTGATTGGAAATTTATTCCACCTGGGGCGCCCCACTTTGGAGGAATCTGGGAAGCGAATATAAAAAGTGTTAAGTCTCACTTGTTTCGTGTTATTGGAAATCAACTTCTTACATACGAAGAGCTTAATACGGTTCTGGTTCAAATCGAAGCCGTGCTGAATTCCAGACCGCTTTGTCCACTTAGTCCTGATCCACAAGAACCACTTGCATTAA
This sequence comes from Aelia acuminata, assembly GCA_911387785.2. NCBI lineage: Eukaryota > Metazoa > Arthropoda > Insecta > Hemiptera > Pentatomidae > Aelia > Aelia acuminata. The sequence goes on along the minus strand of OU426979.1, from coordinate 147,576,350 downwards.
CTCCGGCTCATTTTTTGACATTGTCACCGTTGAAATATCTCCCAGCGCGAGATGTACAAAACGTTCCAGACAACCGGCTTACGCGATATCAGTTAGTAGACCAGCTCGTCCAATCTTTTTGGAACCGGTGGAGAAAGGAGTATCTCCATGAATTGCAAACTAGGCATAAATGGACAAAGCCCACTGCTTCTCTCTCGGTAGGAACCTTAGTAATCGTGGATCAGCCCAACCTTCCTCCGTTAAAATGGCCAATCGGAATAGTTGAAGAAGTGTTTCCGGGAAACGATGGAGTAGTAAGAGTTGCACTTGTTCGGGTAGCTAATGGTAGGTACAAGAGACCGGCAACCAAGCTTTATCCTTTGCCGTCTCAGTAATATGATTATTTTATTTTATTAATTGAATTGTATATAATAATTGTATAATACTTGTGTTCATTTGTATGGTGATGGTTATGTTTAGTTTAGTGATTTTTTTTTTTCTTTTCTTTTTTATAAATCCTAACCTTATCTGAAATTAACCTTTCAGAGGCGGGGGGATGTTCGCGCGGAAATTATAAATTTAAATTCAGTATATAGATAGTCCGGGAGGTGCTGCTCTCTCGCGGGACACTTGGACTTATTTTATCCGCCACATTTTAAAGTTCAGTCTAGGAAGTGACTTGGCTTCGATCGTTCGTGAAGCGATAGTAAAACCTGACTTCTAATTCTTTGAATTGTTCGATGAAGCTGGGGACAGTCTCTGATTTTCGCCTGGAGAAGCGGACATCGAATGTCACGATCGTCTTTAAAAGGTTCGAATTAATCCTAGAAAATCTGATCCAAATCCTCACCCATCTTCCCTAATCTCCCTAGGAACTGAACCATAAAGAAGTGACTCTCTCTCTCCAGGTGAGTTTAGATTTATTTCTATAATTAAGAATTTACATATGTTCATTCAAATAAAAATTTACAGTCCACTGCTAGAACAATATAATATATCAATAATATAAAAGAATACACTTACAACTTCGCTATAGTCTACTATTTTTTTCTGGGGAAAGACAAAATGAGTTAAATGAAGCACAATTAATAGTACAGATAATCTTCCCCCAGATGCATAATGATAACACAATTTGAAAATCGACATAAAATATAAACTTAAAAATAAAATTAGAGCAGATAAAATTTATTAAAATACAATAAAATGTTTACAAAATATGAAAATCTTGAAACATAAAATGATTGTTTTTAAATTATGATGGATGTGTTTACTCAACTACCTTTTTATTTACCACCTGTATTTTTTTTCTATAACATATTGAATAAAAATGAAATAAATTAGCCCTCTAATGTGTAGCAAAGGGAAAAAATAATATTATAGAACAAAATTGTATATAATGGTTTGTATCATGAAACAAAATATATGATTTGTTGTGTTTTATGAAAACAGTATGTTATTATAGAACGATATGGTAACGTAAAACAAATCATATGATTTGTTGTGTTTGATTGGAAAATGGTTAGACTTTTGTTGGAACCGTTACATTCATGTACTAGTAAGTCACCAGTTATTTTTGAATAATTTAGGCCTTTCTACTATGATCGATTCCGTACTAAATATAAGCAGCCATGGACTAGGGTCTTAGCCTTGCTCTGAGCATCGAAGCAGAAGGCTAGTTATGAGTCACTGTTGTGTCATTTATAGTTAATTTTTGTAACGTTATTACTAATTTCAGCGTTTATTGTTTGTTTGATGTTTTGAAATGTATTAGATTAGAGTCTGCATTCTGATTATTTATATACACATTTAAGCTTTGTATATGACGTTTATGTATATAACCATACTCACACCGACAGAAGAACAAGCTGGCAACGATTCAGCGCTTAGATGATCTATGAGTCAACAGGGCCTACAAATCAGTGTACCATGAGGCGGTGCAAGTATTAGCAGGAGGGATACCTCTCGATCTCCTCCTGCGAGAAGATGTTTTGAAATTCGAGGCGAAGAAGGCTCAGCGGTTCTTCCAGCAAATATCCGGATGAGGATTGATGGGGATCCGCGGCATTGGAGAAAGGTTATCCGGGAGGACACTATAGAAGAGTGGAACCGGCGGTGGGTGACAAGTCCTAAAGGAGCTACTTTTCGAAAGTATTTCCCCACCGTCCGGTCACGTCTAGAAGCCAATTGGCTCCTCCCGGACTACTGGATATCCCAATTCCTCACAGAGCATGGCAGATTTCGTGCCAAGCTCCACCTGCATGGCCTTGAGATTGACTCGTTGTGCCCTAGTTGCGGCGTTCCTGGAACCGCGGAGCATGTCATCACTTCCTGCACCGCCTTTGAGGCACTGAGAAACCAAGCTCCAAAGAGAAACTGGACTGTACGTCCTAACAGAAAGTGAATTTCCGGAGCTCGTAACCTCAGCAAACTACCCATATTACAATGCCTTTGTGTACAGGTGGAAAGCTGCTGTTGGCTATGACCACTTCAATTTATCCCGAAGGCTAGGAAGAGGAAGGCAACTCTGAAGAAGGAAGACTGGAAAAATAATATGAAAAGTTGATATTGACATTCAAGTTTACTTGCAGGTGTCAACTCTGCCAAACCCGTTTAACCTTAACGGCAAGGAAGCCTATAAGCCTTAAGTGTAATAAATAAATAAATAAAATTAAGTATATAACCATAAAGTTTCTCGTTATTATGATGTAATTTTTTTAGATATTAAAATTTATTATAATCTATTGGATCGTAATTATTTCTTTGACACCATTTGTTATTTCCCGTCTGTTTCTGTTTATGTTAACACACACATAATTATTGAAGTAGTTTTTAAACCATTTATCGACAAATTGTAGTGATTCTTTTTTTGTTTTTTAATTCCGAAATTAAAATTCGATTCTCTGTACGGGCATTCGCTGACCAAGGAACAGTACTTCCTAATAACCCTCCGGTTGCCGTAATGGTACATTTCTTTTTTCTCTTTTAAGTTAGTAAGAAAACATAAAATAGTGCTAAAAATATTTAATGAAAATTTGGAATAATAAATAGAACCACCAAACCGTTATTATGTAGGACGATAAAAGGCAGGCTTACACCTCACTAAAATTGACATATTTACACACCACTATGGTGGGGGCGGGAGGAGGGGACAGCAGTATTTTACAGTTTGGGCTGGGAGCAGATCCGAGCGATGAGGAATTGTGGACACTAAGTTAATTATTGCTGCTCGGGCGGGTTTCAGATCTGCCTGTGTAGCGTAGAGTGAGTTATGGCAGTGCATATACCAGCTTCGCAGGCCGCCGAGGCAAAATGCTTTTCACCTTCCCGTGTTTGCTTAAAGCTATGAAGAGTAAGTAGCTTTCCAAACATCTGGGGATAAAATTATAGGTACATACCTAGTTTTGATTAATTGGCAATAATTTTAATTTATATATGTATATATATATATATATATATATATATATATATATATATATATATGTGTGTGTGTGTGTGTATATATATTTGTTTACATCAAAGATGTTTTATCTAATTATGAATGCTAATCTATTTCACACAAATTAACCTATGTAGAAACGTTCTAGATAATCCATAATTATAACTTTATGGATAATAATAAAGTTTATTTATTTAGATATATGGTACAGATCTTCAGGCATCTTTTTTTTAATTTGCAATCAACTACAGCAAAATATTAACAAACAAACACCACCAGATATAAATAAAAACAAAATGTTAAATAAAAAAAATTAAAATAAATAGATCAATGTTCAATCCTGTTAATTTCTTGGCCAGCGACTCAACAGTCTCATTGTAAGGGTTAATGGGAGTGAGTAAGAGCTTTAGTGGATTGGAATTCTGTCTGGAATTGGAGTCAGTCTGTCATGAAAGTCATCGTAACGATCTATGGCTGTCGCTTGGATGGAAGGAGTTTTGAAGTCAATGTGTAAGCTTATCTCCGATTTTCCTTTGTACTTTTGATTAGAATGATTGCATAAATTGTAAATTCTATATTAATAAATGGCCTACATATTTATTTATCCATTAAGGTAATTATTTACTTTCACCCCAACTAACTACTATTCTATTCGGCTAAACTAATCGGCCCAACAACCCAGTGATGAGTCCTGGTCTTCACCAGCAGCTTCCGCCAATCGTCGCTGTTTTGAGCAGCTGCCATCCAGTTGTGCACACCAAGGATGTTTCTCGTATCAGTCGCAACTCCGTCACTCCACCTTAGCCTGGGCCTTCCTGGTCTTCTTGTCCAATATAGAGGCTCTGTCAGGAATTTTTTGGCAAATCTTCCTCACTCATGTGAGTCACATGCCCTGCCCGCCGCAATCGGCCCAGTTTGATGACCTGGACAATATTCAGCTCTCTGAATGCCTCATATATCTCTAGGTACCTGCGCCTCCTCCAGTTTCCATCATTTGTTTTCACTCCTCCGAATATTCTGCGAAGGATTTTCCGTTCGAACACAAGAAGGTCTTGTTCGCAGGCCTAGGTTGTTGTCCAGGTTTCCGTGCAGTACATCAGGACAGGTCGAATGATGGTCTTGTATAGGTGTAACTTTGTTTTCCGAGAGAGTATGCGGCCACCAAGCTGTTTCCTCAAACCGAAGTAGCACCGGTTGGCAGAGACAATTCTACTTTTAACTTCAACATCTACTTGGTTACTCTGGGTTACCGTTGAGCATAAATATACGAAATCGGAGACCTGTTCAAACGTTTATTCCCCGAAGGCCATGATCTCACCCCGCCTGGGTTTCTCTTCTGTCACCTTGTACTTTGTCTTTGCCAGGTTCACGCTGAGCCCTTGCCTCCTCGCAGGACCCACCAGCGCCAAGAACGCCTCCCTGACAGCTTGTAGAGAGCGGCCAATGATATCTACATCATCCGCGTATGCTAAGAGTTGTGCGTTCCGGTTAAAGATCGTCCATCCAACCTGACAGAATCTCTCACAGTGTTCTGTAGGGCAATATTGAAAAGGAGGCAAGCGAGGACATCTCCCTGCCGCAGCCCCTTAGTTGCAAGGAATTCTGCTGACTTTCACCAACTCACCCTATATTAGTCGTCGTATTTGCTCTGCTTTAAGCTAAATATTATACAACGGAACGTTCTTTTCGTATGGATCCCAGGTCACAATGACAAAACAGATAAAGCGGCAAAGGTTGCATCATTAATTCCACCGCCTGACTGTCTTGAGAATCCCCATATTAACGTATACTCAATAATAGCATAAAAAATAATAGACATATGGCAAATGAATTGGACTAAGACTAGGGAAAATTAACTACGAGAAATCAAACACTCAATACGACCATGGAAATCATCAATTCGGAATAACAGAAGAGAAGAAATTATATTAACAAGGTTACGAATACACTACTCACACATCATCATTTGCTGAGTATATTTTATTATATATATATATATATATATATATATATATATATATATATATAAACATTTTGAAATAAATAAAAATTACGCCAATTTTCACCAAAAAAAAACGTTACAAGTTTATTTAGGTACGGAACGTTTAGGCTCCTAGAGCCATTTTCAAGCCATGCATCTATTGTTGTATCTAAAAACTATCGTTACAGTGTAAAAAAAAAAAAGTGGATGGACGAGCATGACTACAGGAGTTCCCCTCACTTCCATCTCACCCATATTACGGCTAATAATTATATCTTAGATTCATTGTCAGAATTCAATTTCAACATACTATTGCCAAAATCTGGAGGTTCACATTACTATATTACACTTCTTGGAAATTCTTCCTAACTCCTGCTTTCTGATAAATATAAAAAAACATCAATCAACATCATGCAAACATCTGAATTGCAGGGGTAGCCAATTATATTGCCATTGTCTAAGTTATAACATGATGGATAAATATTATGATCAATGACAGAAAGAAAGTACCCTTACTACAAAGAATGTCGGAGGTTGAGGACCATGGGATATAATCGGACAGAGGACTATTCACTGAATAGAGAACAAAATACATCAGGATAAAAGAAGAATTCAGTTAAAGTGTTTTGGGCAACTTAAGAACAGCTGCTAGTGTTGTTATGTTCCCAACACACGTGTTGGATAAGCGAGCTAGGGAAGACATGAAAATTAATAATAATTATAATATTTATTCGCAAGTAGAACTGTCAAGTAGAAAGTTAGGTAAGGAATTAGATAAATATTAGTGGCTTTATGAGAAGAGAAACTAACAAGAGAAATAAGCATTATAAAGAAATAATTTAAAAAATATAATAATAATAAATGAAATAGATATAATAAAACAAAAATAATACAACTATTTATTTGTTCATTAGCTATTTATTTATTTATAAGATGGAATCCAAATAATATCAGTTGATTGCTCTACCAAAATAAATCTAATCTAATCTATGGGATAGAAATTCAAATGTGGGAGTCCAGATAATTCGTTTTAACAAATGTATGGAGGATCGCGGGGTGAGGCATTTAAGCATATGAGGGTTGTTTTTTTTTCTTCAGGATTGAAATAAGTTAGATAGAAAGAAAAAACTTCAAATTATTATTAGATTGGAATTTAAATATTTTGTTCTATACGTTACATGTGACTAACTCTATTTGTCTATATATGTATATATATATATATATATATATATATATATATAATGTTTGTGAGTGAATGCGTATCTGTATTATAATCTATACACCCCGGCAATGATTAACTCATTGTTAATTAGGTAGCTCTAATGCATATATATTATTATTAAAAGAAAACAAACTTAACCCCTCAAAGCCTAAAATTATTTTTTTATGAATTAAGTGTAAATTTTTAACCTCCTAGAAGGGAGCCTCTAATCTAAAAATCAGCCGATAATTTTGTTTGCCATATGGCAATCGTAGGGGTTGAAGGGTTAAACTTGCTAAGGAAAAAATCTATAGATTTGTACATTAATTATTTGATATTTATTTTCATATTAATAGTATAAACACAGAGCGAAAAACTAATCCATGGAAAAAGAAAAAGTCAATATATGTATGAGTCCTGATCTTGCTTTTAACAGGTGTACGGAGGATGGTGGGGTGAGGATTTTAAGCATCTAAGGGTTGTTGTTTTTTGTTCTTCGGGATTGAAATAAGTTAGAAAGTAAAAAAAAAAAATTGTTAGTTTTTTGGAATAATACAGCAACTGTTTAAATGTTAAACGAGACTGGAATTTATAACTCGCTCTCGTTCCTCCTCTTTAGTGTTTTTATGGAAAAGTAGGTTAATTTCTATTATCTATCATATACAAGCTATATAATTCACGGCGGTGAGGTAATATATTTTTCAGAAAGGGGCAGGCGATTAGTCACCGGAGGAGCTGAAGTGTGTTGTTAAAATTAGAATAACAAGTTTGGAGTGGGGACAGGTCATAAAACCAGCGGAGCCCCTACCCGGCGTTATTTATTGAGGCACTCAACTGCCATATCTGGGCCCCCTGCCTCTGTCGTATAGTTTCATACTTAAATATATATCACATCATAACTCCATAAAACACCCATATTTTTACAATATAAAGTAATAAAATTATTTTACAAATAGTTTTTTTTATATATCTATGTACATCGACGCTTCTATATTGGTGCTAGGTGTAAACTCTTGTACATCGATCACATCACCCAACCGCGTCCTAACGTAGCTGGCCCAAAATATTAAATGGTGGTTTAAAGAATGTATTCAATTAATACTATAGTTATAATATATGAAATACTTTGTTATAACAGAAATAGCTAATTTTAGTTAATTGCTATTTAGGGGCTTGAACATGTTGGCAAATAGTAAATTGCATAATTCCTGACATTGAATATTTCAGAAAATTTTAATGATGATAAAACTTATGTGATATTAAAGAATAGTTGACTTTCATTAAACATGACGAGTTTGATCGAAATTGGTTTTTAAAAACGTAAAAATGGAAACAAAAGTTATGAAGTACAGTGCCATCTCCGTTTGACCAGTTTTGATGAAATATTTGCTGTCATACATACGTACAACAAATACCAAATTTCAGGTGTATAATTTTTGAGTTAGTCAGTTTCGATGAAATTGATAGGGATTAGAATTCAGCTAAGGTCCCATTCCTCGACTACCCCTGCGGTGTTAGAGATGAAATTAATTGCCCTGTCACCATATCCTGAGACTGCCATTGCAGTAATGTCATTTTTTGTTATATCTGAATGGCTGAGTAGGAGGAGCCAATCTCTAGGAGGGTGCAGGTGAGAGGGAATGAAAGCAGCAGATGTCATACAATCCAAAAACGGCGTTTAATTTATGCGTAGTTACATATCAATGGCTACCATCTAGACCAGTAATTTTTCAAAAAGGTTTTAATTGCCTCAGCATTAAGTTGCAGACCTCATACATTAACAGTATATATGTAAAACTTAAATATTAGTACTATATAATAGTACGAAATTAGGCATATAAATCGACTCAAATCGAGCAAACTAAATTAAGAGGAAGCATAAAAATAAAACTATAGAGAATTAAACAATTAGACTCTCAGACTCTTTTGTTTTGTATAATTATTATAAAAATAAGATTATTGGCAATTCACAACTATCAATAATAATAGACAAAACACTATATATGACAGATTCACTTGGCGTTGTTGACTGGTTCGGTTTTATGGCGTTAAGCTCCAATAAACACACAAACTATAGATGACAGAATGGGAACCGATTATCCAAGAGACTATGAAGACAATTAATGTATGATATTACATGATAGAGAAAACTTTGCTTAATATTTAACTTATGTTTTACAATTGTTTGATAAACTCAGTTAGTTACATAAATTAAAAAACTTTCATGAACTTCCTTGGAGCACTGTGCCACTTTCTTGAAAATTCTTGTTGATTCTTCCTAAGGGATGCATGAAAAGGGAACGTCATCGTGGCCTAGTTATGAATGTGTTGGATTCCTGCCAAAATTTGACTTTTCAGGTCATTTTCACTTTATGAATTACTTAGAACTTATTTACTAGTTGAATCTCTTTTTTTATATGACCTATCTGTATATTTGAAGAGACAAACATACACTTTTTATGTAATGCAACAAAAAATTTGTTAATCAAATAGTAAATTCTTTATAAGAGTTAAAGTAACCCTAGAGCATTTTTCGGTTTAGCTTTGATAGCATGGTTACCTATTATTGTTGATGATGTTAGAGTTAGTGAATAAGGAAATGAGAGTGAGCAGAAACGATTGTTTTTGTTATATATCTTTCCTATACATCGTAGATTTTTTTTATTGTAAAGTTCACTTTTAATATTGAAGGCCCTCTGTTGCATGGTAATTTTCTCTTTGGTAGAGAATCAATACTGGAGTCAGAAGACCTACCTTGGGCACACTCAGCCTCCACTAAGATGGATACTCATAATTAAATTATTAATTCAGAGGGAAAACTGGCGGTAGCGAGCGATCCGTCAAATTATCTACACCACGCTCTGAACTAGAAACAGTACTTTCTTTTAGGTTCTCTTATTGAACCTAAACACCTTCAGCAGAAGGTTTAGGATTTTTATTTTAGTAATTTTGAAATGCTAATCTGACGGCTGTTAAAAAATATCATTTAGAAAAGCATAAGCAGCTTACCTGAGCCTTAGACAGCTAACTTAAGCATGCGGAACTATTTAACATTTTTTTTTGGTTTTTGATATATTTATTTCGATCGCAAAAGAAATCATTCTTCGATTATGAGAACTAACTCTGAACTTGGCACTGGGTTGTCCCCACCACGCGATGCATCGCTTTAAAGCGTTCAAATTATTCAAAGTAAAAAATATGCGAATGACGTCGAAAAAAAGCCAAAACTCATTGTACTTAGGTTATTATCGTCCCAAAACATCAATCTATTGCAACAGATCACTGTTGCTGGTTATTAATTCGTTTAGTTTCCAACATTTCCGAAAAACGTATTTATTTATTATTTGTAACTTATTTATTTCTGAGCTCAATACTTCGTAAGACGTCACATGGTATAGAAATAATATAAGCATATTTTTTTAATTATTCTTTCCATCTTCGTATGAACGAGTTTTTTTATAGAGGATTTGTTTGTCTTCCTACAATGCGTTTCAACTTCTTTATTTTAGTCATCTTTAGTTGATGTTTAAGATTTAATGGACAAACTTTAATATAAAGCTAAAAGCAAATCAGCCCTACACACTGAACAATTCATGAAACGTAAAAATTCGTGATATATCAAACATCAGTATTGACACGACTTTCTTTATATTTATGAAATTAACCATATTATTATTATTTTTTTTATTTTAAATGAGATTAAATATGCTTAAGTGTTTAGGAATTAACAGTTGTAATATTTTTTTCCTAATTTTTATTTGTTCAAATAATTTCCTGTTATTTTTATTCATGCTTTTGTCTTATACTTAATACTTCTGTGTTATTGAACCTATAAACGTCTACTAGTGTTGAATTTTATGTAAAAAAAATTAAAAACATTAGAGATTGATTGCCACACCCGATGCAATCATTCAATGTAGTATATGGAAACCTCTACACAAAACCCAATAAGATATAAATATAAAGATAAGAATATTTTTCCCCCTAGAATCTACAATCTGTTACTACTTCGTGTCATTGTGATGACACGGTTGTGAAAAGAAATAACAATATTTGAAAAGGATTTCTTCTGTTGTAATTTTTATATAACCTCTAAATGTCAACTAAGCGTTAGTTTTAAATAAAGAAGTTGAAAAACATTGAAGGTTGATTTCCACGCCATAACTAATGAATGAATATTGAAAACTCCACACAAAACCCAATAAGATATAAATATAAAGATAAGAATATTTTTCCCCCTAGAATCTACAATCTGTTACTACTTCGTGTCATTGTGATGACACGGTTGTGAAAAGAAATAACAATATTTGAAAAGGATTTCTTCTGTTGTAATTTTTATATAACCTCTAAATGTCAACTAAGCGTTAGTTTTAAATAAAGAAGTTGAAAAACATTGAAGGTTGATTTCCACGCCCTAACTAATGAATGAATATTGAAAACTCCACACAAAACCCAATAAGATATAAATATAAAGATAAGAATATTTTTCCCCCTAGAATCTACAATCTGTTACTACTTCGTGTCATTGTGATGACACGGTTGTGAAAAGAAATAACAATATTTGAAAAGGATTTCTTCTGTTGTAATTTTTATATAACCTCTAAATGTCAACTAAGCGTTAGTTTTAAATAAAGAAGTTGAAAAACATTGAAGGTTGATTTCCACGCCCTAACTAATGAATGAATATTGAAAACTCCACACAAAAGCCTTATAAGCTAGAATATTTCCCCCCTTGGAATCCAATATCTGTTACTACTTTATGTGTGTGACCTATTGTGAAAAAAAATTCTTAAGATGAATTTCGTATATTCTTATTTTTTTTATCAAAAAATATACCGTTAAACTTAATTTTACTTTTTATTTCTTGTACTATTAAATACTTATAATGAAGATCTAAAACTTGCATTGGAACTTGAGTGTTTTTTACAAGCACCTCCATTAATTTTCTCCAACATTGAAAATTAATGAAAATTCGTATTAATTAAACATTTTGATACGACAATCCTAAGGCTGCAAGAAAATTTTATTAAGAAAATCCTAGCCTAGACAGGTCGCCGAAGCAGAGCGCCAACCGAGGCGATCGAAGACCAAGCCCTCAGCACTCGCTAATACTCGGCCAATATTCCCGGTCACGTACTCAGCACTTATTTGCATTTTAATTTAGTCCCTAACGTCAGGGCTTGTAAATCCAATCACTAGATTTACATTGTTTTATATCTCTCTCTCTCCCTGCTCTTTCAGAACCTTTAGTTACCGGATAACGCAATATTATGGTCAGGCAGCAAAACCCAGAAAGCGACCATAAAACCAAAAAGAGAATAAAATACATTTTCATCCCATATTTCAGTTCCCTCAAGTCACTAAATTATTGTCACAATCAATAAATCGACGGTAAAAATCGACAGTTTTGTTGTATGATTGTAGCACCCTTATCTGGTCTTCATTCGTGGAAAGAGGTCACACATCCAGCTCCTTTTTATTCGCATAATTCAGGCGTGGGAGGGTTTGTCCTTATGCCATGCTTAATGTCAATTTACTTCATTATGAAATCTTGATTGAATAGTATGCACACTTTGATCAATAGTAGATTGGTCTGAGTCGGTGTACAGGATTTTGATGGGAATGGTCATTCATTTTCCTTGAAAGGGCTAATTACAATTTTATAGTTAATTTTCATTTATTTTATTTATATTTAATTTGCACCTGTCCTACACCGCACCTAACAAATTGTTGAATATGCAGCCTTATCAGTGATTTGCTTGATTTAATCGCTGTGTTAGAAGAGATCCCTCGGCCATTGCCTTTTCAATCTTCGTTGGACGGGTAACTGGGAGGAAAAAAGAGAAGAAGCGAGTAAGTGAGTTTGAGTGGTTGTGAATTGAGTGGTGAAATGTGGTATATTTGTCATAAATGCATGATTCTACTGTCGGAATGTCCATGCATTGTGTTGTTAGAAATATACCAGGGGGCGTTTATAATTTTTTGGACGAATTTTGGACACTACAATTTAAATTTTTTTTATGTGTACCTATTTAGCGGAACGCCCAAGTTCTGCTCTTAGTACAATACTGTTTGCATTTTAAATCGTAAATTAATATACCGGCGACTCAGCTGCATGCTAATTTTTTGAACAGGAGTCAATCGAATAAATATCTTCCGTGAAGGAATGAAGTCATTGGTGAGGGAATCATAAGTGAAGAATGAAAAAACTGCAATTTTTGACAAATGACTTTAAATTTTTTTTTTCCGAATCGAACATTACGAGGTACAGAATTACAACTGTCTTTAAAATGAATGAATTACACATCAAAATAAATGAAAGAATAATTCTTTTACCTGGCTTAGTTGTAGCGAAGGAAAGAGCCATAAACATCTTTATAATATAGTTTGCTATAATGTTATTACCAATCTATAATGATAACTATGCTCGTATATATAAGCAGGAGTAGCCAAATTTACAATATTTACTTCATTTATACTAAATGACGTCTCTAATCAATATTTTACTATAGTCTTATGGTATAGCTGGAAACTTCAAGGCCTGTTTCTACGTTTAAAGGTAAAAGGTATATTTACACTAAGCGTCGAACAACAAGATTCTAACAATGACGAATAAACAACAAGGCGAAAGTATAGCTCTTACAGTTGCATTTGTCTTAATAATAATTACTTAATTATTATTATTATTATTATTATTATGATTATTATTATTATTATGATTATTATTATTATTATATATAATTTCTTTTTTGTCCGTTAGTTTTTATTCATCGAGGATTTAATATATTTAAAAAGTTACAAATGGGTGAATGGTTAATGGATAATTAAATAATATGGTATTATATTATAATTCGCCTTTAAGTTCCACAATGTAACAATCTTGACGTATCAGAAGTTTAGCGAAATCTGAGTCCCTAAGAGTAGCGTATCGATTTGAAGAGTCAGGCGATCTTTCATGTTCACTCTCCGGTGAAATGTGACTACCAAGTCGTAATTCTAGATACTTCCTCATCTCAGAGAATATCGTGGAAGGATAACGTCAGGCAAACTCTTCGAAAGGTAGAAATATTAATTCCTTTTAAAACTTCTTGAAAAGGAAATATTAATTGCTTTCCAAGTTTATCATATTTTTTTAAAGATTTTTTTCATCATATATATTTCGGTATAAGTTGAAGTAGAGCGTTTTTGGGGCTAGTTCATTAATCAGTTATTAAGCGCATCTAATACATTAACTGGCTTCTGTGATATGAGGTGCGAACTTCATAACTTTTAGCTTTAAACACTCTATTGCAAGTTGAATTCAGTTCTTGGTTTCAGTTGAAGTTCATCGATTCTTTAAAACATTTTGTATCATTTGATTAGAAACGAAATGGTTAAATTTCTTTACTTCTGTTGTTCCTCCAAGAAATTATTAAATCTCTGTAGTGGCTATTAGAGGGAAGCTCGATGTTAAGGCCTTGAGCTACTGCGCTCAAGTTACCGAGTTCGAATTTGGCTATGAACTGATATCTTTAATACACTTTCACAGATCTCGATTGGGATAAGAAACCATCCCGAGTCTCTGTAAGTCGGATACTATTAATTAAAAAATCAGCGTTTGAGTGTGATCGCTCAAATCGGGGAGATGCGTGTACGTTCAAAAAATCTTGATTTAAGAAACTACTAACAGACAGTACAGCACAAAAGACGCTTCATTGGTTGTAGTAGCCAAGTTTCTTTATCTTCTTCTTTTGTTAATTCGTTGCTATAAAAGTTACTTCCTACATTTAGATGGCATAAGTACGTTAATCAAGCTTGAAGCCAGAAAAATCACCTACAACAAGGAAAAGAATTGAGTTTAAGCTTTAAAATCCGTCAAGTCAAAAAAAACGTTAAACTAGCATTGAAAACTATTTTTTCATGTTCGCTTGAATTGGAACTTGGAACTAAATATGACACACAAACCCCACCTTTTTTTTTATTTACGGATATTTCCATTGTATATGTTGTGAAAAAATGGTTTAGAAAGGATTATATTAAAATATCACATGATTTTCTGTGAAATAGTGAGAAGAGAAATCGGCGACGTCCTTTAAAGGCATATATACAGTTACGCCGATTTCGATTTTTTTGGATACGATTTTATATTTTGCTAGTTATCAGTTAATGAGGTTTCTATTCTCAACCCCATATTGATATCTGGTCTAGAACTCGACCTCGATTTCTTCCTCCAAAACGGCTTATTTTACTGTATCATATTTTGATCCATATTATGTTACTTATAAACTCCTGATATAAATGACTCTCATTAAAAAAAAGTCTAAGATAATCCAGGACCGAAATCATTTCTTTTACATCTTTTTTTTTTTACATTTTTTATATTTATTACAACGCATTAAAGTTTAGTGACGACCAGCAAATGTGTATATAGCAAAAAATTAGATGCAGGCATTCCAAGTATGGTGAAGAGAAATATAGTGTTCGTGCAGGTCCTTTTTAGTCGCTTAAAAAGATTGGAATTGTCTCATGCCATACGTGGCCAAAAAAGGATATAATGATCTTCTTTTTTTGTAGTTCCCGTCTCCCGACCTCCCTCCCCTTATCTATAGCTCGTATATCTTACTTAAAAGGAAAATTAATTCTATGGGTATGCATTGGGACGCAGTCTAAAAATTGCTAATTCCGTATCGATTACCTCAGCTTTAGAGCAACCTTATGGATTTTCCTTTTTTATAGTTCCTTCGATAAATACTAAGCTTCTTCAAGATAGTGAGGAAGAAAAGTATGTATAAACATAATTGAATAAGGGCTAAAGATGTGTGAAATATAGAAAGATATATACAGTGGATCAGGATTTGGAACTAGGTAAGCTAGGGGCAGCACCCCTGAGCCCTGCGTGATATCTGTCCCCACCCTTAAGAACTGAGAGTTTTGATGATGAATGGTGGGGTTGTCCCCACTCCTGCAGCCTGTTTGTCTTCAGACAATCTCATCACGTCTGATTTAGTGGCTCCATCACAGTTCGCTTAGGGGATCTTGTTCTATATCACCATCTTGCTCAGGGGTTAGGAAGATATGGATATATATATACATGTTATTCATTATTCTAGTATTATTATGTATTGTTTTACATATTTTAGTCTGTCAGCAAATCAGATGATATTGCAACCTTGCAAAGTCATTTATTCAGTGCAAAGTTAGGCATAGGGATGAAGATAGCACCTCTTGATGGTTTCATTCTACTACATTGATTGTTTAAGGAAGAAATCCTCTCACCCAGCACTTAGCTAGTTTCTTTCCTTCTCGTATCCTTAGCCATCTTCATGTTTCATAAAAATTAAAATACAATTAGTCTTTGTATGACTTGCCAAACTTGAGCGCGAGGGTGACGAGTCGGCGACGGTGGTGGTTCCTGGTGAGGTCGGGGAAAACCGTCCCCCACCGCTACACCACATAATAAGGACATTTTGAATATTTACCTTTGCGAGAGGTAATTAGCTATGAAAAAAAACCATAGTAATTAGTTAGTGAAAATTTACGTGTGCTAGAGCCAACTTGAGCGCGAGGGCGACGGTGGTGGTTCCTGGTGGGGTCGGGGAAAACTCTCCCTCCCGACCTAATCTATAGTCTTACCTAATAAAGATTTTTGTGGACTAATTACCTATGCGAGAGGTAATTAGTCACGAAACAAAGGCCGTATTAATTACGTTTTTTAAAATTTTAGTTCGCGAGAACTAACAAGATATCGCATTGACAAAGTTGGTCGCGGTAGTCGGGGGAGTGGGGCGAAGCGAAAAGCAGACGAAGTGGCAATAGAAGTAGCCAAGAGCTCTGATCCTCCAGATGTAAAATATATATGTCGGCTAGTTTAAACACTTTTGCTGTGTTATGCTAGTAATATCATTGATAGTACTTGCAATATGATTTTATTTCATGTCAATAATCACTCAAGATAGGTAAAAAAAAAAAAAATTCATACATAGGAACTATCAATTATTTTTGTCGTTATGTTTTAATTCTTAACTATTAAATGTATACCATATTAAAATATAAGATTGGGATCATCCGACTTTAATATAATTTTGATAGGAGAAGGTGGGATTGACTGTTCAATGTAGGTTTAATAACTGCAACTCTATCTGTGAAAATTTAGTTCCCTTATTCACGCTAAATAATAGCTGAACCTTTTTTTTTATTACCAATCTTCTAAAAACAAATGGATGCTTAAAAATTAAAAGTGCCGAAGCCTTTAAGTTATCGGAGGTCATGTTAATAAACTTATTATTAATAATTTCCAAATTCATTCTAAAATCACGGTAGGTGAAAAAGTTGATTTATTATCGACCTAACAACGATTCAGACTGACTTTATAAATGATGCTACAGACCTGGTAAGTAAGGCATGATGTTTTACTAAACGATTAGTAATATCCTAATTCGAAGCACAAGCTTCATAGCGAATAAACTGCACGAAATAGCTTTGGTATTTCAATAAAAAAAAAAAATCCCACATGTACAGACGCAGGTGGACGCAGCTAGAATATGTTTTAATATTTCCTTGAATGTATCTTCTTATTAAAAAAATGGATTTTAAAACTGCGCTCGGCTGCGCTTGAGAAATATGGATTACCAAAAAAATTTTTTGACTTAATTTTATTGCATTTATTCGGGATTTTATTTCTGGGTTAAAACATAGACTAAATAGCATCATTTTTATGCTAGTGTAATATGTGAGATCGCTTTTCATGATTAAGAAGGAAAATCGCTCTAAGAAACAAAAATGGGAGTTGTAAAAATTATTATAATGCTATATAGTTTCCGTTAAAAAATAAACCTTTTCAATGATCGATTTTCAAAGGGTCCTAACAAGTTTAAAAATCAGAATATATCCGAATAAATTGATGGAATGTGTCAGGTAACTATTCTATTAATTAATATTGAAAAAGAAAAGAATATTCCAATACCTTAAAAAAATGGGTTTTTTCGGCCTTTCAACCACTGTGCGCCGCGGCGTTCGGCTCGAGAGTGCTAAAGCGGGTCGCGCTCAAACATGCTTGTCTATGTCGTCGGCCCTGATATGTTGTATCTTTCTGCAAGAAACGTGACGAGATGGTATGGTATGGGCTTGCGTTGATTCGATCACATGATACCAGTACCTCTGACCTCTCGTTCTATTCCGCCCCCCCCCCCCCCCCCTCCTTCTCCCTAATATAAGATCATCAAATAAGTTCGGATATTAATTCCTTCAATAAATCATACTTTTATGGAATAAAGTTTAAGTAATTTTATTCCGGAATCGTTTTCTTCAGCAGTTTCTTGGTTTAATATCCAGACGGTGCGTATAATGCTATAAAATCATAACCGCTCTAGAGGTTAAAAAGCCAAAAGGGGGTGGCGCAACAGAGGGTTGCTAAGGGGGAAATTGCCGGAAGCCTGTTAGAAGAGGACCACCAGCCTGCCTCCAACATCCGTTATATAACGCTAATTAATTTTGAGTGGTTTGTCTGCTGCGCTGGAAGGGGTTTCTGCTTTCCGTGGAGGTATCATTGTTTTACTAAGATCGGGTATATTTAAGCTTATATCGCTATCTTATGTAACGAGCTTTATCCAATCAGAAACCTAGGAAATATCCAGCGATTCAATCTATTGAGCATATAATTGAAGCTGGAAACCCCTAAGGGATATTTAAAGATGTCAATTTTTGTTTTCGAATGGTAATTTTGCAAACAGGTTTTAACTACTTTGGTGAAATCATAAAATTTTAATCTTTTAGCTTTGCATTTCTATTAATAATAAATGACCAAAACTAGAAAATCTTGATTTAACTTGTTAGCCTTCGAAATTTAGTGGCAATATTCCAGAATAATTTATTGTCTTGCGCCCATCTCCGAAAGCCGCATGTTACGCGTTTTCCGATGTTGACGATTTTATTATAAAAAAATCTGGTGCGATGCGCGCAACACACAACTTTCACTTACCAACTTACATTAGAAATTGACATGTTTTTTTAATTGCCATTTCTATAAATAATATAAAAAATTGACTTGATTTTGATTAATTTAATCGAAATCATTAAAGCCGTTTTTGAGATATTCCAAAAAAATGTATAAATTGGAAAATAAGTTATGAAATAAAGAGCCCCCTGCATTTGACCAATTTTGATGAAATTTTGTCTGTCACATTGTAAGCATATACATACACCAAATATCCAGTCTTATCAAAATCATTACAGCCGTTGTTGAGTAAATAAAAAAAAACCTAAACATTAGATAAAATTCTTCAAGTAAAGTACCCCCTCCGTTTCACCAATTTTGATGAAATTTCGACTGTCGCATCGCAGGCATGTACATACATCAAATACCCAGTTTGATTAAAATCGTGAAAGCCGTTTTTGAGTAAATAAAAAAAAACACGTGAAAATGATACAAAATTTATTAAGTAAAGTACCCCCTCTAATTAATCAATTTTGATGAAATTTTGACTGTCATATCGCAGGCACATACATGCATCAAATATCAAGTTTAATCAAAATCGTTAGAGCGGTTTTTGAGAAAATCGAAAAAATCGTAAAAATTAGATAAAATTCTTTAAGTAAAGTACCCCCTCCGAATCACCAATTTTGATGAAATTTTTGATGTCACATCGCGGGTATATCCATACACCAAATACTCAATTTCAGGTTCGTGCGGTTTATAGTTTTTGAGCTAGTCTGTTCACATACACACACACAAAAACACACACACAGACACAGACCATTTCGCGGGACTTGGTTAATTGGACTCAGGGGACCCCAAAACGTGTATTTCCGTTGAAAACCGGACGTCGAAATTTTTCACGATCGCAATACTTTCCTTACTACATATTTCATATATGGTATAAGTAAGTGAAAGTAAAAAAAAATCAGAATTTCCTTCGAGGTACTAAAGAAAAACGACGTAAAAATCGCCGTTAAATAATTACCTGATGAATATTAATAATAATGCTATGTTTTTTTGTTGGTAATTTGAATCGGGGCGACTTCGCTGGATTCGATGTTGGTAGCTTGAAATTAAATACAATAGTAAATAGAATGCATTAATAGCCATAATAGACAAACTATAATTTTTGTTTTGAGGGGTAATCATGATTTAACTCCACTCTATTATAATATAATAATAGTATTACTAATATCTTTTCAAAGAAATATTAATACAGCGTAATAATTAACTGTCTCTCTCACTTTTGTTTTATTTTAAAACGAAACAACCGAAAATCAGGAAAA
Source organism: Aelia acuminata (assembly GCA_911387785.2). NCBI lineage: Eukaryota > Metazoa > Arthropoda > Insecta > Hemiptera > Pentatomidae > Aelia > Aelia acuminata. The sequence continues at coordinate 147,556,514 of OU426979.1, read as the reverse complement.
AATATTTTAGTTAAACTAAACTGAAAATTCGCTGATTTCTGGCGCCAGTATCACCTTCCAACATCTAGTATGTATCTTATAAGTTTTAGATTATCGAATTGAAAGATTGTCATGTACTACCGTTTCTTTTTCCTACCTTTTTTCATGTTTCGTGCACTTCTAAAGTCCTCCAAGTATTTTGAAATTTTGCATGAAAATTACGTCGGTGTCGGTTTTATATGGATTAAATTTTAACAGAAGTTGAAACTTAGCACGCAAAACCTTTGTTCCCACAGAAACTTCGCTAAACACTTTTACATGAATTCCATTAGGTTTATAAACATCCCATACTTCCCCCAAAAAATATTTGGGAAAATGTCACGATTTTGCTATTAACTCGAAATATAAAAAAGATCAAGTTTTAATTAATCCCACAAGATTTGATTTTTTAAATGAGAATAAAAAAATTTAAGCGTTTTGATTTTAGGATTAGGATCAGGTTATGGGGCGATCCAAGGTTATTACGCCCTAAATAGTATTATTAGTTACTTCTATATATAATTATAATATAATTGTTAGTGCGTCTTTATTTATTTTTTTTATTTATTTTTTTTTTATTTATTTTTTTTTATTTATTTTTTTTTTATCTATTTTTATTTATTATATTTAGTAGGCTTTTCCTCTCTCTTTCTCCTTTTTTTTTTTTTTTTATTTTATTTTATTTTTTTTATTTTTTTTTTTTATTTATTTTTTTTTTTTTTTTTTTTTTTTTTCCTGTCCTGATAAAACTAAATTTATTTTACTAAATAATACATATTTTTATACTATTTATATATGTATTATACTATATATTATTACAATGCATTGTATACATATTCACTCATATTTCTTCATACATACATACGCACCCACATACATATATACTCATAGAAAGACGGCATCTAGACACATTAAATTTTATCGTATAAATTGCTTTTTTTTAGAATGGAGAGGATTTTCTCTGCATTCGTCGGGTCGTTTCCGAGGGATTGGTTCAATCTTCTTGTTAGATTATCGGAATTAAAATAGGTATCATAGGCTGGGCAATCCTGTACGATATGCTTCACTGTGACTTGGGTTTTACATCTTTGGCAGATAGGTGGCGGTTTCTTATTTATTAGATATGCGTGCGTTAGGTTGGTGTGTCCTATCCTCATGCGGGTCAGTACCACCTCTTCTCTTCTATTCTTGCGGCAGGAAGTGCTCCATTGCTTGGTAGTGTCCTTGATGGCTCTTAGCTTATTATTGGTCGACTCGGACTTCCATGTGTCTTCCCAATCTGAGCTGACTTTACCTCTTAGCCATGCTTTAATGTCCTGCGGCTCTAGTATGTTCTCCGGAGTTAGATTACTAATCGCAGCTTCCTTAGCTGCCTGGTCGGCCTTTTCATTTCCCGAGATTCCTATGTGGGATGGGACCCAGAAGAATGTAATTGTTTTACCCATTGTTTCGAGAGTATTGATATGGTGTTGAATTTTTTGTAGTAACGGGCTTCGTTTTTTGCATTTGACTATACTCTTTAGGGCGGAAAGCGAATCGGTGCATATCAGAAAGTCCTTATATTCCGAAGAGATTGCTTGATACAGTGCTACACGAATTGCCTGCATTTCAGCTGTGAAAATGGAAGCTATTGTAGTGAGCCTTTGTTGGACAACTGTATTGTTAAAGACCACCGATAATCCGACATTTTCTCCTTGCTTGGATCCGTCTGTGTACAGTATTTGTTTGTTCGAATAAGGTAGGATCATTTCATTGGCTTTGTACCTCTTTGCTTCCTTAGGCTCTTCATTATTTATTTTTGTAAGTCGAAGATCCATTTGAGGTACATTTTTCCTCCAAGATAGTCCATAAGAACTAAAGTTGTCTTCTTCAACGTTCACTTCCGGTAAAGAGAGAATAAGGTTTCTTCGGCGGATGGCTAGGGGAGCAGGTTGTCCTGGTTTTCTCTGGTATAGACGTAGATTTTTTGGTGAAAAAATGTTATCAAATGCAGGATTTGTAGGTTGGAAAACTATTTTAGACAGGTATGAGCTTATTAACTGTTGTCTTCTGATGAAAAGAGGAGGGACTCCAGCTTCTGCACAAAGACTTGTAATGGGACTGGTTCTAAATGCACCCGTTGCTAATCTGATTCCTGTGTGGTTGATTGTGTCCAGAGGTAGAAGGTGTTTGGTTTTTGCCGAAGAATAGGCTATGGAACCATAGTCTATTTTTGATAAAATTAGACTTCTGTAGATTGTAAGAAGTGAATGTCTGTCTGCGCCCCAGGTAGTTTTGGATAGAACTTTCATGATGTTCAGTCTCTTCGTACATTCTTCTTTGACGCTTTTGATGTGGCTGAGCCAGGTAAGTTTACTATCTACTATCAATCCAAGGAGTCTTGTTTCCATTACGAAGCTTATGTTTGTGCCTCCTAGGTTAAGGTTAGGGGGTGTGCTTGGATATCTTTTCCTGGAGAACAAGATGGCATTAGTTTTGTTTGATGAAAACTTCATGTTATTTGTTTTGACCCATCCATTTAGCTTGTTGATCGTATTTTGGAGAACTGTAGTAGCCCATTGTATATCTTTGAATTTTAAAAAGATCATAAGGTCGTCGACAAATAGTGATCTTTTAATTATTGGAGGGACCTGAGTATTGATTTAATTAATAGCTATTGCAAAGAGTACACAACTGAGAACACTACCTTGGGGGATACCATTAAATATGCACTTTTTACTCGACAATGATGTACCAATTCGAACCTGGATAAACCGTTTAGAAAGAAAAGACTTAATAAAACTCGGCAGTTTTCCCCGAAAGCCCCATTCAAATAGTTGCTCAAGAACCTGGCTTCTTCTTATAGTGTCATAAGCCTTTTCAAGGTCGAAGAATATGCCGATCGCTTCCTTTCCTTCGATAAATGTGTTCAATACTTCGGCTTCTAATGAGATCAGGTGGTCAATAGTGGATCTACCTTTCCTGAACCCACATTGTGCTGGTGTTAGGAGATTGTGTTTTTCCAAAGCCCATAGGAGTCGCTTATTGACAATTTTTTCCAGCAATTTAACGAGGCAGCTTGAAAGAGCTATAGGTCTGTAATTATTAATCTGAAGTTTATCTTTTCCTGGTTTTGGAATTGGAATCACAACAGCTTCGAGCCATTCGTCAGGAATTTCACTTGTGTCCCAAATCTTATTAAAGGTGAGTAACAGAAGTTCTTTTACTTGATGGGGAAGATATTTGATCATAGTGTTGTGAATTTCGTCGTATCCAGGTGATGAATTTTTCAGTTCGTCTATTGCTGAGTTTAATTCATAGAAGGTAATTGGGCTATTGTAATTTACTTGAAGGTCTTCATTTGATAGGTTTAAAGAAAAGTTTATGGAGTTAAATTTTGTGTCTGTAGACGGGTCTGGAAGAGAACCGGAGATTTTCGAAAAGTGGCCTACAAATATTTCGGAGAGTTGTAGCGGATCGGTGATTATACAATTATGGTGTTTTAGCATAGGGACTTCCATAAACTTTGATCCTGATATGCTATGTACTTTCTGCCAAACATTCCTAATAGGTGTATTTATATTGATGGATTCTAAATAATTCATCCATGATTTCTTTTTTTTTAGTTTTACAAGTCGTCTGATCCTGGCTTTTTGCTTTTTATATGATATTAAGTTTTCAGAGGTAGGGTTTATTTGAAAAATTTTCAATGCAAAATTCTTTTCTTTTACGGCTTGGCGGCATTCATCGTCGAACCATGGGGTGTAATTTTTCCTAGGTAGTCCGCTTGTTTTTGGAATGGCATGTTCAGCTGCTGCCTTAATGTACGAAGTGAGTATATTTACCATACCTGTTATGTCATTTGGCAACTTAATGATTGGAAGCTGGAGTTTACTGGAAAAGGACTCCCAGTCGGCTTTTTCAATACCCCACTTAGGGTTTTTTCTAATCGGCGGAAGTGTTCGAGTGGGGTGTAAGATGGTCGGGAAATGATCACTGCCATATTGGTTGTTGAGTGTGTCCCACGAATATATTATGGCTAGGTTGGGTGAGCTAATTGTTAGGTCTATTGCAGATACGCTGCCGTACGCAGGACTGATATAGGTAGTTTTGCCAGTGTTAAGAAGTGTTGCGTCGCATGTATCAATAATTCTTCTGATGGTATTGCCTCTTGTATTGGTTGGTGATGAAGACCAAGTACGATGGGAGCCATTCAGATCACCAGTAACAATATAGGGCGGCTCTAGTGAATTAATTAGTCGGATGACGGCAGTTTCGTTTATAGGCTCAGTTGGAGGCAGATATATATTACATATGGTAATGGGAAATGTGAGATGAACTTTAATGATGACTGCCTGGAGTTCGGGATGAGTGTTAAGAAATTGTGAATGGTAGTCTTTACGGACAGCGATGAGGACACCACCACATGACCGGTTGCCTGAAATTTTGTCGTTTCTGTAAGTTGTGAAGTTTTTCAAGGAAAAGTTTTTGCAGGGATTTAGGTGAGTTTCCTGAAGGCAAAGCACAGCTGGGTTTTGATCATTAAGTAGTAATTTTAATTCTTCAAATTGGGTGTTGACACCGTTGCAGTTCCATGATATAATTGACATATTAATGTGTTGTTATGTGTATACACCAGCTGAATCTTAGAGAGAATGGGAGGTAGTACAATATTTGAGTATTTGTCACAAAATTTGGGAAACGGTTTGAATATAAAAAATAGATATTCATGATAAAGGCAAAAATAAAATATAGGTATGTGTTTGGATTAACAATTAAATATAAATAAGTAGATAATGAGGAGGCAAGATCAAATAAATAAATAGAAATGATGCATAAAGATAAATAAAGAATTGAATAAATATAAATAAATAAGTATAAGTATATGGTACAATTTATGGAGATAGAGATGCATAACATATTTATCATAAAATAAAAGGAAGAGAAATAAAAAACATCTCCATGAAGCGAAGACGGTAATTGATATAAATAAAGAAGTGATTGAATATAAAGTAAAAGGTACGAATATCTGATACAATGTTGAGTAACATAAACTGATAAAGTATATATTATAAGATAAAAGGGAAAGTAAAATAGAGCTCATTCATGGAGCGAAAACGGCGATAAATATAAATAGAGATTTGAATATAAATAAATAGGAAATATGAATGTTTCATGCGCTTTAGTGAAACTAATAAATAAATAAATAAAATATAAATAACAAGATAAAAAGAAAAGAAAGACAGAATCCGATCATGAAACAAAGATAATGGTAAATATGAGTAAAGGAGAATTGAATTATTATAAGTAAATACATATATATAGATGGTACAGTTTAGAGGAGTATATAAGTGTATAACATATCTTACGAGGATAAACAAAAGAAAAAACAGGCTTTGTTCATGAAACAAAGATAGATATAAATAAAGAATTATATGATTATAAATAATTAAATTTAGGTATATGGTACTAGTTAGAGAAGTATTAGTGCAATAGTTACATATTAATAGATAAAAGGAAAAGTAATAATGAGATTGTACATAAAACACAGGCAGTGATCTTACATAAATGGGTACAGCACATATTATGAAAAGGAGGGAAAGGTAGCTAATCGAAGACTGTGGTATATAATGAGAGTATAAAATATATGAGGTGAGAAAAAAGGAAATATAACATATAATATGTTCGTAGAACGAAGATCTTGAAATTTTAAAAGTACATAAAATATATATGAGGTAAAGGGAAATGTGATGTAGATTATATTCATAGGACGGAAATAGCCGTGTGTAAATAATGTCATTTAAATTATTAGGAGTGAATGGTTTGTAAATATTTATAGTAAGTGAAGACAGAGGTAAATACATGTAGATGTACAAGATAAGAAATACGTAAGCAGGCATCTTGTTATTGTTATTGTCGTTGAATTCATTGATGTGGTGTCTATTTTTGATTATGAGAAAGTAAGTTATTTTATAAATAATTGCATGTGAATTAGGGCACCAATTGAAGATATAAAATTTGTATTTATACTTAAGATAAAATTTATTAAATAGGTATGGGTATGTAAAGGATATCTTGCGAATCATGTTTTTTTAGGTTTACGATTGCCCTGTTTTTTATTACTCACAAGAGTAAACTCTCCTTCCGGGTCGATCTCTGAGCTGTGGTCAGTATCCGGCACAGCTCGAGCGACGAGATCGGTTCCACTAGGCCCCGCATCGTCAAAGGATAGGAGTGGGGGTATAGAGTCTGCGCGTTGCACCGACCGAGACCTCGATCGCGGCGCGCGTTGAGATTTGGGAGGAGGGGGGACAGTAAAGGAAGGGGAGGGGGAAGGGTTCGTGGGCGGGAGGGGGATGGGAGGATTTATAGGGGTCAAATTTGATTGGTTATTGTTTGAATTTTTTATTTCAAGATTTTTATTGTTTATGTTTTCTCCAAAAATAAATACTGTGTTTGTTTGGGTACTCATATCTTTTTTATCAGTATTTGGTGATTTTTGTTTGATTATTTCGGCGAATGTTTTATTGAAGTGTGTTGGGTTTTTTTCTTTGTATATTTTCCTAGCCTCATTTAGGGGTATTTTATTGGTTATTTGAATATATTTTATCTCTTTGTTGATTTTAAATATAGGGCAGGAGCGGTCAAGAGCATTGTGTGGGCCCCCACAGTTCGCACATTTGGCCGGTAAATTGCACCGAGTGTTGTTCTCGTGCTTTGCCTCACCACATTGTATACATTTAGCTTGCTGTTTACAAATATTAGTTGGGTGGGTAAATCCTAGGCAATTGAAACACCGCATGGGATTTGGAATGTATTGCTGGACTTTGACTGTGTGATAACCAATTTTTATTGACTCTGGAATTTTCGGAGTAGGAAATGTTATAATATATGAGTTTGTTAGAATTTCGCTGTCGTTTCTTTTAATTTTAATGCGGACTTGTCTTTTATTATATGGCACAATTCTTTTTTAATTTCTTCAATTTCCAAAAATTGAAGATCGTAGCAACGAATTACCCCCTTACTATAATTTAAGGTATTATGAGGAGAAACTTTAATGGGGAACTGACCGCCAAAATTTTCGCATCTTAATAATTTTTCGGATTGAATTCCGTTGCTCGTCTCGATCAACAATGTTCCATTTTTTAATTTTTTAACATTTTTTAGATCGCCGGCGTAACCACTAAGAAATTTGCTAATAAAAAAGGGTGACACTTTAGCAAAATTGTCTTCGTCTGTACGCTGCATTATTAAAAATGTTGGGCTTAGTGAAACGTTTTCTAAATGTTCTGGAAATATTTTATGACGACCCCGAGGCCGTTTTCTTTTTGCCTTGGGGCTACCCAGGTCTATTGGATCCCCCATATTTAATTTAGAGAGAAAATTAAAATTTAACGAAAAGAAAAGTTTTTTGTGAGATAAATTAAACAAAATTTAAACTTATAAAAATATAAAGCAAACTAAAAAAAAAAAAGCAACTATAGAAGAATAATAGAGTAAATAGAAAAGAAAAATATAAATTGATAAAGTCTTAGCTGGTTAGATGCTAGCAGAGCTAGGGACGTCCTCTCTCTTCTAATGCCAAACACTGACCTTAAGCGTTTTGATGTTGGTTATTTGTTATTCTAGAAATCCAATTTATTTGCCAATCTACCGCAGTAGTGCTTGTTTGAATACTAAACTTAATTTTGACGTGATATAACCTTAAAAAAAAAAAAAAAAAAGCTTAAAATTTAAAATATAACCGATCAGTTTCTCTCCAAGGAAAAAATTCGTTGAGAAGTTACGCCGTACATATTAAATTTGTAGCAAGTGGGAAATAATGAACAATTTCCAAATAACTACAATAATTTTCAAAATTTTAAAATCCTTTTTCTATTCATTATTAAATTATTAATAAAACATTTAAATCACATTATAGAACATAAACATACGGTAAGTATTATGTTATGTCAGTTACGGAGTTTGCTTTGATTTATTTCTTAAGTTAAATTATTGTCGTTATAAGTATATTATAATTTCTTAAATAATTATTTATTTCGATTCAAAATGATGATTAGGGCGACCATTAATTAAATCTCAACACTTTTTATTTCAGCAAACGTTTCGGCCATTCGGCCATCATCAGTGCTGTAAGGGAACATCAAGGTCACATATTAGTTACTGAATAGATAACGCCTAATTTTTAAAGTTTAACATACTCATAACAACCCAAAAAAAATTTTAAAAACTGATAAAAATAAATATTCAATATTTAAAATAATAAATTATTCAATATGCTAAAACACCTATAATTTACATACAAGCTGACCCGTGCGAATTTTAGTAATTAACTTAAATCGTACTTATTGAAAGCAGACACCGTATATTTGGTATCGTATAGTGCGTCATGGGCATAGGAGATGGTTGAAGTAAAGAATAGATGTGTTTAAATTGTAAATTATTTATTTTTTTAAACATATTGGTTTCCCGGAAAGTGATTGACTGAAATCACATGTTTTTTCTTGTAACTCACAAACGACGGTGACAATCGAAAAAGTTTATATAACTAAAACTGTTCGTCCCGACTAACTGAAAAAAATAAGCCTTCAAAAAATCCCTGCGACGATTTTGAAATGTTCGCTGAGAATTGCAGTGTTTCGCTTACAAATCACAAACGAAGGGGTTAATCGAAAAAATTTATACGATCGAAAATGTTCTCCATGAAAATTGAAAAGATTGACACCACTTAGAAACCTCTACGACCATTTTTCTCGCAAAAACCGCGGTTATAACTCGCAATCGAAGGCGAAATGTACATTTTTCTGGTGTAGCGGTTAAGGAAAGCTTTAAAATGATGCCTCATACATAAAATTTGATGAAGTATTAAGGAAGTTATGGCGTACCGACAAAAAAAAAAAGGCCTTGAGAAATAATATATATGATTCTATATCAAATATAACAGACATGTTAAAATATTAAAGATTACCTGAAATATGATTGATAATTGTCCTTCTATAAGTAGTTAAAACCTTTATAAAACACTAAAGGTAATGGTTTGTGATTAAAGATTATTAAAATTCAGGCATTTTTTACCCCTGTCCCTCATATAAATAGTAGTCATGTAAATGAAATTCAATTTATTGTCAGCTACCAAAGGTACAGAAATGTTCAAAGTTAAAACTCAACATAAAGATAAGGGACAGCATAAAGCAAGAATTTACATTGTTAAATTTTTATTTTTTTACAAACTAATTTAAAAAAAAAAAAAGGTTTTGTCGCCCTAATCCTCATTTTGAATCAAACTGAAGAATCTCAAGAATAGAAGAGAAACATTAATAACTTATTATATATTTCGTTATTCTAGGACATCATCAGCGACGGAGGAACTATTACATTACCCTGGAGAATAGACTCCTTGGGATCGAGGGACTTATTAGTGACGAGGTAGGCGGCCTATCACTCCCACAGGGACAGCCGCTCCAGAGAACTATTTAAGCAGGACTAAGGGCCACGCCATCGGCTAATTGTTATTTAGGGCCTTATAGCAACTTTAGGGCCTCCTCTGTGTTTAAATCTAATAAGAGCGGGCCCCTCGAGGGTTTTTATTTATGCCTTCTGTTTGCATAAGGTCCGGGAGTGATGGCCCCTCAGGGAACCTCCACTCGTTCCAGGGATAACTCACCTGATTAGGCGTCCCTCACCTTGTCTTAATATTCTGCGGCTCCAATGGCGGGGATTGCAATGTTTACGACACCGCATCGGGTTTCTAACTCTGAAATATGCGTCACTAAATCATCCAAGTAAACTAATGAAACAGACACCATAAAGAATGGTGTTCTTAGATGAGAAAGAATGTATTTAGTATTCTGACCTAAAACAAAAACAGGTGATGATTTCAAATTCATTGTAAAAGCTCTAGAATCGCCATGAACTGTTACATTCATGTATTAGTACGTGATCACATAATTTGAATGTTCTACGCCTTCTGGGTGTGCCATTATTTGACTGTGGGTCATTTTTTACATTAAGGCTGCCAGTCACTTTTTATCACCAAATGATTACTTCAAAGTAATCGCTTTAATTAACATTTGGTTCGGTAAACCAGAACTCAGGTACAAGGACGATGAAAAAAAAATGAATATAAATTTAAACTGAAAAAAAAGCAGCCATGTCTTCAAATACTTGTTGAATTAAATTTACTCAAATATAATCCTAATTCTTCGAACCATGCATTTGAGAATAAACCCTATGCAATAAGAATAATGTTATGCAATTTCTCTCATAGCAAACTCACTTTTTTGTTTATTGTTCAATTTCATATTGATTTGTCTATACACTTTTTAAATTTAAGTAAGACCCCTTTATCTTGAAAAAATGTAAGACTTCTTTATCACTAAACAAAATTAAATCAATTTTAAATTTGACCAACTGGTTTCAGCTATAGAAAATTAGACTCAATCATGACAAATCAAAACACATCACATTCACTCTTAGAAAACATACCTGCCCCCCAGTTTATATCGACAATAACCAAATTCCACAGACAGACACAGTACACTATCTGGGACTCACTTTCGACAGAAGGATGACATGGGGTCCACATGTTAAAATGAAAAAAAGGACTTTTGACAAAAGACTCAAGCTTCTCTATCCAATCTATCAAAACTGAAACTGAAACAAAAACTAAATACGTACCCTTACTCACTCGAGTCCATATGGACATATTCCTCACAGATATTCGGCATTGCTAAAAAGACTCACAAAAACTTCAAACATTTCAATCAAAATTGTTACGACTTATCTCAAAATCACCCTGGTTCGTGAATAACAAAACTTTACATACAGACCTCCAAATACTAAGAGTCGAACAGCACATAACCATGCTATACCCAAGATTTTTTACTAATTTAAACGGACATCCAAATACTTTAATCTGTAATATGGCTGACGAGAAGACTTAGAAGGCGCTGGATGAGAGATCTGCTCTCTTAGACAACCGAGGTAATTGACTCAAGCCAGGAAGGTTTATTCATTCGGGTTCGTTAATTTATTCTTTCTTTTTTTTGGCACTCCTAACTTATCTTAATACTTGGTAACCTTGGTTATATGAAGCGATCGCTTTAGATGAAGCTGGGTGGGAAAGTCGAGAAGCATTATATTGGAAAATAATAATGTTAAGAAGGTCTACGTGTTTCAGGTAATAGATGGTTTATAAATATTCAAAAAAATAACATTTCAGTGATTCAAAAAACATAATCTTAATTCGCTAATTCCAATTTGTTGGATTTTTTTTCTTCCCGGCGGAAAAACTTCAACTTTACCGATAGGTGTACGCTTTTTAGACCTTTCGCTGTCTCAAAAATGACGATGATATCGATATTTAAATTCCCTTCCATTAATTTGATATTTTAAATTATCTAAAGCTTTGAAATAATTACGAGAAACCTTATTCGATAAATATAAATAATAAAAAAGATACCCAATTTTGATTACATTTTTTTTCTTTCAACTGAAAAGTTGGGTAATTCAATTTCGTTTTTAGAAACAAAAGAAAGAAAAATACTTTTTAAAAATCACAGAGGAAGTGGTTGGTGGCCATTTATTTCTACTTATGCAAATACAATTCCAGTTTGAGAAAAACTTCGACTTCAAGATTGAAATTTGTTCAACTTTTCATCATTACCTGTTATTCATGGAACACATTTTATTTATTTCTATAAACTTTCTAATTTTGTTTGGAAGACAAATATATGACAGTTACTTTTCAAATAATACTTTTGCTCTGCCTATGATAATTAGCTGAATAAAGCCCCGCTGTCTTTATTATCCAAACGTGTACAATCTAAATTTATTATTGTATCCCAAGAACAATTAAATTTTTAAGAATGAGCTACCAAATGAAAGAGAATCTAAACAAAACGTATTTCAGATGAGTAAATTCTTAATGGGGCTTAAATAACAACCCTGAAAAACTGGAAGTTTCCAAAATATTAACGATTGTAACATCAATTGCAACATGTGAAAGTTTGTTTTATTTTATTTGAGAAGGTGCGTTTTTTTTCCATGGGAACTGCTCAACGACATTTTCAAGAAAACGAGGTGTCAAGGGTCTGATGTTGCCATGGATACTTAAACTAGACACGTCATGTTAGTTTTCGTCGAGTAATAAGATAAAAAGTTTATGCAATATTTTCCATTACACTGAGTATTAATTAAGTTGACGCCTGATATGTAATTTTTTGGTTGAACTAGTTTATAATACTCAACTGAGATGTAGGTAGACTAAATTTATAAGACTTTGTTGTTGCGAACAGTTAAACCAAAGAAGTATATTGAGTAAACTGTTACCTTAATTCTTGCATATTGATGCAAGTCAATCATGTTGACCAAAAAAAATTTTGTATAGACGTAAATCCTGAAAATACAACAGTGTTACTTTATTGAAAATTAAAACAAAAAATACTAATAACTTCAAAATTAACTAAAGAAGTAGTAAATTGTGGACTAAATTAAAATACCTCGGCAAATATTTGAGAGATATAAAAATTTTAATGACCAGAAAAATGACATCACAGTTAAAATTGTACTGCAAGTTCAGTGCCGGCTCCAGCACACTGCTCGGACAGCTGAGTCCGGGGTAGGCGTTAAGGGCATAAATTCTAACAACTTAGTCTGTTTTGCCTCCAGGTATATTTATTTATAAGGTATAAATGATCCAGGCCCCCAACTATGCCTACTGGATAAATACACTACCATAAATACTATAGCTACTATCTATAACTTGTAGATACATTTTTAGCCAACAATCCAAGAACTCTCCCCTGTACAATCAATAGAATCAATGTGCAATCATGAGCTATCTAAATAAAGATAAACTATACAATAATCTATACTACATACTAAACATAACTATATACATGCAATTACTCAAAAATAATTTTATGCTGTGCTAAAATAATTCTAATTATTATTATAATTATTATGATTAAATTCTAACTATTCTGTAACGAAAGTGATTCTATATTGTACATACTAAATACACTGGTCGACAAACTTTAACTTTTTTTATGTCACAAGAATTAAAATAACAGATTCTAAAAGTATTTTTCGTGCTGAATTCAAATATAATTACAGTTTTTCCCCATCGGGTAGGAGTTTTGTGTGATATTCATTTGAATTTTTTATAATATTCCAAAAAATCCGTAACTAGCTATCTAACTCAAAATTATAACTACTGATTCTGACTTACCTAGAAAGTGGTAGATAGTGATTTTCGGGTATATTTTGCATCTGGAACGTCTCTCATTTTAGTCCAACAGTAGTCAGCCAGCATATTGGAACTCCACTTGCCTTGGTACCTCTTCTCTATTGTAGAAATTTGCTGATGAAAACGCTTACCGTGTTCATCGCTGACAGCTCCAAGGTTTTCGGGGAAGAAGTCCAAGTGAGAGTCCAAGAAGTGAATTTTTAAAGACATGTTGCATCCCATAGCTTTATAAGAATGCAGAAGATCAGCCACTATGTCACGATAGTTTTCTGCTTTATGGTTTCCAAGAAAATTGCAACACAAACTTTTGAAAGTCTGCCAGGCTGCTTTCTCCAGTGGATTTAACAGTCCCTCGAAATGTTCATCAGCCATTAATGATCGGATTTGTGGTCCTATAAAAACTCCTTCTTTCAATTTAGCAGCACTGACTTTGGGGAATTTCGATTTCAAGTACAAGAATCCATCAGAAAGTTTATCCATAGCTTTGACGAAATTTTTCATAACTCCTAACTTAATATGCAATGGAGGTAAAAATATTTTTTCAGGCTTCACTAAAGGGACACATGCCACATTTTTCTGGCCAGGGATAAGAAATTCACGTTTTGGCCATGACTTTCTAACGTAGTGAGACTTCTTATCTCTGCTGTCCCACTCGCACAAAAAACAGCAAAATTTGGTGAACCCAAGTTGCAAACCAAGCAATAAAGCTATGACCTTTAAATCACCACAGATATTCCATTCATATTTTCCATATTGTATTTTCTCTAAAACTAGTTTCATATTTTCATATGTCTTTCATATCAAAGGCATGCGCTACCGGTATTGGTGGAAGTTTATTGCCAATATGTAGCAGCACATCCTTCAAACTTACTTTAGGGGAGTCTATGAACAATCGCCACTCATCTGGCCGGTGTTGAAGCCCAAGAGTTTCCATAACTGAACA